>CP131462.1:19763550-22163550 GCA_030664755.1 Microcos paniculata | reverse complement strand
ACTCCAGTCGTTCCACCAGTTCAGAACGAAATTCAGCCCACTATTCGACAATTATTGGAGCGTGAGCCAAATCTTCAACCTTTGTGTATAGTTTTTCCGGAAGTCGAAGAAGCTTTTGAGTTGAAGTCCAACTTTGTACACTATCTTCCAACATTCCATGGTCTCCCTAGTGAAGATCCTCACCAGCACTTGAGGGAATTTTTGATGGTTTGCTCAACTATGAAACCGAGTAGCTTGACAGAGGAGCAAGTCCGATTACGTGCTTTTCCATTCACATTGGCGGATACTGCCAAGGCTTGGTTGTATCGATTGGAGCCTAGTTCCATAACTACTTGGGAGCAACTCAAGAAACAATTTCTTACCAAGTACTTTCCAGCCGCCAAGATACTTAATCTCAGGAATCAGATTAGCACCATCCGCCAGAAAAATACAGAGTCTATCTATGATTATTGGGAGAGGTTTAATCATTTGGTAGCCAGCTGCCTTCAGCACCAAATTCCTGAGCAGTGCTTGTTGAATCATTTTTATAATGGCCTCTTACCTGTGAACAAAGGACTCATGGACGCTGCTGCTAGTGGGGCACTTCTTGATCAATCTACGGAGCAAGCTCGTAAAATCATCGCCACTATGGCATCAAGCTCTCAAAACTTTCAAGCATATGATGATGCTTCCTGTCATCAAGTGAATGAAGTTGGCCGTTCTCAATTAGACCAGCAACTTGCTTCAACAAATCATCAACTATCTAAGTTGACTTCTCTTATGATGTCTCAAATGGGTGCGCCTTCAACTTCTCGTCCTTGAGGTATATGTTCATTGCATACTCATGAGACAGACGCATGCCCTACATTACAAGAACCTAGTGTTGAGGATGTTAATTTTGTTGGCTTTCCTGGACCTCCAAGGAGGAATTTTGATGCATTTGCACCTACCTACAATCCCGGTTGGAGAGCTCATCCTAACCTTAGGTACGGAAACAATGTAGCCCCTCATTTTGAACCCAGACCCCAATTTCAACAAGGGCCTAGTGCTTTCCAAAACAGACCAACAGCACCCTCACAATCCAACCAATTTCAAGCTTCCTCTCATAATGCTCCACCTAATCAAGGACCCTCATCCACACCATCCTCTACATCTAAACTCGAGGATTTAGTGACTCAACTTGCATCATCTCAATTATCTTTCCAAAAAGCTACCAAGTCACAATTTCAACAAGTGAACACCTCCTTGGAAGATCTTCAAAGACAAGTTAGGCAACTTGCCACATCTGTTAATGATCTTACATCCCAATCTTCGGGAAAGTTACCTTCTCAATCTATCATCAATCCGAAGGCTAATGTCAATACAATACACTTACGGAGTGGTCAAGTTATTCCGGATTGGAAGGAGAAAAGAAAACAGAAAGTAAATGAGAAAGAAAACCTGGAAATGGAGATGGAATCTTTTTCCCCTGTTCTTGGAGAGACGTCGACGGGTAAAACCCCTGAACGTCGACGGGCAAGCTTGGAGCAGGATGAATTAGTTTCTGACCCTTTAGATCCATCGACGGACGACTCACTTGCCCGTCGACGGCCAAGCAACACATCCGAAAATGACTTACCCAAAAACTTTGATCCGTCGACAGGTGAAGAACTTGGACGTCGACGGACACAATCCACTGACCCTGTTCCACCTTTTCCCATTACACCAAATGACTTTGAAGCTTCTACATCCACACAAAACCCAAAACCAAACACAAATACTTCCCATCTTAATCCAAAGCCTAAAGGAGTGGCTCCCTTTCCCTCAAGACTAACAAAGAAACCCAAGGAAAGCATTGAACCGGATATCTTGGAAGTCTTTCGCCGAGTACAAGTGAATATTCCTCTTCTCGATGCCATCAAGCAAGTTCCTAGATATGCCAAATTTCTCAAGGACTTGTGCACCCATAAGCGCAAGCTTAAGGGGAATGAAGTGATTACCTTGAGTGAGAATGTGTCAGCAGTTCTTCAACACAAACTTCCACCCAAGTGTAAGGATAAAGGTTCATTTTCTATTCCTATCACTATTAGAAAGACTCAAATTCCAAAGGCTATGTGTGATCTAGGGGCTGCTATTAGTCTCATGCCACATTCTCTTTATCTCTCTTTGGACATGGGGCTATTGACAAGAACCGGTGTTGTGATCCAATTGGCGGATCGATCTTATGTATATCCGGAGGGTGTTCTGGAGGATGTTCTAGTGCAAGTCAATGAATTAGTCTTTCCGGCGGATATCTATGTTCTAAAGATGGGAAGTGAGGAATGTTCTTCATCCTCTTCTATTCTTCTTGGCCGACCATTTCTCCGCACTGCTAGGACCAAAATTGACTGTCATGAAGGTCATCTTTCCATGGAGTTTGATGGAAAAGTAATTACATTCAATCTCTTTGATACCATGAGGTATCCTTTAGATGATCAATCTATTATGGCTGAATATTTTGTGGATGTTTGTTCTATGTCCTTATTGGATTTTGCTCAAGAAGATCCTCTACATACTGCATTAACCCAGAGCATGGACCATGACAATTTGGATTTTGAGGAGGAGATCTATAATGAAGAAATCCAGTCTATCTTATCTTCTTTGGCCGCACTCTCATCTAAATCACACCTAGCCAATGTTTCTTACATGGATCTCCCTATCCCTTCCACCAAACTTCTCCCCTCTATCATTGAAGCACCATCTATTGAGCTTAAAACTCTTTCCGCTCATCTCAAATATGCCTTCCTTGGTGAGAATGAAACACTCCCTGTAATTATTTCCAATACTTTCACTTCTAACCAAGAACTTCTACTTCTACAAGTTCTTAAGGCTAGAAATGAAGCTATTGGATGGACGGTTGCTGACATAAAAGGTATTAGCCCATCAATTTGCATGCATAGAATCTTATTAGAAGATGATTCCAAACCACTTAGGCAACCTCAACGCCGCTTGAATCCTCCCATGATGGAGGTGGTCAAAAAGGAGATATTGAAGCTTTTGCAAGTTGGTATCATCTATCCTATCTCAGATAGTGAATGGGTTAGTCCTGTGCAAGTGGTACCCAAGAAAACCGGTATTACGGTAGTGCAAAACGCAAGTGGTGATCTTGTACCTCAACGAGTGCAAAATGGTTGGAGGGTGTGCATAGATTATAGGAAACTTAATGACGCTACAAAGAAGGACCACTTTCCATTACTTTTCATTGATCAAATGTTGGAGAAGTTAGCTGGAAGAGCTTACTATTGCTTCCTAGATGGATATTCTGGTTATTTTCAGATCATGATAGCTCCAGAGGATCAAGAAAAGACCACATTCACTTGCCCCTTTGGTACATTCTCATACAGGCCCATGCCCTTTGGTCTTTGCAACGCTCCAGCTACCTTTCAACGATGCATGATGAGCATTTTCTCAGAGTATGTGGACAAGATTATTGAAGTCTTTATGGATGATTTCTCAGTTTATGGGGATTCTTTTGATAGTTGCCTGGCTAACCTCGATATTATTCTTGACCGGTGCATTGAGACAAATTTGGTTCTCAATTCAGAAAAATGCCACGTTATGGTTACTCAAGGAATTGTTTTGGGCCACATAGTGTCAGCTAAGGGCATTGAAGTGGATAAAGCTAAAATTGATGTCATTCAAAACTTGCCCTATCCTTCCTCAGTCAAATCAATTCGATCTTTTCTTGGCCATGCGGGATTCTATCGACGTTTCATCAAAGATTTCTCTAAGATCGCAGCCCCCATGTGCCGTCTGTTGCAACAAGATATCACCTTTCATTTTGATGAGTCATGTAAAGAGGCCTTTGACAAGTTGAAGAATGCTCTTACATCAGCCCCCATCTTGCAACCTCCCAACTGGGATCTACCTTTTGAACTTATATGCGATGCAAGTGATATAGCTGTGGGAGCAGTGCTTGGCCAGCGAGAGGGCAAAGTTCCACATGTCATTTATTATGCCTCACGCACTTTGAACAACGCTCAGAAAAATTACACCACCACTGAGAAGAAGCTTCTTGCTATTGTCTTTGCTCTCGACAAATTCCATTCTTATTTGCTTGGCACCAAAGTGGTTGTGTTCTCTGATCATGCAGCCCTTAAATACCTCCTTGCTAAGAAGGAAGCTAAACCTAGATTGATTCGTTGGATCCTTCTTCTCCAAGAATTTAACCTTGAAATTAAGGACAAAAAGGGTGCGGAAAACTTAGTAGTTGACCACCTCAGCCGGTTGGTAAGTTCTGAGGTAACTTCTTCCATCAATGACTCATTTCCTGATGAAATGCTCTGTGCTCTTGATGTACAAATTCCTTGGTATGCTGACATTGTCAATTACTTGGTCACTAGAGAATTTCCTAGTGGTTTTCCTAAAGCAAAGAAGGATAAGCTTAAACATGATGCTAAATTTTATGTATGGGATGATCCCTACCTATGGAAACATTGTAGTGATTTAATTATTAGGAGATGTATTCCTGATCATGAAATTTCTAGTATTCTATTTTTTTGCCATTCACATGCATGTGGAGGTCATTTTGGCCCTCAACGAACTGCTAGGAAAATCCTAGAATGTGGTTTTTATTGGCCTTCCCTGTTTAAAGATGCTCACATCTTTTGCAAATCCTGTGATAATTGTCAAAGAGTAGAAAAAATCACATATAAAGATCAAATGCCCCTGAATTCAATTGTAATTTGTGAAATTTTTGATGTTTAGGCAATTGATTTTATGGGACCTTTCCCTAAGTCCAATGGCTTTGTTTACATTTTATTGGCTTGTGACTATGTATCTCGTTGGGTGGAAGCTAAAGCCACCCGAACTGATGATTCTAAAGTGGTTTGTAAGTTTCTCAGGTCTAATATTTTCTCTCGCTTCGGAGTGCCCCGTGTCCTCATTAGTGATAAAGGTGTTCACTTCTGTAGCAAGCTTATGGCTTCTCTTTTGAAGAAGTATGGAGTTACTCACAAGGTGTCCACTGCGTACCACCCTCAAACTAGTGGTCAAGCCGAGATCTCAAATCGAGAAATTAAAGCCATCCTCCAAAAGACAGTCAACCCTAACCGGGCGAATTGGAGTCAAAGACTTGAAGACGCTTTGTGGGCATATCGAACTACCTACAAGACACCACTTGACATGTCTCCTTACCGCTTGGTATATGGAAAATCATGCCATTTGCCAGTAGAGTTAGAACATCGTGCTCTTTGGGCCATCAAAAAGTGCAACTTAAACATTGATGAGGCTGGGATTTATAGAAAGCTTCAACTTCAAGAGCTCGAGGAACTGCACCATGATGCTTATGAGAGCTCTTTCACCTACAAAGAACGCACCAAGGCTTACCACGACAAGCTTCTGAAGAAGAAAACATTTTGTGAAGGCCAAAAGGTGTTGCTTTACAACTCTAAACTACATCTCTTTCCAGGAAAACTCCGGAGTAGGTGGATAGGCCCATTCATAGTGACTAAAGTGTTTGATCATGGAGCGGTAGAGATCCAAAGTTTGACTACTTCCAAAGTCTTCAAGGTCAATGGACATCGCTTGAAGCCATATTATGAAAGAGTTTCGGTTTCTTCCATAAAGGACATTTTCTTCACTGATCCTACATATCTTCCTTGATCTGGTATTCCAGTCGAGCCAACGACGTTAAACAAAGGCGCTGCTTGGGAGGCAACCCAAGTTCTTTCTTCACTCGCTATAATGTATTTCTTTCCTTCTTTTATTTCCTTTGCTTTTGCATGCATTCATTCCATCCACATCTAGCTAAGAGTTCATGAGGTTCAATTTGGGTGAGGCTGTTCGACTCATGATCTACACAAGTGGCATCTCTCTGGCCCTCTGCACTCCAAAGTTTTAAAATCTCAAGAGTAAGCAAAGAGGGCAAAATCAAGGGTTTTATTGGGTTCAGAAAAATTTAGACGTTGACGGGTAAGCAACTAGACGTCGACGGATGGGGTTTGCAAAAGACAAGTCAGAAATATCTGGACGTCGACGGGTATAATTTTGGATGTCGACGGATGGATCAGTCACGATAAAATTTGAGAAGTCAGAAATATTTAGACGTCGATGGGCACATGGATAGACGTCGACGGATAGGTTTCGGCAAAGAAAATTTTTGAAGTCAGAAATATCTAGACTTCGACGTACAAGGGTTAGACGTCGACGGATGATGCGGGGAACGGAATTAGCCTAAGTCAGAAACGTTTAGCCGTCGATGGCTAGACACTAGACGTCGACGGATCAGTCGAATTTCACTATTTTTAACCTTCATCAGCCGTCACTTTCACCACAACACTATTCCAACATTCAAAACCGAAACCCTCCCCCCAAAACCATCCAACTTCTATTCCATTCAACATTCACCAATCTTCCAACCCAATTACACCAAACCCACTCCCTTCTCACTAAAAACACCATCCCTATCCGCTATTTCTCTCATCCTTTCCATCCAATTCAACACATTCAGAGATTGGTGTTCTTGGAGCCAAATTGGGGAAATTTTCGAGTTAAGGGATTTAAAGCACTAGGGATTCAATTAATCACTCTAGTTGGTCAGTTATCTGCTCTTTTACTTCTCTTGATTGATTTAGTATCAAAATTCAGCAATATTGGATGGATTACATGTTTATAATCATGCACATTTGATACTCTTGCTTATGCTATCTGCTGGAATCCGAATTGGGCTTAAATCATTTGAATGTTTGGGTTTCTTGGATGCTATAATTGTGATAATCAAGTAGAATTCATTGCTGAGTATATATTGATCATCATAGGAGTGTTTATTTTGGGATTTTATTGAGTTTGGTTCAGATTTCTATTCAGCATCCTCACTGTTCGACAAAATGTCTAAAAGACCTCGCCAATCAAAATCCCAAGCTTCCGCTAAACCCTCACCACCTCCCAGACCACGAGCTTCGAGGGCTGCCAAGGGCAAGGCCCCGGCTTCGGCCTCGGTACCTACTGTGGCCAATGAATTTCTCTCTCCAGAATGCGAAGAATGGTTCAAAGATCATCAATCCTCTCCTCAAATTGTGGAGAAGATAGTGCACCCTCTTATTGCACGCCAATTTGATTTAGTGAATCTGTTTCACGAGGTGGGTTGGGATGCTGTCCTCGACATCAAGGGCGAATACTATCCAGATTTAGCGGTCCTCTTTTACGCCAACGTTAAGAACAAGGGGGCTGACTTGCCTAAAATTCAGACTATGGTGCTCAAGAAAAAGATTACCATCAATGCGGAATTCCTCTGAGAGCATTTCCGTATTCCCAATGAAGGCTCTATGTATGAGGGCACTGATGAAGAGGAAGAAGATCTAGATCATCCTTGGTCAAGACAAGCTGCCTTAAATCGGTTTGATGTGGCTTATAGACCAGTTCCCGGCAAAAAGGCTGCTCTTTTCTGCCGCGATTTCAGCATTCAAAGCCGGTTGGTGGCATACCTCATTCATCATAATGTGGATCCCAAAATCAGCGACACCCACATTGTCCGTGGCAAGGATGTCTGTATGATGGACAAAATTATCCACGGCCTGCAAGAAGCCCCTGGTATTCCGCTGGCGTCAACCATCATCAGTACGATGCGCGAGGTCGTCTCTCCTACCACTCAGCACCGCTGCATTCCTTTTCCAGTACTCATTACCAAAATCGTCCGATATTGTGGTATCTCCTTTGAAAATGAGCGGAAAATGATTACCGCCAAAACAGACATTGTCGACGCCACCAAAATGAAGATCTTTGGTTATGTCCAAGCAGGAGGACTTTGGACTAAGCCCCCGAATATGCAAGACCAGCCAGCTGAAGGTGACGAAGAAGGAGAAGAGCAAGAACAGCCGCAAGATCAGCAAGTTCCCTTTGAGCTACCGGTTGGCAATAGGCAGATACCTCAGCATCAGTTTCAGTCACAGGTGCTCGGTTGGTGCCAGAACATGGGTCAGAGTTTCAATACACTACAAGGGGATGTGACACGCTTGACTGATGACGTTCACTCACTCCACACCAAGCTTGATCAGATTCTGGCCTTTTATAATCAGCCCCCACCACCGCCTCAATGAACTTTAGCGCATTTTTCTAGCATTTTCATGCATGCATTTTATTTTTGTTATCTCTTTTAATTGTGCCAGACTTTAACTTCTAGTTGTCGTACATTTTAGCTCTTTAACTTTTGGATTTTAGTTAATTCTCGACCTTATAACTCCTAATTTTGATTTATGGCAATTTAATCTTCCTTTTGTTACCTTTGCCCCATTATTGTTGATTGCACTTGCTGGCCTTAATTTTCTTCATTTCCTTCCTCCACAGCATCAAGGTACTGCTCTGTTATACCTCTAATTTACTTGATTTATTGTCGAGACCGCATTGCGGACAATGCTTATTCTAAGTGTGGGGGGATTTTAGTAACTAAAACTTTTGCTAATTAGGAGTTGTAGCTTTTTGATAATTAAATTGCAAATTAAAAGATGTGAAGTTGTTCATGAAGTAAATATAAGCATAGTTTAAATTGGAAAAGAGCCTTAAGATTTCTTGCTTCTTGATTTTTAAGCAACTTGTAGTAATTCTCTGAAGCCGAATATGTTTGAGTAGAATAAGGATTCTTCAACCTTGTGAGAGATTTGAGCCTTAAGATTGCACTACAATCTCTTTTATTCTTGAGAATAAATTTTATCTTGCATGACTATATTCCTCTAGAACTTGCTTTATACCTTGTTGAAATTACATATAATGCATGCATGTTTGAGAAGATGGTCAAGATTAGAGCTGAGCTTGAGCCAAATTGACCAACCCTTGCAAAAAACCAATGTAGAGAACCCCTTGAGCCTAAAAGATTTTAGCTTTATTTTTTGTTGATGAACCTAAATTCCCAAAAAAGAACCTCAAGCCTCAAAAGAAAAAAACAAGTTCTCTCACCTTGTTTCTTCAGCTTAGTCAGATTAGTGACTTGTATGATTTTTGTGTTCTGAACAAAAGAGTAACAAGTCTAAGTGTGGGGGAAATTTTCGCTTCAAGAATTGGTCAATTAAGAAAAAGTTTTAGAAATGAGATGTTCAAAATACATTAATTTTCAAAAAATGTGCCCAAAAGAATCCTAATGCATAAAGAATGGCACAACAGAAGCAATCAACATCTCTTTAGTTCATTGTAAAGAGGAATGAAAGGAAAAAGTTGGAATGAGTAGATCAAAAGAGTCGGGCTATTAAAAATTTGAATGCCATTTTCATTTTTTTCCCGATAACTCGATATTTCACTAAGTTTTGAAGAGACTTTTAATTGAACTCCTTTACCCTTTTCTTCATAGCTTACTCAACCAAGACCTCATTACAACCCCATTTCATCTTTTTCATCTTTTCATCCATGATGTGCATACTGGAGTAGTGGAGATGAGGTAGACTAGCAAGCTTATGGTAGGTCTATTTTCATGCAAAGATTGAGCGCACCATGAAACACACTTGAGTGAATGAGGGATTTCCAGTGATGAATTATTCCATTCAAACATGTTTGGTTGAAGGAAAATTGCTTCCATCGTTGCTTAATTATCTTGATTCTTGAATTGCTATGCTCTCTTCTACTTTACAATATGCTTCTATATACTGCATGAATTTCCTCTGAAATTTAATTTGAAGAGTTAACTAGTTTAAATTTTTTGTGTGGTATTCTCTTTTAAGGGTTATTGTGTTCTTTCCCTTTTGCTCTAGGCTTACTCGAGGGCGAGTAAGATTCAAGTGTGGGGGAATTTGTTAAACCCCTTTTTATTGCTTAATTTGGGATTTAAGATCACTCCTCTTTCTCCTACTTTTATATTGGGAGGCCTAAGTTAGCTCAATTTTGCTTTGTAGGTGTACTTAAAAGGGAAAATGAAGTTTGAACTAAAAAGGGACAATTTCCATGATTAATTGAACCAACATGCAGAGCCGTCGATGGGTAACAATGTAGACGTCGACGGCTGCTTGAGCAATGAACACGGGATCACTTGCACCTGCATAGACGTCGATGGCCAAACACTTAGATGTCGACAGACAAGCTACTCGATGACCATGATTCTGGAATCCAAAGCAACCGTCCACGAATTGAAGTTGGACGTCCACGGCCAACATTTCCAGGGAGTTCACCATACCAGACATCGACGGCTAGACTCTAGATGTCGACGGGTAGAAGTTTCTAACTTCGAATACTTAAAGGTTAAACACTTAGACGTCGACGTGCACATCTTTAGACGTCGACGGATCAATCGAGCTGGAAAAAAATATGAAGAAAACAAGCAGAGACGTCGACCGGCAAACATGTAGACGTCGACGGCTAACAGAGTCAAAATGTCGGCAGACCCACTTAAATGCTGTCATTCCACTATCAAACTCTTGAAAAAACATATCCCGGGTATTCAGTGGAGAAGAGGCAGAGTTAAATCCCCAAATCTCCTCAGACTTGTCTCCCTCTTTACAATAATGGTCTCTACTTTATTTTATTTTATCCTTAGGATTCCTTATCTTATCTCTAAGGAATTATTGAGGAGGAATAATGGAGGAGTGGGTTGGCAGCTGGAGGCAGAGAGCTGAAAGGGAGAAGAGGCAGCTGGACAGGGGGGTTGGTTCAGTTTTTAAGTTTGTGTCTTCGCTGGGTTTTTCACTTCTTGTAATTTTCGTTTAAGCAAAACTCTATAACTCCAATCTATTATAAGATTCAATCACTTTTTTTCTACATTTGTGAGATTCTTGTTCTTAATGCTTTCTTGTTCATTGATTGTTCTTCTATCTCTTGAGCTTTAAAGATGATTATCATGTTTATTATCTTGTCTTTTGGATTGCTGAGTTAATTAGTTGCAAATAATTGATTAAGTAGTTCATTAGCATGCTAATCTTTGAATTCCAATGCTAGAGAAATTTCTTAGAATTTGAGTAGCAAGAGGATGTTTTTACATTCAAAGAGATTTGAAGATGCAATTGGAATAATGAATGCTGGGTTTGTTGTTGATTGTTGTTAGCTTTTATCTTTCCATAGCTTATTGCTCTTCTAGGCTTGAATTTGGATTGCTAGGATTCAAGTTAGCCATAACAGGAAGGATTAGAAGTGAACCTAGATTCAAGGTTAATCAACATTAGGAAAGGTCCATGGATTTGAAGCTGGTTTCAAACCCATGGGGTTAACCAATTGATGAGAAGAATGTTTGATTAGTGAAGCAATGATCAAGTGCTAGGTTAAAAGATTGATCATATAATAGATTGGAGGCTTTGTTTTATCATGTATTGCATTATTATTATCATTCTTGATAAATCCTCACATATTATTTCCAACACCAATATAAAACTCCCCTTTAATTTATTGTTTAGTTTGATGTATGCTTAGAAAGTAGTGTGAAATAGAATAGCCTTTTCTCGTGGGATCGATCCTTGCTTACCCTACTACATAGTAGATTAGTAAGGTTAATTTTGTTGTGATATGATGCGCAACACTCTTCCCAAGTTCAAATACAAATCAATTAAGGACTTTCTTGTTGATGCAATCCCCTTATAGTGATTTCCTCACCTCTAAGAATACAAGAAAACAAAAATTTTATGTACAAGAATGATCTCTAAAATACCTAAGATGTATAAGACTTTGAGCACAAAGAATTTCTTTCACAAAGTGTGAAAGTGAAAGAACAAAGAGAGAAATTAAGGCAAAGAGAATATACAAGATGAGTGTAGTAAACGCTCTTCAATTCTATTCAATTCCTTATTCTTCTTCAGCATTTAAGACTCACTTAAATAGCTAGAGTCTTAATTTTGGTCATTGAAGCATTTAATGAGGAGAGAGGCACATTTGTAGCTTTGAAAAAACTAGCTGTTATACTGTTCCGGCGGCATTGAATCGGTTGAGCCCAAGGCTGAATCGGTTGAGCCCAAGGCTAAATCGGTTCAATCTTTCTGACTCTGACTTTTGATGTTCTTGATTCTTCCATTGAATTGATTCACCTATATCCTCAATCGGTCCAATTTATCTGGCTTCAAAGTTTCTAGTCTTTATTACTTCTTCCCCAGTCGGTTGAGCTTCAAAGTGAATCGATGGAAAATCTCTGACTTTCAACTCCTTCTTCTTTCAGCACATACTTAATCGATTGACTACTTACTCAATCAGTTGAACATCTCAAGTTTGTTCAATTTAGCTTCATTTTAACTAGGTTCAATCGATGGGCCGAAACTTTAATCAGTTGAACATTTAACACTTAGCATTTTTCTATTTTGATTTTATGAACTTACACACTTAACTTAGAATCATCAAATAGATTCGATTCGGTTGTTTTGTGCTCATCAAAAACACAGGAGTTCAATGCTTCAATCAACAATCAATCAAATATTCTTCAACCACTAATGAAGCTAATATCAAGCTATAGTACTCTAATGCAAGAACTAAGCAAACTCACAATTCAACTAATTCTTCAACAAAATCAAGCACCCAATTGACAAACCAAATTCAAGCATAATTACTCATGCTAACAACTCTAATTCTCTAGCAATCTCGAGTTTGATGATGAAAGCAATGAAGTGAAGACTTAATAATCATTTACAAAACAAAAGGAAGTAGAAAGACTATCACAATATCCATGCTCCATCTTGAATTCAAATTTTCCCACCAAAAAGCTCAATCATCCACCAATCTTCAATTGTTGCAATGTGGGTTCAAATGGATGTATTGGATTAAGTGTTTAGGTGTTTAATGGAAAGGGTTTGTGATTGGAAGCCTAGTTATTAAGCCCAGACCGATTGCCGATTAGACCGGTTGACCCAGTGACCCGGGACCTAATCTGGGTTGATTAAGCTTTTAGACCATTTGTGCATTTGACTCGTTTTGACCAAGCTAAATCCGCTTTAACCCATTTTGAACCATTGACCTGGCCGGGTTTTAGTGAACTGATCGAGTTGAATATTGATCTTTTAAATTACATTTAAACCATGTTTTAATTTAATTTTTAACAAAAAGAATGAGGTAATATAGTCCATTAACATGATAAACAAATAAAAACTAAAAGAAAAATAAGACAAAAAGAAAAATAAATCACTATAAAGTTCAAACTTCAAATAATTTAATAAAAATATAGTTTAATCTCAAAAAAAATAAAAATATAGTTTAATTACATTACAAATATCTTAATTCTTAATTTATATCATTGTGTAGTATATTATATGTCATAAATTTTAATAGTTTCATTAAATAAGTACTAAAATATACTTTTGACTTAATTTACAAAATTATTAAATACATAAAAATAACTTTTATAATATTTTATCAACCTGACATTGACCCGAATGATCTGATAGTTGAACCAATTGATCCTTGACCTGGAGCCTTGGACGGGTCACTGTCTGGGCCAATTTTAATAACTATGATTGGAAGTGTTAATTTAGAAGGAATTTGGTTAATTGTGGGTTGAAAAGTTGAAAAGTGTTGAAATTGAGGGTTATTGAGGGCAAAATAGCAAGAGAAATGAGTGGGAAGTATGGGAAGGAGGTGGGGGGCCAGCTGAGTGGGTTAGAGGCTGAATGAAGCCAACCCATGTCCACCTAGCATTGGGTGAAAGGTATGGCTAGCTGTCTGGTGAAAACAGGGAGCAAAGTGTGTGTGGAAGGATGATAGGCAACAGCTAGCCATGGTATGGGCAGCGGTCAGCTATGGGTGAAGAAGAGTGTTGGCTTCGAAACAAGTTGCCAAGCTTCCCAAACTTATGTAATCATGCTTCCTTAATCCCAAACCACAAGGAACATAACTCAAAAGGCTTCAAATGCTCTTCAAACTTCCTATACCACTGGTCAATTGTGAAGATCAATACTCTCAAGTGATTAACCATAAAGAATTATGCATGAATGTTCATGATAATGACAAATTCAAACAAATAAGCTAGTAGCATGTGTAATCATCAAATGAATGTTCAAATAAGGTTGAAAGAACTCCCTTAAGAGATTTGATAGAAGTCTTTAAGCCTTCCAATGCTTCTTGGTGGTGTTTGTCGAGGCGTTCCAAAACATAAACTAAACAACTTAAAGATTTGTAGCTAAGATAGTCCAAGTCGATCCACAGGGAGCTTGGAGTATGTTCTCTTACACCTTCCTACGAGTAATTAACAAACAAAATAGTGAAGATTCTTGAAATGAAACTTGAATGTAAGTAAACTAGTGAAGAATGAATTGTACTTTTGAGTGCAAAATTGATTCGAAACGAAGTGTAAACTAAATAATTAACAAATGACTAATCATCAACAAAATCAGTAGCAATTAATATAGAAAATTAAATGATTAAACTCCAATTCAGCAAGGAATCATGATTTAATCCAATCAATGGTTCATTGATCAATGTTCTAGCAACTAATCAATCAATCCTATCATAGATGGTGTAGCTAAGCTACTATGCCTTCACCTAGCCCGATCTACTCCTAGCTTAGGAATTAGCCAGCTTCGGCTTGTTCTAATTCCCTTTTTCCTCAATGATACTTGCACTTCAGCGGTTACAAACAAAATCATGGAAAAGCACTAAGATCTAGAGAGATTTCAGCCATCTAGAGCAACCTTGGCTTAGCACCAAACATTTAACTCTTCCTCTCAACTTCCATAAGCTCAATCTAGAGCTCGTTTGCCATTAATCTTAGCTGAATCCTAATATCCTGTTAGTAATTCAACTAATTGGCTAGTAAATTGAGAAAACCCAAGCAATGTGGCCATCACTACTTAAGAATCCCTAAATTTACTTGATCTCTAATACTTCTAAGATCAATCAACTCAGGAAATCAAGAAATACAATAGAATTGAAAGCTTTAAGTTCAAGATCTTACCATTGATTGTAGTAAAAATCATAATTACAAGCTAAATTGGATGGGATTTACTTAGCCTCTCATGGAAGAAGAAGAAACCTCCACTGAAATCTTGAATTCTCTTCAATCTCCAAGGAACTAAGCAAATTTCTCTACGTAATTACAGTGAAGCTTAGAAAGAAAAATGAGATTCGTCTTCTTTCTAAAAAAAAGTTATTCCTATATATATTCTAACTAAAAATTGCGAATATACTAATTTATCCTTTCCTTAATTATGATTACAAGGTTAAGCAAGGGTAAATGTGTCTTTTCTAGCTTCTTGACCAGGTCAATTCGCACATGAATAAATCTTACGGCTTGACTATGTCAACTTCAGTTTTGAAATTCGGTTGCAACCGTTCCTGGATTATGCACTTTGTCACTTAATCACATCAGCACCAGGCCACTGAGAGGCTACAAATCTAGCCTCTAAACGGCTTGAACTTGTAGCTTCACTTCTTCTAAAAATCATCAATAGCTATTGAGAGGCTCTGCCAGAGATTCTAAGAGGCTTGGAACTTTTCTTTTCATTTTTTTCTAAGAAATGAGTCTTGTAACACATATTTGCATTTTCTCCATTATTTCACTTACAATTAGAAAACACCTTAATTAATCATCAATTAATGTCCTTAAGTGTCTAATTCAACCAAATTATAATCCAAATACATGAACAATTTTAGCTCTAACACTTTCCATCTTGCTCAATTACCTACATAACATATCATGAACTTATTGTCAATGAAAATTGCTAAAAACTAAAGAAGCAAAACTAAAAGAGCAAGAAAAACTAAAGAAACTAAGAAAAAAATATTGGGTTGCCTCCCAATAAGTGCCTTTTTTTATGTCTTTGGGTAAACTTATTTATTATTGTCCATGTTAAGGAGGATCTTACCTCCTTAAAGCAAATAAAATGTAAGAGATAAAAAGGAAAAGATAAAAGCAATGAAAAATAAAGAAATGTAAAGATAAAAGAAAAAGAACTCCAATTGAGTTACTTAAAACACCATGAAATGCAAGTGTGGCCAATGCCATTGTAGATACCATAATTGATTGATGCAAGAAGGTCGTTTAACACCTAATTTTCACATTACTCCTCGCTTGGTTGAGAGATAATTCCTTGACTAATTTGCATGTGAAAAAAATAACAAGAATTTGGTGCTTCATCACCTAATTTTCATATTTTCGAATGAAAACTTCGATTCCCAAGAAGTCGGGGTCCTCATAAGTGACAATTTCAACAATGGGGCTACTGTCCACACAAGTTACTTCTTCACACACCATAGTTGCTTGCTCGTGTTTAGGAGAGGATGGTATTATTGGAAAGAATTCAAGTAAGCATCCTCCTCCATTGTGGGTGTAGATGATAGTGGTATGTCATCAGCAAGTGCTTCACATTCTGCAAAATGGTATACCTCTTCATCACTATCAAGATCTTCCTCTCGATAATAAAGAGTTGGTGAATTCTTTTCATCTTTAGGCTCATCAAAGTCCAACTCTTCTACCAATTTTAAAGTATCTTCCCTTGAATTCAATGCCAATCTAGATGTACAAAAAGGAGCAAAAATTTTAATATCAAAATGATAGGAATAATCCTCAATATTTGGCTCTTGATAGACTTCTTCAACAAGTGCATGTTCTTCATAATCTTCCTCATCCAACTCCCAATATTCATACTCTTTCTTTTTTTTTTCTTTTTGAACTACGAACTCATTAAGAGAGGTTGCTAGGTCATTGAATTGGCTTCCAATCTTATCCAATTGCATGTAAATTTGTTGAAATTGCTCTTAAGTAGCCTTTTGGAATTCCATCTCACTAGCTGTGACCTTGTTGGCTGTATCCTTAAGGTAAATTAGAAAAGATAGTGTGGATTGAGACTCATCGAAATATACACTTGACGTTGAGTCTTAAGAAAGTTGAGAGTACAATGGTGAAGCAAATTCATTCCAATTCTTATTCACTTCTTCCTTGAATTGTTGGGTAAAATCAACACAAGCTTGGACTTTTCTCTCCAAGGAAGAAAAAGAATTGTATGGAATAAGTGCACCTGTCTCAATCCATTGATATTGCTCTTGAAGTGATGGCCATCTTGCTATCATTCTTTGTTGGAGAAGACCTTCAAGTTGCTAAAGTTGAAGAGTAGTAACATGTACAAAAGCTTCAATCTTAAATTGTTGAAGACTTTGAGGCATTGATTGAACTTGTTGAGTGCAAGGCATCCCTTGGTACTCCCATTGTTAGTTTGATGTACCCCATTGATATGGAGTATAAGACCAAGACATTGAAGCTTGTTTAAATGTAACCAAATCTGAAATTTGAAGGCTCAAGTTGCTACCTAAATTCTTGTACAAAGAAAGAAAGGAAAGCACAAGAATCAAAAGGACAAAAATAGAAAAAAAAAGGCATAATAGCCAAATTTGCCCTCAACCTTTCACAAATGAACCAAATATGTGCCAAACCTTTTTTTTTACCCTAATTGGCCCCCAACCTTTTATTTTTGACCATTTTTATCCAATTTGGACGGAAATTTCAAATTTCACCAACGGGCCGTTAAATTCCAGCCACGTCATTTCCACGTGGATTTTAATTTCCACGTCATGTGGGACCCACCATCTGAAAAGTTGAAAAAAAAAACTAAAATCAATTTTGTTGCATTGAGAAAGAAAGAAAGAGTGAGAATCAAGGAGAGAGAAATTCAACAAAAATTGATTTTAGTTTTTTTTTCAACTTTTCATATGGTGGGTCCCACATGACGTGGAAATTAAAATCCACGTGGAAATGACGTGGCTGGAATTTAACGGTCCGTTGATGAAATTTGAAATTTCCGTCCAAATTGGGTAAAAATGGTCAAAAATAAAAGGTTGGGGGCCAATTAGGGTCAAAAAAAAGGTTTGGCACATATTTGGTTCATTTGTGAAAGGTTGAGGGCAAATTTGGCTATTATGCCGAAAAAAAAATAAATACTAAAAGAACAAAGAAAAAGTAAAGGAAAGAAAGACAAAAATAAGTCGAAACCTCATCGGCAATGATACCAAATTTGACGAGGCTTGTCGTAGAGCTTTGCAAATCAACCTTCTCACGAACTAACTATATAGTAGGATAAGTAGGGATTGAATCCACGGAAAGATCAGGTTATCTTTGTCTTCAAAACTGAAAAGTAAATTGGGGGGATTTTGGAGTAATATTGAAACTAATTTGAATTAAACTAACTAAACTATATGATTAAAAACCTCCAACCTAATGTTGAGGGATGCTTACAAACTAATTGATCATCGGTTCACCAAAAGATGAGTTTAAATCACAATTATATTAACCAATCAAGTGAGAGCCAAGCATTCTCACTTATTCTAATAATCCTAAGGCTAAGATATAATGTTACTCATGTTTCACAACATATCCTTCAATCTAATACTTAAACAAAAATCCCAGCAGCCTGATTTAAAGCATTCAAAAGCATTAAGAGCAATATTAATTCGGTTAATCACTATCAGAGATTCACCTAGCATGAATCTTTTAAATAATCCCTTCGAATTCCTTTGATTAGGCAACTTATTCAGTTGCTACTAACATCTAATTAAACTACAAATAGTACGGATTCAAATAGATTAGCAAGTCAATTGCATAAACAAGTAATTATTGGCCGTTAACCACAAGCATACACAAAAGACAAGTAAACAAACAAGATTAATTACTTTAAACCAGAGAAATCAAAGAAATTATATAAAAAAAACTAGATTAAGCATAAGAAACCTCACAATAGTTGAAAAGCATCCACCAGAACTTTAGATTGGAGAAAAGAAGACTAAGTTTGCATAAAAACACTAAACAATAGTTTTGAAAAATAAATTGTGCGCCAAAAGCTAGGGTTTATCCCAAATGAAGAGTATTTATAAGAGCTAGGTTTAAATCCTAATAAATCTCTAAAAGATTCTTGTGCTTGACTCTTCTTCCCTCCAATCAATTCTTCATTCTTCTTCTTGAATCTTCCTTGTTTTGGGGCAAAATTGACGAAACTTTAGGTCCAAGGAACATCAAGGGGCGGCTAGGAGGCATTGGAGGCTCGGAAGAGTGAATTAGGGCCTGAATGGGAGAACCTGAGTCTAGCCGGCATGTTGAAGCTTGTCCCAGTGCTCCACAAATTAACCCTCTCTTAAACTAACTAGTGTAGTAGGATAAGTAAGGATCGATCCCACGAGAGCTTTGGTGATATTTTTTGTCTTCAAAACTAGAAAACTTAAAAAATGGGGATTTGATTTAAATTTAGAAATAGGAAAAATATAATCAAATAAAATTAAATAAGTAGATAACAAGAAATAATCAAAATTGAAACTCTTCAACCTAGTGTTTAAGATGCTTACAAGATATTTGATCCTTGGTTCATCAAAAGATATAGTTTCAAACATAATTGTATTAACTAATCAAAGAAAACCCAGCATCTTCCATGATTAAATTAATCCTAAGGCTAGATATAAAGTTACTCATGTTTCACAAAATATCATTCAATCTAACACTTAAACCAAAACCCTAGCAACACGGTTTCAAGCATTCAAAAGTATTAAGAGCAAGATTAATATGGGTTAATCATCATTATAAATTTACCCAGCATAGACTACTCAATAATCTCCTTAAATTCCTTTGAATAGGGTGTCCTATTCAATTGCTACTAATGACTTGATCAAATTCAATTACCAGCACGAATTCAAACAAGAATAGCAAGACTTTTGATCATCAAATTGATTATTGCACACTAACCAAAGAAACAAACAAAAGATTGATAAACTAACAAGCAAGTTTACCTTAGAGCAGAGAATTCAAGAAACAATTATGCATAAACTAGATTAAGAATAAACGAACCTCACAAATACTTGAAATAACATCCATTTAAACACTAGATTGAAGAAAAGTAGTTTAAGCTGCCATAGAAAATTAACTCTAGAAAAATATGACAAAAATTGTTAACCTTCTTCTCTAAGTGTGTTTTTAAAAGACTATACATACGTAGGGTTACAACCTCCTATAAAATCTCTAAAAGTTTTAAATCTTGTGCTTGACTCTTCTTCCATTAATATTCTTCCAATGAGCTTTGATCTTACAATTCTTCTTCCCAATCAATTCTTCATTCTTCTCCTTGAATATTCCTTGTTTTGGAGCTAAATTAGCTAAACTTGAGGTCCAAGAAACATCAAGGGGCTGTTAGAAGGCACTTGGATGCAAGAAGCAAAGATTAGGGCAATTTTGGAGGTATCCCGTCTCCAGCCGGCGCCTCCCATTGCCATGGTCGGTGGCCGGCTATAAACAGGGAGTAAGCTTCTCAGTCAATCTTGAAGCGGTGGCCGGCCATAATATGGGCTAGGCCCACCCAAAAATAGGGAGTTTCTTCCTTGCTTCTCTTATTGGTCTTCCTTGCCTTGTTTTGATGCTTTTCTTTCAATCTTTAAAATGTCACCTATCATGAGAAAAAACATGCAATTAACTTGAGTTTAGAGGGCTAGTTGCTCAAAATCAAGATAAAAATCAACCCAAAGAATGAGCATAATTACAACTAACATAGCGCCACCTATAGCTCATGGCCGGCGGCCATCCAAAGATAAGGAGCTAGGCTAAGACAATCTTTAGTAAAATAGACATTTGGAGGGCTAAACGAACTCGCTTTAATTTTCTTTAGCATTCTGGAAAGTCCAAGATGTCCTCCAAAATATTTATGAAGACATAAAGACAATTGAAGTCTCTAAGATGGTGAAAATTAGGCATCTTTCAGATCTATCTAAATTGCCATGATTCTCAACTTTGAACTTTTTTTTGCGCTTGACTTCCTCCTTGGCTTGTTTTTGCTTTTTTTCACTTCAAATTCATCATTGTCACTCAATAGACACCTAAGACATGAAAAGAAGTTAATTAGCCAAGAATTGGATAGTTAGTTGCATATAATCATAACGGGCCGTTTGGTTCGCAGTTATGAGATTTTACCAGGTAAAGTGATATAGTCGGGGTATATCACTTACTATGTAATATTACCTGACATCTCATGTTTTTTTCTTTTTGCCATGTATGATTCAAAACTAATATTATCAAGATTTTTTTTCCCCTTGTTTGGTTCATTATAGCACATTGTTGGACATCCACAGTCTATAATAATGAAATTTCAAAAATAACCTCCCTATAATAATTTAATTATTTTGATTAATTAATTAACTACTTATTTTTATTAGTTAATTAATTATTTAGTTTATTATTTCATTCAATTAATTAATTAATGATTTCATTTTATTATTTAATCTAATTTAATTATTTTTTATTGATTAATTAATTAATTAGAAATTAAATTATATTAAATAATTATATTAAATAATTATATTAAATTAATTAAATAACAAAATCAAGTAATTAATTAATTAATTAATAAAAACAATTAATTAAATTAAATAATTAAATAAAATTATATTGAATAATTAATAAATAATTAAATGAAATAATTAATTAAATTATTAATTAAATAATAAAAACAAGCAACTAATTACTTAAATTAGATTAAATAATTAAAAAATAAAATTAATTAATTACTTGTTTTTATTATTAAATTAATTATTTCATTTAATTATTTTATTTAATTGTTTTTTATTATTTTAATTAAATTAAATTAAATAATTATTTAAATGAATTAGATTAAATAATTAAATGTAATAATTAACTATATAATTAATTAAATAATAAAAAATTAATTAATTAATTAATAAAAAATTAAATGATAAAGACAATTAATTAATTAAATAATTAAGTAATTAAATGAAATAATTAATTAATTAATAAAAATAATTATTAACTAAATAATTAAATGAAATAATTAATTATTAATAAAACAAGTAATTAATTAATTTTATTTTTTAATTATTTAATTTATTTAATTTTTCATAATATGATTATTTAATTTAATCTTTTATAAGGTTATTCATGTTCAAAATATTTTAAAAATAAGGGTATTTTGTTAAAAAAATTTAATTCAGATTACCATGAATGTGGTAATCTCATATAGCCACCTCTCCCCATGGTAATCTGGATTGCCACATTCATGGTAATCTGATTACATATAGTAATCTTTGGATTACCTCCAAATGTCCGGCTAAGACTATATTTTTAGATATGTCCGGCGCATATCCATGTGAATAGTAACCAAACGTGGTAATATTTTCAAATTACCATCAGATAGCCGACTATATTTTCAGATAGACACGAATCAAACAGCCCATAAGAATTATCAATAAAAAAGCAACCAACATCCCCTTTCTCTTGACGAACATTCATAAGGGTGATTACTGACCTCTTAGGCTTTCTACAACTAATGAAGTTGGACAAGAAGGCTTTCTTAAGCTACTTAAAGTCATCGATGGAGTTTACTGGCAGACTGTGAAACCATGTACATGTTGTCCCTTGTAGGATAGCGGGGAACAATCTGCATCTCACTGCGTCAGAGGCTTCCTGTACTTCCATACTTATTCTGAAATGAGCTATGTGGTCTTTTTTTTTTGAAAGGGGGTTCTTTGGGGAGGGGATGGCAGGGGTCGAACCCCTGCCTGGTGAACTCTAGCCTGCTTGTTACCATTCGGCCAAGCGGCGAGGTTCGAGCTATGTGGTCTTTTAGATCAGTGGTACCATCATATCTATCCTTTGGGATTTTCATATTGGGGGTATTTCTTTTTACTATATTGCGAGAGAAAATTGGCCTTGCTCCTCGATTAACTAGTCTTAGTGGTTTCTTTTTACTTTTTTTAGATATGAAATCTGTCTTTTAAGTTCATCAACATCATCTACTATATTTTTTTCTTAACTCCCTTTGACCTCAGAACCTGATTGTCTACCCCTTATAGGTTGTGCTACTTCCTTTCTACTATCTGCCAAGGCTCTTTTTCTAGGACACTCGGCTAAATTCCTTCTTCGTGAGGGCAAAGTATTCTGGACATTTCTATATTTAGGAGTACTCTGCTAGCTTTCTGTAGGAACATGAGGGTGTGTATGATTAGAACGACCTTCTTGAGGTTTGTCATGAACAATTGGAGCAACTTTAGTGGCATTCTGCTTCATAAATAGTCTCTATGGTGCTTGCTGTGTAGCCAGCTGTTTTGAGAATTGTCGTATTCTTTGCTCATTCTGCGGTTGCATTATTGCATCTTACTACATATAATATGGTTGTGGTCCAAACTTAGGAGAAGTCTGCTGAAATAATGGGGAAGTCTACTTGAAACATAGACGGAATCTACAAGATGTTCCAGGCATGGGAGCCTGTACCGTTTGAAGTGAAGTTTGTAATACTGGGTTCGATTGAAGGTTATTCCCCGTGGGTATACCTACCACTGTAGTGTTTCAAGTGTTGTGAGATTCTATGATGCCAAAGTCGCATTTGTGATCCGGTGTTGGCCTTTGCTTCCTGGTATTGTAATAGGTCCTCCTGCGCTTGTTACCCTTATGTAAATTGCAGGTTTTGTGCTTGAGGCGGGAGCTAGACCTAAAGCTACCATTTATAACGGGTTTATAGTACCCGATAGGGCGTTTATTGCACTCAGAAGGATAGGCTAGTCTGCGCGGGGACTTCTGTGACAGAGGTACTTGTAGCCATAAACACCAGTATAGTAGCTATAGGTGGTGTGAAGTATGGACCAAATTGATAGGATCCAGGCCGCATACCATAAGTTGTTTGAAGGGTAATAGGCAATGGAAATGTTAGTGTTTGGAATGATGTAGGTGTCCGAAACGATGGTGGGGTCTACAACGGTGCAGGCAGCATCGATGTATTATGCTTAGATAACGGAGCTAGGAATGAAGTTGACACCGAGTCTGATAATGGAGCTGATAGAAGAGCTACAACGGGATTGTAGATGTCTTCTACCCAAAAGTGCTTGTTACCTTTACACCGTCCTGTATACCAACCATGGAGGTTTCTACCGAGTTATCCTTGTAGTTCTTATTGGGGTTGTGAAGAGTGTAGTTCTTACACTAGAATGGGGCAAGCTGGAGTGATGAGACAAGTGTTTGATCACGTTCTTGGTCGTGATCTACTTCAGCCTCTAGATCAGTCTATAGAGGAGAGGTAGACCTGGCTCATCGTTCCTACCAACGGTGTCAATGTTGAGGACTTTTTGGATGGTGATGTACGACGAAATGAGAGCACCTCAGCCCGAGGACTCAAGGATCATAGCTTCTAACTTCTAAGAACTCCAAGCCTAGCACAAGTTTCTTAAAAGTAATCTACTTCTGTAGAAGAGAAGAAAGGGTACTAGCTTTAGCCAGTGGAGCCCCTTTCAGTGTGATAATCAATATAAGATCAAGGGAAATTTTATGAGAGAGATGAATAGGAAATGAGGAGAAAATGATAAATAGTACCTTAGTTTTACTTTATACATGAGTGAAAGGGTAAGTAGTATTAATAAGATGATACTTGGACATGACTACCTTTCATAAAAGGACAATATTTGCGTCAGAATATTCGGTAAACTCTGCGAGATATTCCCTTTGTCGCCTAGTGTTGACTCCTAGTAGGCTTGGTTGGGGTCATGAGAGAGTTTGCTAAGGTAAAGTTTGCCCTTGGAGGGGTCTGCTAAGGTGAGGTCTGCTCTACTGAGTTTTTATATGAAGCTGCTCTTATGAGCCTTATGTGTGGACCAGCTTTACTAGGTTTTCTACATTTTAGTTTTTGGGCCTTTTGGGCTATGCTCAACATAAATGACTCGTTAAATCATTCTCCGGCTTCCAACATTCACTTTTTATTTGACAATCAGTTTTTATATGAAGTCTGCTTTTATGGGCCTTGTGTGTGGACCCTCTTTATTAGGTTTTCTACATTTTAGTTTTTCTGCCTGTTGGACTATGCTTAACACAAATGACTTGTTAAATCATTCTCCAACTTCTATCATTCACTTTCCATTTGACAATCAGATATTGAACAGTGTTTGCAGTTTTTGGTGGAAAATAAAAAACCAAAGTGAGATGCAAAATGCGTATAAATCATTATCTTTTCTAAAAAATTAGGACCACATCTTAATCACCCTTGTACTTTTCATTGAAAGGAATTCTTATATCTTCATTCTTTGCCCTTGGAAGATGTTAACACCACTAAAGTAAAAGGGTATTCGGCTTATTTGTGAAAATAGCTGTTATTTGTTACCAATTCTTAGCTATTAGGAACATGGAAGAATATGAGCCAATAGCATTTTCTGGTACATAGGGAACTTGATCGTAAGGGATATTAAACTGAAAATATTAAATTAGAACAGGTTTGCTTCGGATATTATAGCATATTAAGCTTTGTAGCTTTGTTTATTTCGTCAAATATTATTACATATCAAAGCTATAAGCAGCATCCACCCTTTTTTCAATGTTCTAATACTTGTACAACTAAGCGCAAACCAAAATACAAATAAAATTCAGCGCCCCTACCATAACCGAAATCCAATACAGATTATCTATTCTTCCACCGTTTCTGTTATCCAATTTTACATCATCAATTTTATCAGCACAAAGCGGCCTCGCACGGTCAGACAAATTAACAGAAGTTTTGTTCTTAGATTCCCCTCAGTGCTCCATTTTCCAGTCTTCCTCACCTTCTTTTTTCAAAGGAAACAAAGAAACTACAAATGAATGTATACAATGGATAGCGTGGAAGCAGGAAGAATAGAAACTCTGACAGGTGCTAACCTTTCATAATGTTAGATCATGTAACCTTGTCATTATAACAGATGGAACAAGGATGGCTGCCAGCATGGGTTCACCTCCGGTCTGCTAACCTTTAAAATTCTCGAAAACACTTGACACATGGATTGCACATATTACACAAAACAAATGCCAAAATCCAAAGATTGGGTAGGCTGCATAATATAAAGTTGATGAATTAGCACTCTAGCATACGCATCTGGTTACTCCTCTTTGGGCCAAAAGCTTCTAAGAATCAGTCTATGAGAATAAAAGGTGAAGAAACAAAAGCATACTTTACAAAGAACACAGAACAGCAGGATGAACACTCAGTGACAAAGTACATCTGGATAAAGTGCCAAAGTCCATTTTTCATGTTACACTAACTTTCCTGTAAAAATGAAAACCAACATACATCTGAAACACATTAAAACTATAGTACAACAAACACAAGAGAATAAAGACATTAATTACAAACCATACAAACCGAGAAGACAGCAACGTCATGCATTGAAGCGATTGATTTTTATGTAAGTATCATAAAATTGAGATCACTACCCAGAGTACTAAGATTCAGATATGCAAAACATTATGCAATTAGGAACGCAACTCAGCATTGGCTTAGATGAGCTTTAGGTCAGTTTAAAGAACTGTTTCCACACTGATAAGTTTCCCCAATGAAAATTTATTTCTATTGTATGATACACATTATTCATATGGGTTCAGAAATAAGATTCAAATGCATTTTATTAGGAGGGAAAAATAAACTCACTCTCCTCCTATGTTCTAGGAATCATTCTAAAGGAATAGGCTAGTTGAAAAGTGCAGCTCATCATCTACTAAAACATATATTGACATTTGTAGTATCGTAATGTTTCCTACATCCAGGACATCGCCCATCCATTTCAAGAATCTTTTTGTGACAGAAGAGGCAAAGCCGAAATCTGCATGGACACGGGAGAAAACTAGAGTCTGTGACATCCAAGTCTTCACAGCAAATAGGGCATGAAGAAGCGTGGGACATAGTACTTGGTTGTGCCCTGGGGAAAGCCCCATGACCATTATGCCAATCTGAATTCAAAGAAATATTATGTTCTTTTGATAGGCTAGGAAGACTCCGAGGACAAAAAGCATCATCAGGTCTCCATGCTCGACAATTCATGTGTGAAACACAATTTGAGAGATTTGTTCCTTGGTTCTTGACCCGTTGGTCAGCACAAGTAGCTTCAATCCTAATTTCATATGAAACAACAGTTGTAGTGGCTCGATTATGTTGATTGTCATCGATACTTAAGGCATCTGCAATATCCTCCCAATTGTCTATGCACCCATCCTCTTCTTCCTCACTGACACTTCCAGAACAACAATCACTTCTAGCACTACTGCCACTGTAGCTCCTCCCACAATGAGCTTCTATTGATTCACTTCTAGTACTACTGCCACTGTAGCTACTCCCACAATGAACTTCTGTTGAATCATTTTGATTAATGGGACAGTTGATCAAAGACTTCAAATCACTCCCACAATGAACTTCTATTGAATCATTATGATTAATGGGACGGTTGATCAAAGACTCCAAATCACTGTCATGTAGGCTGACAGCTTCATTCTCCTCTTCCCCCACTTTTGTGTCCAAATGGTGCAACGATTTGTTTTGCCCAACAGCTTGTTTTGTGGAGAATGGAGAAGACTCACCTCCCCCATTCAAATCAACTTTGCATTCCTTGTTCTTTACTGCATTACAACCCGTATGAGTAAATGAAATTACTAAAAACGTAGTAACTTTGTAAATTTTTCCAAGCTGGTCCCAAAGCCATCTTATAAATAGCCTTTTCCTTCCAATAAATAAATTAGGTAAAATCTCAAAGAGTTCCTAGATCCAAACTGAACTTGGGCTGAAAGGGGTAAAACTTAAAAGTTAGAGGTTACTATCATTCTGTACACTTGCGCTGTAGCGTTGAAATGATTACATATGTATATATAGAGACTCTAGTAGAAAACAAGATTAGCTGAACAACTTACTTAATCTAAAACAACATACACATACTTAAGTAACAGAGCCCCTGGCTGTGTGTTTTTCTCATAATTCTCCCAATGGTTCTTCCGAGTATGCATTACTATGTTGCCCATTCCATATAAAGAGATACAAAATATGCAAGGAAAAGCCTTTTTTCTGTTTTGTTCTCTCTAGAAAAGAATTACCAAGACTAATTCATTGACTAATGAGTTTGGGTTTACAAAATAGAAAAAAAAATGATAAAATAAAAATATTCCAATTTATTTTCTTTCTCCTAAATTTCATCTATCATCTATTGAAAAACAAACTAATTAACAATTCCTTTGGCTAAAAATATATCATTTTTTAGGGGGGTTTAAATTCAGCGTAAGTCAATTATTTTAACTTCTAAAAGAAAGCAAAGGGTAGAACTGAGATTAAAAAATAAATACCTTGTGATAGCCATTGTTCACGCCTAACATCGAGCTTAGACTGCTTCAATTTCGCCAATCTATTTGTCTACATCATAAAAAAAATAAAAAAAATAGTTTAAAAAAATTTCAAACAAAATTTTCCGAGGAAACAAAACAATCAGATAATGAAGCGAGAAGAAAATGTAGTTACCCTCTTCTTCTTGGAGAGGCAAGGCACGTTGGAGACGAAATCCGAAACCATGGTGAGAGATGAAGGCAGAGGATGATTTCGGTAAAGAGTTTAGCAATTCCGAAATAGAATGAAGGCAAACGGCGGCAGAGCGGCAAAAAATAGGAGAGTGTGTTTAAGAAAAGGCATTTTTTTTTTCTTTTGGGTGTTCTTTCTGTTTTTGCGTTCCTCGTAGTCGTAGCTGTTTCGTCCGGCCAAAACCATTTTTAAACCGACTCTATTTCTGTTTCATTCTAAATGTACTTCTCTATTTACTATAATACCCTTGAGATCAGTATTTCACAAATTGTTATACATCATTTTTATAGAAAAAATTTTGAGCATTTTTATAAATTTTTTAGGTTAATTAATTTTATCATTAATGATTTACCCTACTAATTTAGATAATTCAAATAATTTATTTATTCTAACTAAATAATAATGAAACTACATGGAGATAAATATGTGTGTGTGTGTATATATATATATATATATATATATAGAGAGAGAGAGAGAGAGAGAGTATTAAAAACAAATTTTGTTTGTAGTTGAAGATTAAATCACTTCCTGTTGTGAAAAGTAAGTTAATTAAAATTGAGAAAGCAAGAACAAGAAATAAGGATAGGAGAATATGAGTAAGAATATGAGCAAATGAGAATTAAAGGAACAAGAGAGAAAGAGAAAGAAATTGAATGAAGGAATTATAAGTGTATCTCATTAGAGAGAATGAATCCCAATTTATAGGCATTAAATGGTAGGCTATACAAGTTGGCAACTTGCACATATGAGCCCCATTATTGCCATCACAATAATCACAATTTGGACAATTTACACAACTTGCATTTGTCCACTTTCATAACATAATTTGTACAACTTACATTTGTCCACTTTCATAATAATTTGCACAACTTGCATTTGTCCACATTCATAATACTCCCCCTTGGACAAATGCTACTATTAAAATTGGACGTGTACTGCCTCGTTAAAAACCTTAAGTCGGAAAAACCCAGTGGGAACAAAAACCAAACATAAGGGAAAAAGAGTACAATACAATTAAGTCCGTCTAATATGTCTTCAAGACAACATGTGCTTGTCTTCAGGACAATATAGGTGGGCCTACTTCAGTGGCCTGATTGGACGTGCTATTACTGCCTCATTAAAAACCTTAAGCCGGAAAAACCCAGTGGGACAAAAACCGGACAGAAAGAAAAAAGAGTACAGTGCACTTATGTCCATAATCGCTCCCCCTGAGATAAAATAAACTGCTACTTCTGGAGCATCTAAACATTTCCACTTCTGGGGAATTCAATCTTGCATTTTACTGACTCGCCTCATACCAATGCCATAAACTAATTTCTCAAATGTTGATGTTGGCAAAGATTTGGTAAATAAATCTGCAAGATTATCGACGGAGCGAATCTGTTTAACATCAACTTGTCGACTTTCCTGGAGTTCATGAGTATAGAAAAATTTCGGCGAGATGTGCTTGGTCCTATCACCTTTAATATATCCTCCCCTGACTTGTGCAACACAAGCAGCATTATCCTCATAAATTATAGTGAGAGAATCTATCATCGGTTTGAATCCACTAGCATTATGAATATGTGATATCATAGATCTTAACCAAACACACTCTCTTCCGGCCTCATAGAGGGAAATAATTTCAGAGTGGTTGGAAGATGTAGCAACAAGTGTTTGCTTAGTGGAACGCCAAGAAATGGCTGTATCATTACAGCAAAATAGATAACCGGTTTGGGAGCGAGCTCTGTGCGAATCAGATTTATATCCTGCATCAGCATAACCTACTAAACCATAGTTAGTAGTTTTCTTAGAATAGAATAACCCAAATCAATGGTTCCTCGGAGATAACGGAAGATATGTTTAATCCCATTCCAATGTCTCCGGGTTGGCTCAGAACTGAAACGTGCCAACAAATTTACCGCAAAAGCGATATCTGGTCTCGTGCACTGTGCCAAGTACATTAAAGCCCCGATTGCATTGAGGTATGGTACTTCAAGACCAAGAATATCCTCACCAGATTCTTTAGAACGAAACAGGTTTTTTTGGGGGTTAAGAGACCTTACAACCATATGGGTGCTCAATGGGTGAGCCTTGTCCATGTTAAAACGTCTAAGCAATCTTTCAGTGTATGCTGACTGATGGACAAATATTCCATTCTTTTTGTGCTCAAGCTCTAGACCAAGGCATAGTTTGGTTTTACCCAAATCTTTAACCTCAAACTCCTTTTTCAAATATTCAGAAGTTTCAGATAACTCTTCAAGAGTCCCAATTAAATTCATGTCGTTGACATAAACTGCTATAATAGCAAACCCAGTTTCAGATCTTTTAATAAACACGCATGGGCAGATGGGATCATTTATGTACCCTTCCTTAGTCAGGTATTCACTTAAACGTTGGTACCACATGCGGCCGGATTGCTTTAACTCATATAAAGATCTTTGCAACTTTATTGAGAATAGGTTGCGGGGAGTGCATGCTTCAGGCATTTTGAAACCTTCGGGAATTTTCATATAGATATTGGAATCTAATGAACCATATAAATATGCCGTCACAACGTCCATAAGACGCATTTCAAAATTTTCTTGGGCAACCCAACTTATAAGGAAACGAAAGGTAACAATATCCACTACTGGTGAATATGTTTCATCATAATCTATCCCAGGCCTCTGCAGGAAACCTTGGGCTACGAGTCGGGCTTTATACCTCACGATCTCGTTTTTCTCATTTCGTTTCCGGTCAAAGACCCATTTGTATCCAACAGGTTTTACATTGTCGGGGGTTTTAGTAATAAGCCCAAAAATATTACGTTTGGCAAGGGAAGTCAATTCAGCTTGGATTGCTTCCTCCCATTTAGGTCAATCTTGCCTATGACGGCATTCGGTTATGGACCGAGGTTCATAATCATCATTCATAATCTCATGAGCAACTGAGAGAGCAAATGCATCATCGATGATTATCTCATTTCGATCCCATATCTCATTACAATAACTGATGGAAATTTCAGTATTCCCAAGGTTGGTGATCTTTTCATGGGTTTGTACCACTTCAGGGGCAATATGCTCATAAACTTGCCACTTCAAGGGCAATATGCTCTCTTTGAATATTATGTTGTGCCACTTCAGGAGCAATTTGGTTTCCTCGAGAAAGATTAATAAGCTCATTTGGAGCAGATTCTAAATTCCTCCCCTTCTTTTTCAAGGAACAGTGTCTTTTGATCCCATCGGTCTACCACGCTTCAGGCGCGGGCCATTTAGATCCATTTCGGGTGGTTCTACAGGAACATCTATCCTAGCTGGAATATTCGCAGCTGGGATATGAGACTTTGTAACTTTAGCAGTCTCATTAAATGCATCAGGCATTTGATTTGCTATAGCTTGTAAATGGATCAATCGTTGCACCTCATTTTCACATTCAGGTGTTCTTGGGTCTAAATGAGACAAACTTTTTCTCATTCCATGAGAAAATCTCAACATTTTTCTGCTTTCCATATGTGGAAGCTTTTGGTATCCCAAGTGATGAGAATACTGTCTCATCAAAATGACAATCCGCAAATCTAGCGGTAAATAAATCACCCGTCAATGGTTCAAGGAACCGAATAATAGACGGTGAATCAAACCCAACATAAATGCCTAAACGGCGTTGAGGACCCATTTTAGTCCTTTGCGATGGTGCTACAGGCACTTGTACCGCGCAACCAAAGGTGCGAAGATATGAAATGTCTGGCTCCTAGCCCAAGACTAATTGAAGAGGGGAATATAAATGAGAAGTAGTGGGGCGCAATCTAATTAAAGATGCAGCATGTAAAACAGCATGACCCCACGCTGAGGATGGGAGCTTTGTCCTCATCAATAAAGTTCGAGCAATAATTTGAATGCGCTTAATCATGGATTCTGCTAATCCATTTTGAGTATGAACATGTGGGACATGATGTTCAACTTCAATTCCTAATGAAGCGCAATAAGCATCAAAACTCTTTGATGTGAACTCACCAGCATTATCCATTCTTATGCTTTTAATTTGATAATCTGGGAAATAAGCTCGAAGCTTTATTATCTGTGCAAGCAAACGTGCAAAGGCGACGTTGCGCGTTGATAATAGGCAAACATGGGACCATCTGCAGGATGCATCCACTAGTACCATGAAATATCTAAATGGTCCACTTGCAGGCTGAATTGGCCCACAGATATCACCCTGGATTCTCTGCAAGAATGAAGGGGATTCATAATCAACCTTTGTCATGAAAGGTTTAGTAATGAGCTTTCCTTGTGAACAAGATTCACAAATGTAATCTTGGGACAATAACACCTTTGTATCTTTTAAAGGGTGTCCACGAGTATTTTTAAGGATTCTTCGCATCATTGTAGCTCCTGGATGACCAAGGCGATCATGCCAAAGTCCGAACATATCAAGGTTCACTAGTTTCCAAGGCATCGTAGCATATGATTCTATAGCTCGTATTGGGACATAATATAATCCCATACTAGAAGCTTCCAGCTTCTCATGAATGGTCTTCTGGCCCATCTTGTAGGAAGTGATGCAAAGAAATTTCTTATTTTGCTCATTAATTGTTTCTAGATGGTACCCATTACGGCGTATATCTTTGTAGCTAAGTAGATTTCTTTTTGATCTACCGCTCAACAATGCATCTTCAAGATACAATGTTGTGCCATTTGGCAAAATAACTGTGGCAGTCCCATAGCCATCTATAATATTAACAGGACCAGATATTGTCTGAACATTTGCCTTGCACAATGTCACATTTGAGAAAAAGTGTTTGCCACAAAGTATAGTATGCGTTGTAGCACTATCAAGCAAACATATATCTTCCTTTTTCTCAATGTGTCCCATTTGCATTTATCTTGACAACTTCAGGTGTCAAGTTCCATAAAATTTAACAAATTAATAATATGATGCAAAATATAAACCAGCAAATATGGAATAAAACTCATGATTTTATTGACGACCATATTTATTTAATATCTTCCTTGGTAACATAATTATCCAAGGGTATGACAAAACATAGATGAAAACCCTTAGAATCTATTTCTAGGGACTTATTATTTTCATCAACATTATAAAAAGAAATCAGAAACCTCAAAAGGTTTTTCATTGCCATGACAGTTTTCATTGACCAAAACCTTATTGACTTCAGCATCAGTCTCAGTTAGGTCAATGGCATGGGTCTCAACATGCTTGCTTTTCTCCTTCTGGGATGCTTGGTATAGATCAACCAAATGTTTGGCCGTACGACAGGTATGTGACCAATGACCAGTCATTCCACAACGATGACAGGTACTATCATCATGCTTCTTCATGGGCTTTTTACCTTTAGGGTTGTGTGGGGAGTTATTTATATTACGGTTAAATCTCCCACCACCCTTAAGGAAAAAATTCCCATGCCTGCGCTCACGGCCTCTAGGACGGCCAAAATTCTTACTTGAGCCGGCATTTGCTTCAGGAAATGCCTTAGAGCCAGCAGGTCTTAAATCATGATTTTTAAGCAGCAACTCATTTGTTTGTTCTGCAGTCAACAGGACTGAGATCAATTCAGAATATGTTTTAAACTGGCGCTGCCGGTATTGCTGTTGCAATACAATATTCGAAGCATGAAAGGTGGAGAATGTTTTCTCTAAAAGCTCAACCTCAGTAAGCTTAACACCACAAAGTTCAAGCTGTGACACAATATCATACAAAGCCGAATTATAATCGGACACGGACTTGAAATCCTGCAACCTCAGATGTTGCCAATCATAGTATGCTTGAGGGAGGATGACTGTTTTGGTGTGATCATACCGCTCTTTCAATCTTGTCCACAAGATCAAGGGATCTCGGACAGATAGATATTAAACTTTTAGGCTGTCACTTAGATGCCGACGGATAAAAATCAAAGCATTTGCCTTATCTTTATCATTAGCATTTCCATTTTCACCAATGGTAGCTGCAAGACCTTGGTCTTGGAGATGCAGTTCAATATCGAGACACCATGACAAGTAGTTATTGCCACTTACATCCAAAATTTGGAATTTGGGCTTTTCAATATTTGCCATAATTCTGAAATGAATGGTCTCAATTAGGTTGACAACTTCTGGTATAAAAAATGTTTAGAAGTAAATCTTTACACAATAAAAATTAAAATTATCTTGTGTATAGAAAATAAATTTTGTATGGAATCAAACCTTCAGAACTTACCAAACTTCAAAATTGCTTCACTTTAGAACACTCGTGCTGATAACGTGTTGTGAAAAGTATGTTAATTAAAATTGAGGAAGCAAGAACAAGAAATAAGGATAGGAGAATATGAGCAAGAATATGAGCAAACGAGAATTAAAGGAACAAGAGAGAAAGAGAAAGAAATTGAATGAAGGAATTGTAAGTGTATCTCATTAGGGAGAATGAATCCCAATTTATAGGCATTAAATGGTATGCTATACAAGTTGGTAACTTGCACATATGAGCCCCATTATTGCCATCACAATAATCACAATTTGGACAATTTGCACAACTTGCATTTGTCCACTTTCATAACATGATTTGTACAACTTGTATTTGTCCACTTTCATAATAATTTGCACAACTTGCATTTGTCCACATTCATAATACTTCCTTTATTTTTAATTATATTTTAAATCTTCACTTCGCTTCGGATTTAGCTTGAAAAATTAAAAGAAAAACAAATCAATATGGTTTCGTTACTTGAAAAAATGCTATAAAAGGAAAGGAAAAGCCAAGCAAGTAAACAAAGAACTACTATAAAAGAAAAAAGAAAATAGTTGAAAGAAAAAGAATAAAAAGAGAGAAAATCTAAAATTAGACACAGAAAAATGAAAAACTTATAACTCTTGTAAAGCCTGCTCACTTCTTCTCCCAATTCTTTGTTTTTTATCATTTTAAATTTAAAATACCCTCATTATTTCTAGTTTTTCTATACAATTTTTAGGAATTAAATGTTTAGAAAGGTCTAATGAATTTAGAAATTTATTGAATTAATTAAAAAAATTAGCAAAAAGGTATAGTGAAAATGCATAATATATTTTTTTATAACTACATGTTTTACGTATCTGTTATACGGTCTATGATCAATTTTATTCGAATCGCATCAATCATTAAATGGAGAAAATTTTTCTAAACCTATTATTTTCATTCTTAAGATAACCCGAGAATTGAACTTAATATATAAGCACACAATATTTGAAATTAAAGAAAAAAGCATTAAATTCCTTAAAGCTAGTATTTGAAACTACTAAAAATATTTTGCGACAAAAAAGAAGAAGGAATCATTTTTCAATTCTAGATGGCGCTATGTAGGAGCTCCATTAGAGTTTAATATATTGGTAGAGATGTTAGATGTTAGATGTTAGATTAGATAGATTTTATCAAATGGACAAAAAAGAAAAAGTAAAAATTAACGTTAAAACAATGAAGAAATTTGCCGTCAAAATCCATATATATATATATATATATTAAAATGCCTAAATTCCTCTTAAAAGGGAAAAAATGTAATCACAAAAAAACAAATATGTAACCGATAGCTTTTTATTATAGTTATCCCTACCTTCTTTTCAACTTAAATCAAATGTGATATTTATAGAATTTTTAAAAAAGTGATATTTTAATAGTTATTTTTCACTTTTATCTTTTGAAAGTACAAAAAATAAAAGATCCAACTGAAAATTAATATTCAAATGAAGGAAAATATTGTAAAAGTGCTTTTTATTTTGAAAAAATAAACATTATTTTAAAACATCCTAAAATAATAAAAGACATTTAATATGAAACAAATAAAGTATTATAGATTATAGATTTCAAAAAGCATTTTTTTAAAGGGAGAGGATCCTCTCCACTACTGAAAAATAGTGGAGAGGTCCACTGAGACTCTTTACATCTACAAATACATATGCTTGCGTACATATAATTATCTACAAATACATATGCTTGCGTACATATACATCTACAAATACATATGCTTACGTACATATAATTATCTCATACAATAAATGTTTTAGTGCAATTTTTTTAGAAGTTATTTATAAATAATAAATAATTTATAATAATTTTCTTCATTTGTACTGAATATAATTCACTTTCAAATATTACATGTCAAGTATAAAACAAGATTTTCAATTCTTTTTTCCTTTAGGTCTTGCTTGATAGAAGAGAAAAGTGGAGAAAAAATAAAATTTGAAGTGATTGGTATAAGAGAAATTTGAGAGAAGAGAAATTTGAAAAAATAAATGTTTTCTTTCATGCTTCATATTCAAAATCACTTCAAATTTAAAAAAAAAATAAAGATAAAACAAATTAAATCTAATTAATTAAAATAAAAGTACTTATATATTCTTCATTATCAAAAACATTTTAATATATAACACTAGTACTCACTTATTTAATGACAAAAACATATTAAATTGATTTTCTTTCTTCTCATTTTTTTCTTCTACCAACCAATAAAAGAAAAAAAATTAATTTTTTCACTCACCTTTTTATCTTTTCTACCAAGCATACTAAAATTAATTTTATTTTTTTTCTTACTTTTCTTCTCATATTTTCTTTCTTTCTAATTTTTCATCTTTCCTATCAAACAAAACCTTAATGTTGGATAAGAAATTTTCATAAATTTTAGAGGGTAATTTAGGAAAAGAGAAAATTAATTAATATTATTATTATATGAATTTCATAAGGGGCCATGCTCGACACTCCGCATGTTTGCTGCTGGTCTGGCCATGTTCAAATGGCGTCAGCGAGTAAGCAGGCTCTTAAAAATTGCCACGTGGATAGTCCATATACCACATAATATCACTCACCGCCCTGTAACAGGCTTGGGCCAAAATGCCACAGAAAATGGGCCAACGATGCCATGTAGATCCACAGACTCATTTCCATATGGCAAGGTTTTTGATCCTGTTTTTCCTTCTATTTTCGGCCAGAGGAAGCTCGACCATGAACAAAGATGTGCAGTTCTGTAAGCAAAAAGCTGGGGAAGGTGGAAAAAAGGGGGAAAATTGTGGCCTGTCAATAAGAAAACTTATAATAAACAGGACAACAGTAAACATTTTTTTGTGTTTCCTTTTTACATAAATATATCATGCAACCCTATATACACACAACAAAGGCTCAGACCCTCTGCTCATATGATCTTACAAATATGCTACATTCCTAACCAGTCTCTTCTGCAGTACTAGTATGGCCAACTAGCATGGACTATATCAACATACAAGAGCCATGCCTTGTTTCCAAAGCCTTTCAAGGTTTGGTTGCACCGAGGCCTTCTACAAGCATTACAAAGAAGAATTAGGTTTATGCTGCCATAAGTCATTTTAGCAGTTGCAAAGATTTAAAGACTGTAATGCTGTATTTACCTTTTGTCTCAGTCTGAGAGAAAGAATGCTAACTTATTGTGAAGCGGATAAAAATCTATGGAACCGATGTACTCTTGCCTGATTATTGTATGAGGGTTTGTGTTGGGATGAACATTTTCTCCGACGAAAGAAGAAATCTTCTGTGTCCAACACATAAGATATCTGCCAACATCATACACAAACTATGTAAATAAAGGACCCAAGATAAACATCACACGTATGAGCAATCTTGAATGATACGGATATGTTGTGAGTCCATAGTCCATAATAGGCCACAAAAGAAAGGTAAAGATAAATCCAGAAATTGACAACAGTAACATACCTTGTATGAGTTGCAAGCTATCTTATTCTCTAAACCATTAACCAGTTCAACACCTTCCATGGCCGTGCAAGTAGCAGCAAATTCATCTAGACCTGAATATTTGCTTTTGTTTCTGCAAATATCAATAAAGAAAAGCTGATAAACTACCAGTTTTACTTATTAAATGGCATTTCCAGATCTTCCTTATTCTAAATCAACTTAATAAACATTATCTGGCAAAACCCAGAGTTCACCTGGTACATCTTAAATAATTAGTTGCAGAACTATGGAAACCCAAAGCCTTGCATTATCAGTTATTACCTCTTTAGGGTGATGCCATGTGGCTCCTTTTTCCCCGGAAAGACAGAAAGAAAATCATTGTGCAGAAAAGCTGAAAAATTAGGTTCCATGGAAACAGCAAATGCCTCGGGCTTTTCGATGACATTGTCCATAAGTTGAATAGACAAACGAGATGGTGAAGATGACTGCAAAAAAGGACCCAAACTAAAAAAAATTTCCAGAGGCTTAACAAATAACAATTAAACACATAAACATACATTTACAATGACAGAAAGAGAGTAGCATTCATGTGCCATTTTCTGCTCTTTTTTTTTCTATTTTGGAAAGGCATCATAGTAGAGGGAGATACAAACTTACACATTTCACTCGATATATATTCTCTTCATGGAGGAGGACACGTGCATTCTCATAATATACAGAATCCACTGTCTTCCCATGTTTCCGGGATTTTTCATACTCATACAATTGAAGAAGTTTGTTATCCATCTCATCCGTTGCAACAGCTTGAAGCTGCATTTAGGACTATAATTCAGAATAGTAACAAGAGAAATGAGGAAGAAATTAATGAAAACTGTCAAAGAAAGCAAACCTGCTTAACTAATTTATATATTAGCTTGTCCAATGTAAATAACACATATGACTGGTTTCCTATAATAGCTCGACATTCATCCTCAAACTTCGCATTATCAGAAGATCCATCAAGCAGACTGTACAGTGCACTCACAAATCTGTGGGACAGATGAATTTTCCAAATTAGAATAAATGGGACTCTTCATACTGTTCAGCAGTAAAACTGAAATGTCGTTCACCTGGCATATAAATCTGAAGGACTAGCATCTTTTGAATTTTTCCACTTTATTTCAGCACCTGTTGAATTTGTTTTCGCTGACAGTATTCTTTCATATAGAATCTAGAGGAAAATCCAACAATTAGAAATATTTAATAAAATGTAGAAAAAAAAGTTAAAAGAAATAACTTATAAGCTTTAGACACTACGTACTTGATGAAGTCTGAAAAGAACGTAGAAATCATCATTTGCATAAAAGACCCAAGAACTGCTCCCATCTTCATCAGGTAAAACTGCTGGTACATGCTTTGCAAGAGGCTTCACCATAAAAAGAAAACGTTCTGAAAATGACATGGACGTGCCATCTCCTCCCACAAAATGTGTATCAGTCATCCCTTCAGCTTCACCTTCACTCTCAGCCTTACCATCAACTTCATCACGTTCTACCTCTTCCTCCTCTTCATGCTCTTCATGGGAGCATTCATCACCTGCAGACTCACTGCCTGATGCATCATCACCAGCCTCTGAGGCGTTTTCACTATCCTCATCATCAGCATCCGCATCATTTTCCCCTCCAGCATCTTGACACAGCAACTCTTTCCCATTTCCAGACCGGAACTGTCTGCTTTCAACACCATGCTTTGCTTTTGGCACAGCCTTTAGACCAGGATCACCATAGGCAACAAAATTATCTTCCTCAAAATCACCATTAGGTGATAATTCACCTTCTTCCTTTTCAACTCTAGAGGGCCCAGCAGATTCTTCTTGATACCTACTAGCATTAGAGCCATCTGTAGGTACTCCATTTACTAATAAGGCATGTTTCATTACATCACCACCCTGAAGTACCAATTAAATTCACATAAGCATATTATGACAAAAAATTCTCCTTGCTTTCCCACCTTGGCAGGGAAAGCAAAACCAAGACGCAAAATATTGCAATATTCGCCCAAAACCAAGTAGTAAAATCAGCTTCAGCCATGCTAAGGAGAATAAAGAGTTGTATATGCATAAACTCATACCTCTGATGAATGCACAAGATCAGCATTAGCTTCAGGTTCATGATCCTCAGCAGCAACGCTAGGTTTAGATGCTGCTGCACCACATCCTTGAAATTCAGAAAGATCTCAATATAGCAAAATAATTTTGGAAAGCAATGAATAAAAGAATCAACGTAATAACAAAAAGAACTGCAATAATGAACAACAAAATTATAAACATGATTCATCATTGTCATGTCTCTGTTTCAGACATACAAACCTGATGGCCCTTCAACATTGTTTCTGCTGTGATCATTTTCTGCTCCAATCGCAAGGGCGGCTATGGAATTGCCTACTTTCTCAATGGAAGCAATCATGCTAATTCCAGGCCTTTTATCAGCTACAAATTTAATCTCTTTCTCTACCTTTGAATCATCCCTAGAGACACGACCTGAGTGATCTTCTTTGACTAAAGTTTCTCCATTTGTCAAACTATTTCTGCAAGCATTAGTTAGTTCTGCTGAGCTGTTCTCATCTCCATCACTAGCAGTTTTTTGCTGCCCAGAATTAACAGTAGCATCAGCTCCAGGACTTCCATCACTTTCAGCGATGCTTGATCCAGTGCAGTTTACAGCAGGATTCTGAACTTTATCAGCATCATCAGTACCCTCTCTGCCATTAGGTCGAGGGGGAACACCCAACATGGGCTCCAAGAAGGTGGACCAGAGCCTCATGACTTTGTTTAACTGTTCTTTGGTTGAGCACATCTCCTCACAGGAATATTTTATGAGTTTATATAGATCTTCATGTAGGTCAACATCCAAATATTCATATTCAAGGTGCGGAGCTAAGGGTTGTCTGTGACCAGCAACACTAGCCACAAGAACATCATCCTCTTTCTGATTCCTCTCTTTCAACTCCTTGATTTCAGCCACTAAAGCTGCAATTAAAAATAAATATCCATGAGGCTAAACAAGCAAAGCAATAAGAATATAAAGGAGCATAGAAAGAAACACCCTGTTCTCCTTACATTTTGCACTCAAATTCTTTGAATCCTGTTGCTTGAAGTAGAAGCTGCGGTGATCAAGTGATTTGTAATGGTTTTTTGCATAAATTTCAGCCCAAACCTTGTTAAAATCTGCACGGCACTTTGTCCACTCTTCTTGCTTCTGCTTCAAGCGAGTTAAAATGACAGGCAATGCAAGAGCAGGATTTTTACGTAATATTTCCATCACATCAAGACCATGGTCGCCATATAAACGCTCAATGCACCTTAAATTTAAAGCTGCAGTAAATTATTCAGAAGAGGCCAGAAGTTAAAAAGATGAATAATATTCAGACACCAGAGAACCACATGACTTTATAATCTACTAATAAATACAAACCAGTAAAGTGATCTTCAATACGAACTGGAGAATCCATATTAATTTTATTTTCATTAATGCTGTTCAGCAAGTCCTCAGCACGCTTGGCAGTTGAGCTGACAGATTCTAACAACATATCCAGCTCAAATCTAAGATAATAGAAAGAAGTCTGTTACTGCTAGAAGGAGATGGATAATATCTAGAACCTCTAAAGGGATAATAGAAAGAATAATCAGTCAGTGCACATTGATTTTGCTTTTGAAAACTCATTCTCATCTTCATTCACATGAAATGCATAAATTGTAAAAGGATGATGGAAAAACAAAATTATAGAGGAGACAAATAAGAGTAATCACCATGTTGATTACATAATAGTATTGGACCAATAGAGGAAGGCGATCAAATTTTACCTATCATCCTCACATCTGAACAAACTTTCTTCATACTGATTTCTGCGCATGTGCTTAAAAGAATAATCCTCACTTCCTGAAGTCACAGATACCCAATGATCATTCAACACTTGAGCACCAAGCTCTGATTTCTGACTTGCTAAAGGTATTGGATACTGAGAGACACAAACAACAAAGAATGTCAAAATCAGTACAAAATTATGGATAATTTGCAAGCGAAAGAAAAAGTCAAAGTTCATACATCATCAGGCAGAAGCCGATAGCTTGGAGTACAACGTTGGCAGTTAGAAAGGTCAAGCTCCTGTATGGATTTTGCCATATACTTCTCTCTGTATCTCTCTTTTTCCTTAGCTCCCTCCATTTCACGTTTCTGCTCTCTATCTCTGTCTTCTAACTTCACGGACCTAGATACATGTCCATCACCACTAAGTGATTCTGCAATCAAGAGGCAATCATCATTGAAATTTACAGATACGCATATAGAAAAAATTTTCATCGCTAACACATATGACTCAAAAAACACCCAAGAAAAGTATAAAAATATATAACAAATTGATAATGGAAAGGAGGCTATTAGTTACATACTTTTACTAATAACACCTGCAAGTAGCCCATCTGCAGGAGAGATTGAGATTAGAAGCAGCCATACTGCTAAAGAATCAAAATAAAACAACCTAAAACTGATACTTCTCAGCATTTACCAGTATTCTCACAACGCTCCAAGAACTGGTTGAACTCATTCATAAGATCTGGATACTTGCCAAGCAAATCAGTCACCTGACATACACAGGAAACAAGATAACTACACTTCCGGCAAAGGTAGAAAGCGAAACATATCGCTTGAGAATTCTACAAAAGTAAGCAGATTGTAAATTTGAAAAATCAAAGAAAGCAGCTAGATGAAGTGTATAGCATACCAAATTTTGCAAATCATTTCTTTTGATTATCCCATTGCTATAAATATTAAGGCACCTTAAGAATGCCTGGTAGTCATCTGAGCTGCATAGCCTCTCCTTAACTTTCTCACAGAATATGAATCCTTGGTTGCACATGCCTGCATTTTGAAGGGAAGAACTTGAATAGTTTAAAGATTGATATATGAAGACCAAAAAACCATAATAAATCCTAATCCCACTACACAAGCAAGGAAATTAGATGAGAACTTCAAAAGACTGGCTGAAAATGCTGATAAACAATTATTTGGCAATACAAAATCAAATGACTACAAAGAGTTCACCTAAGGTTAACAAATAGAAGACATTTCCCTACATCATGGTTAGAGCCCAGCAGAGCAAATACAAAACAATCATGATGCAAACTAATGATGGACTGGCAAACCTAATAATGCTTTACCTTGCTACAGATTGCTTAAATATCACCTCAAACATTTATTGCATGCCTATACAGTGTCCTTACAGTCAAAAGCATCACTGAAAAAATTGTATACTGCTGATGTAAACATATCACACATCTGCAGGTACAAATAAAATAAAACTAAAAACCAACAGTCACCAGTAAATCACACTAATAATTGATGAAGAGAAGCATCCGAATAAATATAATAAGGCCATTTATGGTAATATATAGCAAAAGAAGTAAAGAACAACAAAAATTGTCACCCCAGACACCATAAAGAAAACTATATACCTAAAATTATTTTTCGCCCCAAAAAAATTGTTAAAAGAATTTAAAAAAAAAAAAAAAAAAACAAAAGCAACGCCTTGCTTATCATAAGCTAAAAGCTGTCAAAAAGTTTGACAGACTCACTTTTTAACATATCCCTGTCATCATAAGAAGCAAATCCTTCAACCTTCCTTCCAGATCTCTTTTTATCAGGAAAACGCTGCAAGTCGAAATCCCTATTGTTCTCCTGCTCAGGATCATCCTGATCACGAGTTCTCCGATCCCTATTGTCCTTTTCTACACGCTTTCTCTGGTCTTTTTGCATTCTAATCGTAGCTTTATCGTCATCCAGTTCAGGACGATCAACGCTGAGATCCCGATCACCATTGGAAGTAATAATCCTATCCCTCCGGCATTGCTGGAAGAAAGATAGTTATTATCTCATACCACAGACAGATTTAAAAAAAAAAAAAAAAGTTGTAAGAGCAAGTAAAAAAAAAAAAAATAATAGTAACAGTTACCTTGTCCATTTGTATATGCCGCAAGGTGGGTGTCGCAGAGCTTCGCTCATTATATCGCTGAGTCAAATTTCGACCATATGGAACTTGATGTGTCAAAGATGCCACTGAAGAATCTGGTAAAAATCTTGTGAACTCCTGAAGCAGATCTGGATGGTCCTCAAAGAGAGCAGCAACCTGAAAGCAATGAAACAAAAAGACAAGTAATGTTTTATGAAACTAAAGTTCCAAGATATTAGGAGTAGTAAGTACCAAAGAAACAATGAACACAGGCAATAACCAAAAGAAGACATAGTACCTCATTGTAGACCTCATTTATGTCCTTGTGCTCCTTCCTATACATATTCAGGATATCCAGGAATGATTTATAAACATGCTCATCATTTTGGAAACGTTTCTACATAGCAAAATGGTTACTGTTAGATTGTTAAAATGGACAAAGGTAAGGCATAAGATTATGGCACAATAACTTCACCTTTATTTTGTTTACAAAACTGATTGCTTCATCAAATTCCACAGTCTTTTTTGGAGGAGCCTCATCCTCATCAAGGGTTATTTCATATCCTTTTGGCAGGAAAGTATTAAATCCATAAATCAAGTTGTTATGTCCTTTAAATAATTCCTTTACTCGGGCAATGACACCAACCGTGTCAGTCCTGCAGAAGAAGATACACATATTGGACATTTAGTATCTAAAGTTTAAAGCAAAGATCCAGTGGTTCATTGACAAAAACTTGGCTTCTAAAAACGGATACCTTTGAGCCTTGAAATCCTTCATGACTTCAAGGAACATGTCATACTTCTCCTTTTGATCCTGAAACATCTCCTTCACTTCCTTTAAATAAGTTAGGGCATCATTTGTAGTAAGTTTCTGTGACATACCTCCACCTCCCACTCCTCCCCCTCCACCTCCGCCTCCCCCACCTCCACTTCCGCCTCCACCCCCACCTGTTATTTGGTTTTGCCCATAGCTTCATAGGTTGAAGATAATAAAATAAATTCAGAACCATAACCATTTGAACATCACCAAAAGGAAACTTCAAAATTTGAGCTAAACCTAATTTACATTCAACAGATAATTACTCTTAAAAACAACCTCAAATTTTGCTTTGCTTTCAGTTAAAAGTAAATTTACTACATATAACAAGACCAAACAGCAAATCCTACTTTAGACGAATGATTCCACAGTAAAAGAAAGAAAAAAAAGGGGAAACAACATGGAGAAACATGACAAGTCGGAACATGAACAAATCACTCAATTGAAATGGAAAACACAACAAATCCACATGCAAATTCAGCAAAATTCGCAGCGAAAGAAACAGTTAAATCTGACAAAAATAACCAACCATTACCGAAAACCAAAACAACCCAGATTAACAAAAAAGGCAAACATTCAAGAAAAAAATCAAAACAATCATAGAAACCCTCAAAAAGGAAAAGCAATCGACTTCAGATAGATTGTAAGAAACAGAGCAAAACAACAAAACAGAACAAGAGAAAAGAATCATACGATTCAGCCCTCGAAGAACCAAACGGACGTTTAAATTGAGAACCAGAATATACATCTTCCTTTATTCGCTTCATCCCTGTAAACCAAAAAACCAACAAAAAAAAAAAGTAAAATCTTTTCACAACAGGAGTAGTCTTCGTCGAAACAAAAAGAAACCCATTCTCGGAATTGGGCTACAGAAACAAAGAAACTTACTTTCCTCTGTAACAGATCTTACAGGAGGGAAAGACAGAGGACAACACAAAAACCACTCGGATTTATTTTCCTCTCTGATCTTCTGCGTGTGTTTTTTTTCCTTTTTCCTTTAGAGGTTCGGTTGTTTAAAAGATAAAAGAATCGAAGAGGCAGAACGAATACTAAAGAGAGGGAAAGAGAGAGAAGAGGTATATAGAGAAACTTGGTACGTGGGGGAAGAGTCAAAATCTGAAATGAGAAAAAATTAAAAAAGTTTCTTCGAAAACTGGTGAAGGGAAGCTAGAGATTGGCTTGGTTTGGGTTCTCTTTTTTTTTTTTTTTTCTCCCTTTTGTAACGTGTTTTTGAGACTGCGTTTTCTACGTTCCGAAACACAATTTTTTAAAGTTTTAAAGTCTTGAGTTTTGAGTTTTATTCTTTGTTTCGTTGGGTTCTACTTTCTAGTTTCTACTGCCTAGTGGGCTTTTTCTAGTTAGATTTTAACTGTAGCTCCATAGAGGGGTTAAGAGGGCGACTATTAGCCCAAAGAGATTTTCTACTTTTTGGTTAGGAGATCGATTTTAGAATTTAGTTAATGAAATGGATTCATCTTGGGGAGATAGGTTCTTAGAAACGGTTGATTCGGATACTATATAATATATTCCAAGTTTCTAGTATTTATTTTCATAAAGATTTATGTTCTATTGAACATGTTTTTCTCGGTTTTATATATTTTACCGAACCCATGTTACTTTAATTAGTAAAAATATCGTTATAAATTTCTAAAACTAAAATTTTAAATTAATAATTGGTTGATTCAATTGGTTTGGCATTTGTTACTTTTAAGAGGGCGTTTGATTCGGGGTTATCTTACATAATCCCAGTAATTTGTACATTAGAATATAACATTACTTCATTTGGTTTATAATAATGACATTACTAACACGTCAGGTTTTGGTATACATTATTAGGAATCTCATAACCTCCAAATTCTTAGGTAATGTGAGATGATCAGGTTATGTTAAAATTTGTTTCTACTTTACCCTTAGTATTTTATCTTTTTGGACCTTAATAATCTTATGTAATTGATAAATTATAATATTTTTTAAAGTATAATTTATTTTGATTAATAAACATAATTAAACTTAGCTTATATAATTATTAAATTATTAATTATATGTTACTTCAATTAAACTAAAAGTATAATTTCCTTTTTGTTAAAGTATAATTAAACTTAACTTATATGATCATTAAATTAATTATATAATATTTTACTATGTTTATTACTTAAATAATTTTTATGTTAGTTATGTTTAATTATCAAACTTAACATAATTACAACAATTGTATAAAACATTAAACAAGAAATAAGCTTAAGTGTTGTATTGAGGCATTACAGTAAACTATCCATTTCAACAGAAAATATATCCCCAACCAAATAAGTTAATCTTATATTCTGGGAATCTCAACCAAATAGAAATTGTATACATTCCGTGAATATGCACTAGGTTATGTTATAACTTGACAATCACATAACTCTGGTAATCTAAGATATCTTGAACTAAACTCCCCCAAAGTAAGATTTTTAGTTCGAATCTTGTAAATGAAGAAAATCATTATTGAGAGAGTTTTACCCACATAATGGGCCAACAAGATTCGAAAGGGATTAGTTTTTTGTTAAAGGCCTCAAGATACCCTTAGTTATACAAAATTTAAATTTTTAAAATTTAAAATTTAGAATCGTACTTCTTTTTAATTTAATTGGATTTAAACCCTAGCTCTGCGTCGGGTTCGTTACAATCTAATTGTAAAATTTTAAACAAATTAACAAAAGAAGTGATGAAATAATTACCTTCAAATTTCATAATCCCTATATAAAAAATTAGATGATAGAAGAATAAAGTATGACATTGAAAGGAAAAAAAATAAATTGAATTAAAATCCTTTTAGGAAAAACAAAAAAATAAATTACCATTAAAATCTTTTTAGAAAAAACAAAAGTCTTTTCAGATATTATCATAATATTTTTGTTTGTTATCCCTTTGAGTATCTATCTAAAGATATTAATTTTAAAAAAAAACTAAAATCATTTGATTTAACAAAATATTTAAAAAGCATCAAAATTGTCATTTGGGATTTTTTGTAGTCAAATTTTACAACTATTTTAAATGTATGTAATGTAAAATTTCATTATAATTAGGTTTAAACCCTTGTTCGGCTTCGGGATCATTATAATTTAATCTGTTATTTTAGTGATATTGAAAGTTTTTGTAATTAATTAATAACCTAAATTAGTTCCAATATCACTAAAATTATGCATAATAATTTAATTAGTTGATTATCCTCTAGATAGGATATTATCTTCGATAAATAGTTATAATAATAATGCATTAATTACAAAAAAATAATTTTATAATTATTTAATTTAGATAAGTATTAAAAAAAGTATCAAAATTGTACTTTGAAGCTCTGTAGAGTTAGATTTTACAACTATTTTAAAAGTATGTAAGATGTAAGATGTAAGATGGTTTATATCATATATATATTTATATATATACATATATGTGTATATGTGTGTGTATATATATATTATCATCAAAAGAATATTAGATAGTAATCTAAACAATAAAAAAGAAATCAATAGTTCGTACCCCCCAAAAAAAAGGAATCAATAATAGATAATCTTTCCTTATTTATCTTTGTAATTATCTTATCATATTTTTTTTTCATAGATGAAATATAAAACAATTTTTTTTAGACTGAATCTTTTGTAACTTCAAAATCATCTTCCAAATAATTTCAAAGTCAACATCTATGTGATTGACATCCTAATTTGGCTAATGTATCAACACAAAAATTCCCTTGTAACAAAATATGAGTGAAAACATAATTCATGTTCGATTCTTAAGTTTTCTAACATTACATATTACGGAATTAAGTGGGTGCATAAGATTGTCAATACTCAAAATTGAATCAATCACCACCTTAGCATCCAACATAGACCCATTCCATAACACATTGCCAACACTACTAGAATTTATGCTTTCAGTGAAGGAAAAACAAGTCATTGAAAATATAAAAACTTGTCACTAAATGCTTTAATGACAAACTATTTGTCCATCACTTGCGATCACTAAAAATTCCGGCTAATAACCTAGTGACAAGAATTTTGAAACCTGTCATTAAATGTCCAAAATATTAGTAACAAGTTTAATAAAATTTGTCATTAAATATATTAGTTAGTGACATAAAAGCTTGTGGTTAAAGAGCTTGATTCAATGACAAGCTTAATATAGACACCATATTTTCACTTTGTTCTTATATTTATATTTATATTTATATTTATTTTCCCATTTATGTTTTTATATTCCTTATTTTTATTTTTAGCACCACTAAATCATGGGTTCTTAAGACTTGTTTGGAAAACCTTGAATTGAATATCAATTAGAACCAAGAGCCCAATTTCATTAAGGGATGTGTAGTTACATGGATTTAAGCTCTACAATAAATAAAGCCCATTTCAAAGGCATCAAAATTTTTCTCATCACAAGCTACAAAAGTCTCGAATGCATTCTCATGAAAGAGCAAGTCTCAGAAAATAGGGCAGTGAGAGAAATGTTGAGCAACTTCTCTTCTCGACAAACATCAAGCATAAAGAACCACAACAAACCAACCATTGCCATTTTTAACTAAGCATTGTCACAAGAGTCTAGCGTTAGCTTGCAGTAATATTGATGAACCTGCAACAAAGGAAAAGGAAACCAAATTGGGATAAAATTAAAGATGGCTTTATGTTGCAAATATCAATCTTCCCGTCAGCCAAGAGCAAACAAGAACTCTAAATCAAAACCAAACTAGCAAGCAATCAGAAAACAAGCAAGAACTCTGAAGCAAATCCAAACCACCAAGTTATCAGAAATCACAACTAGCCTATGTCAGAAATCACAACTAGCCTATGTTAGAAATCATAAACCATAAAAACCACAGAGAAAACAATGGGCACAACAGGAGGAAAATTACTGACCATTTAATCAAAGGGACTGGAATTGATTTCCAACCCTTGGATTGAATCTAAAGAGACACTATAAATGCCATGACCAAAAACTATAGGGGTACGGGGGCAAAGAGAAAAAAATTAAAATTGCGCTCTAGAATTTTGGGGGTTTTTAGTGAAGGTTCAGTGTTGGTTTTTAGTGAAAAGAAAAGTCAAGTTTGGATGGATGGTTACTGGGCTCAAAGGAAAACGTAGATAGGGTGTAACAACATAAAAGTTCATTGTACTAGGGAGTTTGTTCTTGTGTTTGGGGCTTTGGTTCTAAAATCCGAATAGTAAAAGGGTAGTTTAGATTGCAAGAAGCAACATACTTGGAGTTGAGGTTGATCCAAAGGTGGGATTGGCTTCATCGAAATTGGAAAGATTGCAGTATTGGATTCCAGATTTGGGAAATTTTTAGATAGTGTTTGAGAAAATAGGTTTTAGATTTGCAAGACGGGGAGAACTGAAGGCTTTTGAGGTCATTTAGGAACATCGGAGAGGCCCCATTGATGGTTGTTCGGTGACCGGAGTTCCTCTTGTTAGTGACAAGAAAAAAAATCCAAGGTCTACATAGATAAAGAAGTCCGAAATTTGCTAAAAAAGGTGAAAGGACACTTGGGAGCTACCTTTTATACGAAAGGGGGGGAAAGAAGAAATTTCATGTTTAAGTGACCCACGATTTGGTTAAAGGTTCGCGTGTTGCCTTATGCAAAATTTGACTTCAGTTGGCTGAAGCTTTTCTTTAATTTTCGGTATATTCCTATATTCTTCCACTGCCCTTTAATTCTTTATCATATTTTTTAATTTCTTGATTTTCATTCGTGGGCTTAAGACAACAGTTTTGGACTTTGCATGATCCTATTTATATGTTTCCCTAGTCCAGGCAAATAATTTAGATTTGAGTGATTCATAATCGCATGAGTAGACCGAATGAATAAATATGAAAGATGCATAAAATACTGTTAGAAATAGGGAGGAATAATGGATTAATTGCAAGTTTTTTGGTGGTGTCATATATATTTCCTATTTTGAGATCAATAAAATGGAAATGTGAATCAAAACAAAATAAGTAACAAAGTTGATGATTACGTTTTACTATCCTTTGAAAATAGGTGGACTTGGAATGAAAATTGATTGAATAAATAATAATGGTAGTAATGGTATAAAAAGAAAAAGAAAAAGGAAAAGGAAAAGGAAAAAGAAAGAATAAGGACCAGAATGATAAATGGCGTTTTGATTAGTTGTGTCATGGAATACTAGTAAAAAAAACGATAATAAAAATGAAGAAGAGGAAGGATAAGAATAATGAAGGCTTTAACAAAAATAAAATTATTGCAATTTAAAGAATAAATAAGTAATTCAAAATTGGACTTCCCTCAAGACATGCATTCTCATGTTTATTATTGCTCATAATATATTATTCTTGTCATACATGTGAGTAATGATATGCAGGATAGTGAGGATCCAATCATGGGATCCAATTCGGGAAAGTGAAAATTCACACTCGGTCTGAGTCCCTAGATAAGAGACCTACTTTGAATCGAATACAGAATTAGACGAAATTCATGGTGGGTCTTGATGAAATCCTTGCTATTCTCATCTTAAAATTGGCAAGATAACATTCTAGATGCCATGCATTTAGGCATTTAAATAAATTAGAGGTATTATATTTTTTCAAAAATATAAATAATTAATAGTGATCAATTTTAAACTAACTAAGACAATATAATAATAATCAAGATCAACAAAAAAGGGGTATTAAATGATTTTAAGCTAATCTTTGTAAAAGAGTCTAAGACATATGAGATAGTCAAATCTGAACATGGGGTTCGGTTTAGGAAGAAGAAAATTCACACCCGATTCAGGCTCTTAGGTAAGAGACACACTTTAGATCAGACCCAGAATTGAGCAAGATCATGGTGGGTCTTGATAAAAACCCTTATTATTCTCATTTTAAAATTAGTAAATATCCAATAAAGATAATAACTTTCAAAAAGTGAAAAAAATAAAAATTGTTTTAAAAAATGGAGTGATAAAAATGGACTTTTGAAAAGAGACAATCCAATGGTTTCATTCTAAATGTCAATTTTTTAAAAAGAAAAAAAATTTGCTTTTCTTGAATAAAAATGAATTTCAGAATTTCCCCAAAAAATCAAAAGTTGAAAGAATTTACTTGTTGATTTAAGATGATAATAATAAACCTTGATTCATTTAATGAATTTTGATCTCATTCAAAAATAATATAAAAAAACATATATTTTGAAATATGATTTTCTCTTAACTTTTCATAAAAAAAGATTTTGAAACCTATTTTTATTTTTTAAGTTTTCTCCAATAAAAGATAAAAAAATCAATCAAACAAACAAAAAAGGAAAATTATAAGGAAATGTGTTTTTAGTTAAGGTCTAAATAGTATTAAATTAGTCGGTACCGTCATCTTGACGGATGTTGTGGGGGTGCTCATCCTTTCTCACACGTAACCGTACTCCCGACTCCAGTTTCTCTGTTTCGTAGACCAAGACCTACTATGTTTACGTATGCTATCTAATTGCGAATGTTAAGTTAGGTAGATTCTTAGTAGGTGACTAACCCACCTAAACAAAAAATGGTTAATGGCGACTTCATAAAATTTTCTTTAAGTCCTAATCCCGTCATTTCGTTTAGCGTTGCGACAGATTAACGATTCCATTGGAGACTGGTTAGAGAGTCAAGCTGGGAATTAATTTAATAATTATTAAGGCCTTAACTTTTTCTTTTGTTTTTAATTTTTCTTTTAGTATTTTTTTTGATTGCATGATTTTGCATCTCTTTTTAGCAACTCCAAGAATAATTAATTGGATCCTAATTTGCATGCTAGAGATTTGATGCTTTATTTGAATATAAATTCTTTTTGGTTGTTACTAATTTCTCTGTCTCTTGTTGTAAATGGAAGTTTATTGCTTGTTGATTAATGTGGCATTTTGGTATATTGGTAAATTGGAAAGGTTTGTATGTTCCTTCGCACACTCTCACATTTGCATTACATGCATAAGTCTAGAATTGGATATCACCTATTTAGGAGGGGGTAAAGTAGCTTACTCCTCGTAGTGACAACTCCTCATAGTGGGTTTCTAAGTGAAAAACCCCTACTCATACTGAATTCTGTCCAATGAGCCTATAATGGGTTTGGATTTAAAGCCTTACTAGCCTATGATAGATGGTGAAATAAGGACAGTTTGGACACTTTTAGATGGCGTGACCATAACCATCGTATAGGTCACCTACGAGTAGCCAAATTTAGGTAGGGCCAAGCCCTTGATGAGTGCAACCTTAAAATAGGACACATGAAGGAACAATTCCTATCCATTTTACTAATTACGCTTTTGTAATGAGGGTCGTAGAATGGCTAAATGCTTTTTGGTTTTTTTTAAATTAAATAAAATGGGGCATTCGTGCAAAGTCTATTTATTATCTATCCTTAATTATTACTCATGGTTTTGTTACTAATTTAAATATTTTTCCTTTTTTCTTTGTCATTTGCATTTTTTACATCTTCATGCATCAAAAGTAGGTATTTGTTGTATATCAATTATCAAGCAAATGGATTTAAGTAAGGCTTCTGAAGAGGTTTTGAGGCAAAATGAGGCAGAGATAGAGATCGACCTGGCACAATTCATCAACCTCGGTAGTATGGAGAAAGTGGGCGATCGCCTACCAGGAAGCTCCAAGCCTAAATTGCCTGCGGTTTTTTAACTCAACCTGGAACATAATGATGTATCATGGTTGCTCTGAATTTGGGGAAGTTGGGGTGCCATGTGTCAACAAAGGTTCCATGAGAAGTATAGGAATATAGGCTCTCTAATGAAGATTGAAGTTGACTAGAGCTATGGTTCATTTTTAGGATCCTTTTTATCTTTGTTTTGTCTTCAATGAAGTTGATTTGCTACCCACTCCGGAAGAGTATGCACAAGTGATTGATGTACCCGAAGAGCATAGAGGAAAAATCTATTGAAGGAGATTTAACAAGAGATCTCTGTCTAAAAAACTCAGTGGTATTATGGGAGTGACGTCGGAAGAGGTCGACAAATTAGTGAGAAGTAGCAAGATAGATGATTATGAAGCCAAGTCCTTGTACAACTTCATGGAACAACACCCTAACGATGACCAAGGCCTCAATGTGTTTGCTTTGTTGATACATGGTCTGGTTATATTCCCTAAGACGATCAGATATGTGGATTATGAAGTGGTGTGTATAGTAGAGCAGCTGTTGAACAAGGTAGATCCATCTACAACAATATTGGTAGAAACTCTATGTGCCTTGATTATTCCCGATGTTGCAAAGAATATCGACTCAAAGCTTGTTTGCAATTGTTGCAAGTTTGGGGAATAAGTCATATGAAGTATTTCAATTGCAAATATTGGCATCGAGATGATCTCGAGCAAGGTAGCGAGGCTCAATGGGAAAATAGGACAAAGGAGGAATGGACTGACATGCTAAAGGAATTGACTAGTGAAAAAGAGGTGTGGAAAGCTATTTGGATGCCTAGAACTAAAACAAGGTTCCAAACCGCTAGAGACCCATGGATGCCACTTATGGGGCTTTGACCAAAGGGTTGGTCCCAACTTTTTTTTGGTTCATTTCGATACAATTTACGTCCAATTCGATTTTCGACACTTCCTACTACCCCATACCCCAGAATTAACTTCCTCAAATGTCTAAAGAAAATTATTAAACATTCAAAGATGTAAAGGAATTATTAAATGATCAATTGGAATGAGGATTAAGAGACCTAAAGTGAGATTTGAGCTTAAGGTGGCTCAATGGTCATAGGTGCCAAATCTGGTAGATTAAAAATGACACTGACGACTAGAGTTGCATTGCATATACCTTTTCCTTCAAGTTTTGGATTGAATAATGATTTGATATGTTTCTATGTATATGATTTCCTTGTTTTTTAGGTTGGTGCACCTTCAATCTGAAGCGAAATCAATAGCAAGAAAATTGTGGGAATATACTAACCTCCTAAAGTTGTGAATGGATGGTAATTTATTTGTTCATGAAAAATGCCATTGTCTTCAAATCATGTGTTTGTAATTGATATGAAAGCCTTGTTTTAAGTGTCGATATTTGTTGATGGCTTGCTAAGTATGTTTTTTGATAAATGACTCGTGTTTACACTATTCCTAATTATTTGCATATATTGTGCCACATTTGATTTTGGTTTAAGCCCTCTTGACTTGTTTGATAGCATTTATTTATGTTTATAACTTGAGGCACATGTGTATCTTGATTTTGATCTTGGTGGATTGGGAAAATGAAGCTTTCTTACTATATTATTTGGTGTAGGCTAGTTCATCCACTCGCCCTGTGTTTTTTTGGCCAACATGGGGTATTGTTAGTGTGGTTGATATATATGCTTAGTTCGGTAGGTACAAAAGAAGATCAAATAAACTCTATTGAGCCTAGAAACGTCCACCACATTACGAAAGCTTGGTCAACGCCAAGGTAGGGGATTTTTAGGATGAGTAAATTGTGCAATCAAAACCCTTGGCGGATTTGTATTTTCAAGGCTACCCTTGTTTTGCAAACAATATTTAGGTCATTGATTTTGATGTGATAATCACAATATGTGATGTGGACTTGAACTTAATACGTGTTTTATGACATATGAGTCATGTTTTAGATTTACATGCAAAGTCTATATACATACTTGATGATTTTGTTGAGATGCATCATTTTGCTTATTTGAAACATTTTTTTTGAAATTATATCCACACTTCTACAAAATATCTAAGCTTTTCAAATGTTACTATCTCTCACGGAGTACCTTGTTGTACTCACACTCATTTTTCATTTACATGTTTTGTAGACTTAAGTTTGAGATTTGACTTCGAGTTTAGGCTAGTTCATTAGTACGTGGAGTTTCCCGACTTTCTCTATGATGCATGCTTTCCATTAATAGGTTGGATCCAAAGGAGTTCGGCATGGTTTTGGTTTGTAAATTGTGATTCCAAGGACAAGCTCTTGTATTTCTTTATGTCTAATACAAGCTTATAATTATGTATCCTTTAACCCAAATATTTCTATTGGCTTGACTTATTTTTTATGTTTCATTAGGTACTTCTTACCAAGCTTAAATGTTTATTCAACATTTGATTTCTTCTTAACTCTAAACATTTTCAAAACTTCTACCTTTGAGAGTGATTTCAAAGAATGGATATTTAAATTGAGTTTCCAAAAGGTTTGAGATATTTTAAGCAAATGGTTTACAAATGACTTGCGACATCTCAAATTATGGGGCTGCAGACTTATTCTTTAGGATGATCCAACGGTTGTCGTGTGCTTGGACCTTCAGTCCAACATCAGAGCTTAGTTTTAAATGGTTTTAAGTGTCTTGAACGTTTTCAAAACTTTATATGGATCATAGAGTAGTTAGGCCTCCTTTAGAATCGAGTGTGCATCTTAAAACCTTTCATTGTACAAACTAAGTTAGAATTTTTCTTGTAGTTCGAAACATCTTTTTGATAACAACCTAGATGAGATATTCCTTCTCTTTCCAAGCAAAGGAATTCTTTGACCACTTATGTTTGGACTTTGGATATTGCTGATTCTTTGAACCCTCCGACCAATATACCTCCTCCACCTTATAAAGAATTTCATAAGTGCATGGAATGGTGGAGTACATATGGTGCTCATTTTCAAAGTGAGTAAGTTCTATTTAAAGTTCCTCCTTCATCCACCACACCGAATATTGTTGCACCTCTAGTAATTGTCATTTCTTTTGAACAAATAGTGGTTCCTATCACTTTATCCATTTCAGAATTGTCAAAGCTGCTAATGGAAATGCATCACTTGACCTCAAAGGCTAAAAGGTTGGTTTATAGTAAGGAAGCGAGCCAAGGAACCCGTGATGCAAGGAGAGTACTTGGACCTGCCTCAAGTCATGTCTCAAAAAGGAATTAGAATGTGAGCACTCCCAAGAACAAAACCATTGGACTTTCTCAAGGTTCACAACCATCAAGGAATGGAACATCCATTGCTTTGTAATTTCCGAAGCTAAGGGAATTGCAAAAGAACTGAATTGGTGTAGAAATTGCAAGAAGATTCATATGGAGGTCTACTTGGAACCTAAAAAGTGTATCTATTATGGTGAGATTGGACACATTCTGTCACACCCCAACCCAAAGGTCGAGAATGTGACAATCGTCACGTGCCACGAATTGTGAATGGCACACTTCACCCATAATTCAAAGCTCGCAAGGCTTATAGTATTTCGAACCTATTTCATAAAAAAATTTTGAGTTTTTCGTATGTAATTAGAAATATAGTTCAAAACATACATATAGTTCAAAATTTAGGTACTGATAGTCATTTTATGAAGTTTACACATATATGTGCATTTATATATGCACATCAAAAGTAGTGGAAGTTGGAAATATTTATAAATTATTTTTACAAGTAAAAACATAAGTGATTTCTACATATTACAAAACAGTAATTTAAGTTGAAAAATATAAACTGATAAAAGTCTAGAAGTATCTTGGAACTATGCCAGTGGATCCAACAATATCTGTACAGAATTTATGATAACCTACTTGAAAAAGTTCGGGGTCAAGTCACGGCTTCTAGCGATCTATCTTTTATGCATAGTCTATTATCCTACAAATGGCTAAAAGGGAAAAGTGAATATATGAGGCTATACTCAGTGAATGAAAATAGACCAATACTAAACAAATGAGATAAAAACATGTACATTTTTTGGGTTAGAAACAAAAAAAATCCAACAATTCATAAAAGTATTTAATTATCGTCTTGTTTGTATTTGAGTATTTATTTATTCTAGGAAAGAGAGAAAATTCGGGTCAAAAACTCGAAAAATTAATAACTCAATGATGAATGGAAATAAGTAATAAAGTCATGAAAATTCATTTGTAGGCTTGCCAAAAACTATACCTAAACCCATGCCCAGCCAAGGTAGGGTGTGACTTCGTAGAGGGATTTTAGGATTTTCTTCGATATATCAAAATGCCCATCCTCGACATTGGTGCGAGCTTTACCACGGGTGGTATGTGGCTATGTCCACTGCACTCCCACCGAGACTAAATAATCACATCAATAGTGCACACAATAAATCTCATGTACCATCCATCATGAGGGAGTTAATCAAGCTTGGTCACATAGCCTCCATAAGATTGGGCCATGAGAAGTGTCACTGCAGTGACTCACAACTCATCCATCAATCATTATAGCATGAAGATGTCATAATCTAGATATATATCATTTGGCCATCTAGCCCAATATGGGCATCATAAACAATTTACCAAGTTAGCTAAACTCAGCCACACACATAAATATCTAGTTACAAAATTACGCGTTTCTAATTCATTTTAAACTTGGATTTAGGTTTAATAGAGTTTCACTGACACACTCGGACCTAATCCGGCTTTTCCGTACTAACGGAATTGTGTAAGATGGCATATTAACTTGACAATACGTAGGTCCGGATGTGTCTAATTAAGAAGAGAAGTTAAGCTTAAGATGAGACGTAGTTGGAAGATGTGACAGGTGACCATGCATGGAAACATAATTTGGACTTCTTTAAGTCCATAGCCAATGGATTGGAGGTCCATTGGTGAATTGGTCAGTGGATTAGGCCAAGGATCCAAATCATGAAAGGTTACAAAGAGAGGAAAAAGTCTGGCCCGGGTTTGAGTAGACCCGGTGTCGAGCTTATCTATAAATAGGGGGAGATTACCTCTCTTCCTCTCATTTTTTCTTCTTCCTTTCTTCCTCTCCTCTCATTTTCTCTCTGGAGCAATTTTGGACTTTTGGCCGATCCGGACAATCCGACTGAAGGATCAAGGCGAGATGTTGGTATGTTATTCTACCCGCCATAATCTACTTTCTGTTAAGTTTTCACCCATTTCCATGCATTGGTCTAGGAGAGATCCAAGCTCAAAGTTAGGTACAGTTTTTAGTTAGATTTTAAGTTTAGATTGAGATCTAGGAATTTTGAGCTTGTGATTTTCATTTATGCTTTAGTAAACACGTTGTGGGAGGAGAGACGAATGTTCGTCTCAATTTTCGGGCCAAACCATGGATCGAGGGGCTCGAAAATAGAGGAAAAGCCTCGGTTCTCGAAGATGGCAGGCGGCTCCCGCGCGGGAGTGACCATGGTGGCCAAGTCCCGTGCGGGAGTGGGCGGCAGCCCACTTTCCCCACGTGGGACTTGGGCCATGCGTGGCCCAGTCCACGTGGGAGGGCCTGCTTGGCCCATACCGAGGCCAGGGTAGGCCCAGCCTGTGGGGCGGCCTATGGGCCCCGGGGGCATTTTAGTACTTTTCATCAAGTGTCTGAATTTTAGCCCGAAACCTCTCGGACACTTTTCTATGCCCCGAAACACTTTCAAATATCCTCTTAGGTCATGCTAGAGCCTCGTAGGTGCATTGATAAATTTAATTATGAATGCTAACACATATTTCCATGTATTAGTGCTCCGGATGATCGAATGCGACGATGCTCCGGAGGTTAAGCTACATGGATGCTTGGGAGTATACGAACCTCCCAACCTTGTGAGTGGCTTAGTTTTCAGCGCTTTGCCACTAGGGATAAACATTTTTAAACATTTTAAAAATATAAATTGTTTTAAAGGTTTTACAACTATTTTAGGATAAAGGTAATCCACCACACACACTTTTATTTTGTAATACACCCACTTAGAGGGTGGGATGATTTTAAAGGAAATATAAATGCTTGTATGTGTGTTTAAATGCTTTAAATATATATGTTTTGTATACATATATATATATTATAAATATATGGATGGGACGTAAGAGAGAGACTAAATGGTTTCCTCGGGGCTCCGATTTGAGGGAGCATGGATTGAGTTGAGAGACGTCCACCCAACTAAGTAGTCGTGGATCACCTATCGAGGGGCACGGTGAGTGGAGACCCTGAGAGAGGCGCGTAGGGAAGCTCACCAGGGCTCAAGGTAGCTGTGTTCCACTACAGTGATGGGCACCACCGAGGGAATGGGCTAGAGAAAGAGAAGAACAAAAAATGGTTTTAAAGAGAAAAGAGATAGCCCTCGGTGCAGTAAGGCATACGACCGGCCAGTTGTGCTTCAGTATATTTGATGCCAGCCTATTTTAGTTATAAATTATTTTAAAGGTTTTAAAAATCAAATTCTCACTTGGAGAATTTGAAAGGAAGCGTTGAAAACAAATTTTTTATTTTATTTTATTTTTATTATATTTTGGATTATCCCTGTTTTCCCTAACCCCGATGGAGATTCATTAAACCTCTATCTCTCACCTGTATCCAATGTGGATGGATGCAGATCCACGTACGGGGTCAGCAGATAGATCAGAGGCTCACCAAGAGACGTCTGTGGCTTAGGATTAGCAGTTTCTGCTACGTAGGTATTCCTTTAAACTAATCTACTGGTATTGTTTTTAAAATTAAATATTTTATTAAATGATTTCTAATTAAAATTTTAGTTTTGTTTTGCAGTGATGATATCTATTTCGTGCCTTGCGGTGCCTCGGATGCATGGCTACAGACACGTACTTCGAGGTAATGCAGTGGTTGCCATGTGGCTGGCCTAGGGCGGGTCGGGGAGTGACATTCACTCACTAGTTTAGGAAGGGTGTACACTGCCACTATTCCATACGCTCCTTATCATTAGGAGAGGATTCACCACTAAAATGAAAAGAGAGAGGAAACACTCCTTGAAGTCATTGTAAAAGGTAAAACTTAAGCTAGCTAGAAGCAAATTAAAGACTACACCTATGGATTCTTGATGGAGTAATTGTTTTTATAGGTTTGATGGTAGTTTTTTGGTTAGTAAAATTTGATGGAAAGTTATAGAGAAATAGGTCAATTTGTGAGTTGAAGAGACAAGAAAAACATAGAAGTTGGTGGAAGAAAAATGGAGAAGAAGTGAGAAATTAAAAAAAAGGGTGGGAGAAAGAAAAATCTTGTTTGCAAAGTCTTGACCTTTCTAAAAATATCAAGGATCTTTTGAATGACAAAAATACCCTTATGTAGTTTGTTTAATTACCATTACGTCCCATAAAAGAAATGATCAAATTAGGAGTTACATAAAAAAAATTGAAAATAAAGTCATCTTAATAAGTTTCATGGAGGGAGGAGACAAACTAGTTAAAAGAATAATTAGTTAGTTAAACAATCTAAGGAAATGCATCCTATGGTATTGAAATACACTTCAAGCTTTCTCAAGACTAAAATGGTAATTATGCATCAGAATTTTACTTAGCAACTACACAGTTTTTAAATTTCAATAGTGTATAACGATATGAAACCATTCGATACTGAAGAAAAAATTACTATCAATGAAGAAAAATTCAATTCAAAATTTTACAAATATTTACATAAATGCCAATGAACACTGTGGCATTTTTATTCAGAAATATTTTCATCAATTTACAATACTTGGAAAAATATCGTAACGGTTTCAAAAAATCTTAGACACACTAAAGAAGGAAAATATTTTGATTATAAAAATCAATCGACTCTCGGAGGGACGTATATATGTAAATTTTTGAAAATAGTACATAAAAATTGGTTTTTACCCCCTTGATCAAAACTTGTCCTAAATATGGAGAAATCTAGTTTTTCAAAATGAGAAAGATTTTACTAAATAAAGTTGCATGCATATCAATGTAGAAATTTTCATTATATTAGTCTATGACTCCAATTTAAGGTAACTAAAGGCTAAGCATTACACATATGGTGTTATTATCCTAACTATGAGATGAACAAAGGTGGTGGTCAACCTTCTCTGAGTCAACCCAAAGGTTAAATGTACTTCAGATTGATGTATCTTGAAAATGGTGGTGATATGTGTGTAGTTGAGAGTATTAAAAGTTGTCTTTATGGATTATAGATATTAAATGGTATTGATATATGAGAATATTGGAGTACTTCGATATGAGATGTAATGTATTGGGAACATGATCTTGACAAATGGTTGTAATCATTGCACTATGAGATGTTTAACTATGTTATGATGTTTGAATGTTGTGAAGACTATATTTGATTGAATGGAATTATGCTTGATTATGAATGAATTGTTATGAATGTATATCAAGAAGTTAATTGATTGAAAGGGAAGATTTTATAAATAATGATGTGATTGCATAGTTAGAGATACGAATTGCGAAATGAAATGAATGAGGAATGGTTGAATAGTTATAAAAATGAATGCTTGAATGCTGGTGGTAAATAATAATTTAATAATGTAGATGAATTACATGTAATTGGAGTTTATTGGGATTTTTTTAAAAAGATTTGGTGGATTTAAGAGAAATCAATCTGATTTCTACATGATATTGATAATTTAAGAGGAACAAGATTTGATCTATCTGACTTGAGGAGTTTAATGGTTGATCATAAGTGGCCTTGGTAGTTTCTTGGAAATTTGATACATTGTGTTGTGTGGAATATAATGATATTAAGTAACTTAATTGATTATTAAATATGTGAAGAGTAAGTGAGATTTATATGACTTTTGGCATTCAATTGGAAATGATTATAAGTGACCATTTGAAGTGATTTAAAAATAAATATTATTGGATATGGAATTTGTGAATAATGACTAGTACAAGTTGGACATGTATATGGTTGAATGGATGATTGTGGTTTGATTTTGATGAATTTATATGTTGAATTATACAAGCTTTGAATTTGAAGAATATCAATCGGATCTAGATGGAACAAAGTGAACAACTTCAAAAGATTTGATTGTTTAATTAACCAAGTGGACATTTGAATTCTCGAAATTGGCCTTGGAGAATGGAGCTAAGTCTTGTTCATCCTTGTGAAATTCAAATATATTTCTTGTTTCTCGGTTCCATTAGTGACACCATCAATGACTTCAAAACATCGACTCGCATTCATAAATATCTAAAATGTGATCACCATGCTAATTCATGGTGTTTCGCGAAAATTTTTTATTCAAGGAAAAGGAAAAATTTGAGGTTATGGATGATACTAAGTGATGAATTTGGAGGAGTGTAATGAGAATGTAATTGTTGATTCTTATAATGTAAATTATGAGTTAATTGGGTAACCAAGTGGAAGAGGTATAAGGATGAGTTATTAACAAGAGTGTGGTTTTGATTTTGAACAATGGGAATACATGAATAATGAAAATTTGTGTGATATATAAGGGAATTTGAAGTTGACTTTAAACGAATAAAAGGATGAGATAAGGATGTTTGAGATAAATTGATGTTCTAGTCAAGTGATGGGATAGCAAATATCAAATGATTTTAAGTATGGAGTTATGAATCTTTTCAGCAATAATACAGAGTTTTATAATTATTACGGTCATTTCTTCTTTTTTAGGTACAACCTGCACAGGACTGTCCCAAGAATTATCAGAAATTGCATAAATAATCCCAGCATTTACAAGTTTACTTCAACCCTAACTACTTCTTTCATGTTAGGATTTAGACGGAAGTTGATTTTCTACAGACAATTTAGCTTTTTTTTCCATCAAAATTTTGTGCATACAAATGGATGGGCTAATCCCTGGAGTATCGATAATTGACCAGGCAATCACTAAGCAATGTTCAAGTAGAACTCGCACAATCTTTCTTCTTCTAGCATACTCAAAGAAAAGGATATTATCACAGGAAGTGTTAGATTCACCAAGAAAAGCATATTTAAAATGAGATGGTAATGGTTTGAACTCCAATTTTGGCGACTCTTAGGTTGAAGGTAAAGGTTTAGGTTTTCCTTCTCCTAAGTATTCAACAACTTTTGATGATCTAACCTTAAAAGTTTCACCTTCTATCCTACGAGCACAGGCCATAATTTCTTCCTTGTTCTCATCCTCACCTAGAGCAATAAGATTCTAAAGGATCATTATAAGCTAATCTAAGTAGTGAATCTTGGACTATAGGGTCCACAACATCAATCCTATAACATTGGTCACTAATATTGGCCCTTTTAAAGCCTTGAACACTTTACATTCCTTTATTTCATCACCAATCCTAATGATCATTTTTCCGGCTTGAACATCAATCAATGCTCCACCAGTGGCCATAAAAGGTTTTCTTAAGATAATAGGAACATCTACATCATATTCCATATCCATAATAAGAAAGTTAGCAGGAAAAATTAATTTCCCAACTTTAACCAATAAATCCTCAACTATTCTTATAAGATATCGAATAGATAGTTCAGTCAATTGCAAAGCCACAGTAGTCGATTCAGTTCTCCAATTCCAAGGTTCTTGAACAATGATAGTGGAATCAAGTTAATGCTTGCACCCAAATCAAAAAGACATTGATAAATATTTGAAGAACCAAAATGACATGAAATAATGAAACTCTCTGGATCCTTTAAATTATGAGGTAGTTTCCTTTGAAGGATTGCACTACATTCCTCTGTCAAAGGTCTTGTTCTAAATTCTTCAAGCTTCTTCTTTTTAAAAATCAAATCCTTTAAGAACTTGGCATAAATAGGCATCTTAGCAAGAGCTTCGACAAAAGGAATGTTGATCTCTAACTTTCATAAAATATCTAGGAATCTTGAATTGACTTTCATCATTCCTCTTTTTCAACTTCTAAGGAAACGGAATTAGTGGAACATAGGGTTATGGTTTCAGGAGAACTCCGGCATCATTTTTACTCACTTCGACGTTGTTTCTAAATTGGCTGGAAGAGTTGCAAAATTTGATGTAGATATGACGCCATTTCTATTGTCAACCTATGCCGTTTCATGTTCGTAAGCATCCTTGGTCTTTTGTTGTCCAAAACCAGCCTTGTTTCTATCCATATCTAGCCCAGTTTCCTCTTTGCTTTTACTAGCTTTATTTTCAGCTTTTACATTCTCTTCAATTGCCGCTTGCTTACCTCTTTTTAGAGAATCTTCAAGCACCTTACCACTGTGAAGTGTGATAGCTATCACTTTTTTTCTTGGATTGACTTTCATATTACTTGAGAACTTTCCTTATACATGCTCACTAAGAGTTTTTGCAACTTGACCCATTTGAACTTTGAGGTTTTTAATGGCTATAGAATGGGAGTCTACAATTTTGTCCAACTTGTCTATTTTGTCAAGCTTCTGAAGCTATAAACTTATTTGAGTTATGAAACCTTGCAACTTGTCGTCACTACCATTGTCTTGCATAGATGTTTAAGACTGTTGGGGAGGAGGTCTTTGAAGAATGGCTTAAGGTCTATTGGCAGCACCTTGATTAGACCAGGAGAAATTTGGATTGCTTCGCCAACTCGGATTATAAGTGGGTGCAAAAGGATCATTATTGCCACCTTGTTATCCTTCATAAGCACCCATGTAGTTCACATTCTTCGAATATTCTCCATCTTTCTCACAAGGATTCTCATTCATGTAAAATTTTGGAAAAGGACCACACATACCATAGCGGTAGCATGCTTCTTGTTTCTTTGGCTTTTTTTCTAGTATCACATTTATCATCTCATTCATTTTAGTGGCTATGGCATCAAATTTGATTCTGATTTTGACGGTGAGAGGTGCTTGATCTAGATTTCTTCTTCACCATTCTTTGTTGAGAACCAGCAACCAAAGATTCAAACATATTTTCCAATTCTTAGCAATCCTTATAGCAATATACTCTCCAATGGCATTATCAATAGCTGTTTGATATTCCACATCTAACCCTTCATATAAGAACTAATAGAAAAGGTTAATAGGATAACCGTGATAAAGATATTTACACCAATCCCTTAAATCTGTCCCAAGTGTCATGAAAGGTCTTGTACTCCTCTTGCATACAAACTTTTCCTTCTTAATTCGCTTGTCTTCTTAGGAGCATAGAATTTTTGGAGAAAAGCATCAGTTACCTTATCCCAAGATTCAAAAGAATTTTTTTGCAAGGTTGATAACCAACTCTTTATTGCCCTTTTCAAAAAATAGGGGAAGCATCGCACCTTCAATTCTTTTTTTGATATATTAGTAAATGGAAATGTAGCCATCATCTCATGCAATTCATAGAGAAAATTAGTTGGATCTTTTGAAGCCAACCCATGAAAGTGTGGAAGAATGTTTAGCATGGTGTGGTTCAATACCTAACCTTTTGCTCTTACGCTTAGTCGAATGCATATTGGATTGTCTCTGATTTTTGTCCTTTGAATATTAGCCATTGGATGAGCAGATAGAGCTTGATTAGCTGCTGGATCTTCATTAGCACTATGATCTTGATTGTTAGGCACATCATTAACTCTTTCATCAGCCATCTCTTTCTCTCTGGGCAATCTCTTTTCTACTTTTTGAAGTCTTACGAATTAAACTTTAAGTGAACTTGTTGTTTTCTCTGGTTGAAGGTCCTAAGCAACTTCTGGATTTAATCCTTCAGTTCTTCGAGTCATGCACTACCTAAAAAGAAAAGAAAAGACAAAAAAATAAAACTAAAAACAGAAAAAGTTAAACTAAAATTACTAGAACTAAAAAAGATTAACAATTAAAAATCAAACCCCCGGCAACGGCGCCAAATTTGATGTGAGATTTTTGCAAGTGTACGAAATCAAGTAATATGGATCTCGGAGTATTCCAAGTTGCCAATCCCACGAGGATAATTTAACTATTAAAATCCTTATTATAGTAAAGTTTACAAAAGAAAAGATTGAATTTGATGAAAAACATAAATGCAATTAATTAAGGGAAGAGAAATAAGAATGAATTTAACTAAGGAAGCAACAAGTAAACAATAGACGATCGAGAGAAAATCAATAAAAAAGATGTGAGGGTTTAGGCTTTCCTTATAGGTATTTAATCAAATTATATATTAATCTAATTAACAGGGTTAAAATAACAATCGCCAGCTTACTTAGGAGCCCCCTTAGATCATCCTAAGTTTCCTAACTAAGTGATTACCACCTCTCGGTCCATAAACTATTTAGCTAAGAACATTAAGATCCTAGGGTTATAATCAAATTAGTTTCTCCTGAACCTAATTCAATTATAGTTATCACAATTAATCGAATTACTCTCGTATCCAATTAAATTGCCTTTGTTTTCCTAAAGCATGAATTATACCTCACCCCTCGATACTTCGTACAATTCCAAAGACCTAGCTATTCTATGTTGGCTAGGCATAAAACGAAATTAAGAACAAAGAAAATAGAATTAACCCCAAGATATTCAATTCATACGATTATTGAATTAGAATCCCTAGAAGATCTACCTAAATCCCCAATAAATAATTTAGCTATTCAAGATTCAAAGAGAAAACATATTCATTGAATAAAAAGAAATTATCACAAGGATAGAGAATAAATAAATTTGCCAAATTGAAGAATAAACTCAACCATTCTGCCTCTCTCCTCTGAAAATATCCAAGAATACGTTATGTTTTCTAAAAACCCTAAAACTAACATATTATACCAGAGAAGTTACATGAAATTACGAGATTAAGTTGAGTTGGAATAAATAACTCATATTCAGCATCATTACAGACATCATCCGATGACGGTTCTGCTCATAATTTGCCTTGGTGTCTCTCGCTCAATTCTGGTGCCGCTTGTTATGTATAACGGCATTGGTTCTTCTATCAGAAGCCACCCTTTAATAGATTCCAATTAAGGCATTGTTTTTTACATGAAACGTCTCCGGTTCTTGTCTGCTTCTTTATTTCTTCACTTTTCGAGCTTTTCTTGGTCCAAGTTTCACTCCATTAATCCTTTTTGGCCTTTTATAGCTCAAAATCTCCTTTTTTATCCTCAATTCTCACCATAAAGATTTTCTACACATAATAAGATAAAAATAATAGAAAAATATATAGAATGAACTATAATATTATCAATAATCTTCCAATTTGACTTGAAAATAGTTTATAACATAAGTGTGAAATACACCTATCAATAAAATTGGAAGACAGAGGAGAAAATGAAGATAAGAGCACTAGTCGTTTCTTCTTTCTTACTTTCACTACAATCACTTTCTCTCTCTAGGGTTTTCTTCAAACCCTAACCCAAAGCATCTTTCTAATAAAACCCTATCATCCTACCATTAAAATTCAAGATCCAAATCATAGATTAACTCTCCTCTCACTCCTAAATCATCTAGCAACTTCAATTTTAGTATAAACAAAGAATTAGTGAATAAGATGCTAGAAAAAGGCTAGCTTTTGGTGAAATTTCATTTGAGTTTTTGAGAGATTCAAGAAATGGCATTTGGGAAAAATATTCTACACCCTCTAAACTTTAATTTGGTCTTTGAAGCATGACATTTGAGTTTAAATCGAGAAAGTTATGCATGTTTGAAGTTTATGCCTATCAAATGGGTAGTTTTGGTTACAGTGAGTAACTTGGTGTAAATTAGCTTGTTTGATTAAGTAATGGGTTATTTACAACCTTTAAGTTGATGATTTTGGAGATGGTATTGAGTTGGCTCGGCATGGGAAAGTTTAGGGAAAGTGTTTAGGCAAGAAAATGGGCAAAAATCCTATATCCGAAACTTACCTAGTGCTGGCCAAGGAGCTAGCCAGCCTTCAACTAGCAACAGAGGCAAGGCAAGTAGCAGAGAGCTAGGCAGTGGCTAGCCAGGGATTTGGGTGGCAGACATGACACATTTAGACCTAGTCTGCATGTTCAAGTTCTTTATTTATTTGATTTCCTAAGTTGTATGGTGAATTGAAACTAATGAATGATGCTATGAACTTCCTTTAACTTAAAATACGCTCCTAGAACCTAATTAGGGTCGGAGTCACTTAGATGCATAAGGGTCAAAAATTGAGGCAAATAAGTAAGGCCAGCTTCAATTTTGTATGGAAAAGCTGAGTCTGGCGTAGGACAGAAGCGACTCCCTTGTCGAAGTCATCATTTTAAGGAGGGGCAGCCATCCGACCCTCGCTTCTTCCTTTCCTTTCTTCTTCTCCCTTTTCTTTGAGCCTTCCTCTATTTTCTTCCATTTCTATTGCCTTGAACCACCTCCTAAGACTTCATCAAGCATGTTAAATAACTCTGCTAACTTCTTTGAAGATTAATATAAAAAAACTTCAAAATCTCCAAAGGAGACAGTTTGGTGCCATTTTGTTCTTCAAGCTCTATCTTTTAATCCAACCATTGGATTAAGTTGATTTCTTGATATGTTAGTCTACACTCTTCAAGCTTCAGTTTCATTTTGACTATTTTCTTGCTGAATTTTGTTGAGTAGGCTAGGAGAAATTGTGAATTGAAGATCAAATTTCTTTTCCTCCAAACCTATTTCAAATCTTAGCATTTAATTCGAAAGCCTTGCATTCTCAACCATAGATTATAGTTCTTGACGTTATGACCTCATAGTTTGAGATGAACTTGAGGCTCTATATGAGAGTGAGTAGGCTGAGCGAAGCATGCATCCGACTAAGTAGCTGTGGACAGCCTTCTGAGGGGCACGATGATCAGGGAGACCTTGGGATAAAGAGGCGTGGGGGGAAACTCACAAGGGCTATGTGTAGCTGTGTCTACCCATAACGATGACAACATCAAGGAAATGGGCTTGAGAATAACATATAGTTTCATAAAATACGAGATAGAGCCTTTGACAGTCTAGTTGACCACCTAGGTGCACAGGTGTACCTTTGGATGATTTTAAAATGCCAACCCATTTATGAGATATTTTATTTGATTTGGTTTTGGGATTTCATTTATTTCAGTTACCATATTGCTTTATTAAAGTATTATTTGGATTTATTCATATCCTTAACTTGAGGTGATCGGTCCTTAAATACATCTATTGTACTCACCACTTTCCTCTCATTTTTGTAGGGCATCAGCATTTGATGCTCGACTAACTAGTGGATAGTGATCCCTGGTTTCCCACCAGTCGACCATGATTTAGTAATTTCCACCCGTGATCTTTGTGACGTCCTGGCCTTCAGAATGGTATTGTATATTTTACTATTTAGTAGTTCGCTGCACTATTGCATCGTAAAATATGCCTCACTCAATCATGTGTACTTGTTATATTTCTTACTTTATATTTAATATCTAATATTATATATTATATATAGTTGATATTTGATAACATTGCTCTAGTTACACCTTCTTCTATGCCTAGTGCCATCTCGGATAGTCCACCTTCCATGGCAAGCATCTCGAGGTGGTATTGTAGTTGTCACGTGGCCATGTCTCCAGGTGCAGTGTGACAAGCCAGTTGTGACCAGAGGGGTTGTCCAAACTTTGCTTTGGTTCCTTTTGATTTCCAACGCTTCCTACTACCCTAAACCCTAGAATTAACTTTTGAAAATGTCTAAAGAACTTAATTAAACATTAAAAGAGGTAAAGGAATGATTAAATAATCATTTGCAATGGAATTAAGAGACCTAAGGTGAGATTATAGTTCAAGGTGGCTCAACGGGCGTAGGTGCCAAATCAGGTGGATTGAAAATGACAGCAATTACTAGAGTTGCATTGCATATGCCCTTTCTTTCAAGTTTTGGATTGAAAAATGATTCGATATGTTTCTCGTGTTCCTTGGTTTTTAGGTGGATGCATTTTTGGTCTGAGATGAGATCGATAGCAAGGAAATTATGGTAGTATACTAATCTCTTAAAGTTTTGATTGGATAGTAACTTATTTGTTTATGAAAATTGCTCTTGTTTTCAAATCATGTGTTTGTAAATGATATGAAAACCTTGTTTTGAGTGTGGAAATTTGTTGATGGCTTGCTAAGCATGTTTCTTGATAAATGACTCATGTTTGCACTATGCCTAATTGCTTCTATATGTTATGCTGGATTTGATTTTGGACTAGGCCATCTTGACTTGCTCGATAGCATGTATTTATGTTTATAACTTGAGGCATATGTGTATCTTGATTTTGATCTTGGTAGATTAGGTAAATGAAGCCTTTTTACTATATTATATTATGCAGACAAGCACTTGCCCTATGTCTTTTTAGCCAACATGGGGTATTGTTAGTTTGGTCGAGATGCTTAGTTTCGATAGGCATGAAGAAAGATTGGATAAGCTCTGTTATGCCTAGAGATGTCCACCACATTGCGAAAGCCTGGTCGATCAATACCAAGATAGGGGATTTTTATATCGAGTAAACCATGCGATGAAAACCCTTGGCGGATTTGTGTTTTCAACACTACCCATGTTTTACAAACAATATTCGGGTCATTGATTTTGATGTGATAATCATAATATGTGATGTTAACTTGAACTTGATATGTGTTTTATGACATATGAGGCATGTTTTGGGTTTCCATACGAAATCTATGTACATACTTGATGATTTTCTTGAGATGTATCATTTGCTTATTTGAAACTTTTTTTTAAAAAAAAAATTATATCCACAGTCCTACGAAATATTTAAGCTTTTGTTCTTGAAATATCTCATGAGCTCATTCCCTCGACAGTGCTATTGTTGTATGTGGGCATAGCTACAAATACCTTGGCAAGTTATCGTACACGTCTCTTTGCCCAATGTCGGTTAGGTCACTATGCCCCATTGCTAGGTGGTTCACAATAACCTAGTAGGCCGGCATGCTCCCTTTCAATCTACATGCTTCTGAAGAGTATCGAGCAATGTCACAGTGGGACCACATATCACACAATACAAAATCTTGCCACGAAGGGCACTTATCTCATAAAATATATATACCATCCACCCACTAAAACAATGTGACATCAAATATGGTGTGTGTAGATGACTACCTGAATCCCAAAATGTATAAACATTTTTAAATTTAAAATAATTTAAAATACTTAGCACTGGTGGCTAAACAATGAAATCTAAGCCACTTATGGTATCGGGAGATCCATATACTCCTAAGATCTTTATTGCAATTGATCTACAAAGTATCGTCATACTTGATTGTCCGGAACCTTAATTATACGAAGAATGCATTAAAGTTCTAATTCGAGTCTAAGTGTGTACTACAATGCTCTAAGATGCTCAAATTTAGGGGTTAAAAGTGATTTAGGGAGTTAGGAAGTGTTTTTTGGAAGTCTCAAGTGAAATTAGGGTTTAGGAATATAAAATGACCATTTTACCCCTCAAAGCCATAACCAATGCTTGTTGTAGTACGGTTCGACATCGAACCTATTCGAATGAAGTCATTGATAGCCAATTGCACATTTGACGCTGGATCATAACACAACTGGCACTGGTTATGCTCTGCTTCTTTAGCTGAGATTTTCCTTTTCCCTTTTTTCTCCCATTTCTTTCTAACTGAACCTTGGATCAAGATACAAATTCATACAGAATATCATTTCAACACCTCAACAAATACATGGCAACAAAAATCCAATTCAATGGCTCAAAATACATAAATTTCTAACCTATCCCTAATTAATATCCAAAAACTTAAGCTAAACTTTGAATTATGATGTCTAATGATCTAGTCGATGGATTAATGCAAGTAAATAGGCAATTCTAAGCTCCAAGTGCATACTATAACATACTAAAATCTAACTTTGATTCACTGATCAGATTTTGAGAAATGGCCAAAGCTCCAAAACGGCGCTAATGGCTCTTTTTTGCATCCTTTTGAGATTTTCTTCATTTTCTCTTTGCTTTCTTACTTAAAGATGCTTAGAATTTGATTAGAGATGTTTAAAAAGTTTTATAGAGAGTGGTTTAGGTGGCACGGCAAATTGGTGGAGGAAAAAGGAAGAAGAAAAAAGTGAAAAGATGAAAGAAATAAAATGGCTCGAGCTAACCCGAGCCTTATAAAGTGGTTTTTCAGTGCCAATTATGGTGTCTTCCTATTGACAGCAAGATAGTTTTCTCTCTCTTTACTTGGCATTTCTCGAATCTTTTTCCCATCTACAACCATTCTAGCGTCGATAAATGTGAATTCTACCAACAGAAGTCTTTTAGCCTCCATTTCACTTCAATTCAATTCTAATTTAATCCAATCTCTTTCATGGACCTTAATGCACTACCTTAGGTTCATCCTGTGGTTAACAGACTTCTTTTAGAGGTTCGATTAGGTTAAAACATAAGGGAAAGGTCATATACAAGCTCTAAGAGTGTACGGACATGATTAGGGTTTTAGTACTTTGACTTTTGATTATCCATGCATTATCAATTTCCTTATCTTACAACTCCATATAGTCATATCTTTAATATTTATTTTAATCCAAGAGACTATCGCATTCACTTAGATATTAATTTCACTTAATCCTTAAATACACTTTAGATCAATATCCTTAATTATCACAATTCCTTTAAACCTTAAGATCACTTAGATCTTTCTTACTATGCTTTAACGTCTTTCTCACCAACCTCGACTTAACTTTCAATTTATCTATTCCACTCCATCATCCACTTTAAGATTTAAATTCTCTTTGGATTTCAATATCATCCATACCGATTACCTCTTTCACTATTCCTGTTGGTACCAAAGGTATGAAAGAATTCAACTCTTACATGAAATGCATGCATGCAGCCACCCACCCAAGACATTGAAAGGAATTTATTGAGTATAATTGCTGCAAAATAGTTATAAAGCTAAAAACTCCATTACTGATGTGAAATAATGACAATAATATTTAAAGTAAATTTAAGTAATTGAACTAAATAAAGAAAAATAAAAAATAGTTTAATAAATTCAAAAATATAAGGTTTTAAGAAAACATAGTAGAAGCAAAACACTACTAGTAGATTGACCAAAAAGAGACAGGGTGACCCACCTGGACACTTCCATACCATTTTGTACCAATCGAAACAGTGGAACGCGATAGGTTGGTATGAGAATATGTTTGCTTAGAGATAATTAAGCCTCGATGTGGATGATGAAGAACATATTAAGGACATGACTAGATGGACTTGGAAAATAAGGTTTTAGATAGTGCATGGATTGGCTAAGAAAAATTTAAGGAACCTAAACCCTAATTAGTTCTGTACCCTTATAGAACTCGTATATGACCTAATTAGACATCAATCGGAGGTGTAATCAACCCTAGTGTGGCTTAGGAGAAGTGTATTAAAAAGTTCGGGAATGAGATTTAATTGAACTAGAAGTGAAATAAACCCAAACTGAGGCGAAGGAGACCTTTGACGTCAGAGTTAACATCAATCGGCATCGGATTTTGGTGGTAGGTGGGTAGAAGGCTTAAGAAAAGGAAGAAAAGAGAAAGAAAAAGATCTTGTGCACAATCATGCTAGAGTAGCCATAATCAGCATCAGATGTGGCCATTTAAAAGACGGGGTTTAGCCCGAGACCTTATTTCTTCTTTTTTTCATCTTCTTTCTTTCTTTTTTCTCTTTCGTCCCTTCCACCCAAACCACCACCTCAACCGCACTTTAAAAACTTACTTAAGCTTCTCAAATAAAATCATTAGCCTTCACCATCATCAATTCAAATAGAAAAAAAGAAAATGTTAAAAGAGGAGCTAATGGGGCCATCAAAGCCATTTTGGAAATTCAATCGATTCTCCCAATCTAGCTTGTCAATCAAGGTGATTTTTGGATATGTTATTCCTGACTCCTCAATCTTTAAAACGCATGTTTCCTTGCCTTAATTCATCTTCTAGATTAGAAGTTAGGTCAGCTCAAAATTTAGGTTTAGTTTTTAGGTGTTAAATGGAGATAGGTTAGAAATTTATGTAGTTCAAGTTATTATTTTGGATAATTGAAGTTAGGAGTTTATTTTGAGTGTTAAGATTGTCTAAATTTGTAGCTTGATTGATGGATATTTGATTAGGTTTTGAGGTAGGAGAAGATCAAAGCAAAACCGGGTTAGAATCCCAGAACACAACTGGCTCAGGTTGTGCAATGTATCAGTGCTAGATGTGTAATAGGCTAGAATGGCCTTAAAATAAAAAAGGTCCAGCACCAGACCACTTGTCCATTGGTGTCAGATGTTGCCACCAAGGGAAAAATTAGTGATTTTACCTCCAAACCTTAATTTGACCCCAAATTGACCCGAGATATTTCTAAACCTCCCAAATCACTTTCGAACATTATCTTAGGGCATCCTAGAGCCTTATAGGTGCATCTTAGACATGAATTAGGTTTCTAACATGTTTTTTCGTGTGGTTAGGGTTCTAGCCGATCAAGTGCAACGACACTTTGGAAACCATTTGTGGAAGATTTCTTAGCAGTATACTAATATTGTGAGTGGCCAACATTTCATTGTTTAGCCTCTATGGTTAAATTGTTCTAAATTAATAAATATTTTATAAATTATTTTATAAATACTTTGGGATTCAGTAAACCTTTGCACACACTTTATTTTACATTACACTGATTTAGTGGGTGGATGATTTTATAAAAAATAAGTATACATGTTTTATGTATAATTTTATTTATGTAGGAGATGGATTATCGCAATTGCTTGACAAGGGGCGCAGAGAGATAAAGATTAGGGGTCCTTTGGGGACAATTAGCTCGGTGCTTTTTAGAGAGTGAGTGGACCGAGACAGAGCATGCTATTCGACTAGTAGTCGTGAACTGCCTGTAAAGGGGCAGGGTAAGGAGAAACCCTAAGACCGAGAGGTGTAGAGGGAAACTCACTAGGGAATTGTAGTTGTGCCTACTCACAATGATGGCATTGTCGAGGAAACGAGCGTATGTGATGGTTATATATGGGTATGTATGGATACAATGAGATAGCTCTCAATGATTTGATGCACTTATCATGAATTAGAGTGTTCTCTACCAGCCCATTTTAGAAATTATTATATTTATTTTGTTAAATTATTTAAATGATACGTTTTGAAGAAATGCTTTAAAAAGATAAAATATAAAAATGATTTAAAATTTATTTTGGATTATTCTCGTTTCCCCAACCTTAGTGGATATTCATTGAACTTTTATCATTTGCATATAGCCAACTTTGTTGGATGCAGCTTCTATATACGACGATCATTAGACATGTTGGTGGCCCATATGAGTTCTTTTATTTTCATTGTAATGGTTATTCTTTCATTGCCTCCACTGGCACTTGAGTTGATTTTTAATTATTTTATTATAATAATTTTTTCCATTATTATTAATTTACTTATTTCTAATTAAGATTGATTTCAAATTGTTTTGTAGTAATGATATCCAATCTATCTTGCGTTGCATCGGGGTATGTGACAATTGACACGTATTTCAAGTTAACGATGCTGTTGCTACGTGGCCAATCGACAAGTTTAGGGTGTGATAATTTTATTGGTATCAGAGCTTGTAAAGTATTTTAAATGTTTTGAAAGTATTTTCAAAATGTTTTCAAAACCACTGTTAAGTAGGATTAAATTTTTGGAGTTCGAATACCCGGTCTTTTGAACGTGTCTTCAATACTTAGTAAAATGTCTTCTTAATAATGAGGCCACCATATAAGAATTCAAGTGTGGTTGCTTACTAACCACTATCTATCTCGAAATTCATGAGGACAATATAGTCTAGCCTAAGGAGACAACCTATACCCCAGTTTACAAACTAAGGTAGACTGAGAATGCAACCTTCAAGGTATGAGATCCATTGTGTTATCTCGTAAATTTCTATTAATCTCCCACTTCATTTCTTGTTAATTCTAAAACTTGACCTGTTCAAAATTCCAAAGATCCCTAAGCAAGTACACTTTTATTTGTACTCTAGGAAAGCATGTGGAGGAAACAAACTTCGAACAAGATGAGGGAGAAAAGAGCAACATAGCATGAGACTTAAAAAGCTCATCAAGACAAAGGAGTCAGTGCATAAGAGTAGACTATAACAAGAAATCTAGAAGAATCCCTACCCTCAAAATTTTTAACCTTCGTATATCGATAAATTGATCTGATGTCCTTGCCCGACTAATATGACTAACCTTATTCTTTGCACCACCAATGAGCAAGGTTTGGGAGTTTGTGCCACGACTCGCTTTTCGAGGCCTATTAAGCCTTTAACACTATTTCCTTACCCTAAGAAACTATGTCTAATGTAAGGACATAAGGATTAGCACTCTTAGAATGATTAATCTGTATGACAACCTAGACTATCATCTCGATTAACTAATCATCTCTATCACCAAGAAAATAGTGGGAATGAAAAAATAAGGAAAAATGGAGTAAGCATGAGCTGTGGATGATAAGTGTCAGAAGATTTAAGAAGCAAGCTAAACAAACAGAGGAGAAGATGAAAAGTCAAAGCAAGTACGGGTTAGGTGCTGTGGAGAAAGTTCACAAAGGAAAGATTGGCAAAGTAATGGTAAAAGATAAGGAATTGAATAAGTTGGATTCGACGATAGAACCAGAAGAGTGTCAGTGAGGAAGCCTTAGAAATCAACAAATGGTAGAGAGACAATGAGAAAAGAGATAAGGAGGAGAAATGTTTCAAGTAAATAGTGAAAATTCTTGGTAAATAGGAGACAACCAAGAGAAAATATCAGATTTAAAGGTGCAAAAAGAATCAATCGAACCAAAAAGGTTACATGAAAAGAAATTATGACCATGATTGAGTGAAGCAGCATATAGTGTAAGAGCAAATATGTAAAATGAGGTTAGATAAGCCTGGGAGAGGTGGGGTTGGTTTAGTAACAGAGTTAAGATTGGAAAGAAGTTAGTAAATGGAATGAAACAAAGGGGTGGAAAAAGGAAAACTAGGAAAGTAATTAAGATGGAACCATTGCAAGGTTCAATGGAAAGTAAGCAATCGAGAAGTAAGGAAAAGACGGAGAAGGTAAAGAAGATAAGAATCGAATTAGGTGGTGTAGAATGAAGAGTAAATATGGGCATTAAAAGGTACGGAGTACAGAGAGAAAGAATTAAAGACTTTACTTGGTTGAAGGAGTAGAAAACCCTGACAATTTAAGAAGTAAGATAAATAAGAAGTTTGATAAATAGAAAATTTTGGAAGAAAATAGAGAAAAAACCACCAAAGAATCAACGGTGGAACTTTGACAACAAGTGATGATGGAGAAAGCGATAACGAGGTATAATAGTGATAATGGATAAGGAGAAGGAATGGAAGTATGGAGACAATTGTATCTATGTAGGCGATAGATAGTGAACGCCTCACTATTTATCCACCCGTCCGATATAAATAGAAGGATAAATTCAAAATGAGGAAAGTAAAGAGTTGGATGTTTTAGGGTATGCAAAAGAGAATATAAGTGAAAGATATTGGACGATAAAGGGAAGCATTGGAGAACGATTTAATGGCATACTTAAGGAAGGAGAAAGCCATTAAATTGGAAGAAAGTAGGAAAATGAAAGTGAATGAGAATGATAGTTGGAACTAGAGAAGACAAAAAGGGAAAAATTTAGGTGGTTATGGATTTGAGTGAAGGAGATTATTGAGTGATATGTGATGTGAGATAGAAGGAACTAAGTTATAAAGAGTCAAAAGATAGAAAAAACGGTTAAAGGCTTATTAGAATAATTGAGCAGCCTAACCTTATGGATGGTTCTTTTCTAAAAGAAGATAAGTGAAGAAAAGGATAAGGAAGAAGTGATTTAGATGGAGGTATTTAAGGAGTATGATGAAAGGTACTTTCCCAACCATATGTGGGCATCATCAAACATAATGATTGCAAAGGAAAGTAAGAACCTAAATGGGTTATGGATAATTGCAACAACAGTTAAGTAAGGAAAGTGGTGTGAAGAGTTACTTGGAACATCCATCAAATAAGAAGAAAAAGAAGGAACCGAAGAATTGGGAATGATTAAGTGTAAAGATAGAAGAAGAGCATGGTGAATGCAGAAAGAGAAAAGATGGGATGTAATAGGAGATGGAGAATGAACGGAAGTAAAGATTAACACAGAATAAATGAGTAAAATGGGAAGACATATTGAATAAGGCTCGCAAAAAAGAGGTAAGAAATGCGGGAATTAAGACTGGAGAATGATGATGAACCTTGAGATTAAACAGAAGGTGTACGGGGACAAGGAAGGTACTCGTCAGCTTATAGGCTTCTATGAGCACAACCAGTATGAGATGAAGGAAGAATAGTCAACAATGGTAGGAAGAACTAGTCCAAGTGTAGACATTCAGAGATGTCATTTACAAGCAAAAGGATAGAAGTTAAAGGAAGGAAAAAGGCATAAACCTTAAGAAATAAAGAATGAATGGAAGAATAAAGTTTGAATGGAATAAGATAGGAGTAAGAAAATGAGACCACAATGTAAGAAAAGTAGAGATGGCAAATGGACGGGTTCGGTCACTTCAGGTTCAAGCTCTTTCAGGTTTGGGCTACTTCAGGTTCGAGCTCTTTCAGGTTCAGGCTTTTTCAGGTTCGGGTATTTTTGGGCTCGGGCTCTTTCGAGTTCAAGTATTTTTAGGTTCAGGTTCAGGTTGGGCTTGGGGTCGAACTCGGGTTGGGTTCAACTACAGGTTCAGTCAAATACTTACGACCGGTTGAATATGGGTTTCGACTTTTTTAATTAAAAATTATCTTTGTTGTTTTATAAGTCGAATTTGTTTTACTACTTTCGTTTTTATTTGTTTAAGAATTATTCCTTCTATTCCTAAATAATAGTTGTTTTAACAAATTGTTTTTATTTCAAATTAATTGTCATTTTACAAAATCAAGAAAACATTTATTACCTTTTCATTAATTTTATCATTCTTTCTTAACACTATTTTCAAGTTATTTTAATGAGTTTTTAAGTAATTTAAAATCTCAAGAAAAGGATAGTTTACTCACATAGCTAATTTTTTTTTCTAGACTTTAGGAGATTTATTAACTTTCTTAATCCTTATTCCCTCCATCTCAAAATATATGTCACTTTTGAGAAATTTTTTGTCCTAAAACATTTGTCACTTTTATAACTTTTGCTAAACCAATGTAATGGTCATGCCCCGACCCGGAGGGTTGGCCACGTGGCAATTGTCATGCTACCTCGAAGTACGTGTCAGTCGTCCACGCACCTGAAGTACCACAAGGCATAGAAATGGTTATCATTGCTGCAAAACAATACTAAAATTTAATTAGAAATCATTTAATAAAATAATTAACTTTAAAAGATACACTAGTGGACTAATTTAAAAGAATACATATGCAGCGGAAACTACTACTCCTAAGCCACCGACACCTCCTAGTGAGCCTCTGATCTATTTGCTACCCTCGAACGTGGATCTGCATCCATCCACATTGGATACAGGTAAGTGACAGAGGTTCAATGAATCTCTATCATGGATTAGGGAAAAAAAGGGTAATCCAAAACATAATAACAAAATAAATAATTTTATTTTCAAAACCTCTTTTTAAATTCCCCAGGTGAGAATTTGATTTAAAACCATTTAAATAATACATAAATAAAGTGGACTGGCCTAAACATACTGAAGGCTCGACCCGCCGGTTGTATGCCTTACTGCACTGAGAGCTATCTCTTCTTTTTCAAAAACATTTTTATACATTTTCTTTCTCTGGCCTGTTCCCTCGGTGGTGCTAATCGCTGTGGGTGGAACACAGCTATATCGAGCCCTGGCGAGTTTCCCTACGCGCCTTTCCCAGGGTCTCGCACTCACCGTGCCCCTTGATAGGTGGTCCATGGCTACTTCATTGCATACATGTCGCGCTCGATCCACTCGCTCCCTCTCATCGGAGCACCAAGATCCACTCAATCACTCATCTCGCCTCTCATCATCATCAAATATCATATACATATGTGTGTGTATAAAACATATATATTTAAAACGTAATAACATAAACATAAACACACACACACACACACACACCTAAATCTTTATATTTTCTTTAAAAGCGTCCCACTCCCTATGTGGGTATATCATCAAAAAATGTGTGTGCGTGTGGATTCCCCATATCTCAAAACATTTAAAAATTATTTATATCTTGAAACCTTTCTAAAACCTTTGTCTCCAGTGGCTAAGCAAAGAAATTAAGCCACTCATAGTGTTGGGAGATTCGTATACTCCCAAAGGATTCACATAGATAAGTCTTCGGAGCATCGCGGCACTTAAACATCTGGAACCTTAACACATGGAAATTCGTGTTAGCATTTATAATCAAACTATGAATGCACCTATGAGGCTCTAGCATGACCTAAGACGGTGTTTGGATGTGTTTCGGGGCTTAGAAAAGTGTCCAGGAAGGTTCGGGGTCAAGATCGGATACTTGATAAAAAATTACGATTTTACCCTTGGGTTTGGGGTCACTCCCGCGGGGGACTGGTCAAGTCCCGCGTTGGAGTGCCTGAAAGTCACTCCTGCACGGGAGCCGAGACAGAAGGCTCGGGAATCGAGCCTTCTCCTCATTTTTCATGCCTTTTCGGCCGCCAAACGATCGACAAACTTAGCGGGGCGATCCTTGTGACCTTGCAATGGATTCACCGAAAGAAAAATCAAAATCATCGGTTCAAAGTTTCTAAATATCAAATCTAGAATAAAATCTAACAAAAAAGCTAGACCTAACTTTGAGCTTAGATATTTTGTTAGAGCTTAATTTGTTCATGTATTTGCATTATAATTTGGATGAATTAGACACCTATGTACTTTAATTAATCACTAATTGAGGTGTTTTCTAATTGTAGGTGAAATAATGGAGAAAATGCAAATACATGTTAAAATGGTCCATTTTTGGCTTAAAACAAAGAAAGAAGTTCGAGCCACTTAGAGGCTGCGAGAGAGCCTCTCAATGGCTGTTCGCGAGTTCAAGAGTCAGGAAGCAGAGAAACCTAGCCACTTAGAGGCTACGCGAGAGCCTCTCAGTGGCCGAGTTTGACCTGAAGCTGTCAGATGCGATTTTTGCGGGATTTGTTACAACAGAAAATTCAAACTCGAAATTGCCTCATTCAAATCCGTGAAAATCGTTTCAGTTTCCAATTACCTGGGCTAAGGAGCTGGAAAATGCATTTTTACCCTCACTTAACTTTGTAATCATGTTTTAGGAAAGGATAGATTAGGAAATTGATAGTTATTAGTTAGACTATAAATAGCCTTAGCTCTTCTTAGAAGAGCAGTTTTTGAGTTTGTTAAAAACGTGAAAAGCTTGGTTCTCTGAAGATTTTGAAGAATTCTCTCAACTTTCATGGAGGTTTCTTCATCTTCCATGAGAAGCTAAGTACTTCTAATCCGATTTAGCTTGTAATTGTAAATCTTCTCCAATCAATGGTAAGATCTTGAACTTAAAGCTTTCAATTCTATTGTATTCTTTAATTTCCTGAGCTAATTGATCTTGGAAGTGTTAGAGATCAAGTGATTTTGGGGAATTCATGAGTAATGACGGCCGCATTGCTTGGGCTTCTTCAATTCACTAGCTATTCTAGGCAATTTGCTATCCGTAATTGTAGATTTTGCTTAGAACCGAGTAGCAACCAAATCTTAGATTAGATTTGGGGAAATTGAAGGGGAGAGTTACATGGAGATGCGCTGAGCTCACATGGCTCTAGTTAGCTAATATTGCTCTAGATCGTAATGCTCTCTTGTGATTTAAACTTATAGCCGCTAAGGAATAGGTTGATTACGAGGGAAGAGAGTTAGATAGAGTGACCGAGCTTGCTAACTTCAACGATTAAGGAGTGATCGGGCTTAGGCGAAACTGCAGTACCTTAGGCTACGCTAACTATAATAGGATTGGATGATTAGATTGAAGATCAAGGATCAATGATCCATTAGTTGAAGTTGATTACAATCACTTGCTAGATTGGAGCTCAATTACTCTAGTTTCCTTTTGATTACTTGTTATAGATTTTGTTATTAGTTTGATTTCTTAGTTTTGAGATTGAATTCCAAGCCACTCTACCTTTTAATTCTAGTTTGCATCTCAATTTGTTTAGTTGATTTCTAGTTTCTGTTTTAAGAGCCATTATTGCTTTGTTTGTTGTTCGATTGTAGTGAATAAAAGTAAAGAGAAGTATAACGAGCTCCCTGTGGGATCGATCCTTGCTTCCCTAGCTATATGTTAGTTTAGTAAGGTTTATTTTGGAAGTGCCACGACAAGCTTCACCACCTTTCCTAGACCAATGCATAGAAATGCATGAAAACATAATAAAACATAGATTAAGGTGAGAAAAATAACATACCAAGATCTCACCTTGATCCTTCGGTCGGTTTGTCCGGATTGGCCAAAAGTCCGAAATTGCTCCGGGAGAGCAAATGAGAGGAGAGGAAGTGAAGGAGAAGAGAAATGAGAGGGGGAGAGCTCAACTCCCCCTATTTATAGGCAAGTCCGACTCCGGCCTACTCGGACCCTGGGCCATACTTTATTCCCTCTTTTCCACCTCTCATAATTTCGATCCTTGGCCTAATCCATCATCCGCTACACCAATATATATCTAATCCATTGGCTATGGACTTAAAGAAGTTCAATTAATGCTTCCACGCATGGTTACTTGTCTCATCTTCCAACTCTATCTTATCCTAATTTCCACTTCTCTTCTTAATTAGACACATCCGAACCGATGTATTATGGAGCTAATACGCCGTCTTATCTTATTTTGTTTGTACGGAAAAGTTGGATTAGGTCCCAGTGTGTTAGTAATATTATTATATATTTTTTAAAATTATGCTTGTAAGGTTAAAATCCCCATATTTGATTTATATCTCTGCTCTTTATTCAATGAGTGAGGGAAAAGTTAAACTGGGGTAAAATACGCAAGTAAGTGAAAAATAAATAAATTTTAACAAAAAAACTATTTTTCTTAATCTTGTAAAATAGTTGAAAGTGACATATATTTTGGGAATGAGGAAGTATGTAACAACAAACAACTATTATTCAAGAATAGAGAGATTTTATGATTTGCTAATAATTAATTTACTAATTCACATTAAAAATTAAGGATTTTTAGTAAGATTAATTTTAATTATTAAATATTAAAATTATTTTTTAATTTAATATCCTTATATATATAATATGAAAGTATGAATATTGCAAAACTTTTCAATCATCTAAAATGTCCTTTTTTTTTCTAATATATTTCAGAAATATCATTATTGTTGTTGAGTTAAATTAAAACTCTTTATTTTTTTTAATTAAACAGTTTTTATATTTATTAAATGATGATGATAACTAACCAATTGACATATTTTAGAAATATAATTAATAGTAATTAATCAATTGTACTTTTATCAAAATTAACTTACTACTATTTATTATCTTAAAGAAAATAATAGTTTAATAACTTACAAGATATGGCACATAACTAGTAATAATATTAAGAAAGGAAAAAAGAGAATAAATTATTTTAAATAATTATGAACATTAAAACTAAAATTTTGATATTATAGAAAATATTATAAAAATATTATAAGATTACTTTTTTTAATATTAAATTTAAGTTCAGGTTTAGGTCGGTGTCGAGCTCGAGTTCAAGTCGATTTCGGGCTTGGGCCTTGTCGGGTTCAGGTAATTTTGGGTTCGAGCCACTTCGGGTTCGGGTTTCTTTAGATTTGGGTTCAGGCGGGTTTGGGTCATTGACTTTTTTTGTCAAATTGGGTTTAGTTGGGTTCGAGTTCAGGCGAGTTTTTAGGTTCAGGTCCATTTTGCCACTTTTATAGAAAAGTGTTATATGGATAAGGGGAGAAACAAAATTCTAAATACCCGAATGAGATACAGGTGTTGGAAGAAAAGTAAAGAAGATGGTGACAAGGAAAGTAGAAGATAAAGGGAAGGCAAAAAAAGTGCGGGACAAGTCGAGCAAAGAGACTAGAATTGGAAAGTTGTAATTATTAAAGGGAGAAAATAAGCCAAGGGACGATGAAGAAAATACGAATCTAAAGGAGGTTAAGGTAATGAACAAGGATAGTGGAAATGGAAGAATGAAGAAAGGATTAAAAGGTCAAAAGTGGAGTAAGTAAGTGAATAGGATAAAATTGTGTGGCACCCCACGAAGACAAGATTTTAAAAAAAGTACACAAAGTAGTTTGAGAGAGAGAGGCATGGTACAAGATGGATATATGGTCGAGGCTCACGTGCATGTGATATTGGGAGCCATGAGAGGATTGGAGATCAAAATCTTTGAGGATCTTTGAGATGGCTACTCTATTGGATTGCATAGAGTACAGTTTGGGGAGAGCATAAAGCTTCCCAGAGTTCTACATCCGAAAGGGGATGCAAGAAAGATGAGATTTGCCGAGACCCATGATTGAGATAAAGATGATCAGGCTGAGAGTGAGTCAACACATGAAAGCCGTAAGGGCATGGTTTCTAATTCTCTCAAACATAGTTTGATCGAAAGTGGGCTAGTCTACACTAAAGCTCAACTTACATGTCCTATGGTCAGAAAAGAAAACAAGGTAAAAAGAAGGGAGTCGAGAAACAAAATGGGTAGCATGGTATGGGGAAGTCAAACTAATTAGCTGCACACCTTCGTCTTAGTGGCAAAAGATCAACTTGAAATCTTCCCTAATACCATTGGCTGCAAGGATAAGTATGAGAGATCTCATAGTGACAAAAAAAATGTTATTGGTAGCCACAGATTAGAAAGCAATGTCAATGAAAGAAAAGAGTGTTCACTACCAAGGAAAGGTAAATGTCAAGCCTTAGGAGAATGCTGACAAGATTGTCTTGTTTGAAGAGATTTTAAAAGAGAGATCAAAGAAGAACGTTATGGACTACTTCATGGAAAGTTTGGGGAAACAAAGACACCATGTATCTACATGGTTGATAAGTAGTGGATCACTCACTACTTGCACAACTGTCAATGTCACACCCTGATCCAAAGGTTAAGAATGTGACAACCGTTACGAGCCATGGCTTGTGAACCACTTCGCCCACAAGAAGCTCGCAAGGCTTATAGTATCTTAAACGGATTTAGTAAGACATTTTTAGTTGTTCACATGTGAGAAAGAGTACAGTTCAAAATATACATATAGTTCAAAACCCAGAAAATAATAATCATTTTAAAAGTTCACACATATTTGTGTATTCATCTATTTATCAAGAGTGATAAAAATTCTTGCAAACAAAAGAGATGAGCAATTTCTAAAATCATAAAAAAATTATTGAAGTTTGAAAATATAGATAGAAAAATGTTAGGAAGTAACACAACTATGCCAGTGGACCTAGTAGTAACAACACATAAGTCATAATGACTTACTAAAAATGGTCTGGAGTCTCGTCACAGTTTCTAGCGGCTTATCCTGTATGCATAATCTATTGACCTAAAAATCTTTAAAAGAAGAATGAGTATATGGATTATATTCAGTGAGTGAAATTAGACTAGTTGTAAATAAATGTAATGACAATATATACATTTTTGAAGTTAAGAACTATAAATGTCCAACACCTCATAAAAACATTTAATTGTCATCTTGTCCGTACGTAAATATTTATTTATTCCAGAAAAAGGAGAAAATTTAGGTCAAAAAATCAAAAAATTCATAACTCTATAATGAGTGAAAATAAATGATAAAATCATGAAAATTCATTTTATTTTATTTTATTTATCGTTTTGGGCTTGCCAAAAATTATACCCAAACCACACTCGGCCAAGATGGGGTTTGAGCCCGTCAAGGGATTTTAAGATTTACTTTGGTTCATCAAAATGCTCATCCTCCATGTTGACGTGGGCCTTCACCACCGGTGGTACGTGGCTATGTCCACTATACTCCTACAGGGACCAAATAATCACATCAACAATGCGCGCAATAGTCAACTGTACCATCCATCCCATGTGGGAGTGAACTGCTTATTCACACCACCTCCATAAAGTCGGACCGTGAGAAGCACCACTACAGTGACTAACAACTCATCCACTAGAATCATAACATAAAATATCATAATCCACTAACACACCATTCGGCCAACTGGACCATTATCTTCTAATCAAATCCAACTATACCAATTTCAATCAAATTTACCAAATACATAAATATTTGGGCACAAAATTTATAAAGTGAGTTCATTCATTCCAAAACATCAATATTCATGATTCATAAGTAAATATCAATTGTCATAAATCAAATTTGAATTCGAGAGAATCAAGTCTTTTGTATTAGAAAGCTAATTTAAATAGTAAATTTTTAATTTATTTAAACTTGAATCTAGGTCCAATAGAGTTTCACTCTCTGTTTTGGGGACGGTGTGCACTGCCCCTATTCCACTTGCTCCTCATCCTTGGGAGAAACTCATCACCTATGTATTTATGTCTAAACAATGTATTAGCATCTAGCAACGGAAGCAAGCATTGGATGAGTATCAAAGGACACATGTTTTGTCAACTGCTACCTTGAGTTCTAAAAGATGATTTTGTGTCCTAAAACTTAGGTCAATGAAGTCAGGATGCAAGCAAGTTTTTTTCGCTTAATAAAAGTTACTTGTAGTCCTAATTTTGCATAATTGCGCATAAAAAAGGTTTGGACAATTTTGCCCTTAGAAAGTAAGGAATTCGGCCAAGCTATTCTCAAGGTGGGAAATTCGGCCATTTTGGTTTTCAAGGCTCAAACACGTTACAAAGGCATAATAATTACAAGGGAGCTAGATTTGCATGCTTACATACCTTTCTAATTTCATTCAATTACCATTCGTGGAGTAAAATACCATGGTTCTTTGACAAAATATAGTGCTTCCTCTAGGAGAGTATTTTACTCCATAAGATCATCTAATAAGGTAATGGCTTTATCTAAGGATTTTTACACCAAACTAAGTATTTCTAATTTCAAATAAGCATTCAAGAACACTAATTATTAACTTGTATATTTCTCCTTCATCAATCCCTATTCAAACTTACAAACCACCAATACAAAATGCACCTTATAAATTTTGACCAATGTCCATAATTTCATCAAATTCACATTTGTTCTTCTCCATAAATTTTCGCTTCCACATTTACATCCAATTACTCCAAAAATACAATTAAATTAATTAGATCTTACAATTTGGCATAATGGCATTTTCCTTTGAAAATTTCGGCATACCTATGTTCACATTGCCAATTTCTTCTTGAATGCATCCAAAATTCCAATAATCCAATTTTCCACATTAACCTACTCCAATTCATGAATTCCCTTTACACTTATATCTCACCAATCTAAAATCCATAATATGGTATATTCTTTCTTCCTCCATTTCATGTACATAACTTATATCTCATGACAAATTGATCTAATATCCATAATAAGTGTCAAGACGTTTTACCGCTCCGACGATAAATGATATGGCGTGAAAAATGTTCGGGACTAAACAGTCGAAATACAAATGGAATCGCCACTAACCTTTTATTTTTAATAGGTGTGGTTAGTCACCTATTAGTTTAACCCAACGTAAATCTAGAAAGATTACATCAAGTTAAGGAAAGAAACTGGTCTACGAAAAAGATTTTAGGTTCGGGAGTCGGTTATGCTTGGGGAAGGATTAGCAACCCCAAGATGCCTGGAAATCGGTACCACAAAAGTCTTAAAAATATTTTACTTGGAAAATGATAATAAAATGTGTTTAAAATCATTTTAAGAAAAAAACATAATTTTAAATGTTGGAATAAATATTCCTTTTAATGTGGGATAAATATCCCATTAGAAAAGTTAAATTCAAAATTTAAAGATTTAATGTCGGAATGAACATTCCTTTTAATGTGAAAATCTATAGCCCAATTTTGAATTTGAAGAAATTTTCCACTTAGAACGGAGATTCAATTTCTAAATGGGAATAAGTATTCTTCAAAAAATCAAAGTCAAATTTAGAAATGAAGATAAATATCCTTTTGTGAAAAACAAAGGTTTAATTTTAATTTTAGAAAGTCTCAATTATGAGAATGTTAATTGAAACCTTCTAGAAAATATTTTATAAAAAAGTTGGGATAAACATCCTCAAATTTATATTTTGAAATTCACTTTAAGAGACTTTAATTATGATTACTTAAATTAAAATCTCCTAGAAAGACTTAATTTTAAAACAATGTCGGAATAAATATTCCTTTTATTTTGATGAAGGGAATAGTTTGACAAAAATTTAGTTTAATAGAAAAACTTTAGTAGATTTAATAAGTTAAGACCTTTCAAAAAAAATGAATGCCTATTTATCAAATAAAACTGATTTTGAAAAGAGAATTTTAAAGATTTAAAGAATAAACATTCCTTTTATTGGAGCTAAAAATGTCTTTTAATAAAAATAAAGTTTGCTTGAAAGGTCTTGATTAATTAAACTTACTAAAATCCTCCTAAAAAGGTACTTTGGAAAAAAAACTAAAGAAAAGGAAAAAGAAAATAAATATTCCCTTTCAAAGAAATAAAAATAAGAAAAGAAATTTTAAAAGTAGTTTTTTAACAAAACTTGGATTAATTTGAAAGGCCTTAACTATAATTAGGTAGTTAAGATCTCTCAAAAAATTTCTAAAACATGTTTTGAAATTAATGTTGGAATAAACATTCCTTTTAATTTAATTGGGTCTCTTAAACAAGAGATTTTCTAAGGATAAATAAAAATCAACATAAAATAAACAAAGATAAAGGATTTTGGAATTAACATTCCACTAAAAACAGGACAATTTTGGGGGTTTATTTGTAAATTTTAAGAAGTTTTAAAGAAATCATAAACATGATATGTGTATGCTCTTTTGTGAAAATCAAATGAAAAAAATATATTTTTATTTTGAAGGGACGAAAAATTTTCTCGGGCCCGATCGGACTCCCGATTAGATACCGAGAAAACTCTCATCGAGAAAACCTTCAGAAACCTCAGACTCCCGAGGCACCCTCCGGTTCCCCCATGCATATGGATTTTTTGAAAACGATGGCCTAAGTCTAATATGCATGATATGATGGACAAAGTAAACATAGTCAAAGATTAGTACATACAAACATTAGTAACAATTTATAAAAGAAATATAAATAAATTGTAGGACAATAACGCGCACTTTCAATTTTAACCAAGAAAACATACGAAAAAATGTACAAGACAAGCATGGGTGAATATTTTTTTACCATGAGATAGGTGAATGCAAAGATTACATAACTAAGCCTAAATGGTAAAATTAGGCGCACATGACTGCTTAAATTATTGTCAAATAATTGACCAATCAAACATGGGATCCACATGATACCAGATTAAATGAAATATAAACCAAAAGTACCAAATCCTCAAGATGGTATATGTATTCACATGTGACAAATGGATATATGAATATTTAACAAAATGCAAATATTAAATATATACAAATGAGGTGCACGAAAAATGAGTGTAGACATTTGACGACCCTAGGAAATATATTCTAAAGAAAACTAGTATTTGAATTAACACTGGCAAAGGTTAGGCAACCTTGATGTCATGAGTATTTTAATCACAAATTTGATACGTGAATTAAACTCGGATCATAGATGGTAAATGCATTGCACGCAGGACTGATAACTGATATAAAAATGAAATGAAACAAACATCCAGCATATAGGCAAAATAAGGACATTAAATGGACTTAATAATCTTCCAAAATTAGACATGAATTAGCATACAAATGAGCAATAAACTAAAGCCAGGATTAACAAAATCAAATTTTGAGCTGAAGGGAGGTTACCCAAAAGAAAAGAGTGAAGCCTTTACGTTGATGAACTGGGCTTGGGAATGAGTTGATTGAGACCAACGGATAACCTAGAGTGCAAACGGATCAGCAAAGGCAAATTGAATACGGGCCACCACAAGCTGAGGAAAAAATAACCCGAGGAACCAGCTGCTGTAAAAGACTTTGTTGTTGACTTTTCTAGTCAAGATAGATTCCTCACTCCTTGCTTTTGCTTTTGCTTCGACGATTCTCTTCTTTTCTACTGTTTAATGCTTGCCAACGACCAAAAGCTTCCCGGCCTTTCGGACTATTTGCAGTAGCTTCACCTTCTTTCCTTCTTTCTTCTTTCTTTCACTCCGACTTCAACTCCTCAAGAAATGACCACCCCGAATGCCAAATCTTCCTTTTGAAATCCGAAAGTTCCGAGACCTCTACTGAACAAACGCACCATCAGATTGTTGCAAGGGTCGACTATGATGTTTCCTATTTCCAATAGCACCTCTCCACCATTCGGATTCACCAGCCGAGCACTTAAACCGAAAAATCCCAACTTGAGGTGAAGAACTCTAACTCTTATTCTTTAAAATTTTTTTTGAAATTCTGTGACTATATTTCTCTCTCTGGCGGCTGAAGCCCTTCTTTTTTTTCTAAATCGCTCCCGCTCTCTTGTTCTATTTTTTCAGGGCCTTTTAAACTAAAATTCTCTAGGTTCCCCTTGAAGGTGGAAAATGTTCTCCAGTTACTGTGGAGTTTTGCTTTTGCTTTAGTTTTGCAATAGTGGAGGCTTGTCGGCAGCTGTTGAGCCATGTTGGCACGTGATTCTGAATGGTTTGGAGTTTTTCGAAACCAGCCCATGCCATCGTTGTACAGACTATAGAGTAGTTCAATGCAAGCTGTTCGAAGCTTATCTAATGACACACAAGCCATATCCAACACCATCATCGTCATTGAAAGCTGAGTTAGTGGGTGGGGTGTTTTTTTTTTTTTCTTTTTGCATGACACAGAAGAAGTAACCACGTTGAAGATCATAAAAAAGGTGGCATGGGCGCATGGCTTCTTCTTTTTGTTTTGCATGGTGTGGGCCCTTTTCTCTTTTCTTCTTTTTTTTTATTATATATATACACACATATATATATAATATCTATAAATATATATGTATAAATATACATATACATATACATATAAATATATATTTATACACATATATAAATATATGTACATGTACATATATAGCAATATATATTTATAAATATACATATATGTATAAATATGTATACATATAAATATATTTGTATATACATATATATATATTTATGTATATTTTACATGATAATCGAGTTGACTCGGTTGGTCTTTTCGGTCCAAGTTCAAAATTACCTGCAAGGTAATAAAAATAAAATAATAAGATAAAATAAAATAATAGTAATAATAATGATAATAAATGCAAACAAATAAACTAAATTTAAAAGGATAAGTAAAAATGAAAACTTTGAAAAAGGGCCAGTCAATTAATTCTTTAATTAATTAAAATTAGCTAATTGATTAAAATTAAAAATAAGTGTCTACAGTTGCCCCTCTTTGATTATTTCTTAATGATCTAGAAGTGTAAGCTTCTGGATAATTAGGAAATAAGCAAAGATGTAGACACTCCTTTACTCAATATGCACTAAACAGTATTGGTGTTTTGAAAAAGATTACTCTTAATAGAACTGATTTGAAAATCAAGGAAACTATTCTAAACAGAACCAATTTTCAAGAATTACTCTAAACAGAAATGATTTGAGTAAATTGTCCTATATAGAAGCAATTTTGAGAAATCACTCTAAACAGAGATGATTTTTAACTTGAATAAATTGTCCTAAACAGAAACAATTTTATAAAACCACCCTAAACAGAAACGATTTCAAATTTTGAAGAAATTGCCCTAAACAGAAACAATTTTAGAAAATCATCTTAAACAAAATGATTTTAAATTTTGAAGAAATTGTTCTAAACAGAAACAATTTTAGAAAACCACCATAAACAGAAATGATTTTGAATTTTGAAGAAATTGTCCTAAACAGAAACAATTTTAAGAAAACTAAACAGAAATGATTTTGAATTTTGAAGAAATTGTCCTAAACAGAAACAATTTTAAGAAAACCACTCTAAACAGAAATGATTTTGAACTTTGAAGAAATTGTCCTAAACAGAAACAATTTTGAGAAAACCACTCTAAACAGAAATGATTTTGAACTTTTGAAGAAATTGTCCTAAACAGAAACAATTTTAAGAAAACCACTCTAAACAGAAATGATTTTTGAGGAAATTGTTCTAAACAGAACTAATTTTCAGAAAACCATCCTAGACAGAAATGATTTTAAAGGAAATTGTTCTAAACAGAAACAATTTTAGAAAACCATCTTAAACAAAATGATTTTTTAGATTTTGAAGAAATTGCTGTAAACAGAAACAATTTTAGAAAATCATCTCAAACAAAATGATTTTAAATTTTGAAGAAATTGCTCTAAACAGAAACAATTTTAGAAAATCATCTTAAACAAAATGCTTTTGAATTTTGAAGAAATGGCTCTAAACAGAAACAATTTTAAAAAATCATCTTAAACAAAATGATTTTAAATTTTGAAGAAATTGTTCTAAACAGAAACAATTTTAGAAAACCATCTTAAACAAAATGATATTTTAGATTTTGAAGAAATTGCTCTAAACAGAAACAATTTTAGAAAATCATCTTAAACAAAATGATTTTAAATTTTGAAGAAATTGCTCTAAACAGAAACAATTTTAGAAAATCATCTTAAACAAAATGATTTTAAATTTTGAAGAAATTGTTCTAAACAGAAACAATTTTAGAAAACCATCTTAAACAAAATGATTTTTTAGATTTTGAAGAAATTGCTCTAAACAGAAACAATTTTAGAAAATCATCTTAAACAAAATGATTTCAAATTTTGAAGAAATTGCTCTAAACAGAAACAATTTTAGAAAATCATCTTAAACAAAATGATTTTAAATTTTGAAGAAATTGCTCTAAACAGAAACAATTTTAGAAAATCATCTTAAACAAAATGATTTTAAATTTTGAAGAAATTGCTCTAAACAGAAACAATTTTAGAAAACCATCTTAAACAAAATGATTTTTTAGATTTTGAAGAAATTGTTCTAAACAAAAACAATTTTAGAAAATCATCTTAAACAAAATGATTTTAAATTTTGAAGAAATTGTTCTAAACAGAAACGATTTTAAACTTTGAATAAATTGTAGAAATAATCCCTGTTAAACAGAACTGAATCACAGATAATTATTAAGTAAGAAAAGACCTTAAAGGAGTTTTGGAGAGTTACCTGAGGAACTTCTTGTACATGACTAACCTCACAATCTTGAACTGGGTTTAACCTGTAATCTTTAAACCACGATGCATAATGGATGCTCATGTGGAATGATGCTAGAATGATGCATTTTGCATGCTCATGCTTAAATGATAATATCCTTCTGTTTTGGCCCAATTTATACTCTTTGAGCTCGAAATTGGAGAACATCCTTTGTCACACCTTTTCTGGCATAAACATGCCTCAAACCCTCACTTCAAATCGCTTTTGTTTGAACATCCCAATTCAAGATGATTTTATTCATGTATCATCACATTTTTGGCATCAATCATAAGCTATCAAACTCATTTTAATCCTACATTTCTTTTCTTTTTTGTGTTGAAAGTGACATCCAACGTCATGGCATTTACTTACCTGTTTGCTTATCCCTTCATGACAAGGAAAAATTATGCAATTTAAATTTAAAGGAAGTACATGGACCTTTTAAAGGAAAGTGTGCAAGATAAATCTATAGATAAACTTATAACAAGCTCATTACAAGTTTATAACAAAGGGTCTATAACAAATAAGTTTGTAGCAACACGAAGAAGAAAGGCACATGACCTCAAAGCGATGAATGCATAAGTAACAAAAGCTGGTCATCTCACACCTCGCCTTTGATTGACTCATCATTGCTAGAGTGACGCTCGACAAAGTCTGATGATTTCTGATTACCCCAATCCCCATAACCGAATAAGACCTCTTGTGCAAGTTAGGTGTCCTTTTTGTTCCGCTTTCTCAACCTTCCTAAACCGCCTTTTCAAGTTTTCAGCTTAGGAACCAACCTAATCGGATCTGAACCGCCTTTTCGGGTTTTCGCCTCAAACCCCTCCTTTTCTTCTCTTTTTCGGACTCAAGCCGCCTTTTCAGGTTTTCAACTTGAGACGCTCTTTTCATTTTTCATTTCATTTTCATTTTTATCATCATTTTATTTATTTTTTTTTCATTTTTTCATTTTTTCATTTTTTCATTTTTTCATTTTTCATTTTTTTTATTCTTCAGGTGTAGTATTTCTTCACAGCATCGGCATTGACTGGATGTGGCAATTCATCCCCATCCATTTCTTGCAAGATTAGGGCACCTCCCGAGAATGCTTTCTTCACCACGTAAAGACCATCCCAATTTGGAGTCCACTTTCCTCGGGGATCATGTTGAGTAGGTAAAATCTTTTTCAGCACCAATTCTCCTTCTGTAAACTCGCGCGGACGTACTTTCTTATCATATGCACGCATCATTATCTTCTGATACAATTGACCATGACAAAGTGCTTTAAGCCGCTTCTCTTCAATTAAGTTCAACTGGTCAAATCTCTCTTGCACCCAATCTGACTCTTCGAGCTTCAACTCTCTGTATATTCTCAAAGATGGGATTTCTACCTCAACTGGTACCATAGCTTCCATTCCATAGACTAGAGAATATGGAGTTGCCCCAGTCGATGTTCTTACAGTAGTGCGATAAGCATGTAAAGCAAAAGGAAGTTTCTCATACCAGTCTTTGTAAGTCACTGTCATTTTCTGGACAATCTTCTTAATGTTTTTATTTGCTGCTTCGACCGCTCCATTCATTTTTGGCTGGTAAGGGGTTGAATTACCGTGCTTGATCCTGAATTGGGAGCACACTGTATCGATCATCTTGTTGTTCAAATTCTTAGCATTGTCAATGATGATTCTTTCTGGTAACCCATATCGACAAATGATCTCCTTCTTCATGAACTTGGTGACCAAGGACTGTGTTACATTGGGATATGAAGCCGCTTCAACCCATTTGGTGAAGTAATCGATGGCTACTAAGATGAACTGATGCCCATTAGAAGCCTTTGGTGAGATTGCCCCGATTACATCTATGCCCCACATTGAGAAAGGCCAAGGGGAAGAGATGACATGTAATGGATTAGGAGGTATATGAATCTGATCAGCATAAATCTGACATTTATGGCATTTTTTGGCATGATTAATACAATCGGTCTCCATAGTCAACCAGTAATATCCCAACCTCATACTCTGTTTAGCCATTCTATGCCCACTGGAATGAGTTCCACAGATTCCGCCGTGAACTTCTTCTAGAATCTTCTTTACTTCCTCTGACTCTACACATCTCAACATTACTTGATCCCTACTTCTTTTGTAAATGACTTCACCGTCTAAGAAGAAGTTTGCAGACATTTTTCGGATAACTTTCTTGTCATTCTCAACAGCACGATCTGGATACTTTTGAAATCTGAGGTATTGGGCAATGTCATAGAACCAAGGTTTGCCATCATCCTCCTCCTTAACACTCATGCAATGTGTCGGATGAGTCTTCATGTCCAACTTGATTGCTTCGATTTCAGCTCCTTTATCGACTTTGAACATCGAGGCTAAAGTTGCCAATGCATCGGCCAACTGATTGTCTTCTCTAGGGAGATGATGAAAGCTGATTTCTTCAAATTGCTCAATCAACTCCATGATGTACTTATGATAATGGACCAACTTTGAGTCTCGCGTTTCCCATTCACCTCTCAGCTGATATATCACCAAAGTAGAATCGCCATACACTTCCAAAGCCTCGATCTTTCTCTCCATTGCCATCTGGATCCCCAGAATGCAAGCTTCATATTCTGCCATATTGTTTATGCAGTCGAAGTCAAGTCTTGCTGTTTCCGGGTATTGATCACCGTTTGGGGATATTAGGATAGCTCCTACTCCATGCCCCAGTGCATTTGATGCCCAATCAAAATACATTCTCCATTTCCCTCCTTGCTCTAGCTCAGTATTGAATATCGACATCAAATCCTTATCAGGAAACTCAAACTTCATGGGTTCATAGTCATCAACTGCTCTGTCAGCTAGAAATTCAGCAATGGCACTCCCTTTGATATCTTTCTGGGAGACATAAACTATATCATATTCTGACAGTAGTATTTACCATCGAGCCAATCGTTCTGACAATGAAGGTTTCTCAAAGAGGAATCTGATCGGATCTAGCCTTGCTATTAACCATGTGGTATTATATAGCATATACTGTCTTAATCTCTGAGCCGCCCATGCCAATGCACAACACATCTTTTCTATCTGAGAATACTTGGCCTCATACTCTGTGAACTTCTTGCTGACATAGTAGATTGCTTGTTCTTTCTTGCCGGTTTTATCATGTTGCCCCAAAACACAGCCCATGGATTGTTCCAACACTGTCAGATACAAGATTAGAGGTCGATCAGGCACAGGAGGTACTAGCACTGGTGGGTTCGACAAATACTCCTTGACCTTATCAAAGGTTTTCTGACAATCTTGATTCCATTCTTCCGTATTGTTCTTCTTCAAAAGCTTGAAAATCGGGTCACATTTTGCAATCAACTGGGAAATGAAGTGAGAGATATAGTTTAATCGCCCAAAGAAACCTCTTACTTCCTTTTGAGTTCTCGGATGTGGCAAATCCTGAATGGCTTTGATTTTATCTGGGTCCACCTCGATGCCCCTTTGACTAACAATGAAGCCCAATAGCTTCCCTGAAGTAACGCCGAAAGTACATTTGGCCGGATTCAACGTCAAACGATACTTGCACAACCTTTCAAACAACTTCCTCAGGCCAGTCATTTGCTCTTCTGGATTCTGGCCTTTGGCAACCATATCATCCACATACACCTCAATCTCTTTATGCATCATATCATGAAAAAGGGTCACCATAGCTCTCTGATAAGTTGCTCCGGCATTCTTGAGACCAACGGACATCACGTTGTATTGGAACGTGGCCCACATAGTGGTGAAAGCCGTCTTCTCCTTATCTTCTGAAGCCATTTTAATCTGGTTGTACCCCGAAAACCCATCCATGAAAGAAAATGTTGCATGTTTAGTTGTGTTGTCGACTAAAGTGTCAATATGGGGCAGTGGGAAATTGTCTTTCGGACTGGCTTTATTGACATCTCGATAATCCACACACATTCGAACTTTGCCATCTTTCTTCGGGACTGGTACTACATTTGCGACCCACTCAGGATAAGTAGCTACTTCCAAAAATCCTGCGTCTAGTTGCTTCTTCACTTCTTCTTTGATCTTTAATAACATGGCAGGCCTCATTCTCCTTAACTTTTGCTGTATTGGCGTGAATCCGGGCTTGATTGGCATTCTATGTACCACAATCATAATATCCAGACCTGGCATATCCTGGTAGGACCAAGCAAAGACATCAGCATATTCCTTGAGTAATGCCACTAGTTCCTCTTTTTGTTTGGGTGTTAGGGAAGTGCCAATTTTAACTTCTCTCTTTTTCTCATCATCACTCAAATTGATCAATTCGGTGGTCTCTTTGTGGGGTAAGATCTGTTTGCCTTCCTTTTCAATCAGTCTCATAAGATCAGGGGGAAGAGAGTAATCATCATCATCATCGTTGTCGAGGTCATCCGCATTAACGAAACGATCAAAGTCGGGCTCAAAAAGACCATCTTTGTTGTCTTTACATTCATCATTTGAAGTCCTGGGGTCAAAAGACAATAAAGGGGTATAAATATATATGCATTTGATCCATGAATGAAAGGAGAAATGGATAACAAGGATAAACATATAGAGGAAAACACAATGGTATATATACATGGTGTAGAGTTTAATAGTGTGAATATCAATATCATGGATGATGGAGCAAACATGAAAATAAAACCTATAACATATGAAAGTCAACTGTCCACACTCTTGGGTAGAAGTGTAGGATAAAATGAGCTCTCAAAGCTTAATGATTACATGTTCAGATCTGACAAGTTCATCGGCATCTCGAAAGACTCCCAATTATTCAAATCAGTCCCCGATGCCAATCGTTGAACCAATGTTCCACTACTTGATTCCCCGTGCTCTAGCATGCTGATAGACAATCCTTTTAATAACTGTTCAAGCTCAACAACTGATCTTTTTGGGTTCATCATTCCAGCAAAAACAAAACTATCTTTCAATGGTGGAATCTTCAGTTTCTTGGGTTCAAGTTCCCTTCCTCTCAATGCAGCCACACGCTTATGCTTATTCTCCTCCCTTGCTTTGGACTTCTCTCTCCAAGAAGGCTTATATCCAAGTCCAAAAGTGGGCTCCGCCTTTGGTAAAACAATAGGCTCACGGATTCCTTGGCCATACTTTCCGAGTCTTTTTCTGGCACGACAGCCTCTTCCGACAGTCATGTTGACTTGCATATTCAAGCAGCCAGAGAAATGTGGAATAGGTACCTCGGATCCTTCTCTTACCCATGTTACCTCGGCCACCTCAAATGACCTGAAAGAGCAATCCACTGCCTTTTCCGCAGCTTCAATGTAAGGAGTGTTTGGAGGTTGCATTACCATGATGTCTTCTTCTCCGAACACAGAAATTATCTTGTTATCAACTCGGAACTTGACCTTTTGATGAAGGGAAGAATGAGCAACACCAGCCATATGGATCCAAGGGTGACCTAGGAGACAGCTATAGGTTGGCGAAATATCCATAATCTGGAAAAGGATTTCAAATTCAACCGACCCCACAATTATTGGGATAGTCATTTCCCCAACAACTTCTCTCCGTGTGCCATCAAATGCTCTAACCACTAACTGACTGGCTTTCATTAAAGATTGGTCTATAGGTAATTTTATCAGTGTATGAAGTGGCATCACATTTAAGGCGGATCCATTATCAATCAACACTTTGGCCACCATATGATCCTTACACCGAACAGTGATGTATAGTGCCTTGTAATTGCCTCTTCCTCCGGAAGGGATCTCTTCATCAGTGAAATAGATGTAATCATTCACTGTGATACCTTCGGAAATATGTTCCAAATTGGCCACGGTGATGTTTTTGGACACATAAGATTGGTTCAGGATTCGGAGAAGAACATTACGATGTGCCTCGGAGTTCAAAAGCAGGGCTAACAGAGAAATCTTAGCTGGCAACTGATTCAGTTGTTCTATGACACTGTACTCACTTTGTTTGATGAATTTCAAGAATTCACGAGTATCATTTTCATCCACCGTCTTGGTTACTCCTTTTTCAATTTCTTTCTCCGGCCCTCCAACAGATGGTGTAACAACTTCATCATTTTTCTCTATGCCCTTCTCTTTCTCTTTGTATAAAGTGGCAGTTGGATTTCGGGCATAGCATCTCCCACTCCTAGTCATGCCTCCTACTCCAGAAATATTCACTGATTCAGATTCTTGGACATTGGCATTCATCTGTTGCACTGAACTCTCATATCTCCAAGGTACCTCCTTATCACTCCGATAGGGGAACGGTGTTGGCACATTCAAATTCAAACTTGGTTTCAATACGGGGATATTCAATGTCGGCCTAGGGTCATTGGAATTGACAGGCTTGGTTTTGGTGAGGTTATGGGAATGGCGAGGTTGGGTTTTTGAATCACAGATAGTTTCAAACTTGGTTTATAATGGGAAAAATCTTCATTTCCATTATTCACCATACAGATGTCGGTACTTTCGTTTCTCTCCACATAAAATTCAATTAGACCGGCATCCATCATAGCTTGCAACTTTCCTCAGAATTCAGTGCAGCACTCGATCTCATGACCTTCACACTTCAAAGGAGTAATCATTTGGGTCTTTAGCAAAGCCTGATATACGACTTTCATTGGTGTGATAATATCTTCAACCTTTCTCTTAACATGAACTGCCCCATCATCAATCATATTCACAGTGTTTCTACCATGATTTGGGAGAGGATTTGTGCCTACACTTGGTGGTGCATCGAAAGTCAGACGACCTTCATTGATTATGCCTTGCACCACTTCCTTCAACCGAATACAGTTCTCAATGCTATGTCCCTTAGCCCCCGAGTGATAGGCACATGTGGCGTTCTCATCAAACCACCTCGGATAGGGAGGCTGTAAAGGGGTTAAGTATTGGACTAGTTCAATCATTTTGTTGCTTAAGAGTTTGGCATAAAGTTCGGTGTAGGTCATGGGAATAGGGGTGAATTGTTTCCTTTCTCTTGGTGGTCTTGGGTTCCAATTTTGAGTGTTTGGTCTGGAGGCAGTATAACTGGTATTGGATATCGGATATTGATAAGTGTTTTGAGGTTGAGCATAGTTGGGAGGAGGATGTTGGTAGGTGTTTTGAGGTGGTGTGTAGTTGGTGGGACGATATTGGGGTTGGTATTGGGATTGGTATGGTTGGTATTGTGGTTGGTATGGTCGATATTGGGATTGGTTTGGTCGATATTGCTGTTGAGGGTATTGTTGGTATCCTCCTTATCCGGCGGTATTCACATCGCCTTCTTTCTTCTTGGGATTCTTTTTAACTGCACTAGATTCCCAACCTTCTAATTTGCCAGTTTTAAGTGCATTCTCCACCATCTCTCCCACCAGGACCATATCAGTAAAGCTTTTAGTAGCACTGGCAAGCATGTGGCTGTAGTATGGAGCTTTCAAGGTATTAACAAACAACCTTGTGGTTTCTTTCTTGGTCAAGGGGGGCTGAATCTGAGCTGCTATATCTCTCCATCTCTGAGCATATTCGGTGAAAGACTCAGAAGACTTCTTTTCCATATTTTGCAAAGTCAGTCTATCTGGCACCAAAGTCATGTGCTTATACTGATCAATGAAAGCTCGGGCTAGATCATTCCAGGAGTGAATGCCCCGCCTATTTAGCTTGTTGTACCACCATGTTGCAAACCCGATAAGGCAGTCTTGGAAACAGTGGATCAGTAGCTTATCATCTCTGGAGTATGCGGCCATCTTCCGGCAATACATAGTAATGTGGTCTTTAGGGCATGTAGTCCCTTTGTACTTCTCAAATTCAGGCACTTTGAATTTTGGTGGGATCACCAATCCATCCACCAAGCTCAATTCATAGGCATTAGTAATGCCATAAGCATGAGTGCCCTCCATGGCCTTGAGCCGCTCCTCTATCTAGCTCAATACCCTTTGACTTTCTGCCCCACCGATCTCCCTCTCAAATTGTTCATCAGGCACAAACACGGGATTGTTTAGGGTGTGTCCAGGGGCAGGAGGTGGCATAGTGTAGGTGGGAGGGGGAATTGGTCGAGTTGTTGGGATTCCTCCGTTTGTGGTAAACATTGAGGGTGTAAAAGGGTACACACCGAGTGGAAGTAGTGGGAAGGTGAATGTGTTTGTGGTTGGTTGAGGAATTTGTGTTTGATTTTCTTGCAAAGGTATGTTGAGTGTGGGAGGTGGGAGAGAGGCATTCGTGGGCTGAGCTGTGGGGAGTCCGTGTGGGAGTGTACTCTGAGAAGATTGCCCATTAGAATTGTTGCCTGAATTTGTCAAGTTTAGCTGTCTCATACTGGCCACCATTTCCTCCATCTGATCCAATCTTTTTCTGTAGATCCTCATTTGTCTTCCTTAGCTGTTCAATCTCAGCAGCTTGCTCTTCCATTACAACTCTGGATTGTAGTCTAGTGTTATATCTGTGCGTTGGAGGTGTTATCTTGAAACCTTTATTTAACCATAAGGACTAATCAGATTCCCTTACCATGAATATGAATGAAATGTATGTATGAATATGCTTGAATGATTATGTAATGTGGAAACCCATCCATAACAAGATTACTATAAAGATAATTAGCATTACGAAAATAGGAAAGTGAGTTTAACAACCCAGAATAGAGTACCATTCGAATCAAAACATAAGATGATAATATTTTAGGAACAAATCTATCACTATGCTTGTCTTCTGAACTGCTTCAATTGTACCGGCTCATTTCCGTGGCCTCTTCTCTCCATTCTTTCACCTCCCCTTTCAGCTTGACATTGTTGGCACTCTCTCTTACCCAGTCTTGAACCCATCCTTGTATCTCTATCTGGCTATTTCCAAGCTGGTCTCGTAGTTATCGATTCTGTATCTCCAACTATTGACATTTCTGGGTCAATTCAACTAGCCGAGCCCCTTTTCTGAACCTCTAATTCTTAATTTCCAGCCTTTCTAACTTGTCTTCTGGTGCCTCAACCAAAGGGTAATTAGGATCCAGAACTGGTGAAATCGAAATTTGTTTCACCCGTTTACTATGTCACACAACGTATTCAGGAATTGCATTGTCAGTATGATTGCCACGATCCATCTTTTGCGCTCCCTTGTACAAGTTTGCCCAAAATTTGGCCTCATCAAATCTCTTTTCGGTGTCATGCTGGAAGTCTAACAAATTGAGCCCAAAAGTGAGAGGGATAGATTGTTCTGACCCATATTGCCGTTTTACTAACAACGGGGAGTAACTAATGGTTCCCCAAACGCCTACAAGAGGGATCCACGGTATGCTTGCATCCAAATAAGGAGTATCTTTTGTCGTTGTCCACATTGCTCTTTATGTGATGTCTTGGTTCTTCACATTCGTGAACCACTCGACCCATTCTACCACTGTTCTTGGTTGGGATGGCCAAGGATGTGCATTATAAATGGCTATCGTCTCTTCACCTTTGTTATTGAAGACCATTCCTACAAACTTTTTGTATCCGAAATGGCTTCTAAACCATATTGTCAATAATTGTCCACAAGCCTCAAATTTACTGCCGGCTTTTCTACATGCATTGAGAGATCGAATGGTTTCCGCCAAAATTGTCAAAGCTGGATCAGACTGATGTTTGATCTCCATAAAAAGAGTTGTTACTGACATATGCACATATCCCTCCTTTCTAGGAAATAGTATTAGGCCATAAATCAAAAGGGCTAGAACATCAATCCCTTTTCTAGAGGTGGTATTCTTTTCCACAATATCCATCATGAAATTGGTTGAAAGGAATTCACCATCCATGTAGCCCTTTATTTCTTCGGTCTTCATCCCCAACAACTTCACTAGCTTCCTAGGATGATTCTCGGTTGGCCAAAATACTTTATCCGGCTTGCTCCTTATCATCAACAGATCTTGATATTCCTCTACCGTCGACACCATATCATATCCTCCAGTAGAAGGTTCATCATGTTTACCGAAAGTAAAGCACCGGTATGAGGGATCCCAAAAGTACAAAGCCGCTTTTAGAAGCTCCTCCTCCACTTCCACATCTAACAGCAATGCTATATCTCCATACAACTGTTTGAATCGATCCTTATCACTTATGCCTTCCCATAACTGTTTTAGTTTTGTCAGATCATTTCGGACGAAACTACATCTGGCTCTTGTAGATAACTGGGGTAGAGGACACTTTGCTGATGCCTCCCTAGCTTTCTGCCTTAGCCAGTATAGAGCTTGTTTCAAAGTCGGACTGGCAGAATCGAAATTTTCAGACTCTCCCATCGAATCTATCTCCATGGGTACTTCCTCACTTTCTTTCGCCATAACTAATTTTCTCTATAGTAAACCTATTATAGATGGGGATGGAATGCGAGAATAGGATGCAGAGATAAAGAAGAAAAAGAAATGGCAAAATGGTACAAGGAAATGTATCATAATAAAATAATAATGTTAAAATGAATGATGCAAAGATGTTTGGTTCAACAATTTAACCATAAAAGATAATTAATCATTTCATCCAAATAAGGCCGAGGGCCCAAATATCCGTTGACCCAAAGGTTGACCTTATTCATCAGCCATGACTAATTTCCCTTTACAGTTCTCTTGTTGCGAATGATTTCACAATGGAATGCATGTCATGTGGTGATGGCAATAAAGAGCAATAATCATGGATATTCAAAGCATGAACATGTATGGATGAAGCAAGGAAGAAAATAGACATACGACATATCATTGCAAAAGAAAACAAACAACATATATACAGACAAGGTGAGAAGAGAATAGGAAAATTATACAAATAGCATACCAATTATGGAATAAGCATATATACAGATAAAGTGAAAGCAAACAAACAGATTATGAAATGAATACATACAAATAAAGCGGGAAAGAAAACAAACAACATATTATCATGAAATAAGTATTTGCACAAAAAGGTGAAAGAAAACAGACAGTTTATACAAACAACATGTTATCATGAAATAAGCATATGTACAGAAAAATATACAGTTTATACCAACAGCATGTCATCACGAAATAATCAGAAAACAGACAAACAGCATGTCATCATGAAATGAGAAGATAAAATGAAAGGGATTGATAAAGGTAAGAAGCCGTCCCCCTTTTGTGTCCTAAGAAATCGAGTTTTCTCCAATGGGTTTGGCTCTATCTAGGTTAAATTTTGGGTTCTTCTACATGCTGGGTTTAAAGCTCTAGACAAGGGTACCCATCGGACAAGATGGGGTGGAGGCAACCCTGTCGCCCCCTCCTAAATAAAGGTGAAGTTCGGACTCCCGAACTTTTATGTTATGAATTTGTGTCATGTGTGAGAGAGGAACTCATACCTTTACCAATTGCCTTTCGGTGAAGTAGTGAACATTCGGAGGAGCAGAAGCAAGAAGCAGAAAAAATTTCACTATCACATGTCAACACACGATCAGTCCAATTCAAAATATAGGATAAATAATTAATATGATGAGATAAACACACATGGTAAACAAGATAGGCATACATGGCATACACAAGGAATTAAAATATGAAAAATACATACAAGTGACTAAAAGGGCAAAATGGTAAATACAAAAAGCATACTAGCAAATCAAGATATACAAAGGAAATTGGAACATGCAAGATATATACAAGTAATTAAGACATAGGACATGCTAGAGGATCAAGGCATAGGCTAAGAATTAAAACATGCAAAATATATACGAGTAATTAAACACACAAAGCATACTAGAAAATCAAAACATAAAAACATGCATATAAATTAAATGTTGTATAAGTGCAAGATGCAATTTTAATAAACTTAATTTTGAAAAATCTTCCTTTTTTCTCTCTCTTTTTTTTTTTGGAAAAATTTTGAAACAATTATTGGAAAAAAAAATTTAATGCAAATGAATGATGCAATGCATGAAATGAAATTTAAAACATTTTATTATTAAACCCAAGTAAAATACGACTTTAAAAAAAATGGTTTGACTCTCTTTAAAAAAAAACTTGTCCTCAATGGAGTCGCCAAGTTGTCGAGACGTTTTACTACTCCGACGATAAATGATATGGCGTGAAAAATGTTCTGGACTAAACAGTCGAAAAACAAATGAAATCGCCAGTAACCTTTTATTTTTAATAGGTGTGGTTAGTCACCTATTGGTTTAACCCAACGTAAATCTAGAAAGATTACATCAAGTTAAGGAAAGAAACTGGTCTACGAAAAAGATTTTAGGTTTGGGAGTCGTTTTCGCTTGGGGAAGGATTAGCACCCCCAAGACGCCCGGAAATCGGTACCACAAAAGTCTTAAAAATATTTTACTTGGAAAATGATAATAAAATGTGTTTAAAATCATTTTAAGAAAAAAACATAATTTTAAATGTTGGAATAAATATTCCTTTTAATGTGGGATAAATATCCCATTAGAAAAGTTAAATTCAAAATTTAAAGATTTAATGTCGGAATGAACATTCCTTTTAATGTGAAAATCTATAGCCCAATTTTGAATTTGAAGAAATTTCCCACTTAGAACGGAGATTCAATTTCTAAATGGGAATAAGTATTCTTCAAAAAATCAAAGTCAAATTTAGAAATGAAGATAAATATCCTTTTGTGAAAAACAAAAGTTTAATTTTAATTTTAGAAAGTCTCAATTATGAGAATGTTAATTGAAACCTTCTAGAAAATATTTTATAAAAAAGTTAGGATAAACATCCTCAAATTTATATTTTGAAATTCACTTTAAGAGACTTTAATTATGATTACTTAAATTAAAATCTCCTAGAAAGACTTAATTTTAAAAAAATGTCGGAATAAATATTCCTTTTATTTTGATGAAGGGAATAGTTTGACAAAAATTTAGTTTAATAGAAAAACTTTAGTAGATTTAATAAGTTAAGACCTTTCAAAAAAAAAATGAATGCCTATTTATCAAATAAAACTGATTTTGAAAAGAGAATTTTAAAGATTTAAAGAATGAACATTCCTTTTATTGAAGCTAAAAATGTCTTTTAATAAAAATAAAGTTTGCTTGAAAGGTCTTGATTAATTAAACTTACTAAAATCCTCCTAAAAAAGTACTTTGGAAAAAAAACTAAAGAAAAGGAAAAAGAAAATAAATATTCCCTTTCAAAGAAATAAAAATAAGAAAAGAAATTTTAAAAGTGGTTTTTTAACAAAACTTGGATTAATTTGTGTCGAGACGTTTTACCGCTCCGACGATAAATGGTATGGCGTAAAATATATTTGGGACTGAACAGTCTGAAAACAAATGGAGTCGCCACTAACCTTTTATTTGAATAGGTGTGGTTAGTCACCTACTTGTTTAACCCGACGTAAATCTAGAAAGATTACGTCAAGTTTAAGAAAGAAACTGGTCTACGAAAAAGATTTTAGGTTCGTGAGTCAGTTACGCTCGAGGAAGGATTAGCACCCCCGAGACGCCCGAAAATCGGTACCACAAAAGTCTTGAAATATTTTACTTGGAAAATGATAATAAAATGTTTTAAAATCATTCTAAGAAAAAACATAATTTCAAATGTTGGAATAAATATTCCTTTTAATGTGGGATAAAAATCCCATTACAAGAACTAAATTCGAAATTTAAAGACTTAATGTCAGAATGAACATTCCTTTTAATGTGAAAATCCATAGCCCAATTTTGAATTTGAAGAAATTTTCTACTTAGAATGGAGATTCAATTTCTAAATAGGAATAAATATTCTTCAAAAATCAAAGTCAAATTTAAAAATGAGGATAAATATCCTTTTATGAAAAAACAAAGATTTAATTTTAATTTTAGAAAGTCTCAATTATGAGAATATTAATTGAAACCTTCTAGAAAACATTTTGCAAAAAAGTTGGGATAAACATCCTCAAATTCATGCTTTGAAATTTACATTAAGAGACTTTAATTATGATTTAATTAAAATCTCTTAGAAAGATTCAATTTTAAAACAATGTTGGAATAAATATTCCTTTTAATTTGTTGAAGGGAATAATTTGACAAAAATTTAGTTTAGTAGGAAAACCTTAGTAGATTAATAAATTAAAACCTTTCAAAAAATGAATGTCCTTTTTATCAAATAAAACTGACTTTTTAAAAAAAATTAAAGATTTAAAGAATAAACATTCTTTTTATTGGAGTTAAAATACATTTTGATAAAAATGAAATTTACTTGAAGTGTCTTAATTAATTAAATGTACTAAAGTTCTTCCAAAAAGGTATTTTGGAAAATTAAAAAAAGGGTCAAAAGAAAATAAATATTCCCTTTCAAAGAAATAAATATAAGAAAAGAAATTTTAGAAGTGATTTTTTAACAAAACTTGAATTAATTTGAGAGGCCTTAACTATAATTGGGTAATTAAGATCTCTCAAAAAACTTCTAAGACATATTTTGAAATTAATGTTGGAATGAACATTCCTTTTAATTTAATTGGGCCTCTTAAACAAGAGATTTCCTTAAAATGAAATAAAAATAAAACATAAAAGTAAAAATAAATAAAAATAAAAGATTTTGGAATTAACATTCCTAAAAAGAAAATTTTTGGAGTTCGTTCATAAATTTTAAGGAATTGAAGACAATCATAAACATGATGCATGCTTTTTATAGAAATTACATGAAAAATATATTTTGATTTTGAAGGGATGAAAAATTCTCCTGGGCCCGATCGGACTCCCGATTAGACACCGATAAAACATCTCATCGGAGAAAACCTTTAGAAACCTCAGACTCCTGAGGTACCCTCCGGTTACCCCATGCATATGAATTTTTGAAAACCAACGTTTTAATTTTAATTATGCATGAATGAGACAAAAAAACATAGGTTAGTATATATAAATACTATCAATCATACAATATAATATAATAAACAAATAGAGCATGGAAACTTAAATTAACCTTACAACCTTAGATTACATGGCAACTAATTTAACATATATAAACCAGCTTAATTTAGACAAGCATACATGCAAGGTCAAAGATATAATTTCTATACACAAAATTCAATTCATAATTAAGCAAATATATAAGCAAAGACAAAATGGTAATTTCACATACAAGATTCAAGTTTTAATTAATCAAACATACATACAAGAGTAAAAAAGTAATTTAATGCAAGATATAATTACTAATTAAGCGAAAATACATGCAAGGGTAAAAGAGTAATTTTATATGCAAGAATTAATTTTTAATTAAACAAAATACATATTTAAGGGCAAAAAATGCAATCTTTATGGTCAAAATCAAATATTAAACCAAATATGTATTTATACAGGCCTAAAAATAGAATTTCTATAACAAAAATTTACTTTTTATCTAAATGAATGACAACAAGCTTAAAGATGTAATTTTTATTAATCAAAGTTATATTTTTTTCTTTAATCAAGAACAGAAAAATAATAATCATAACAACAAATAACAATAACAATAATAAAGGTAACAACTTGGACGTAAATTCAGACAGAAACTTGATCAAATATCCACATAGAGATTAGTAAAGATTAAAACTTGAACAGAAAATGGTATAGAAAAATTAATAAAAATGCAAACTTGGACATGTATTCACACATAGATCGATAAAGGTGGTGATTTGGATATAAATTCATGCTTATAGATTAATGAAAACATAAATTTGGCCAAGTATTCACATGAAAATAGGATCTTGAAAAGAAGAAATATATTAGAGATCAATCAAAATGTAAACTTGGACAAGAAATTGTACGCATACATTAAGGAAGATAGAAACTTGGACTGTATTTATATTCACGTTAATAAAAATAGTAGCTTGAGCAGGTGTTTGTATAAGGACGATCAGAATCAAGAACTTAAACGGATATTTAATCACTCAAGCACATAAAAGTAAAAACGATAGTTTGTGCAGAGATATACATGAAGATTGATGAATAAAGACATGAACAGAAATTTTACCCAAAGCTTAACTCGAGTTGCAGATTAACGAAAATGAAATATCCGTCTATTTATGGGAGAGAAGAATGGTTCTAGTTTAAAGATTAAACTACCATTTCTTTGATTCGCCAGACGGTTTACTCTCAAAACGAAACAGAAAAAAAAAGGAAGTCGTCCCTTTTTTTCAAAATGAAACTGATCTGATATCTTAAAAACCAAAGAGAAAGCCCCTCTGTTCCTTTTTCAATACAAACCAACTCCTTTCTTTTTGTAAAAAAAAAAAAAGGCAGAACAGTTTTTCAAAAACGCAAAAAAAAAAAGAAAAAAAAAGCTTTTTAAGCAAAGCAAGAAAAAAGAAAAGCTTTCTTCTTCTCTCGGACTGCTCTTGTTACAAAAAAAATTTCTGTTTTGTGAAAAAAACTCTGTTTCAACGACTCTGTTTCAGCCAAAAAAGAATCCAAAGCTCTCTTTTTTTTAAAAAAAGAAATGACGCCGCCCTTTCCTCTCCGTGCTCTCTCTTTCTCTGTTTAAAAGATGTTGGAGCCCCCCCTTTTCCTATCCGTGCTCTCTCTTTTTAAGGCCTCGGATGGAATGCAACTTGATGATTTTTTATTGATTGTGAAAGATGATAAGCTATAATTGAAGATGGGTTGGCAGGCAAGTTATGGGTTGCCGAGAGGTGCAGCTGGCTGTTATCACATGTTGGGGTGGGGCATATGTGTTCATCTTCCCTGATTCGCCCCCGATCGCAGCAGCAATATTGGTCATGCTTTCATGTTTCTTTCAATGCTCTCTCTGCATGTCTCATATTGTGAATGTGAATCGTCCTTCTCCTCTGACTTCTTCACTGATGGGCTGCTGGGCTGTGGCAACTCATTTTCATCCTCTGCGTCATCCGATGCTTTGGTGTTCACAGCAGCTGAGCTTTGACTTCCAAACAAGACAGGAGCCTGATTATTGGAGAATACTCCAGAGCTCCAAGGTGTTGTCATGCCAGATGAAGTAAAGCTAGTTGCTGGACTGGCAGAAGTAAAATTAGCAATGCCAAATGTAAAGCTTGAGCTTGAACCAGCTGCTGTAAAGCTTGGAGTTGAACTAGCTGAGTTAAAACTTGTACTTATACCCACTGGAGAAGAATTTTTAGTCATATCAGCTAGAGGAGAAAAAGTTGTAGCTGCGGTGTCAGGAGAAAGGCTCATGGTTGTAGTGCCTAGACCAAAGCTTGTAGTTGTAGACATTGGAGAAAATCCAGTTTTTTCCTTGGAAAAATTTATTCTCAGTACTCTTGGTTTCAGACACCATTTTATTTTCATTCTTATGAGATTCGGCAGCAGACAAGCTGTCACCATTTACACCGTTAGCTTTGAGCCAGTTGGCAACATCACTAAACTTCACCATAATGTTTGAAGCCTGGCATCAAAGCTTTGATTCGAGATCTGATCCCAAAACTCTTTCAGGTGAGCCTTATCAATTGAATCACCTTCAATGTTTCGTTTTCGAGCAAGTGCATCAAACAACTGCCCCGCAAACTCCTTTGACTCCATTCCTATGCATTCACCAAAGCGTGAACGAGGCAAAACTCCATTGTTAGAAGCAGTAATTCCATCGAACCGCTTCTCCACAGCAGCCCATCCACGTCCACCATCAGTTTTGCTAATAAACTTGAGTCCCTTTAGAGCATGAGCCGCTGCAGACTTAGTCCTATCAAAGCGAGCAGGCTTCTAGGAGAACGATGTCAGGCGCTTCAGCTCATGCCCGACCTACCTAATCTTCACCGAAGCATTCCTCACCATCGAAGTAGATTTCTTCTCAAGACTCTTGGCCAGCAAAGTTAGCTCGGGATCCTCTTGTGAATCAGCCCCATTTGCAGCCTTTACACTATGAACAGCCACAGAGTCATCACGGACATCCAGGGTAATCTCGACGTAACTATCATCTTTAGAAGAACTCGAGTCCGGAACGTTGAAACGAGCACTTTTCCTTTGTTCTGCACGGCTGTTAGCTCTCTCGAGGGAGTGTGGCGCGGTTGCTGCTGCTACCAAACAGTTGGCCTGAGGGTGGTGCTTGGAGGACGAAGCTGTGCTGCATTTGCTGCTGCTCATTGCGGTGGAGCAGTGGTGAGCTGCTGTTGTGGCTGTCACTGCTGTTTTGGTGGCTGTGGAGCGGTGCAGAGAGGACGGATGTGGTGGTGGTGGAAGCCGTGGGAACAGCGCTGCTGGAGGTGGCGGTGGCTGCAACATGGGGACCGGATCATTTTCCCTTTTGCATGGTAGTGGGCCCTAGTTAGTATGGCCTTTTGACATGTGTTATATGTATATATACATGTATATATACATATGTATTTAAATATATATATATATATATGTATACATTTATGAATATATACCCATATAAATATACATTTATATATATACACAAATATATATGTATATATATCTATGTACATATATAGAAATATATATTTATAAATATACATATACATATAAGTATATATATATATATACACACACATATATATATATATTACATCATAATCGAGTTGACTTGGTCAATTTTTACATGGCTTTCCCTTTGCATGATGACTGAATTGATTTGGCGCTCTGGCTTCCCGGTTTCAGGTTCAAAATTGCCTGCAAATTAACGGGATGAAATTAGAATTGGATAAAGTAAAATAAAGTAATAAGAATAAACAAAATTAAACTAAACTTAAAAAGGAAAAATAAAATTTGAAATGATTAATTAATTAATTGACTAATTAGTTAATTAATTAATTAAAATTTAAAAATAAGTGTCTACAGTTGCCCCTCTTTGATTATTTCTTAATGATCTAGAAGTTTAAGCTTCTCGATGATTAGGAAATAAGAAAAGACGTAGACACTCCTTATTCCAATGTGTACTAAACAGTATTGGGGTTTTGAAAAAGATTACTCTTAATAGAACTGATTTCAAAATCAAGGAAATTATCCTAAACAAAACTAATTTTAAGAAAATTATCCTAAACAATAATGATTTCGCTCTAAACAGAAACAATTTTAAGAGAATCACCCTAAACAGAAATGATTTTAAATTTTGATCAAATTGCACTAAACTGAAACAATTTTGGAAAACCAACCTAAACAGAAATGATTTTAAATTTGAAGAAATCGTGCTAATTTTGAGAAAAGCATTTTAAACAGAAGTGATTTTAAATTTGAAGAAATTATCCTAAACAGAAACAATTTTGAGAAAACCACTCTAAACAGACATGATTTTGAACTTTTGAAGAAATTGTCCTAAACAGAAACAATTTTGAGAAAACCACTCTAAACAGACATGATTTTGAACTTTTGAAGAAATTGCTCTAAACAGAAACAATTTAGAGAAAACCACTCTAAACATATATGATTTTAAATTTGAAGAGATTGCATTAAAAAGAAACGCTTTTGAGAAAATCCTCCTAAACAGGAATGATTTTAAACTTTGAAGAGATTGCTTTAAAATGAAATGCTTTTGAGAAAACCATCCTAAACAGGAATGATTTTAAACTTCTTGGATAAATTGCTTTAAAAAGAAACATTTTTGAGAAAACCATTCTAAACAGAAATGATTTTAAATCTGAAGAAATTGTGCTAATTTTGAGAAAACCATTCTAAACAGAAGTGATTTCGAATTTGAAGAAATTGTACTGACTTTGAAAAAAAACCATTCTAAACAGAAGTGATTTTAAATCTGAACAAATTGTGCTAATTTTGCGAAAACCATCCTAAACAGAAATGATTTTAAATCCGGAGAAACTGCACTAAATTTTGAGAAAACCATTTTAAACAGAAATGATTTTGAATTTTGAAGAAATTGCACTAAATTTTGAGAAAACCATTCTAAACAGAAATGATTTTAAATCTAGAGAAATTGTTCTAAACAGAAACAATTTTGAGAAAACCATCTTAAATAAAATGATTTTAAATTTTTGAAGGAATTGTTCTAAACAGAAACGATTTTTAAATTTTGAAGAAATTGCTCTAAACAGAAACAATTTTGAGAAAACCACTCTAAACAGACATGATTTTGAACTTTTGAAGAACTGAAGAAATTGTCCTAAACAGAAACAATTTTGAGAAAACCACTCTAAACAGACATGATTTTGAACTTTTGAAGAAATTGTCCTAAACAGAAACAATTTTGAGAAAACCACTCTAAACAGAAATGATTTTGAACTTTTGAAGAAATTGTCCTAAATAGAAACAATTTTGAGAAAACCACTCTAAACAGAAATGATTTTGAACTTTTGAAGAAATTGTCCTAAACAGAACAATTTTAGAAAATCATCTTAAACAAAATGATTTTAAATTTTGAAGAAATTGTTCTAAACAGAAACAATTTTAGAAAACCACTCTAAACGGAAATGATTTTGAACTTTTGAAGAAATTGTCCTAAACAGAAACAATTTTGAGAAAACCACTCTAAACAGAAATGATTTTGAACTTTTGAAGAAATTGTCCTAAACAGAACAATTTTAGAAAATCATCTTAAACAAAATGATTTTAAATTTTGAAGAAATTGTAGAAATAATTCATGCTAGACTGAACCGAATCACGGATAATTACCTTAAGTAAGGAAAGACCATAAAGGAGTTTTGGAGAGTTACCTGAGGAACTTCTTGTACAAGACTAACCTCACAATCTTGAACTGGGTTTATCCTATAATCTTTGAACCATGATGCACAATGGATGTTCATGAAGAATGATGCTAGAATGATGCATTTTGCATGCTTATGTTTAAATGATAATGCTTTGTTACTTTGCTTCAAAGTTTTCCAGATAGCCTTCTGTTTTGGCCCAACTTATACTCTTTGAGCTCGAAATTGGAGAACATCCTTTCATCACACCTTTTTTGGCATCAACATGCCCAGACCCTTTCTTCAAATCACTTTTGCTTGAACATCCTAGTTCAAGATTATTTTTGTTTATGTGTCATCACATTTCTGACATCAATCATAAGCTATTGAACTCATTTTAATCCTATACTTCTTTCCCTTTTTTGTGTTGAAAGTGACATCCAATGTCATGACATTTATTTACCTGTTTGCTTATCCCTCCATGACAAAGAAAAATTATGCCGTTTATATTTAAAGGAAACACATGAATCTTTTAAAGGAAATTGTGCAAGACATATCTATATATAACAGATAAACTTATAACAAGCTCATTACAAGTTTATAACAAAGAGTCTATAATAAATGAGTTTGTAGCAAAATGAAGAAGAAAGGCACATGACCTCAAAGCGATGAATGTATAAGTAACAAAAACTGGTCATCTCGCACCCCGCCTTTGATTGACTCATCATTGCTAGAGTGACGTTTGACAATGCCTGATGATTTCTGATTACCCTGATCCCCATAATCAAACAAGACCTCTTGTACAAGTTAGGTACCCTTTTTTTTGTTGTGCTTTCTCAACCTTCCTAAACCGCCTTTTCAGGTTTTCAGCTTAGGAACCAACATAATCGGATCTGAACCGCCCTTTCGGGTTTTCGCCTCAGACCCCTCATTTTCTTCTCTTTTTTGGACTCAAGTCACCTTTTCAGGTTTTCAACTTGAGACGCTCTTTTCATTTTTTCATTCTTTCATTTTTTCATTTTTCTTATTATTTTTTTTTCATCATTTTTTTATTTGTCATCATTTTTTTTTCATTTTTTGAATCATTTTTTTTAAATTCTTCAAGTGTAGTACTTCTTCACAGCATCGGCATTGATTGGATGTGGCAATTCATCCCCATCCATTTCTTGCAAGATTAGGGCACCTCCCGAGAATGCTTTCTTCACCACATAAGGACCATCCCAATTTGGAGTCCACTTTCCTCGGGGATCATGTTGAGTAGGTAGAATCTTTTTCAGCACCAATTCTCCTTCTGTAAATTCGCGCGGATGTACCTTCTTATCATATGCACGTATCATTCTCTTCTGATACAATTGACCATGACAAAGTGCTTTAAGCCGCTTCTCTTCAATTAAGTTCAACTGGTCAAATCTCTCTTGCACCCAATCTGACTCTTCGAGCTTCAACTCTCTGTATATCCTCAAAGATGGGATTTCTACCTCAACTGGTACCACAGCTTCCATTCCATAAACAAGAGAATATGGTGTTGCTCCAGTTGATGTTCTTACAGCAGTGCGATAAGCATGTAAAGCAAAAGGAAGTTTCTCATGCCAGTCTTTGTAAGTCACTGTCATTTTCTGGACAATCTTCTTAATGTTTTTGTTTGCTGCTTCGACCGCTCCATTCATTTTTGGCCAGTAAGGAGTTGAATTGCTGTGTTTGATCTTGAATTGGGAGCACACTACATCGATCATCTTGTTGTTCAAATTCTTAGCATTGTCAGTGATAATTCTTTCTGGTAGCCCATACCGACAAATGATCTCCTTCTTCACGAACTTGGTGACCACCGACTGAGTTACATTGGCATATGAAGCAGCTTCAACCCATTTGGTGAAGTAATCAATGGCCACTAGGATGAACTGATGCCCATTAGAAGCCTTTGGTGAGATTGCCCCGATTACATCTATGCCCCACATTGAGAAAGGCCAAGGAGAAGAAATGACATGCAATGGATTATGAGGCTTATGAATTTGATCAGCATAAATCTGACATTTATGGCATTTTCTGGCATGATTAATACAATCGGTCTCCATAGTCAACCGGTAATATCCCAACCTCATAATCTGTTTAGCCATTTTATGCCCACTGGAATGAGTTCCACAGATCCCACCATGAACTTCTTCCAGAATCTTCTTGGCTTCCTCTGACTTTAGACATCTCAACATCACTTGATCTCTATTTCTCTTGTAAAGGACTTCACCATCTAAGAAGAAGTTTGCCGACATTTTTTGGATAACTTTCTTGTCATTCTCAACAGCATGATCTGGATACTTTTGAAATCTGAGGTATTGGACAATGTCATAGAACCAAGGTTTGCCATCATCCTCCTCTTCAACACTCATGCAATGTGCCGGGTGAGTCTTCATGTCCAACTTGATTGCTTCGATTTCAGCTCCTTTATCGACTTTGAACATCGAGGCTAAAGTTGCCAATGCATCAGCCAACTAATTGTCTTCTCTAGGGAGATGATGAAAGCTGATTTCTTCAGATTGCTCAATCAACTCTATGATGTACTTATGATAACGGACCAACTTTGAGTCTCGTGTTTCCCATTCACCTCTCAGCTGATATATCACCAATGCATAATCGCCATACGCTTCCAAAGCCTCGAACTTTCTCTCCATTGCCATCTGGATCCCCATAATGCAAGCTTCATATTCTGCCATATTGTTTGTGCAGTCGAAGTCAAGTCTTGCAGTTGCCGGGTATTGATCTCCATTTGGGGACATTAGGATAGCTCCTATTCCATGCCCAAGTGCATTTGATGCTCCATTAAAATACATTCTCCATTTCTTTTCTTGCTCTAGCTCAGAATTGAATATTGATATCAAATCCTCATCAGGAAACTCAAACTTCATGGGTTCATAGTCATCAACTGCTCTATCAGCTAGAAATTCAGCAATAGCACTTCTTTTAATAGCTTTCTGGGGGACATAAACTATATCATACTCTGACAGTAGTACTTGCCATCGAGCCAATCATCCTGACAATGAAGGTTTCTCAAAGAGGAATCTGATCGGATCTAGCTTTGCTATCAACTATGTTGTATTATACAGCATATATTGTCTTAACCTCTGAGCTGCCCACGCCAATGCACAACACATCTTTTCTATCTGAGAGTACTTGGCCTCATACTCTGTGAACTTCTTACTGACATAGTAGATCGCTTGCTCTTTCTTGCCGGTTTCATCATGTTGCCCCAAAACACAGCCCATGGAATGCTCCAACACTGTCAAATACAAGATTAGAGGTCGATCAGGCACAGGAGGTACTAGCACTGGTGGGTTCGACAAATATTCCTTGACCTTATCAAAGGCTTTCTGACAATCTTGATTCCATTCTCCCATATTGTTCTTCTTCAAAAGCTTGAAAATCGGGTCACATTTTGCAGTCAGCTGGGAAATGAAGCGAGAGATATAGTTTAATCGCCCAAAGAAACCTCTTACTTCCTTTTGAGTTCTTGGAGGTGGCAAGTCCTGAATGGCTTTGATTTTATCTGGGTCCACCTCGATGCCTCTTTGACTAACAATAAAGCCTAATAGCTTCCCTGAAGTAACGCCGAAAGTACATTTGGCCGGATTCAACCTCAACCGATACTTGCGTAGCCTCTCAAACAACTTCCTCAGGCCAGTCATATGCTCTTCTGGATTCCGGCCTTTGGCAATCATATCATCCACATACACCCCGATCTCTTTATGCATCATATCATGAAAAAGGGTCACCATAGCTCTCTGATAAGTTGCTCCGGCATTCTTGAGACCAAAGGACATCACATTGTATTGAAACGTGCCCCACATGGTGGTGAAAGTAGTCTTCTCCTTATCTTCTGAAGCCATTTTAATCTGGTTGTACCTCGAAAACCCATCCATGAAAGAAAATGTTGCATGTTTAGCCGTGTTATCGACTAAAGTGTCAATGTGGGGGTAATGGGAAATTATCTTTCGGGCTGGCGTTGTTGACATCTCGGTAATCCACACACATTCGGACTTTGCCATCTTTCTTCGGGACTGGTACTACATTTGCGACCCACTCGGGATAAGTAACTACTTCCAAAAATCCTGCGTCCAGTTGCTTCTTCACTTCTTCTTTGATCTTTAATAACATGGCAGGCCTCATTCTCCTCAACTTTTGCTGCACTGGCTTGAATCCGGGCTTAATTGGCATTCTATGCACTACAATTTCAGTATCCAGACCTGGCATATCCTGGTAGGACCAGGCAAAGACATCAGCATATTCCTTGAGTAATGACACTAGTTCCTCCTTTTGTTCAGGTGTTAGGGAAGTGCCAATTTTAATTTCTCTCTTTTCCTCATCATCACTCAAATTGATCAATTCAGTGGCCTCTTGTGGGGCAAGATCTGTTTGTCTTCCTTTTCAATCAGTCTCATAAGATTAGGGGGAAGAGAGCAATCATCATCATCATCGTTGTCGAAGTCATCCGCATTAACGAAACGATCAAAGTTGGGCTCAAAAAGACCATCTTTGTTGTTTTTACATTCATCGTTTGAAGTCCTGGGGTCAAAAGACAATAAAGGGGTATATATATATATGCATTTGATCCATGAATGAAAGGAGAAATGAATAACAAGGATAAACATATAAAGGAAAACACAATGGTATATATACACGGTGTAGAGTTTAATAGTGTGAATATAAATATCATGGATGATGGAGCAAACATGAAAATAAAACCCATAACATATGAAAGTCAACTGTCCACACTCTTGGGTAGAAGTGTAGGATAAAATGAGTTCTCAAAGCTTAATGATTACATGTTCAGATCTGACAAGTTCATCGACATCTCAAAAGATTCCCAATTATTCAAGTCAGTCCCCGGTGCCAATCGTTGAACCAATGTTCCACTGCTTGATTCTCCGTGCTCTAGCATGCTGATAGACAATCCATTTAATAACTGTTCAGGCTCAACAACTGATCTTTTCGGGTTCATCGTTCCAGCGAAAACAAAACTATCTTTCAACGGTGGAATCTTCAGTTTCTTGGGTTCAAGTTCCCCTCCTTTCAACGCAGCCATACACTTGCACTTCTTCTCCTCCCTTGCTTCGGACTTTTCTCTCCAAGAAGGCTTATATCCAAGTACAAAAGTGGGCTCCGCCTTTGGTAAGACAATAGGCTCACGGATTCCTTGGCCATATTTTCCGAGTCCTTTTCCGGCCCGACAGCCTCTTCCGACAGTCATGTTGACTTGCATGTTCAAGCAACCAGAAAAATGTGGGCTAGGTGCCTTGGATCCTTCTTTTACCCATGTTACTTCGGCTACTTCAAATGACCGGAAAGAGCAATCCATTGCCTCTTCCGCAGCTTCGATGTAAGGAGTGTTTGGAGGTTACATTACCATGATGTCCTCTTCTCCGGACATAGAAACTATCTTATTTTCAACTCGGAACTTGATTTTCTGGTGAAGGGAAGAAGGAACAGCATTGGCCATATGGATCCAGGGGCGACCCAGGAGACAGCTATAAGTCGGTGAGATATCCATAATCTGGAAAAGGATCTCAAATTCAACTGGTCCTACAATTATCAGAACAGTCATCTCGCCAATGACTTCCCTCCGTGTGCCATCAAATGCCCTAACCACTAGCTGACTGGCTTTCATTAAGGATTGGTCTATAGGCAATTTCATCAATGTGTGAAGTGGCATCACATTCAAAGCAGATCCATTGTCAATCAATACTTTGGCGACCATATGATCCTTGCACCGAACAGTGATGTGTAGTGCCTTGTAATTGCCTCTTCCTCCGGAAGGGATCTCTTCATCAGTGAAATAGATGTAATCAGTCACTGTGATACCTTCGGCAATATGTTCCAAATTGGCCACAGTGATGTTTTTGGACACATAAGACTGGTTCAGGATTCGGAAGAGAGCATTACGATGTGCCTCGGAGTTCAAAAGCAGAGCTAACAGAGAGATCTTGGCTAGCAAGCGATTTAGTTGTTCTATGACGCTGTACTCACTTTGTTTGATGAATTTCAAGAATTCACGAGCGTCATTTTCATCCACCATCTTGGTTACTTCTTTTTCAATTTCTTTCTCCGGCTCTCTAACAGATGGTGTAGCAACTTCATCATTTTTCTCCTTGCCTTTCTCTTTTTGTAGAGTGGCAGTTGGATTTGGGGCATAGCACCTCCCACTCCTAGTCATGCCTCCTACTCCAGAAATATTCACTGATTCAGATCCCTGGACATTGGCATTCATCTGTTGCACTGAACTCTCATACCTCCAAGGTACCTCCTTATCACTTTGATAGGGGAATGGTGTTGGCACATTCAGATTCAAGCTCGGTTTCAATACGGGGATATTCAATATCGGCCTAGGGATCATCGGAATTGATAGATTTGGTTTTGGTGAGGCTATGGGAATAGCGAGGCTGGGCTTTTGAATCACGGATAGTTTCAAACTTGGTTTATAATGGGAAGAATCTTCATCTCCATTATTCACCATACAGATGTCGGTACTTTTGTTTCTCTCCACATAAAATTCAATTAGACCGGTATCCATCATAGCTTGCAACTTTCATCGGAATTTAGTGCAACACTGGATCTCATGACCCTCACACTTCAAAGGGGTAATCATTTGGGCCTTTAGCAAAGCCTGATATACGACCTTCATTGGTGTGATAATCTCTTCAACCCTTCTCTTAACATAAACTGCCCCATCATCAATCATATTCACAGTGTTTCCACCATGATTTGGAAGAGGATTTGTGCCTACACTTGGCGGTGCATTGAAAGTCAAACGACCCTCATTGATTATGCCTTGCACCACTTCTTTCAACCGGATACAATTCTCAATGCTATGTCCCTTAGCCCCCGAATGATAGGCACATGTGGCGTTTTCATCGAACCACCTCGGATAGGGAGGCTGTAAAGGGGTTAAGTATTGGACTGGTTCAATCATTTTATTACTTAAGAGTTTGGCATAAAGTTCTGTATAGGTCATGGGAATAAGGGTGAATTGTTTCCTTTCTCTTGATGGTCTTGGGTTCCAATTTTGAGTGTTTGGTCTGGAGGCAGTATAACTGGTATTGGATATTGGATATTGATAAGTGTTTTGAGGTTGAGCATAGTTGGGAGGAGGATGTTGGTAGGTGTTTTGAGGTGGTGCGTAGTTGGTGGGATGATATTGGGGTTGGTATTGGGATTGGTATGGTCGGTATTGCGGTTGGTATGGTCGGTATTGGGATTGGTTTGGTCGATATTGCTGTTGAGGGTATTGTTGGTATCCTCCATATCCGGCAGTGTTCACCTCGCCTTCTTTATTCTTTGGATTTTTCCTAGCCGCAATAGACTCCCCACTTTCCAATTTGCCAGTTTTGAGTGCATTTTCCACCATCTCTCCAACTAGGACCATGTCGGTAAAGCTTTTGGTGGCACCGGCCAGCATATGGCTGTAGTACGGAGCTTTCAAGGTATTAACAAATAACCTTGTGGTCTCTTTCTTGGTTAAAGGAGGTTGAATCTGAGCTGCTATATCTCTCCATCTTTGGGCATATTTTGTGAAAGATTCAGAAGACTTCTTCTCCATATTCTGCAAGGTCAGTCTATCGGGTACCAAATCAGTCATGTGCTTATACTGATCAATGAAAGCCCGGGCTAAGTCATTCCAAGAGTGAATGCCCCGCCTATCTAACTTGTTGTACCACCGCGTTGCAGACCCGGTAAGGCTATCTTGGAAACAGTGAATTAGCAACTTATCATCTCTGGAGTAGGCGGCCATCTTCCGGCAATACATAGTAATGTGGTCTTTAGGGCATGTGGTCCCCTTGTACTTCTCGAATTCAGGCACTTTGAACTTTGGTGGGATTACCAACCCATCCACCAAGCTCAATTCATAAGCATCAGTAATGCCATAAGCATGAGTGCCCTCCATGGCCTTGAGCCGTCCTCTATTTGGCTCAATACTTTTTGGCTTTCGGCTCCGCCGATCTCTCTCTCAAATTGTTGATCTGGCACAAACACGGGATTGTTTGGGGTGTGCCCAGAGGCAGGAGGCGGCATAGTGTAGCTGGGAGGGGGAATTGGTTGAGTTGTTGGGATTCCTCCACTTGTAGTAAACACTGAGGGTGTAAAAGGGTATACACCAGGTGGAGGTGGTGGGAAGGTGAATGTGTTTGTAGTTGGTTGAGGAATTTGTGTTTGATTTTCTTGCAAAGGTATATTGAGTACGGGGGGTGAGAGAGAGGCATTCGTAGGCTGAGCTGTGGGGAGCCTGTGTGGGAGCGTACTTTGAGAAGATTGCCCATTGGAATTGTTGCCTGAATTTGCCATGTTTTGCTGTCTCATACTGGCCATCATTTCTGCCATCTGATCCAGTTTTTTCTACAATTCTTCATTTGCCTTCCTTAATTGTTCAATCTCAGTAGCTTCCTCTTCCATCATGATTTTGGACTGTAATCTAGTATTGTATCTATGTGTTGGAGGTGCTATCTTGAAACCTTTATTTAACCATAAGGACGAATCAGATTCTCCTACCATGAATATGAATGAAATGTATGTGTGAATATGCTTGAATGATTATGTAAAGTGGAAACCCATCTATAACAAGATTACTATAAAGATAATTAGCATTACGAAAATAGGAAAGTGAGTTTAACATCCGATAATATTTTACAACAAATCAGTCACTCTGGTTGTCTCATGAACTGCTCCAATTGTGCCCTTATCTTAGCATTTTGGTTTTCAGAAATAGTCAATCTGTTGGCAGCTCCGCGAACTTGTTGCTCTAACTCATTGTTTCTCCGGACTAACCACCCTACCATGCGTTTCTGCTCCGCCAATTCTCTTTTCAGTTCAATCTTTGCTTTTTCTACTTCACTCTTCTCCTCCTGAACTCGAAAGCATTGTTTTTGGGCAATTCTCCAGCTTTGGGCATGTTCTTGATTGAAGATTCCGGTCCTTGCTGCCAACCGGCTCATTTCCGTGGCCTCGTCTCTCCATTCTTTTACCTCCCCTTTCAGGTTGGCATTGCTGGCACTCTCTCTTACCCAGTCTTGAACCCATCCTTGCATCTCTATCTGGCTATTCCCGAGCTGGTCTCGTAGTTGCCGATTCTGTATCTCCAACTGCTGACAATTTTGGGTCAATTCTACTAACTAAGCCCCTTTTCTGAATCTTTGATTCTCAATTTCCAGCCTTTCTAACTTGTCTTCCGGCGCCTTAACCAAAGGGTAATTCGGATCTAGGACTGGCGGAACTGAAATCTGTTTCGCCCGTCTACTGTGCCACACAACGTATTCAGGAATCGCATCATCAGTATGATTGCCACGATCCATCTTCTGTGCTTCTTTGTACAAGTTTGCCCAAAATTTGGCATCACCAAATCCCTTTTCGGTGTCATGCTAGAAGTCTAACAAATTGAGCCCAAAAGTGAGAGGGATAGACTGTTCTGACCCATATTGCCGCCTTACTAGCGATGGGGAGTAACTGATGGTTCCCCAAACGCCTACAAGAGGGATCCACGGTATGCTTGCATCCAAATAAGGAGTATCTTTTGTCGTTGTCCACATTGCTCTCCATGTGATGTCTTGGTTCTTCAAATTTGTGAACCACTCGACTCATTTTACCACTGTTCTTGATTGGGATGGCCAAGGATGTGCATTATAAATGGCTATCGTCTCTTCATCTTTGTTATTGAAGACCATTCCTACAAACTTTTTGTATCCGAAATGGCTTCTAAACCATATTGTCAATAACTGTCCACAAGCCTCAAATTTACCACCAGCTTTTTTACATGCATTGAGAGATCGAATGGTTTCCACCAAGATTGTCAAAGCCGGATCAGATTGATCCTTGATCTCCATAAAAAGAGTTGTTACTGACATATGCACATATCCCTCCTTTCTAGGAAAGAGTATTAGGCCATAAATCAAGAGGGCTAGAACATCAATCCCTTTTCTAGAGGTGGTATTCTTTTCCACAATATCCATCATGAAACTGAGTGAAAGGAATTCGCCATCCATGTAGCTTCTTATCTCTTCGATCTTCATCCCCAACAATTTCACTAGCTTCCTAGGATGATTCTCGGTTGGCCAAAATACTTTATCCGGCTTGCTCCCTACCATCAACAGATCTTGATACTCTTCCACTGTCAGCACCATATCATACTCTCCCATAGAAGATTCATCATGTTTACCGAAAGTAAAGCACCGGTATGAGGGATCCCAAAAGTACAAAGCCGCTCTTAGAAGTTCCTCCTCCACTTCCATATCTAACAGCAATACTATGTCTCCATACAACTGTTTGAATTGACCCTTATCACTGATGCCTTCCCATAACTATTTCAGTCTTGTCAGATCATTTCGGACGAAACCACAGCTGAGTCTTGCAGGTAACTGGGGTGGAGGACCCTTTGTTGACGCCTCCATAGCTTTCTACCTTAGCCAGTACAGAGCTCGTTTCAAAGTCGGACTGGCGGAATCAAAATTTTCAGATCCTCCCATCGAATCTATCTCCATGGGTACTTCCTCACTTTCTTTCGCCATAACTAATTTTCTTTATAGTAAACCTATTATAGATGGGGATGGAATGCGAGAATGGGATGCAGAGATAAAGAAGAAAAAGAAATGGCAAAAAGGTAAAAGGAAATGTATCAGAATAAAATAATAATGTTAAGATGAATGATGCAAAGATGTTTGGCTCGCAACAATTTAACCACAAAAGATAATTAGTCATTTCATCTAAACAAGGCCGGGGGCCCAGATATCCGTTGACCCAAAGGTCAACCTTGTTCATCAGCCATGACTGATTTCCCTTTATAGTTCTTTTGTTGCGAATGATTCTACAATGGAATGCATGTCATGTGGTGATTGCAAATAAAAGAAATAATCATGGATATTCAAAGCATGAATATGTATGGATGAAGCAAGGAAGAAAGTAAACATACGATAAGCAGACAACATATATACAGACGAAGTGAAGAAGAGAATAGGAAAATTATGCAAGTAGCATGCCAATATGGAATAAGCATATAGTGAAAGAAAACAAACAGATTATGAAATGGATACATACAAATAAAGTGGGAAAGAAATCAAACGACATATCATCATAAAATAAGTATTTTCACGAAAAGATGAAAGAAAACAGACAGTTTATATAAACAACGTGCTATCATAAGCATATGTACAGAAAAATAGACAGTTTATACAAATAGCATGCCATCATGAAATAAGCAGATAACAGACAAACAGCATGCTATCATAAGTAGATAAAACGAAAGGGATTGATAAAGGTAAGAAGCCGTCCCCCTTTTGTGTCCTAAGAAACCGAGTTTTCTCCAACGGGTTTGGCTCTATCTAGGTTAAATTTTGGGTTCTTCTACATGCTGGGTTTAAAGCTCTAGACAAGGGTACCCATCGGACAAGATGGTGTGGAGGCAACCCCGTCGCCCCCTCCTAAATAATGGTGAAGTTCGGACTCCTGAACTTTTATGTTATGAATTTGTGTCGTGTGTGAGGGAGGGACTTATACCTTTACCAATTGCCTTTTGGTGAAGTAGTGAACATTCAGAGAAGCAGAAGCAGGAAGCAGAAAAAATTTCACTATCACATGTCAACACACGATCAGTCCAATTCAAAATATAGGATAAATAATTAATATGATGAGATAAGCACACATGGCAAACAAGATAGGCATACATGGCATATACAAGGAATTAAAACATGAAAAATACATATAAGTGACAAAAGGGCAAAATGGTAAATACAAAAAGCATACCAGCAAATGAAGACATACAAAGGAAATTGGAACATGCAAAATATATACAAGTAATTAAGACATAGGGTATGCTAGAGGATCAAGGTATAGGCAAAGGATTAAAACATGCAAAATATATACAACTAACTAAACACACAAAGCATGCTAGAAAATCAAAGCATAAAAACATACATATAAATTGAATATGATATGAATGCAAGATGCAATTTTAATAAACTTATTTTTTTTGAAAAATCTTCCTTTTTTTTTTCTTCTTTTCTTTTTTTTTTCTTTTTTTTGAAAAATTTTGAAGCAATTATTGGAAAAAAATTTAATGCAAATGAATGATGCAATGCATGAAATGAAACTTAAAACATTTTATTATTAAACCCAAGTAAAATAAAACTTAAAAAGTGGCTTGACTCTAAAAAATAGTCCCCAGCGGAGTCGTCAAGCTGTCGAGAAGTTTTACCGCTCCAACGATAAATGGTATGGCGTAAAATATATTTGGGACTGAACAGTCTGAAAACAAATGGAGTCGCCACTAACCTTCTATTTGAATAGGTGTGGTTAGTCACCTACTTGTTTAACCCGACGTAAATCTAGAAAGATTACGTCAAGTTTAAGAAAGAAACTGGTCTACGAAAAAGATTTTAGGTTCGTGAGTCGGTTACGCTCGAGGAAGGATTAGCACCCCCGAGACGCCCGGAAATCGGTACCACAAAAGTCTTGAAATATTTTACTTGGAAAATGATAATAAAATGTTTTAAAATCATTCTAAGAAAAAACATAATTTCAAATATTGGAATAAATATTCCTTTTAATGTGGGATAAAAATCCTATTATAAGAACTAAATTCGAAATTTAAAGACTTAATGTCGGAATGAACATTCCTTTTAATGTGAAAATCCATAGCCCAATTTTGAATTTGAAGAAATTTCCTACTTAGAATGGAGATTCAATTTCTAAATAGGAATAAATATTCTTCAAAAATCAAAGTCAAATTTAAAAATGAGGATAAATATCCTTTTATGAAAAAACAAAGATTTAATTTTAATTTTAGAAAGTCTCAATTATGAGAATATTAATTGAAACCTTCTAGAAAACATTTTGCAAAAAAGGTTGGGATAAACATCCTCAAATTCATGCTTTGAAATTTACATTAAGAGACTTTAATTATGATTTAATTAAAATCTCTTAGAGAGATTCAATTTTAAAACAATGTTGGAATAAATATTCCTTTTAATTTGTTGAAAGGAATAATTTGACAAAAATTTGGTTTAGTAGGAAAACCTTAGTAGATTAATAAATTAAGACCTTTCAAAAAATGAATGTCCTTTTTATCAAATAAAACTGACTTTTTTAAAAAGAATTAAAGATTTAAAGAATAAACATTCTTTTTATTGGAGTTAAAATACATTTTGATAAAAATGAAATTTACTTGAAGGGTCTTAATTAATTAAATGTACTAAAGTTCTTCCAAAAAGGTATTTTGGAAAATTAAAAAAAGGGTCAAAAGAAAATAAATATTCCCTTTCAAAGAAATAAAAATAAGAAAAGAAATTTTAGAAGTGATTTTTTAACAAAACTTGAATTAATTTGAAAGGCCTTAACTATAATTGGGTAATTAAGATCTCTCAAAAAACTTCTAAGACATATTTTGAAATTAATGTTAGAATGAACATTCCTTTTAATTTAATTGGGCCTCTTAAACAATAGATTTTCTTAAAATGAAATAAAAATAAAACATAAAAGTAAAAATAAATAAAAATAAAAGATTTTGGAATTAACATTCCTAAAAAGAAAATTTTTGGAGTTCGTTCATAAATTTTAAGGAATTGAAGACAATCATAAACATAATGCATGATTTTTATGGAAATTACATGAAAAATATATTTTGATTTTGAAGGGATGAAAAATTCTCCTTGGCCCGATCGGACTCCCGATTAGACACCGAGAAAACATCTCATCGGAGAAAACCTTTAGAAACCTCAGACTCCCGAGGTACCCTCCGGTTACCCCATGCATATGAATTTTTAAAAACCAATGTTCTAATTTTAATTATGCATGAATGAGACAAGAAAACATAGGTTAGTATATATAAATACTATCAATCATACAACATAATATAATAAACAAATAGAGCATGGAAACTTAAATTAACCTTACAACCTTAGATTACATGGCAGCTAATTTAACATATATAAACCAGCTTAATTTAGACAAGCATACATGCAAGGTCAAAGATATAATTTCCATACACAAAATTCAATTCATAATTAAGCAAATATATAAGCAAAGACAAAATGGTAATTTCACATACAAGATTCAATTTTTAATTAATCAAACATACATACAAGAGTAAAAAAGTAATTTAATGCAAGATATAATTACTAATTAAGCGAAAATACATGCAAGGGTAAAAGAGTAATTTTATATGTAAGAATTAATTTTTAATTAAACAAAATACATATTTAAGGGCAAAAAATGCAATCTTTATGGTCAAAATCAAATATTAAACCAAATATGTATTTATACAGGCCTAAAAATAGAATTTCTATAACAAAAATTTACTTTTTATCTAAATGAATGACAACAAGCTTAAAGATGTAATTTTTATTAATCAAAGTTATATTTTTTTCTTTAATCAAGAACAGAAAAATGATAATAATAACAACAAATAACAATAACAATAATAAAGGTAACAACTTGGACGTAAATTCAGACAGAAACTTGATCAAATATCCACATAGAGATTAGTAAAGATTAAAACTTGAACAGAAAATGGTATAGAAAAATTAATAAAAATGCAAACTTGGACATGTATTCACACATAGATCGATAAAGGTGGTGATTTGGATATAAATTCATGCTTATAGATTAATGAAAACATAAATTTGGCCAAGTATTCGCATGAAAATAGGATCTTGAAAAGAAGAAATATATTAGAGATCAATCAAAATGTAAACTTGGACAAGAAATTGTACGCATACATTAAGGAAGATAGAAACTTGGACTGTATTTATATTCACGTTAATAAAAATAGTAGCTTGAGCAGGTGTTTGTATAAGGACGATCAGAATCAAGAACTTAAACGGATATTTAATCACTCAAGCACATAAAAGTAAAAACGATAGTTTGTGCAGAGATATACATGAAGATTGATGAATAAAGACATGAACAGAAATTTTACCCAAAGCTTAACTTGAGTTGCAGGTTAACGAAAATGAAATATCCGTCTATTTATGGGAGAGAAGAATGGTTCTAGTTTAAAGATTAAACTACCATTTCTTTGATTCGCCAGACGGTTTACTCTCAAAACGAAACAGAAAAAAAAAGGAAGTCGTCCCTTTTTTTCAAAATGAAACTGATCTGATATCTTAAAAACCAAAGAGAAAGCCCCTCTGTTCCTTTTTCAATACAAACCAACTCCTTTCTTTTTGTAAAAAAAAAAAAAAGGCAGAACAGTTTTTCAAAAACGCAAAAAAAAAAAGAAAAAAAAAAGCTTTTTAAGCAAAGCAAGAAAAAAGAAAAGCTTTCTTCTTCTCTCGGACTGCTCTTGTTACAAAAAAAATTTCTGTTTTGTGAAAAAAACTCTGTTTCAACGACTCTGTTTCAGCCAAAAAAGAATCCAAAGCTCTCTTTTTTTTTTTAAAAAGAAATGACGCCGCCCTTTCCTCTCCGTGCTCTCTCTTTCTCTGTTTAAAAGATGTTGGAGCCCCCCCTTTTCCTATCCGTGCTCTCTCTTTTTAAGGCCTCGGATGGAATGCAACTTGATGATTTTTTATTGATTGTGAAAGATGATAAGCTATAATTGAAGATGGGTTGGCAGGCAAGTTATGGGTTGCCGAGAGGTGCAGCTGGCTGTTATCACATGTTGGGGTGGGGCATATGTGTTCATCTTCCCTGATTCGCCCCCGATCGCAGCAGCAATATTGGTCATGCTTTCATGTTTCTTTCAATGCTCTCTCTGCATGTCTCATATTGTGAATGTGAATCGTCCTTCTCCTCTGACTTCTTCACTGATGGGCTGCTGGGCTGTGGCAACTCATTTTCATCCTCTGCGTCATCCGATGCTTTGGTGTTCACAGCAGCTGAGCTTTGACTTCCAAACAAGACAGGAGCCTGATTATTGGAGAATACTCCAGAGCTCCAAGGTGTTGTCATGCCAGATGAAGTAAAGCTAGTTGCTGGACTGGCAGAAGTAAAATTAGCAATGCCAAATGTAAAGCTTGAGCTTGAACCAGCTGCTGTAAAGCTTGGAGTTGAACTAGCTGAGTTAAAACTTGTACTTATACCCACTGGAGAAGAATTTTTAGTCATATCAGCTAGAGGAGAAAAAGTTGTAGCTGCGGTGTCAGGAGAAAGGCTCATGGTTGTAGTGCCTAGACCAAAGCTTGTAGTTGTAGACATTGGAGAAAATCCAGTTTTTTCCTTGGAAAAATTTATTCTCAGTACTCTTGGTTTCAGACACCATTTTATTTTCATTCTTATGAGATTCGGCAGCAGACAAGCTGTCACCATTTACACCGTTAGCTTTGAGCCAGTTGGCAACATCACTGAACTTCACCATAATGTTTGAAGCCTGGCATCAAAGCTTTGATTCGAGATCTGATCCCAAAACTCTTTCAGGTGAGCCTTATCAATTGAATCACCTTCAATGTTTCGTTTTCGAGCAAGTGCATCAAACAACTGCCCCGCAAACTCCTTTGACTCCATTCCTATGCATTCACCAAAGCGTGAACGAGGCAAAACTCCATTGTTAGAAGCAGTAATTCCATCGAACCGCTTCTCCACAGTAGCCCATCCACGTCCACCATCAGTTTTGCTAATAAACTTGAGTCCCTTTAGAGCATGAGCCGCTGCAGACTTAGTCCTATCAAAGCGAGCAGGCTTCTAGGAGAACGATGTCAGGCGCTTCAGCTCATGCCCGACCTACCTAATCTTCACCGAAGCATTCCTCACCATCGAAGTAGATTTCTTCTCAAGACTCTTGGCCAGCAAAGTTAGCTCGGGATCCTCTTGTGAATCAGCCCCATTTGCAGCCTTTACACTATGAACAGCCACAGAGTCATCACGGACATCCAGGGTAATCTCGACGTAACTATCATCTTTAGAAGAACTCGAGTCCGGAACGTTGAAACGAGCACTTTTCCTTTGTTCTGCACGGCTGTTAGCTCTCTCGAGGGAGTGTGGCGCGGTTGCTGCTGCTACCAGACAGTTGGCCTGAGGGTGGCGCTTGGAGGAGGAAGCTGTGCGGCATTTGCTGCTGCTCATTGCGGTGGAGCAGCGGTGAGCTGCTGTTGTGGCTGTCACTGCTGTTTTGGTGGCTGTGGAGCGGTGCAGAGAGGACAGAAGTGGTGGTGGTGGAAGCCGTGGGAACAGCGCTGCTGGAGGTGGCGATGGCTGCAACATGGGGACCGGATCATTTTCCCTTTTGCATGGTAGTGGGCCCTAGTTAGTATGGCCTTTTGACATGTGTTATATGTATATATACATGTATATATATGTGTATTTAAATATATATGTATACATTTATGATTATATACCCATATAAATATACATTTATATATATACACAAATATATATGTATATATATCTATGTACATATATAGAAATATATATTTATAAATATACATATGCATATAAGTATATATATATATACACACACATATATATATATATATTACATCATAATCGAGTTGACTCGGTCAATTTTTACATGGCTTTCCCTTTGCATGATGACTGAATTGATTTGGCGCTCTGGCTTCCCGGTTTCAGGTTCAAAATTGCCTGCAAATTAACGGGATGAAATTAGAATTGGATAAAGTAAAATAAAGTAATAAGAGTAAACAAAATTAAACTAAACTTAAAAAGGAAAAATAAAATTTGAAATGATTAATTAATTAATTGACTAATTAGTTAATTAATTAATTAAAATTTAAAAATAAGTGTCTACAATTTGAAAGGCCTTAACTATAATTAGGTAGTTAAGATCTCTCAAAAAATTTCTAAAACATGTTTTGAAATTAATGTTGGAATAAACATTCCTTTTAATTTAATTGGGTCTCTTAAACAAGAGATTTTCTAAGGATAAATAAAAATCAACATAAAATAAACAAAGATAAAGGATTTTGGAATTAACATTCCTCTAAAACAGGATAATTTTGGGGGTTTATTTGTAAATTTTAAGAAGTTTTAAAGAAATCATAAACATGATATGTGTATGCTCTTTTGTGAAAATCAAATGAAAAAAAGATATTTTTATTTTGAAGGGACGAAAAATTTTCTCGGGCCCGATCGGACTCCCGATTAGATACCGAGAAAACTCTCATCGGGAAAACCTTCGGAAACCTCAGACTCCTGAGGCACCCTCCGGTTCCCCCATGCATATGGATTTTTTGAAAACGATGGCCTAAGTCTAATATGCATGATATGATGGACAAAGTAAACATAGTCAAAGGTTAGTACATATAAACATTAGTAACAATTTATAAAAGAATATAAATAAATTGTAGGACAATAACGCGCACTTTCAATTTTAACCAAAAAAACTTACGAAAAAATGTACAAGACAAGCATGGGTGAATATTTTTTTACCATGAGATAGGTGAATGCAAAGATTACATAACTAAGCCTAAATGGTAAAATTAGGCACACATGACTGCTTAAATTATTGTCAAATAATTGACCAATCAAACAAGGGATCCACATGATACGAGATTAAATGAAATATAAACCAAAAGTACCAAATCCTAAAGATGGTATATGTATTCACATGTGACAAATGGATATATGAATATTTAACAAAATGCAAATATTAAATATATACAAATGAGGTGCACGAAAAATGAGTGTAGACATTTGACGACCCTAGGGAATATATTCTAAAGAAAACTAGTATTTGAATTAACACTGGCAAAGGTTAGGCAACCATGATGTCATGAGTATTTTAATCACAAATTTGATACGTGAATTAAACTCGGATCATAGATGGTAAATGCATTGCACGCAGGACTGATAACTGATATAAAAATGAAATGAAACAAATATCCAGCATATAGGCAAAATAAGGACATTAAATGGACTTAATAATCTTCCAAAATTAGACATGAATTAGCATACAAATGAGCAATAAACTAAAGCCAGGATTAACAAAATCAAATTTTGAGCTGAAGGGAGGTTACCCAAAAGAAAAGAGTGAAGCCTTTACGTTGATGAACTGGGCTTGGGAATGAGCTGATTGAGACCAACGGATAACCTAGAGTGCAAACGGATCAGCAAAGGCAAATTGAATACGGGCTACCACAAGCTGAGGAAAAAATAACCCGAGGAACCAGCTGCTGTAAAAGACTTTGTTGTTGACTTTTCTAGTCAAGATAGATTCCTCACTCCTTGCTTTTGCTTTTGCTTCGACGTTTCTCTTCTTTTCTACTGTTCAATGCTTGCCAACGACCAAAAGCTTCCCGGCCTTTCGGACTACTTGCAGTAGCTTCACCTTCTTTCCTTCTTTCTTCTTTCTTTCGCTTCGACTTCAACTCCTCAAGAAACGACCACCCCGAATGCCAAATCTTCCTTTTGAAATCCGAAAGTTCCGAGACCTCTACTGGACAAACGCACCATCAGATTGTTGCAAGGGTCGACTATGATGTTTCCTATTTCCAATAGCACCTCTCCACCATTCAGATTCACCAGCTGAGCATTTAAACCGAAAAATCCCAACTTGAGGTGAAGAACTCTAACTCTTATTCTTTAAATTTTTTTTTTGAAATTCTGTGACTATTTTTCTTTCTCTGGCGGCTGAAGCCCTTCTTTTTTTTCTAAATCGCTCCCGCTCTCTTGTTCTATTTTTTCAGGGCCTTTTAAACTAAAATTCTCTAGGTTCCCCTTGAAGGTGGAAAATGTTCTCTAGTTACTGTGGAGTTTTGCTTTTGCAATAGTGGAGGCTTGTCGGCAGTTGTTGAGCCATGTTGGCACGTGATTCTGAATGGTTTGGAGTTTTTCGAAACCAGCCCATGCCATCGTTGTACAGACTATAGAGTAGTTCAATGCAAGCTGTTCGAAGCTTATCTAATGACACACAAGCCATATCCAACACCATCATCGTCATTGAAAGCCGAGTTAGTGGGTGGGGTGTTTTTTTTTTCTTTTTGCATGACACAGAAGAAGTAACCATGTTGAAGATCATCAAAAAGGTGGCATGGGCACATGGCTTCTTCTTTTTGTTTTGCATGGTGTGGGCCTTTTCTCTTTTCTTCTTCTTTTTTTTAATATATATATACACACACATATATATAATATCTATAAATATATATGTATAAATATACATATACATATAAATATATATTTATACACATATATAACTATATGTACATGTACATATATAGCAATATATATTTATAAATATACATATATGTATAAATATGTATACATATAAATATATTTGTATATACATATATATATATTTATGTATATTTTACATGATAATCGAGTTGACTCGGTTGGTCTTTTCGGTCCAAGTTCAAAATTACCTCCAAGGTAATAAAAATAAAATAATAAGATAAAATAAAATAATAGTAATAATAATGATAATAAATGCAAACAAATAAACTAAATTTAAAAGGATAAGTAAAAATGAAAACTTTGAAAAAGGGCCAGTCAATTAATTCTTTAATTAATTAAAATTAACTAATTGATTAAAATTAAAAATAAGTGTCTACAATAAGCATGTCAAAATCTACAATATAACTCAAAATTAAACATGCTTACCTTATGATTTTTCGAACTTCAATGTATACCCTAATCCTTCTTCCCTAAATTGCTTCTAACCAAGCTCAAATTCTCCATAATTGATAGGGGTCTATTGGTGGGCTTATTGAGAGCTTCAATTTGAGTATAAACTTGTGGGAGGTTTAATGGATTAAATTAGGAAAATTCAAGGTGGAAAATGAAATTGCTCTAAAGCAAGAAAAAGGATGAAAAAAAGTAAAGGTTCTTGAATTTTCAAGAACTTGGCCAGCCAAGGCCAATTTATATTGGCACATGGCCTAAAAATCTTATGGCAAAATGACCATTTTGCCCCATGGACAATTTTTTCCTTGAAAAACTTAAAAATTCCACTTATGTCCTTAGTCAGTACCTAACCTTATACAATGTCTAAAAATATCTTTCAACCCCTGTCAAGTTATTCTATGTGCCACAGAATTTTCAAACCCTTTACCATTTGTAAGTAATGTGAGTTCAAACTTCTTCCTCTTTTTTCACCAAAATTTCTAATTATCCAACTAACTATAAGTTATTTTCCCTATTTCACATTATATAATGCATGGCATGATCTGATAAAATTTAAATTCGCGAGGTAGGTATGTAGTCAGGGACTCCGAATAGGTAAGTTTCAGGAAAAATGGAATGTAGGGTGTTTCTTTTTGTTTTGGAATTGGAAAAAAGCGAAGCGTGGTGAGCCCTAAACCACAGACAAATTATGAATAAGCTCAGTTAGGAGGAAAGGAAGTTCAAACTCAAGAAGAATAGAAATGTGAAAGTTGTTTGTAAGAATAGGTAATTAAGTGGTGTTGAAGAATAGCTAGAGATATTGTTGGCAAGAAGTCTATCAGCGCAAGTTGCAAGTAGAAGGAAACTTCAACAAGAAATAGAAGTTAAGCCCTCCAATGACAGAGTTGGGAATATTGATAACAAAATTCTTAGAAAGAGGAGGAATTTTGTGAACGAAATTCTTAGGAGGAGGGGAGAGATGACACTCGGTCCCTTGCGGGAGATGGTAGATTGGTACAAAAATGTGTTTGTCCAGAGATAAATAAACCTTGATGTGGACGATAAAGAAAATATTAAGTACATGACTAGATAGAGTTGGGAGATGAGGTGTTAGATGGTGCATGGATTGGCTAAGAAAAATTTAAGGAACCTAAACCTAAATTAGGTCCATATCCTTATGGAACTTGTGCGTGACATAATCGAACATCAATTAGAGATGTAATCAGGCCTAATGTGGTTTACGAGAATTGTATTAAAGTCTAAGAGTGAGATTTGATTGAATCAGAAGAGAAACGAACCCAAACTAAGGCAAAAGAGACTTCAGGTGTTGGATTTGACATCAATAGGCATTGGATTTTGGTGGTAAGTTAGTGAAAGGCTCAACAGAAGCAAGAAAATAGAGTGACAAAGACCTCGAGCATAATTGGCACTGGCAGTTGTACCAATTTTACCCATGACTTGTAATATGCCAATCCCACATCGTTAGGATATGGGATTTCAATGTGATATATATAATGAGACCCAAACCCAATACTGTGAGGTGCCTTTTGAGTGGGATAAAACCGTGAGGCTTTTCATGCAAAAGCATACAATACCTCATAAGTTGGGCCGGGTCTCCACAATTGGCATCAGAGCAGGCACCAGGCGGGTTGGGAGCTAAGTACTACATCGTGTGAGCGCGGTGGGAGGCACCTATAGAATCCCAACACTTGGTGTGGTTCTGGATCTGTGTGTGTTAGGCTTGCCGGGGATGTCAAGCCTTTAAGGGGGTGTAATTGTAATACCCCAATCCCACATCGTTAGGATATGGGATTTCAATGTGATATATATAGTGAGAACCAAACCCCATACTGTGAGGTGCCTTTTGAGTGGGACAAAACCATGAGGATTTTCATGCCAAAGTGGACAATACCTAACAGGTTGGGCCAGGTCTCCACATGACTGGCATCGGATGTGGTATTTTAAAGGCCTAAGTTAAGCCTGAGACCTCATTTCTTTTCCTTTTCCTCTTCTTTCTTCCTCATCCTTTCTCTTCCGCCTCTTCCACCCAAATCACCACCTCAACTGCTCTTTAAACTCTTCTTTAAACTTCCCAAATCATATTCCAATCCTTCTCCTCCATCAATTAAAAAGGAAAACAAGAAAATGTCAAAAAAGGAGCTAGAATAACCATTAAAGTTGTTTTCGAAATCCAACCGATTCTCCCAATCTAGGCGATTTTTGTTTATGTTATTTTAGACTCCTCAAGCTTTAAAACATATGTTTTCTTGTCTTAATCTATCCACAAGATCGGAAGTTAGGTTAGCTCAAAGTTTAGGTTTAGTTTTTAGGTGTTAAATGGAGATAGGTTAGAGATTTTTGTAGTTATTGTTTTGGATAATTGAAGTTAGAAGTTTATTGTAGGTGTTGAGAGGATGGATTTTCTGAATTTGTAGCTAGATTGATAGAGGTTTGATTGGGTTTTGAGTTAGGAAAAGATTGAAGCAAAATTAAGTTAGAAACCCAGAACACAACCGGCGCCAATTGTGCTAATAGGTCAAAATGGCCTTGAAATCGAAAAGGTCTGACACTGGACCACTTGTCCACCTACACTGGATATTGCCCACTAAGGACAAATTAGTTATTTTACCTCCAAAACCCTAATTTGACCCCGAATTGACCCAAGACATTTCTAAACCCCCCAAATCACTTTCGAACCTTATTTGAGGGCATCCTCGAGCCTCATAGGTGCATTTCAGACTTGAATTAGGCTTCTAACATATTTTTTCGTGTGATTAGGTTTTCAAACAATCAAGTATAGTAATGCTCCAAAATCAATTGTAAAAGATCTATTGGGAGTGTACTAACCTACCAATATTGTGAGTGGCCGAGATTTCATTATTTAGCCACTAAGGCTAAATAGTTTTAAATTATTTAAAATCAATAAATTTTTATAAATTGTTTTATAAATACTTTAGGATTCAGGTAGTCTTTTGCACACACTTTATTTTATGTTACATTGATTTAGTGTGTGGGATGATTTTATAAAAATGAGTATACATGTTTTATGTATAACTTTATTTATGTACGAGATGGATGACTGTAGCCACTTGACGAAGGACACTGAAAGATAGAGATGAAGGCTTCCTTGAGGATGATTGAGCTCAGTGCTCTTTTGAGAGTGAGTGGACCAAGACAAACATCCTATCTAACTAGTAACCGTGGACCACAAATAGAGGGGCATGGTAAGGAGAGACCTTAGGACGGAGAGGCACGGAGGGAAACTTGCTAGGAAATTGTAGCTATGCCCACTCACAATGATGGCACCGTCGAGGTAACGAGTGTATGTGATGGACCGATGGTTATATTTTGTGTGTGTGTGTGTGTGTATGTATATATATATATATATATATCTGTGTATGTAGGGTTATGATGAGATAATCCCTCATGATTTGATCCATTGATCATGCACCGGAGTGTTCTTTGCCAGCCCATTTTAGAAACTAATATATTTATTTTATTAAATTATTTAAATGATACATTTTGGGGAAATATTTTAAAAGATGAAACATAAGTATGTTTTATAACTTATTTCAGATTATACCTGTTTCCCCAACCCTAGTGGACATTTATTAAACTTTTGTCACTCATCTGTAGTCAACTTTGTTGGATGCAGTTTCCACATACGAAGATCACTAGACGTGTTGGTGGCCCATAAAAGTTCTTTCATTTCTGCCACGTACGTTATTCTTTAGTTGCGTCCACTAGTACTCGAGTTGATTGAATTTATTTTATTATATTAAATTATTTTCTATTATTATAATTAATTTATTTATTACAAATTAGGTTTGGCTTTAAATGGTTTCTCAACAATAATATCCAATCTATCCCTTGCATTGCATCGAGGTGCGTGGCGATCGACACATACGTTGAGATAACATGACCGTAGCCACGAGGCTGGGCCAGCGAGTCCTGGGCATGACACAAGTACTTTTCTAACGTCGAGTGTCATTACAATAAATGAGTTGATTACATGTTAGAGACAGGGGTTCAATGAATATTCCAATAAAGCTAAACACATTTTTTCAGAAAAAATTTAAATATACGTTCAAATAAAATATCTATTAACAAAGCATTTTTTACAATAGATTTTTTCATGCCCTGACCTGGATGATTGGTCATGTGGCAATCACTATGCTATCTCGAAATATATGTAACAAGCCCATACCCTGAGACATCACAAATATTAAATTGAGTATCATTACCATAAAACAGTTAAAGCTAAAAGTTAATTAGTAATTGAATATAATAAAAATAATGATAATTTGATAAAATAATTCAAAACCAAATCTAGTCCCAGTGGTCTTGACTGAGGAAAACCTATGTAGTGGAAACAAAAAGTCTTCTCCAAAATAAGTACAAAACATACATAAACAATTTATATAAATAGAGTATAACCCCTGCCCCCCACCCCAAGTGTGTTTATTCATTTAAAACATTTCAAAATGCACAGCAGTAAAACCATTCGATACTTCCTCAGTGATCAGCAGGGAAAGCCACTACCGCCAAAGGTCATCACCTTTCTCGTGGTGTTATACACACAAACGCGCGCGCGCACACACACACACACACAGACATATATATATATATATAGAGAGAGAGAGAGAAAACATTTACTAATATAGCCATTTCTTTTGACGTTGCCGTCATTACAGGAGAACGCAACAACATATCCCCTATTGACTTTCTAACTCTTTACTCTGCCCTAGAGAAAATATCACACTTCCCATGTTCCCTAAAAAAGCTAACCCCGGCAAGTGGCACTAGTTTCAATGCTCGATCTCATGTGCTCTCAGGCCAACAGTTGAGTATGATGATTTTCCCTGTAGGATTATGGTCACATGTCGCTCCATAAACAAGCAACTGAATCTCATAATTTGCCCTACAGGGCTCTCCTCTCGATCGAACCAAAAAAATATAGTACGTACATATACATATATGTATATATATATGTATATATAGTAATAAAAATGTAATAATCCTACCCACTAAAATCGTGTAACAAATATTCGCATATGTGCCGGGACTACCTGAATCTTAAAGAAAATAAAACATTTAATAATTAATTCAATTTAAAATTATTTAGCCATAGTGGTAAACACTAAAATCTACATCAATCATATTACTAGGACATTTGTAACTGTCACATGCTCAGCTCCTGAGTCAGGGCGTGACAATTTGCTCAATTGGTGAGAGGCGTGCTCATAGGAGTAACAAAACCCTTGGTGGCCAGGGTTCGAGTAGCGTTGCAGGCGTGTGTGATGCGAACTGGCTGGGCCAAGGGACAATACTTTGAGTAGTGGAGACCCAGTGGACCGGGGCCCAAGGTGGCTGGCTGGACTGGAGCAGGCTCTATGGGCCCGTCTCTCACAGTAACTCCCAAGAATCCCAACTAGAGCAATTATTGGAGCGTAGCCACAATAGATCAATCCAGAACCTAATTACATTGGAAAGCATGTTAGAACTCTATTTTGATTCTTGGAATGCTCTTATGAGACTTTACTAAGCTCATTGATGAGGTTTGGAAGTGATTTAGGGTTTTGAGAGGTGTTTCGTCTGAATTTGGTTCAAAAGGTGTAAGATAACCTAAATACCCTTTCAGGGCAAAGATTGACACCAGTTCTTAGATGGCTTGGCAAAGGACCATGGTGGCAAAAAGCCCTCAATTTTTTTATGCACATATGGTACCGATTCACTCCATATTCGACATTGGATATGTTTTAGGTTTCTACCCAAAAACTTCCTCTTCCTCTTCTTTGTTCGATTCCTACTTGATTTCTCTACGGATCTTGTTACAAATTGATATGTAACATTTCATAGAATCCACAACAAGATTATAGCTTCAAAAATCATGACCATTGTCGCAACGTTATCCGAAACGACGACGGATTTGGGACTTAAGAGAATTTTACGGAGTCGGCACTAACCATTTTTGTTTAGGTGTGGTTAGTCACCTATTAAGAATCTACCTAACTTAGCATTGGCCATTAGATGGCGTACTTAAGCTGGGTAGGTCCCGGTCTGCAGAATGTAGAACTGGAGTCGGGAGTACGGTTACGTGCAGGGAAGGATGAGCAACCCACAACGCTCATCAATATGACGGTAGCGATTAATTTAATAATATTTAGGCTTTAAGAAAATGTCTTTAAAATTTTTCTTTTTGTTTGATTTTTTTTTGTTTTTTGTAATTTTCTATTATTTTTATTGAAGTAAACTTAAAAAAAAAAGCAGGTTTCGAAATTTTTTTTTATACTTATAAAAAGTTGAGAGAAAACCATATTCCAAAACATTTTTTTATATTATTTTTGAATGAGATCAAAATTCATTAAATGAATCAAGGTTTATTATTATCATCTTAAATCAACATTTAAAAAAAAAATATCAAGTGAATTCTTTCAACTTTTGATTTTTTTTGGGAAATTCATTTTTTATTCAAGAAAAGCAATTTTTTTCTTTTTGAGAAATTGACATTTAGAATGAAACTATTGGATAGCCTTTTTTTCAAAAGTCCATTTTATTACTCCATTCTTTTTTAAAAACTTTCATTTTTTATTTTTTTATATTTTGGTTTTGAGATTTTTCAAAATTTGCAATTTTTATTGAACATTTGAATGTTTGAGGAGTAAAATCTTATTTTTGCCAATTGAAAAAATGGCGAGGATTTTATCAAGGCCTACGATGAACCTCGCCCAATTCTGGGTCTGATTCAAAATGGGTCTCTTATCTAAAAATCTGGACTAAGTGTGAATTTTCACCCTCCCAAACCAGATTCCGTGATTAAATCCTCATAGCTTAAACCACTTGTAAGGAGTTTATTAGACATAGGTGATCACTCTTTTACTTTTATTATTTAATGTAATGGTTTTATTGTCCTTATTGGCTTAAGAATTTATCATTATTGATTTATTTATTTTTTAAAACTAACACCTATAATTTATTTAGATGCCTAAATGCATGGCATATGAAATGTTATCTTATCAATTTTAAAAATAAGGATAGTAAGGATTTTATCAAGACCCACCGTGAACCTCGCCCAATTCTGGGTCCGATTCAAAGTGGATCTCTTACCTAGGAATCCGATCGGGTGTAAATTTTCACCTTCCCGAACCGGATTCCATGATCGGACCCTCATTATCCCTGCATATCATTACTCGCATGGATGACAATAATAATATGACAATAATAATTGTGAAAAATGATGCTCTTGAAGGAAATCTAACTTTGAATTAATTCGTCTTCTTATTTTATTTTCAAAGAAAAAAAATGCTACTCCTTTTTATAAAGAAAATCTTATTTCCTTTTGTTAACTAAAGCCTTTGTATTTCTATTCTCCCATTTTATATTACTAACGGCATTGAATTACTCCCACCAAGGAATATGATTTAACAAAAAAGTAAACATTACTCAAGGAATACTACCCAAGGAATACGGTTTTCTTATCACTCAACCTATTATCCTATCATCAAATTATTCCCTTTTTATTTTATATATCTTTTTTTTATCCTTTTGAAACCATTTTAACCATAACATTATGCAAGCCAAATCACAAGTAAACATTAAATTAGTCATACATAAAAACAACAAAAGCAAATAGAAAACTAACCCAAGTCTAAATATATGAAGTTAATAAAAAATGGAGTGGAAATATACCAATATATATATAATAATGAAACGAAGGTTGCTGCTACTAAATGGGTCAAGCCAGCCGAGCAAAAAGTGTGAGTCCCTGGTTGGATAATGATGATCATTGAATCACCAAACCCCAACTATGCCACTTTCGTTTACGAACACCAAGAGCCTAACTAGCGGGAGACTATCAGCCACTATACCGGAACCTCCAGCTCAAAAAAAAAATCGCTTTCCTCCTCACTTCAAACTCGAATCCAAGGTTTATTTCCATTGAAGTAGCCCACAAACATCAAGATCCACTTCAAGAACAACTAAAACTAGAGAGTTTGATGTAAGAAAAACACTGTTGGATCTCCCCTGAAAGCAAGTATGTTACTCTCTCCACCCTAATCTAACTTTCCACAATTTAGATTTCAAAGAGAAGACCAAAAAAAAAAAAAAACTCTGGAACAAAAACTACACTCCCATTTTTTCTTCTTCTTTTCTCTCTTTTTTTTTCTCTTGTGATCGGCTATGCTTGGCCCTCTTCCTCTACTCTTGCTGAAGGAAAAAATCCTTTTTATAGTCCTTTCTCCCATTTTAATCTGATGGCTCTTCTTTCTTCTCCCATTTTGATCTAAAGGTCCTCATTTATTGGCCTTGTAATCCCTACCTCACCCCTTCTTTCTTTGCTGCAATTGGTTGTTTATATTGCTGACTCCACTTTTGCTGTCTTTGGAGGATCACCCAGCTGTCAAGGAGAAAAGTTGACAAGGAGAGAAGTTTGCTGAGGGAGTCACGTGGAGATGTTTGCTGATCAGAAATGACAAATGGGTCTTGTTATGCATTGGTTGCATAATGGTCCCATATTTGAAAAATTCATCAAAGAGGCCCTATAGAAAACATGATTAGCTTATTTATGCAAGAGAATCACGTGGGGGGTTTGCTATTTGAAATGACAAATGGGTCTTGTTATGCATTGATCGCATAACGGTCCCATATTTGAAAAATTCATCAAATGAGGCCCTACAGAAAACATGATTAGCTGATTTATGCAAGAGAATCAGGTGAATTTGCTATTTGAAATGACAAATGGATCTTGTTATGCATTGATTGCATAATGGTCCCATTTTTGAAAAATTCATCAAACGAGGCCCCACAGAAAACATGATTAGCTGATTTATGCAAGAGAATCACGTGGGGGGTTTGCTATTTGAAATGACAAATGGGTCTTGTTATGCATTGATTGCATAATGGTCCCATATTTGAAAATTCATCAAACGAGGCCCTACAGAAAACATGATTAGCTGATTTATGCAAGGGAATCACGTGGGGTTTGCTATTTGAAATGACAAATGGGTCTTGTTATGCATTGATTGCATAATGGTCCCATATTTGAAAAATTCATCAAACGAGGCCCCACAGAAAATATGATTAGCTGATTTATGCAAGAGAATCACGTGGGGGGTTTGCTATTTGAAATGACAAATGGGTCTTGTTATGCATTGATTGCATAATGGTCCCATATTTGAAAAATTCATCAAATGAGGCACCACAGAAAATATAATTAGGCATGCTGCAATTTCCAAATGGATGGCTTAAAAGTTGAGTAGCCCTTTCAAGAACTGATTTTAGAACAACAGATGCACCATCCCCAGCAGGGCTTCCAAGGGGCCAAAGTGGTGGCTTCTTTGAGGAACAAACAACCGCAACGAGGCAAGCACTAAGTGCACGAAGATCCATGCCATTAACACATAGAAATTGTCTTTGCAGGATTGCTAGTTGTCTTGGCTGCTGCCTGACGAGAAAATTATGGCCTTTTTGAATAGTGACTCTCTTAGGAATACACTGTCGTCCTCGGGAGCACAACTAACCACATGCACACCTTTGCTAAGTGAATCAACAAGCTGAAGTGATGAGCCGTCATCAATAGCCTATTTCTTCAGAAATAGTAATAGCTGTCCCGGAGCAGCAGGTGCACTATTTGTTTTATGGATTGTCTTGAAAGTGCCATCAAGTATGTTGTCACCAATCTGCTCAAGCTTCTATACTCTTCCGAATTGAAATAATTTTCAAGATTCTCATGTTTCAAAACTTATCTTCCAAACAGCTCCTTAGTGAAAGTAATCATCATTTCAGAAATTCTCTCCATTGAATTTTTTAGCAATTGAAAACAATCATTAGCTAACAAAATTTATGTAGGCTGCGTTGAATTAAAGGTGGAAATTGCAAGAAGACTAAGCCAACTCGACAAGGACACTGGGGTCCTTTGCAAATAATTCAATTAGTAGCAACAATAAAAGAAATGAAAAAAATTATTTCTTTTCAAAAAGCTAATTCTACTTTCTATTCCTTGTCATTAGCTAACAAAATTTGTGTAGGTTGCGTTGAATCAAAGGTGGAAATTGCAAGAAGACAAAGCCAACTTGACAAGGACGCTGGGGTCCTTTGCAAATAATTCAATTAGTAGCAACAATAAAAGCGGTGGAAATTACAAGAAGACAAAGCCAACTCGACAAGGACGCTGGGGTCCTTTGCAAATAATTTAATTAGCAGCAACAATAAAAGCGGTGGAAATTGCAAGAAGACAAAGCCAACTCGACAAGGACGCTGGGGTCCTTTGCAAATAATTCAATTACCAGCAGCAATAAAAACGGTGGAAATTGCAAGAAGACAAAGCCTCGACAAGGACACTGGGGTCCTTTGCAAATAATTCAATTAGCAGCAACAATAAAAGCTGCTCCACTTTCGGCACCTACTGAGGCCATTAACCCAACAATTCTTCTGTTGCTGTTCAGATTTTGGCTCCATTCTGTTATCTTTGGAGGCATCCGGGAAGAAAAGCCGTGAGGAGAGAGAGAGAGAGAGAGGCCACTTAGAAAAACAAAGCAGCCAATGGGGTAGAAGAGACGTGCTCTCATCCCCAATCCTAAATTTCTGTTGTTTTCTTTTTTTTTTTCAAATTGCATTTTTCGTTTGTTTTTTTTTTGTTTGTATTATATTTTTGTGAGATATCTATATTTATATATATATAAAATGTTTGGGCCTTTGTAACTTTGTAACTTTGGTGAATTAGGCTTTATTATTGTAATCCCAAATTCCTTTTTTTAAATAAAAATTGGACCCTTAATTCCAATTGATAAGTAGTCCAAAATTTAGCCAAGCAAACCTTAAGCACTCAGGACCCAATAAAGAGTAAAAAATGTCAACAGAATTGATAATAGAATTAAAAATAAGAATAATGAAAATATAGATATATAAAAATAAGAATAAATATAAAATGAAATAATAAAGTAAAAATATAGTGTCTATAGTTGCCCCTCTTGGCATATTTCTTGAGCATCTAGAAGTGCATGCTTCTAGAGAATTAAGAAATAAGCAAAGATGTAGACACCGCTTTTATTATTAGAACAAAAAGTTTCTGCAAAGACCTCGTTGAGAGGGTATTAACGGAAAATAAAAAGTTTTGCAAAGACCTCGTTGAGAGGGCAATAATGCAATAAAAACAGTTTTGCAAGGACCTCGTGGAGAGGGCAACAATGCAAGATAAATCATTTTACAAGGACCTCGTTAAAAGGGTAACAATGCAAAATAAACAAATTTGCAAGGACCTCGTTGAGAGGGCAGCGTTGCAGTGAAAAATAGTTTTGCAAAGACCTCGTTGAGAAGGCAACAATGCAAGATAGTTTTGCAAAGACCTCATTGAGAGGGCAACAATGCAATGAAAACATTTTACAAGGACCTCGTTAAGAGGACAACAATGCAAAATAAACAAATTTGCAAAGACCTCGTTGAGAGGGCAAAAATGCAAGATAAATCAGTTTTGCAAAGACCTCGTTGAGAGGACAACAAGGCAAGATAAAAGATAGTTTTGCAAAGACCTCGTTGAGAGGACAACAATGCAAGATAAAAGATCTCGTTGAGAGGACAACAATGCAAGATAAAAGATAGTTTTGCAAAGACCTCGTTGAGAGGACAACAATGCAAGATAAAAGATAGTTTTGCAAAGACCTCGTTAAGAGGGCAACAATGCAATGAAAAATAGATTTGCAAAGACCTCATTGAGAGGGCAACAATGCAATGAAAAATATTTTGCAGAGACCAGGTTGAAAAGGCAATAATGTAATAAAAAACAAAGTACTGTGGAAAGCCTGTAAGGGAAACATTGCATTGAGATATGGACTGCTGGACATTTCTTTGACCTGTAAAAGATACTTATGTCCTATCCTGATCAAATAAATGAAGGAATGATAGGCATTTTTTTATGAAGATCTAATGCTATCATGTGATGATCATGTTATGATGTATGAAATGTTCAATGCTTGATGACAAGTTTTAATGTCCTCTTGATCCATATTCCTGGTAACATGAAATCCTTTGGTAAATTCAAACATCTCTCCATTTGCTATGACTTGATACATCTTAGGCGCATCAATGCTTTTCTCAACCCAAAAACTTTGATACTACTGCACATTACAAAAATTTGGCTTTCAATTTTCCTTTTGAGGACCTTCCCTTGACATTTTGTTCGTCAAACCTAGCTCAATACCTTTGAATGAAAAATGAGCATTTTCATGCATGTTTTGTTTTCTACTTGTTTATACATATTTTGAAATTCATGAACAATCTTAATGCAAACATTGGGTAAATCAAAAATTTCATTGCATAGTTAAGAAGTGAGACCAAAGTAAACAATCAATCTATTTGATTCAAACTCAAGCAAGATAGACAAGGTTTGTAAAGATTAGAGGAAGGATAATGGTACCTCCTGACAATGAATACTCAGAAACATGTGCATGCGGGATCCGAGTTCTTTTGATTGGCTAACAATACCAACGTCGTTGACAACTCAGCCCATTGAGTGATCCGATCTTGCCCCAATTAGACCCATTGAGAATTGATTTAGCTCATTGAAATGCTGTGCTTATACCTTTCTCTTCCTTTAGCTTAAGCCGCCTTTTCAGGTTTTCAACTTAAGCGACCCCCAGTCGATCTAAGCTGCCCTTTTGGGTTTTCAACTTGGACCTCTCATTTTCTTTCTTCTTTTTTTATTTTTATTTTTTTTTCACTTTTTTTTTAATTTCTTCTTATTTCTTTTTCTCTTCAGGCATAATATTTCTTCATAACATCGGCATTAATAGGGCTCGGAAGCTCCCTTCCATCCATTTCTTGTAAAATCAAAGCTCTAACAGAAAAGAACTTTTTGACAACATATGGGCCTTCCCAATTCGGTGCCCATTTGCCTCGAGTATCTCATTGATTTGGGAGTATCTTTTTCAGCACTAATTCCCCTTCACTGAACTGTCTCGGTTTCACCTTCTTGTCATAAGCTCGCATCATTCTTTTCTGATATAACTGGCTATGGCAAAGTGCGGCAAGACGCTTTTCTTCAATTAAGTTTAACTGATCATATCTTTCTTGGATCCAATCTGCCTCATCCAAGTTCACTTCCCTGAGTACCCTGAGAGATGGAATTTCCACTTCAATGGGCACCACTGCTTCCATTCCATATACCAGTGAAAAAGGAGTTGTCCCAGTAGATGTCCTTACTGCAGTGTGATAAGCAAGAAGAGCAAAAGGTAACTTTTCATGCCAATCTTTATAAGTTTCACTCATCTTAGCCACAATCTTCTTAATGTTCTTGTTGGCTGCCTCCACTGCCCCATTCATCTTAGGTCGATAAGGCGCAGAGTTACTGTGAGTAATTTTGAACTGAGAACACAATCCCTTCATCATTCCACTGTTCAAATTATCTGAGATAATCCGTTCCAGAAGGCCATACCTGCAAATGATTTCCTTTTTCAAAAACTTAGCGACCACTGACTGAGTGACACTGGCATATGAGGCTGCTTCAACCCACTTGGTAAAGTAGTCAATCATTACAAAGATATACTGGTGACCATTTGATGCTTTCGGAGTAATCGGGCCAATAACATCCATTCCTCACATCGAGAAAGGCCAAGAAGGTGCCATAACATGTAGCGCATTGGGAGGAACATGAATTTGATCCGCATAAATCTGACATTTGTGGCACTTTCTAGTGTAATTAATGCAATCCGATTCCATGGTCAACCAGTAATGGCCGGACCTCATAATCTGCCTAGCCAATTTGTGACCAATAGCATGAGTTCCACAAACTCCCTCATTTACTTCACCCATGATTCTCTGAGCTTCCTTAGCTGCCACACATCTTAACAAGACTTGATCTCGGGTTTTCTTGTATAAGATCTCTCTATCCAAGTAGAAGTTCGTTGATAATCTCCGAATGATCTTCTTGTCATTTCCTGAAGCATGATCGGGATACTTTTGATATTTAAGGAACTGTACAATATCACAATACCACGGTTTGCTATCTTCTTCCTCCTCAACATTCATGCAATGCGTCGGTTCACTTTTCCAGTCAATCCTGATTGACGGAATCTCTGTGTCTGTGCCAACTTTAAACATGGAGGCCAACGTAGCCAAAGCATCTGGGACTTGATTCTCTTCTCGAGGTAAATGATGAAAGGAAACCTCCTTGAAGTTCTTTATAAGATCCTGGATATAATCATGGTAAAGGACTAGCTTTGAATCTCTTGTCTCCCATTCTCCCTTTAACTGATATATCACAAGCGCAGAATCACCATACACTTTCAAAGTCTTCAATTTTCTTTCTATGGCCATTTGAATGCCTAGAACACATGCTTCATATTCTGCCATATTATTGGTGCACCTGAAATCCAACCTTGCGGTAGCTGGGAAGTGATTACCCTCTGGGGATGTCAATACTACCCCGATCCCATGGCCAATTGCATTTGATGCCCCATCAAAGCACATTGTCCATGTCTCATTGTCTTTTAATTCCTCATCGACTTGGAATATTGCCATTATATCTTCATCAGGGAAATCATACTCCATAGGTTCATAATCATCGTCAACCCTTTCTGCCAAGAATTCTGCCACAACACTTCGTTTGATGGCCTTTTGGGAGACATACTGTATATCATATTCCGATAACAATACCTGCCACTAAGCAATCCTTCCCGACAATCCTGGTTTCTCAAATATGTATCTAATGGGGTCCAACTTTGCTACCAACAAAGTGGTGTGGTACAACATGTATTGCCTCAATCGATGGGCGGCCCAAGCTAATGCACAACACATTTTCTCTAATGGAGAGTATTTGGCTTCATATTCTGTGAATTTCTTACTCAAATAGTACACTGCATGTTCTTTCTTTCCATTTTCATCTTGCTGCCCCAGTACGCATCCCATAGAGTTTTCAAACACAATGAGGTACAAAATCAAAGGCCTTTCGGGTACCGGAGGCACCAGTACTGGTGGATTAGTAAGATAATCCTTGATTTTCTCAAAGGCATTCTGACATTCTTCATCCCATTCACCCGGATCACGTTTCTTAAGTAATTTGAAAATTGGGTCGCATTTAGCAGTCAACTGTGAAATGAATCTGGCAATGTAATTCAATCTCCCAAGAAAACCTCTGACTTCTTTCTGGGTTTTGGGCGGTGGCAAGTTTTGGATGGCTTTGATCTTATCCGGGTCTACTTCAATCCCTTTTTCACTAACCACAAACCCTAACAACTTTCCAGATGTTGCCCCAAATGTGCACTTGGCTGGGTTCAACCTAAGCTTGTATTTCCGCAACCTTTTGAACAACTTTCTCAAATTGGTTATATGCTCATCCACTGTCCTTTATACTCTGAACTTAACCTTCTGATGTAATGTTGAAGGAACTGCCCCGGCCAAATGGATCCACGGTCGGCCCAGCAAGCAGGTATAAGAAGGTTTGATATCCATAACTTGGAATACAAGCTCAAATGTGACGGGACCAACCTGGAAAGGAATTTCCATAGTGCCTAACACTTCTCTCCGAGTTCCATCGAATGCCCGGACGATTAAGTTACTTGACTGCACATGGGACATATCAATCAGTAATTTCTGTAGAGAACAAAGAGGCATCACATTTAAGGCAGACCCATTATCTATAAGTACTCTGGCCATGGTATACCCTTTACAGCAGGTGGTAATGTGAAGGGCTTTAGGGATACCCCTACCTCCCGAAGGTATCTCATCATCTGTAAAAGTGATATAGTTGGATGTACCGATATTATCAACTATATAGTCCATGTCAACTATAGAAATATTCTTGGACACATAAGCTTGGCTCAAAGCTTTTAGTAATGATTCTTGGTGGGCTTCTGAATTTAACAGCAATAAGAGTAATGAGATACGAGCTGGAGTTTTGTTCAATTGATCCACCACACTGTATTCGTTCTGTTTTATTATCTTGAGGAATTCTTCGGGCTCATTAACATTGGCACCCCTAGCCATTTCCTTCTCCAACACCACATTTTGTGTAATTATCGGCCCTTCATCTACCTTGGCATTTTCTTTCGAAGTTTCGGTATTATCAGAAGAATAGATCCTACCACTCCTAGTAATCCCATCAACATCAGACACTAGCGGGACCGTCGATTCACCAACTTTTTCCATAGTAGAAAAGCTACATTCATAATTCTATGGAACTTGATGCTCATCCTTGTAAGAGAAAGGTTGGGGAAGATTAACTACAAGTGGCGAAGCAGATGTGGGAGTTGGCTTCTTATCATAGTATACTACAAAAGGTTTAAGTTTTGGTGGCTCATCATAATATACCACAAAAGGCTTTGGTTGTGGATGAGTCTCTATGACAGGTGTAATAGGTGTGGGAACAAATGGTTTTGACTTCAAGGGATCATCATAATGAACCATAAATGGTTTCGGCCTTGGAGGCTCATCATAATAGACCACAAACGGTTTCACTGTTTCTCTTCCATCGCCCACTACATTCACATCTAAGTCCCCAGTCTCTACATAAAACTCTATCATAGATTGATCCATCATTCTCTGTACCATTTTACGAAAATGAGTACAACACTGTATGTCATGATTCGTCTCACCACAATAACAACAATCATCCTTAAGTTCCAACTCTTTCCCTTGAATCATTTGGGCTTTGACCAAAGCCCTGAAGATGACTACCATAGGGGTTGTGACCTCTTCAACTGACCTTTTGATGTATTCACCCCCACTGACCATGTTCACAGTTGTCCCTCCATGGTTAGGTAACGGATTTTGCCCTACATTAGGCTGCTGATTCTTATTAAAGTTGAGTTTTCCCTCCTTCACCAAGTCTTAAACTTTAAGCTTTAATGCATAGCAATCTTCAGTAGAGTGGCTGGCTGCACCATTGTGATAGTCACAATGCTCATTGGGTTTATACCAATTAGGATATGGAGGAGTATAGGTTCAAGTGACACGAGGCTTTTCCACTAAACCTTGTTGCAATAATTGAGGGAGTAAGGCAGTGCAAGTGTAAGGAATGGGATCAATGTGGGTTCTGGGTGGTCGATTTTGTCTTTGGATGTTTCCACTATTTGGGGTTAAAGTGTTTGGGGTAGGGAATGCTTGTGTGGTAGGCATAGGTTGGAAAGCTGGCCCAGAGGCAATATAATTGGTAGTAGGAGCTGGGTATTGGTATAGGGTTGGTGGACGGGTATATGAACCTTGAGGTTGTTGGTAGCCACTGGTCGGTTATCGATAATGCGCATACCCCTGATATGGATTCTGATATTGATACTGAGGTCTGGGTTGGTATCCTCCATGTCCAGTTGCATTTACTTCTCCCTCTTTCTTTTTAGGGTTTTGGTTCTTCTTAGTTGAACTAGACTCAAACCCTTCAATCTTGCCACTCTTTATGGTACTTTCTACCATTTCCCCGATCAACACCATGTCTGTAAAACTCTTTGTTACCCAAAACAACAGATGGCTGTAGTATGGGCCTTTCAGCATATTAACAAACATCCTAGTTGTATCCTTTTTAGTTAAAGGGGGTTGAACTTGGGCAGCCATATCCCTCCACCGCTGGGCATATTCAGTGAAAGACTCAGTATTCTTCTTCTCCATGTTCTGCAGGGTTAACCTATCAGGTACCAAATCAGACATATGCTGGTATTGGCTGATAAAAGCCCGAGCCAAGTCATACCACGAATGAATGTTGCGCCTGTCAAGCCTATTATACCAACAAGTTGTTGACCCGATAAGACTGTCTTGAAAGAAATGAATGAGCATCTTATCATCTTTGGAATAAGCCGTCATCTTTCGACAATACATAGTAATGTGGTCATGAGGACAACTTGTTCCACTATACTTTTCGAATTCTGGAACCTTAAATTTTTGTGGTATCACCAATCCATCCACCAAACTCAATTCACTAGCATTAATAGTACCATATGCCTTAGTTCCTTCCATAGCCCTAAGCCTCTCCTCACTCTGGCTTAGTACATGTTGATTTCCCCCTTCCCCTGTGGATACATCTTTTTCCAACTCGACCGTATGACCAACATCAGGAATGACCACTGGGTTGGTAGGGGTACGTCCGGGTACTGGAGGTGCCATGTTAAATGTAGGAGGTGAAGCATACTGAGCTGCAGATAGGAACCCGCCGTTAACAACGGTGGGTTGAGGTTGTGGGACAAAAGGATATCCACTAGGAGGTGGTGGTGGAAAATTGGGTATGGTTGGGCGTGCAGGTGGTATAGGCGAATTCACATTTTGGGTTGGTTGAGGTAAAGACAAATTTGGCTCAAGGCCAAATGGGTGGGAAGAGGTGTTTTGAGATGATTGTCCTGTAGGGTTCCCATCCGTATTTGCCATGTATTGCTCCCTCATAGTGCTCATCATTTCTGCCATTTGGTCTAATTTCAATTTCAATTCTTCATTTGTCTTTCTCAAAGTTTCTATCTCGGCCGCTTGTTCTTCCATGATAATTCTGGTTTGCAATCTGGTAAGGTATCTCCTGGGTTGCTGCTCTATCTTGAAACCTTTGTTACCACAAACATGAATTAGGATATTTGTTATTTATTGAAAAAGCTTAATGAAATCCATCTTTTGTTTGTTTAGTAAAAATAATGATGCATGCGTGACATGATGCATGAATGCAAAATCTAAAATTTGCCGTACATCAATTAGAAGCAAGTGAATTTATTTATAACTTCCTAATAAGAGTTCAGTACAAAAGCATAACTCTCATAACAAAAGTTCATAACATAAACGCCTTCCAAACTACACTTCCTTTTAAGTAAACCTTCCTAACACATATTCATTGAAATCCAGGACACGATTAGCTTTGTTGATGACATCTCGCAGAAGATCAATCAATTCTTGGCCATTCGGGTCTAGTGGTGTTGTGGTTGTTTCCAAAAGCATCGCTCTGACTTTTATCCCTTCTGCCTCTGCCTTCCCACTATTAATATGATATATCATGAACCCCACTTCTAGACATTTACGCCCATATTCTCCATCTCTTTGTTTCGCAAATTGTTTCAAAGCAAGGTATTCCTCATTAAGCTGATCTTGATGCTGTATTAACCCATCCACTTGCTGTTGTAGCTGAAGGACTTGCTGCTGTAGCTGAAGATATTGTTGATATAATGGAGTTTGCTATAGAAATTGCACCTTGTGATTCAGCCTTACTACTTCGTTTTGTTGTCCTTGCCTCTTGGTTTGTTCTTCCACAAAAAGAGCTCTAAAATTGGCATTTTGCTTCAGTTCTTGACTCAACCTTGTTACTTCAACTTCCAGACTCTGCCTCATTATTTGTTCTTCTTCCCTCAAACTAGAATTCTTTTGTAATTCAGCACTTAATTTCGCTATCTCATTCTCCAAATTCTGCCTTTTTGACTGTCCCGCCTTCACAGTAGACCTCAAACTGTTGTTTTCCTTTTCTAGTTCTGTCATTCTTCGTAAGTCTTCACCTTTGAATGAAGTGGAGGTCGTCTTCCTTTTCAATTCTTGTTCCAGATTACTGAGCCCGCTGAGCGTCTAAGTTCTTTTTAAGCCTTTGGATTTCATATGCTTGGCTTTCTAGTTTGACATAATAGGATGTCGCTTCATTGCTTTCCTGGGTATACTTTCCCTTCCATTCTTGGATCTTTTTTCCTTTGTGTTCCACCATGTGCTTCTCCAAAGAGACATGCAATCTCAAAGTCTGGATTTCTCCTTCCATTGTCAATTTTTGCTTATTCCATTCTTTCTTTTCATGTTCATGACTTTTGGTCAATTCCGCTACCTTGGTACCGTCTTTGAGGATCCGATTTTCAATGGCCAATTCGGTTACAATATTTTTTCCATCATTTCCCATAAGGTGAGTGGAATCTAGCACTTCAGGTTGTTTACCATCCTTCACTCTTTGCTCATGCCATATCTCATATTCCAATGTTGCAGCTTCTGAGGGTTCACCCCATCCTACCACATTCTTCTTTTTCCAGATTGTAACATAATCCAACCCCCTTTTTATGTCATCGGTTTCTTCATAGTCGAGTTCAACGCTGTTCAAGCCGTTGGTTTCTGGAATGAATTGTTCCGATCCATATTGCCTCCTTGCCAAAAGCGGTAAGTAACTGATGACTCCCCAAAGCCCCATAAGTGGCATCCATGGATCTCTTGCAGTTTGGAATCTTATCTTAGTTCTGGGCATCCAAATAGCTTGCCAAACCACTTTTTCACTAGTTAATTCCTTTAGCATCTCGATCCATTCCTTCTTTGTCTTTTTCTCCCATCGAACCTTACTAGCTTGCTCGAGATAGTCTTGATGCCAATATTTGCAATTGAAATACTTCAGATGGCTTATTCCCCAAACTTGCAACAATTGCAGACATGTTTTGAGCCGAGACTCTTTACGATATCGGGAATAATTCAAAGCACGTAGAGTTTCTGCCACTATTGTTGTAGATGGATCTACCTTGTGTAGCAACTGCTCTACTATACTCACTACTTCATAATCCACATACCCGATCGTCTTAGGGAATATAACCAGACCATATATCAGTAAAGCAAACACATTGAGGCCTTGATCGTCATTGGGGTGTTGTTCCACAAAGTTGTACAAAGACTCGGCTTCATAACCATCTGTCTTGCTACCTTTCACTAATTCGTCAGCTTCTTCCGGAGTCACTCCCATAATACCACTGAGTTTCTTAGACAGAGATCTTTTATTAAACCTCCTCCAATAGATTTTTCCTCTATGGTCTTTGGACACATCAATCAACTATACATACTCTTCCGGAGTGAGTAGCAAATCAACTTCATTGAAGACAAAACAGCGATAAGAAGGATTCCAAAAATGAACCATAGCTCGAATGAACCCTTTGTCAACTTTAATCTTCATTAGAGAGGCTATATTCCTATACTTCTCATGGAACCTTTGTTGACGCATGACACCCCAACTTCTCCAAATTCTGAGCAACTATGATACATCATTGTGTTCTAGGTTGAGTCGAAACTCCGCAGGCAATTTAGACTTGGAGCTTTCTGGTAGGCGATCACCCACTTTTCCTTCACTATTGAGGCAAATGAATTGCGCTGGGTCGATCTCTATCTCCACCCCATTTTGCACCGAAGCCTCTTCAGAAGCCATACTTAAATTTATTTTCTTGATAATTGATACACGGCAAATACCTACTCTTGATGTATGAAGATGCAAAAAATGCAGATGACAAAGAAAAAGAAAAATATTTAAATTAGTAACAAAACCATGAGTAATAATGAAGGATAGATAATAAATAGACTTTGCATGAATGCCCCATTCTATTTAATTTAAAAACCAAAAGGGTTAAGCAGATATGCCCTGGGGCAGGCGGTCATCCTAATATGGCCAAAAATGCTCGACCACTCTACAGTCATCATTACAAAAGCACAAGTAGTAAAAAGGATAGGAGTTGTTCCTTCATGTGCCCTATTTCAAGGTTGCACTCATTAAGGGTTTGGCCGTACCTAAATTTGGCTACTCATAGGTGACCTATATGATGGTTATGGTCATGCTATCTAAAGGTGCCCAGACTGTACTTATTTCGCCATCATCATAAGCTAGTAAGGCTTCCAATCCTAACCCATTATAGGCTCATTGGAAAAGATTCAATCTGCGTGCGGGGTTTTTTGCTTAGAAACTCACTATGAGGAGTTGCCCCATGCGAGTAAGCTACTTTGCCCCCTCCTAAATAGGTGATATCCAATTCTGGACTTATGTATGTAATGCAAATGTGAGTGTGTGTGAAGGAACATACAAACCTTTTCAATTTACCAATATACCCAAAATGCCACATTAATCAACAAGCAATAAACTTCTATTCACAACAAAAGGCAAAGAGATTAGTAACAACAAGAAAACATGTACATTCATTAGCAAATAAAGCATCAAATTCCTAACATGCAAACTAGGATCCAATTTATTATCTTGCATTTACCAAAATGAGATGCAAAATCATGCAATCAAAATGTTAAAATAAAATTTTAAAAAATAAAATAAATAAAGTTAAGGCCTAAATAATTATTAAATTAATTCTCGGCTTGACTCTCTAACAGGTCCCCAGTGGAGTCGCCAAACTGTCACAACGTTATCCGAGACGACGACGGATTTGGGACTTAAGAGAATTTTACGGAGTCGGCACTAACCATTTTTGTTTAGGTGTGGTTAGTCACCTATTAAGAATCTACCTAACTTAGCATTGGCCGTTAGATGGTGTACTTAAGCTGGGTAGGTCTCGGTCTGCAGAACGGAGAACTGGAGTCGGGAGTACGGTTACGTGTGGGGAAGGATGAGCACCCCCACAACGCCAGTCAATATGACGGTACCGATTAATTTAATAATATTTAGGCCTTAAGAAAATGTCTTTAAAATTTTTCTTTTTGTTTGATTTTTTTTCTTTTTTTAATTTTCTATTATTTTTATTGAAGTAAACTTAAAAAAATAAAAGCAGGTTTCGAAATTTTTTTTTATACTTATGAAAAGTTGAGAGAAAACCATATTCCAAAATATTTTTTTATATTATTTTTGAATGAGATCAAAATTCATTAAATGAATCAAGGTTTATTATTATCATCTTAAATCAACATTTTTTTAAAAAAAATATCAAGTGAATTCTTTCAACTTTTGATTTTTTTTGGGAAATTCATTTTTTATTCAAGAAAAGCAATTTTTTTCTTTTTGAGAAATTGACATTTAGAATGAAACTATTGGATAGCCTTTTTTTCAAAAGTCCATTTTATTACTCCATTCTTTTTTGAACAACTTTCATTTTTTATTTTTTTATATTTTGGTTTTGAGATTTTTCAAAATTTGCAATTTTTATTGAACATTTGAATGTTTGAGGAGTAAAATCTTATTTTTGCCAATTAAAAAAATGGCGAGGATTTTATCAAGGCCTACGATGAACCTCGCCCAATTCTGGGTCTGATTTAAAATGGGTCTCTTATCTAAAAATCTGGACTAAGTGTGAATTTTCACCCTCCTAAACCGGATTCCGTGATTAAATCCTCATAGCTTAAACCACTTGTAAGGATTTTGTTAGACATAGGTGATCACTCTTTTACTTTTATTATTTAACGTAATGGTTTTATTGTCCTTATTGGCTTAAGAATTTATCATTATTGATTTATTTATTTTTTAAAACTAACACCTATAATTTATTTAGATGCCTAAATGCATGGCATATGAAATGTTATCTTATCAATTTTAAAAATAAGGATAGTAAGGATTTTATCAAGACCCACAGTGAACCTCGCCCAATTCTGGGTCCGATTCAAAGTGGATCTCTTACCTAGGAACCCGATCGGGTGTGAATTTTCACCTTCCCGAACCGGATTCCATGATCGGAGCCTCATTATCCCCGCATATCATTACTCGCATGGATGACAATAATAATATGACAATAATAGTTATGAAAAATGATGCTCTTGAAGGAAATCTAACTTTGAATTAATTCGTCTTCTTATTTTATTTTCAAAGAAAAAAAATGCTACTCCTTTTTATAAAGAAAATCTTATTTCCTTTTGTTAACTAAAGCCTTTGTATTTCTATTCTCCCATTTTATATTACTAACGGCATTGAATTACTCCCACCAAGGAATATAATTTAACAAAAAAGTAAACATTACTCAAGGAATACTACCCAAGGAATACAGTTTTCTTATCACTCAACCTATTATCCTATCATCAAATTATTCCCTTTTTATTTTATATATCTTTTTTTTATCCTTTTGAAACCATCTTAACCGTAACATTATGCAGGCCAAATCACAAGTAAACATTAAATTAGTCATACATAAAAACAACAAAAGCAAATAGAAAACTAACCCAAGTCTAAATATATGAAGTTAATAAAAAATGGAGTGGAAATATACCAATATTGTTATGAGATCTGGACAAATATGCAGTCTGAATAGTACATATCACTATCGATGAATAGTGCATATTACTATTCATGTATAAAATATTCAAACCGTGGGGTCCACATGCAAAATTTTCAAACTTTACACAGTGATTATTTCGTTTATAAAAGCGTTGGCTGATGAAATGATAAAGATGAGCTTAGCTCTCTTTCTTTTCGTTTTTCTTTCTCTGATATCTCTCTCTCTCCCTTGTTTATTTTATTCTGATATACTTGCTTCTTGTTCCAATTTTAATTAACATACTTTCCACAACACGTTATCAGCACGAGGCTCTGTCGGCACGAGCGTTCTAAAGTGAAGCAAGTTTAAAGCCTGGTAAGTTCTTAAGGTTTGATTCTATTATTTTATTTAACCTTTTTCTTTACACTAGATAATTTAAATTTTTATTGTGTAAAGATTTAATTATAAATAATTTTGACACCAGAAGTTGTCAACCTAATTGAGACCATTTGTTTCAGAATTATGGCAAATATTGAAAAGCCCAAATTCCAAATTTTGGATGTAAGTGGCAATAACTATTTGTCATGGTGTCTCGATATTGAACTGCATCTCCAAGGCCAAGGTCTTGCAGCTATCATTGGTGCAAATGGAAATGCTAATGATAAAGATAAGGCAAATGCTTTGATTTTTATCCGTCGGCATCTAAGTGATAGCCTAAAAGTTCAATATCTATATGTCCGAGATCCCTTGATCTTATGGACAAGATTGAAAGAGCGGTATGATCATACCAAAACTGTCATCCTCCCTCAAGCACAATATGATTGGCTACATCTGAGGTTGCAGGATTTCAAGTTCGTGTCCTATTATAATTCGGCATTATATGATATTGTATCACGGCTTGAACTTTGTGGTGTTAAGCTCACTGAGGCTGAGCTTTTAGAGAAAACATTCTCCACCTTTCATGCTTCGAATATTGTATTGTAACAGCAATACCGGCAGCGCCAGTTTAAAACATACTCTGAATTGATCTCAGTCCTGTTGACTGCAGAACAAACAAATGAGTTGCTGCTTAAAAATCATGATTTAAGACCTGTTGGCTCTAAGGTATTTCCTGAAGCAAATGCCGGCTCAAGTAAGAATGTTGGCCGTCCTAGAGGCCGTGAGCGCAGGCATGGGAAATTTTTCCGTAAGGGTAGTGGGAGATTTAACCGTAATATAAATAACTTCCCACACAACCCTAAAGGTAAAAAGCCCATGAAGAAGCATGATGATAGTACCTTTCATCGTTGTGGAATGACTGGTCATTGTTCACGTACCTGTCGTACGGCCAGACATTTGGTTGATCTATACCAAGCATCCCAGAAGGAGAAAAACAAGCATGTTGAGACCCATGCCATTGACCTAACTGCGACTGATACTGAAGTCAATAAGGTTTTGGTCAATGAAAATTGTCATATTCTTGGCAATGAAAAACCTTTTGAGGTTTCTGATTTCTTTTTATAATGTTGATGAAAATAATAAGTCACCAGAAATAGATCCTGAGGGTTTTCATCTATGTTTTGCCATACCCTTGGATAATTATGTTACCAAGGAAGATATTAAATAAATATGGTCGTCAAAATCCGTGAGGTCCTGAAGTACCAAAACGGACAATATCCACAAGCTGTTTATATTTTGCATCATATTATTAATTTGTTAAATTTTATGCATTTTACTGCTTCTTGTTGGTTTATATTTTGTTGGTTTATTCCATATTTGTTAAATTTATTGGTTTATATCTTTTATTCCATATTTGTTGGTTTATATTTTGCATCATATTATTAATTTGTTAAATTTTATGGAACTTGACACCTGAAGTTGTCAAGATAAATGCAAATGGGACATATTGAGAAAAAGGAAGATATATGTTTGCTTGATAGTGCTACAACGCATACTATACTTTGTGGCAAACACTTTTTCTCAAATGTGACATTGCGCAAAGCAAATGTTCAGACAATATCTGGTCCTGTTAATATTATAGATGGCTATGGGACTGCCATAGTTATTTTGCCAAATGGCACAACATTGTATCTTGAAGATGCATTGTTGAGCGGTAGATCAAAAAGAAATCTACTTAGCTACAAAGATGTACGCCGTAATGGGTACCATCTAGAAACAATTAATGAGCAAAATAAGGAATTACTTTGCATCACTTCCTACAAGATGGGCCAGAAGACCATCCATGAGAAGCTGGAAGCTTCTAGTATGGGATTATATTATGTCCCAATACGAGCTATAGAATCATATGCTACGATGCCCTGGAAACTAATGAACCCTGATGTGTTCGGACTTTGGCATGATCGCCTTTGTCATCCAGGAGCTACAATGATGCGAAGAATCCTTAAAAATACTCGTGGACACCCTTTAAAAGATACAAAGGTGTTGTTCTCCAGAGATTACATTTGTGAATCTTGTTCACAAGGAAAGCTCATTACTAAACCTTTCATGACAAAGGTTGATTATGAATCCCCTTCATTCTTGCAAAGAATCCAGGGTGATATCTGTGGGCCAATTCAGCCTGCAAGTGGACCATTTAGATATTTCATGATACTAGTGGACGCATCCTGCAGATGGTCCCATGTTTGCCTATTAGCAACGCGCAATGTGAACTTTGTTGATGAGGACAAAGCTCCCATCCTCAGCGTGGGGTCATGCTGTTTTACATGCTGCATCTTTAATTAGATTGCGCCCCACTACTTCTCATTTATATTCCCCCATTCAGTTAGTCTTGGGCCAGGAGCCAGACATTTCATATCTTCGCACCTTTGGTTGCACGGTACAAGTGCATGTAGCACCACCGCAAAGGACCAAAATGGGTCCCCAACACCGTTTGGGCATTTATGTTGGGTTTGATTCACCGTCTATTATTCGGTTCCTTGAACCATTAACGGGTGATTTATTTACCGCTAGATTTGCGGATTGTCATTTTGATGAGACAGTATTCCCATCACTTGGGATACCTAATGCTTCCATATATGGAAAGCAGAAAAATGTCGAGATTTTCTCATGGAATGAGAAAAGTTTGTCTCATTTAGACCCAAGAACACCTGAATGTGAAAATGAGGTGCAACGATTGATCCATTTACAAGCTATTGCAAATCAAATGCCTGATGCATTTAATGAGACTGCTAAAGTTACAAAGTCTCATATCCCAGCTGCGAATGTTCCAGCTAGGATAGATGTTCCTGTAGAACTACCCGAAATGGATCTAAATGTCCCGTGCCTGAAGCGTGGTAGACCGATGGGATCAAAAGACACTGTTCCTCGAAAAAGAAGGGGGAGGAATTTAGAATCTACTCCAGATGAGCATAATTCTACTCCAGATGAGTATAATTCTGCTCCAGATGAGCACATTAATCTTTCTCGAGGAAAGCAAATTACACCTGAAGTGCCACAACATAATATTCAAAGAGAGCATATTGCCCCTGAAGTGGCACAAGTTCATGAGCATATTGCCCCTGAAGTGGTACAAACCCATGAAAAGATCACCAACCTTGGGAATACTGAAATTTCCATCAGTTATCATAATGAGATATGGGATCGAAATGAGACAATCATCAATGATGCATTTGCTCTCTCAGTTGCTCATGAGATTATGAATGATGATTATGAACCTCGGTCTATAACAGAATGCCGTCATAGGCAAGATTGGCCTAAATGGGAGGAAGCAATCCAAGCTGAATTGACTTCCCTTGCCAAACGTAATGTTTTTGGGCCTATTACTAAAACCCCCGACAATGTAAAACCTGTTGGATACAAATGGGTCTTTGTCCGGAAACGAAATGAGAAAAACGAGATCGTGAGGTATAAAGCCCGACTCGTAGCCCAAGAAAATTTTGAAATGCGTCTTATGGACGTTGTGACGGCATACCTATATGGTTCATTAGATTCCAATATCTATATGAAAATTCCCGAAGGTTTAAAAATGCCTGAAGCATACACTCCCCGCAACTTATTCTCAATAAAGTTGCAAAGATCTTTATATGGGTTAAAGCAATCCGGCCGCATGTGGTATCAATGTTTGAGTGAATACCTAACAAAGGAAGGGTATATAAATGATCCCATCTGCCCATGCGTGTTTATTAAAAGATCTGAAACCGGATTTGCCATTATAGCAGTTTATGTCGACGACATGAATTTAATTGGGACTCCTGAAGAGTTATCTGAAACTGCTGAATATTTGAAAAAGGAGTTTGAGGTTAAAGATTTGGGTAAAACCAAACTATGCCTCGGTCTAGAGCTTGAGCACAAAAAGAATGGAATACTTGTCCATCAGTCAGCATACACTGAGAGATTGCTTAGACGTTTTAACATGGACAAGGCTCATCCATTGAGCACCCCTATGGTTGTAAGGTCTCTTGACCCCCAAAAGGACCCATTTCGTTCTAAAGAATCTGATGAGGATATACTTGGTCCTGAAGTACCATACCTCAATGCAATCGGGGCTTTAATGTATTTGGCACAGTGCACGAGACCAGATATTGCTTTTGCTGTAAATTTGTTGGCACGTTTTAGTTCTGAGCCAACCCGGAGACATTGGAATGGGATTAAACATATCTTCCGTTATCTCCGAGGAACCATTGATTTGGGGTTATTCTATTCTAAGAATACTACTAACTCTGGTTTAGCAGGTTATGCTGATGCAGGATATAAATCTGATCCGCACAGAGCTCGCTCCCAAACCGGTTATCTATTTTGCTATAATGATACAGCCATTTCTTGGCGTTCCACTAAGCAAACACTAGTTGCTACATCTTCTAATCACTCTGAAATTATTTCCCTCTATGAGGCCGGAAGAGAGTGTGTTTGGTTAAGATCTATGATATTACACATTCATAATGCTAGTGGATTCAAACCGGTGATAGATTCTCCCACTATAATTTATGAGGATAATGCTGCTTGTGTTGCACAAGTCAGGGGAGGATATATTAAAGGTGATAAGACCAAGCACATCTCGCCGAAATTTTTCTATACTCATGAACTCCAAGAAAGTCGACAAGTTGATGTTAAACAAATTCGCTCCGTCGATAATCTTGCAGATTTATTTACCAAATCTTTGCCAACATCAACATTTGAGAAATTAGTTTATGGCATTGGTATGCGGCGAGTCAGTAAAATGCAAGATTGAATTCCCCAGAAGTGGAAATGTTTAGATGCTCCAGAAGTAGCAATTTGTTTTATTTCAGGGGGAGCGATTATGGACATAAGTGCACTGTACTCTTTTTTCCTTCTGTCCGGTTTTTGTCCCACTGAGTTTTTCCGGCTTAAGGTTTTTAATGAGGTATTAATAGCATGTCCAATCAGGCCATTGGTGTAGGCCTACCTATATTGTCCTGAAGACAAATAGATTGTCCTGAAGACAATCACATATTGTCCTGAAGACATATTAGATGGACTTAATTGTATTGTACTCTTTTTCCCTTATGTTCGGTTTTTTTCCCACTGGGTTTTTTCGACTTAAGGTTTTTAACGAGGCAGTACACGTCCAAATTTTAATAGTGGCATTTGTCCAAGGGGGAGTGTTATGAGATCTGGACAAATATGCAGTCTGAATAGTACATATCACTATCGATGAATAGTGCATATTACTATTCATGTATAAAATATTCAAACCGTGGGGTCCACATGCAAAATTTTCAAACTTTACACAGTGATTATTTCGTTTATAAAAGCGTCGGCTGATGAAATGATAAAGATGAGCTTAGCTCTCTTTCTTTTCGTTTTTCTTTCTCTGATATCTCTCTCTCTCTTCCTTTGATATCTCTCTCTCTCCCTTGTTTATTTAATTCTGATATACTTGCTTCTTGTTCCAATTTTAATTAACATACTTTCCACAACAAATATATATATATAATAATGAAAGGAAGGTTGCTGCTACTAAATGGGTCAAGCCAGCCGAGCAAAAAGTGTGAGTCCTTGGTTGGATAATGATGATCCTTGAATCACCAAACCCCAACTATGCCACTTTCGTTTACGAATACTAAGAGCCTAACCAACGGGACACTATCAGCCACTATACCGGAACCTCCAGCTCCCAAAAAAAATCGCTTTCCTCCTCACTTCAAACTCGAATCGAAGGTTTATTTCCATTGAAGTAGCCCACAAACATCAAGATCCACTTCAAGAACAACTAAAATTAGAGAGTTTGATGTAAGAAAAACACTGTTGGATCTCCCCTGAAAGCAAGTATGTTACTCTCTCCACCCTAATCTAACTTTCCACAATTTAGATTTCAAAGAGAAGACCAAAAAAAAAAAAACTCTGGAACAAAAACTGCACTCCCCTTTTTTCTTTTTCTTTTCTCTCTTTTTTTTTCTCTTGTGATCGGCTATGCTTGGCCCTCTTCCTCTACTCTTGCTGAAGGAAAAAATCCTTTTTAGAGTCCTTTCTCCCCTTTTAATCTGATGGCTCTTCTTTCTTCTCCCATTTTGATCTAAAGGTCCTCATTTTTTGGCCTTGTAATCCCTACCTCACCCCTTCTTTCTTTGCTGCAATTGGTTGTTTATATTACTGACTCCACTTTTGCTGTCTTTGGAGGATCACCCAGCTGTCAAGGAGAAAAGTTGACAAAGAGAGAAGTTGGCTGAGGGAGTCACGTGGAGATGTTTGCTGATCAGAAATGACAAATGGGTCTTGTTATGCATTGGTTGCATAATGGTCCCACATTTGAAAAATTCATCAAAGAGGCCTACAGAAAACATGATTAGCTGATTTATGCAAGACAATCACGTAGGGGGTTTGCTATTTGAAATGACAAATGGGTCTTGTTATGCATTGATTGCATAATGGTCCCATATTTAAAAAATTCAACAAATGAGGCCCTACAGAAAACATGATTAGCTGATTTATGCAAGAGAATCACGTGGGTTTGCTATTTGAAATGACAAATGAGTCTTGTTATGCATTGATTGCATAATGGTCCCATATTTGAAAAATTCATCAAAGAGGCCTACAGAAAACATGATTAGCTTATTTATGCAAGAGAATCACGTAGGGGGTTTGCTATTTGAAATGACAAATGGGTCTTGTTAGGCATTGATTGCATAATGGTCCCATATTTGAAAAATTCATCAAACGAGGCCCTACAGAAAACATGATTAGTTCATTTATGCAAGAGAATCATGTGGGGTTTGCTATTTGAAATGACAAATGGGTCTTGTTATGCATTGATTGCATAATGGTCCCATATTTGAAAAATTCATCAAACGAGGACCCACAGAAAACATGATTAGCTGATTTATGCAAGAGAATCACGTGGGGGGTTTGCTATTTGAAATGACAAATGGGTCTTGTTATGCATTGATTGCATAATGGTCCAATATTTGAAAAATTCATCAAACGAGGCCCCATATAAAATATAATTAGGCATGCTACAATTTCCAAATGGATGGCTTAAAAGTTGAGTAGCCCTTTCAAGAACTGATTTTAGAACAATAGATGCACCATCCCCAGCGGGGCTTCCAAGGGGCCAAAGTGGTGGCTGCTCTGAGGAACAAACAACCGCAACGAGGCAAGCACTAAGTGCACGAAGATCCATGCCGTTAACACAGAAATTGTCTTTGCAGGATTGCTAGTTGTCTCGGCTGCTGCCTGACGAGAAAATTATGGCCTTTTGGAATAGTGACTCTCTTAGGAATACACTGTCGTCCTCGGGAGCACAACTAACCACATGCACACCTTTGCTAAGTGAATCAGCAAGCTGAAGTGATGAGCCGTCATCAATAGCCTATTTCTTCAGAAATAGTAATAGCTGTCCCGGAGCAGCAGGTGCACTATTTGTTTTATGGATTGTCTTGAAAGTGCCATCAAGTATGTTGTCACCAATCTGCTCAAGCTTCCATACTCTTCTAAATTGAAATAATTTTCAAGATTCTCATGTTTCAAAACTTATCTTCCAAACAGCTCCTCAGTGGAAGTAATCATCTCTTCAAAAATTCTCTCCATTGAATTTTTTAGCAATTGAAAACAATCATTAGCTAACAAAATTTATGTAGGCTGCGTTGAATTAAAGGTGGAAATTGCAAGAAGACAAAGCCAACTCGACAAGGACGCTGGGTCCTTTGCAAATAATTCAATTAGTAGCAACAATAAAAGAAATGAAAAAAATTATTTCTTTTCAAAAAGCTAATTCTACTTTCTATTCCTTGTCATTAGCTAACAAAATTTGTGTAGGCTGCGTTGAATTAAAGGTTGAAATTGCAAGAAGACAAAGCCAACTTGACAAGGACGCTGGGGTCCTTTGCAAATAATTCAATTAGTAGCAACAATAAAAGCGGTGGAAATTACAAGAAGACAAAGCCAACTCGACAAGGACGCTGGGGTCCTTTGCAAATAATTCAATTAGCAGCAACAATAAAAGCGGTGGAAATTGCAAGAAGACAAAGCCAACTCGACAAGGACGCTGGGGTCCTTTGCAAATAATTCAATTAGCAGCAACAATAAAAGCGGTGGAAATTGCAAGAAGACAAAGCCAACTCGACAAGGACGCTGGGGTCCTTTGCAAATAATTCAATTACCAGCAGCAAATAAAACGGTGGAAATTGCAAGAAGACAAAGCCTCGACAAGGACGCTGGGGTCCTTTGCAAATAATTCAATTAGCAGCAACAATAAAAGCTACTCCACTTTCGGCACCTACTAAGGCCATTAACCCAACAATTCTTCTGTTGCTGTTCAGATTTTGGCTCCATTCTGTTATCTTTGGAGGCATCCGGGAAGAAAAGCCGTGAGGAGAGAGAGAGAGAGAGGCCACTTAGAAAAACAAAGCAGCCAATGGGGTGGAAGATACGTGCTCTCATCCCCAATCCTAAATTTCTGTTGTTTTCTTTTTTTTTTCAAATTGCATTTTTCGTTTGTTTTTTTTTGTTTGTATTATATTTTTGTGAGATATCTATATTTATATATATATAAAATGTTTGGGCCTTTGTAACTTTGTAACTTTGGTGAATTAGGCTTTATTATTGTAATCCCAAATTCCTTTTTTTAAATAAAAATTGGACCCTTAATTCCAATTGATAAGTAGTCCAAAATTTAGCCAAGCAAACCTTAAGCACTCAGGACCCAATAAAGAGTAAAAAATGTAAACAGAATTGATAATAGAATTAAAAATAAGAATAATGAAAATATAAATATATAAAAATAAGAATAAATATAAAATGAAATAAGAAAGTAAAAATATAGTGTCTACAATCATTGGCCTTAAAAAATCAAGAATCAAACCTAAACCGAATATAACCTAAAAACCCCAACTTCAATTTTGAGCCAAGATCTCTCCTGAACCAATGTACAAATCAAGGCAAGTAAATAGGAAAATTCAAGCTTGAGATGAGTAGAACAAAATACAGGAAACTCACCTCAATCCAAAGGTTGAATTAGAAGATCCAAGAGTTTGAAGGAAACCTTCCTTGAGGCTCCTTAGCTTCAATCCTTGAAATTTCTTGATTTTCTTTTTAGATCCTTACTTTAAGAGGCTAAGGAATCGTTTAGAAGTGATTAGCATTGGTTGACGTGGTGGTTTGGGTAGAAAAGATGAAAGAGAAGAGGTGAAGAAGAAAGAAGAAAAAAAAATAGTGGTTCTAGTCCAACCCAGACAATTTAAAGGCATGATTAGGCACAATTTATCAAATGGTCTGATGCCAGTGTTAGCTGCGAAATTGCTTACATTTTTAGTTGAATATCTTATTGAATTTGAGCAATTAACTTCTTAATCTTACACTAATTAGGTTGTTTTCATCTTTTAGCAACCATTTGAAACTTTGAGGAAGCTGTCTACAGCTAATAACCATTTGTATAGAGATCCGGCGTCGGCTTCCAATGGGTACAAGTCCATGTTGGACTTATTTGGATCCTTTTGACTTATGAAGACCCAATGTTCGGCCGTTGATCTTTCCTAACCCTCAAGACTTGTCAATTGAAACCCATAATGATAGAATATTCAATAGGAAGATTGAAACTTGAAGGCTAAGACTTGTAATTAATGAAGAGAAAAGTTTCAAGCACAAGGAAGAGGACTTTTTAATCTCTTAGGATTGCAACTCTAGCTACTATAAATACCTTTGTTTGTTACTAAGCTAGGGCTTTAAATTCTTAGCAATTTTCATAGTTATTTTAGTTCTTCAACAATAATGCTAGCGTAAACGTCTTTTCTTCAACTTAGTGACCTAGTTAGATGCTTTACTTCTATTTGTGAGATTTCATAATCCAAATTCAGTTTTCTTTCCATTTGTTCTTTGAATTCTGTGTGCTTAAGGTAAATATGATTGTTTATTTACTTGTCTATTGATTATTCTTTTGATTAGTGCACAATAATAATTTTTTTATTCAATTGACAAACCATTCTCTTTAAATCCATGCTGTTTAGGGTTTGATTGAGTTGTTAGTGGAACTTGAGTACAATGCTCTATTCAAGGGGAATTCAAAGAGGTTATTTAAAAGATTCATGCTAGGTGAATCTCTGATAATGGTTAACCTAGATTAATCTAGTTCTTAATGCTTTCTAACACTTAAATTTGGGCTGTTGGGGTTCCGAGTTAGTGTTAGGTTGAAAGATATGTTATGAAACTTGAGTAATTGCATGTCTAAGGTTTAAGATTAATAAATCATTAAAGATACTAGGTTCTTGCTTGATTGGTTAATGTAATTGTGAACGAAAACATATTCCTTTGGTAAAACAAGGATCAAATAGTAAGTAAGCATCCCCAGTTACTAGGTTAGAGGTTTTAGTCTTATCGATATCTTCTTAATTAGTTAGCACTTTATTTTAACAATTGCTTAACTTGAATTTCACCACAAACCCCCCTTTTACTTTTCTATTTTGAAGGCAAATATCAGTAAAGCTCTCTGTGGGATCAACCCTTGCTTGCCTTACTACATTAAAGCTTAGCTATAATTATTGCGGCAAAATTCTCAACAAATTTTGGCGCCATTTCCGGGGAACAACTGGTTGATCTTTGCTTTCTTTTTACTTTATTCTCATTTTTCAATTTATTCTTGATTTTTCTATTTCTTCTTTCTAAGTTGCTTAAGAGTTGATTGTTGATTGATTTTCAGGTCTATAAACCCCTATGATTTCATCAAGGTCACTTAAAGATATCTGAATTTTTTGTGAGTCTTTCGACATTCCAGAGCTTTCTGCTTCAAGCAAGGTTCCTTTGAGTGAAGAGAACATATCAACAATTAAGCCCTTGAATATCAAAACAAAAGATACAGTGGTGGATCAATAGATAATCCGAACTTCAATGACATGAAAAATAAGAACCGGAATCAAAATAACAAACTAGCAGAGAATCAAGAAAAAAAGGCAAACAATAAGAGAGATGATGGCTCCCACTATCAACCGCCAACCCTTTGTATTCGAATGTTGGATCTGAATGCCAATTTTGAATTAAAGTCTGCTCTTCTCCACCATCTATCTATCTTCCATGGTTTATCTAGAGAGAATCCCTATAATCACCTTGATCAGTTTCGGGTGGTTTATTCGACCATGAAGCCAACTGGAGTGGCTGAAGATCAAATCCAGCTTCGACCTTTTCCTTTCTCTTTGGCGGATTCAGCCAATGATTGGCTTTATGACCTTCCGACAGCTTCAATCTCATCATGGGAAGACATGGAAAGGGCATTCTTAGAGAAATATATCTATACCTTGAAGGCAGCCAATATCAAAAGAGAAATCAATAGCATTCATCAATAACCTTAAGAGTCTCTTTATGACTTTTGGCATCGATTTGAGAAGCTTTTGAAGAGTTGCCCTAATAATCAAATTGTAGAGGGAAGTTTGATTCAAACTTTCTACATTGGTTTCAAACAGAATGAGAAGTGGCAACTCGATTTTGCAGCCAAAGGTTCTTTGCTTCAACTACCTACCGCTGATACTTAGGAGATTATTCAAATCATAGCCTCTACAACTCAAGAGTTTGAATCTAAAGATGATTTTGATAATCGCAAGGTTAATAAGGTTAACATAAAAACTCAGCTAGCTTTATTTCAGCAACAACTGTCACAATTAACTTCTATAGTCATAAGATAGCAACAACATGGACATTCTTCTCTTTCAAAACATTGTGGAATTTGCTACCTTACTACTCATCCTACTAATTCATGTCCTTCACTTTTTGATGATTCCAATGAGCAAGTTAATATTGTAAGCAATGCTCCTAGGAGATATGATCCTTACTCGAACACCTACAATCTTGGATTGAGAGATCACCCAAATTTAAGATATGGAAAATCGATATCTCAAAATCAACCATTTAGATTTCTATACCAATAAGGAAACCTTCCATTTCAACAGAGATCTCAAGCCAATCAAGCTAGTCAAGGGAATGTGGGTACCTTTCAGAACTCTAACAATTCTAGATTAGAAGCTTTGGTGAACAAGATAGCCATATGAATTCCAACAATCCACAAAAGCATTCCAAGATTTAGCAACATTGCAATTCCAACAAATGAGGACTTCCATTGATGATATTAATAGACAAATGGGGTAAATGGCTACTTTAATCAATAAGCTTCAAGCTCAAGCTTCAAATAGATTTCCATCTCAACCCTTGAAGAATCCAAAAGAGAATGCAAGTGTTGTACATTTGAGAGTGGTAAGGTTTGCAAGGAAAAGAGTCTAAATCCAAGCATGTTGTTCATGGAAAAGAGATTGAAAATAAGGAGAATAGTTTATCTATTCTTGAAGAAAATAAAAATAAAGAAAATGGAGGTCAAAATCATTTTCCAGAGTCGACTACCACTTGCCCATTTAGTCGGCCACCGTTTATACCTCAGAAGGACCCCTCCTCTCTATCATATTCTGAAACGGTGCCAGCTTCCCATACAACTGGCCATCACTTGTTATCAGAGGAGCAACCTTCCTCTCTCTCTCTCGTCCAAACCCAGCGTCACAGGTTTGCCCCCAAGCCTGCAACTGTTTGGTCAATGTACTTCCCAAAATAATGACTTTGAAGCCTCAACTTTAACAACTTCTCCCAATACCTCTAAGTTCTAACTCAATGAATTTCGGTTTTAAGACTAATTTGTGTGCTTCTTTTTTTACTAGGTTGGCAAAGAAATCAAAAGGTGTAGAGGATAAGGACTCTTAGAAGTTTTCTGGAAAGTTAACATCAATATTCTTTTGATTAAAACAATCAAACAAATTTTGAAATATGCAAAGTTCCTTTAAGATCTTTGTACCAACAAGAGGAAGCTAGAAGGGAATCATATGGTGACTATGAGTGAGAAGAGAAGTTACTTTGAGTACTTTGGGAGTACAAAAAAGCTATTGGATGGTCAATTGTGGACATTAAAAGGATCAGCCTTTCCATTTGCATGCATTGAATTCTTATGGAAGAAGATGCAAAACCTTCAAGTTAGCCACAAAAAAGACTTAACCCTTCAATGTAAGACGTTATCAAGAAGGAAGTGCTTAAATTGCTTTAAGTAGGGGTGATCTACCCTATTTCTAATAGCAAATGGATAAGTCCTGTCTAAGTGGTTCCCAAAAAGACTGGAATCATAGTGATAGAGAATGATCAAAGAGAATTGGTGCCTCAAAGAGTCCAAAACGGTTAGAGAGTGTGTATTGACTATCAAAAACTCAACTTAGCTTAAAAGGACCATTTTCCTTTGCCATTCATTGACCAAATGTTTGAAAGTTGGCTGGTCATGCTTTCTATTGTTTCTTAAATGGATATTCAGGCTATTTTTAGATTGTCATAGCCCTTAAAGATTAAGAAAAGACAACATTCACCTGCCCTTATGGAACCTTTGCATGTAGAAGGATGGCTTTTGATTTGTGCAATGCTCCAACTACTTTTCAGATATGTATGATGAGTATCTCTTCCAAATTTGTGGAAAACATCATAGAAGTCTTCATGGATAACTTCATTGTTTATGGTGACACTTTTGATTCATACTTACATCATTTATCTTTTATATTAGCTAGGTGCATTGAAACTAATTTGGTTTTGAATTCTGAAAAATGTCACTTCATGGTTGATCATGGCATAGTATTAGGGTATGTAGAGTCATCTAAGGGAACAGAAGTAGATCAAGCAAAAATTAATGCTATCAAGAACCTACATTACCACTCTTTAGTGAGGGAAATTCGTTCTTTTCTTGGTCATGCAGGTTTTTATAGGAGGTTCATCAAGGATTTCTCCAAGATAGCAGCCCCTACATGTCAATTATTGCAAAAAGAGGTGCAATTTGGTTTTAATAAAGAATGCAAGCATGCCTTCGAAAAGCTAAAAGTCCTCCTTACTTCTACTCCTATCATTCAACCACTAAACTGGGAATTGCTATTTGAATTAATGTATGATGCTGACTTTGCCATTGGTGTTGTGTTGGGACAAAAAGTTTGAAGGCAATCACATGTTATCTATTATGCATCAAGATTGTTGAATGAAGTCCAAAGAAACTATACAACCACTGAAAAAGAGCTCTTAGCTATTATGTTTGCATTAGACAAATTTCGCTCTTATGTTTTAGGAACTAAAGTCATCATGCTTTCTAATCATGCAGCTTTGAAATACTTACTTGTAAAGAAGGAAGCCAAACCAAGATTAATCTATTGGATTCTCTTGCTCCAAGAGTTTGACATAGAGATTAAAGACAAAAACGGAGCAGAAAACATGTTGGTTGATCATTGAAGTAGGTTGGTAAGTAAGGAGGTAAGCTTCCCTATTGATGACTCTTTTCCTTATGAGCAATTGTTGAATGTAAGCACTATTATGCCTTGGTATGCTGATATTGCAAATTTCCTTGTCACTAAAACTTTACCTCGTGATATGCCTAAGTCTCATAGGAACAAATTGATGACTAATTCTAGATCTTATATATGGGATGATCCTTATCTTTGGAAATTTTCTACTGATTCGGTAATTAGAAGATGTATTCCTGAGCATGAACATCATAACATTCTTTCCTTTTGTCATGAATATACTTGTAGAGGTCACTTTGATTCTCAAAGAACAGCTAGAAAGGTGTTAGAATGTGGTTTCTATTGGCCTGCTATTTTCAAAGATGCATATCTCTTCCATAAAACTTGTGATAGATACCAAAGAATTGGTAATATAACTTTTAGAGATCAAATGCCATTACACTTCATTGTTGTTTGTGAAATCTTTGATGTCTGGGGCATTGATTTCATGGAACCTTTCCCCAATTCTCATGGTAAACTATATACTTTGTTGGCTTATGATTATGTTTCTGAATGGGTGGAAGCTAAGGCCACCAGGACTAATGACTTGAAAGCTATTGTAGCATTTGTTAGGTCTTAGATTTTTGCTCGTTTTGGGATACTTAAAGCTTTGATAAGTGACTAAGGCACTCACTTTTTCAACTAGTTTGTTAAAGCACTTTTAAGAAGATATGGTGTGACTTACAAAGCCTCCACTGCGTATCATCCTTAAACCAACAGCCAAGCAAAGGTGTGTACTTTATAAACCAAAGCTACTTTTAAGACAACGAATATGAACCGAAAAGATTGGAGTACAAGGGTAACTGATGCACTTTGGGCCTTTCGAATAGCTTACAAAACTCTTTTGGGCATGCCTCCTTATCACTTAGTGTATGGGAAGACATATCATTTGCTGGTTAAGCTTGAACATAATGCTTGGTGGGCTATCAAGTCTTGTAATTTGAACCTTGACGAATCTGGCATCTATCGCCAGCTACAATTACAACAGTTAGAAGAGATTCGGAATGAAGCTTTCAATAACTCTCTTATTTACAAGACAAAGATAAAAGTTTACCATGATAAGCTTCTAGCAAGGAAAGAATTTTGAAGTTGGACAAAAGGTTTTGTTGTACAATACCAAATTACACCTCTTTCCAGGCAAGCTCAAGAGTAGATGGATCAAACCCTTTGTGGTTACTCAAGTGTTTAATCGTAGAGCTACTGAGATTCAAAGTTTGGCTACCCCTAACATCATGAAAGTGAATGGGCATAGATTGAAACCTTACTTGGAAAGTCTTCTAGCACATGGTGTAAAGGATTTCCACCTTAAAGAACCTTCTTACACTTGACACAAAAATAGGCTAAGTTTAGCCAAAGACATTAAGCAAAGGCGTTTGTTCGAAGGTAAACCAATTTCTTTATCTTTAGCTTTACATTCTTTAGTTTTATGTTTTCTTATTTCATGTTTACATCTTTAATAATTTCAAACTATGGTTTTGTAGGTGAAGAGATCAAGGAAGATATTGGAAAATCTATGAAGCTTATATTGTTTATTTGAGGGATTTTTCTTAAGCTTTACTTGAATATTCATTATAGATTTAACTTGATTTTCCCTGGCATTTGCTTACTTACTTATATTTTTTATAATTAAGAACATTCATACATAATTCCTAGTGGCTATCCTTTCAAGATTGAAAATGTCTTTCATTAGTACAAGACTGGTGAAGATTTTCAAGAGTTTGGGCAACTTTGGAGCTTGTTTGACACATTCGGACCTAATTTGACTTTTTCCTACAATCGGAATAGTTTAAGACGACGTGTTAACTTGAGAATACATCAGTCCGGATGTGTCTAATTAATAAGAGAAGTTAAGGTTAAGATAAAATGGAGTTGGAAGATGAGACAAGTGACCATGCATGGAAGCACAAATTGGACTTCTTTAAGTCCATAACTAATGGATTGGACATCCATTAGTGATTTGGTCGGTGGATCAAGTCAATGATCGAGATTATGAGAGGTGGAAAAGAGGGAATTAAGTCTGGCCTGGGATTCAAGCAAACTCGGTGTCAAGCTTATCTATAAATAGGGGGAGATAAGCTCTCTCCCTCTCATTTTTCTTCTCCCTTATTTCTTCTCCTCTCATTTGCTCTCTCGGAGCAATTTTGGACTTTTGCAGATCCTAACAATCCGACCAAAAGATCAAGGCCAGATCTTGGTATGTTATTCTACTTGCCATAATCTACGCTTTATTAAGTTTTCCCGCATTTCCATGCATCGGTTTAGGAGAGATCTCGTCTCGAAGTTAGGTCTAGCTTTTTGTTAAATTTTAAGTTTAGATTTGAGATCTAGGAACTTTGAGTTGATGATTTCGAGTTTTCTCTCAGTAAACATGTTGTGGGCATTGCAAGGAGCACCTGGATAAGTCCTTTGGTCGATTGGTGATCGAATGGCACGGGAAAAGGAGCAAAAGGCTTGGATCCCAAGCCTTTTTGGCTCGTCTCCAGCGCCAGAGTGACAAATGGCCACCCCGACCAAGTCCCGAACGGGACTTGGTCGGGTCACGCATGGGAGCTGCCCGCAGGGCAAGTCCCGAATGGGACTGGGTCAGTCCCAGGCGGGAGTGCCCCTGTTCACACGGGGGCCACCCCAAACCTTAAGGGCATTTTGGTAATTTTTGTCAAGTGTCCGATTGACCCCGAAACCTCCCGGACACTTTTCTAAGCCCCGAAACACATCCAAACACTGTCTTAGGTCATGCTAGAGCCTCATAGTTGTATTCATAAGTTTTATTATGAATGCTACTACGTATTTCCGTGTATTAGGGTTTTAGATGATCGAGTGCGGCGATTCTCCAAAAGTTAAGCTACGCGGATCGCTTGGGAGTATACGAACCTCCCAACACTGTGAGTGACTTAGATTTCTTTGCTTAGCCATTGGGCATAAAGGTTTTAAAAGGGTTTTAAAAACATAAATGAATTTCAAAGGTTTTGGGATACGGGAAATCCACACACACACATTTTGCATGGTGATATACCCACGTAGAGAGTGGGGAGGTTTTAAAGAAAATATAAAGAATTATGTGTATGTGTGTGTTTATATATTTAAATGTATATGTTTTATACATATATACATATATATATATGGTATATGTTATGGATGGGTTACGAGATGAGCGATTGAGAGGGTTCCTTGGGGCTCCGATATAAGGGAGCGTGGACCGAGTCTAAGAGGCTTACAAAGATGCAGTCGTGGATCGCCTATAGAGGGGCACGATGACCGAAGACCTTGTGAGAGGCATGTAGGATAACTCGCCAGGGCTTAATGTAGCTGTGTTCCACCACAGCGTTTGGCACTATCGAGGGAACATGCTAGAGAAAAAGAAAATGTGAAAATGGTTTTAAAAAAAAAAAAGATAGCCCTTGGTGCAGTAAGGCATAATATGACTAACGGGTCGACCCTTCAGTATACTAGAGGCCAGTCCATTTTAGATATGTATATATTTATTTAAATTATTTTGAAAGAAGGTTCTTGGCTAGAGAACTAGAAAGAGATTTTGAAAAGAAAAATATTTATTTTATTATTATGTTTTTGGATTTCCCCTATTCTCCCTAACCCCGATTGAGATTTATTGGACTTTTGTCACTTACCTATATCCAATGTGAATGGATGCAGATCCGCGTACGTTGATAGCAGATAAATCAGAGGCTCACTAGGAGGTGTCGATGGCTTAGGTGTAATTGTTTCCGCTGCGTAGGTATTCTTTTGATTTAGCCCACTAGTACATCTTTTAAAGTTAATTATTTTATTAAATGATTTCTAATTTAAGTTTTAGTTTGTTTTATAGCGATAATATCCATTTCTATGCCTGGCGGTGCTTCAGGTGTGTGACTAGCAAGTACGTACTTCAAGGCAGCACGGCGATTGCCACATGACCGGCCCGAACGGGTTAGGGTGTGACAACTTTAATGGTATCAGAGCGTTTAAACGATTCTAACCGTTTTTAAAAGTCACAAAGTATTTTTAAAGTGTTTTCAAACGTTTTCAAAGCTAGTGGATTAGATAAGTTTAAAACTTCAAAGTTCAAGTACGTGGTTACTCGAATGCATAAAAAATGTCTAGACCTATTCTTAGAATACCTTCATTAGCAGCAAGCCACCATATAGAGTTCTCGAGTGTGGTCTTTAGGTGAGATGACACCACGACCACCTTTTTCTCGAAATTTGTGAAAGCAAAGAAAGCTTTCCAAGAAATCCCCCAAAATCAATCTTTCAGCCTATAATATTCTTTCTACTCGACAGCTAAACAGAACAAGGAATGGTAAATTCCTTGAGATGACGAGATAGGTGATATCTCGTCTAACCCCCCCCCCCCAAGATAGCCTAATCGGAGGCTTACCAGTGAAGATAACTGGTTCGATGTCCACTACCTCAGACATCGAGACTCACTAGTAAAAAAGCGAGTTTAACTTTTAAACCTAACCTGATGTGTTTTTCGCAATTCTTTACACTAGTACATGTAAGACTTGGGAGGACGTGAAGCTACTAGAATAAGGCAAGGAGCCAAGATGGACTTGACGTGCATGAAGGCTAACCCCACTTCTCTCGCTCTCTACACTGTTAGCGTGTAGCTTAGGAGAGAGAGTCGGTTTAGAAAGAAAGAAATCGAAGAGATCGATCACGAATGATGAGGTTTACCAAAAACCTCAGGACATGAGATGAAGCATCTAAGCAAAGGGATGAAGGATCAAGGAGGACCTCATAAAGCAACAAATGGATGGATGAAAAAGGTGAAGCCAAGGAAGAGTTAGCCAAGTGAAGAGATCGCTGAGGAGCCCACATGGGAGCAACAAAAACCTTGGAGGCTAGGGTTCGAGGAGTACTACAGAGCACTGACACTCGAACGCTTGGGCCTTGGATAGCATACGAGGGGGTTGGGCTTGACCCGACACTGTGGTAAACCTAGTGGGATGAGCACACAGGTTGGCAAGTTTGGAGGGATAAGCCCAAAGATTGCCTGAATAATGCTCCTGGGAATGAGTAGGAAGTGAAAGAAGTTGCTGCAAAGACTAGCTGACTTCTCTTATTCTTACACCATTGTGTGTAAGTGGCGAAGAAAAAGGGGAACAGAGGTGATGAGAGAGAGACCATTCGAAGTTAAAAGGGGTTGGTGCCCACAGACTTCAAGATCTAAGATGAATAACAACAGAAAAGCAAGTCAATTGAGGATGACCATCTAAGGAAAATTAGAAAAGATCGAGATCACGAAAGGTGAGATAAGGGAGAGTTACTCAAAGATGTGATAAGGATTGATAAGAGAAAACTCTAAAAGATTGAGGATGGCAAAAAAGAAGAGTAAGGAAATAGAAATAAGAGAAAAGCCATTCTTGGGAAACGATGAGGAGCAATAAGGCAAGGATGACAAGACGGAGAATAAAGGAAGAATGAAAAGAGATCACATCCATATGGTCAACGAGTAGTACATCCATTACTACTTGCTTGACCATTGGATACCAATGTTAAGAGAAGATATCGGAGAAAGAAGAGAAAGTAAGTGGAGATGGAGGAAATGGAATAAGTAGAACGATAAGCTAGAAACCTCCACTTCTAAGGGGATTAAAGGAGATGAACCGCTTATCATTGGTTGATAATGAGAGTAAGAAAGAGGAGACCTCCAAGGGATAATAAGGAATGACTTTGTCAAAATCAGTAGGAAGTAAGCAAGCGAATAAAGTAGAATGCATGGCAATGATAAAAATGCCTACATACGTCCAAATAAAGAGCACAAAAAGAACTTTCCCTTGAGTTGGGAAGTTGTCACCAAAGAGAGAACTGGTGGGGAAGAAGAAGTAGAAAAGAAGGGGAAGGCACACCCTTAACAAAAGATATAAGAGATGTCGTGATGTAGTGCGGAAGCTTTCTTAATAAGGAAAGAAAACATAAAACTCTAGGTAATGAAAATCCTAGGTTAATCAGAGATGAATAAGACCTAAAAGAAACAGAAACTTAGTTCAGTTGATGAACTAAGTATAGGCTAACTAGGGATAGAGCCTTAAAAGAAGAAAAGCATAACACGTTAGAAAACTTTAACCTTAATTAGTGGTAATTTCATAATCAACCATAGGTTAATAACTCCAAATGACTGACTAGGTAGAACTAGTAAATAGTAAGACTAGGAAATTAGGAGTTGAGGTAAATCCTAGGTAGATAACCAATGAATAGGTTAAAGAAAGCCAATAAAAAAGGGTTTAAAAAAGCCTGGAAAGAGGATTAAGGAATAGGTAGAACTAGTAAATAGTAAGACTAGGAAATTAGGAGTTAAGGTAAATCCTAGGTAGATAACCAAGGAATAGGTTAAAGAAAGCCAATAAAAAAGGGTTTAAAAAAGCCTGGAAAGAGGATTAAGGAATAGGTAGAACTAGTAAATAGTAAGACTAGGATATTAGGATTTGAGGTAAATCCTAGGTAGATAACCAAGGAATAGGTTAAAGAAAGCAAATAAAAGACTTAGAAAACAGACATTAACTAAAGAAAGTCGAGCATAATGAACCTCAATTTTGAGTGAAACCTAGGCACTACATCATACTACGAATAGGTCAAAGAAAAGAGAGAATAAACAAGAATGATCGGAGGTCAGAACTTCTATGATGAGAAAAGGTTAAGAGTATGAAAGGAAGTAAAGCAAAACCCCCGATTGCTTAAGTTATAAATGACGAGATAAAGAGGTTGGATAGAAAGAAAAAACGGAGAAAAGATAAGAGAAGAAGCACTCAAAGGAAATGAGTGAATGGATGTGATTGTATCTTAATGGATGGTAGATAGTAGGCTTTTCATTGCTTGTCTACCCTGATGAAGCAAAAAATAAATGGAAGAGAAGAAAAGAGAAATAAAGAAATGAGGATACCAAAGTATGGGGAGTAAATAAGGTGAAGAGATGATAAGGGCGAGAAAAATGATGATAATGGAAAATTTAAAGAATAATCAAACACAAAGAAAGAGGAAAATGGATCGACTTAGGTAAGAGTCAGAGAAAGAGTGAGGATAAATGAGATGATAATTGAAATTGAAAAAGACAAAAAGGTGAAAGCATGGTAAAAGAATGGAATAGAAGGAATAAGAGTAAGGAGTTAAAGGAATATGGAAGATAAGTTAGAGATCATGAAGGAGGAGAGTAGACCAACTTTGAGGATAACCTCCCCGAAGAATGATGAGTGAAGAAAAGATGTGGGCAATGAAGTTAGATCAAGCTAAAATAGAGATAGCTAAGCACGGACAAGATCGTAGAAAATGGATAATGGAGAAAGGTGTTGTCCACGATAAATAAACCATGATGTGGACGACAAAGAGAAGATATCAAGTAATCAAGAACCGAGGACGGCTAAGATAAAAGAAGACCCGCATGAGAAGAGCAAGAAATACGGGAACTGAGACAGAAAAGATGACAAGAAAGAACCCCGAGTACTCAATGGAAGGAGTACGGGGATAAGGAAAGGAACTTAGTAAGCTCATAAGCTTCTATGAGCACAGCTAGAGAGAGGAGAAAAAAGGTTATTCTAACACCCAAGAGAAGCAAAGGCTTTAAAAGGAAAAAGAAATAAGGATGAGGACAATGAAGAAAACCAGAGAAGAAAGCAAGAAGAGAAAAGATGAAGTCAAGGTAGAGGAAACCTTGGATGAGACGTGAAAGATCACATAAATCAAGGTAAAAGAGTATAGAGAAGAGAAAGAATATGGAGATGACCCTAATGAAAAGGGTATGGAGGTGTCAAGAGCTACAGAATGATGCCAAGGGATGGCAATGGACCCAAGATAAAGGTAAATCGAGTGAAGGGATAAGAAACCCTAAGACGATGGAATACGAAGATGAAGAAGCTACAAAGGATGCCGCACGAATACAACGTGTGCGATTTACTTTGTCTAGTATTGACGGGAAGGCAAGAGAAAAGTGGACCCCACAATGGACTGTGAGCGATTAAAAGGAGAGAAAAGGTTAGAAAAGGGGATAAGGAAACCCCCAGATAGCATTGTTAAGGAAATGAGGAAAAGAAATCGACCATCGGCAAAGAAGCTAATGTGAAGAAAGGAGGTCGTAAGAAAGAGAAACACGCGACACCTCCGAAAGTGGACATTCCAGGGAAGTGAAAGATGAAAGAAAGCCTAAGAGGCCAAAGAAATAGCATATATGGGTATGAAGTCGAGGCTCAGGTACGAGTAACTTGGGAGCCATGTGAGGCGTCCCTATGAGAGGAAGGGTCAGAAATTGAGATCTTGAGGATCTCTGTGATAACCACTCGAGCGGATCGATCCAGAGTATGGCTGGGGAGTGCATGAGGCCACCTAGAGTTCTCCATCCCGGAGAGGATGAGAGATGTTATGAGATGGGCTTGGGGCCCTAATTAAGATAGAGATGGGCAGTCAAAGAGTGAATCAGAGTGTAAGAGCCGAGAGGGCATGATCTGTGATTCCTCTGATATGATATGGCCGAGAGTGGGCCAGTGTGTACAGGAGCTCGACTCATACACTACGAGACTAGAAAGGAAAAAGATCAGAAAAAAAAAAGAATAATAGCAAAGAACAAAATGGAAAAGCAAGACCAAGATAAGGAAAGACAACTAACTCACCTCCCACCTCACTGTGGAGGCAAAGGAGTTAACCCAAGGTCTTCCCTAATATCTTGGATACAAAAACGAGTACAAGACCATGAAACAACGAGAAGTGCGTCGGTGGATGGCCTCAAAGAGAGAAGCAGTAACAAAGAAAAGGAGAAGAGACTCCTAAGAGGAGTAAGAGGTATGGAACCTCAAAAGTATAAGAAGGTAGTCTCATCAGGAGAGACTTTAAAGAAAAAAAGAGAGCAAATCAAGAGGATCAAGTAAGCATAGCTAAAGCGGAAGAAGAACTTCAAAGTGGCAAAATTGAAGTAGTGAAGTAAGGCTAACCCATAAATGGGCAAGTGGTAGGCTATGTTAAGGAAAAGAAGAGGTTCAAACTCAAGAGCAAAAGGGCAGTGAAGCCGCTCTTGAAGAAGAATGATCGGAAGAGATTAAGACGCAAGTTAGTGGGCGTCAGCAGCAAATAGTGGTGCGGGCAATATTCAAAAACGAGAAGGAGGCTTGAAGCAGAAGCCAAATCTTCCCAAAGCTACCTTGATAATTTCGAGGACGAAATTTTTAGAAGGAGGAGAAAGTTGACACACCCGGACCTAATTTGACTTCTTTGTACAATCGGAATAGTTTAAGACGGCATATTAACTTGAGTCCAGATGTGTCTAATTAAGAAGAGAAGTTAAGATTAAGATAAGACGGAGTTGGAAGATGAGACAAGTGACCATGCATGGAAGCACAAATTGGACTTCTTTAAGTCCATAGCCAACGGATTGGACGTCCATTGGTGATTTGGTCAGTGGATCAACCCAAGGATTGAGATTATGAAAGGTGGAAAAGAGGGAATTAAGTCTGCCCCGGGATTCGAGTAGACCCGGTGTCGAGCTTATCTATAAATAGGGGGAGATAAGCTCTCCCCCTCTCATTTTTCTTCTCCCTCATTTCCTCTCCTCTCATTTGTTCTCTCGGGGCAATTTTGGACTTTTGGTAGATCCGGATAATCTGACAGAAGGATCAAGGTGAGATCTTGGTATGTAATTCTACTCACCTTAATCTATGTTTTATTAAGTTTTCACGCATTTTCGTGCATCAGTCTAGGAGAGATCTTGGCTCAAAGTTAGGTCTAGCTTTTTATTAAATTTTAAGCTTAAATTTGAGATCTAGGAACTTTGAGCAATGATTTCGATTTTTTTCTCAGTAAACGCGTTGTGGGCATCGCGAGGATCGCCAAGATAAGTCTGTCAGTCGATTGGCGATCGAATCGCACGGAAAATGGAGTAAAAGGCTCGATTCCCATGCGGGAGCTACCCGTAGGCCAAGTCCCGGGCGGGAGTCCCTTTGTTCACGCGGGGGCCACCCCAAACGTTAGGGGCATTTTGGTAATTTTTGTCAAATGTCCGATTTTAACCCCGAAACCTCCTGGACACTTTTCTAAGCCCCGAAATACATCCAAACACTATCTTAGGTCATGCTTAACCCTTATAGGTGCATTCATAAGTTTTATTATGAATGCTAATACGTATTTTCGTGTATTAGGGTTCCGGATGATCGAGTGCGACGATGCTCCGGAAGTTAAGCTATGTGGATCGCTTGGGAATATACAAACATCGCAACACTATCAGTGACTTAGATTTCTTTAATTAGCCACTGGGCATAAAGGTTTTAAAAGGGTTTTAAAAACATAAATAAATTTCAAAGGTTTTGGGATACGGGAAATCCACACACACACACACATGTTGCATGGTGATATACCTACGTAGAAAGTGGGGAGGTTTTAAAGAAAATTTAAAGAATTACATGTGTGTGTGTGTGTGTGTGTTTATATATTTAAATGTATATGTTTTATACATACATATATATATATATATGATATATGTTATGGATGGGATGCGAGATGATCAACTGAGGGGGTTCCTCGAGGCTTTGATATAAGGGAGTGTGGACCGAGTCTGAGAGGCATGTAGAGACGCAGTCGTGGACCACCTATCTCTTTTCTTTTTAAAACCATTTTCACATTTTCTCTTTCCCTAGCCCGTTCCCTCGGTGCAGTGAGGCATGATACGACCGACGGGTCGAGCCTTTAGTATATTAGAGGCCAACCCATTTTAGATATGTATATATTTATTTAAATTGTTTTGAAAGAAGGTTCTCGACTAGAGAACTAGAAAGAGATTTTGAAAAGAAAAATATTTATTTTATTATTATGTTTTTGGATTTTCCCTATTCTCCCTAACCCCGATGGAGATTCATTGGACCTCTGTCACTCACCTATATCCAATATGGATGGATGCAGATCTGCATACGAGGATAGCAGATAGATCAGAGGCTTACTAGGAGGCATCGGTGGCTTAGGCGTGGTTGTTTCTGCTGCGTAGGTATTCTTTTGATTTAGTCCACTAGTACATCTTTTAAAGTTAATTATTTTATTAATTGATTTCTAATTTAAGTTTTAGTTTGTTTTGCAATGATGATATCCATTTCTATGCCTGGCGATGCTTCAGGTGCATGGCTAGCCAGTACATAATTAGAGGCAATACGGTGGTTGCCACGTGGCCGGCTTGAACGGGTGGGGGCATGACATTGTTTCTTGTATGCATTGAGAAGTTTGATTGAAGGAGCTTGGCTAAATTTAGTAGGGAGCCTTGAAATTGAATTTCAACATTAATCTACGATCTTAAAAGTTTCTACCCACAACCAACCAACCACCTTCCCATACACCAGTCGTTGGCTATCTGGCTTCCATGCCTCTCTAAGATTCTACCCACACCCAGCTGTCGGGTCACAATGAGTCGGCTGCCAGGTGGCCTTTTAACCCCCTACCGGCCATGGTTTTTTTCATTCCCTCATTCCAACCTTGCTAAGCTCCGTTCCCATGCATATTACACCTCTAAACTCCCTTCAATTCACTTCCTACCTTCTAAACACTAAAATCTTCAAGATTACTTCCACATTGCCACTTTAAACTCGAAACCCATTCCATTAACCACTCAAATTCATCATCCAATCCATCCTTTGCATAAGATTTCTCAACCTTTGAAGATCGGTGACTAGTTTGAGCTATTTGGTGGTAATTTCGAATTCAAGCTTGGTCATGGAAATTCATGTAATCTTTCATCTTCTTTTTACTTAGTAAGTGATTCTCAAGACTTCTCTTCAACTTATTTATCATTTAACTTGAGATTGCTAGCAACTTGAAGTTGGTAGCTTGTTAATATTGTGCTTGAATTAGGGTTTGATTTGGAAGCTTGATTTTGTGGATAATTGTTTAAATTAAGTTTGTGGGATTGCTTGGTTATTCAATTGGAGTGTTTCTCTTCAAAATTGCCTACATGGTTGATTGGAATATTGTAGTTTGATTATTGATTGAAGCTTGTAAACTTTAAGTATACAGGGTGTTTATGAAAATGTCTAAGAGAGTTAGCAAGCCATCTACCAAGGCAAAGAGGCTAGTTCATCAATTGCCAAGAGTATCCCCAAGAAGTCTAAGTTAGTGAGCAAGGGCAAAGAACCAATTGCTAATGAAGCTCCACCAATGTAAGAAGCTTTTGATTCTACCATATTACACAATAAAGATTGCCAAGAATGGTTTACTGCACACAAGATTAAGCCATTTGTGCTAGAAAAGACTATTTCTCTTGAAATTGATTTTCTTTTTGGCATCATCGAAGTTTTCTTTACACTTGGTTGGCAATCCACTTTCAAGTTCAAGGGTTCTTACTATCCTGAATTGGTGCATCAATTCTATGCCAACATTGAAGGCAAGACTTCTCCATCTAGTTCCATCAAGACTATGGTGAAAAGGTAACCTATTTTGCTCGCTTCAGAATACTTAACTCCGTACTTCAAGATTCCAAATGAGGGTATTCTCCTTATTTTCATCATTGTTCAAAAAGATACTTGCCAAGAAGCGAATAGAGCTTGGTGTAAGCAGCAAACTCTTGACTAACTTAATGTTTTGGAGATCAAGAATGATGTTTCGTGCAAGCATTTAGATATCAAGGCTAGACTTGTGGTATACTTTCTTTAATTCAATGTTGATCCTAAGACTAGTGGTATTCATAAGGTTCGCAACATTAATCTTTACTACATGGACAAGCTTCTCTTCGGTATAGAGAAGGATACAAAGCTTCATTTGGCCTCTATCATCATTGAAGCTATAAGAGGTGTGGTGACACCTAAGAAGATGATTCGATGTCTAGTATTTTTAGTGCTAATTAGCAAGATCATTCAAAAGATGGGCATTCATATCAATAGAGAGATCACTCTTAAGACTACTAATGATGTTGTTGATAAAAATAAGCTCATCACTTTCACCTATAACTTCAATGGTCATTGGTGGACTAATCCTAATCGATTGACTAAGGATTGTATTCCTCCACCACTTGATGAAGCTCAAGAGGAAGAAGCTGAAATAGAAGCTATTCATGATGAGTAAGAGGCACCTTCTATCTCCTCTTTCACTGGGCCAAAACAAGGTAGACCTCTCTCTCACTTTGCATTTCAAAATCAATTCTTTGATTGGATGGAAAGGCAAGAGAAAGACTACGTTGATCTTCGAGTTCAAGTTGAAGACACCAATGAAGTTCAATTGACTGATCGATCCAAGTTCAACCAGATTTTGGCCAACAAAAAGTCGAATTTTGGAGCTTCTTCAAGGACGACAGCCACCTCAGTGATGAGTCACTAGGAATTGCAGTTTAGCATGCATTGCATTTAGTTAATTAGTTTAATTTTGCTTTTCTTTATTTCTGTTTTTATTCAGAATTAGTGATATGTATATTAACCCCTATGTCCATTTTCCTTATGCATAGCCTTCTAGGGAGTCTAATTCAAGGTAATATCATTCTTCTCTTGCACTTAATTCCTTGAATTCTTCTTTTCTATACACATTGAAGATAATGTGCTGTTCAAGTGTGGGGGGTGACGTATAGTTCATAATTTTTAAATTCTTGTGATTATTTCTTCTTTTTTATTTAAGTTCTCTTATCTTCGTTAATTGCTTATTCTCTGATTTTTTTTTCAATTGTTTTTGATAACTTTTTAGTTTCATTGTGATTTTACAATTGCTTTAGGGAAGTAGAATGCTTTTTTAGTAGAAATCATAAGAAGTTGAAATTTTTAAGTTAGAATTCTTAGCTTTTCTAAATTTGATTCTACACAACTTGTAGAGTGATTTAGCACCTTAAGCGAGAATTTGAGCTCTAAATATTGTCTCCACAATCTTTTCCTTTTTTGAGTGTTATAAATCTCCATTAAGCTTCAATTCTAGAACTTGCTTGGAAACCTTTTTGAGACTACATAATACACATACTCACTAAATTTTCTAAAGATCTTTAGGATTGAGCTTGAGCCAAAATTGAGCCTTCCTTTATGAAAAACCATTGTAGTTAGCCCCTTTGAGCTTTATAAAGATATATCATGTCTTTCTTTTGTTAACCCTTCCATAAAGAACCTTGACCTAGAAAGAAAAACAAAATATTCTCTATCCTTATTCTTGATTTAGTAAAGCTACTTACATTTGCTTTTGTTCTTTGAAAGGTAAACAAAGGAAGAAATGTAGGGGAAAACCACATATTGGCTGGAAATTAAAGAAGAATAACTTTTCCAAGAGAAATTACATTGAAAAGAAAGTGTCAAAATAAGAAAAAGAATGAATGCAAAAGCATGTGAAAAAATTGGCAATGATTCTTAGTGCTCAAAAGAAAGAAAAGTAAAAAGGAAATTGGAGTATGATGGAGTGATGAATTGAAATAAAAGATGGGCTATTATTTGTTAAATCTGTCTGTATTATTTTCTTTGCTCTACTATCTCTTAAATTTTGCTTTGATTTTCTTGTCTTTTCTTTATTAACTCATTCTTCCCAAGCCCCATTACAACCCTTTTGAGAAAAGATCTTAGCATTAAGAATTTACTGAAGTATGGTTAGTAGAGTAGTGGAGATTAGGTTCACAAGCAAGCTATGGTAAGAGGTGTTTCATGGAGGATTGGAGTGAAAACTTAAACACTTTAGGGTAAGGATGAGTGATTGAGTGAAAACCTTACTCTACTTAGTTGTGATTTGATGAAGAGTTAGGATTGTTAATGATTCTTACTCTCTCTTTTAATTGCTTTTTGTTTTCTTACTTGAGCTTTATTGCTATTTTCTTATGTTCTTGTGATTTAAGAATGTGGTTTGAAGATTATTATTCATTAAGTTTTTGGTCTTAAAAAGCTTACCTAAGGACAAGCAATTGATTAAGTGTGGGAGGAATTTTTTAGTTGCGAAATTGCTTACATTTTTAGTTGAATATCTTATTGAATTTTAGCAACTAACTTCTTATTCTTACACTAATTAGCTTGTTTTCATCATTTGGTAACCATCTGAAACTTTGAAGAGAAAAGCAATCAAACCAAGCCAAGATACAATAAAAAGGAAGCAATCAAGATATGGAAGAAGAACCCGACGCCGCCTACCCATGGATCGGTGCCGCCTGCCCCTGGCCGAGAACAACAAGGAAGCTATCTAAAGCCAACCCCCATTTGTATAGAGACCCGTGCTGGCTCCCAATGGGTACAAGTCCATATTGGACTTATTTGAATCCTTTTGACTTATGAAGATCCAATGTTTGGCATTTGATCTTTCCTAACCCTCAAGACTTGTCAATTGAAACCAATAATCATAGAAGATTCAAGAGGGAGATTGAAACTTGGAGGCTAAGACTTGTAATTAATGAAGAGAAAAGTTTCAAGCACAAGGAAGAGGACATTTTAATTTCTTAGGATTGTAACTCTAGCTCGTATAAATACCTTTGTATGTTACTGAGCTAGAGCTTTGAATTCTTACCAATTTTCGTAGTTATTTTAGTTCTTCAATAATAATGCTAGTTCTAGCTTAAATATCTTTTCTTCAACTTAGTGACCTAGTTGGATGCTTTACTTCTATTTGTGAGATTTCATAACCTAAATTTAGTTTTCTTTCCAATCGTTCTTTGAATTCTCTATGCTTAAGGTATATATGCTTGTTTATTTACTTGTCTATTGTTTATTCTTTTGATTAGTGCACAATAATCATTTGTTTATTAATTGACTAACCATTCTTTTTAAATCCATGTTGTTTAGGGTTTGATTGAGTTGTTAGTGGAACTTGAGTAGAATGCTCTATTCAAAGGAAATTCAGAAAGGTTATTTAAAAGATTCATTCTGGGTGAATCTCTGATAATGGTTAACCTAGATTAACCTAATTCTTAATGCTTCCGAGCACTTAAATTTGGGCTGTTGAGGTTCCGAGTTAGTGTTAGGTTGAAAGATAAGTTATGAAACTTGAGTAATTGCAAGCCTAAGGTTTAGGATTAATAAATCGATAAGGATGTTGGGTTATTGCTTGATTGGTTAATGCAATTGTAAAATGAAAACATATTTCTTTGGTAAATCAAGGATCAAATAGTTAGTAGGCATCCCTAGTTACTAAGTTAGAGGTTTTATTCTTACATATATCTTTTTAATTAGTTAGTGATTTAGTTTAACCTTTGCTTATCTTGAATTTGATCACAAATTCCCCTTTTTACTTTTCTGTTTTAAAGGCATATTAGTAAAGCTATTTGTGGGATCGACCCTTGCCTGCCCAACTACATTAAAGCTTAGCAAGGATGTAAAGTTGTGGAGTTTTGCGGCAAAATTCTCAACAGCCAGACCTTGCCTAAACCTAATTTTCTTCAATTTCTCAAATATTGTCCCCTCCCCAGTTTAAGTATAATGCCAGTTAACAAGGATTCCGGTAATAATGGTGGTTTACACCTCCATTTCTTGTATTTTGGTTCCGAACCAATTCAATCTTTTCTAACCCGGGCTTGTTTCCGTTCCTTCCGTACTGATTGAAATAGTAGAAATAGTGTAGTTTGTAAAGATGCTAGAATTTCAAAGAGAATTTAAACCTTGGTATGGACGTTTAAAGCCCAATAGAAGCTGGATAAGGAATCTAAACGATATTGAGGTCTAAAGTTCAATGATAATTAAGGAACCTAATCCAAGGTAGTGTTTGGTTCACGGGATGTGAAATTATCTAGGATAATGTCATTTCCCCTTGCAACATAACCTAGCGTATATTATTGAAAATATAACCAAATTAGTTTGGTTCAAAATTAGTCAATGTTAAATTCATCTGTTTGGTTGAGGGTTATGTTTTAACCTGAAATGAGAGTGCCCTCAATTCAACACTTGAACTATTTATTTTATTCAATGTGTTCAACTATGTTTTTTCAAGCTTATTAAATACAAAAATTAAACATAACTAACACCAAAATTACTTAAACAAAAAATGATATAAAAGTAATAGCTTAATAATTATCTAACGTAAACAAGTCACATAAATAAGCAATAAGCTCACATAAAACACATCAAAATACATCAATGGCAACCCCTTCTCAAAATACCTCAATGGCGGCTAATGTTTTTTATTTGTTCAACTATCATTTGCCTACATTCAAAATAATCAAAGTCGTAAAGATTCCAAAAACAAATCCTACAATCAATCCTATATTAACCGTGTTATGAACTACAAAATTGTTGTTTGGATAGAATTTTTTAGGAAAAACTTCTTTTTCTTCAACTTCGTTTAAGTTCCAATACTCAACAAATGTAGCCTCTGCTTTCTTTCAATCCTTATATATCTTATGATGGGCACCTCGATAACCCAAGACTTGCAATTTTGCTTCATCCCAAGTATTATAAATACTAGGCCCACATCCATTGAACATAACATAATATTGGCCTACCATTTGCAAACAGAACCTTGCAAAACAAAATAAATCATATTACATCATCCCACAAGTCCAATTGATATTTTCGACTAATAATTTCTATCAATAACATCTCACATATGAAGCTATAAATCAAGACATAAGCCATAAAAGGGTGAATGAGCAAAATCAAACATGTACTCTTTACATTTTCATGTGGGTGGTTTGGGGTAGTGAACAAATTTAACCACACCAGCTAACCAGCCAACTTTCATTTATCTGACCATTTGCATTAGAACTCTAAGATAACCTATGTAAACTGAACAGAATTAAATGAATGCAGCACTTTTCAAATTTCATCTTAATCATGAATTGTTAGAGGACCTATCCTAAATCAGAACCAGAATACCGACACGAGATAAGGTGAAAGTTCTTAATTTGTTGTCTTTTTTACAAACTTCAGTAAGTGATACCTCGAAAAAAGAGAGACAAAGATAAAAACTTTGATCATTGGCTTATTCATTAGCTTTACAAGTCATAACAAAAATTAAACATCTAATTTCAACAATTATATGGCTTTAGACATTCGTATCTATTAGTATTAGATTTCGAGTTAACTATATTGGAAGGAAGTATGCAACAAATAGGTCTTGAGAGACATGCTAAAATCAATCAAAAATGGTAGAGAGATTCATCTTGTCAATCAGCTCACAAGATGAGATTCAAGCTAATATACCTCTATAAACTATAAGGTAGAGAGATTCATGCTTGTCAATTAGCTCACAAGATGTAATAGGGCATTTTTGTAATTTTGTTCCAAGTGTCCATTTTCACCCGAAACCTCCTTAGACACTTTTCTAAGCCTCGAATCACATCCGAACATCATCTTAGGCCATAGTAAAGCCTAGTAGCTGCATTCATAATTTTAATTATGAATTCTAAAGCCTAGTAACATGTATTTTCATGTATTAGGGTTTTCGGTAAAGCTGTCAAAAGTTGACCCACCTGAACCCGAACCTAACTGACTTGATTTGACCAAAAAAAGTAAACGATTCGAACCCACCCAACTTGAAATTCGATAGACCCGGAACCCGATAGACTTGGAACCCGACAGACACGAAACTTGATATACCTGAAATCCGATTGAACCGAGAATCTAATCTGATAAACCCGAGGATCTAACCTAAGAAAACCCAATAGACTAATGAAATAATTTTATATACCTTCTAAATTGAATTATTTCCCATTAAAGATATATAAAACTTTTCAAATTTTCAATAAATTTCTTACTAAAAGTGTAAATTTAACATCTTTATTTGGTAATTTATTTATTTTTTAATTTAGCATATTTGATATCATCTTTAAGAATGTTTTGTTAGTTAGTAGTTACTTAAGGTGATCTTATATATATAAATCAAAAAATTATCAATTATTAATGAATGCTATGTTAAGGTAACCTTATTATATTCATTAACCAATTTCTTAGAAAATCTCTTTTCTTTTAACATTAAACATATATAAGTAATTCATTGTAGGAATAAACGATATATTATCAATACTATCCAAAATAATTAAAATAAAATATCAATAATAAGTAAATCAAACCCATTGTTAATTGATTCACAATACTTAATTACTTATAATAATTAAATGATTACATGAAATTGTGGATATATATTATACGCTTATACTTATGTATATGTTCCAAAATTTGACTACGTATCATATTTCATAATTTGACATTTGACTTATGCCTTATAGTCGTAGACCTATAGAATCACTAATATTAACATAGTAACACTATAGAATATAATATATATACAGTATATATGATAGTTTTGCAAAGAAAATGACAAAATAAAGTCACTGATAGTAAGATACTAAAATTAATAGCCCAAGCGTGGCCATTCCCACATATTGGCATGGCCTATTGGCTTTTAGCTATTCCTTTTTGGCTATATATTCACCAGCGAAACAAAACCTTTTAAATTTTTAATACTATAAGTGGGAAATTAACAAAATTTTTTCATTGTATTCCAAAATTTTGGTTTTTTGGTTTGTGATTATATGGTGACAATTTTTTGGGTTATCAATTACAAGTTATAATAAAACTTTTTAATATTAATTACATATATACGAATTATAATGAATTGATTATATATCAATTAGAATTTAGAAATGAATTAGTAAAAATTAAAAGCAAAAATATTTATTTTGTTTGAAACTATAGATAATTTATAGAAAAAATTTTAAAAATTTATAAATATTACAAATTTAATTAATACATTAATAACATTATAAATTTAAGTAATTTAATAACGATTTATAACAAATTAAATAAATAATATTTTTGATAAAATCTCTCTTAATTATTAACTTGTAAAATTACCTAGTCCGCACATGTCAAGTTGTGAAATTGTATATAGTTGTAAAGCCAAGAAATAAAATTGGACTTTCTTTAGACATTTTGAACCTCCTTTAGCCCAATTTTGAGCTTAAAACCCGCATTTGTTGTCCGGAGTCGATTGGGTTCACTAAGGTTCGAAAACCGAGGTAATTGGGCCGAGTTGAGTAAAAGTCAACTTAAAAACGTTGACCCTGGAGCCGGACAGGGTTGGATCAGGCACCAGACCCGTTGAATAAAATGGGGGCTCGGTTGCCCGAAACCCCCCATTTTCACTATTTCTCTTCTTCTCTCCCATTCATCCAAATTCTCTCAACTCTTCACCGATTTCATCTCTTCAAATCACCTTTAAACACTCCATTAATCATCACCAACAGCTTCTTTAGCTTCCAAGAAGATCAACAACATCAAATTCATCAAGTTTTCTTAAAATCTTCAAAGTTGGCAATTTGGAGACATTTTTTTCTTCAAGCCATATCTTCCAATCCAGCCATATGCTTTTACTAATTTCTTGGTATACTGTTCTAGACTCTCTAGGCTTCAATTTGACTACCTTGCTTAATTTCGTTGAGTGAGCTGAGAATTATGTTGAATTAAAGATCAAAATCCATTTTTGTTTAAGAACCAATTGCACCTTAAACATTTGATCCAAAATTCTTGCTTGATCAGTTGTTTCATTCAGTTTTTGAAGCTCTAGGTTCTTAGTTTAAGTGTTAAGATTGTGTGTTTCAAATTTCGTGTTGATTAGCATTGAATTGAGCTCAAACCGAGCTTGGGAAGTGGCTTCGCTGAGGCTCGACCAAACCAAAGGCATGTCCGATGCCAGACATGCTTGAAACCGAAGCCGGACTCACCCAAAAATTGGGAAATTTCCCAATTTGGCTCACTCCCGCATGGGAGCAAGCAAGACTAGTGTCGGACCTGCACTATAGCAAAGGCAAGATGGTCTCTTCACACCTTGACCCTAATCGACGATAATTGACTTCCAGACTTGTCCAATTTAGTTCCGAGACCCTAAAAACCCTAATTAGGTCATGTTGTGATGTTTAATTATTAGTCAAATGCCTTTATTAATCAAATTAGATTTCAATTTGGTTATTTAGGTATGTGATTGTACGAGATCGGACGGTAGCGTTCGAGCTAGGGCATTCGAGGGGATTATTCAGGAGTACACAGACCTCCCTTACTTGTAAATGACTTGGATTATAGTGGTTGACCACTGAGGGTCAACCGTTTTCTTATTACTTTATAAACTGTTTTATAAATTGTTCACCTTCACACACGAGTTTAGAAATGGATTTAAGGGTGGATTTGTAAAAGAATATACGAAATTATATTATTATGTTTTATTGATGATATGACCTATGGGAATTGAGTGATTGAGAGGTCCTCGATGCTCTGATTTGAGGGAGCATGTGGACCAAGTGAGAGGCATGCCACCGACCAAGTAGCCGTGGACCGCCTTTTGAGGGGCACAGTGAGTGCGAGACCCTGAGAGAGGCGTGCAGGAAAGCTTGCCAGGTCTCGATGTAGCTGTGTTCCACCACAGCGATGGTAACGTCAAGGGAATGGGCCAAAGAATAGAAGAAAATGGTTTTGAGATATGAGTTAAAACACTTGATGGTCTAGCGGGGCGCCCAAGTGCACGGATGTACCTTTGGGATGATTTCATATGCCAGCCCATTTACGAGATTTGTTATTTGTTTTGGCTTGGGATTTCATATGATTTCATAAAAGGGTTTTAAAGATAAGTTTTGGATTATTTCATATCCCAAGCTTGAGGTGATCAGTCATTATAACCGTATCCCCTCACTGGGTACATATATATTTGTACTCACATCATTCACTTATTTTTGTCAGGTCATCAGGCTTCAGACGATACGCATCCCAGTGGACAGTGATCCTAGTATATCACCAGCGGACACGATTTTGTAGATTCCACCTAGACCCCTTGTGAATCCTAGCTTCAGAGTAGTATTCTATACATTATACTATTATTTCTTTCCACTGCATATTTACACCGTAAACGTGCCACTTTTATTATATAAATATCTTATAATATTTTCTATATTATTTCATTATATTTTCAATTATTGCTCGAATACCCCTTATTTATGCCTTGTACCATCTTGGATAGCCCGCTTTTCGAGGTACGCATCGTAAGGTGGTACGGTAGTTGTCACGTGGCCGAGCCCTCGGGTCAGGGCATGACAATTTGATTGGTATCAGAGTGAATTTTAAAATATAAATTATATCTACATTTTATAGAGCCGGCGAGTTCACATAGTTTTGAGATTTTTTATTTTTGGGATAAAGGTATGGGGTACGGATAGAATAGAGATATTTATGATCACTGACCTAGATTTTATGTAGTGCACACCATGCCTCCTAGAAGGAAAGATACCATCGACACTTCGGTACTCACTTCAGTACCTAAGAGGAGAGGTTGCCCTTGTCGGCAACCTGAAGCACAGCCTACCACTGATTCGTAGACTACAGCGATCCCGAACGTACCTGTTCCATTAGTAGTACCAGTAGATGAGACCCAATAGCTGGGTTTCCATTTTGAGGTTCCACCGCCTCCACCTTCAGTGACTGCCACGCTGATCCAGTACACACCCGCCAACCTCGAAGGGATGTTTGATAATTGGGCCAGTAGGTTCTTTTCCATGCATAAGCCCAGTGGTGCTTATCCATCTGTTGGCACTGCACCACCCGTTCATCCGTCGCCACCAATGCTGACACCGACATGGCCACATTATACTCCTGAACTACCACGGTCCTCTTAGCAGTTACAGATCAGTCTGCCTATCCATATCAGCCACCGCCTCTACTTATGGTCCCGTCGTACTTTCAGCCTGGTAGTGCGGCGATCACTTCTGAGGGTGCCACAACTTAGTAGACCCACCTAGTGATGTTCCTTCGCATCATGAAGCTGCTAGACACTTCGAAACTCTTTGACACTTCTGCTGACGTAGCTTGGGGTTGGCTGCACTTTGTTACTAAGAATATGGAGGGTTTGGGCATGAATTCGGAGGAGCGAGTAAGCGTTGTTACCTGATATCTCCGTGGGCAGCCACTAGGTTGGTGGACCAACTTTGAGAATCGAGCCACTGGACCGATTTCCTGAGAGATTTTTGTCACCAAGTTTTGTCAGAGGTTCATGTCGGAGGAGATGATAATGAGGAGATATAGCAAGTTCCTTCGACTCTAGCAGGGACATGTCCGTTGAGAGGTATGAGATGGAGTTACGGAGACTTTCACACCATCTTTTGCCTATCACCGAGGAGCCCCTCTATCTTCAATTTGTCAACGGCCTTCGATGGGAGATCATATAGCTCATGATGCCTACTCCCGGAGCTACTTTTGATCAGCGTCGAAAGAATGCCTTGTGGGCCGAGGCCATGATTACTCAGCATCAACTAGGAGGTTCAAGCACGAGCAGATAGTGATCCTCCGATGTATCTTCAGACCTTGCGTCGAAGAAATCAAAGGGCACGGGCTCGTATAGTGGGGTATCCAGAGGTAGCTCTACCGAGTCCCCAGCACCACAGATGTCACTTCCTCTACCACCATCTTACTCTAGTGGTCGAAGGAAAAGAATGTTCGGATTTGGATCCATGATCAAGGGATGGTTTGGGAAGGTGAGAGGAGAGTCTGCATCATGGTGTCCACACTACAGACGAAACCATTTTGGCCAGTGTAAGAGCGGGATCAGATGTTATTAGTGCCGAGGTGTAGGCCATATGGCACGTGCATGTCCACTTACCACCTCTGCACCACCTAGATGGAGTTTTGGTCAGCCTTCGGCAGGACCGAGTAGTTATAGGGGATTCCATCCTTTTCAACCGGTGCATCACTCTATGCCACTCCCTCTTCCTCTCAGCAGCATTCTAGTGCTGGTAACAGTTCAGTACCTCATAAATGACCCCAACAGCAGTAGTAGCATACCTAGGTTTATGCCATGTCGCAAGAGGATGCTGATGCCCGTCTAGACGTAGTCACCGATAAGTATATATTTAAATATTCATGAATAGTTATTTTTCGTACGTAAAGATATCATAAGTTCGCGGCTGATTGTGGAGTGAAAGTAACTATTTTAGAAAATTTTTTGGATGTTAAGCATGGTAGTTATTTTCGATCAATCGGCTTATGTGATTATGGACACTGGAGATGCTTTGTCTTATGTGATTACCAAGTTCACCATGCATGCAGATAGATCATTATCACCCTTAAGGTACGAGTTATTGATGAATACGCCCTTGGGTGAAAGAATGATTCAGAATACGGTATATCAAAGATGTGCAGTGAAGTTGGAAAACCTTGTTTTCGAAGCGGACTTGATTCCTCTGCAAATGTCCGACTTCAATGCCATCTTAGGAATGGATTGGCTAGGGAGACATCGTGATCAAATCTACTGCAAGCATCATTTGGTGAGAATTCCTCGACCTAACGGCAACATGATTGACTTCTACAGCAAGCGCAGAGGCACACCAAATATCATCTCTGCCATTCAAGCAAGTAAGGTTCTATGAAGAAGGTGTAAAGTCATGTTAGCTCATGTGGTGGACACTTCAAGAGAAGAGCCTAACATCAAAGACATTCCGATAGTGAACGAATTTTCGAATGTCTTCCCTGATGAATTACCCAGTTTGCCACCTAAAAGAGACTTCGATTTCCCTATTGAAGTCTATCCCAGTACGGATCCAATCTCTATGGCTCCATACCGAATGGCACCCATTGAACTTGTTAAGTTGAAGAAACAGCTCACCGAGTTGTTGGAAAAAGGATTTATTCGACCGAGTACTTCACCTTGGGGGGCCCTTTGTGAAGAAGAAAGATGGTTCAATGCAACTCTGCATCGACTACCGCAAGCTTAATGCAGTGACAGTGAAGAATAGATATCCATTGCCTTGCATTGATGATTTGTTCGACTAGCTTCGAGGTGCCGGAGTATTCTCCAAGATCGACTTGTAATCGGGTTATCATCAGTTGAAGATATAAGGACCAATTTGTCATCGTCTTCATTAATGACATATTGGTTTATTCAAGAAGCCGGTGAGAGCATGCCAACCATCTTCGCATAGTGCTACAAACTCTCCAAGAGCACCAGTTGTATGCCAAGCTCTCCAAGTGTCAGTTTTGGTTACAGCAAGTCGGATTTCTTGGTCATGCTGTGACTAGGGAAGGTATATTTGTGGATTCCAGCAAGATTAAGCTGGTCACCAATTGCAAACGCCCCACAAATCCCATTGAAATTTGAAGCTTCTTGGGTTTAGCTGGATACTATCGGATATTTGTGGATGGATTCTCCATGATTGCTGCACCTTTAATGAAACTAACTCACAAGGACATTATGTTTCTTTGGTCAGATGCCTGCAAAGAGAGTTTTCAGAAGCTGAAGGACAAGTTGACATCAGCACCTATACTTACCCTACCAGTGAGCGGCAAAAAGTTCACCGTGTATACTGACGCATCATACCAAGGACTTGGATGCGTGTTGATGCAAGATGAAAGGGTAATTGCTTATGCTTCTCGTCAATTGAAACCAAATGAGGAGAAGCATCCAGTGCATGATCTGGAGCTTACAGCCATAGTCTTCACTTTGAAGATTTGGTGCCACCACTTGTACGGTGAAACTTGTCACATTTACACCGACCACAAAAGCTTGAAGCACTTCATAAGTCAACGTGATCTGAACATGAGGTAAAGACAATGGCTAGATCTCATCAAGGATTACGATCTTGCCATTGACTACCATCCTGGCAAAGCAAACGTGGTTGCAGATGGCTTAAGCCAGAATGCAGTTACTTCTTTGGCCATAATTACAGATGTCCACCTGCTAGAGTTAGTGAAGCTTAAGTCAATTGGAGCTAGATTGGCCTATGACGTCCACGATGGTGCACTGATTACCCAAATTCTAGATAGGCCGGTGCTAGATGTTCGGATTTTTGATCTCCAGACTTTCAATCCAAGATTGCAACAAGAGCTTCAGAAGTTGTAGGTAGGCCAACAATCTGAATTTTTTATTCGAAGCGATGGAGTTCTGTTATTCAGAAGCAGAATTTGCGTGCCGAACGACCTTGACCTGAAGGGCACCATTCTTCAGCAAGCTTATTCTTCTCCATTCGCCATGTACCCAGGCAGCACCACAATGTATCAAACCATTAAAGATCATTATTGGTGGCCTAGAATGAAGAGAGAAGTTGCTGAATTCCTAGCTAGATACTTAACATGTCAGCAAGTGAAAGTGGAACGTTGGAAACCTTTTAAGACACTTTAGCCTCTACAGATTCCCGAATGGAAGTGGGAGCACATCACCATGGGCTTTGTGACTAGTTTTCCACGCATCAAATGTGGACTTAATGCTGTATGGGTGATCGTGGACCGACTCACCAAGTCGGCACACTTCTTACTAGTGAGCATAAGATGGAGTATGAACCAATTTGCCCAGCTTTATATGAATAAAATGGTTAGACTCCATGGAGTTCCAGCTTCCATAGTTTCAGATCGTGATCCGAGATTCACTTCACAGTTCTTGAGCAGCTTTCAGCAAGCAATGGGAACCCAACTCCGCTTCAATACCGCTTTCCATCCACAAACCGATGGTTAATCGGAGCGCACCATTCAGATATTGGAGGACATGCTGCGAGCGTGTGTGCTTGAGTTTACCAGTGGATGGGACACCTACCTATCTTTAACGGAGTTTGCATACAACAACAGCTACCAATCTAGTATTGGTATGACTCCTTATGAAGCCCTGTACGGGAAGAAATATAGAACCCCGTTGTACTAGGATGAAGTGGGAGAAAGCCAAATCTTCGATAAGGCAAGGATTGAATTCACCACTAAGAAGGTGAAATTCATTCAAGACTGACTTAAAGCAGCCCAAGATCGAGATCAGAAGTATGCACAATAGAGAAGAACGCCTTTGGAATTCCAAATAGGAGATCAAGTCTCCTTGAAGGTCTCTCCTTGGATGGGCGTTATCAGATTCTGCAAGGCAGGAAAGTTGAACCGAGGTACATAGGTCCATTCCTTATCATTGAACGGATTGAACAGTGGCACATCGTCTGGAATTGCCACTCGACATGGCTAAAATACGTGATGTTTTCCATGTATTCATGCTTCGGAAGTATGTACCTAATCCATCACATGTTCTTCAGACTCTACCAGTGAAGCTGAGGAAAAGTTTGAACTTTAAGGTTCGACCTATTGCCATATTGGATCGACAGACTCGATCCTTGAGGAACAAATCAGTTCCTTTGGTACGAGTATTGTGGAAAAGCTCGTAAATCGAGGAGCAAATTTGGGAGCCTGAGAGTGACATGAGACGTGACTTCCCCCACCTGTTTAAGGATTAGTTTAATGTAATTTTGGGGATAAAATTTTTATAAGGGGGGAGAGTTGACATGCCCGGACGTAGTCTGCACATGTCAAGTTGTGAAATTGTATATAGTTGTAAAGCCAAGAAATGAATTTTTATAAGGGGGGAGAGTTGACATGCCCGGACGTAGTTTGCACATGTCAAGTTGTGAAATTGTATATAGTTGTAAAGCCAAGAAATGAAATTGGACTTTTTTTAGACATTTTGAACTTCTTTTAGCTCAATTTTGAGCTTAGAAACCCTAATTTGTTGTCCGAAGTTGATTGGGTTTACTAGGGTTTGGAAATCGAGGCAATTAGGCCGAGTTGATTAAAAGTCAACTAAAAAATGTTGACTCCAGTGCCAGACAGGGTCAGATCTAGTGCCAGACCCATTGAATAAAATGGGGGCTCGGTTGCTCGAGACCCTCCATTTTCATTATTTCTCTACTTCTCTCCCATTCATTTGAATTCTCTCAACTCTTCACCGATTTCATCTCTCTAAATCACCTTCAAACACTCCATTAATCATCACCAACAACTTCTTTAGCTTCTAAGAAGATCAATAACATCAAATTCATCAAGTTTTCTTCAAATCTTCAAAGTTGGCAATTTGGAGACATTTTATTCTTCGAGCCATATCTTCCAACCCAGCCATAGGCTTTAGCTGACTTCTTGTTATGTTGTTCTAGACTCTCTAAGCTTCAATTTGACTACTTACTTGCTTAATTTCGTTGAGTGAACTGAGAATTATGTTGAATTGAAGATCAAAATCCATTTTTGTTCAAGAACCAATTGCACCTTAGACTTTTGATCTGAAATTCTTCCATGATCAGTTGTTTAATTCAGTTTTTGAGCTATAGGTTCTTAGTTTAAGTGCTTAGGATTGTGTTTTTCAAATTTCGTGTTGATTGGTGTTAAATTGAGCTCAAACCGAGCTTAGGAAGTGGCTTGTCTAAGGCTCGACCAAACCAAAGGCATGTCTGGCACTGGACATGCATGAAACCAGCGCTAAACTCACCCAAAATTTGTGAAATTTCCCAATTTGGCTCACTCTCATACGGAAGCGAGCAAGACCAGTGTCGGACCTACATAGTCGTAGGGGTAAAATGGACTTTTCACACCTCTAGATCCCAATTGACCATAATTAACTTCCGGACTTGTCCAATTTAGTTTCGAGACCCTAGAAACCCTAATTAGGTCATTTTGTGATGTTTAATTATTGGTTGAATGCCTTTATTAATCAAATTAGATTTCAATTTGTTTATTTAGGTACGTGATTGTACGAGATCAGGCGGTAGCATTTGAGCTAGGGCATTCGAGAGGATTATTCAGGAGTATACAAACCTTCCTTACTTGTGAGTGGCTTGGATTATAGCGGTTGACCACTAAAGGTCAACCGTTTTCTTATTGCTCTATAAACCGCTTTAGAAAATATTTATAGCATTTTGGGATATGGATTCTCCACCCTCACACACTAGTTTACAAAAGGATTTAAGTGTGGGTTTGCAAAATAATATATGAAATTATATTATTATGTTTTATTAATGATATCACCTAAGGGAGTTAAGCAATTGAGAGGACCAAACACTCACGAAGATCAAGCCAACCTCCCTTAGTTTTGCACCACTTGTGTATAGGTTATGAGAAAAAGCTAGGCTAAGAAGAAAGAAATCCAAATGGTTTAAGATTTCAAAGGACAATAGTTTAAGGAACTACAAGAGACGAAAAGAGCCATCCAAGAAGAAGAATGAATGAACGCAGGAGACTTCAGCAGAGCGGCAATAGAAAAATGGGAAGTGAAGTTGAAGAAGAGTTAGGCGAGGTAGAAAGATCGATGAGAAGCCCACACAAGGCAAACCAACTCATCTCATTTTCTACACCACTTGTGTGTAAACTTTGAGAGGAAATTCAGTGAAGATGGAAGAAAGAAAGGCCACCCGAAATCAAAGAGGACGAGCACTTAAGGGCATTAGGACCTAAAACGAATGACCACAGAAGATAGGCAAAATGAGAGAATGCCTTGTGAAGAGATTTGTTCAACTTGTCAAGAACCAAACTGACTCCTCCCATTTTTTACACTATCCATGTGTAAACTTTGGAAAAGAGTCACCAAAGACGTGGAAGAGATCAAACGTGCTCAAGAATCACTAGAGAGAAGTTAGGAGATAGAGTCACCTAATGAGGTAGGGTAGAATGATGAGAAGACAAAAAAAGATAGAGAATGGTAAGAAATGAGATTAGGAGAGAAGCCATTCTTAGAAAATGATGAGAAGGAAGAAGGCAAAGATGGCTAATGAAGAATGAAGAATGAGATAATACCTCATATCCATGTGGTTGACGAGTAGTAGATCCCTTACTACTTATCCAACCATTGGACAACAATGATAAGAGAAGATCGGGAGAAGAAAGAGAAAAGAGGTTTGACATTGAGATAATGGAATAAGGAGAAAGATAGGCTGAAGATCTCCAAACCAGAGTGGTCGATAAGAAATAGACCTTCATTGCAACATTAACCAACAAGTGTGGTAACGAGGAGACCTAAGAAAGCAATAAGCAAAGAACCATGACAAGATCAAGGGGAAGTAAGTAAGCAAGATGTGAAGAATAGATGACAATGATGGAAACACCTACATGAATGCATGAAATGGGTATGAGAAGGACCTTTTCCACACCATAAAAAATGCATCACCAGAGAAGACAACGAGCAAGAATAAGTGAAGAGAAAAGTGAAAAAAAATGCTTAAGGATACACAAAATGCTATAAAGTAGTGCGGAGGCATTAATAAAAAAACATAAAATAGTATGTAAATCAGAACTCTAGGCTAGTTAGAAGTGAATAAAACCTAGGATTAAGACATACCTAGTTCTAAAAGATAAATAAGAAGTTAGGCTAGCTAGGAGTAGAGCCTTAAAAAGAGGAAAACGTAACACATTTTAGGATTTTACATCATCTAGAAAACCTTCATGATTAGCTAATAATATTCCCATAATAAACCGTAGGTTAATAACCCCAAAATGACTAGATAGAACTAGTAAAAGATTAAGACTTAGAAAATTTAGGTTTAAGGCTTAACCCAAGTAAATAACCAAGAAATAACCTATGAAAAACGAAACAAAACAAATCAAAACTTGAACTGACCCAATGTGCCACATTATACCACTTATAAGGAAGGTAAAGAATATCATGAACGAGGGAGGCACGAAGTGCGAAGATAAAGGGGCGAAGCACATAAGTTGGTGAAAGAAAAGGAAGATCCTGACAATTTAAGAGATGAAAAGAGATAAGAAGTTGGATAAAAAGAAAATTTGGAAATGAGAAGGAAAAAAATCACTCGAAGGAAAAGAAAAATTTGAAAGGAGAGGATGGCGAGTGGTAGGCTCTTTACTACTTGACTACCTTCTAGATACAAGTAAAGAATAAATGTAGAAGAAGAAGAAGGAAATAAAAAGACAAAAATATTAAAGATTAGAAAAGCCAACAGAGGAACAAGAATGACGGAAAGAATAACGACTGGAGTTATAAGGAGATTACAAATACAATTAAGACTGGAAGTGGTGTGACTCAGATAAGAGCCAAAGAATGAGTAAGGATAAATTGGAATGATAGTTGGAATTGGAGAAGATAAAAAAGGAAGGATGTGAGATAGAAGGAATTAAGAGTATGGAGTCAAGCAAGGAAAAGGATAAGTTAAAAATTTAGAAGAAGGGGAGCAACTCAACCCTATGGGATAACTCTCCCTTAAAGAAAGGTAAATGAAGAACAGATGGGGGAGAAGCAATTTGGAAAAATATAGAGTTGAAGTAGCTAAGTGCGGAAAAGAGTAGAATATGCTACCAAGGATGGTTTATCAATGTAGTAGTGATGCGACATCAAGCCTGATGATCGCAATGGAAGATGGTATGAGAGATGAGATGAAGTATCAAAGGAACAAGAAGAGAAAGAAGAGCCGACGAAAGTGATAGATAAGGAAAAACATAGGTGGAAAGCAAGAGATGCAAGAACTAAAATAAAAAAGCGAAAATGGAAAACCTAGAGTACTTAATAGAAGAAGTACAGGGACAAGAAGAAACTGGTCAAGCTTATAAACTTTTATAAGCACAGCTAGTATAAATGAGGAAGAAAGGAAATTCTAACATCGAGGAGAAGTGTAGGTACTAAAAGGAAAGTAAAGAAGGTAGTGACAAGGAAAGTAAGAGAAGGGAAGATTAAAGATATGGATAAACCGAGATAAGAAGTAAAGATGAAGGACAAGCAAAAGAAACCATGGATAAGGAATAAAAGATTGCAACAATCAAGGCATGACAAAAACAACAACAAATCGAAAGCTTTAATAGAAGAAACACAGGGACACGAAAGCTACAAGCAATACTAAACGGCTACAACATGAGTGATTTGCTAAGGTCTAAATAAACGAGGAATGAGAGTAGAGAACTAGAAACCCAGGAAGAATTGTTGATGAAAGGGAGAAAAAAAACCGACCAACAACAAAGAAGATAAAAGATGAAGAAAAGATTAAAGAGGCAAAATGAAGTAAGATGAAGTAGGCATACAGTTCATGCTCATGTATGGATGATTTGGGAGTCATGTAAGGCATCCTACTGAGAGATAGAGGATCAGATATTGAGAGCTTGAGGATCTCTGAGATAACTACTCGATTGGACTAAATCATAGTATGATTTGGCGAAAGCATGAGGCCTCTCAGAGTTCTCCGTCTGAGAGAGGATGAAAGATAAGATGAAATAGGCCGGGGGCTCTATAAGAGATAGAGATGGTCGGCCAGAAAATTAGTCAGATTGTGAGAGCTGAGAGGGCGTGATTTCTGATTCCTCTGAATGGTTTGGCCGAGAGTAAGCGAGTGTGTACTAAAGCTCGACTTATATGTCAAGTGATTAAGGAGGAGATTAAATAGGAAAAGAATAGCGTTAAGAAACAAATGGAAAACAAAGGCAAAGGTTGGGGAATGACAAGCTAACTCGTCATACACCTTGCCTTATGGGTGAGGGAGTTATGAAGTTCTCTCCAACATCTTGATTACAAAGATGAGTACAAGAGACATCATGAAATGAACACGTAGAGGGGCAGTCATTGTAACGCCTAGTCCTAGAATGGCCTAGTTTGGAGCCGTAGACTTAGGCAATGAGAGTTTTCATACTTAGTATGTATGTAGAGTATTCTTAGTAAGAATAAGAACAACTTTTACCTAGTGAAATTTTTCTCATTTTGAAGAATTAGCCTTCCAAACACCTAAGACAAATTTTGACCTAAAAAGTAAAGTCAACCTTTTGTATTATTTTTCAAAAATTCCGTACACCTCACTGAGGGCATAAATGACCTTTCAAACTACCCAGTTATCTTCTTTAGTGTGTCTTAGAATATTTGAAACTATCACAACATTTTTCTAAACATCCTCGTTGAGGGAAAATATTGCAAAAGAAAATGTCGCAATATCCAATGGCATTTTCATAAATAAATGGAAAATTATAAATTGAATTTTTAATCATTGAAAATGATTTTTCCTACAATATTGGAGGACTCCACATTGTCATACACTGTTAATATTCGAGAACTGCCTAGTTGCTACGTAAAAATCTTGACACGCCTGGACCTAATCCGCACGTGTCAAGTTGAATATTTATGTATTGTTGTCTAGTCGATATACCAAATTTGAATTCCCATGGATGTTTCAACCTTCATATAACTCGATTTCAAGCTTAAAAACCCTAAAATTGAAGTTCCGAGATGTGGGCCCCACTTGGGCACGGATTCCAAGGAAGTTTGACCGAGTTAACCGGAGTCAACTTGACTTTGTTGATTCCGGCGCCGGAACTGACCAATACCGGCGCCGGAATTGATCGATTTTATAAGGGGTCTCGGATGGCCGAGACCCCCATTTTCACATCTTCTCTTCTTCTTCAATTCTCCGAGCTCTCTCTTCCAATTCCCTCTGAATCAAACCTTAAATCCCTCTTCAAACACTTCTTCAATCATCAATATCAACTTCTTTTGCTTCCTTAAAGATCAAAACACCAAGATTTCCAAGAAAATCACCAAATCTAGACATCTGGAATTTTGGCGACAGATTGTTCATCAGCTCATATCTTTTGATTCAACCGTGGGTTGAGGCTGAGAATTTGGTATGTTGTTCTAGACTCATCAAGCTTTAATTTGATAGTTTATATGCTTGATTTCATGGTCTGTGCTAAGAGAATTCGTTGGTTGAAGTTCTAATTTCTGTTTTGCCCGAGATATGTCAACTCTTAATGTTTTGATTCGAAATTCGAGCATGTTAAATGGTTTGATTCCGTTCTTGAAGCTGTAAATCCTTAGATCATGTGTTTAACATGCTGTGTTTCAATTTTGATACCGATTGGTTGTGAATCGAACTTAAATCGAGCTAAAGAAGATTGTGGCCGAAACTCGGCCTTATTTCCAGAACAGAACCGACGCCGGTTCTGACTAGTTCCGGTGCCGGAACATCACTGTCCAGGGGTAAAATGGTCATTTTGCAATCCTAGATCCCATTTGACCCCAATTGACACCAATTACCTTAAATTGACTTCCGGACTTGCCAATTTTATTCCGAGACCTTTAATAGGTTTTATTTTATGATTTAATTGTTGGTTGAATGCCTTTATTAATCAAATTAGATTTTAATTTGATTATTTAGGTACGTGATTGTACGAGATTTGGACCGGTAGCAATTTGAGCCAAGGCATTCGTGGGTAATCGGGGAGTATACAACTCTCCTCACTTGTGAGTGGCTTGGATTATATTGGTTGACCATTGAGGGTTAACCATTTTCAAATTTATTTATAAATGCTTTATTAAATTGTTTATATACGTTTTGGGGTATGAATTGTCCACCCTCACACACTGAGTTTACAAATGATTTAAAGGGTGGGAATTTCAATAAATGTTATATATTGATATTATTATTGATTATTACGGGGAACGATACCCCTGAGAGATAAGAGATTGAGTGGTTTCCCTCGGGGCTCCAATATGTCGGAGCGTGGACCGAGTTGTGAACATGCGTGTTACTCAGCCGTGGACCGCCTATCGAGGGGCACAGTGAGTCGCTCTTGATTGCGAGAGGCGCGTAGGGAAGCTCGCCAGGACTTCTATATGCTGTGTTCCACCACAGCAAGGCAAACGTCAAGGGAATGGGCCAGAGAGTAAAGTAAAATGTCTTAAAAGTATAAAGTAACCCTTGACGGTCCAGTGGATACCCCAGTGCACGGGTATACCTTATTGGGACGATTTCAGATGCCAGCCCATTTGGATATATTGTTATTGATTTGATATTTGGTTTGGTTTGGGATTTCATATATTTCAGTAAATGATTTATTAAATTGATATTTGGATTATTTCATATCTCCAGCCTGAGGTGATCGGTCTTTATAACCGAGTCTCTCACTGGGTACAAGTTTATGTACTCACCCCATTCACTTTTTTTCTCAGATCATCAGACTTTGGACGGCGGACGTCCTGGTGGCCAGTGATCCCAGTTCGTCTCTATGGACACTATATTGTAGGTGCCACCTCATTTTACTTGGTATATCTTGGCTCGGAATATTATTGCATCTTACATATATATTTGTGTATTTATAAATAATACTTTCCGCTGCATGGAACACCGTAAGATGTGATACTTTATTTTGAATTATTTCTAAACTATATTGTTTATGATAATTTCGTATGTTTTCATATATATTGCTCGAATATCCTTTATTTTCAAGCCTTGTGCCATCTTGGTTGCCCGCCTGACGAGGCACGCATCTCGAGGTGGTACAGCGGTTGTCGCGTGGCCGAGCCTGCGGGTCGGGGCTTGACAAATCTGATGTGCAATTACTATTTTACCTTTAAGAGAACTTAAAATGTATTTTAAAATCATAGGATGTATTTTCTTAAATTGTCTAGCTAGCTAATCAATTTTGACTAGTTGACCTTCCTTTTCATGGGGACCTAGTTTGAAATTAATTTCATAAAATTTCTAATTTAATAATTTCTTTCATGGGACATATTAGGAATTAATAAAATTGATGGAGGGCATTTTTGTCATTTCAAAAAGGTCTTGATTTTTCTAGAGAAGACTAGTTTTTCTTTTGCTTTTCCTTCCTTTTTCCCATGCAAGGCCGAATTCCCCCATTTTCATCTTCTTCCTCCATTTTCTTGCATTAACTCCAAACTTCTCCATACTCCATCGATTTCCAAATTCACCTTTCTTTCCAAACTACTTCTTTAGCCTTCCTAATAAAAAAAAACTCCATCAAGTCTATAAATTAAACACCTTATTCAAAAATTTCAAGAGTTGGTTTTCAATTTTATTCAAACTAGATAAATTTCATTTCTTCAAGGCGTTTTCCTCCTTTTTCTCTATCCTTTCAACTAGGTATGTGAATTGTCCTTAAAAGCTTTTATGTTATAAGTTTTATTCATGCATGTTAATATGTCTTGAAATTTCAAAACCCTAGAATGCTTTAATTAATAAGATGAATATATGAATTAGTAATTTATATTTTTTAGATGTCTAATTTAAGTTAGGAATGTTTAATTTAATGAAAAACTTCTTAAATAGAACCATTACTAAACTAGACAAAATTTTGTAGTAGAATATCACCTAGAGGAAATGTAGTATTTTGCTAAAGAACCTTAATATTTTATTTCATCAGTAATAAATTGATGAAATTAGGAAGAAATATAGACCAAGACCTTGATAAGAAAAATTGTGAAATTGGTAGTTATAGAATAAAATCACTCTATGCCATAATATGAACTTTTGGACAAATAAGATATAAAAGTTTAATTAGATGAAATTCAAGAATTGTATAAGTCTTAAATGAAATGAGAAATTAGTATGGATAATTAGGCCCATCATAGGAAAATTATGGGGGAAAATGATCATTTCAAGTTTATGGAAAATTTAAATATTTTGCTTCAAACCTTAATGTAAGTTTACAAATTTAATTCCCTCATAGTTATTGTCGCAACGTTACCCGAGACGACGACGGATTTGGGACTTAAGAGAATTTTACGGAGTCGCCACTAACCATTTTTGTTTAGGTGCAGTTAGTCACCTATTAAGAATCTACCTAACTTAGCATTGGCCGTTAAATGGCATACTGAAGTTAGATAGGTCCCGGTCTACGAAACAGAGAACTGGAGTCGGGAGTACGGTTACGTGTAGGGAAGGATGAGCACCCCCACAACGCCCGTCAAGATGACGGTATCGATTAATTTAATGATATTTAGGCCTTAATTAAAAAACATGTATTTTATAATTTTTCCTTTTCTTTTGATTGATTTTTTTATTTTGGTAATTTTATATTTTTATTATTTCTATTATTAGAGCAAATTTAAAATGAAAGTAGATTTCAAAATATTTTCTTTTCTTTTATTATTTAAAAAAAAATAAATTCTTTCATTCTTTATTTTTTATTTCATCATTTCATTTTTAAAACAAATTTTGTTTCATTTTTTATATTTTTTTTTTAAAGCTGTTTTCTTTATCGGATACTTACTAATTTTAAAATGAGAACAACTTTTATCAAGACTCTCTATGAATCTCGCCCAATTCTGGGTCCAATTCAAAAATAGTCACTTGTCTAGGAATCCGTACTAGGTGTGAATTTTCACTGTCCCAAATCGGATCCCGTGATAGTATCCTCATTTCTCCTACATAGCTTAAACCATATTTACAAATATTTACCATAAGATTATTTTACTGATTTCATTGACCTTGATTATTGTTACAGTATCTTTGTTTTTTTTTTTTTTTTTAAAATGATTATTATTTATTATTTTCTTAAAATTAATACCTCATAATTTATTTAGATGCCTAAATGCATGGGCTTGGCTAAATTAAATATGCATAAATCTAAATTAAAATGACTTAAATTAAAATGCATGAATTTAAATTAAAATGACATAAATTACATATGTATGGATCTAAATTAATATGAGACCAATATACTTAAATAAATTAGATATGCATGAACTAAATTAAAATAACCTAAATTAAACATGTATGAAGTTAAATTGAAATGGGTCTAAATTAAGCGTGTAAAAAAAGGAAAAAAGAAAAAAAATAAATTAAATTAATTTCAGAAAATACCAGAAAAATGGAAAGCAAATCACTGCGATCGGGTCGGGTCAGAGTCTGGATCGGCGCGCGGGTCAGCGGAGAGAGCAATCGGGTCGGCAGGCGGGTCGCGGGTCAATGCGCGGGTCAGAATTCGGGTACTGTAGCAGACACTGTATCAGACACTGTAGCGGGTCAAGGACACTGTAGCGGGTCGGGTCGGTTCGGGTACTGTAGCGACGCGCGGATCCTCTCCTGCTGAACGCGTGCTGGCGCGGGCCGAGGTCCGAGGAAGCGCGGGCTGGAGCGTTTAATGAGGGTAAAATGTCTATTTTGCCCTCCGTAGTATAAAAACCAAATTTTCAGCTCTTTTACAACCTTTTAGCCATTTTTTGCTCTTCACTTTCTCTCTCTACCCCACCTTTTCTCTCTCTCTCTCTCTAAAAACACAAATTAACCCAGAAAATCACCCCAAATGGATCAAAACAGCCTTCAAACCCAGAAAATCATGAACTTTCGAAGAACACCAAGAACACCAAGAACAATTTTTCTCTACAAACACAATTAAACCCAGAAAATCTAACCCAAACGGATCAAAACCAACTTTTTCACATGAACTTTTGATGAACACCAAGAACACTGAAGAACACCAAGAACATTTTTTCGGATTTTATCTCCTAAACCATGAAATTAAACACAATCTTCCTAAACAAACTCCTCTCAGATTACTGAACACAAAATCGTACTCCGATTTACCAAACTCCAACCTAAAAAACCTAGATCTAACTTTCAAATTCTGAAAAAAAGAAAAAAAAACAAAAACCTTAGATTCCCAAAAACCTTTAAATCCGAGCCTTTTTTTATTTTCCTTCTCTTTTTGAAACAAAACCCCCAAGCCTCTGCTTTCAGAACCCTAGAAAATCTCCAAAAAATCCTCCTCATCAGTCGTTTTTGTTCATGGTATTTATAGTGGCTGTTTTGACTCAACCTAAGGGTTGGAAACCAAATCTGGTCCTTTTGATCAAATGGTCAATATTTGCTGCTTTTATGCCCATTGCTGTTTTTATGCCTGATTTTGCTGCTTTTATGCCCATTACTGTTTTTATGCCTGATTTTGCTGTGAATGGGAGCTGCTCAGCACCTTTTCCGCTACTCTGTTTGCTCTTTTTTTTTTTTTCGGCCTTCTTTGACCTTTTTTATTAGTTTTTTTTATTTTTTTATTTGCTTGTTTCAGGTTTTGGGCCTGCGAAAAGAAATGAACTTGGGCCATCTGATGATGTGTAACAGGGATTTGGGCTTCAGTATGTAATCTTCAAAATTGTACCCAATTCCAATGCCAACTCCAATCTTTAAAGCCCACTCAGTTCCAAATAGCAAAACCCAAGAAAAAGAAAAATAGAAGACCAAAGTAAGATTAAAATTAAAATTAAAATCTAATATAAATAAAGAAAAGAAATTAAATAATATATATATATATATAAAAAATGAGGTGTCTACAGTTGCCCCTCTTGGAACGTTTTCTAAGAACCTTGAAGTTTGCTTCAAGATAATTAGGAAATGGTCCAAGACGTAGACACCATGTGTTTTTAGAGTTTTTTCAAAAGCCAAAACTTGGTTTCCAAACAAATCAAATGCCATCAATTGGTCTTTTCATGAATCGAGAGCCGTGACTCGGTCTCTCACTAAACTAAATGAATCTTCAGAACCTAAACTAAGTCTCCAACTAAATCAAGAACCATGACATGATTTCTAAATGAAACGAGAGCCATGATTCGATCTTTTTTTTTTTTTTTAAATGGAACAAATGCCGTGATTCGGTCACTAAAATAAAACGAGAGCCGTGATTCGATCTCTCACTGAACCAAATGAGTCTTGAGAACCTTCATTAGGTCTCAGAATGAATCAAGAGCCCTGATTTGGTCTCTAGATGAAACGAGTGCCGTGATTCGGTCTCTCAATGAAATAATATAACTTCGAGAACCTACATTAGGTCTCAGAATGAATCAAGAGCCATGATTTGGTCTCTTAAAATGAAATAAGTGCCGTGATTCGGTCACTAACTACAATGAGAGCCATGATGCGGTCTCCCAATAAACTAAATGATCTTCGAGAACCTAAAATAGGTCTCAAAATGGAACAAGTGCCGTGATTCGGTCACTAAATGAAACGAGTGCCGTGATTCGGTCACTAAATGAAACGAGAGCCGTGATTCGGTCTCCCAATGAAAAATCAAATTGTGAGAACCTAAATTAGGTCTCCAAATAAATCAAGAGCCATGATTTGGTCTCTAAAATGAAACGAGAGCCGTGATCCGGTCTCTTACTGAAATAAGTGCCGTGATTCGGTCACTAACTGTAACAAGTGCCGTGATTCGGTCACTAAACGCGACGAGAGCCATGATTCAGTCTCTCAATGAACTAAATAGACTGTGAGAACCTAAACTAGGTCTCAAAATGAAACAAGTGCCATCACTTGGTCTCTTAATGAAACGAGTGCCGTGATTCGGTCACTAAATGAAACGAGAGCCGTGATTCGGTCTCCCACTAAACTAAATGATCTTCGAGAACCTAAAATAGGTCTCAAAATGAAACAAGAGCCATGATTTGATCTCTTAAATGAAACAAGTGCCGTGATTCGGTCACTAAATGAGACGAGAGCCGTGATCTGGTCTCCCAATGAGAAATTAAATTGTGAGAACCTAAATTAGGTCTCAAAATGAAACAAGAGCCATGATTTGGTCTCTTCAATGAAATAAGTGCCGTGATTCGGTCACCAAATGAAACGAGAGCCGTGACTCGGTCTCCCACTGAGAAATTAAACTGAGAGAACCTAAATTAGGTCTCAAAAATGAAACAAGAGCCATGATTTGGTCTCTTCAATGAAATAAGTGCCGTGATTCGGTCACCAAATGAAACGAGAGCCGTGACTCGGTCTCCCACTGAGAAATTAAACTGAGAGAACCTAAATTAGGTCTCAAAAATGAAACAAGAGCCATGATTTGGTCTCTTCAATGAAATAAGTGCCGTGATTCGGTCACCAAATGAAACGAGAGCCGTGACTCGGTCTCCCAAAGAACAAAATGAATCTCGAGATCCTACAATGGGTCTCAGAATGAATCAAGAGCCATGATTTGGTCTCTAAATGAAACAATTGTCGTGATCTCAAATGATTGAATTTCCTTTTCAAAGGCTTGTCATTTCCATTCATTCTCCTCATGCCATAATCATCATTTTTCATTAATTTCTTTCTAAGAAAAACATCATGAACTTCTAATGCATGTAAGATGTCACGTGCATGGATGCATGGATGCATGTATGCTTGATTCAAATGTCAAATTTAGTATCTTTTTGTACAAAGCCTAATTCTTGTTTGTAACAACATGGAAACCTCTTACTCAATCCCAATCTTCTTGCTCATTCATTCTGATTAACAATTCCAAACTATATCAGTGCTTTTCCTGACTCAGATTGCTTGTTTCTATTATTTCTGCACATTCTTGATGATTTGCCACAAACAGCTTCCATTTTTCTTCTGAGTGACTGGTTAGTTGAAGCCCTGTCTCTTAAACCTAACCTATGCCTGTGAAAGTTAAATGAGCATTTTCATACCTGTATGGTTTCTTGCATGTTTATACACATTTTGAAATCTCTGAACAAAAGTCAATGCGAGTAACAAATTAATTAACGACAAAGCTTTCATTGCACAATTAAGAAAAGGATTAAAGAAATAAATCCACCAACTTGGTTCAGCTTTCAAAACAAGATTCATACAAATGAAAGAGAGGATTAATCAATCCATGACCTTCAATTCAAACTCAAAACTAGGTTCATACAAATAAGGAAGGAATGTTCATCAATCAAATACAAGAGAAGGATAAGGGGAACCTCTCGACAATGAATGCTCAGAAGCACATGTAGACGAAATCTGAGTTCTTCCTTTGATCAATTGGCGATACCAACGAACTTGACAACTCGGTCTATTGAGTGGTCTGATCTGCCCCCAATTAGACCCACTGAGTTTGATCTTGCTTCATTCAATAGCTGTGCTTATGCCTTGTTCCTTCTACTTAAGCCGCCTTTTCAGGTTTTCAACTTAAGCAACCCCTCAATTGATCAAGCTGCCCTTTCGGGTTTTCAACTTGGATCTCTCCTTTTTCTTTTTCATCATTTTTCATTCTTTTCATTTTTTTCCATTTTTTCATTTTTCATCATCATTTTTTTTACTTCAGGCATAATATTTCTTTACAGCATCAGCATTGATAGGACTGGAGAATTCTTTCCCATCCATCTCTTGTAATATTAAAGCTCCACCAGAAAAGACTTTCTTAACAACATATGGGCCTTCCCAATTCGGTGCCCACTTGCCCCGAGAATCTCGTTGGTTTGGGAGTATCTTCTTCAAAATCAACTCCCCTTCTTTGAATTGCCTCGGCTTCACTTTCTTATCATAAGCTCTCATCATTCTTTTCTGGTATAGCTGACCATGACAAAGTGCGGCAAGGCGTTTCTCATCAATCAAATTCAACCGATCATGTCGTTCTTGGATCCATTCAGCTTCATCCAAGTTCACTTCTCTAAGCACTCTGAGAGATGGAATTTCTACCTCGATAGGTACCATTGCTTCTGTCCCATATACCAATGAAAAAGGAGTTGCCCCAGTAGATGTTCGGACTGCAATTCGGTAAGCAAGAAGAGCAAATGGCAACTTCTCATGCCAATCCTTATAAGTTTCAGTCATCTTTGCTACAATCTTCTTGATATTCTTGTTAGCCGCTTCCACTGCCCCATTCATCTTTGGCCGATATGGTGTGGAGTTACTATGAATGATCTTGAACCGAGAACATAGTGATTCTATCATTTTACTGTTCAAATTTTGTGCATTATCAGAAATGATTCTCTCCGGAAGGCCATATCTACAGATGATCTCTTTCTTCAAAAACTTAGCAACAACAGACTGTGTAACACTGGCGTATGAGGCGGCTTCAACCCATTTGGTGAAGTAATCAATCATAACAAAAATGTATTGATGACCATTTGAAGCTTTTGGAGTAATGGGACCGATAACATCCATTCCCCACATAGAGAAGGGCCATGTAGATGCCATAACATGTAACGAATTCGGAGGGACATGAATTTGATCCGCATATATCTGACATTTATGACACTTCCTTGTGTAGTTGATGCAATCCGATTCCATAGTCAACCAGTAATGACCGGATCTCATAATCTGCCGAGCCAATTTGTGACCGTTAGCATGAGTTCCACAAACTCCTTCATGTACTTCCCTCATTATTCCCTGGGCTTCTTTAGCCGCCACACATCTCAAAAGGACTTGATCCCGAGTTTTCTTATACAAGATTTCTCCGTCTAAGTAAAAATTCATTGACAATCTCCGAATGATCTTCTTCTCGTTTTCCGATGCATGCTCGGGATACTTTTGATATTTAAGAAACTGCACAATATCATAACACCAAGGTTTGCCATCTTCTTCTTCCTCCACATTCATACAATGTGCCGGTTCACTTCTCAAATCGATTTTGATGGGCGGAATCTCTGTATCCGTATCAATCTTGAACATGGAGGCTAAAGTGGCCAAGGCATCGGCAACTTGGTTCTCCTCTCGGGGTAAGTGATGGAAATAGATCTCCTTGAAGTTTTTCGTGAGATCTTTGATATAATCATGGTAAAGGACTAACTTCGAATCTCTTGTCTCCCATTCACCCTTCAACTGATAGATCACAAGTGCAGAATCACCATACACTTTCAAAATCTCAACTCTTCTTTCTATAGCCATTTGAATACCAAGAACACATGCTTCATATTCTGCCACATTGTTGGTGCATCTGAAATCCAACCTTGCAGTGGCCGGGAAATGATTTCCATCTGGGGATGTCAGAACTGCCCCGATGCCATGGCCGATTGCATTTGATGTCCCATCAAAATACATTGTCCATGTTTCACTGTCATCTGGTTCTTCACCTACATGGAATACCGCCATTAAGTCCTCATCAGGAAAATCAAACTCCATAGACTCATAATCATCACTAGCCCTTTCTGCCAAAAATTCTGCTACAGCACTTCCTTTGATGGCTTTTTGAGAGACATATTGAATATCATACTCGGACAATAACACTTGCCATCGAGCAATTCTCCCTGACAAACCCGGCTTCTCGAATATGTATCTAATGGGATCCAACTTTGCCACTAATAAGGTAGTATGGTACAACATGTATTGCCTTAATCGACGAGTGGCCCAAGCCAATGCACAACACATCTTCTCTAATGGGGAATACTTGGCTTCATATTCGGTGAACTTCTTGCTCAAATAGTACACCGCATGCTCCTTTTTTTCACTTTCATCTTGTTGCCCTAACACACATCCCATAGAATTTTCAAGCACGGTAAGGTACAAAATCAATGGTCTCCCAGGTACTGGAGGTACCAATACCGGTGGATTAGTGAGATATTCTTTAATTTTCTCAAAAGCAGCCTGACATTCCACATCCCACTTACCAGGGTCTCTCTTCTTAAGTAATTTGAAAATCGGATCACATTTAGCAGTCAACTGTGATATGAATCGAGCAATGTAATTTAATCTCCCAAGGAAACCTCTGACTTCTTTTGTGGTCTTAGGTGGAGGCAAGTTCTGAATAGCTTTGATCTTGTCTGGATCTACCTCAATCCCCTTTTCACTAACCACGAATCCCAACAACTTTCCAGACGTAACTCCAAATGTACATTTAGCCGGATTCAACCTGAGCTTATACTTCCGCAGCCTCCCAAACAACTTTTGCAAGTTAACAATATGTTCTTCTGTTGTCCGAGCTTTAGCAATCATATCATCCACATACACCTCAATTTCTTTGTGCATCATATCATGGAACAAGGTCACCATGGCTCTCTGATAAGTAGCACCGGCATTCTTTAAACCAAAAGACATCACTTTGTAGTTGAAAGTTCCCCACATGGTGATGAAAGTTGTTTTTTCCTTGTCTTCAGGTGCCATCTTAATCTGATTATACCCCGAGAAACCATCCATGAATGAGAACATGGAGTAACGGGCAGTGTTATCTACTAGGGTATCAATGTGCGGCAAAGGGAAGTTATCTTTAGGGCTAGCTTGATTGAGGTCTCGGTAATCTACACACATCCGAACTTTTCCATCTTTCTTGGGCACTGGGACTATGTTAGCAACCCATTCTGGATATTTTGCTACTTCAAGAAAGCCGGCATCTAGTTGCTTCATCACTTCTTCCCTTATCTTTAATAACATTTCAGGTTTCATCCGCCTTAATTTTTGCTGAACTGGCTTGCATTCCGGCCTGATAGGAAGCTTATGCACTACGATTTCCGGATCCAATCCGGGCATGTCTTGGTATGACCATGCAAAGACATCTGAGTACTCTTTCAACAAATCAACTAACTGCTGCCTTTCCTTTTTAGACAAAGTGGTGCCTATCTTTACTTCTTTCTTGTCCTCTTCTATGCCCAAATTAATCAACTCTATAGTCTCCTTATGAGGTATTATCTGTCTCTCCTCTTGCTCAACTAATTTCAACAAATCGTGGGGCAGATCAGAATCATCAATATCATCATTATCAACCTCATCAGTATCAATCAACTCCCCAAAGTCGAACCCAGGCCCGTCGTTTGTGCTATCTTTGCATTCATTGATGGTGGACCTGCAAGGAAAAATTTGGAATGGATATATGCAAGGTAATGGAATAGAAACATGTTACTAGAAGAAAAAAAAAAGGCTATATAAAAGATAGGAAAAAGGTAGGGAAACAATAGAAGAAAAATATGGCGAATATGTTGCAATGTAAATTCATACACGCATCAATTTATCATTGAATTTTCAACTTATCTATAAACAAGAAAGAAAGCCATTAACAATTTCACGAAAATGCTCATCAACGTTCTTAGGCATAAGTGTTGGTTTAACAGACAGAAGTTTCAAGTAATTACATTTCTTCTGCAGATGAAAATACAGTCGGTATTTCAACAACAGACCAACTGTCTAAATCTGTACCCACTTCAGCTGCATAGATCAAACTATCTAACTCATCCGATGCCCCATCATCAATTGCATGGATGGCCAAATTCTGCATTCCCGTTTGAACAAACTGGACTGGAACCGGTGCTTGCTCATTCCGATTAAGGTTAACCCAACCAGCTGATACAAAGGTTTGACTGATCGGTGGAAATTTCATCTCTTTCCCCTCTTCCATGCATGCCTCTTCTTTCCTGGCTAATCTCCGGGTTTTCTTCTTATCCTTCATCTGTTGCTTGTCTTTCCATGACGGCTTGAAACCTAGACCAAAAGTATTGTTTTGGTGGGGCCAATCTACCAATTCGGGATCCCCTTGTAGGTTCTTACCTAAACCTTTGCCATCAAACCATCCTTGCTCTCGCATCTGCCTTTTTTGCACTGTTAAACCCTCTGAGCTTTGCCTTACACCATTTTCTGACATGACCTCTGCTATCTCAAAAGATCGAAATGAACATTCCAAGGCCTCTTCGGCAGCTTCAATGTATGGAGAGTTTGAAGATTGAGCCACCATTATATCCTCTTCTCCCCTTACTGTCACTATTGTTCTTTCCACTCGGAATTTGACTTTTTGGTGCAGAGTTGAAGGGACGGCCCCAGCCAAATGGATCCATGGTCGACCAAGGAGGCAAGTATAAGAAGGGTTGATGTCCATTACTTGAAAGACTAGCTCAAATGTAACGGGGCCTACCTGAAAAGGAATTTCAATATTACCCAAAACCTCTCTTCGAGAACCATCGAATGCCCTGACTATCAAATTGCTGGACTGCATATAAGACAAGTCAACTGGTAGCTTTTGCAAGGACCGAAGAGGCATAACATTAAGTGCAGAGCCATTATCTATCAAAACCTTGGCCATGGTGTAACCTTTACATCTAGTAGTGATGTGGAGGGCCTTGGGAATTCCTCTTATTCCCGTAGGTATTTCTTCGTCCGTAAAGGTAATGTAATTTGTAGCACCAATACTACCAACAATATAGTCCATATCAGCAACAGAAATATTACGAGACACATATGACTGGCTTAGAGCTTTCAGTAACGATTCTCTATGAGCTTCTGAGTTTAACAACAATGCAAGCAAAGAAATACGAGCTGGTGTTTTGTTCAATTGATCAACCACATTATATTCACTTTGCTTAATGATTTTAAGAAATTCCTCAGGTTCACTAACAGAAGCACCCTGAGCATTCTCCCTTCCTGGCATCATCTCTTGCGCAGTCATCGGTTTTTTAACCGCCTTAGCTCTTCCCTCAGAAGATTCAGCATTTTCAGGATAATAAATTCTACCACTTCGGGTAATTCCATCAACATCAGATAATGATGGGGCTACAGAATCACTGGTTTTCTCAGTAGTGGAAAAGCTACATTCGTATTTCCATGGAACTTGATGGTCGTCCTGGTAAGGAAATGATTGTGGAGGAGCTACTACCATAGGTGCAACAAGTGAAGGTTTATCATAATATACCACAAATGGTTCAAGCTTGGGTGGTGTCTCCATAGGCATAGGAACAAATGATTTTTGTGTTGGAGGTGAGTCATAGTATACCACAAAAGGTTCCGGCTTTGGTGGTACGTCATAGTATACTACGAACGGTTTGACCATCTCCTTGCCGTTTTCCACCACATTCACCATTGTATCATTTGTTTCCACATAGAATTCGATCAATGACTGATCCATTAACTTTTGGACCTGCTGGTGAAAAACTGTACATTTCTGAATATCATGATTCAAGTCCCCACAATTCCAACAACCCTCATTTCTCTTTTCAGAGCAGACCATCTGAGCTTTCATTAATGCTTCGAATACTGTAGCCATTGGGGTTCTTACTTCCTTGATAGACCTTTTCACATATTCATTGCTACCAACTACATTCACTGCTGCCCCACCATGTTTCGGTAAGGGATTCTGTCCCACATTAGGTTGTGCATTCGGAGAGAAACTCAACCTTCCTTCCCTTACCAAATCTTGAACTTTGAGCTTCAGTACATAACAGTCTTCGGTGGAGTGGCCGGCTGCCCCATGGTGGAAGTCACAATGTTCATTGGGCTTGAACCAGTCCGGATATGGTGGTGCATAGGTTTTGGTCACACGGGGTCTCTCAACCAATTTCTGTTGTAAGAGTTGTGGAAGTAAGGCAGTGTAGGTATACGGAATGGGCTCAATCCTAGTGTAGGTCCGAGTTGGTCTTTGGTTGTTTTCAGTGTTGGTAGTTGTGATGTTTGGTCTAGGTGTAAAAGCTTGGGTCATTGGGTAGAAGGTGGACCCGGAAGCAACATAGTTAGCAGCTGGGGGTTGGTATGAGGTAGGGCGCCTATCATATGAGGGTCTTTGGTGAGGGTAGCGATAATTTGGTTGAGAGGCATATCGGTGTGAATAGTTGTCAATGGCAGTGACTTCCCCATCTTTTTTCTTGCCATATTGTCCTTTTCTGGCACTAGATTCACCGACATCCAACCTTCCTGACTTAATAGCCTTCTCTAGTAACTCCCCAGACAGTATAAGATCAGCGAAATCCTTTGGAGCGCTAGCGATCAGCCTGTTATAGTACGGGGCTTTTAATGTCTCCAAAAACATATAGTTGGCCTCCTTGTCAGTAAGGGTAGGAGTAACTTGCGCAGCCATATCTCTCCATCTCTGTGCATACTCTTTGAAGCTTTCAGTGGATTTCATCGCCATGGTTTGCAAAGTCAGGCGGTCAAGAGCCAAATCGGTCATATGTTTGTACTGGGTAATGAACGCTTTTGCTAAATCAGTCCAGGTTCGAATTCTAGAACTGTCCAACTGATTGTACCACCTCGAAGCTGCCCCAGTCAAACTATCTTGGAAAAAGTGGATCATGAGCTTGTCATCATAAGTGTATGCTGCCATTTTTCGGACATAGCTTAACAAATGGTCCTGGGGGCACTTCGTGCCATTGAATTTTTCAAACTCTGGTACTTTAAACTTATGCGGAATAACCAACCCGGGTACCAAAGTTGCTTCAGAGGCATTCATCGCCCTATGGTAGCTAAATCCTTCAATTAGCTTCAACCGTTCATCCAACAAGCTGAACATTTTGCTGCTTTGCATTGAATCATCTTTTTTCTCATCATCTAAAACCATTGGATTAGTGGCATCATGCCCTCGATTGAATAGAGGGATGGTATTTGGGATTGGTGGTGGTACGAAAGTGGATGCAGGCACAAAAGCAGGTGGAGGCCCAAAGGCTGGTGCAGGCATAGACGTTGAAGGATAAGCGTTCTCTCCAATGGGGTGTTGTGTAGAGTGTGATGGAGCTACCATTGGGGGTATGGCCATATTAACAATATTGCCTCCTACACCCTGAGCTGCGTTTCCCATAAATTCAAAGCCTGGGGCATGAATCGGTGTCTCTTTACCAATATTTCTTCCTTCAGATGTTTCTTCCGTAGACTTCTCCTTGACCAAAACTCTCATCATTTCCATTAACTCGTCTAACCTCTGATTTGTCTCTTCGTGTGCCTTTTTCAGCTTCTCAATTTCTAACATCTGTTCATTTTCCATGATTCTAGCTTGCAACCTGGTAAAGTATCTTCCGGGTTGTCGATCTATGTTGAAACCTTTGCTACCACAAACATGAATCAGACTTTGGTATTTATCTTAATGAAATCCATTTTTTTGTTTGTTTAGTAAAAAAAAAAAATGATGCATGCGTGACATGATGCAAAATCTAAAATTTGCCGTACATCAATTAGAAGCAAGTGAATTTATTTATAACTTCCTAATAAGAGTTCAGTATAAAATCATAACTCTCATAATAAGAGTTCATAAACGTCTTCCAAACTACATTCCCTTTTAAGTAAACCTTCCTAACACATATTCATTGAAATCCAGGACACGATTAGCTTTGTCGATGACATCTCGCAGAAGATCAATCAATTCTTGGCCATTCGGGTCTAGTGGTGTTGTGGTTGTCTCCAAAAGCATTGCTCTGGCTTTTATCCTTTCCGCCTCTACCTTCCCGCTATTAACATGATGTATCATGAACCCCAATTCTAGACATTTACGCCCATATTCTCCATCCCTTCGTTCTGCAAATTGTTTCAAAGCAAGGTGTTCCTCATTAAGCTGATCTTGATGTTGGATTAACCCATCCACTTGCTGTTGTAGCTGAAGGACTTGCTGCTGTAGCTGAAGGTATTGTTGATATAATGGAGTTTGCTGTAGAGATTGCACCTTGTGATTCAGCCTTACTACTTCGTTTTGTAGTCCTCGCCTCTTGGTTTGCTCTTCCACAAAAAGCGCTCTAAAATTGGCGCTTTGCTCCAGTTCTTGACTCAACCTTGTTGCTTCTACTTCCAGACTCTGCCTCATTACTTGTTCTTCCTTCACAGTAGACCTCAAACTGTTGTTTTCCTTTTCTAGCTCTGTCATTCTTCGTAAGTCTACACCTTTGAATGAAGTGGAGGTCATCTTCCTTTTCAATTCTTGTTCCAGATTACTAGACTGAACCCGCTGAGCTTCTAAGTTCTTTCTAAGCCTTTGGATTTCAGATGCTTGGCTTTCTAGTTGAACATAGTAGGATGCCGCTTCATTGCTCTCCTGGGTACATTTTCCTTTCCATTCTTGGATCTTTTTTCCTTTGTGCTCCACATTGTGTTTCTCCAAAGAGACATGCAATCCCAAAGTCTGGATTTCTCCTTCCATTGTCAATTTCTGCTTTTTCCATTCTTTCTTTTCATGTTCATGTCTTTTGGTCAATTCCGCTACCTTGGTACCATCTTTGAGAATCCGATTTTCGATGGCTAATTCAGTCATAATATTTCTTCCGTCATTTCCCACAGGGTGAGTGGGATCTAGCACTTCAGGTTGTTTATCATCCTTCACCCTCTGCTCATGCCATATCTCGTATTCCAATGTTGCAACTTCGGAGGGCTCACCCCATCCTACCACGTTCTTCTTTTTCCAGATTGCAACATAATCCAACCCTTTTTTGATGTCATCGGCTTCTTGGTAGTCAAGTTCAACGCTGTTCAAGCCGTTGGTTACTGGAATGAACTGTTCCGATCCATATTGCCTCCTTGCCAAAAGTGGCAAATAACTGATGACTCCCCAAAGCCCCATAAGTGGCATCCACGGATCTCTTGCAGTTTGGAACCTTATCTTAGTTCTGGGCATCCAAATAGCTTTCCAAACCACTTTTTCACTAGTCAATTCCTTTAGCATGCTAATCCATTCCTCCTTTGTCTTTTCCTCCCATCGAACCTTGCTAGCTTGCTCGAAACGATCTCGACTCCAATATTTGTAATTGAAATACTTCAGATGGCTTATCCCCCAAACTTGCAACAATTGCAGACAAGTTTTGAGCCGAGACTCTTTACGATATCGGGAATAATTCAAAGCACGTAGAGTTTCTGCCACTATTGTTGTAGATGGATCTACCTTGTGCAATAACTGCTCTACTATACTCACTACTTCATAATCCACATACCCGATCGTCTTGGGGAATATAACCAGACCATATATCAACAAAGCAAACACATTAAGGCCTTGATCGTCATTGGGGTGTTGTTCCACAAAGTTGCACAAAGACTCGGCTTCATAACCATCTGTCTTGCTACTTTTCAGTAATTCGTCAGTTTCTTCCGGAGTCACACCCATAATACCACTGAGTTTCTTAGACAGAGATCTTTTATTAAACCTCCTCCAATAGATTTTTCCTCTATGGTCTTTGGGCACATCAATCAACTGTGCATACTCTTCCGGAGTGGGTAGCAAATCAACTTCATTGAAGACAAAACAGCGATAAGAAGGATTCCAAAAATGAACCATAGCTCGGACGAACTCCTTGTCAACTTTAATCTTCATTAGAGAGGCTATATTCCTATACTTCTCATGGAACCTTTGTTGATGCATGGCATCCCAACTTCCCCAAATTCTGAGCAACCGTGATACATCATTGTGTTCTAGGTTGAGTCGAAACCTTGCTGGCAATTTAGACTTGGAGCTTTCTGGTAGGCAATCCCCCACTTTTCCTTCACTACTGAGGTGAACGAACTGCGCTGGGTCGATCTCTATCTCCACCCCGTTTTGCACTGAAACCTCTTCAGAAGCCATACTTAAATCCATTTGCTTGATAATTGATACACGGCAAATACCTACTTTTGATGCATGAAGATGCAAAGAATGCAGATGACAAAGAAAAAGAGAAATATTTAAATTAGTAACAAAACCATGAGTAATGATTAAGGATATATAATAAATAGACTTTGCATGAATGCCCCATTCCATTTAATTTAAGAACCAAAAAGGTCAAGCAGATATGTATGGGGGCAGGTAGTCATCCTAATATGGCCAAAAATGCTCGACCAATCTACAGTCCTTATTACAAAGGCACAAGTAGTAAAAGGGATAGGAGTTGTTCCTTCATGTGTCCTATTTCTAGGTTGCGCTCATTAAGGGTTTGGCCCTACCTAAATTTGGCTACTCGCAGGTGACCTATATGATGGTTATGGTCGTGCCATCTAAAGGTGCCCAGACTGTCCTTATTTCGCCATCTATCATAGGCTAGTAAGGCCTCCAATCCTAGCCCATTATAGGCTCACTGGAAAGGATTCAGTCTGAGTGGGGGTTTTTCGCTTAGAAACTCACTATGAGGAGTTGCCCCACGCGAGTAAGCTACTTTGCCCCCTCCTAAATAGGTGATATCCAATTCTGGACTTATGCGTGTAATGCAAATGTGAGTGTGTGTGAAGGAACATACAAACCTTTCCAATTTACCAATATACCCAAAATGCCCTATTAATCAACAAGCAATAAACTTCTATTCACAACAAAAGGTAAAGAGATTAGTAACAACAAGAAAACATGTACCTTCATGAGCAAATAAAGCATTAAATTCCTAACATGCAAACTAGGATCCAATTTATTATCTTACATTTATCAAAATGAGATACAAAATCATGCAATCAAAATATCGAAATAAAAAAAAATTAAGGCCTAAATAATTATTAAATTAATTCCCGGCTTGACTCTCTAACCACATCCCCAGTGGAGTCGCCAAACTGTCGCAACGTTACCCGAGACGACGACGGATTTGGGACTTAAGAGAATTTTACGGAGTCGCCACTAACCATTTTTGTTTAGGTGCGGTTAGTCACCTATTAAGAATCTACCTAACTTAGCATTGGCCGTTAAATGGCATACTGAAGTTAGATAGGTCCCGGTCTACGAAACAGAGAACTGGAGTCGGGAGTACGGTTACGTGTAGGGAAGGATGAGCACCCCCACAACGCCCGTCAAGATGACGGTACCGATTAATTTAATGATATTTAGGCCTTAATTAAAAAACATGTATTTTATAATTTTTCCTTTTCTTTTGATTGATTTTTTTATTTTGGTAATTTTATATTTTTATTATTTCTATTATTAGAGCAAATTTAAAATGAAAGTAGATTTCAAAATATTTTCTTTTCTTTTATTATTTAAAAAAAAAAAAAATTCTTTCATTCTTTATTTTTTATTTCATCATTTCATTTTTAAAACAAATTTTGTTTCATTTTTTATATTTTTTTTTTAAAGCTGTTTTCTTTATCGGATACTTACTAATTTTAAAATGAGAACAACTTTTATCAAGACTCTCTATGAATCTCGCCCAATTCTGGGTCCAATTCAAAAATAATCACTTGTCTAGGAATCCGTACTAGGTGTGAATTTTCACTGTCCCAAATCGGATCCCGTGATAGTATCCTCATTTCTCCTACATAGCTTAAACCATATTTACAAATATTTACCATAAGATTATTTTACTGATTTCATTGACCTTGATTATTGTTACAGTATCTTTGTTTTTTTTTTTTTTTTTAAAATGATTATTATTTATTATTTTCTTAAAATTAATACCTCATAATTTATTTAGATGCCTAAATGCATGGGCTTGGCTAAATTAAATATGCATAAATCTAAATTAAAATGACTTAAATTAAAATGCATGAATTTAAATTAAAATGACATAAATTACATATGTATGGATCTAAATTAATATGAGACCAATATACTTAAATAAATTAGATATGCATGAACTAAATTAAAATAACCTAAATTAAACATGTATGAAGTTAAATTGAAATGGGTCTAAATTAAGCGTGTAAAAAAAGGAAAAAAGAAAAAAAATAAATTAAATTAATTTCAGAAAATACCAGAAAAATGGAAAGCAAATCACTGCGATCGGGTCGGGTCAGAGTCTGGATCGGCGCGCGGGTCAGCGGAGAGAGCAATCGGGTCGGCAGGCGGGTCGCGGGTCAATGCGCGGGTCAGAATTCGGGTACTGTAGCGGTACTGTAGCAGACACTGTATCAGACACTGTAGCGGGTCGGGTCGGTTCGGGTACTGTAGCGACGCGCGGATCCTCTCCTGCTGAACGCGGGCTGGCGCGGGCCGAGGTCCGAGGAAGCGCGGGCTGGAGCGTTTAATGAGGGTAAAATGTCTATTTTGCCCTCCGTAGTATAAAAACCAAATTTTCAGCTCTTTTACAACCTTTTAGCCATTTTTTGCTCTTCACTTTCTCTCTCTACCCCACCTTTTCTCTCTCTCTCTCTCTAAAAACACAAATTAACCCAGAAAATCACCCCAAATGGATCAAAACAGCCTTCAAACCCAGAAAATCATGAACTTTCGAAGAACACCAAGAACACCAAGAACAATTTTTCTCTACAAACACAATTAAACCCAGAAAATCTAACCCAAACGGATCAAAACCAACTTTTTCACATGAACTTTTGATGAACACCAAGAACACTGAAGAACACCAAGAACATTTTTCCGGATTTTATCTCCTAAACCATGAAATTAAACACAATCTTCCTAAACAAACTCCTCTCAGATTACTGAACACAAAATCGTACTCCGATTTACCAAACTCCAACCTAAAAAACCTAGATCTAACTTTCAAATTCTGAAAAAAAGAAAAAAAAACAAAAACCTTAGATTCCCAAAAACCTTTAAATCCGAGCCTTTTTTTATTTTCCTTCTCTTTTTGAAACAAAACCCCCAAGCCTCTGCTTTCAGAACCCTAGAAAATCTCCAAAAAATCCTCCTCATCAGTCGTTTTTGTTCATGGTATTTATAGTGGCTGTTTTGACTCAACCTAAGGGTTGGAAACCAAATCTGGTCCTTTTGATCAAATGGTCAATATTTGCTGCTTTTATGCCCATTGCTGTTTTTATGCCTGATTTTGCTGCTTTTATGCCCATTACTGTTTTTATGCCTGATTTTGTTGTGAATGGGAGCTGCTCAGCACCTTTTCCGCTACTCTGTTTGCTCTTTTTTTTTTTTTTTTTCGGCCTTCTTTGACCTTTTTTATTAGTTTTTTTTTATTTTTTTATTTGCTTGTTTCAGGTTTTGGGCCTGCGAAAAGAAATGAACTTGGGCCATCTGATGATGTGTAACAGGGATTTGGGCTTCAGTATGTAATCTTCAAAATTGTACCCAATTCCAATGCCAACTCCAATCTTTAAAGCCCACTCAGTTCCAAATAGCAAAACCCAAGAAAAAGAAAAATAGAAGACCAAAGTAAGATTAAAATTAAAATTAAAATCTAATATAAATAAAGAAAAGAAATTAAATAATATATATATATATATAAAAAATGAGGTGTCTACAGTTATTGTAAATTAGTAATATGCATAAACCTTAAAGAAATAAAATGACCAAACTTTTCTCTACAATAAACTCATAGGTCAAATATTTCACTTATAGGGGCAAAATCATCCAAAAATTTTATTATTCTTAATTATGCCAAATTAAGTCAACAAATAAGTTTTCCTTGGTGAAACAAACTTGCTTATGCCCTAACTCCATTTATTTAAACCCTAGGACACAAAGTCACTTTTTAAACCCAAATTAATAATTAGGAAAATATGCATTTTTGCATGTTTACCTAATAATTCTTTTTCCATTGTCATGTGTTGACACATTGTTCAAATATAACATATAAGTGTTGAATCCTTCTCTAAGGACAAGGGTTGTGTGAATAAGGGGGGTGTAAACCCTCCCCAAACTTGTAAGTGAGACTTTACGGACCTAAATAAATATTTTGCTATTTAAGTTGTTTTTAATACAATGGTTTGATTTTTAATTTAAATTGAGTTATGATGATTGCTACTTATTTATACATCTTGAATATTTATGATTTTAATATGAATTAATCCCATCTATGATTTTTAAATGATTAATCTATGAGTTTTGCAATTAAATGTTTAGACGTGATGAAATTAATGAAAATTGATGCTATTGGACTAGATTTCGATGATAGGCCAGTTGGCCAAATAGTGTATGATTAAATTATGCCACTTTACGACATGATTATTTATGATTAAATTATGCCACTTTACGACATGATTATCGTGAATGAGATGTTAGTCTCTACAGTGGCGCTTCTCATGGTCTAACCTTATGGAGGTGGCGTGAGTAAGCGATTAACTCCCAAATGCGATGAAGTGATATAGGAGATTGATTGTGTGCATTATTATGTGATTATTTAATCTCTGTGGGAGTACAGTACACATAGCCATGTACCACCTGTGATGAAGGTCCATGCCAACGTATAGGTTGGGCATTTTGATAAACTTAAACGAAACTTACAATCCCTCTACAAACTCAGATTCCATCTTGCCCAAATGTGAATTTGAGTACAGCTTTGTCGAACCCAAAAAATGTGTTTTCCCATAGCTTGATTGCTTATTTTTAGTTACTATTACACCTTGGAAATTTTGAATATTTATCTTAAATTTTACAAATTATTACGACCTTCAATTTAAATTCTACCATGAATGTATTTACGTTTTCCCTATTTAAAATTTTAATGCCGATTTAGTTTCACTCATTGAGTATAATGAATATTCTCACACTTTTTTCTTCTTATTAAAATTGTTCTCAGATCAATAGGTGTACATAAGGAGCGAATCGCTAGGGAGTGCAACTCCGTTTCGGATAATGGATATAAGTCAACATTGACTTATCTACTACTAATATCAGATCTATCGGCCAGCTTTTAAGTCTATTTTGAAACTAATATAAGACTTGTAAATATCACTTATGTTTGTAAACACTTATCTACAACTACTTCTTATTTTAGCATAAAGGGTTATATTGAAAATATAAAAGTATAAGTTTTATAGACTAACTGCGACTATTTAAATTTCATACTATATATGCGTTTTGAAATTACTATGCTTATTTTGTATAAGAATTAGAATTATTGTGCAAATTGGGTTCAAAATACTATAGGTCTTGCAAGCTCCGAGTTGTGGGCGAAGTACATCGTTCACAATTCGTAGCCCATGGCGATTTTCATATTCTCAACCTTCAGGTCAGGGTGTGATAGTTGCATATCTGAAGGAATGTCAAAGTAAGGAGTGAGGATTACCAAAAATAAGAAGACGATTGGAACTTTAGGAATAATAAGGAGGTAGTTTCGCTAAGAGACACTTTTTAGAAGAGGTCAAGGAAGGAGTAAGAACATCGAAATAGCACAACTGAAATGAAGTGAGCCCTAATCCATAGGCGAGGTGAATAAGAGTTGTGATGTGTCGTAAATCACCAAAATATACTTAACCTTACTAAAACTATAATATAGTGGTAGCAAGGGTTGAACCCACAGGGATTAAATAAGAAAACCTAACAAATTCTAATCTGGCTAAGCAAGCAAAGAAAATAAAATAAATAGAATTGGGAAATCAAAACTAAACTAAATAAAACTAAATAATGAAAGATAAGAAAAATAATATGTAAAACTTTAGTTTAAAACAATCTTCACCCTTGGATTAGAGAAATCGATCATAGGCATCTAATAATTACCTTATCTTTTGCATGTAATTGACGTAGGCGGCAATACTACAAAGCTTCTCACTAACCCCTATCTTTCCTTAGTCCTAGTTTAATAAGTACTACAAAGCTTCCCTATTAAACTCTTTTCACATAAGCAATCTAGAAACTAGCATCATAGATTTAAAGAAGGTAAAAGCATGAAAACACTAGAAAGATCTTAGTCAATAATGAATAGTCTAGGAACTAGCACCGTAGATTTAATTCACATCCAAATTCTCCATAGATAAGTAACTAATATATTTGAGACCTTAATTCTATCTAATTTTCCACTTGGGATTAGAGTTACTTACAATTTCGGATAAATAACCCTAGATCTAGCAATCAATTAACATGTTCAATTAACTAGTTGGCCATCCTAGAGAAGAAAACATTCAATCATAAATCACTAAGCATAGAAGAATTTAGAATACATGAAAGAAAAAGACATTAAGCACAAAACAGCCTTACAATCTTCTTCTCCAAGAATTCAGAATTGTATTAAACTGAAAAATAAAACTAGAATAACATGAAGAAAAAGAAAGAGTAAAAATAAAATTATTACGATAAAGTGAGACTGGTCTCTAAGAGAAAATATGAGACATCTTATAAGTGATGGCTAAGGCTCTTTATATAGAGGAGTCAAAAGCCCTAAACTTAACTTGCAAGAAAAGAAAACTTAATTCTAGGAAAATACTAACTAGGTTAAAGCGTTTACAAAGGAATTAACTAAGTACAATAGCTCATTTAATGGACTTGGATAATTGGGCTTCAATCTTATGGAGAATAAGGCTTAAATAAAGCCTTTTCCAGCAGCTAGAAATCCTTCTTCAAGTAGGAGAAAATATAGCACAATCCACATGTCATGCACATGCTTCATTAAAAAGTTTTCCTACTCCAATTAGGGCTTCTCTTCAGGGGCTAATCTGCATCCTTCTAGGACTTGGGCCAAGCTTAAATATCTTCAGTAACATTTCTAGAATCATGGCCAAACAAGCCAAGATGTGCTAAAGTCCATCTCTAACCCAAAATTGCACCAAAGCCCAAAACAAGAAACTTTCTCCAATTTCCACAGGAATTCTGAACCTCTCTATATTTTGACCTATTGACACGAACTCCGATTTGCACGATCTTTACCATTCCAAAATACTTGAGATGTCCTATACAACTTTTATGAAGAATCAAACTCAGAAAAGGACTTTAAGGATATCAAATCTAGCTATCTTCAAATCTGGCCATCTTTACAAACTATCTACATAGGAAAAATCTAAAATTTCCAGATTTAAACACATTTTATTTCAAAGCTTCCTTCTAGCTTCCTATCACATAAAATCACTTAAAATAACTTAGTTAGAGATAATACACACTTAAATTATCAAAGATAACTAATAAAATATAAGAGAAATAAGTGCCTATCAAGTTGGAAGGGAGAAGATGAAGTTTAAACTTAGGAGTAGAAGTCGACCTCCCACAATGACCTTTGGAATTTCGAGGATGAAATTCTTAGAAGAAGAGGAGAGTTGACACACCCTAACCTATTTTGACCTTATCGTACCAATCGAAATAGAAGAAGACGGCGAATTGAAATGAACAATGTGCCAGTCTAGGTGTTTGTATTAAAGAAGAGATGTTGATGATAGGTTAAGATGGAGTTGGAAGATAAGGTAATTCCCAATGCATGAAAAATAACTAGACACCTTCCAGACTCCCCCTAACTCCACAACCAATGGTTGTGGAGCCCATTGGTGTAATAGATCACGAAATAAGGCCAATAGTCCAAAATCAAAGAGTTGGAGTAATGGGAAGGAAGTTCAGCACAGGACCCAAATAAGTTCGACATCGAACCTGTGCCTATATAAGAGGGGAGGTCGAACCTCTCCCCCTCTTTTTACCTTATTCTCTTTTTCCCTCAACGAGGCATTTTGGATTTTGGCCGATCTGGACAATCCAATCAATGGATCAAAGTGAGTTTCAAGTACGTTATTCTACTCATTTACATCTTCAATTTGCCTAGTTAGTAACATAAATCCATGCATTGTTTTAGGAGAAATCACGGCTCAAAGTTAGGTTTAGGTTTTTAGATAAATTTAAACTTAGATTTGAATTTTAAGAAATTTGAGCCAATGATTTCTATTTTTCTTTCAATGAAGTTGTTGTGGAAGTTTTGGGAAATGTCTATCTCGAATTACAGGTTGATCCATGGAGACACGAGTTAAAAAATCGAGGTGAAACCCGATTTCTTCGATTTGTGTTTTGAATCCGGCATCGAACTTGCCTAAAAGGGGCATTGGATCTAAAATGGGAATTGGATCTGTTTGGCAAATCTAGCACTGGACCTGACCAGGTCCAGCACCGGACTTGTCTCGGCGCAACTGGGGGCATTTTTGTAATTTTGTTCCAAACATTTGTTTTTTACTCGAAACCTCCTTGGACACCTTTGTAAGTCCCGAATCACATCCAAACATCATCTTAGGTCATAGTATACCCTTGTAGGTTCATTCATAAACTTAATTATGAATGCTAATGCGTAATTCTATGTATTAGGGTTTCCGAGCAATCGAGTGCAGCGAGTCTCCAAAGCTCGATCTTCATGGGATTCTTGGGAGTATACGAACTCCCCAACACTGTGAGTGCTTTTCTTTTAGAGTTTAGCCCTTTAGGTTTAAATACTTTTATTATTTAATAAAATGTTTTCTATGTTTTGGGAATTGGGTATTCCTTCATACTTACACACACGTTATTGCATGCCACTTGGACGGAATGTTTTAAAATAAAATTATTTTATAAAATGTATGTATGTATATTTATATTTAAATATTTATATGCGAGATATGAGATGATTGCTCGAGTGGGCATGATCATATGAGATGAGAGACGGAGTCCCAGAGAGAAGAAGATAAAACTCGGTGCTCTATGACAGAGCAAGTGGATCGAGCAGAGCATGCATCCAATAAGTAGCCGTGGACTACCTTTTCGGAGGTACGTTGATTAGGGAGACCCTGAAGTAGAGAGGCACAGATGGACACTCTCCTAGGCTATGATGTAACTGTGCTCGACCAACAAAGAATGGCACCGTCGAGAAAACGAGCTTTGAGAGAGATATATATTTTATAATAACAGATTTTATAAGAAAAGATTTTAACGGAAAAGAAATAAGATAATCCTCGATGATACGAGATCCTTGACCTAGGCGCAGGGTCAAGCCTCAGTGTGTTTTCATGGCTAGCCCATAGTTGGTTGTTTATTATTATTATCATCATCATCATCATCATCATCATCATTAAATGTTTTAGAAAGGTTTTCAAAGATAAACATCAGATGTTTTATAACTTGTTTCGGAACCCTAAACCTTATTTGACTTTGCATTGAACCGAGACTATTCATTAAGTACACCGAGGTGTACTCACTCTACGTCCCTGTTTATGTTTTGCAAGTTAGATGTCATGAGGCTCACTACGAGTGTCGGTGTCTTAGGAGCTAGTAGATTTCGCTGCGTATGTATTCCCTCAATTTAATCCACTAGCACTAAATTTAATTAAATTATTTTATTCAATGAATTTCTGTTATTATAAATGGTTTCTAATTAAGTTTTAGTTTTAAATGTTTTGCAGCGAAGATATCCAATTCATGCCTTGTGGTGCTTTGAAGTGCATGGCTATAGACATGTACTTTGAGATAGCGCGGTGGTTGTCACGTGGCCGACCCTTCAGGTCGGGGCGTGAAATATTAACCACCGTGGTTTAAATGTTTTTTAGGTGAATAAAACTCTTAAAGAGCGACCTATCCGTAGCTAGTGTGGGCTATTTATCTTCAGCCTATAGGTGATTTCCATTCCTTAGTTGTGGTGATCCAAATATGGTTTTGAATTTCTACTTTATTTGTTTTTATATTGCTTCCACACCTTCTTGAGTTTTGCGTGTATTTTAACATTTCCATACTTGGGAGATATTTTTCCCAATGGCTTATGATTATTTTCGGGAGATAAATATTTATATATTTATATCTAGGAAAGGTATTTGGTATTTTGATTTGAATTATCTTTGATATTTATTTTTGGTAATGAATCTAATAAATGTCTAATACTATTTTCGAGACGCTTTACTGGTCAACACATTTATCGAGACAATACCACGACTGATATGTGGTTAAGCCTGCCGGTGGGGACATGACATGATTACTTACAACATGGTTTTGATATTTAAATTAGGAAATGGGAAGTCATATTTTCTTCTAGGTAAAGTTACCAGTGGCATAGTTATTAGAATTGGACTGATGGGTGATCCAGTGAAAGTCTAGGTCACTAGGTTCATAGTTCAACCGTCGGTTGCATATTTAATTTTGTATATTATCTAGTTAAATAATATACTTCCTCCATTCCACTTTTTGTTTGATTTAAAGTTTTAGGGGATATGGTATTTATTAGTTATTTTACCACTTTTATCATTTGAAATGATATAAAGTAGTGAGTCATATCCAAAAGTTGGTTTTTAAATAAAGAGTGTTGGTTTTTTTTTTTTTGTAATGACGGAAAAGTATTTTCCATTTTGAAAAAGTTGACTTTGTGACTCCAAAAATAATAAAATGAACATTCAAAATAGAATAGATGGAATATATTTATACATTTACATAAGCCTACCATTTGCTCCAGTGTTTAGAAGGCTTTATTTTCTCCTCTGAGGCCAAGATTTAAATCCTAGTAATTGCATTGCATTTTTGCAATTTAGTCAAAACCGGTTTAACCACTCGGATCAATGTCGAGTTAATGGGAAAACAGTTAAAGACCACAAGTTCGACTAGATTTGACTAGGTCAATTCCATATTCTGTCTAATTGCAGAATCGGACCAGTTCTACAAGTTTGTTTTAAAATGAAAATAACAACACCACTTCTTTTGAAATTGTGAACAATTTCCAAAGGGTGTTCTTGTTCATACTATCAAGTCACTGTATATTGTAAGTCATCTGCGTCTACTATATTAAATTTCTAACACCTTATTTTTTATTTAATTTCAAGTTAATTTTGTCCTTAAATTTTTATATTTATACTCATTATTACAAACTGTCGTTAATATTTGTTCAGATGTAATTGTTAAAAGTATTGTACTCAATCCAATTTCACCCTTTTGGATTGCTACATATATTTGAGCTAACAATTGTTGTAGAGACACAAGAAATAACCCCATCCGTTAGAAAGCTTGCTAAATGTATAACTTCTTCTAGTTTCATTTTATACATGTACACTACGCCAAATATGGGTTTGGACAACATTTTTGTAAAAGCATTTTAGAAGTGTTTTAAAAAAATTCTAAGATAACACTCATACAACATTTTATAAATTGTTATCATTTATCCAAACATAAATCAAATGAAAACACTCTTCTATTCTTTTAAAATACTACATAAATGTTGCTATATGTTATTATTATTATTATTATTATATATATATATAATATTTCATTTCACAAAAGGCCCAACAATTTCTTAATCTGAAGCCCACAAAAAATTAAGCACGGGAACTCATAATTGGAAACACTCTTCCATTTTTTAATAAGCCCACAATTTTGGAAATTACTGTTCACGTCATAAAGGCCCAAAACCAAAAAATCTGTCAAAGTGGTTTTTTCTTCTTCCCCCAACGATCACCTCTCCCCAAAACATCGCCATCGCCATTTGCAGAGCTTTTTTTCTTCTGCGCTGGTACCTTCTCCATCTCCATTTTCCTTTCTTCTTCAATTCAATTACTTCATCAATTAATTTGTTTCATTCTATTTAATCTACTAGTGATCGATCGCCATTTGAAGATCGATTCTTCGCTTTTTGATCTGTTGCTTGATTCCCTGTAAGTCGTTCTCTTCTTCCTTTTTTTTTGAAAAAAAAACTTTAATCTGCTTGTAAGTTTGATTTCTTCATTTGAAGAAATTATTGAAACCTAACATCACTCAATATCTCTAATTCGTTTTAGGTTGGTTGAGCTTTTATCCCTTGCTTCCAAAGCAGATTTCTTGTTTCCAGAGGTTCTGGAATTTGTGTAAGATTTTTCCTTCCTTTATTACAATTAGTCAATTGATTGCTTTAATTTTTCTGAGATTTGTGGCTTAGATTTAATAAGTTAATTGAACTTCTTTAACCTTTTCTAGTAGCAAACAATTTTACAATGTGATTGGTTGAATTAATATGTCGGATTTTGAAATTTAGATTTCATATTAGTATTATTTAGGTAATTAAGCAATTGCATGAATTACATAATAGTTCTTGGTTTCAAGTCAACTATGCTTTAATTCTCTATACGTGGGCTGCCACAGTGGCTTAGATTAGCAACTATACATGATAGTTCTCTAATTCGTCTAACAGGAGCCTATGTAGTACCAACAAAAAGTAGAGTTTATGATGATAGTTGGCCGCGTCTGGTGTCTTTACAGATCAGTTTAATCCTTTTACAGTAATTGCATGATGGCATATATATGAAGCTGTTTGCATTTGGTAAGCTGTAGATTAGGAGTCTACGTGAGTGAGTTCTGAAACTTACAAATCATACATATTTATATATCTATAGATTAGGAGCATACTTCTTTTTTTTTTCATGTCCTTTATTGTTTTCTTCGCTCCCCTTTATTGAAACTTAAGTCACCTTCATTAAATTTGTAGGAATAAATGAAACAATAACTATACACTTTTTTTAGCAATATCTTAAAATTTTCTTAAATAATACCATAGTCTTAATTTTAGGATACCTTTTTCATTTAATCGAATGCTTCCAAGTCCAAGTAACTCCAAGGCAATTAGAATTAGAACTGCTTTTTTAATTTAATGTAATAATGGGAAATTGTTCATCCAGTTATGATGCCTCTTGTCAGTCAATCCTTTCTTCTTGCCTTTCATATATGTATGATATAAGTAGGAATTGTAGTTGTATATGAAAACCAAAATTCCAAGAAAATTTAGAAGTGAATGATTATTAGGAATTCATGTTTTATCGATTCATATTCATACTCTGAAATATGCTGCACAACTAGTATTTCAAGCTACATTCTGCATTTATGATAGAATCTAAACTGGGTTAAGAGGTACAAACCAGCAATCTTCTAACTGTTACAAATATGGAAATTATAATCTCCATAGAACAAGTCTGCAATATTCTGCCCACATTTCTTTCTCTACCTCTTTGAAATATGCAAGCCTTAGAGTGGTGCTAATATTATGCTTGAACTTTCGTTTGAATTTATAATATTTGAGAGTATATTTCCTTTTATTTTTCTTTAATTGTCTTTTTCTTATTTAAAGGATTGCTGCTGATTCATGATAATTATTATTAGTATTTGAAGTAGTTTAGAAATGTATATTTCTGCATATAATTTTTTTTTTGCTCTTTTTGTGATGTACAGCTTATTGTTATTAACACGCCCGGACCTAGTCCGCACGTGTCAAGTTGAGTATTTATGTATAGTTGTCTAGTCAATATACCAAATTTGACTTCCCATGGATGTTTTAAACTTCATTTAGCTCAATTTCAAGCTTAAAACCCCTAAAAATGAAGTCCGGGGTTGTGGGCCCCACTTGGATTCGAGTCCCAAGGAAATTGGGCCGAGTTGACCGGAGTCAACTCAGAAAACGTTGACTCCGGCGTCGGACATGGACGGGTCTGGCGCCGGACCCGTAACTTATATACGGCCGAGACCCCCATTTTCTCTTCTCTTCCTTGTTCTTCATTCTCCGAGCTCTCTCTTCCAATTTCCTTGAAATCAAACCTTGAATCCCTCTTCAAACACTCAATTAAACATCAACACCAACTTCTCTTGCCTCCTTGAAGATCAAAACACCAAAGTTTCCAAGGAAATCACCAAATCTACAAATCTGTAATTTTGGCGACAGATTGTTCATCAGCTCATAACTTTCGATTCAACAGTGGGAAGTGGCTGAGAATTTGGTATGTTGTTCTAGACTCATCAAGTTTTCGGACCGGTAGCAGTTTGAGCTAAGGCATTCGTGGGTAATCGGGGAGTATACAACTCTCCTCTCTTGTGAGTGACTTGGATTATATTGGTTGACCATTAAGGGTTAACCGTTTTCAAAATTTCTTTATAAATGCTTTATTAAATTGTTTTATATGTTTTGGGGTATGAATTGTCCACCCTCACACACCAAGTTTACAAATGATTTAAAGGGTGGGAATTTCAAATAATTTTATAAATTGATATTATTGATAATTGTTTGGGGTACGATACCCCTGAGAGATGAGAGATTGAGTGGGTTCCTCGGGGCTCCAATTTGTTGGAGCGTGGACCGAGTTTGAGAGCATGCATGATACTCAGCCGTGGACCGCCTATGGAGGGGCACGGTGAGTCGAGCCTGGTTGGGAGAGGCGCGTAGGGAAACTCGCCAGGGCTCCAGATTGCTGTGTTCCACCACAGCAAGGCAAACGTCAAGGGAATGGGCCAGAGAGCAAAGAAAAGTGTTTTAAAGTATAAAGTAACCCTTGACGGTCCAGTGGATACCCCAGCGCACGGGTATACCTTTTTGGGACAATTTCAGAAGCCAGCCCATTTGGAAATATTATTATTGATTTAATATTTGTTTTGGTGTGGGACTTCCTATATTTTAGTAAATGGTTTATTAAATTGATTTTTGGATTATTTCATATCCCCAGCCTGAGGTGATCGGTCATTATAACCGAGTCCCTCACTGGGTACAAGTATATTGTACTCACCCCATTCACTTTTGTTCTCAGATCATCAGGTTTCGGATGGCGGATGTCCTGGTGGTCAGTGATCCCAGTACGACACTGTGGACACGACGTTGTAGGTGCCACCTCATTTTGCTCTGTGTATCTTGGCTCGGAATATTAGTGCATCTTACATATACATTTATGTATTTATATATAATACTTTCCGCTGCATGGAGCACCGTAAGATGTGTTATTTTCTTTTAAAATACTTTTTAACTATATTATCTATAATAATTTCATATGTTTTCATATATTGCTCGAATATCCTTTATTTCTTTGCCTTATGCCATCTTGGTTGCCCGCCTGATGAGGTACGCATCTCTATGTGGTACGGTTGTTGTCACGTGGCCGAGCCTATGGGTCGGGGTGTGACAGTTATTCTTGATTAAATTGACAAGTATGGATAAAAGTTGGGTTCATATGTCAAGATTGAGTGATCAGTATGTAGATGGAGTTATTCGATTTCTCGACTTTGCTTTTATGAATGATTCTCAAGGGGGGGAAATTCTATGTCCTTGTAAGAAGTGTAAAAGCTTTTTGTGGGGAAACCGTGAATTTGTCTACGAGCACCTAGTTTGCAATGGGTTTGATTCAAATTATAGGCAGTGGATTTTTCATGGTGAGGCATCATCATCTTCTAAGGTTAGGGAGGATAATTTGCAAGATGATATAGACTTAATGTTGCATGAAGCATATGGAATGCATGGTTGTTTTGGGGAAAAGTCTAATGTGGAAGAACTAAATGAAACACCTAGTTTAGAAGCTTTCGAGTTTCGTAAATTGGTAGAGGATGCCCAACAAGATTTGTACCCAGGTTGTAAGAAATTCACTAAACTTTCATTCCTTGTTAGGTTGATTAATCTTAAGTGTCTTTATAAATTGAGTGATGCTTCTGTGACAAGCATTCTTGAACTATTCAAAGAAGTTCTACCTGAAGGAGAGACATTGCCTATAATCTTGATGTAATGCATATAGAGAAAAACATTTGTGACAGTTTACTGGGTACATTGTTAGATATTGAGGGGAAAACAAAGGATCATCTGAAAGCTCGTCTTGATCTTCAAAAATGGGCATACGAGAAGACCTCCATCCTAGGCAAATTGGTCCAAATAGAATTCTTTTACCTCTGGCATGTTATTCCATGACATCGGAAAAAAAGCTATTTTCTGTAAAGTGTTAAAAGGGGCTAGATTTCCTAATGGTTTTGTATCCAATATCTCAAGGCGTGTTCAAATGGACAAGCTAACAATTTTGCCTCTAAAATCTCATGACCGTCATGTTATATTGCATATTTTACTTCCAGTAGCAACAAGGAGAGTGTTGCCGAAGCATGTTGTAAAGGTACTTGTAGGTTTGAGTTCTTTCTTTGTCAACTTATGCTTGAAAACAAACAGAATTGAAGAGCTTGAACATTTAGAAAAACATATTGCTATGATACTTTGTCAACTAGAAACAATTTTCCCTCCTTCCTTCTTTGACATCATGGTACATTTGCCTATACATTTAGCCCAAGAGGTTATTCTTGGAGGTCTTGTCCAATATTGTTATATGTACCCGATAGAGAGGTGGGTCTTAATATTAGTTAAAATTATCTTTTTTTAATTATATTTTATAGTTGTATAATTTATTTATTCTTATTGTAGATTTTTATCTAGACTTGGGGGTTATATGCGGAATAAAAGTCATCTCGAAGGCTCTATTGCGGAAGGATATTTGATAGAGGAAAGTCTGACATTTTGCTCACATTATTAGCATGCCAGTGTAGAAACAAGACTTAATAGACCAAAAAGGATTCATGGTGATCTTGATGTGAATATGAAAGAATCTTCTCTTTTCCCATATCTTGGCCAGCACTTAGGAAATAGTGAAATGTTTGTTCTTAATCCCTCGAAGTTAGCTCAAGCACATCGATATGTGTTGTTCAATTGTCCAGCAATTAGTCCTTACATTAAGTAAGTTATGAGTATTTTTTTTAATACATATTTGCATTTTTAGTATAACTTGTATTTATAATTATACATATTCAAATGCAGGGAACATGCAGAATTAGTGAAAAATCAAAACTCTCATGGTCAAAAAGAAAGATGGGGTCAAGCTCAAATCCATAGTCATGAATTTTATGAATGGTTTGAGAATCGAGTAGTGAATGAGCAAGTTTCAAAAGAGATAAAGTCTTTGGGTCGAAGTCCAAATGAGGTGGTGCGTAGGTTTAAAGGGTTTGACATAAATGGTCTGAGATTCGGCACAAAAGACCATGAAAAGGATAGCCTAACTCAGAATAGTGGAGTTGTGATGACTGCATTAACAGAGAGTTATTCTAGTGCTAAGGATAAAAATCCAATTTTAGGAAATGTTATTTATTATGGTGTGGTGACTGACATCTTTGAGCTTGATTACTATGGTGACTTTCATGTTGTGTTATTTAAATGTGATTGGTTTCAACACATGAAAGATGAATATGGTTTTACTGTTGTAAACTTTTCAAGAAAGATTTGCAAGGATGATCCATTTGTATTGGCATCCCAAGTAGAGCAAGCATTTTACATTGAAGACCCCATTGATGAAGGCATGTGTGTTGCATTTAAAAATGTTCCTAGAGACTTCTATTGACACACCCGGACCTAGCACTACCTTTTCGTAAGAGCGGAATAGTACAAGATGATGTAATAATTGAATAATAAGTCGGTCCGGCTGTGTCAAGTCAGAAGAGAAGTTTAAATTAAGATAAGATGGAGTTAGAAAAAAAAGTAATTAACCGTGTATGGAAATTAGTAAATGCCAAAAAGACCTCCAAATAAGTCCCTAAAAATTTATTATGGACCCCGTTAGCACAAGAAAGCAAAGAATTTAGCCAACGGGTGAAAATGAAAGAAAGTTGAAAAAGGGAAAAAAGTTTGACCCAGGACCCGAGTGGACCCGGCGTCGGGCTCCCCTATAAATAGGGGAGGGGGGTGTCGAACCTTTCTTCATTTTTTTTCTTTCTTTCTTTTCTTTTTCTTTCTTTTTTCTTCTTTTCTCTTTGGAGCCGACCAGAGGTATTTTGGACAATTGGCAAATCTGTACATGCCCGGCTATCAGATCAAGGTGAGTTTCCAGTATGTTGTTCTTCTCACCTCGATCTACGTTTTGTTAAGTTTGTACGCACAACCATGCATCGGTTTAGCCTAGATCCAAGTTTTTAGCTTTTAACCGGATTAAAACTTTAAACTCAAATAAGTGGATTTCGGGCCGGTGGAATAAGATGAGTTTTTAGTGTGTTATAGTATTCACCTTATTCTATGTCCCATTCCGTTTTTACGCATTTTTGTGCACCGAGTGTGAGTAAATCAGAGATTTAGTCAATTTGGGCTAAATCTCGGTCTACGAGAAAATTGGACCGGTGTTTCTCGTTTCTGCCTCGGCATATCCGTTGTGGATGCCATAAGGATCGCCTCTCTAAGTTTGTACGTCGAAAGGAGGAGAAACGAGTGCGAAAACTGGGGGAGAGACCGGCTGAAGAACTGGCCGATCGAGTCCCTGTTTAGATATTTTTAATATATTATTATTATATTAAAAGATATTTATATATTATATTAATATATTTTAGATATTTATATATATTATTATTATATCTTAGATATTTATATATTATATCATTATAATGTATAAATATCTCATAGGTGGGCTTTTTGAGCCCGATTTCGAGTAGAATTTGGCCCAACCCGTGTGGGGCCCACGGGCCCCCAAGGGCATTTTGGTAATTTTTCGTCGAGAGTATGATTTTAGCCCCAAAACCTCTCGGACACTTTTCTAAGTGTCGGGCCCAGCCCGAGTGGCCCATAGACCCCCAGGGGTATTTTCGTAATTTTTTACCAAGTGTCCGATTTTCACCCTGGAACCTCCAGAACACTTTTTCTAAGCCCTGAATCACTTCCAAACATCGTCTTAGGTCATATTAGAGCCTCGTAGGTGCATTCATAAATTTAATTATGAATGCTAACTTATATTTCTGTGTACTAGGGCTCCGGTTAAATCGAGTGCGGCGATGCTCCGGAGATTGAGCTACATGGAACGCTTGGGAGTATACGATTCTCCCATCACTGTGAGTGGCTTAGATTTCAGTGCTTAGCCACTAGGGCAAAAATGTTTTAAAAATATAAATTGTCTTAAAAAGGTTTTACAACGATTTTGGGATAAGGGTAATCCACAACACACACTTTTTACTTTGTGATACGCCCACTTATGGAGATGGGATGATTTTAAAGATACAAAAGCTTGTGTGAGTTTACATGTTTTTAATATTTATATAAGAAATGATATTATTATTATTATTATGATTATTGGGGAACGATACCCCTGAGAGATGAGAGATTGAGCGGTTTCCTCGGAGCTCCGATTTGCGGGAGCGTGGACCGAGTTTGAGAGCATGCGTGATACTCAGTCGTGGACCGCCTATCGAGGGGCACGGTGAGTAGAGCCTGGTTGGGAGAGGCGCATAGGGAAACTCGCCAGGGCTCCTGAATGCTGTGTTCCACCACAGCAAGGTAAACGTCAAGGGAATGGGCCAGAGAGTAAAGTAAAAATGTTTTAAAAGTATAAAGTAACCCTTGACGGTCCAGTGGATACCCCAGTGCACGGGTATACCTTATTGGGACAATTTCAGATGCCAGCCCATGAGTATTTAATTATTTATTAAAGATTTTAAATTTAATACTCCTTGTAAGGAATTCAAAAGAGGTTTAGAAAACAAAGTTTATTTTATTCACTCCCGGAGAATTGATACAGGAAATAATGAAAACAAAGTTGTTTAAATTTTAAATTATTTTATTGGTATTAATATATTTTGGATTACCCCTGTTTTCTTTACCCTGATGGAGACCCATTGAAACTCTGTCACTCACCTGTATCCTGTGTGGATGGATGCAGATCCGCGTACGAGATCAGCCAATAGAATGGAGGCTCACTAGAAGATGTCGGTGGCTTAGGTTTAGTGGTTTCCGCTGTGTAGGTATTCTTTTAAATTAATCTACTGGTGTTGCTTATAAATTAAATATTTTATTAAATGATTTTTAATTAAAGTTTTAGTTGTTTTGCAGCGATGATATTCATTTCTATGCCTTGCGGTGCTTCTGGTGCGTGACCGATCGACACGTACTTCGAGGTAGCGCGGCGGTTGCCACGTGGCCGACCCCGGGCAGGTCGGGGCGTGACATCTATCATTTATGCGAAGAAAGGGATAAGGATATACTTGAAACGTTTTGTTATAATGAGCCAACTAGTTTTGAAGTTGACGATACTATAGATTCTGTTGACGGTGTTAGTTGGAGTAGAAATGATGTACCTAGAATGACCTTAAACTTTTGACCTTTAATGCCAGTAATTATTATTGATTTGGTGAAGTTGAAATGTGAGTTTTATCTTTATCCTTTTTAGGTAATTTTCTGTTTTGAAATTCCAAGATAAATATATGTTTTTAGATATTTCTAATTTAAATTTTTAATTTACAGTTGTTCAAAGAAGTGGATTATGTCAACACTTGGGGCAAGTTGGAGGAGCTACAAAGCTCGATTGAAAAAAAGATATTTTACACCTTATAGCACTTATGAAGAGTGGATTAACATGCGACCAACCGTTGTCCCTTTGCAACAATGGAAAATTCTCATTGGCTTTTGGAACTTTAAGGAAGGAAAGATAACTCTTTAACTTGTTAAGATAGGTAGAAACATGGTATAAATTTTAATGATTTTTTATTTAACATTATACATTAAAACTTTAGATTTGAAGTAAAAATGGACAAGCAAGTTCTAAAAAACAGAAAATTAGGCACACAACAGGCTCGAAAGGATTTGCACAAGTTCGTGAAGAAGAGGTAGTAGTTTTATTTGGGTTTTTACATCTTGATTTTGATATCTATAATTTCTTACTTTTTGTTGGTTGCTTTTTATATAAATAGCGACTTAAAAGACCTAATAAGGAAGAGCCAAATCGTGCTGAAATGTTTCATTTGACTCACATACATAAGAATGGGCAGCCAGTAAATGAAGAAAGCAGAAAAATAATGGTAAGTGATTAATTCTAAAACTTTTAGTACTTATATTTGAGGAATATCATGTAGAGACTGATCTGATGGTAATTGGTTGGTGCATGTAATTCGAAATAGTTAGGCTTGTTAAAGAAAACAGTTAAGGAATCGACATATTTCATCGATTATTTTTGCTTCTTTTTTTCTTTTTATTTTTTCAGATTCAACTTGAGCATCAAGCACCTATAGCAACAGTGTCATCTCATCATCCTTTTGCTCCAAATGATACATTTTCCAATGTTATGGGAAAAGATCCACCTGGTTATGTGCGTATGTTTGGTAGAGGTGTCACTTCATCATTCTTATGGGGTTCAAATGCAACTTTAAGAATGGTTGAAGAGGTAAGGAAGGAGGCTGAAGATCAAATGTCAATGATTGAAAAAAAAGTAAAGGAAAAAGTAAAGGAGGAACTGGAAGCAAAGATACAAGAGAGGCTGCAAATGGTAACTAATATTTTCTGCATGGTTTTTGTTCAATTGAAAGAAAAGCATCCTGATATAGTCATTTCGGATATCTTCGACATTTCAATGGAGCGTCCTAGTGGCCAGCAACATGTTGATACAAGTGGTGTATGTATTATCTAGTTGAACAAAATTTGACTTTATAATATTAATGCTACTTGTTCATATTATTTATTTTCTTCTTATTAGGTTGTGATTGATGATGTTGATGATGATGATGTATACAAGGATGATGAAATATGATCCCAAAAACCTTCACCAAAGGCTTCAAAGGGTAATTTTGTTTTTCTTTTACTTAATCATATTTTTCTGATCTTAATTTTATATTTTTTGTTTGGTTGGTAACATCCCCTATTCATTGCTGTTCATTCCATTTTCTTTTCTCTTTCTGATCTGTAGATGGTTTTTGTTATTCCTCTTTGTATTTCCAGGTTACTAGTAAAAAGGCTTCCCATATTGACTACTACAGTCGATTAAGGGACAACGTCAGTGCAACTATATAGCTAAGCAGCCATGTTGCAGAAAAGTGCCAGTTTTAGCCACTATTCTATAAGTAACTGTTGATGTGAACCATTAGTTTAGTGTTTAATTGAAATAAATGGCTATTAGGCATAGATAATAGATTGTGAGAGTGACAAACTTGATGTTACTGCAAATTATAATTACAGTAAGGATACCAAAGGATAGAAGCATTACTAATATGAAAATGTGCTACTTACTGTCATAAATTTGCAGCTTATATTTATTTGAAGTGCTTAGATAGATCCCCTAAGAATTCTAGAATGACCTTGAACACAGGCTCTAAGAAGAAACAGAACATTGGCCTGTCAAAATTCTTGGCCCTTGTGGTTAAGAGGCCCTTTTGGCACACAAGTAATCTGTGAAGTTAATAGTTGTTTATAAAGTATGAATATGAAGTTAAGGTTAGGAAATACATATTGAATCTGAAGTTTTTGAGCTTGTAAAATGCATACCTGTGAATTCTTGATTGTTTATTTTTTAGAATTCTTAATTTGCAGGTTTTGAGAAAAAGGAAAAGTAAAAAGATGACTGGAGTGCTTGAATTCTGATTTAGAGGGTGCTGCGTTTACAAAAGTGCCAAAGATATAGAATGGTTTTATTGAATTTTGGTTTACTAGTTCTGATATGTAATAACAGAGTTTAAACTTTGATAATTGAATAGCCTAATGAAACTTTGTAATAGTATAAAACCATGCCTCATGATTAGCAGTATAAAATAATGTTGCATTTTATGAATTTATTGAGATTTCTAGAGAATTTTCATATTGATATCCAGAAAATTTTTTTTATTTATAATTATCTTTCAGTAGCATTTTTAAGAATATTGTTAAATGTAATAATAAGTGATGTAGTAATGTGTTTCTATAAATAGTTTCTAACACTTTTAAGTGCTATTATATGTAGGAGATGACATTTTTCTTGACTTATAGAAGCACTTTCATAGTATTACCATTTATATGCTTTTGTAGCATTTTGAAAAATATTTTAAAAAACTATTCAAGTGTTTTTATAAATTAGAAATGAAAACATTTTTCAAACTGGTGTTATATCTGTGTGAAAGCGTTGTTATAGGAAAGAGACAATAGCGGCAGATAAAACACATATAAAAATGATGTCTTAATTCTAAGGTAGCATTTTCACTACATGTAGAAACATTTTTCAAGTGCTTCTATAAGGCATTTATGGCGTAGTGGTACTTAGTGAGCAATTATTATTACATTTGAAAATGAAGTAGCTCATATTAAGCTCAAGGTGGACAAAAGGGAGAACACTGTAACTACTGAGTTAGGCCTTTGACCATCAAATTTTGATGACAGTAGAAAAAAGCCTAATCTAACCGTTAAGTATATTATATTATTACGAGTACTTTAGTTGATTACGTGAGTTGCATTGTGGGGTCTCCTTTGGAGGCTGACCAATGAGAAGTAAGCTCCGGTGGGACCCTTGGCCAACAAAGATTGATGGGTCCCTTTCTCCACCACCTCCCCTTTATCCAACACAGCAATTTGCTCACATTTTTGTATGGTGCTCAACCTATGTGCCACAACCACACTGGTTCTCCCCACCATAACTCTCTCAAGTGCATCCTGCACAGCTTTCTCTGATTGGCTGTCAAGTGCACTGGTGGCCTCGTCTAAAAGCAAAATTGCTGGATTTTTCAGTATGGCCCTGGCTATTGCTATGCGTTGCTTTTGGCCCCCTGAAAGCTGCACTCCCCTGTCTCCACACCATGTATCATACCCATCTTTTAATCCTGAAATGAATTCGTGTGCATTGGCTGCCTTTGCAGCTTCAACGATCTCGAATTCATCGGCTTTATCTGATGCTCCATATGCAATGTTTTCTCTAATTGTACCAGCAAATAATGTTGGTTCTTGGCTAACGAGTGCTATATGCTTCCTCAATGACCTTAGGTGATATGATCTTATATCTCTACCATCAATATTTACGACACCCTCAAGAGGATCATAGAATCTCTCAATCAACCCAATGATTGTAGATTTACCAGACCCACTTTGTCCAACCAATGCGGTTGATTTACCTGCCTCAATTTTAAGGGAGAAGTCTCTAAAGATCATAACATCGGGCCGGGCTGGATATGCAAAGTCTACGTCATGAAGTTCCACGTGGCCCGTTATCTTTTCAGGCTTGTAACCTTCAGGGTCTTCAGGCTCAATAGCTGTGTATCGGTCCAATATAGCGAAGACTGATGCAACTGCATCAGAGCCCTTGGCAAGATCCGAAGTCATGCTTCCGGCATCAGCTATCACACGGCCTGTGCTTACTAAGATCATGAAGGTCTCAAACAAAGCCTTTGAAGTGATGTAACCTTGAGACATGAGTTTGCCCCCATACCAAAAGTCTAAGGCCCAAGTGCATGTTGTTAGGCTTTGAGATGTGCCAAGTCCAATACCGGCAAACCAGGATTGTCGGATGCTCTCTCTTCGTGGCCCTTCTTGGGCCTTTTCAAGCATTTTCAGGATTCGATCTTGGGATGAGAAGGCGGTGATGGTTCGGAGGTTCGAAACAGCCTCAGCAGCCAGTTTGCTGCTTTCATCTTGGGATTTGATAGCCTTCTGAGACATGCTTTTAAGCAAGACACGTCGGGTGTAGAAACAAACAATGATGATGGGTTGAACTGCTATCATGACTAGCGCAAGCCTCCAAGCTATGACTAAGCCCATGGTGCAAGCTATAGTAACTGCTGAAATGGTTTGAACAATCAGGGCCATTCTATCACCCACCAAAGATCTCACCTGGCAGAACAAAGGGAATAATTGTTTATTTCTTTTTTTGGTTCACAACTGTGGATGGCATTATGGTGCTGAATATTCCTAAAAATATTGAAAATTTATTGGATAAGCAAAGGCTATTTCTATTTGCAAGAAATTAAGTATAATAAAAGGAAATACATACCACATTGGCATCCTTGGCAAGTCTAGAGCAGATAGCACCACTTGAATTCTCATCTTGATCAAACCAGCCAACTTCAAATGTCAGTATCTTTGACAGCATCCTCTCTCTAATCCTCTTTGTCAAGTACTCTCCCATGTATGCAAAATTATAATGTTGACCAACATTGATCAGCAGTGAAAACACCGACAACCCCAGAAAGCATAAGGCATAAATCTTAGTCTTTTCCTTAATCTCATCATGGTCAGTCAAAAAATAGACTGATACCATAGACCCTAGTGAGAATGCATAAACAGGTTGTACTGCACCAAATAGGATTGCACTTAAACACCCCAATATTGCTTGTTTCCATTCTGGTAAGTTTAATGCCAACAATCTTCTAAAAGATGGCACTGGCAATTTTTGATCTTCCACTGCAGCAGATTCTTTAGCCGGTGAAATATGGTTTTGAGTGAATGAATTGGCAGAATTAGATCGACTCACCAATGAAAGTCTACGACTACTTGTGCTGTTAAGGTCCACATTTGATATTGCAGATGAAGCATAAGTAGATAAATTTGAGTTAGCATCTTCAGGGGTCTTTTCTTTCTCTGTTTGCTGAAGATGGACCAATGAAGTGTAGTGACCATTTTCATTTTCCATCAACTCATCATGTGATCCTGTTTCCATAACCTGGCCATTTTGGACCACCGCTATAAGGTCAGCATTGCGAATGGTGGAGAGGCGGTGGGCGATTATTATGGTGGTGCGCCCAATGGCAGCTTGATCTATTGCCTCTTGTACAACTCGTTCAGACTCTGAGTCTAGTGCACTTGTTGCCTCATCTAGAAGAAGGATTTGGGGTGCTTTTATTATTGCTCTTGCAATAGCAATTCTTTGCTTTTGTCCACCTGACATTTGAACCCCTCTCTCACCAACCTGTTCCAAGAAATTTTTACTCTTTAGCATGTTTAGAGTTTCAAAACAATATTTTAAACATTTAATTAGCAATTATGTAATGTATTCACTAGACAAAATTTTGTTTATTTTTATAATGAATACGACTCTGATCTGCTTCAACTCTTTCTACACAAGAAATTTTATGGACTTGTAAAGGAAGATATCTAGAAGTCTTTATTATGTTCTGGAAGAATGGTAATGGTCTGCAGCAGATGCAAAGAATTCACTGGCAAATTATATTTGTAAGAAAGAAAGTAACATGGGTGCACATTTTAAGGAGTGGGTAAAAAATTGCAGCAGAGAGGTTCAATGGGGGACCAGATAATATATAACCTATTCAATAAACATGGAAAATGAATAAAGTACTATATAAAAGAGATAGTATAACACAGGGCATGATATATATATTGCAACTTGAATGGCTTTCTTTATCTATTAGAATGTATTTAGATTTCACGGATTAAATTTTTTTTAAAAAGGGGAATATATGCTACAAAAAGTTGCTTGAAATTTCAATGTTCTAAGATGTGCATGTCTTTTGGTTAATTTCAGCATGAAATGCTGATATATATACTTCTGTTTTTGTGGAATTTAAAGATTCGTTGGTTGTGTCATGCTAAAAGACGAGGAGACTAATAGTTGACCTACTTGAGTATCAAAGCCCTGAGGCAATTCGCATATGAAATTGTGGGCATTGGAGGCTTTGGCAGCTTCAACAACCTCTTCCATGGTAGCATCTTCCTTGCCGAAAAGTATGTTCTCCCTAATGGTAGTAGCAAAAAGTGCTGGCTCCTGACTTACCAAACCCATCTGTGACCTTAGCCACTTGAGCTGCAACTTATCAACTGCTATCCCATCAAGGAGTATCTCTCCCCCTACTGGGTCATAAAACCTTTGCAGTAGTGCTATTACTGTGGATTTCCCCGAGCCACTACCACCCACTAATGCCAGAGTCTTTCCAGCTGGAATGTTGAGGCAAAAATCTTTGAAAATCATGCTTTCAGGCCTTGATGGATATGCAAATTCAACATGCCTGAATTCCACAGCTCCTGAAACTTTCTCCAAAACTTCACCTTCCAAATTGTCTGAATCGATCTTTGGAACTCTTTTTATCACTTCCATTATACGTTCTCCCGCAGAACATGCTTCAGAGAAGTACTTCAGGTTCGATAAACTAGCTCCCAATGACCTGATCAAGATCATCAGCAGACAAGATGAAAACCAATAAAAATTAGTACATGTCTGAATTTGTTTTTATAATAAAACCATGAAACAATTATTCAATGTTGAAAAGGTTTGAAGGAATTACAGGCCTCCCATGGCAATGGCGGCACCAACAATGAAAACAGTCCCGCCTGCAGCACCATGATACATGACCATCCTGCTGCCATACCAGGCCATGAAAGACCAAGTAGCAAAAACCACCCCATTGCTTCCAATTGCAAGACCTTTAGCCAAACCTTGCCTCAACCCCAACTTCACAGACCCCTGTAAAGCTGCAGAGAATTCTGCAATGGTCTTGCTCTCACCAACAAAGGAATAAACTGTTCTTATAGAAGATATTGCTTGTTCTGCTATTGTTCCAGCCTTATTATATTCCTCCCTTATCTTTCTGGCTATCCCGATCAAGCCTCTTCCATACATCAGACCAGGAATCACCAGAAGAACAGCAAAAGGAAATCCCACAATTGCTAGTCTCCATAGCATTATGAACGCAACCATGTAACACCCAACAAATATTGCAACATTCATAAGAAAATTTGGTACCTGCATATAATTGATATTCCATAAATAAAATCAACATACCAATTACTACCATTTCTTTAAAAATTAAAATTAACTAGTAATTTTGGAAAAAGAAATTAACCTTTTCACTTAGAACATCTTGGATTACTAGACTATCATTTGAAACACTGGTGATCACTTCAGCAGTGCTTGTAACATGCAAATCAAAGTATCCCACATCTTGTCTTAAGACTGCTTTCAAATATCTGGCTCTCATTCTTGTTGCCTGTCTCTCACCTGTTCTTGACCAACAGAATCCCTCTGCAATATATATATTTAATGAAAACTATGTATATATTTATATAAAAATAAAATCATTAATGTCTTCCATTTAAGCTCCAATAATTAGTCCTGGGAAAACAAAAAACCAACCTAGAAAACAAGCAAGCCATGACCCACAAGCCAAATACAACAACGCCACCGAATTCTGTCACTCAAAAGAAAATCCAAATTTAGTTATAGCTTCTGCTTCTGTCCGCGTGCCTGTCAGCACCTTGCATGTGTGTTTGTGTAGGAGCGCGTCAAAATGAAAAGGAGAAAAAGAAGAAAAACAAATAAACAGAAAGGGAAAAACCTTGTTGATATTATGAATGAACATTTCTGATGTAAAAGCTGATGCTTCACCAAGATTGTTCATCAACTTGCTTGTAACAAGCAAAACAAGAGGCGTGCTGAAACCATCACCAACGGCTCCAATGAAGCCAAGAGTCATCAGCCACCAATCTACACCGTCGGCATGCATGAAAATGGACCTGATGGAGGAACCTTTCTTGGCTGCTGCTGCTGAAGCTGTTTTCTGCTTCTGATGACTACCCATATCTTGGAGAATAAAACACCACTTAAAAAGTATTTTTGGTTCTACAAATGTATTTTCTTTTTGCTTGCCTACAAAATAGTCTTTTCAAAGGCAAGTGAGAAGAAACAAGTAGCCGGAAAGATGTTTTTGGCTAGGCAACAAACAAGGCGAACGTCTCGTATTTATAGGTCTTCTTCGAATGTGTGGGGTACACTCTGCTATTATGAAGCTAGTGCTAATGGAAAACCACAGGAAAAAAACAATAAAATCACTACAACTCGAAAGATTGGTAAATTCTAGATGGTTATTCGCAAATCGCAAGGTTGTCTTCTGTTACATGACTTCTGGCTATGTTAGTGTTGAAATATAAAGAATTAAATTAAGAAAATTATATCTATATATATATATATATTATAGAATATATCTATATAATTTTTTTAATTTATCTTATTATCTTAAATTACAAATGATATAATGGTAAAATAATACATTTTTAATCGTTAAGAGTGCCTTAAGTATTTACTTAAAGCAACAAAACTCTTGCTGGCTTAGTTTCGAAGAGTATTGCAGATATGTTGGTACTCGAATTTGTGAGGATTAAAGGACAATATCTTTGGTGGGTGGACGAGACCCACCACTATTTGTAAGTATGGTGGATGAGGCCCATAGGCTAGCAAGGCCGTAAACGAGGTCTTGACATGCCTAGAGAGTGCTTAGGGTACAGCTCTTACAACATGTATACATATCTATATAAATATATATATATGTAAATACATGTATATATATTACAGATTATCTATATAATTTTCTTAATTTATCTTATTATCTTAAATTACAAACGGTATATAATGGTAAAATAAAACATTTTTATTTTCTTCCATTTTTCAACTCTACCAAATAATGAAAGAAAGAAAAAAAAATTTCTATCTACTTTCTACCATTCCCATAAGCATACAATGGTACAAAGGAAAGAAAAAAAAATATTTTTTTATCTTTTGCCTCTCTATCCCTCTTATTTTTCTATCATCTCAAGCAAATCAAAATTTTGTTAATAAAGAATACATTTTTAGAAAGGATACTCTCTCCCTCTCCCTATATATATACACTGTATATATATATATATACATATATATAGGGAGAGAGAGAGAGAGAGAGAGAGAGAGAGTCTCTTGGGAACATAGTATCGTTTGATAATTATTGTTAATTGAACATTATTACTAATGTATGCTTTTAACATTCGTACTTGAACATTATTACTTGCTAATGGACTAATTTTATGAATATATTTGTTAGTTTAATAATCTAGAATTTTAATAGATTTTATAGCTATACATTTAAAAGTTATTAAATTCATTTTAGATTCGTATTGCTCAAGTTCAAGAAGAAATGAACTCTTTTAAGAGATAAGTAAAGGTAGAATAAGATAGTTTAAAATTTTAAAAAATAAATAAACAGAGATTCGACTTTTCTCTTATCTTCAAAATTATTTTTTAAAAAAAGCAAATATTCTTTTGAGAACTTTTGCATAAAAACATCAATAGCAATAGTTCAAAGAAGAAATAATTGTGTTTCCCCAAAAAAAAAAAAGAAATAATTGTGAAATCAATAAAACGAGTTAATAAATTTTTTGTTCAAAACTCAAAATGGAAACCAAGGTACTTATCTTATCTTATTAGAAAATAATTAAACTAGAATGATTGTCCAAATAAGTGATGAAATACAGATAAATTAATTAATTTAATTAAAAAAAGTAAGAAAAGTTTGATGAACAAGAACATGAAGAGGGAAAGAAATCATGGTTGACTTTAATCTGTCTCATATGATACCGTCATTAATGACGATAAGTAAGTGAATGCGACCCACCAAACAACTGTTGCCACTGTTACCACCTACTTGCACAAATTAATTTCTCCATTTAATTAATGAATAAAAAATCAGATTGGTACTTGAACCGATTGATCATTTGATTCACGATTCAATTGGTCGGTTCAATTAAATAAATGATTTTATTTTATTAATCTCTTAAAATATTCAAAAAATTGAAAAAAATAAGGAAAAAAATTCAAAAAATTCCTAAAAAATAAAAAAAGTAAAAAATATTAGTGCATCACATAATATAAATAAATATTATCAATTAGTTTACATCACAAATTAAATTTTTATTATGGAAGTATATTAAAATAAAAAAAGTTAAGAATTTAAGTAGCTACAAATTTCAAATTTCAAAATCTAAACGTAGTAAGAAAATTACATTTAGGTTTCTCATTAATTTCAGTTTCTTTTGGGTTCGAATTAATCAATCAAAAATAACTTTAAAAGAAAAAAATTTTAAATTTTAGGTTGAACCGATCCAACCAGTTCACCGGTTCAATAATTCAAAAACAGTCCAACTTAATTTCGATTTTATGACCCTTATCGAACCGAACTTCTAGTCAGTTCCCAGTTCAACGTGTTGAACCAACCGATCCTGTTCATTTTTTCTTCATTGCATTTAATTTAAAGTAAAGAATTAAAAAATAAAAATAAAGAGAGAAATTGAATTTCACTGTGCTCTTTGCCTGGCTTTAGAATCATTTTGAAAATCTAGCCTAAATTCTATATCTACTAAAAGACAATCATGGACTTCGTTTTGGATTTTTAAAAATTTTTAAATATTATTATTAATTTTTAATAAACTTTAAATTTTTATTTTTATTTTTATTTTTAAAGATAAATGTATTTCCTTTTTTATTATATTTGCACATGAATAAATGTAAATTTTGTTGAAATTATTTTTAATGTATGATATAGATATATAAATTTTTGTCATGTAGGTTAACTTTTAAAATTAGAGAGAGAGAATAATTTTGAAATAAGGGAAAAAAGATTAAAAAAATAGAAATAATTTTACTCAATCTTCAAAATAACACATAAACATATGAGTAAACTAATGTTATGAAAAAAAAACTTTAAAAAATAATCTATATATAATAAATATAATTAATATAATTGATAAAAGTTTTATTTTAGTTGAAAAAAAGTGGAGGACTAATCAGAAATGATAAATAGTACGCCAAAATTCTTTTTAATTGACTTTTAAGAAGTACAAATATAAGTATTAATTGATATTAAATTTTTTAGAATTTTTAAAGTTAAAAAAAAAAGAGAACTAAAATGAGAATGACAAATGATACAATATTCTTGAAGTAAAGGAATATTAATGATTTTTTAAAATAAATTTTGTAGGAATTTTAGAAAAAAAGATTAAGACAAAATTTAAAAAAGATGAATGATAAAATTCTTGTAATTTTATCTTAAGTAAAACTAAAAAAATTTGAAAGCTAACTTTTTTCAAAAGTCGAAGTGACTGAAGATATAAATAAACTACTAAAATACAAATAAATTACTAAAATAAAAAAAAGAAATGATTTTTCCCCCTTTCAAATGAAGGGAGGAAGAAATTCTTTTTTTAAAAAAAATTAAGATACAATTTAAGTGAGAAGAATGATGGAATTCTTATGATTTTGTCTCAAGTAAAACTAATAGAATTTGAAAGACATTTTCTTTAAAAATATAGGTGATTATGGGATTTTATTGTCAATTCTTTTTCTTAAAAAAGAATTAAAAGGAATAATATTGTTGAATTCTAAATATTAGAAAAAATCAATTCTTTTTTTAAAAGGAATTAAAGGAATATTGTTGAAATTCTAGTAATTATTATAGTGAAAAAGACAAATAAAGACACTTCCTTTTTTAAATATAAGAATAACTGAAATGATAATCTTAAAAATTCATGTATAAGCATTTAAACTATTAGAAAAAGTCTAAAAAGGACATTAAACTTGTAAATAAAACAATTAGCATAGGGTTCTTTATGTAATTATGTTAGGTGTTGAAATTAATATTTACTGGCAATTTTGACCCGCGTTAACATCGCGGGATTGCCGATTATGTAAAATTATAATATATTATTTTTTTATTTGTTAAAACTAAAGGGAAACCGAGAACAAACAAATGCAGCGAAAATATAAAATTTCGATTCCCACCAAGATCCATGCGAAGGAGATCCTAATCAGTGATAGAAATATTACCTTACTTGTGTGATAAAATCAGAAACTGAAGCTGGATTGAATCAAGCTGGAGCGAAACCTCGTTAGGATCTCGCCTCTATAGTATCCACATGATCAAGCGGCAATCAATCTTCATCTCACGAAGATTAGGAATGGAGTTTTCTCTGTCTTTTGTGCTAGCAAACGAACAAATAATTCTAATTTTGTTTTACGACTTAAAATTAAACTATGCGTATCTCACACGCATTTTATATTTAGGTTAAAACTCTTTTAACCTAATTAGATTTGGATTAAACTTTTAATCTATTTAGACTTTGGGCTAATCCATAATCAAGCCCAAGTGATTTGTCTTTGGGCATAACCCAACAATCTCCCACTTGCACTAAAACGAATTACCCATTGTCTAAATTTATAAACTCCATTGTGCTTTCGATCTTTGTGTGCGACCCTATAGGTTCTTATAGCGTTAATAGTGACATTAAAACTAATCTTAATGTCACAAGCACTGAGCGGTGTCTAGCAACTCATCATTGCTATCTAAGTCACAAGAATATCGTGATTCGATACAACCTTATCTGTGATTAACGTTACTGTGTAGTATAATCCCTTTGTACATAATATCTTGATTGAACACAAGTCACGGAATGTGTCTTACTTGTATAGTTCAATCTATATGTTTCTTGATTCACGAGTAGACTATTCAAAACAAATCTAATTGATATCTCATATCAATTCATTTAAGCATGGCCATATATTTTAGTCTCACTCAATCAAGGGGCTTAAGACATCACTGTTGTTATATAAAAGGGACAAATTCTATCTCGATCACGCACATTCCTTTGCATGATTTATTGCATACCCAATTATGGCCTTTATAGTCCACCATGTTACGAGTGATGGTTGACCATATTAAAGTACACAAATCATCATGTAGGAATCTATGGTGATCTCAAGTCTAAGGATCACTTAAACCATTATCACTCTGAGAATCACTTATGACATTCATATAACAATCCATGGAGCGTTTTCATTGTGGGTCGGTCCAGTACATAAGTTCTTTAACATGTACCTAAGTGCTGACTTGACATCTTATATCCATGACAACTTCTTGTCATCAGTCACACATACATATACTAGTCTCCATACATTATTGTTATCCTAGTTCACAATAATATTTGACTAGGGACATTTAAGAATAATTCATAATTATTCTAGAGATATTACTATGATTATTTATATTATGCAGGTATCAAATAACAATAATAATGAAATTGCCTTTTAATAAAATAGAATACTAGCATGATAAAATGTATACCAAAAACCATTATCATGAAATAGGTTTTAATGTATACACCAACAATCCCATATCCAATCACTCATGTATCTAATACCAACTAAGCTAGTGTGATGATCATGCTTCTGTTGCGTCAGAGGCTTCGTCAATGGATCAGTGATGTTATCATCAGTCGGTACTTTGCATAGCTTCACATCTCCCATATCTGTGATTTCTCGGATAAGATGGAAACACAAAAGTATATGTTTGGATCGTTGGTGAGATGTGGGTTCCTTAGCTTGTGTAATAGCCCCACTGTTATCACAATAGAGCTCTATAGGATATACACTGCTAGGTACAACCTTAAGTTCAGAGATGAACTTTTTAATCCAAACAGCCTCTTTTGCTGCTCCACTAGCAGCTATATACTCAGCCTCTATTGTAGAATCGGCTACTGTGTCTTGCTTCGAACTTTTCCAGCTTGCAGCACTACCATTTAGGCAAAACACATACCTAGATTGTGATCGAAATCATCTTTATCGGTTTGGAAACTTGTATCTGTGTAACCTCTCACAGTGAGTTCCTCTTCACCTTCATATATCCAGAAAGTATCCTTACTTTTTCTCAAGTACTTAAGAATATTCTTGACTTCACTTTCATATATCAAGAAAGTATCCTTAGTTTTTCTCAAGTACTTAAGGATATTCTTAACAGCAATCCAGTGATGCTCACCCAGATTATCTTGGCACCTGCTCGTCATGATTAAAGCATACGAGACATCTGGACGAGTACATAGAATAGCATAAATAATAATTCCAATAGCAGATACATATGGAATCTTACTCATGCATTCTCTCTCATCTTGTGTCAAAGGACACAAATCCTTTGAAAGAATAATGCCATGTGTCATAGGCAAGAATCCTTTCCTAGGATTCTATACGTTAAATCGTTTTAGCACTTTATCTATATATGTACTCTGACTTAGGCCAATTAACTTTCTAGATATATCTCTATAGATCTTAACACCTAATATATAGGTGCCTACACCTAATATATAGGTGGCTTCACCTAAGTCCTTTATAGAGAAACATTTCCCTAACCAAGTCTTTATAGACTGTAGAGTAGGGATGTCATTCCTAATGGGAAGTATGTCATCTACATACAATATTAGGAAGACAACTATGCTCCCACTAACCTTCTTGTAAACACAAGGCTCATTTTCATTTTTGATGAAACCAAACTCTTTGATTGCATCATTGAAATGAAGATTCTAGCTCCGAGAAGCTTGTTTCAATCCATAGATGGATCTTTGTCTTACAAACCTTCCCAGTATTTTCCTGGAGTGACAAAACCTTTTGGTTGTGTCATGTACACATCCTCTTAAAGATTTCCATTGAGGAAAGCGGTTTTGGCATCCATTTTCTAGATTTCATAATCATGGAATGTAGCTATCGTAAGTAAAACCTGAATGGATTTAAACATCGTGATTAGAGAAAAGATTTCATTATAGTCAACGCCATGAATTTGTCGGAAGCCTTTAGCAACCAATTGCCCTTTATAGGTATGTATATTTCCATTTATGTTGGTTTTCTTCTTGAAAACCCACTTACACCCTATGGGTTTTAGCCCTTCAGTGGGGTCAACCAAAGTCCAAACTTGGTTGGCATATATGGATTCCATTTTGGATTTCATGGCTTCGAGCCATTTCTCGGATTCTAAACTCGATACCGCTTCTTGGTAGGTAGTGAGCTTATCTTGATCCATGAGCAGAACATCACCGTGATGAGTTATGAGTAATGCATATCTCGCAGATGAACGGTGTGTTCTAGAGGACCTATGCAGCAGTTGTGTTTATTGAGCAGGTTTCTGTTCCATAATAACTTGTGGACTCTGTTCAGATTCTATATGAAGTTCAGTGTCTTCTTGTTGAACTTGAACTTCATCAATACTTTGTTGTTGATCTTGAACTTCTTCAAGATCAATCTTGCTCCCACTACTTTTTCTAGAAATAAATTCTCTTTCCAGAAAAACACCAGTCCGAGCAACAAACACTTTGTTCTATGTGGGATTATAGAAATAGTATCCTTTAGTTAACTTAGGATACCCAACAAATAAGCACTTTTCAGATTTGGTTTCAAGTTTATCTTATGTTTGGCATTTTACGTAAGCCTCACAACCCAAATCCTCATAAAAGACATACTAGGACGTTTCCCAGTCCATATCTCATATCGTGTCTTTTGAACCGATTTAGATAGAACACGGTTAAGTGTAAAAGCAGCAGTTTCTAATGCATGTCCCCAAAAGGAAACTGGAAGATTTGCATGACTCATCATTGATCAAACCATGTCCAACAATGTTCGATTCCTCCTTTCGAAAACACCATTCCATTGTGGTGTAGCAAAAGGAGTGAGTTGTGAAACAATTCCACACTTTTTTATATAGTCACGAAACTTTTGGCTTAAATATTCTCCACATCGATCAGATCGAAGTACCTTGATATTTTTCCCAAGTTGGTTTGTACTTCATTATTGAATTCTTTAAACTTTCAAAGGCTTCAGATTTGTGTCTCATAAGATACACATATCCATATCTACTGAAATCATTAGTAAATGTAATGAAATACTGAAAACCACCCCTAGCCTATTTATTTAATAGTCCACATACATTTGTATGTATAAGGCCCAATAAATCATTAGCCCTTTCACCATGTCCAGTGAAATGAGTTTTAGTCATCTTGCTAGATAAATAAGATTCATAGAACTCATATGATTGAAAATCAAACGAGTCCAAGAGACCATCTATGGAGTCTTGATATGCGTTTCTCATTTATATGGCCCAAGCGACAATGCCAAAGGTAGGTCGGATTAGAATCATTAGATTTAATCCCTATAGTATTTATTTTAAAGATAGGCATATCTAAATCTAGAACATAGAGACCGTTAATTAAATGTGCACAACCATAATAGATATCATTGAAATAAATAGAACAACATTTTTTCTTTATAACTAATGAAAAACCAAGCTTGTCCAAACAAGCAATAGAAATAATATTTCTAGTAATGGCAGGCACATAATAACAATCCTCAAGTTCTAACTTAATCGAGAATCTCTCAATCGCTCATCTCCCATCGATCATAATCATCAATAAAACTTATAAATATAATTTCATATTTTCTTTTGAAACTCACACTTAAATCCATTTATAAACTCGTGTGTAAAGGTAGACAATCCTTATCCCAAAACATTATAAACAATTCATAAACCATTTTGTAAAACAAATTGAAAACGGTTAACCATCAATGGTCAACCACTATAATCCAAGCCACTCACTAGTTAGGGAGGTTTGTATACTCCCGAATAAACCCCTCGAATGCCTTAACTCGAACTCTACTGCTCGAACACGTACAATCTCGTACATAAATAATCAAATTGAAATTCTAATTTGGAAAATATAGGCATTCGACTAAGTTGGATGAGTTCGAAAGTTAATTGGAATCAATTGGGGTCTAAAGATGTGAAAATACCAAATTACCCCTGCACAGCGTAGCTCTGACACTGGCTTGGGCTCACTCCCCCGTGGGAGCAACCAAATTGGGAGAATCCTCCCAATTTTGTTGAGTCCGGCACCAAACTTAGGTAGATCCAGCACCGGATTTGTCTCTAGCCTTAGATCGAGACAAGCCTCTTTCTCTTCCTAAGCTCGGTGCAACTTCAATTCAACTCCAATCAACCCACAATTTAAAACACATACACTTCAACATCTAAACTAAGAGACTATAGCTTCAAAAAATGAATTAAATGGCTAAGAATGCATGAAATTTAGATTGGAAGGCTAAGGGTGCAATTGGTTTTAAACAAAAATGAATGTTGATCTTTAATTCAAGATATCTCCTAGCTCAATCCACAAAATTTAGTAAATAAGTAGTCAAAATGAAGCTCAAGGAGTGTAGAACAACATACCAAGAAATCATCCAAAGCCTACGGTTGAATTGAGAGATAAAGTTTGAAGAACACAATAGCTCCAAGTTGGTTTCTTTGAAGATTTTGGAGATTTTTTATGATTTGGTGTTGTTGATCTTTAAAGAAGCTAAGGAAGTTGATGGTGGTGTTGTTTAAGGGATTTGAAGGTGATTTGAAGTGATGAAAATGGTGGGAAGTGGAAAGGATTCGGAGAAAATTTGGAGAAAAAGAGAAAAGAAGCAAATTAACCAACCCCTATATAAAATGCTCATTCCGGTGCTAGAGTGGGTCAGGTCCGGCGCCAAAGTCAACTTCAAAGGTTGACTCCAACTCGTTCTCATCCCATTCACCTGGGTTTTCGATCCTTCAGTGCACCCAATTGACTTCAGATAAGGAATTAGGGTTTCTAAGCTAGTCATTGAGCTAAAGAAAGTTCAAAATGTTCATAACAAGTTCCAATCCATCACATAACTTTATAACTATACACAAATTTCATAACTTGACACGTGCGGACTAGGTCCGGCGTGTCCAAATTAATAACCCTCACTATTAATTCGGAAAATCCTACCTTAGAACTTTCTAGTGGGCCAAGATCCATATTTCTGAAAATCTTAAGTCAGCTTTGACTAATCACTTAAAACTCAGTTATTTAGGTAGGCAACTCTTGCCAATTGCATCGCATGCAACTCTTGGATAGTTAGGTTAACAACTCTTGTCTTAGTCATCCTATGAACTACCTAACTCTTTGACTTTAGGTTCCCAATCCTATTGAGATGGCCTAGTTAAGTCACACCCAATATTAGCCATTTGGATATCACTATTATTCTATCGCGTCTTACCATGATAGAAAATATGTACTTTGCCTTGGCAAACTTACATATATTCGATCTAGACATTAACGAAGGTTATATATTGGAAGACATTTGACTTAATATTTTTCTTTGAGGGAATTTGATCTCACCAATTTTAATCTTTGTTATTAAAAGTCATATATTGATCTTATCAATTACCAATAAGCATGCATCCATTTTAGTCATGTATCTCATACATAAAATAAATATGGAAAAGTAAACGTGACATAGTTATAGCCCAATCTACATCAATTCTCTTAAGCAATAAGAGAATTGGCAATGTCAACCTAGGGGTAATTCTAGCTTCTCTAAGCACCACCTTGGTCCACCTTGTATAGCTAGCATGTCCTTGCCTCCTTTGGTTAAGCACCTTCTTCCTTAAAACTATTCAAATTCTATACAAGAAATATGATAGAAACCTCGAGTTACATTCGAGGGGAGTAAGGTGAGAAGAGAATGTACAATCTAAATTTTGAGAGAAAGGCATGACACGCAAGCCGTATTTAAAAATTTACAACCCTTGTAAAACTTATGGTCATAGGGCTATAACTATGCACCATGTTCAAAGAACACAATCAACATGCTATTCACAATAGCATAACAGTTTATCAAATTTTAAACCCTTTAAAAGATTGAATTAAATAACTAATGTGTTTAATGTAGGGTTACAAATTAACACCCTATACAGAAAAAATACGACGGTCCCTCTAACAGTTGGTGTTTTTCAGTGCCACAAGTAGTTTCGGGATGAAAACTCGAGACTTTGAACGCCTGTATATCAGCCTAACTCTTAGGCCAATCCAACACAGTATCTGCTTATTATCAATTAATGGATCTTATCCATTTAACAATTTAAACATGTCATACAGTTTAAATATATTGAACACATTAGGTTTGAAAACCGAAATTAATATCACATATCAATTTGAACACAAAACAATATATATATATATATATATATATAACATCTCATGTATAAATAAAACTGAAAACCAAAGACCGTGCTTTCCAATCAATCTGATTAGGTTTCGCATGTCATTCTGATACCAATGAAGGGAAACCGGGAACAAACAAATGTAGCAAAAGTATAAAATTTCGGTTCCCACCAAGATCCATGCGAAGGAGATCCTAATCAGTGATAGAAATATTACCTTACTTGTGCGATAAAATCAGAAACTAAAGCTGGATTGAATTAAGCTGTAGCGAAATCTCTTCAGGATCTCGCATCTACTGTATCCACATTGACACACTCGGACCTAGTTCGCACGTATTAAGTTATGAAATTGTATGTAGTTGTAAAGCTAAGTGATGAATTGGAACTTGTTTTGCACATTTTGAACTTCCTTTAGCTCAATTTCAAACTTAGAAATCCTAATTTGTAGGCCAAAGTCGATTAGGTGCACTAGGGGTGCGAATACCGAGACGATTGGGCCAAGTTTACCAAAGGTCAACATAAAATATAGACTTCACCACCGGACTTGGTCGGGTCCGGCACCGGACCCAACATTTTAAATGGGAGGTCGGTTGCCCGGACCCCCAATTTTGCCCCATTTTCGTTTCTTCTTCAACTCTTCGAATTCTCTCAACTCTCCACCATTTCCATCGCTACAAATCAACTTTAAGTACTTCAATAAACATCACCAATAACTTCTTTAACTTTCTCAAAAATCAACAAACCAAATTTACCAAGAATTCTTCAAATCTTCAAAGTTGACAACTTGGAGTCATTTTGTTCTTCGTTTTGTTCTTCGAGCTATAACTCTCAATCCAACTATAGGCTTTGGCTGATTTCTTGATATGTTGTTCTAGACTCTTTAGGCTTTAATTTGATTGCTTATTTGCTGAATTTCGTGGATTAAGCTAGGAGATATGTTGAATTGAAGATCAAAGTTCATTTTGTTCAAAAACCAATTGCACCCTTTGACTTTTGATCCAAATTTCTTGCATGATCAGTAATCTATTTTAGTTTTAGAGCTATAGGCTCTTAGTTTAAGTGTTGAAATGTGTGTGTTTTGAATTTTGTGTTGATTGGTGCAAAGATGAGGTAGAACCGAGCTTGGAGGAGGAGGAATCGCCTCCTCGACCTCCAACAGAGGCGAGTCCCGCGCAGGACTCACAACAATCCTGCGCTGAACTCAAGCCTTTGGGAGAAATCTCCCAATTTGGCTCACTCCCGTGCGGAAGTGAGCAAGACCAGCACCGGAGCTACACTGTAGCAAGGGCAATTTGGTCTTTTCACGATCCTAGACCCCCAATTGACTATATTTAACTTCCGGACTTATCCAATTTAGTTTCGAGACCCTAGAAACCCTAATTAGGGCATATTGTGATGTCTAATTTTTAGTCGAATGCCTTTATTAATCAAATTAGATTTCAATTTGATTATTTGGGTATGAGATTGTATGAGATCGATCGGTAGCGTTCGAGTTAAAGCATTCGAGGGGTTTATTCAGGATTATACAAATCTCCCTTACTAGTGAGTGGCTTAGATTATAGTGGTTGACCACTGAGGGTCAATCGTTTTCAAATTGCTTTTATGAACTGTTTTATAAAATGTTTATAACGTTTTGGGATATGGATTGTCCACCCTCACACATGAGTTTAGAAATGGATTTAAGGGTGGGTTTTCAAAAGAAAATATGAAATTATATTATTATGTTTTATTGATGATTATGACTGATGGGAGACGAGCAATTGAGAGGTTCTCGGTGCTCCGATGAGAGGGAGAGTGTGGACCGAGATAGAGGCATGCCACCGACCAAGTAGCTGTGGATCACCTTTTGAGGGGCACGGTGAGTGTGAGACCCTGGGAGAGGTGCGCAAGGAATCTCGCTAGGCCTCGAGTGTAGCTATGCTCCACCCACAGTGCTGGCAACATCAAGGGAACGGGCTAAAGAATAAAAAAAGATTATTTTGATATATGAGTTTAAGCCCTTGATGGTCTAGCGGGGCACCCCAGTACACGGGTGTACCTTTGAGACGATATTCAGATGCCAATCCATTTATGAGATTTGATATTTGATTTGGTTTGGGATTTCATCTATGATTCATAAAATGGTTTTATTAAATATGTTTTGGATTATTTCATATCCCCAACCTGAGGTGATCGGTTATTATAACCGGGTCCCTTACTGGGTACATATATATTTGTACTCACCCTATTCACTTATTTTTGTAGGTCATCAGGCTTCGGATGACAGGCGTCCCGATGGGCAGTGATCACTGGTGTCTCACCAACAGACCACGATTTTGTAGGTTCCACCCAGATCCCTTGTGAATCCTGACTTCGGAATAGTATTGTATATTATTATATTATATTTTATTTACTGCGTATTTGTACCGTAAAACGTGCTACTTTTATTATATAAATATCTTATGACATTTTTATATTATTTTCTTATATATTTTCAAATATTGCTTAAGTACACCTTATTTATGCCTTATACCATCTTGGGTAGCCCGCTTTTCATGGCACACATCTTGAGGTGGTACGAAGGTTGTCACGTGGCCGAGCCCTCCAGCCAGGGCGTGACACACACGATCAAGTAGCAATCGATCTTCGTCCCATGAAGATTATGAATGAAGTTTTCTCTGCCTTTTGTGCTTGCAAACGAACAGAGAATTCTAATTGTGTTTTACGGCTTAAAATTAAACTATGACACGCCTTTTATATTTAGATTAAAACTCTTTTAACCTAATTAGATTTGGATTAAAATTTTAATCCATTTAGACTTTGGGCTAACCTGTAATCATGCCCAAGTGATTTGTCTTTGGGCATAACCCAACAAAAACATATATGAAAAATTAGATTAAACCTGTACTAATGTCATGAATTATATAAATATCATAGATTTATATAAAATTGAAATAAATTCTTTATATTTGTTAAAATATATATGTTTTTAACGATATTATTAAGAACAATATTATTATAGAAAAAGAAGGCTACATGACCAATACAATAGTAACAAATCAATTGAAATAATCTATAAATGTCTTTCTTAAAAAAAAAGTAATCTCTTAATGCCTATTTCTTTTTTAATTATTTTAAATCACACATATTTCCTTTTTTTTTTAAATAGTATGGTCTTAATAGTTTTTTTTATAAGAATTGAATTTTATTTTAAGAATTTAAATGGAATTTCTAATGGTATTAACTTCAATATATTTAATTAATAGATATTATTAAAAATGACAAATTAACGCACTTACTTTAAAAATATATGCTCTTAATGTCTATTTCTTTTTTTAATTTTAAATTATGTATATTTCTCTTTTTTTTAAGGATTGTATAATCTATTTTTTGAATAAAGATAGTATAATTTTAATGGAGTTTTTAATTCATGTGTATTTCCTTTTTTAAAAAAATAGGATGGTCTTAATGAATTTTTTTTATAAGTATTGTATTTTTGTAAGAATTTAAATGGAATTTCTAATTATTACCAAAAGGCCAAAATGGACATTAAATATAAGACAACAACAATTAGTATAGGGGTTTTTTTTTATGGAATTTCATTATATGTTGCAATTAATATAATAGTTATTTTAAAAATTTTATATATTCTTAGAAAATGACCAAAAAGATATTTAATTTAATACCATATAAAAAGACAAAGAGTTCTTATGAGTTTTCATATGGTATTAACTTTAATATATATATATATATTGATAATATATATAGATTATTGTACTTGTTATAATGCTTATCAACTGGTTTAAATAAAGCATATAAATTTTCATTTTCAAACAATCTTGGCCATCTTATTTCCCAAAATAAGAATATTTTACATTTTTTATCCCTCAATATTTGTTTTTTGTCTTTAAAAAGTTGTTCACCGTCCTCAAAAGATTGTTTTTTTATCCCTCTTGAATCTTAAGATATTAATGCTGTCACTGTTCCATTTGAATATCATTAATTCTATTCAAAATAACGTCAAGTCACTTTGTGCAAAAGATTCAAAATGGAAGAAATGAAATATTTAATTAGTTGGGTAAGTTATGAAAAATACTTCACTCTATGCAAAAGATAAGGCTTCTTTTATTAAGTCGGTGCGATGCGAAAAAAAAATATTATTCAACTTTTCATCATAAATGAATTAACAAAGAGATTTTAGAGTTGCTGTGAGATTATTTTACGTAGATAATCAATTACAACTTTTTTTGTTGATTAGGAAGGGTGCAGTTAACAACCTTTTAAGCTACTGTTGCCAATCATGCAACTAGAGTTGTGTTTTTCTTATGGCAGCCGATCCTGCAGACTTAGCAAAGGTGCCTAAAAATGGAACCGATGAAATATTTACTTAGTTGGATACGGGTCACAGACTAGCATTTTATAAAAGATAATTTCCATTTTTCCCCTTTTTCTTTCTGCATCTTAAAAAAAAATTTAATTTTCTCTCCCTGAAATTTCCTTCTTATTTTTAAAATTTGTAACTTTTTTTTATTTTTCTTTATTTTTCTTTATTTTTTTTCTCTTTCACTCTACCTCATCGATTAGTTAGCATTTGTAAAAATGTGTCCTCAATTGGAACATGGCAAACAATATTGACAAAATACTAATAAAATTCAACTTATAGAGATCAAGATAGAACTTTTCAAAAATAGAAATTAAAATGGTTTGATTTTCAAATTATACCAAAATAGATTTTTTTTTTAACCATAGGAAACCAAATTAAAATTGGATCTAAGTTTCAGTGGTTATAATTAGTGTTAGTTACTCTTTAAAAAGATATATATTATGAATAAAAAATATTAATATGATGCTTTAATTAACTTTGAATTTAAAAGTCCATGTGAGAATACTTTACTACTAAAAATAATTTTCAATATTCTAATAAAAATTAATTTAAATTAAATTAAAGTCTGAATATCCAAGTTGGCCCCTAAATTATATCTTTTTGGATATATTGGCTCTTAAACTTTTATTTGGGATAATTGACCACTCAAACTATTATTTTGGAACAATTAACCCCTCAAACTATTATTTTGAGATAATAACCTCTCAAAACTAATATTTTGGGACAATTAACCCCTCAAATTATTATTTTGGGATAATATAACCCCTTGAGGATTCCATGTAATTAAGATTATATTATCTCAAAATAAAGTTTGGAGGGCTGATTATCCAAAAATAACAGTTTGAATGGTTAATTGTCCTAAATAAAAGTACATGGATCAATTTGTCCTTTTTGATATAATTCGAGGGTCGATTTGGGTATTCAGCATTAAAACAAACCTAATAAACTTTAGAAAAAAAAAAAAAACCAAGCCATTGGATGGCTTTTGGAGATATCAATAATTTAAATAACCATGGAACAACTCTCATGCATTAAAGTGAAGAGGAGAGCTTGAGTGAAATCAAAATTATTGTCAAATTAATAAAGGCAAAGGTTACAATCAAGCCAATTATGGTAAAACTACTTTGCAAAAAGGGTTTTCAAAGCCTTGTAAAATTATCAATATTTGCCTAAACTTGATAATAAACTCTTCCACATGATCTTTTTCTCTCTTTCTTTATCTTCCTTTCAGGTTCAATCAAATTCCATCAATATAACTAGCTAGCTGGCTAATGGCTTTCGCACTCCATGTGCCTATTCCTTTCTTTTTTTTTTTCAATCCCTCTTGAAATTGACATGTGCTCAATGCTCCCATGTTCATAAATCATAAGCTTCAGTACTAAATTACCACTACCCAAAAATTATTTTATTTTCTGTTGCTTTCATTTTTCTTTTAATAAGGTGTTATGTCGATTCTGTCTTTATCAACACTAACTGTATATAAGAGATTGTGGGTCGATGATGTCTTCTCTTACCTCATATAACTCGAAACGTGGCCTACTTTATCACTAATCACATTTATTTCTCAGAATTATCCACCCTCTCTATCTGCTTTGTTTAATCCCCCATATATGTATAAAATTTGTCCTCCTTCCTTTTTAGTTACCAAGTTATAAAGAAGAGTAAACCGAACATATGGATCAATTGGCTAAGGAATTTTGACTGTCTCGAACTGTATTAAAGGCATGTTTGTTACATCATATTGGATTAATAGATAGGATGAGGAAGGAAATTATATATAATTTGTATGTGATTTTATAATAATGATATAAAAATTTGTATTGTGGGAAAAGTTATTCATAGGATGAGTTAATTTTCTCTATTTTTAGAGGATTAAGTCATCCTATAAATAATTATCCCCACAATACAAATCTTTATCAATATTATAAAATCACACTACAATTTACATATAATTTTCCTCACTATCCTATCCAATCTAATCATATATAACAAACACGCACTAAGAACATGTTTGTTTCACCAGATTAGATTAGATAGGATAAGAAGGAAAATTACATGTAATTTTGATTAAGATTTTCCTGCAAGAGAAAAAAAAATCAAGTAGTAAAGCTTGGAGTATTCAAAGGTATCGATCCCACGAAAACTTGAGAAAGCCAAAACCTAATTCTAGTAGAGTTTAATCAAGAAAAAATAGAAGAGGAAATTAAATTAAAAGAAATAGTAAAACTAACTGATCAAGAAAGAATAAATATTAATTAAACTAAGAATCAATTTAAGCAAGCAAATAATTAAGAGGAAATCGATATTAAAGATGTGAGGGTTTATATTTCTCTTCTAGGTATTTAATCTAATTATGCATGAATTTAATTATCAGAGTTAAAACAACAATCACTAATCTACTTAGGAGTCCTCTCAGATCATCCTACGCTTTCCTAACTAAGTGATTACCACCTCTCGATGCATAAACTAATTAGCTAAGAACATTAAGATCCTTAGATTATAATCAAATCAGTTTCTCCACGATCCTAATTCAATTATGGTTATCACCATAAACTGAATTACTCTCGTATCCAATTAGATTGTGTCTATTTTCCTAGAGCACGAATCATATTTCGTCTCTTGGTCCTTTATACAATTCCAAAGACCTATGCTATGTTGGCCAGACATAAAACGTATTAAGTACAAAGAAAATAGATTTAACCCAGAAAATCAATTCATACAATAATTAAATTAAAATCCCTAGAAAATCTACCTAAATCCCCAACAATGAATTTATCTACTCATATTAAAGAAAATAAACAATTGCATTAAAGAAGAAATAAAGATAAGAAAATCTCCCAAGTTAACAAAGTTTGCTCCTTGAGCTCTTGCTCTTCAAAATCTTCCCTCTCCAAAAGTCTCTCCATCTATAACTAAAACTAGGTATTTACATGACTTAAGCTTTTAATTAAAATAAAACACATAAGTCCAAAGTCCAATTACTTGTCCAAGATGCTGCGTATAAGAGCTTGACAAACAACAAAAAGTGGGGCCGTTTCATTCTTCATCCTGCACCGTTTCCAATTCGAGGCGTAACTTCCAATTTCAGCTCAATGTCATTACTTCAAAGGAAACGGCGCTGTTTTTTTAACTTCCGGCGCCGTTTTTGCTCGATACTTGCTGCTACAATTTCGCCTCAAGTATTGAATTTCACGTGATTCTTTCTCTGACTTTTCTACCATGGGCTTATGTGGCAATCATTATTTGACTCTTAATCCTTCTTGCTCCACTTATGCTTTTGACCATTCCATTCCTTCATATCACGTGACACAAGCTCCTTGCGTTTGACTTCTTTCCTTGGCTTTAGCTTTTAATGTTTTCTTGACTTCCAACAAGCGTGACCATGTTGTAAATTGAGAACTTAATATTTAGAGCATTATTTCCTTCAAATCCATCAAATTAAGTAAATTACCTACAAGGCAACCAATAAACCAATATGAGAATAAATCATAAAATATGGACCATCACATATAAATAAAATAGATCAAAAACTCTGTAATATAGTCCATAATTTATGTATAAATCACGCCTATCAAATTTGTAGCATGATTTTATAGTATTGACATAAATTTATATTATGGGGAGCACTATTCATATGATGATTCAATTCTTTAGAAATGAAGATGATTGACTCATTCTATGAATAATCTTCTCTACAATGTAAATTTATGTTATTACTATAAAATTACACTACAAATTATATGTGATTTTCCTTTTCATCCTAGTTAAACAAACATACACTAAAGTGTTAAATAAGTCCTCAAATTAGTTGGATTCGATTGAAAATACTGATGTCTTGATAGCCATTTGTCACGTAAGCCTTTTTCATCCATAGTCATTCATCCTATCAACATTTTCTTGGGAGTATATCACCTACAATTTTTTTTCTTACAATACTATAACTGTTTATTGACAATAAAGAATTATGTGGCGTTCATAATGGAACCTACAATTACAAGTGATAGACTCCTACATAATTCTTTATTACAATTGAAAATGTATAATATTACTGAAAAAAATAATTGTAGGTAATATGAATCACATTTTCATCCAAATATATGATAAGTTTGACATAATTTAAGGCTTAACATTGTCTATGAACCATGAACTAATGAACCATTGCTAATCCCAGACCTCTTACTTATGGAGCAAGGCATCACTTGCCATATTTTTCTTATTGTTTATTACTTGTTTCGATAATCTGTGTTAAGTATAAACTCAACAGTGCCCACCTTAAGGCCTGAATTGTTGACTGAGCCCAAATCCAAGACTGTACAACCAGCCCAATTTACAAAGGCCCATTAGATTATTCCTCTTGGAGTCCAACAAGTGAAGCCCACAGTGCATGTCCCATGTATATATATATATACATGCAATCGAGAAAATCATTGTTGGGAAAGCTTTATCTCCATAGTGAGCCAATCCAGCTAGAAAGGGATTAGTCTTAGGCCAAAGGCCTAGGGATAAACTTGGTTACACCAGAAAAAAAAAATCATAGCACACAAGAGGCAAGATTATTCTAAACTCCTACTCCTCTCCATTTTCTCTAAAACTCCTACTGATTTAGGCATCGGAGTAGGAATCACTAGCTAAACACTGGCCCCTTTCTTGTTTCTTATAGGCGATTCCTTTCGAGAGATTCATCAACCTCGAGTCTTCCCTTTTGAGGTCAAAAACATTATTGACCTCAACATTAGATGCTGTCTATGGGAAAGACATCAGCCATGGCCTCGCCTGATGATCATGACAACCAAATCCGAGAAACTAGTAATCCCAAAAGGTCAAATCCTTCAAACACTATGCCTGTTTCACAGAATATATTCCCAGCAAAAGGTTAAATCCTTCAAACACTTTTTTCTTTCAATGCATACCTTTCTACCACCTCTACCCCGGTAACTCAGAATACCAACCCCTCATCTTCACAAAAGTTGCCTTTAATGTTTGTTGTCCTGCCGACCGCAATTGAGGGGCAAACCCAATCGTAAGTAGTGGACTTGTTAGCTTGCATGACTCAAATGCAAAGGTAGATAACTGATCTTACCAACTCGGTGGAAGAACAAGAAAAGACTTTAGCCACTCAACAAGTTTTGATTAATCAGAGGGCTAAATCATCTTGAAGAGAATAGCCCCTACTATGGGTACATGTGCATGGAAATTAGAATGCCTTGCAGTCAAATCGACCTTGGCCTAAAAGATAGGTGCTGGCTCAATAGCATGCCTTCGCTGAATCGGCACATAGTGTAATAGTGTAGGTGTAAAAAGGAGAAGAAAATAAGGTGAAGGTGCCAAGCTTTCCAACAAATCCAAGGCTAAGACGGTCAAGCTAGAGAAGTCTATATCCAACTGACTAGACGCTTGAAAGCTGAGTTAGAAAAGAAACTTAACAAAGCCTTGGAGACTAATAAGGAGACTAGAAAAAACCATTTGGAGTGGTTAAATGAAGAGTAAGACCCATTCGCATTATGTATTCGGTAAGAGCAAATGCCACCTAATTTCAAGATTTCCAAGCTAAAGTACAACGGCAAAGTGATCCAAAAGACCATGTCACACAGTATGCCAACTTGATAGGCCTATATGGAGCGTCAGATTCATTGAAATGTCAGGCATTTGTTTGTACCCTCGAAGGCACATCACATAATTGGTACTATAAATAGCAATTGAACTCCATTATAAATTTTACTTAGCGAAGCATGGCCTTTATGAGTAACTTCTCTAGTCAGAAGGGGAAAATGAAAACGATAACCTCCTTACTGGTGATTTGACAAGGGCTAGATGAGCTGCTCAAAAGTTACATTAAAAGGTTTTTAAGCGACAACAGAGGACATTGAAGAGCTAACAACTAATTTTGCTATCGAAGCTTTTATAGCAGGAGTTAGAAATGACTATCTGAGGTACTCCTTGATAGAGGATAAGCCTAAGCAACTTCATGAATTATTCAACAAGGCTCAGAAGTATACTGATGTGGGGGAAACAAAGCAACTTCATTATAACCTTTATAAAAAAACACCATGATCCGACTAAAGATGATAATTGATAGGATAACACTAAGCCAAGAGATAATCAGCTTAGTAAGGATGATAAGGGTCCTCTTCTAAGGGATGGCAAAGGCTTAAGACCTAAAACTCCCTAAATTAAGCAGAGTAGAAGAACATATCTATACCTTGCCCAATAGAGGAATACACCCCCTTAACGCCCCATGCACAGACATTCTACATAATATAGCCAGAAGTGAAATGGCTGACAAAATTTAATGGCCTTAGAGAATGAAAGCCCAAGAAAGGTGGAAAGAATAAGGGCAAGTATTGCGCCTTTCATGACGATAGAGGCCACAGTACAGAGAAATGTTATGACTTGAAAAATGCATTCGAAGAGATGATGTAACGAGGATATCTTTGAAACTACACTAAAAAGGAAGCTATCCTCACCCAATAGAGAAAGAAACACAACTAGCTAAACAACAAGAAAGAAGAGAGCATAATAGACCCGTTATACATTGTGTCATAAATACTATAATGGGCACCACGCAAGAATGGGAAAACTTTAAATCCAAAAGGAAAGCCCACTTATATAGTGTATGTCACCTAGGACTACAAGCCCCTCGTCGATAAAAAAAGTGGATGATGGTTGGAGTATTACATTCTCCTCGAATAAGACCAAACTATTTCAAGATTCAGGTCATGACCCAATTGTCGTTAAGGTAATTATAAAAAATTATACAGTAAATAAGATACTGGTCGACAGTGGCAGTGCAGTCGACGCCATTCTCTATAAAACATTCAAAGCCATGGGGTTTAAAAATGATTAGCTCGAGCGGACATAACCTATCCAATTCCAGTCAAGGCGTTAATCAAATTACCAATTTTGCATAGGCAACGGAGAACATGTACTAAATGTAATGAACACTTTTGTGGTGATGGATCAACCATTTGCCTACAATGCCATAATTTGATGTCCACTTATGAAGTATACAATGATGGTTGATGCAATATGCTGTTTAAAGGTGAAATTTCCCACCCCGGGGGAATCAGTTTCATGCAGACTGACTAATACATGGCTCGACAATGCCATTTGATCTCCTTAGTCTTAGTCAACGAAGCAGTAAAGTCAAGTGAGGAAATAGCCACTTTAAAGGTCGACGACCAAGCTGGAGGGTAAAGCTCATGTCGACCTAGGGAAATCAACATGTTAATTGGAGAAATCGGGTCGGCAAACACATGAGACGATAGTTGGCCCCTCAACATTCTTGATACCCCACGATGAGCAGACACTTAGTAAGCCACAACTGGTTGAGCAAACTTTAAGTATCTATTTCAAAGGGGTGAACTCTCTTAGGTCACTCAACTTAAATCACGATTAATTGAACTAAAACAGAGAATGCTCATGGGTTTTCTTCAAGAGAATACTGATGTGTTTGCATGGGTGCCGACTGATATGCTTATGAAACACCCAGCAATTATGTCCCATAAGTTGAATGTTCATCCGAAAATGACACTGGTCAAGCAGAAGAGAAAATTTACCCCAGATAAAGTCTCTACCATCCTAGAAGAGGTTAACAAATTGTTGAAGGCCTGATTCATCAAGGATGTTCAATATCTGAAGTGGGTAGCTAGTGTGGTGTTAGTAAAGAAGCCGATAGACAAGTGGAGAATGTGTATCAACTATACTGACTTGAATAAGGCTTGCCCAAAGGATAGTTTCCCCCCACCCTTTATCGACTGGTTGGTTGATTCCTCATCCAGCAACAGATATTTGAGTTTGATGGATGTTTTCTTTAGATATCACCAGATTTCTATGGCCAAAGAAAATCAGAAAAAATAACCTTCTTGACAGAAGATGGGCTCTATTGTTATAATCTAATTGTGTTTGGATTAAAGAATGCTGGGGCAATTTATTAGAGATTGGTCAATAAAATATTCAAGGAATAGATTGGTAGGTCAGTTAAAGTTTATGTAGATGCCATGTTGGTTAAGACTTCCAACTTCGAGCAACATTTAAGTGACCTCAATCGAGCCTTCAACACTCTCAAATGATACAAGATGAAGTTGAATCTAGTAAAATGTACGTTCAGCATTGAAGCCAGAAAGCTATTGAGGTTCATGATTTCTTAAATGAGTATAAAAGCCAACCTAGAAAAGATTAAGCCGATTGTTGATATGCCATCCCAAGAACCATCAAAGATATACAGCTGTTAATTGACAGGGTTGTAGCCTTGAACAAATTTGTTTCAAAATCGACTGATAAATGCCTTTAATTTTTCAAAGTCTTTAAAATAAATACTACAAACCTAGTTCTTGTGGAGTGATGAGTGCCAGTGAGCATTTGAGTCACTGATGGAGTACTTAAGCTCCCTACCTTTGTTTAGATGTCCAAACACTAGTGATGAGCTATTCTTGTATGTAGCTACTTTAGATGAGACAATCACAGTCGCTTAATGAAGAAGAAGAGTCATGATAACTACTCAATTTATTATTTCAATCGCACTCTACAAGGTTGTGAATGTAACTATTCCCGTCCAAAAAAGTTAGCTTATGCCCTTATAACAGCAGTTAGACGACTGAGGCAATATTTTCAATCACATAAGGTAACAGTCTTAACCGAACGGCCTATTAGGGAGATTTTGAGAAAAGTGAATATCTCAAGATGATTTATGAAATAGAGTGTTGAGTTGAGTGAATTTAGGACTAGAAAAGCTATGAAAGTATAGGCTCTACCGACTTTATTACCGAGTGTACATTTCGTGGACCTATAAAGCCTCCACCGCTCCTTCTTAACCCAAACACTACAAGCCCATCCCTTCTCGTCACCAAACCTATCCCGATTGCAACACCTTGGCTACTTTTTGTTGACGGTTCAGCCACCAAAGATGGTGTTGGTGTTAGTTTGCTGTTAACTAGCCCGTAAAGAGAAAAATATTAATATGGACTTACATTTAGCTTTCCACTATCGAACAATATAGCCAAATATGAAGTACTTATAGCCGGGTTAAATTTAGCTACCATGTTAGGACTAAAGGATGTCAAAGTGAACATTGATTCCCAACTAATGGCCAAATAGGTATTAGGTGAATATGAGGCTAGAGAGCCGAACCTGGCCAACTATAACAAGCTTGTGCAAGAGCTATGGCCTACATTCAATAGAATCTTTCTTCGTCAGATACGAAGAGAAGAAAATACTCAAGCTAACTTTTTAAACTAGCCTCAGCTAATCAATAGTCTTGGGAATAACCATCTTGGAATTTGTAGAACACCCCACTTATGCTTTGCCAGCTATCCATCAGGTAGAAGAACAATCGAACAATTGGATGACGCCTATCATTAAGTATTTGCAGGGTACAATTCCTCAATCTAAAACTAAAATGGCGATGGTATAGAGAAGGGCAGCTAGGTACACTCTAGTTGATGATGTTCTCTATAAAAGATCTCATACCTCCTCCTGCTGAGATGTGTTAGTCCACAAAAGGCCGCCTATGGCTTGAAAGAGCTCATGAGGGTATGTGTGGTAATCATGAAGGTAGCAAACTATAGCCCAAAAACCAATGAGATTCTATTGGCTTACAATGAGAAAAGATGCAATTGAATCAGTCAAGAATTGTGAGAAGTGTCAGATATTCATAAAGATTATAAGATAGTCGATGAAAGAGCTACATATGATCCCATCTATATGGCCTTTTGCTAAATATGGTATTGACATACAGGGACTATTTCCTATCACTATAGCTGGTAAGAATTTTGTAGTAGTAGCTTACGACTATTTCACTAAGTGGGTTAAGGTTGAGCCATTCTCCACTATCTCTCAAAGTGCAGTGGAGAAATTCATTTAGCGAAACATCCTCTGTTATTTTGGAATTCCACATACCATCATTACAAACAATGGCATATAGCTATAAGGTTATCTAATAAAAAATCTCTGTAAGAATTTCTCAGTAGACCTCAAAGTTGCCTCCGTAGCACATCCATAGGCCAACGAATAAGTGGCATTTATGAATGGTAAAATAGTAAGGGCATCAGAAAAAAAGTTGAATGAAGCCAAGTGTTCTTGAGCTGAAGAGCTACCTAAAATAATGTAGGTCATCCGTACAACTACTAGCACCACAATAAATAAAACTCCATTCAACTTAGTCTATGGGTCCGAAGCTATCATTCCTGCTAAAATTGATGTACCGACTCACCGAGTCTCCAACTTCGATGAGTTAGTTAATAATGAACAACTACATCTGAATTTGGATCTACTTGAAGAAATTTGACTAAACTCTCAACTACAGGCAGCCAACAGGTCTCAATAGGTGATTAAGTATTTCAATTCTAAGATCCACACTCGATGATTTCAAGTTGGCAACTTTGTTCTTTGCAACTATGAGGCCAATATAAACCTGCGAGTGAATGTAAAAAGCTATCCCTAAAATGGAAAGAACCATATCAAATAATTAAGGTCCTCAGTAAATGATCATATCGATTGAAGGAAGCTATAAGAAAAATCCTCACAAGGACTTGTAATGTTGTTCACTTAAAAAAGTTCTACTTTTGATCTTAGATGCTCATTCAACGTTGTGTATATGTGGCTACAACATACAAGGCCATCCATTTTGTACATATACCTATAGCCTACATAATTGTACTTTCATCTAAATATGTTTAGTAGACAATTCGAAGCTACTCGACTAGTTAACTGTTGGCACTTCTACATTCTTGTCGAATGACTTTAATCATTTGACGCGATTATGTATTGATGGTGCTGATTAAGATTGCTTTAAACATGTTCAACATGACATAAAAACGGCACTAATGACATAATAACCACGAGTATAAGTGACATAGATATTTTTCTACAAAGCATACGAACAGTAATCTACATGCAATACAACAAATACAAGTAACACATAGATGATGGAAAAACGAACATGATGAATATATCTATAAATATTCAAAAAGAGTGTCATCACTCCCAACATATATATATATATATACAATTATATTGTTTGAAACAAAAGAGCAACATCACCCTCAATCAAAATTAAAATGACAAAATTGTTCTTTGCCCTAGGTTGGCTCTCCTACAATGACGTGATATTCAAGCCTTCAACCGGTATGGCTTCATTATCTGTTGCCTCGACCTCAAGAGTTGGGTCAACAGGCTCCTGTATAGGAACAACGGACTCAGGTGCAAGGGTGGCAGGTGTCTTAAATGGAGTCGCAGGCATTTCCCCTACCTCACTTCCCTTAGTTGCCTTAATGTCCTCGGCGCTAAGGGTGAAGTATATGCCACTCACATTCATGTTGGGAAACACCTCTACAATTCTCTTAATCATGAGATTTTTCATGATTACCCTATATTCCATCATCCCTGCCTCAACCTCTACAATATAAGCATCTTTGGAAGCGTTGAGTTTGATTGAGAATCTATCTAGCCAACCCTACAAATAATAGACAACAAGAAGATGATTAACCGATGGCTATAATAGGAAACACTTAATTGACGAAAGTCTCAAGCTTATTTACAAATGTGATAGTATACTTGAAATGCACTGTATTCTTTAACTTTTTTCTTAAAGCTCTCTTCTTTTTCCTTAGAGCCCTCTTTAGCTGCCTGCAACGCCGCCTCTTTGTCCTTGACTAGGGACTCAAAGTTATCCCTCTCTTTTTTTAGTCACGTGGCCTCAACCTCCAACTCTATGATTCGATTATCTTGTACAGATAGTCATGTCCTAGTAGCAAACATCTCTTTGTTGGCCTTGTCTAGCAGACATCTTTTTATAGCGTATCCCACTTTTCATGAACCTTCTTTAAATCATCCTTTATTTTTTACCAATTGGCATTAGCTTGTCTTCTTTCAGCTTGGAAATGGAGAATACCACCTACACTTTCGGGCCTATAAAGAAACATGTTAGACTCAAGGGAAACCTTACCTACTTCTCCAATGCTATCCCATACACAAGACAATCCATAAAGTCCATTTTCTACTCTATGTAGTCTTAGTTGCGACCTTCAGGTACCTCTAACCTTACTCAGCCGCTACTGCAGACTACATAAGGCACTGTTTGTACCTTGGAAAATCCCATCACATAACCAATGACACATCCTACCCCCACACAGTTTCCTGAGTCATTTCCTTCCCTACATACTACCATCGGTCCTAGTGAGAGTAGGTGAACCTAAACCAAGGCCCAACATAAGAATTGTTGAGACTATCCTTTCACAGTTAGTTGAGCTCTACTTGAGACCTTTTGAAGGGACAGTGGCCTACACACGACTTGTAGTAGGAACAGATGGTAGAAGAGATGGAATTGATTCGATGGATGTGGTGACAGACGTAATAGCCGGCCGTTTGCCCTCAACATTATCCACAGGATTCTCAATTAGCCTATTTTGCTGTTGACCTTAGCTAGTTGAATCTCCCCTTACGACTGAAGACGCACGTCCAACCCCTACATTCGTACCCATTAAACTCCCTCGTCTAGCTGTTTGAGTTGCTTGTTGCCCTTGCTCCACTTGTCTTTGCTTGGAAGGCAACCCTTGGCTGATAAGTGCAAAATCCCTCATGCTGTAGCCAGAGGAAGATCTTTCACCTGTTCCAATACCTTTTCCTACCAGTATCTCTACACTTACGACACATGACGAGAATCAATAGGCCATCATCGATATGAAACATAATCAAAGTTAGTTCAAGTTATACATCGAGTAAGCACGAAATAGGCATTTCTAAATTGGGAAGAGTTAACTTGGGATCTATTACTAAAGAATTGACATATAAATCAATCTCACTTAGACTACTCGAACTCCCTAAGTATTCCACATTCCTATTCCTATTATTGCCTATTGTATGTTCAACTGATTGGATAGTTTCTATAGGCTGAACTCCTTCGACGGTTTAGGGGCAGCTGTGGGTAGAACAACACCTATAATCAGCACTATAGGTGTAGGAACCATGTCTAGAATAACTTCTAGAACTTTTATCCACACATTCAGTGGCCCATAAGTCTAAAGCCCGACCTCCAGTTCCCCTTGGACTTAAACCACAGTCGGCTAGATGCGTCGGGTGTGCACACTTGTCGCACTTGATAACCAATTCAGCATTCATGAAGTAATTGGCTTGTTCCACTTCAACATTAGATAGTACGGGGGGCCTGTTGAGTACGTTTAACTCATTTTCTTCATAGAATACCCAATCCGCTTGAATGCCCCACTTGATGTCATCTGGCTACTTAACACCCAAAATACCACTTCATCCAATCACGGTTACTTTTAGGCACTTTAAAAGGGATGTGCTATTTCCTTTTTCAACAATACAGCATGTTGAACCCACCATGATGTTTGATGTAAAATAATGCCTCTAGGATGCTTAAAGATGCCATCCATCCCTTGAATTAGCACACGATGGTGTAAAAGATGACAATGCACTAGGAATTGATTATTAGTTAACTCGACGTGTGATGATAATAATGTAGTACCTCTCGGTAAAAGACGGGCGTTCGGAGCTTAAAACCGATGCTGAAGGTCTTCTCATATAAATAGACGTAGGAACCATGTCTACTAGCCCCCACTGGACATTTGTCTAGGCCTATTCTTCCTATTCGAAATGCCCCAAATCCACATTCGCCTTTCACTTCGCCCAACTGTCTTTTGTCCTCATCCATGTATGGTCCTATGACATAGACGGTGGCTTATTTAAACAGCTCTTCGTCAGCTAGCTAATGTTTTGGCCTTTCCTTGCCCTCATATTTTCTGTGGTCCCCTACCAACCTCCTCAGGCTCGCCTACTTCGCTTGGGCCCATTTCTCCTTGGGCTCCATCCCTAGAAGCCAAATTCTCCAAAGGGCTTACACTTTCACCAGCGTTACCTTCACCAGCAAAGGCCTCTTCACTCACTTCTTTAAACCTACTAACACTCTCTCTACTATCCTCACCGCCAGCCATTCTAAACAAAAAAACTAAAAACAATAAAAATTAGACTTACTACAGCAAAAGAACTCTGATAAATAACCCAACCTCGATCGGAAACTACACCTTGGAGACCTAACCCACCACGGAATTATCGGAACCTACTTAAAAACATCCAAAGTTGAAAAACCCGATTGTACCCTAATTGTCATGGCAACAAAATCCTATTCAAAGGCTAGAAAACCTTCCTAGAGAAGAAGAAGACTAAAAAAATCTCTGGATATGCAAAAGACTCAAAGGACTGATATGAAAACATAAGTGTCGCCCTTGAGAACCACACTGCACTTATAACCCCTCTATAAACAAACCCTGCCTCGACACATGGCGTCCCAAGTTTTCACAAAGCCCTCAACTTTTCATTTTCCCACGAACAAATCTTTTTGAAATTCAAAATGGACCACTATCTCCACTCTGTTAACTTATCCCGCCAAACCCACCTGCCTAAGCCTAAGTCCTACAAACGTCACTTTCTACATCCGACTCCCCTTCATTGTTCCATTCAATCAGCTTACATTTTTAATTTAGCCATCAACACAATCACTGTATAATCGTCCCAACACCTGGGGGGCACTTGTTGAGTATAAACCCAACAGTGCCCATCTTAAGGCCTGGACTGCCAACCGAGCCCAGATCCAAGATTGTACAGCTAGCCCATTTCACAAAGGCCTATCAGATTATTCCTCTTGGAGCCCAAAAAATGAAGCCCACAATGCATGTCCTGTGTATATATACACGCAACGTAGCATAGAAGAGGCAAGATTATTCTGAACTCCTCCTCCTCTCCATTTTCTCTGAAACTCCTATTGACTTAGGCATCGAAGCGGGAATCACCAGCTAAATGTCGGCCCCCTTCTTGTTTCTTGTAGGTGGTTCCTTTCGAGAGCTTCATCAGGCCTCGAGTCTTCCCTTTGAGGTCCAAAACATTATTGACCTCAACAATTTGATTATTTCATTCAATTTGTTAAGGACTTCAATGTTGGGAAATGTATGTATAAAAGAAGAAATAATGAACATCGAAAATGGTATGTAGCTAGGAGCATGTTAAAATTAAATATACCATTTGCTATGGAAATTGTGCAATGCTAGTATTACTACGGATAATGATACCCGCAAGAAATGCAATTATTTAAAAAAGAAGGATGATAATTGCTGGCTGACCTATCGATGTCATCAATGTTAAACTTCGTTAAAAATTCGGGTTGAATTCTCTCCAAAAAAAAAAAGAGGGATGAATTAGGATATATATTTGGTATAACATTATATGCTTAGCATTTGTCAAGGGAGAACTTATGTGCCAATAATATATACTTCGTTGACATTGCTTGTTTATTAAAATTATTGGTCGAATTATGAAATTAGTCCATATACTATGTGGGAAATACGGATTTAATCTAACTACTATGATTTGATTTAAATCGAGTCCGTCTACCATTATTTATTATTAAATTAAGTCCAATAATTAAAGGTTAAAAACTTCCTCCGTTACTTATGCTTATCTTTGATATAGTGGTAAGATTGGTTTCAATGAGATTGAAATTATGAAATTAGTTACTGTAGTGGTGATATTAGAATTGTAACGATAGGAGTAAAATCAATAGTGGAAAAATATGCACTTGGCGAAACAATAGTAGCGATGAAATGAAAATAAAAAATGATCAAAAGGGATATTAATTAATGAAATGAAAAAAAAAGATATATATATATTAAAAAGACAAAAGAAAAATGGGGAAAATATAGGAAAGGGAGCAGTGAAATTTTAACCGGACCTCAAAGCTCCAATTGAAAGTCTGGTGGCCCGTGCATTTTAGGTGCTTGCCACGTAAGCAAACAAAACTCACCATCATTTCACTTAAGTGACAATTTGGGTTGGTGCAACATGTTTTGGCTCTAAACGTGTTGCACTGCCTAACCAAATGTAGTATTGATAATAATGATACATACTTTAAAACATTTTTAAAATATCGTGCGACCTTTTTTAACTACACTGAATACATTGATGTGCAATTTTAAAATTTTAAAAGGGTTTCATGTGCTTTTTTTTTCCATATGGCCTTTTTTGGGGTCATTTTTATTTTTCATGTTTAATTTTTTTTTAAAAAAAATTTCATTATCACAAATAGATATTTTTCTAGAAGTATATATTAACAAAGTCAACGCTATATCAACCTAGTCAATGTCATATTAACGTAAATAACAATGGAGTTTTAACACTATTAGTGATTAGATTTAATTTGACGATAAATAATAGTAGAATGCTCAATTTGATCAAACTAAAATCGAAGGATTAAATCCAGGTTTTCTGTATAATACATGGACTAATTGCTTAATTTGATCAAAACTATTAATATTGAAATCTTTATTTATATAATGAGTACAAGAAAGCCAAAATTGATTTTTACATTTTAAATTGAAACTGTCAATGAGGAATCATTGGTCACCTATATTAGGAGCAGTGTTACATTCTCAATTTAATCTCTACAGTTCGGGTTCAAACTCAAAATGGTACTGAACTTTTAAATTTGTTTTTTTTTTCAAATAAATGTATGGAGAGATATCCCTATGAAAAATCAAAATTAAATTAATTTTAATAATTGGGGGTTTCACAGTAAATAAAATCAGTTAACTTTTATCTACTGATGCGTTTTTCTTTTTCTTTTATTGGTACTGAAGTGTTTCTTTGTTCAAAAACCAAAGAATGATAGATTTTGTTCATTCAAAAAAAAATGATAGATTTTGTTATCAAAATTATCCACCGGATAATTAATGATATATATAAGGGAACAAGCTAATTTGTAAATTGTACTTATCAATATTTAGAAGTGGCAGATGGGCGGGTTGGGTCGGGTTCGAGTTGGGTTATTTCGAGTCGAGATAAATTCGGATAATTTCGAGTTTGGGTTCGAGTTGGGTTTGGATCACTTATATATCAGGTGTCACGCCCCGACCCAAGGGCTCATCACATGACAACCCCCGTACCACCTCGAGATGCATGCCTCGAAAGGCGGGCTATCTAAGATAGTACAAGGCATAAATAAGGTGTATTCGAGCGATATATGAAAACATATAAGAACAATATAGAAAATATCGTTAAATATTTATATAATATAAGTGGCACATTTTACGGTGTAAAATATGCAGTGGAAGAAATAATAATATAATAATATGCACTACTAGTCCGAAGCCAGGGTTCACAAGGGAAATTGGGTGGCACATACAAAATCGTGGTCGACTGGTGATATACCAGGATCACTGTCCACCTGGACGCCTCTCATCCAAGGCCTGATGACCTAACAACAATAAGTGAATGGTGTGAGTACAAATATATATGTACCCAGTAAGGGACCCGGTTATAATGGCCGATCACATCAGGTTGGGGATATGAAATAATCCAAAACTGATTTAACAAATCATTTAATAAAATCATATAAATCCCACACCAGAAAAAATATCAAATATCATAAATGAGCTTGCAATCGTTCCAAGGGTACACCCATGCACTTGGGTGCTCTGCTGGACCGTCAAAGGCTAACTCATATCTCAAATCTTTTTCTTTTACTCTTTGGCCCATTCCCTTGATGTTTGTCGATGCTATGGTGGAACACAGCTACATTGAGCCCTGGCGAGCTTCCATACGTGCTTTTCCCAGGGTCTCCACTCACCGTGCCCCTAAAAAGCAGTCCACGACTACTTCATTGCATGCCTCTCACTCGGTCCACAAGCTCCCTCATATTGGAGTACGGAGGAACCTCTCAATCACTCAATCTCCCAAGGGTCATATCATCAATAAATCATAATAATAACATGTCATATATTCTTTTGAAAACCCACTCTTAAATCCATTTCTAAATTCGTGTGTGAGTGTGGACAATCCATATCCCAAAACATTATAAACATTTAATAAAACAGTTAATAAAGCAATTAGAAAACCGGTTGAGCCTTAGTGGTCAATCTCTATAATCCAAGCCACTCACGAGTAAGGGAGAATCGTATACTCCCGAATATACCCCTCGAATGCCTTAGCTCGTATGCTAGTGCCCGACCTCGTACAATCACGTACCTAAATAATCAAATTGTAATCTAATTTGATTAATAAAGGCATTCGACTAATAATCAACAATCATAACATGGCCTAGTTAAGGTTTCTAGGTCTCAGAACTAAATTGGACAAGTCAGGAAGTCAAATACGGTCGACTGGGGTCTAGGGTTGTAAAATGACCAAAATACCCCTCCTACAATGTAGCTCCAACACTGGTGTGGCTCACTCCCAGGAGAGAGTGAGGAATTTGGGGAGATTTCCCCAAATTTTGGGGGAGTCCGGTGCGAGACTCAATCGGTCCGGCGCCAGACTGGCCTCTATTCAAGGCCGAAACTTGGGTTTTTCACTTCCCAAGCTCGATTTGAGTTCAGTTTGGCACCAATTCACATAAGATTTGAAACACAAGTAGTATTACACTTAAACTAAGGACTTATAGCTTCAAAAACCAAATTAAACAACTGATCATGCACAAAATTTGAACCAAAAGTCAAGAGGTGCATGTGTTCTTGAGCAAAAACAAATTTCAATTTTCAATCCATCATTTCTCTCAGCTCACTCAACAAAATCAAGCATATAAATAGTCAAATTAAAGCTTAAAGAGTCTAGAACAACAAATCAGAGAATGGAATGAAAGCATTTAAGTGGGTCTGCTGACATTTTGACTCTGTTAGCCGTCGACGTCTACATGTTTGCCCGTCGACGTCTCTGCTTGTTTTCTTCATATTTTTCCCTGCTCGATTGATCCGTCGACGTCTAAAGATGTGCACGTCGACGTCTAAGTGTTTAGCCTTTATGTATTCGAAGTCAGAAATTTCTACCCGTGGACCTCTAGAGTTGGTCGTCGACGTCTCTGCTTGTGTAAGTGATCTCGTGTCCATTGCTCGAGCAACCGTCGACGTCTACATGGTTACCCGTTGACGGATTGGTCGGGCAGACCCGGCCTTAGTTTGATAGTCTCTCGTAAAACAGACATTTGGAGGGTCAAATGAACTCCGATTTCAACGTTCTTTAGCATTCCGGAAAGCCCAAGATGTCCTCTATAACTTTGATGTAGATTGAAAAAACAATTGAAGTCTTGAACATAGAAAAAATCAGCCATATTTATGATCTATCCAATCTGTCAAGATTTCAACTTTGAGTTCTTTACATCTTGTCTTCCCACTTGATTTGTGTTTGGTCCTTTTCACTTCAATTCCATCATTTTCACTCAATTACCTCAATTGAAACCTACAAAGTGAAACAAGGCTAAGTAAGCTTAGTTTATACAATGAAATGCATAAATCCATAGAGATTAACATAGGAAAATATGTCTATTTTGGTACTCAACAAATTCCCCCATACTTAAACCTTTGCTCGTCCTCGAGCAAGCCTAAGGAGAGTTATTATCTACACTAAACCTAACCTAACTTTATTGTCCATTTTCGTTGGAGAACACGGTAGCTTTTAGCCTAAACTACAAGCCCATATTAAACCCCTAGGTGTCCCTAGTAGGAGGAGGTATGGTCTCCTAAAAGTGTACCAACAATAGCCACAACATTCTTATTATGGTAGTTAAAGTTCAAATCGAACTCAAGAGAAACACATGTGATGAGTAAAAGCATGGATAAGAACTAAAGAAAACATAACAAATCATGAATAAGAAAACTAAGCAAACAAGATTAATAAATAACAATGCAAGCATCAAACTTCAACCAAACATGCTTGAATAGGGCAATTCCTCACTAGTCATCTCTCATTCACTCAAGTGTTTGATAATGGTGCCCTCAAGAGTCTTTCTATGAAAATATACTTACCATATGCTTGCTAGTCTACCTCATCTCCACTACTCCATCTTACATGTCATGAATGAATGAATGAAAAGGTTTTAAAGTAAGGTTGTAATGGGGCCTTGGTTGAGAAAGTTACGAAAGAAAGAAATGAGTAAAGGAATTCAATCAAAGGCCTCTTCAAGATTAATGAATTATTAACTAATTGAAATAATGGGCAGATTTTACTTTTAATAGCCCAAATCTTGGCTTGGTCAACAATTCACTAATCTCTCCATCTTTTAATCAACTTCTTTTCACTCTTTTCTTTTTTTTTTTTCATTTGAACGTAGGAGATGCCAAGTTCTTTTATAGTGCCTTTCTTTCTAGATTTTGCTTTCTTAAGGCACATTTTATTTTACTTTAAATACTTTGGACATCTCACTCATACAACCTTTTTCTCAATTGACCAACTCAAGGTGGTTTTTCCCCCCACACTTATTCTTGTTGCCAACCTTTTTCCAAGAGCATAAATGTAAAACAAGGCAATTATTTCACTAAGTCAAAGAGACAAGGTGAGTAAACTTGTTTTTCTTTTAAAGCTTAAGGTCCTTTTGGGGATAATAAGGTTTAACAACAAAGAACATGGCTAAAATCATGTTAAGCTCATGGGGTTATCTACATTGGTTTTACAAAGGTTGGTCAATTTGGCTCAAACTTAGTCCTAAACCTTAATCATCTTTCAAACATGAATGCAATAAATGTAATCTCAACAAGGTATCAAGCAAGTTCTAGAAGCATACAACCATAGGAGACATAATTTACACTCAAGAATGAAAAGAGATTGAAGTGCAATCTATAAAGCTCAAATCCTCGCAAGGTTGTTAATGCATTACCCTACTCAAACATATTTGACTTAAAGAAATCAACTAACACGATACTTAGAAATCAAGAAGCAAAGAATCTTATTCAATCAACATCATGCATCTTTCATTCCTAACTAGGCTAACACTCATACCATGAATAACTCATCATTCCATTTGAAAGTTAACTATCATGTAACTAAACTACTACCCCCACTTATCAAGCAATGCATTGCAAATCAATTCCTCCCACACTTAAATCAAACATTGTCCTCAATGTTGGAACATCATGTAGTCCACAAGAACAAATACAAGCAAGTATAAAAAGGGTAAGCATAAAGAAAATGCAATATACTTGGTGCGATCAAGGAATGCATTTTCAAGAGTCGAAATATATGAGTTGAGGTTGGAAGACTGCATACCTTGTAGGCTGAAAATGTAAGTGCTCAAACTAGAATCACAACATAAAGAAACAACGTGAGAAAGAATAAGGGTGGGTGGGTGGGTCTTAAGATATATTCCTTTAAAAAAGGCTCATTTACCATTGCTTGGACGTATTAGGGTGAGTACCCGTCAACGGCTATGTGTTTATACGTCAACGTCTAAAAGCTCAAATTCATATGTTGCTCATGCCCGTGTCATCCGTCGACGTCTAGAGTTTGATCCGTCAACGTCGAAATATTTCTGACTTCCCAAATTTTCTCGTGACTGACCAATCCGTCGACGTCTAACTATGAGCCTGTCGACGTCTAAGTATTTCTGACTTCACGATTTGTCTTGCTCTGACCCATCCGTCGACGTCCAAGTAAATAACCGTCGACGTCCAAATGTTTCTAACTTATCTTGTTCAAATAACATCCGTCAATGTCTCAACATATGCCCATTGAGGAATAAGACACCAATTTTTAGCTCAAGTGGAGAGGGTGGGTGGCTCAAGTTGGTGTGCACAAAATCCTGAAAAATGAAACAAAGAACAACAAGAGAATCAAAGCGAACAAAAGCGAAACAAGAAAACAACAAGTACAAAAGCTGAAATGAAGGTAAACTAAGCAAATAATTAAACAAGTTCTAATCTAAAGAAAAACAGGGAAAAATCACAAGGAAACAGGGGAAACAAATGAAAATGAAAAAAAAGTAATGATAAATGCCGCAGCTCCCCGGCAACGGCGCCAAAATTTGATGCGTGTTGCAAAGCACCAAAAATAACCTCCCTACTCTAACATGTAGTTAGGGAAGCAAGGGTCGATCCCACAAGGAGCTATCCAATTTATCATTACTTTTACAAAGCATATATCAAACTAAACAAGAATTTAAAGAGGGGGTTCTTTATTGGTGTTGGAAATAAAATATAAGGAGTTATCAAGTATGGTAATAATAATGCAATGTATGATAAAATAAAACCTCCAATCTATTATATGATCAATCTTTCAACCTAGCACTTGATCATTGATTCACTAACCAAACATTCTACTCATTAATTGGTTAACCCCATGGATTAGAAACCAGCTTCAAATCTATGCATCTTTCCTAATGTTGATTAACCATGAATCTAAGTTCATTATTAATCCTTCCTCTTATAGCTAATTTGAATCCCAGCAATCCAAATTCAAGCCTAGAAAAGCAATAAGCTAGTGAAAGATGAAAGCTAACAACAATCAATAACAAACCCAGCATTCATTATTCAAATTGCATCTTCAAATCTCTTTGAATGTAAAAACATCCTCTTGCTACTCAAGTTCTAAGAAATCACCAAACTCTAGCATTGGAGTTCAAAGATTAGCATGCTAATGAGCTACTCAATCAATCATTTGCAACTAATCAACTAAGCAACCCAAAAGACAAGATAATAAACATGATTATCATCTTTAAAGCTCAGGAGATAGAAGAACAATCAATGAACAAGAAAGCATTAAGAACAAGAATCTCACAAATGCATATCAAAGCGATTGAATCTTATAATAGATTGGAGTTATAGAGTTTTGCTAAACGAAAATTACAAGAAGAGAAGAACCCAGCAAAGACACCCCCCCCAAAACTGAACTGAACTCCCCCTTTTAGCTGCCTCTCTCTCTCGGCCTTCTCTTTCCAGCTCTCAGCCCACTCTCTCAATTATTCCTCACTCTCCTCAATTATTCCTCTAAGATAAGATAAGAAATCCTATAAAATAAGATAAAGTAGAGGCCACTAAGGAAAGAGGGAGACAAGTCTGAGGAAATTGGGGATTTTATCACGCCTCTTCTCCATTGAATCCCCGGGATATGTTTTTTTTCAAGGATTTGATAATGGAATGAAAGCATTTAAGTGGGTCTGCTGACATTTTGACTCTGTTAGCCGTCGACGTCTACATGTTTGCCCGTCGACGTCTCTGCTTGTTTTCTTCATATTTTTCCCTGCTCGATTGATCCGTCGACGTCTAAAGATGTGCACATCGACGTCTAAGTGTTTAGCCTTTATGTATTCGAAGTCAGAAATTTCTACCCGTGGACGTCTAGAGTTGGCCGTCGACGTCTCTGCTTATGTAAGTGATCTTGTGTCCATTGCTCGAGCAGCCGTCGACGTCTACATGGTTACCCGTCGACGGATTGGTCGGGCAGACCCGGCCTTAGTTTGATAGTCTCTCGTAAAACAGACATTTTGAGGGTCAAACGAACTCCGATTTTGACGTTCTTTAGCATTCCGGAAAGCCCAAGATGTCCTCTATAACTTTGATGTAGATCACAAAAACAATTGAAGTCTCAAAAATAGAAAAAATCAGCCATATTTATGATCTATCCAATCTTTCAAGATTTCAACTTTGAGTTCTTTACATCTTGTCTTCCCACTTGATTTGTGTTTGGTCCTTTTCACTTCAATTCCATCATTTTCACTCAATTACCTCAATTGACACCTACAAAGTGAAACAAGGCTAAGTAAGCTTAGTTTATACAATGAAATGCATAAATCCATAGAGATTAACATAGGAAAATATGTCTATTTTGGTACTCAACAGTGATGGTGGTGATTATTGAAGAGTTTGAAGGGGGATTGGGGTGATGATTTTGGTGGGAAGTTGAGAGAATTCAAAAGGAAGAAGAAGGAAAGGAAATGGTGCAACAATGAGAGTCTCGGTTAAAATTAATGGGTCCGGCACAGGACCCGACTAGGTCTGACGCCAGACTCAACTTTTCCCATGTTGACTTTAGTCTACAAGGCCTCACTTGCCTCAGTTTGCATGCATTAATGGGCGCCACTGACTTCGGACTACAATTTAGGGGTTTTAAGCTCGAAATTGAGCTAAAAGAAGTTCAAAAGGTCTAAAGAGAACCCAATTTCATTTCTTGACCACACAACTATATACAAATTCACAACTTGACACGTGCGGACTTGGTTCGGGCATGTCAACTCTTCCCCTTACAAAAATTTAGTCCCCCAAATTAAATTAAATTAATCTTCAAACAGATGGGGGAAGTCACGTCTCATATCGCTTTCGGGCTCCAAAGTCTGCTCCTCGATTTACGAGCTTTTCCATAACACTCACACCAAATGAACTAATTTGTTCCTCAGGGATCGAGTTTCTTGATACAATATGGCTACAGGTCAAATTTTGAAGTTTAGATTCTTCTTCAGTTTCACTGGTGGAGTCTAAAGAACATGTGATAGATCAGGTACATACTTCCGAATGATGGACATATGGAATACATTGTGTATTCTTGCCATGTCAGGTGGCGATTCTAAACAATATGCCACTGGTCCAATCCATTCAGTGATAAGGAATGGACCTATGTACCTCGGATTCAGCTTCCATGCCTTACGGAATCTATTAACGCCTTTCTAAGGGGAAACCTTCGAGAAGACTTGATCTCCCACTTGGAACTTCAAAGGTGTCCTCTTCTGTTATGCGTAGTTCTGATCTCGATCCTAGGTTGCCTTAAGTCACTTTCAAATAAAATTTCACCTTCTTAGTGGCAAATTCAATCCCTGCCTTGTCAAGGATTCAGTTTTCTCCCACTTCATCCTAGTACAATGGGGTTCTACATTTCTTTCCGTATAGGGTTTCATACGGACCCATACCAAACTAGATTGGTAGCTGTTGTTGTATGCAAACTCCGCTAAAGACAGATAGGTGTCCCATCCACTGGTAAACTTAAGCGCACATGCTCGCAACATGTCCCCCAATATCTGAATGGTGCGCTCTGACTGACCATCAATCTGTGGATGGAAAGTTGTCCATTGCTTGCTGAAAGTTGTTCCAAAAATATGAAGTGAACCTCAGATCTCGATCCGAAACTATAGAAGCTGGGACTCCATGGAGTCTAACCACTTCATTCATATATAGTTGTGCAAACTGGTTCACACTCCATCTCATGCTCACTGGCAAAAAGTGTGCCAACTTGGTGAGTCGATCCATGATCACCCATACGTCATCAATTCCATGTTTGATGCACGGAAAACCAGTTACAAAGTTCATGGTGATGTGTTCCCACTTCTATTTAGGAATCTGTAACGGCTGAAGCGTCCCGAAAGGTTTCTGACATTTTGCTTTCATTTGCTGGCAGATCAAGCATCTAGCAACGAATTCAGTAACTTCCCTCTTCATTCCAGGCCACCAATAATTATCTTTAAGGGTTCGATACATGTTGGTACTGCCTGGGTGCATGGCAAATGGAGAAGAATGAGCTTGCTGAAGAATGGTACCTTTAAAGCCAAGGTTGTTCGGCACGCAAATTCGACTTCTGAATAGTAGAACTCCATCACTCCAAACTGAAAATTCAATTTGTTTGCCCAACTGAAACTTCTGAAGCTCTTGCTGAAATCTCGGATCGAAATCCTAGAGATCACAAATTCGATCATCTAGCATTGGCCTACCTAAAATCTGAGCAATCAATGCACCATCGTGGTAGTCATAGGCCAATCTGGCTCCAGTTGACCTAAGCTCCACTAACTCTGACAGATAGACATCTCTAATTGTCGCCAAAGGAGTAACCGCATTCCGCTTAAGGCATATGCAACCACGTTTACTTTGCCAGGATGATAGTCGATGACAATCGTAGTCGTTAATGAGATCTAGCCATCGCTTTTGCCTTATGTTCAGATCACGCTGACTCATGAAGTGCTTGAGGCTCTTGTGATCGGTGTAAATGCGACAAGGTTCACCGTATAAATAGTGGTGCCAAATCTTCAAAGCGAAGACTATGGCTGCAAGCTCCAAGTCATGCACTGGATACTAAACCTTGTTTGGTTTCAATTGTCGAGAAGCATAGGCAATTACCCTTTCATCTTGCATCAATACACATCTGAGTCCTTAGTATGATGCGTCTGTATACACGGTGAATTCTTTGCCGCTCACTGGTAGGGAAAGTATAGGTGCTGTCGTCAACTTGTCCTTCAGCTTTCGAATACTCTCTTTGCAGGCATCTGTCCAGAGAAATTTGGTATCCCTGCTAGTCAATTTAGTTAAGGGTGCAGCAATCGCGAAGAATCCATCCATGAATCTCCAGTAATATCCAGCTAGTCCCAAGAAGCTTCGAATTTCAATGGGATTTGTGGGATGTTTCCAATTGGTGATCGCCTCTATCTTGCTGGAATTCACAAATATGCCATCCCTAGACACAATGTACCCAAGGAATCCAACTTGTTGCAGCCAAAACTGACACTTGGAGAGCTTGGCGTGCAACTGGTGCTCTCGAAGAGTTTGTAACACAATGCAAAGATGGTTGGTGTGCTCTCGCCGATTCCTTGGATAAACCACTATGTCATCAATAAAGACGATGACAAATCGGTCTAGATACGAATGAAACACACGATTCATCAAGTCCATGAATGTCGTTGGAGTGTTGGTAAGTCCAAACGACATCACACGGAACTCATAATGTCCGTATCTGGTACAAAAGGTAGATTTGTAAATATCTTCCTCTTGCATCTTCAACTGAAGGTAGCCTGACTGTAAGTCAATCTTAGAAAACACTCCGGCACCTCGAAGCTGGTCGAATAGATCATCAATACGAAGCAATGGATATCTGTTCTTCACAGTCACCACATTCAGCTTGTGGTAATCGATGGAAAGTCCCATTGAACCATCTTTCTTCTTCACAAACAACACTTGGGCTCCCCAAGGTGAAGTACTCGGTCAAATAAACCTTTTCTCCAACAACTCAGCGAGCTGTCTCTTCAACTCAACAAGTTCAGTGGGTGCCACTCGGTTTGGAGCCATAGAAATTGGATCCATAACGGGATAAACTTCAATAGGAAAATCGAAGTCTCTTTCAGGTGGCAAACCAGGTAATTCATCGAGGAAGACATCCAGGAACTCATTCACTACCAAAATATCTTCAATGTTAGGCTCTTCCACTGAAGTGTCTACTGCATGAACTAACACAGCTTTGCGCCCTCTTCGTAGGAACTTACTTGTTTTAATAGCAGAGATGACATTCGGTGTGCCTCTGCGCTTGCTATAGAAATCAATCATGCTACCTTCAAGTCATGGAATTCTCACCAAATGGTGCTCGCAGTAGATCTGAGCACTATGTCTCCCCAGCCAATCCATTCCTAAGATGGCTCGTACGCTAGTGCCCGACCTCGTACAATCACGTACCTAAATAATCAAATTGCAATCTAATTTGATTAATAAAGGCATTCGACTAATAATCAACCATCACAACATGACCTAGTTAGCGTTTCTAGGGCCTCAAAACTAAATTGGACAAGTTTAGAAGTCAAATACGGTCGATTATGGTCTAGGTTGCAAAATGACCAAAATGCCCCTGCTACAGTGTAGCTCCGGCACTGGTATGGATCACTCCCAGAGGGCAGTGAGAAATTTGGGGGAGATTTCCCCAAATTTTGGGTGAGTCCGGCATGGGACTCAACAGGTCCAGCGCCGGACTGGCATCTGTTCAAGGCCGAGACTTCGGTTCTTCCTTTCCCAAGCTCGGTTTGAGTTCGATTTGGCACCAATTCACATAAGATTTTGAAACACAAGAATTTTAACACTTAAACTAAGGACCTATTGCTTCAAAAATCGAATTAAACAATTGATCATGCACAAAATTCGAATCAAAAATCAAGAGGTGCATGTATTCTTGAGCAAAAATAGATTTCAATCTTCAATCCATCATTTCTCTCAGCTCACTCAACAAAATCAAGCATATAAATAGTCAAATTAAAGCTTAAAGAGTCTAGAACAACATACCAGAGAATCAGCCAAAATCCACAGTTGGATTGAAAGATATAGTTCAAAGAACAAAATGTCTCTAAGTTGGCAGTTTTGGAAATTTGAAGAAAACTTGATGATTTTGGTATTTTTGATCTTCTTGGAGGCCAACGAAGGTGATGGTGGCGATTAGTGAAGAGTTTGAAGAGGGATCGGAGTGATGATTTCTGTGGAAAGTTGAGAGAATTCGAAAAGAAGAAGAAGGAAAGGAAATGGTGCAACAATGCTCGAGACCCCATTTAAAATTAATGGGTTTGGCACGGGACCCAAGTAGGTCCGGCTGACACACCCGGACCTAGCACGACTTTTTCGTACGAACGAAATGGTGTAAGATGGCGTATTAATCGAACAATATGTCAGTCCAGATGTGTCTAATTAAGAAGAGAAGTTCAAATTAGGATAAGACGGAGTTGAAAGATAAAGTAATTAATCGTGCATGAAAATTAGTAAAATGCCAAAAAGACCTCCAATTAAGTCCCTAGAAATTTATTATGGGCCCCATTGGCACAAGAAATCAAATGATTTAGCCAATGGGTAAAAATGGAAGAAAGTTGAAAAAAGGAAAAAAAGTTTGACCCGGGACCCGAGACGACCCGGCGTCGGGCTCCCCTATAAATAGGGGAGGCCGAACCTTTTTCCTTTCTTTTTTTTCTTTTCTTTTCTTTCTTTTTCTTCTTTTCTCTTTGGAGCCGAACGGAGGCATTTTGGACAATTGGCAAATCGGGACAATCCGACCGTCAGATCAAGGTGAGTTTCCAGTATGTTGTTCTTCTCACCTCGATCTACGTTATGTTAAGTTTGCACTCACATCCATGCATCGGTTTAGCCTAGATCTCAATTTTTAGCTTTTAATCGGATTAAAACTTTAAACTCAAATAAATGGATTTTGGGTCGGTGGATTAAGGTGAGTTTTTAGTATGTTATAGTACTCACCTTAATCTACGTCACACTCCGTTTTCACATATTTCTGTGCACCAGGTGATGGTAAAATTGAGATTTGGTCAATTTGGGCTAAATCTCGGTCTACGGGAAAATTGGACCGGTGTTTCTCGTTTTTGCCTCGGTGTATCCGTCGTGGATGCCATGAGGATCGCCTCTCTAAGTTTGTACATCGAAAGGAGGAGAAACGAGTACGAAAATCGGGGGAGAGACCGGTCGAAGAACAGGCCGATCGAGTTCCTGTTTAGATATTTTTATATAATATTATTATATTAAAAGATATTTATATATTATATTAATATATTTAGATATTTATATATTATATCATTATAATGTATAAATATCTCATAGGTGGGCTTTTTGAACCCGATTTCGAGTAGAATTTGGCCCAACCCGTGTGGAGCCTAGCCTACTCCGGGTGTGGGGCCCACGGGCCCTTGGGGCATTTTGGTAATTTTTCATCGAGAGTCCGATTTTAGTCCCAAAACCTCCCGGACACTTTTCTAAGTGCTGGGCCTAGTCTGAGTGGCCCATGGACCCCAGGGGTATTTTTGTAATTTTTCACCAAGTGTCCAATTATTACCCCGGAACCTCCTGGACACTTTTCTAAGCCCCAAATCACATTCAAGCCCAGTCTTAGGTCATGTTAGAGCCTCATAGGTGCGTTCATAAATTTAATTATGGCTTCGGGTGAATCGAATGCGGCGATACTCCGGAGGTTGAGCTACATGGAGCGCTTGGGAGTATACGAATCTCCCAACATTGTGAGTGGCTTAAATTTCAGTGCCTAGCCACTAAGGCAAAAATGTTTTCAAAACAAAAATTGTTTTAAAAGGTTTTACAACTGTTTTGGGATAAGGGTAATCTACGACACACTTTTTATTTCGTGATACACCCACTTAGAGGGTGGGATGATTTTAAAATCTGAAAGCTTGTGTGTGTTTAAATGTTTTAAACATATATGTTTGGAATATATATTTATATATATATATATATGATGAATATATGGATGGGATGCGAGACGAGTGATAAGTAATTGAGTGGCTCCTCGGGCTCCAATATATGCGGGAGCGTGGACCGAGTTGGAGAAAGCATGCTAGATTCTCAGCCGTGGACCGCCTGTCGAGGGGCACGGTGAGACGAGACCCTGGGAAAGGCGCGTAGGGAAGCTCGCCAGGGCTCCAGAGCTGTGTTCCACCACAGCTGGCTACCACCGAGGGAACGGGCTAGAGAAAGAGAAATTTTGAAAGTATATTGTAAGAGAAAAGAGAGAGCCCTCGGTGCAGTAAGGTATATGACCGGCCAGTCGTGCCTTTAGTATATTAGAAGCCAGCCCATTGAGTATATATTTATTTAAAGGTTTTAAATCTAATTATCCTTGGGAGAATTTCGAAAGAGATTTTGAAAACAAAATTTATTTTATTTACTTTATTTATTTATTTTATTATATTTTGGATTACCCCTGTTTTCCCTAACCCTAATGGAGACTCATTGAACCTCTTTCACTCAACTGTATCCAATGTGGATGGATGCAGATTTACATACGGGGTTAGCTAATAGAATGGAGGCTCACTAGAAGGCGTCGGTGGCTTAGGCTTAGTAGTTTTCACTGTGTAGGTATTCTTTAAATTAATCCATCGGTGTTGCTTATAAATAAAATATTTTATTAAATGATTTCTAATTAAAATTTAGTTTTGTTTTGCAGCGATGATATCTATTTCAAGCCTTGCGGTGCCTCGAGTGCGTGGCTGTAGACATGTACTTCGAGGTAGCGCGGCGGTTGCCACGTGGCTGACTTGGGACGGGTCGGGGCGTGACACCGGCACCGGACTCAACTTTTCCCATGTTGACTTCGGTCAACATGGCCCCATTTGCCTTAGTTTGCGTGCACTAGTAGGCCCCACCGACTTCGAACTATAATTTAGGGTTTTTAAGCTCGAAATTGAGCTAAAAGAAGTTCAAAAGGTCTAAAGGGAACCCAATTTCATTTCTTGGTCACACAAACTATATACAAATTCACAACTTGACACGTGCAGACTAGGTCCGGGCGTGTCATCGGGTCATTAGGGTTCGAGTAACTTCAGATCTCGGGTCATTTTCGTTTGACCCCGGGTTGTTTTGGGTTCGAGTTTGATGTTCAAGTTTCAGATCTAGGTTATTTCAAATTCAGCTTGGATTATCTATTTTTTTTTCATTGTTTTATCTTTCTATCATAAAATAAAATGAAACATATACTATTTGTTAACAATTGAGTCTATTTTGTTCCAAATTTTAAATAATTTCTACAAAATTAGTTCAAAATAATGTAACATAGTTTTTAAATATTCACAAATTCTCTTTTAGAAAAGAATAATAGTTAATAGGATTTTAAAATATGAAAACTTTTCTCAATCATGACTTAAGATGAATAATTTTATATACCTATCACTTAATAGATTAATACTTAATCGTAAAAAGGTATCATTAATTATTAGTAATTTAGTATATTATTAAATAAAAAATAATTTAGAGCTATTTCTTATTTAAGAAAAGGGGTCAATTGTAAACTGAAGTTCGAAATCATTATTAAATATTAACCTTTTTTTATATTTTTCTTAAATAATGTTTTTCTGGTTATATTGTTATACATAGACAATTAAACATAGTGCTATATCGGCTTTCGAATTGACAAATCATAAAACTTAGTTAAAATTTAAAACAATAAAAGATTGATGGTAAAATAAAGTAAAATACTAAGTTTAAAGTTAAAACACCACCGAAAAAAAGTAATAAAATTTAAAATTAAAACTAAAACAGTAAAACTAAATTAATTAACTAAATCTATATGTTAAATTTAATTTTTTAAATATTACATAATATTAATAGCATAAATTTGTTAAATTATAAATATTTAACATTAATTAAAATATTAAATGATTTTTGATATTTCTTTATATTAACCATAAAATATTAAAGTTTTAGAAAAAATATAAAATATTACTATCTCCGTCCCATTTTATTTTTCCTCTTTTTATTTTAAGAAATCTTAATTTATTTGTCCTTTACCTAAAATAGAATATTTAATCAACTTGAATTTTCAAATTTACCCTTAACTTTTTACTTATATAACTTATTGTCGTTGCACATGGCTCTAAAAAAAGGCAGAAGAATAATAAGAAAGTAATTTTTTAGGTAGTAAAAGTACGGCTAAACATAAAAAGATATTTTAACTTTACAACTAAAGCCATTTGGCGTCAAATCTATGGCAAATATTTCACAACTCTCTAAAACAAAGAGAAAGTCAAAAACGAGATCAGATGTTCCATTGGGTTGAAATATAATAAAATAATAACATTTTTAAAATTTGTGCAAACAATAAGTGGACAAACTTTTGGAGACAGAGGGAGTAAAGTATAAATATTTAAATAGTTACATAAAAATTTATAATAATTCTAGTTATAACTGACACACTTGGATCTAATCCAAATTTTTCGTACCAACAGAACAGTGTAGATGGCGTAGTAATTTGAAAAATACGTCGGTCCGAATGTATCTGATTATAAAGAGAATTCAAGCTTAAGATAATACAGAGTTGAAAATGAGGTGATTGACCATGCATGGAAGCAACTAAACTCCAATTGGACTTCTTTAAGTCCATAACCAATGGAATTGAATATCCATAGGTGTAAAAGTCAGCGGATTAGGCCAAGGATCAAGATTTGGAAAGGTGAAAAGAGGAGAGAAAGTTTGGCCCGAGGTCCGAATAGGCCTGGTGTCTGGCTTTCCTATAAATAGGGGGAGGTCGAGCCTCTCCTCCCTCATTTCTCTCTTTCTTTTTTTCTCTCATTACTCTTTTCTTTCTTTTTCTCTTTTGGAGTAACTTTGGACTTTTGGCTGACTCGGACAAACCGACCAACGAATCAAGGTGAGTTTCTAGTATGCTATTCTACTCACTAGATTTATATTATACTTATTTTATACGCATTTCCATGCATAGGTTTAGGAGAAATCTCAGCTCAAAGTTAAATCTAGCTTTTTTAGTTAGATTTTAGTTTCGATTTGAGATTTACAAATTTTGAGCTGATGATTTCGATTTCTCTTTCTGTGAATCCGTTGTAAATGTCGTGAGGATCGTCTGGCTCGTCTTCTGCGTGGGAGTCGTGCAGATCCCATGCAGGAGCGGTGCAGATCCCGTGCGGGAGCCATGTAGATCCTGCATGGGAGCAGTGTAGATCCCGAGCAGGAGTCATACAAATCCCGCATGGGAGCCGTTCAAATCCCGAACGGGAGTGGTCCTGTTCACCCAAGCCGTCCCTAACCCTAGGGGCATTTTGGTAATTTTTTTATCAAATGTTCAATTTTAACCCGAAACCTTCCCGGACACTTTCCTAAGCTCCGAAACACATCCAAACATCATCTTAGGTCATATCAGAGCCTCATAGGTGCATTTATAGATTGATTATGAATGCTAACACGTGTTTCCATGTAATTAGGGTTCCAGACGATCGAGTGCAGTGACGTTCCAAAGATCGATACTTGTGGGATAATTGGGAGTATATGAACCTCCCAACACTGTGAGTGGCCTTGTGTTTAATGTTTAACTATTTAGGGCTAAACGTTTTTATTATTATTAAAATGTTTTAATTAAATGTTTGGGATTCGTGACACACCCGGACCTAGCACGACCTTTCGTACGAACAGAATAGTGCAAGATGACGTAATAATTAAACAATATGTCGGTCCGGCTGTGTCAAGTATGAAGAGAAGGTAAGCTTAAGACAAGACGTAGTTGGAAGATGAGATTGGTGACCATGCATGGAATCACTAAATTGGACTTCTTTAAGTCCATAGCCAATGGATTTCCAATCCATTGGTGAATTGGTCGGTGGATCGGGCCAATAATCAAAGTTTTGAGAGGTTTAAAAGAGAAGAGAAAGTTTGGTCCGGGGCCCGAGTAGACCCGGTGTCGGGCTCCCCTATAAACAGGGGGGAGATGAGCTCTCCCCCTCATTTTCTCTCTTTTCTCTCTTCTCTCCTTTCTCTTTTCTCTCAACCGCTCCTTTGGAGCAATTTTGGACTTTTGGCCGATCCGGACAAACCGACCGCCAGTTCAAGGCAAGATTTTGGTGAGTTGTTCTTAACTCCTTGAACTACATTCCATTAAGTTTTCACGCTTATCCATGCATTGGTCTAGGACAAATCCAAGCTCAAAGTTAGTTTCAGCTTTTAGTTAGCTTTTAGGTTTAGATTTGAAATCTAGGAACTTTGAGCTTGTAATTCTTGTTTCTGCTCCGGTAAATGCGTCGTGGGAGGTGAAAGGAACCTCCATCTGGAATTTTATGCTAAACGGTGGACCGAGGGGCTCGGGAACCGAGGAAATGCCTCGGATCCTGAGGAGGCCGGACGGCTCCCGCGCAGGAGCCGAGTCTCTCCCGCGCGGGAGAGACCAGCAGGCCAGGTCCCGCGAGGGACCTGGTCTGTCCGGCACCAGAATGGGCCTTTTGCCCCAATCCGTGCTCTTGGGCCTTGTTGGGCCCAAGCCGAGTTGGGCTCGGCCCAACTCGCATGGGGTGGGCCTTCCGGACCAAATTTCAGGCCAGGCCTGACCCAATCACGTGGGGGGCCTGCTTGGCCCAGAATCGGGCCCAGCCAGAGTGTGGGGCCCACGGGTGCCCAGGGGCATTTTCGTAATTTTTCACCAAGTGTCCAATTTTTACCCCGAAACCTCCCGGACACTTTTCTAAGCCCCGAATCACATTCAAACCCAGTCATAGGTCATGTTAGAGCCTCAAAGGTGCATTCATAAATTTTATTATGAATGCTAATTTATATTTCCGTGTATTAGGGCTCCGGGTGAATCGAATGCAGCGATGCTCCGGAGGTTAAGCTACATGGAGCGCTTGGGAGTATACGAATCTCCCATCACTGTGAGTGGCCTAGACTTCTTTGTGTAGCCACTGGGGGAAAGGATTTTTAAAAATGATTTTAAAACATAAATGTTTTTCAAAAAGGTTTTGGGATATGGGAAATCCACACACACACACTTGTTTGCGATATACCCACACAGTGAGTGGGATGTTTTTAAAAAGAGATATAGAAATTATGTGTGTGTGATTATATGTTTCAAATATAAATGTTTTATGTGCATATATATATTTTTTGAAATATTATTATGTTACTGAGGGTACGATGCCCTTGGGAGATGAGTGTTTGAGAGGGTTCCTCGGAGCTCCAATTTGCGGGAGCGTGGACCGAGTTTGAGAGCATGCATGATACTCAACCGTGGACCGCCTATCGAGGGGCACGGTGAGTCGAGCCTGGTTGGGAGAGGCGCGTAGGGAAACTCGCCAGAGCTCCAGTTCGCTGTGTTCCACCACAGCGAGGCACCACCAAGGGAAAGGGCTAGAGAAATAGAAAAGAGAAAATATTATTAAATAAGAAAAGAGATAGCCCTCGGTGCAGTGTGGCATAAGGCGACCGACGGGTTGTGCCTCCAGTATGATAGAGATGCCAGCCCACTTGAGATATATATTATTTATTAAAGGGTTTTTAAAAGAGTTTTCAAAGAAAAATATTTATTATTACTTTATTTTTATTTATTTTATTTTATTTTATTTTGGATTTCCCTTATTCCCCCAACCCAGATGGAGATTCTTAGAACCTCTGTCACTCACCTGTATCTAATGTGGATGGATGCAGATTCGCGTACGGAGTCAGCTTTAGAAAGGAGGCTCACTAGAAGACGTCGGTGGCTTAGGCTTAGTAGTTTTCTGCTGCATAGGTATTCCTTTTAAATTAATCCACTGGTGCACTATTTAAGCTTTATTATTTTATTAAATGATTTTAATCAAGTTTTAAAGGTTTTGCAGCGATGGTATCCATTTCAATGCCTTGCGGTGCCTTGGATGCGTGGCTGCAGACACGTACTTCGAGGTAGCGCGGCGGTTGCCACATGGCCGACCCCGGGTGGGTTGGGGCGTGACAATTCGGGTATTCCCTTACACCGTCACACATGTTGTTATATGCCACAAGGGCAAGGGTTTTGAGAAAATTAAATTTATAAAATGTATGCATGTATGTATTTTTTTATATTTAAATATGAAAGGTATGACATGAGTGCTCGACGGGACATAATCATACATATGAGAGAACTCGATGAGACTCGGTGCTTCATGTGATGAAGCAAGTGGACTGAGATGGAGCATGCATGCGAGGTACCCGTGGACCGCCTTTTTGAAGGGGCACAGTGAGTGTATGACTTGGAGTAGAGAGGCGCAGAGGGAGACTCGCCAGGTCTGATGTAACTGTTACCATACAGCGAATGGCACCGTCGAGGGAACGGGCTTAGAGAGGATACCTTTATCTTTCTAGATATATATATTTTCGAAAGAGAAGAATATAGTTTCCTTATTAAAGGAAAGTTTTAAAGAGAAAAGAAAAGGAATAGCCCTCGACGATACGAGATCCTCGATTACGGCCAAGGTCGAGCCTTGTTGTGTTTTCACGGCCAGCTCGTAGTTAGATGTTGTTATTATTGTTGTTGTTGTTGTTGTTGTTGTTGTTTTCCCAGAAAGGATTTGGGGGAAAATGTTTTGAAAAGAGGTTTTTAAAAGAAACGTATAATGTTTTCTAAATCGTTTTGGAATTATCCGAACTCCCCAAACCTATTTGACTTTACATTGAACCTCTGTCGCTCACTTGCATCCAATGTTGTTGGATGTAGTACCCACGTGCGAGGACGCTAGATGGTTCAGAGGCTCATAGGAATGGTCGGTGGCTTAGGAGTTAGTATATTCCGCTACATAGGTTATCTCTTAAACTAGTTCACTGGTGTTCTTTTTATTATTTAATATTATAAATATTTTCTAACTAAAGTTTAATTTTGATGGTTTTGCATTGACTATACTCTTTCTATGCCTTGTGCCATCTCGAATAGCCTGTCTTTCATGGCATGCATCTCGAGGTGGTACGGCGGTTGCCACGTGGCCGAACTAGCAGGTCGATGCGTGACAATAACAATGAAAATAAATTTTTTTATTGTTTTTAATTATAATTAATAGTAAAGCTTTGGTAAAAAAATAATAACAAAATTTTGATGTATCATACATTGATACTTGGCTTGATATATTTGGTAAAAAATCTAAAAATAATTTGAAAGTATTAAATTTTATTAATTGATAATTTAGATTTTAGACTAGTATGTTTTTATTTTTAATTAAATTACTATTTTGAAAAGTATTAAATTACAAATTTTTTTTAAATTCAGGTCATTTCGGATTAACTTCTCTGGTTAATCGCGCTCAGGTTACTTCAAGTTTGGGTAATTTCAGATTTGAATCACTTCGAGTTCCCGTAATTTCAGGTTACGGAACACTTTGGGTTCAGGTTGTTTTGGGTCTCGGGTCACTTCGAGCTTGGGTTGGGTCAGGTTTGAATTTGTTGACTTTTTTGTTAAATTGGGTTGGGTAAGGTTCGATTTCGAACAGACTGGGTCGGGTACCTATTCTCGGGTCAGGTTTTGCCAGCTCTATCAATATTGCATATGTTGCTGTGGAATAAATTTTGTTAGCAGATTTAATTAGATTATTATATTAGTTGAGAATTAAGTTGAACATTACACTAAAAATGGATAAAAGTTGACCCGTTACACTATTAAGGTATTTTTAACTTGCCAATACACCTATTGATAATTTTCTCTTCAATTTTATGAGATATTGATTAGATTTATCTAGATGTGACTTACACTTATCTATTCACATAATGTTTATATTTTTATTGAAATATAAGTTAAAAATAAAATATTAAAAATAAATCTGATTGAAAAATAAATTAATACTATGAATTAAAAACACAACCTACCCTTTTCCCTCTTAATACATTAATGTAAGGGAATCAGTCGTGTGTGAAATTTGTTTTCCTCTTCAACCCACACCGTTTTCCTCCTCCCTCTTATGTCAGCCTTTTCTGTTGAATAAATAACTTTAATCTGCAACTTACAATTAAACCAACTAAAATTAATATAAAGCACTAAATCTAAACAAACTTAACCATTTTTATATTTTCTTCAACATTTTGACGAGATATATATATATATAATATACAATTAATTAACTATAGGAAGCGGAAAAATGATAAACAGTAATAAGAAATTAACCATATGTTATATTTTAATCACACACGAAAAGTTTGCTTAATTAATTCAGCAATAAAGAAATAGTTTTGAGCGTTACAAATTAGTCTACTCATACGACATGCATGGTCGGCCCCTCCCCCCGGCCTCTTGTGTACATGTTCTTTCCCCTTATATATATTTATATATATATATATATATATATCTTTAATAGTGGTATCACTAATTAAATATTATATACTTTTAATTTAACTGATTTACTAGTACTGCCAAACTAACTTTTAGTTATTGTTTGTTCTCTTTTCCTTTACATAAAAATGATAAAATGCATCACTAAACAATTATCTGATTGTTTGGCCAGAAAAGCAAAAAAACAATGATCTGATTGTAGAAATAATGGTCGCGATGTCGTCTTTTATCTTAGTGTAAGCTGTTAGCGAGTATATATTATGAATTCATCGGGATTTGCATTTGCGGATTTTACGGATTGACAGATCGTATATTAGCACCAAAGGAATGTAATGGCCTAATCTTATGGATTATATTCATTTTATATTAGTCTTTAGTTGGTAGAGCTGGAGAGGAGTTTCTGTGGCGTAAAATAATGAATAGAATAGGTACAGAGAATTTATTAGTCTCTGGAGACTTTTCGACCAAACATAAATTATTAGTCTCCTAACAAAGTACTCAACTAAGGTAGCAGTAAACACCCTCTCTTTGACCTTCAATATATAAAACATGAAATTAAATGAACAAGTAGATGAATATATACATATATATATATATATATATATATAAAACAAAACCTGGAAGATTAATTTGGTTTCATTTGCAGGAGATTAGTGGCTGGCCTTCTAGAACTGGATTAACGCATGTCCTGACGTTAAGAATTAATCCACATGATATCATGTGTATATATATATAGTTGGTTTTTTTTAAAAAAAAAAAATGAGTACTACTTGTGATCACGAATGAAGTGTGTATAGATAGACAAAGATGAAGGGTAGTTATAAAAGATGCGATGTATGCCAACGATTATTATTATTACTAGATAGGTTGTCCCGCGCTAAAACTACGGGTGAAATTAGTAATATTTGATAAACTTAGGCTAAAGCCACAGGTAAAATTAACAATATTTGGTAAATTTATTTACACATGGTATGAGAGGAGCTTTGATGTTGATGATATTAAATGTTATATGAAATAAATACATAAACATGGGAATGCACAAATTAAAATAGCAATTAAAACAATATATATAGTTTAAAGTAGAATATATGAACCGTTTATTTTCCAAACAACCTAAAAGTTTTCTGTTCTTATGTTCAAAACAATTTTATTCAACTCACTCAATATTATTTAATCCGTTCCCAATTTAACATTTTCATATTTTTTTTGCCCACGTTCAAGCCTTCAATTTTGAGGAAGAGAAATTTTTATAAAACAATTATGGGAAGAGGAATTTTTGGAAAAAGAAAAATAATGAATGTTAAATTTAATTAACTTTATCAGTCTTAATTTTTTTTAGTTCCAAAACACAAACTTTTCATCTTATATACTAATTAATGCATCTTAATAATAATTAAGAAAACTAAAAAGGGATAGGCATTTATTACCATGTAAATTTAAGTAAATTGAAGAGATAAAAAGTATTTTTTAAAAATAATTAAGAAATCTTAAAAACCCATATGGAGCTCTGAAGAGCTTTAGGGATAACTTTAAAAGTATGTAAGATGTAAGATCGATTATTATTATTAAGTATGAAAGGTGCAAACAAGGATGATCTTTTTTTTCTTTTCTTTTTTTTTTATTTTTTTTATTTTCGTATTGATTGAGTGGGAAGCTTAGAAGCATGATTAAAATAGTAACTTGATTATTATGCAAACCCCATTAGAGAGCCTGATCATTAGGTTGCTTTAGAAAGCCACTTTGTATATCTATATAAAATTTATGGATTAATAAATATTAGTAAGTTCTAGATCAATTTATGGATTTGGGTTCTTGCTGCCAATGCCCTCATAAACTTTATCTTATATAACATTAATTCTTCTGTTTTGTTTTTTAAATTATTAGATCAGGAAAGTATGATTATATATTATCGCTTTAATTTGAAAAATACTACTCGCTTACCACTTTTCTAATTAGTGGCAGTTTTCGTTAATCTTTTTCTTGGTATTTGAGTTTGTCCTGATTGAATTCTGACTGCTAGAACTAAAAGAGTCTATGTGGCAACTTTGATCATTTCATTGAGGAAAGACGCTACCTACTCTTTAACTTTTTAATGACTGAATGAGCATATGCCGCAAGAAGCAGCCCTCCAAGCATCATACACAGCTCCTAGAAAAGGGTGAGGTTTTAGAGAGCTCTATCAAACTATTTGGTAAAGTTGAAATAATCAATCAATTCTTCAATATACTTAAGATCTTGACTATGAAAGAAAGATAATAATTAGCAACACCTTTATGCCACTTTGGACACCACCAATGTCTCCAACTAGTTTTTATTTAATTGTTTTGTTCTGTTATTGAAATAAAGGAAGGGGAAAAAATTAAAAAAAAAATGGCTTAATACACAAAATCACCCCCGAACTTTGGCCAAAAATGTAAATAAGTCCTTGAACTTTTAATTTGGTCAATTTCACATCTAAACTATCAATTTTGGTCAATTTCGTCCTCAATTGGATGGAAAATGCTGACTAGGCTAACGGACTGTCAGCCTCCTGCCACGTCAGTGGAAAATGCCACGTGGAATAAAAAATAATTTTTTTATAAAAAAAGTAAATTCATTTTTAAGAAAAAAAGTAAAAACCTATATTTTTTCTCCCTTTTTTAACGTGCTTCTCCTCCTTTTCTTTCTACCTTATTTCTTCATCCTTTAAAGACACCATGAATGAATCTTCAAGCTCTAGTTTAGTGGAGTAAGGGGAGATAGGTGGAAGCACACTACCAAACATTGTCCCAAGCCTTCCGAATGCACAAATGACCTAAACCAAGCACAAAAGACAAGCTTCAACAATGGAAAGGTTGCTCAAAACATAATGATAATATGGACAAAGAATAGCCAAGAACCTCATCTGCAATAAAAAAGTATGGCATATTTTTTTACAACAGCTTGTATCTGCATAAGAGTTGAAAGGCTACATCAGTTAAAACTACAGAGAATATTTTTTAAGACATTTCATGCTAAAACAACAGAGCCAAGATAAAGATGCATAATATTGTTCCAATGCAACATACCAGAAACTTTGGCTATTTTGCCAACATAGGCGTTTATCACTTCAACACTATTCTAATATCCAAAAAAGCTCAATAAAACTGGTATTGTAATTGTTCCAGAGAAACGACTACAGACAGCTTAAAGTGCCACTACCACAAATGAACATCAAGTTATGCTTCATAAAGATTGGTCTAGGATGCTCTAATCAATGAAGGGAGCATTTCGAGATAAAATAGAACTGTCAAAAGCAGAATTTCAAAGCTATGTAAGATTGATCAGTTTGGCCTGTTTTATTGTAGAATCTTAGACCCGAAACCAGTTGACTATCACTGTGAAGTAATTATACCGGTTGGTTTGACAGACACAAGCATGGGTGAAAAAAAATATAGCTATCTTAAAGGATGGTTTGGGATTGTTATGAACTGAAAGATGGAACAAAACTAGCAGTTAAAAGGATGGAAGCTGGGGTCATGAGCAGTACAGCATTGGATGCATTTAAGTCTGAAATTGTTCTTTCCAAGTTCCGACATCGACATCTTGTTTACCTATTCCACTAAAGGCAATGGAAGGCTTCTTGTCTATGAATATATGTCTCAGGGTGCTCTAAGCAAGCATTTGTTCCATTGGAAGAACCCGAAATTGGAACCTCTATCTTGGAGGAGAAGACTCACTATTGCATTGGACGTTGCTAAGGGAATAGAATATTTGCGTAACTTGGCTCGACAAACTTTTATACACAGAGATCTCAAGTCTTCCAACATTCTATTGGATGACGATTTTCGTGCTAAAGTTTCAGACTTTGGGTTGGTGAAACTCGCACCTGATGGAGAGAAGTCTGTGGCGACTAGACTTGCTGGAACATTTGGATACCTAGCACCTGTTTTAGCAACTGATCAGCAAATAGTGATAAATCTTCACATTTTTGTGGTTCGCAAAGTGATCACTTTTTTGTGATTGTACGAAGCTTATTGCTGCAATAGATCTAGCTCTTGAAACAAAGTTTTACAACCAGAAAAAGAAGAGCTTCCACCCATCTCCCTTTACTCCAATAAAGTAAAGCTTGAAGATTCATCAATGGCGTCTTCAAAGGATGAAGAAGAAATAAGGAAGAAAGAAAAGAAGGAGAAGCACGTCAAAAAAGGAGAAAAAAATATAGGTTTTTACTTTTTTATTTCTTAAAAATAAATTTTCTTTTTTTAAAAAATATTTTTTATTCCACGTGGCATGACACATGGCATTTTCTACTGACGTGGCATGACACATGGCATTTTCTATTGACGTGGCATGAGGCTGATGGTCCGTTAGCCTAGTCAGCGTTTTCCATCCAATTGAGGGTGAAATTGACCAAAATTGATAGTTCAGATGTGAAATTGACCAAATTAAAAGTTCGAGGGCTTATTTGCCTTTTTGACCAAAGTTCGAGGGTGATTTTGTATATTAAGCCAAAAAAAAATAAAAAAGCTGAAGGAAAGATAAGAAATAGAAAATCATTGGGGCATTATACCATGTAATGAAGCAAAGATATATCGTGCAGCTCTATAGCTGCTCCCATGCTGCTAGAGAGATTTGTGAACAAATATCTTCAAAGTTCAAATTGAGAAATTATAATCCTTTTGTTGCTTTTATGACACAAGCAGCACTTAAAGGATTGGATTGTTTAAGAATTGATAGGTCTTTGCAGCAATGATCAAAATGTAGAAAAGTGTTTCATGTAACACCCCAATGACATTTTGAAAAGTTCTATCAAATTATATATATGTTACAACTTACAACTGCAGCTTGTATATTATGGAGTATAGCTGTTTGCCTGTTATTGTTGTCTAAGCTCAACTATGGGAAATCTTTGTTGAAAGAACTTGAGGGGATTTTTTTGCTCCCTGAATACGAAATCAAGATTTTTCTTTTGCTGGATTTACCGGCACACTAAGCATACTAGACTTCTTTCATTGGAGAACGAGAGAGCTTTTGCATTATAATGCATATGACATTAAGAAAATTTAATGTAGCAATTTTTGTTAACTTCTTATCAATAAGACATCATTATTTGTGAAAAAAATCATTAGCAGATTGATTTGTTTTTCATGATCTTTCTCTAGCCAAAAAAAATCATTAGCAGATTGATTTGTTTCTTGATTTTTCCCAGCACAACTTGGGTCTTGTAATTTGATTTCGATTGATTTAGTTGTTATCAGAATTTTAGTTGGTTATAGCCAGGAAACCCAATATGCAGATCATGCATGCCAATGACCAAAAGCAACACCACTTCATCAAATTTCACCTCCTAATGTGCCATATCTTTAAAGTGGATGTAACTCTCAAAAGCCAAAAGAATGGAGGGAAAACTCACAAAAGGAAAAGAAAAAAGCTAATATATTTTCCCCTTATGAAGCATGAAGGTTGAAGGATTGTCTCATGAAAATTTTAAAGGACCATATCGCTTATGCCCAACTTTTTTCTTTTTCTTTTTCTTCATCTTGGACCTTATATAGGGCTTTCATGGGAATGGGAATCTTGGTTTGGTTTTAGTCCCGTAGAGAATCCATTACATGCTTGGGTTCATATCGGGGCCATGTTTTTATTAATTGAGGTCGTCGGGGTTTTAATTAATTCGTGATTACTAAATGTCCGGTACTTTATCAACGGATTAATTGTTTGGTTGTATTAAAGCCATGTGCTCCGAGAAAAAAAATTTTTTTTTGTAAGGTCAAATTGTGTTCATGAAATATATGGACAGGAAATGTGAGTGCTATTTGTAAGTTAGAGCTTCTTAATTTAGTAGTTTTAGAAGTACTATTGATGATGGTGGTGGAGGATGGAGATAGAGCTTCTTAATTTAGTAGTTTTAGAAGTACTGTTGATAATGGTGGTGGGGATGGAGATGATGGTGGTGGGGGAAATGGAGAGATGGTGGTTGTGACTTGTGAGTGATATGTCTTTGAAAGCGCTCTGTATTTAATATCTAAAATCATAAAAAATTAAAAACATGAAAAAATAAGCATTTCTCGTCTTTTTCTTTTTCCTTTTTTTCCCCTAATTTTCCTACAAATGGGAAAAGATTCTGCCAAAAGCTAAGGGAGCTGTTGTTGGGATTCGAAATGTGAAAAGCTGTGGTGGATAGAGCCTTAGATAGATATATATGCTTCTCTCAATGGCTAAGTCTAGTCTTGTCCCTTTATTTGGGTAGCAGCAAAAGGGACCCCTACCGAGCACTTTAACTGAATTACATTCAAGCAGGGTGTAGCATATTTATTTTAATTATCATTATTATTATCATCAAAGAAAGATCAGATTTATCAGCATTCTTCAAAACTTTTTTTACTTGGAGTGCTCAAACAGCTCCCACGCTAACTCAAATTTGATTCCATTTTGCTGCCATTTCCTCTTTGCATTGCAACATGTTTTACTAATACTTTGCAAGATCAAATTTCAAGACTTTGCCATTTTTATGGTTCCATTTTTTTCCCAATCTTTACATTTTAGTGCCTATAAATACCTATTTTGATGAAATCTACTCAAAATTACTGCCATCAACAATTAATGATGATGGGCATGAATACATGAACCATATTAGATGAAGTAGGAAGCATTAACTATCAACTCAAACAAGGAAATTAGAGAATTTTGATGGATACTTGTAATTTAACTTTCTCATCAGCAATTACTTACATCAATCACAACCTCACATCATTGCTCATATTCCAGACCGTTCTTTGACTTGTACCATTAGGCCTAGGCCTATGTCGAGAATTCAAATTGGTACCCAATTAATGATCCAGGTGGTTCTGCCTAGGAATGAAATCAATTCTGTAAAAGAGAATATTGATGCTATTTTCTTCCAAATGCTTACAAACAGGTACTTGGTTTCCCAATACTGCACTAGTTTTCTCCCACCGAACTTTGCATCCGTGCCATTTAAGTTTGGTTTCAAGGACAGGACAGAACCGGAATTTTCATTAAGAAGTATAAAAAAGTATAAGAATCTAATACAATATTATATACAAATTATAGAAAAATCATAACATTAAAAAAGTTTAAATATTACTCGAGCTGAGCGTGGAGATTTTATATGTAAAAAGGAAAAAGCCAAAAAAAGAAAAAGGGACATCTAAGAATAAACTTTAATGAAAATCGAAACATGCATGATATTGAAGATTACTTAGAGTACATTTGACATTGCATGTGTCTGTATGGTGTCCAAAATCTATTTTTCACCTTTAATATAATATCAAATGATTTTGGCTTGTGCCAAAAGGTAATTTTAACAATAGAATTTCTGTTCACCCAACCTGAAAAAACAAAAATTTAGGTGATTTTGCATTTCGAACGTACTTTTCACCTAAAACCACATTTTTTACAGTAATATCGAATAATTAAAAATCTGGACAGGACTTTTTCACAGCAACATTTTAAAGTACTTTTCAAACACAATTTTTCCAAATTGAATTTCTTCAAACCAAACAGAAGCGGTGCAGACAGCAAATAGTTAGATATACTCCAACAAAATTGGCTATTGATTTCTGATTATTTCAACCAATCCGATTCTGATTACTTTGTTTAGGGCTTTTTTAAAAAGAGAGATAATATATATTCTCAAGTGTATATAAATTAATTAATGGATTTTAAAAGATGATTTAGTTGGTAGGGATTCTCAATTTAAGCATATAGTATATACTTGTAGTTAGAGCTGCTAAAACCTAACCTGAGAACAGGTATATGACCCAACTGCTCAAAATCGACCTTGACCCAACCCGATCTGTCCAAAAAGTCAACAAACCCGAATCCGACCCAACCCGAAATTCGAAATGACCTATAACTCGAAATGACTCAAACCTGAAATGACTCGAACCCGAAGTAACCCGAACTCGAAGTAACCCAAACTCAAAGTGCCTCAAACCTGATTAACCTGAGAAATTAACCCAAAATGACCTAAACTTAAAAGAAAGTGTATTTGAAAATTTTTCAGAATAGTAATTCAATTAAAAATAAAAACATAACAGTATAAAATATCAGCAGACAGTAATTAATAAAATTTAATATTTTTAAAGTATGTTTAGTTTTTTACCAAATATTAAGTCAAGTATGTATATGTATCATGCATCAATAGTTTATTAGTATTTTTTTTACTAAAGCTTAAATATTAGTTATGATTAAAATTTAAGAATAATAAAAGAATTTATTTCATTGTTATAAGTAGAATTAAATTAAATTTTTATGTAACTATTTAAATATCTATATTAATATTTTATAATTAATATAAAGAAATATCAAATATCATATAATATTTTAATTAATATTAAATATTTATAATTTAAACAATTTTATATTAGCATTATATAATAGTTAAATTAAAAAAATATTAATATATGGATTTAGTGATAAGTCAAGCAAATTAAATTAGATTTCAATTAAATGTCCCTTAAAGATCTTCTAGGTGAAATTTGAATAAAAAAATTGATATCTACAATAATATCAACTTGTTTATTGGGCAAAAATAATATGATTTTTAGATTTTATTATGCCTCATATACAATTAAAAATTATAATTTTCATTAGTAAACATTACAAATTGGAGGATTAATAATACTAAACTCAATCACCAATTAGAAAATTTCATTTCATATTGAATATTTGAATTTTTACTCATTTAGAATAAATTGCTAAGGACTAAAAGTTAAAAATTTAGTAAGTAGTGACATTATTTTTTCAATAAATCCCAAATCTTTATAAAAGAAAAAAATGAGAAGTTAATATCCCGTATAAAATCCAAAATGACACAAATTAAAAATCCAAGTATCAAACATGAAAAAAATAAACTCAAATAATCCAAGTTGAATTTGAAATAACTTAAACCCGAAAACCTGAATGTCAAACTTGAACTAATATGACCTGAACCTGAAATGACTCGAACCCGAAACAACTCAAACCTGAAAACCCTAGTGTGAAACCTGGAATGACTCGAACTCAACCCGGATCCAAATCTAATATGACCCGACGTTCAGATGACTCAAACCCAACTCGAACCCGAACTTGAAGTTACCCGAACCTGAAATGACCCGATTTCTCTTAACCCGAAACTAACCCAACCCGACTTACCCATCTACCAGCTCTATTTGTAGTGGAAAAAGCTTTGAGTAAAAAAGAATGCCTGATTGAAATGCAATTGGAAGTTAGTCTTTGATTGAGCAAAAAATAAAATAAAACAAATAAATAAAGTTTTTGGAGGATTGGATGTGTTATCTTTAAATCTAAAATGAACTTTTAATAGTGGAAGCAATGTCTTCACTTTTGCCTCCTACTGTCACTAATGAATATGAATATTCTTCATCATTTAACATGTGGTATAGACTTTCTCATGTCCCCTGTAGTTTTCATTTCTTCTTTCCTTTTTCACTTTTATCTTTTTCATCATCACCAAGAACATATGACCTTCGAAGAAACCGGGAATATTGATTGATATATCCACATTCATGAATGCAAAGTACATTAACATCCCAGTTGGTATCTCACCTATAGACAGTGAAAGAGGCTTTTCAAGGAAAAAAGTAAAAATGTAAATAGGAAAAAGGGCTTTGATTTCTCCATATTATATGCCTTATAGTCTGCCAATTATGCAAAAAATCTCATTGTTTTCACCAATTAAAAGGAGGATAAATGTCGAGCTGAGGTATGCCATGATCCATCCATATATGCAGCTTAAATGATGCAAATGAAAAACGAAAGAAAGAAAAAAAAAGTTTAAATGAAAATCCCAAAACAGTGTAATATTGCACATAAATAGCACAAGTCACCACCTCCCATCATTTTCTTTCATTCACATCTCCACAAAGAGCAAAAGGTTTGATCCGGAAACAAAGTTTTCAAGCCCGAAAAAAAAAAATCAAGTAGAGAGAAATTAGAAAAAAGCAACTTTATCAAGTGGGATTTGTCAGGTTTCCAGGTTTTCCGGGTGGATCGAGTTGTCAAGTCAGGGGATGAGAGAAACGATATGCCTAAAAATGCAAAGAAACCATTGTCACATGGGACTTTGATTTTTAGGGATGTGACTAACAAGTTCATCCCATTTTTCATTCACTAGTTTTTTTTTTCTTCTTTTTCTCTTATTTTTTTCCTTCCTTGATAAAAGAGAAAAATTTTGCTTTCTTTTTTTTTTTTTGAAAAATTATGCTTTCTAAGCATATAATGAGATTGCTGAAAAAGGTTTGCTAGCTAGTTTCATTAGGAGTGTGATGAGGATACCATCTTTGGTTTTGTGCTTTTCAAGCGTGTAAAATTTGTTGAAACCTACACTACACCACCTTTACTCACAACTTGTCAACACATTGCTCAAATGAATAATTTTCAATAGTCTTTCCTAAACTGCTAGTCCTGTCAACACAAAATGCTCATGTGGATGTATATACATTGTCCTCCTTAGAGGTATGAAATTCAAGTCCCACCAAACTTGAGTTTTGTCACGCCCCGACCCGCAGGCCCGGCCAGATGACAACCATCGTACTACCTCGAGATGCGTGCCTCGTCAGGCGGGCAACCAAGATGGCACAAGGCATAAAAATAAAGGGTATTCGAGCAATATATGAAAACATACGAAAGATGTTATAGAAAATATAATTTAAAAATATTTATAAAGAAAGTGGCACGTTTTACGGTGCACGATGCAGCGGAAAGTAATATATATACATACATATATATAACATGCACTAATATTCTGAGCCAAGATTCACAGGGCAAAAAGGGGTGGCACCTACAAAATCGTGTCCTCAGTGACGTACTGGGATCACTGACCACCGGGACGTCCGCCGTCCGAAGCTTGATGACCTGACAACAAAAGTGAATGGAATGAGTACAATATACTTGTACCCAGTGAGGGACCCGGTTATAAAGACCGATCACCTCAGGCTGGGGATATGAAATAATCCAAAATCAATTTATTAAACCATTTACTAAAAATTATATGAAATCCCATGCCAAAACAATATTAAACTAATAATGATATTAGTAAATGGACTGGCTTCTGAAATTGTCCCAAAAGGTACACCCGTGCACTGGGGTACCCGCTGGACCGTCAAGGGTTACTTAATATTTCAAAACACTTTTCTTTGCTCACTGGCCCATTCCCTTGACGTTTGCCTTGCTGTGGTGGAACACAACAATCTGGAGCCCTGGTGAGCTTCCCTTCGCGCCTCTCTTAGGGTCTCGTCTCATCGTGCCCCTCGACAGGCGGTCCACGGCTGAGAATCTTGCATGCTTCTCTAACTCGGTCCACGCTCCCACAAATTGGAGCCCCGAAGAACCCACTCAATCTCTCGTCTCTCAGGGGCATCGTACCCCAAACAATTATTAATAATAATATCAATTTATAAAATACTTGAAAGTCCCACCCTTTAATTCTTTTGTAAACTTGGTGTGTGAGGGTGGACATTTCATACCCCAAAATATATAAAAACAATTTAATAAAGCATTTATAAAGAAATTAGAAAATGGTTAACCCTTAATGGTCAACCAATATAATCCAAGCCACTCACAAGAGAGGAGAGTTGTATACTCCCCGATTACCCCACGAATGCCTTAGCTCAAATAGCTACCGGTTCGAAACTCGTACAATCATGTACCTAAATAATCAAATTAAAATCTAATTTGATTAATAAAGGCAATTGACTAAAAATTAAACACCTAGATAAAATCTAATTAGAGTTTCTAAGGTCTCGGAATAAAATTGGGCAAGTCCGGAGGTCAATTGAAATAAATTAAAGTCAATTAGGGTCAAATGGGGTCTAGGGCCACAAAATGACCATTTTGCCCCTAGACCCGAATTGGGGCAAATATTGCCAAGCAGTGATGATCCGGCCCCGGATCATAACATGACCGGCGCCGGTTCATTTCTGCACTTAAGGTCGAGTTTCTGCCTCCAATCTTCTTCAGCCCGATTCAAGTTCGATTTAACACCAATGGACGTGAAATTCGAAATACATACTCCTCAACACTTAAACTAAGATTCCATAGCATCAAAAACTGATTTAAACAACCAATTATGCTCGGAATTCAAATCAAAACACCAAGGGTTAACATATTCTAGGGCAAGCAGAATTCTCAACTTCAATTCATGATTTCAACTAGCACAGACCACGAAATCATGCATATAAACTATCAAATTAAAGCTTGATGAATCTAGAACAACATACCAAATTCTCCGCCACTTCCCACGATTGAATTGAAAGATATAGCTCGATGAACAAACTGTCGCCGAAATGACAATTTTGAAGATTTGGTGATTTCTTGGAAATTTTGGTGTTTCGATCTTCAAGAAGGCAAGAGAAGTTGGTGATGATGTTTGATTGAGTGTTTGAAGGGAGATTTAGGGTTTGATTCGGAGGAAATTTGAAGAGAAGGTTCGGAGAATGAAGAACAGAGAAGAGAAGAGAAAATGGGGGTCTCGGGTAAGCCGAGACCCATTTTATACGATCAGGTCCGAGGCCGGATCTGACCAGTTCCGACGCCGGAGTCAACAAAATAAAAGTTGACTCCGGTCAACTTTATCCAATCTTCTAGGAATTTGTGCCCAAGTGGGCCCCGTAACTCGAAACTTCAATTTTAGGGTTTTTAAGCTTGGAATAGAACTAAATGAAGTTTAAAACATCCATGGGAAGTCCAATTTGGTATCTTGGCCAAACAACTATGTACAAACACAAAACTTGACACGTGCGGACTAGGTCCGGGTGTGTCAAGTTTAGTCTCTAACCTTTTGCTACATTTATTCTATTCTATTTAATTTATTGGTTAATTTAGATTTATCCTTGTTTAATTTGTTGGTCAAATTATTTAGTGATTCTTATATTTAGAGGTGGCAAACAGGAAAGTGTATGTCATGTTTTTTAAGGTTCATATCAATTTTGCTTTAGACTTGCATTAAGTTTGAATCGCCTCGAGTTCGCATTGGTTAAATATGGATTCAGATTGACTTGGATTTGAATAAATTTTGTATAGACCTATTTAAGGGTAAGGCCGCCGGCCCATACCTGCTAGCCGAGCTCGAAAGGGTCAAGCCTTGGTATAATTTCAAGGCCTAAGCCTGACCTAGCTTTGCCTGTTATAATTAAGTATAATTAGAATTAGGTTTGATTAAATTTTTAGCAATAGAATAGATTGAATTATATTGAGAAACTATTTAAATATTAATATTATAATAGTTTTATATTATTTTAATAATAACTTTTTTAAAAAATATGAATAACATGGGTCAACCCAAAATGGCCCAGGACAAAACAAAATTAATTCCTTGCAGAACGGATCTGGCCATGAACACCTCTAGTATTAGGTCATATCATTAATAAATTTAATGAAGTTTTAGTTACAAATTAATTTCATATTTTCATTACCACTCCATCTCATTTTATTTGTTCCCTATTAACATTGGATAGCCAAGTTCAACTTTAACCATTATTTATGGAAAAAAACGTAGAATTAAAATTTTTAAAAAATGTATTTTGAAAAGTTCATGATTCAACGTTTATAAATATTATTTTTTAAAAAATTATGAGTTTATATTTTTATGAAGAATAATGATCAAAGATGAGATTGTTTGACCAAAAAGTCAATGTAGGGTAAACAATATGGGATGGAGAGTGAGACCCGAATTTTTATGTACCTTCTATGTAATGCCGAATCTCTAATTAACCTAGTTTGGATGACACACTCGGACCTAATCTAACTTTTTCATACAATCATAATAGTGTAAGACAGCGTATTAACACAATAATACGTCAATTCGGATGTGTTAAGATGAAGAAGAGAAGTGAAAATTAGAATAAGACGAAGTTGGAAGATGAGACAAGTAACCATAGATGGAAGCACAAATTAGACTTCTTTAAGTCCACAACCAATGGATTGGATATCCATTGGTGAATTGGTTAGTGGATCAGGCCAAGGATCGAGATTATGAAAGGTCGAAAAGAGGGAATCAAGTCTGTCATGGGATTCAAGTAGGCACATTGTCGGACTTACCTATAAATAGGGGGAGTTAAGCTCTCCCCTCTCATTTCTCTTCTCCCTCTCTTCCTCTCCTCTCATTTGCTCTCTCAGAGCAATTTTAGACTTTCGGCAGATCCGGACAAACCGACCGAAGGATCAAGGTGAGATCTTGGTATATTTTTCTACTCACCTTAATCTATGTTTTATTAAGTTTTCACGTATTTCCATGCATCGGTCTAGGAGAGATCCACGCTCAGAGTTTAGCTTTTTGGTTAAATTTTACTTTAAATTTGAGATCTACGAACTTTGAGCTTGTGATTCTCGTTTTTCCTTCGGGTAAACACACAGTGGGAGGTGTGAGGAATGTCCGTCTCGATTTTCAGGTCGAACCGTGGGACGAGGGGCTCGAGAACCAAGGAAAGCCTCGGTTCCTGAGGCTTGAAGACAGCTCCTGTGCGGGAGTCGAATCACTCCCGCATGGGAGTGACCTGTCGGCCAGGCCCCGCGCGGGACTTGACCAATCCTGCGCCGAAGTGGCCCCAAACCTTAGGGGCAAAATCGTAATTTTGCCCTAGTGCCTGATTTTGACCCCGAAACCTCCCGGACACTTTTGTAAGCCCGAAACACATCCAAACACCCTCTTAGGTTATGCTAGAGCCTCATAGGTGCATTCATAAGTTTGATTATGAATGTTAACACGTATTTCTATGTATTAGGGTTCCGGATAATCGAGTACGGCGATGCTCCGGAGGTTAAGCTACATAGATCATTTGGGAGTATACAAATCTCTCAACACTATGAGTGGCTTAGATTTCTTTGCTTAGCCACTGGGAAAAAAGGTTTTGAAAAGGTTTTAAAAATATAATTGATTTTCAAACGTTTTGGGATACGGGGAATTCACACGCACCAACGCTTGCTTGGTGATATACCCACGTAGAGAGTGGGACGTTTTCAAGAAAAATATAAAGATTTATGTGTGTGTGCTTATATTTATGTTTTGAACATATATATATATATATGATATTTGATGTGGATGGGAGCGAGATGAGCGATTGAGAGGTCTTCGGTGCTCCGATATGAGGGAACGTGTGGGACGAGTGAGAGACGTGCATGCACTATGTACCCATGGACCGCCTATCGAGGGGCACGGTGAGTGAGAGACTGTTAAACTCCTTTTTATTGCTTAATTTAGAACTTAAGATCACTCCTCTTTCTCCTATTTTAATGCTGGGAGGCCTAAGTTAGCTCAATTTTGCCTTATAGGTGTACTTAAAAGGAAAAATGAAGTTTGAACTAAAAAGGGACAATTTCCATGCTTAATTGAACAAACCTGCAGAACCGTCGACGGGTAACTATGTAGACGTCGACGGCTGCTCGAGCAATGGACACGGGATCACTTGCACAGTACAGAGACGTCGACGGCCAACTCATTAGACGTCGACGGACAAGCCACTCGATGACCATGATTCTGGAATCCAAAGCAACCGTCCACGGATTGAAGTTGGACATCCACGGCCAACAATTCCAGGGAGTTCCCAATGCCAGACGTCGACGGATAGACTCTAGACGTCGACGGGTAGAAATTTCTGACTTCGAATACATAAAGGCTAAACACTTAGACGTCGACGTGCACATCTTTGGACGTCGACGGATCAATCGAGCTGGGAAAAATATGAAGAAAAAAAGCAGAGACGTCGACGGGCAAACATATAGACGTCGACGGCTAACAGAGTCAAAATGTCAGCAGACCCACTTAAATGCTTTCATTCCATTATCAAATCCTTGAAAAACATATCCCGGGGATTCAGTGGATAGGAGGTAGAATAAAATCCCCAATTTCCTCAGACTTGTCTCCCTCTTTCCTTAGTGGCCTCTACTTTATTCTATTTTATTCTTAGGATATCTTATCTCTAAGGAATGATTGAGTAGGAGTGGGCTGGCAGCTGGAGGCATATAGCCGAAAGGGAGAAGAGGCAGCTAGAAAAGGAGAGAAAAGTTCAGTTTTTAAGTGTGTTTTTGCTGGGTTCTTTTCTTCTTGCAATTTTCGTTTAGCAAAACTCTATAACTCCAATCTATTATAAGATTCAATCACTTTGATCTACACTTGTGAGGTTCTTGTTCTTAATGTTTTCTTGTTCATTGATTGTTCTTCTATCTCTTGAGCTTTAAAGATGATTATCATGTTTATTATCTTGTCTTTTGGATTGCTTAGTTAATTAGTTGCAAATAATTGATTGAGTAGTTCATTAGCATGCTAATATTTGAACTCCAAAGCTAGAGTTTGGTGATTTCTTAGAATTTGAGTAGCAAGAGGATGTTTTTACATTCAAAGAGAATTGAAGATGCAATTGGAATAATGAATGCTGGGTTTGTTATTGATTGTTGTTAGCTTTTATCTTTCCATAGCTTATTGCTCTTCTAGGCTTGAATTTGGATTGCTAGGATTCAAGTTAGCTATAAGAGGAAGGATTAAAAGTGAACTTAGATTCAAGATTAATCAACATTAGGAAAGATCCATGGATTTGAAGCTGGTTTTAAATCCATGGGGTTAACCAATTGATGAGAAGAATATTTAATCAGTGAATCAATGATCAAATGTTAGGTTAAAGGATTGATCATATAATAGATTGGAGGCTTTGTGTTATCATGTATTGTATTATTTTTGTCATTCTTGATAAATCCTTACATATTATTTTCAACACCAATACAAAATCCTCCTTTAAATTCTATTTTAGTTTGATATATGCTTAGTAAGTAGTGTGAAATTAAATAGCCTTTCCTCGTGGGATCGATCCTTGCTTACCCTACTACATAGTAGATTAGTAAGGTTAATTTTGTTGTGTTACGACACGCACCAAATTTTGCCGGGGAAGTGTGCTTTATCATTTCACTTCACTTTCTTAGCATTTTAGTTTATATTTATGTTTGTCTATCTCGTTGTTACTGCAAAGTGTTAATGAAGATTGTTTCTTTACTATCTATTGCGTTAGTATGCTTACCTATCTAGCCATTGCTTCCCCTGATTTTGTTTGGTTTACCGTTTTGTATACCTCCTTTGTTCTCATTTTTGGTTTTATCTTTTTGTTGTAGATATTGTATGAGTTTTGATTCTTCCATAACCAGCTTGAAGGAAATCAGAAGGTTTGTTGAGCAAACCAAAAAGTCATCTTTGCAAGCTGAGAGTTCTTCATTCTCACCAACCATGGAGCCACCACGGAATGAACCACCAAATAATCCACCGCCTCCGGTTATTCCACCAGTTCAGAACGAAAATCAGCCCACTTTTCGACAATTATTGGAGCATGAGCCGAATCTTCAACCTCTGTGTATAGTTTTTCCGGAAGTCGAAGGAGCTTTTGAATTGAAGTCTAACTTTGTGCACTATCTTCCAACATTCCATGGTCTCCCTAGTGAAGATCCTCACCAACACTTGAGAGAATTTTTGATGGTTTGTTCAACCCTGAAACCGAGTAGCTTGACAGAGGAGCAAGTCCGATTACATGCTTTCCCATTCACATTGGCGGATACTACCAAGGCTTGGTTGTATCGATTGGAGCCTAGTTCCATAACTACTTAGGAGCAACTCAAGAAGCAATTTCTCACCAAATACTTTCCAGCCGCCAAGATACTCAATCTCAGGAATCAGATTAGCACCATCCGCCAGAAAAATACAGAGTCTATCTATGATTATTGGGAGAGGCTTAAACATTTGGTAGCCAGCTGTCCTTAGCACCAAATTCCTGAGCAGTGTTTGCTGAATCATTTCTATAATGGTCTCTTACCTGTGAACAAAGGACTCATGGACGCTGCTACTAGTGGGGCACTTCTTGATCAACCTACGGAGAAAGCTCGTAAGATCATCACCACTATGGCATCAAGCTCTCAAAACTTTCAAGCATATGATGATGCTTCCGGTCATCAAGTAAATGAAGTTGGCCGTTCTCAATTAGAGCAGCAACTTGCTTCAACAAATCATCAACTATCCAAGTTGACTTCTCTTATGATGTCTCAAATGGGTACGTCTTCAACTTCACGTCCTTGTGGTATATGTTCATTGCATACTCATGACACGGATGCATGCCCTGCTTTACAAGAACCTAGTGTTGAGGATGTTAATGCTGTTGGCTTTCCTGGACCTCCAAGGAGGAATTTTGACCCATTTGCACCTACCTAAAATCCCGGTTGGAGAGCTCATCCTAAACTTAGGTATGGAAACAATGTAGCCCCTTCTTTTCAACCCAGACCCCAATTTCAACAAGGGCCTAGTGCTTTCCAAAACAGACCAATAGCACCATCACATTCCAACCAATTTCAAGCTTCCTCTCATAATGCCCCACTTAACTAAGTACCCTCATCCACACCATCCTCTACATCTAAACTCGAGGATCTAGTTACTCAACTTGCATCATCTCAATTATCTTTCCAAGAAGCTACTAAGTCGTAATTTCAACAAGTGAACACCTCCTTGGAAGATCTTCAAAGACAAGTTGGGCAACTTGCCACATCCGTTAATGATCTTACGTCCCAATCTTCGGGAAAGTTACCTTCTCAAATCATGATCAATCCGAAGGCTAATGTCAATGCAATACACTTGCGGAGTGGTCAAGTTATTCAGGATTGGAAGGAGAAAAGAAAACACAAAGTCAATGAGGAAGAAAACCTGGAAGGGGAGATGGAATCTTTCTCCCCTGTTCTTGAAGAGACGTCGACGGGTAAAACCCCTGAACGTCGACGGGTAGACTTGGCACCAGATAAATCAGTTTCTGACCCTTCAGATCCGTCGACAGATGACTTACTTGGCCGTCGACGGCCAAGCAACATATCCGAAAATGACTTACCCAGAAACTTTGATCCGTCGACGGGTGAAGAACTTGGACGTCGACGGACACCATCCACTAACCCTGTTCCACCTTTTCCCATTAGACCAAATGACTTTGAAGCCTCTACATCCACCCAAAACCCAAAACAAAACACAAATACTTCCCATCCTAATCCAAAGCCTAAAGGAGTGGCTTTCTTTCCCTCAAGACTAACAAAGAAACCCAAAGAAAGCATTGAACCAGATATCTTGGAAGTCTTTCGCCGAGTTCAAGTGAATAGTCCTCTTCTTGATGCTATTAAGCAAGTTCCTAGATATGCCAAGTTTCTCAAGGACTTGTGCACTCATAAGCGCAAGCTTAAGGGGAATGAAGTGATTACCTTGAGTGAGAATGTGTCAGCAGTTCTTCAACACAAACTTCCGCGCAAGTGTAAGGATAAAGGTTCATTTTCTATTCCTATCACTATTGAAAAGACTCAAATTCCAAAGGCTATGTGTGATCTAGGGGCTGCTATTAGTCTCGTGCCACATTCTCTTTATCTCTCTTTGGACATGGGGCCATTGACAACAATCGGTGTCGTGATCCAATTGGCGGATCGATCTTATGTATATCCGGAGGGTGTTCTGGAGGATGTTCTAGTGCAAGTCAATGAGTTAGTCTTTCCAGCAGATATCTATGTTCTAAAGATGGGCAGTGAGGAATGTTCTTCATCCTCTTTTATTCTCCTTGGCCGACCATTTCTCCGCACTGCTAGGACCAAGATTGACTGTCATGAAGGTCATCTTTCCATGGAGTTTGATGGGAAGGTAATTACATTCAATCTTTTTGATGCCATGAAGTACCCTTTAGATGATCAATCTATTATGGCTGAAGATTTTGTGGATGTTTGTTCTATGTCTTTATTGAATTTTGTTCAAGAAGACCCTCTACTTGCTGCATTAACTCAAGGCATGGATTATGACAATTTAGATTTTGAGGAAGAGATCTATGATGAGGAAATCTAGTCTATCTTATCTTCTTTGGCAGCACTCCCATCTAAATCACACCTAGCCAATGTTTCTTACATGGATCTTCCTATCCCTTCCACCAAACTTCTCCCCTCTATCATTGAAGCACCATCTATTGAGCTTAAATCTCTTCCCGCTCATCTCAAATATGCCTTCCTTGGTAAGAATGAAACACTTCCTGTAATCATTTCCAACACTCTCACTCCTAACCAAGAACTTCAACTTCTACAAGTTCTTAAGGCTAGAAAGGAAGCTATTGGATGGACGGTTGCTGACATCAAAGGTATTAACCCATCAATTTGCATGCATAGAATCTTATTAGAAGATGATTCCAAACCACTTAGGCAACCTCAACGCCGCCTGAATCCCCCCATGATGGAGGTGGTCAAAAAGGAGATATTGAAGCTTTTGCAAGTTGGTATCATCTATCCTATCTCAGATAGTGAATGGGTTAGTCCTGTGCAAGTGGTACCCAAGAAAACCGGTATTACGGTAGTGCAAAACGCAAGTGGTGATCTTGTACCTCAATGAGTGCAAAATGGTTGGAGGGTGTGCATAGATTATAGGAAACTTAATGACGCTACAAAGAAGGATCACTTTCCATTGCCTTTCATTGATCAAATGTTGGAGAAGTTAGCTGGAAGAGCTTTCTATTGCTTCCTAGATAGGTATTCTGGTTATTTTCAGATCATGATAGCTCCAGAGGATCAAGAAAAGACCACATTCACTTGCCCCTTTGGTACGTTCTCATATAGGCGCATGCCCTTTGTTCTTTGCAATGCTCCAGCTACCTTTCAACGGTGCATGATGAGCATTTTCTCAGAATATGTAGACAAGATTATTGAAGTCTTTATGGATAATTTCTCGGTCTATGGGGATTCTTTTGATAGTTGCCTGGCTAACCTCGCTATTATTCTTGACCGGTGCATTGAGACAAATTTGGTTCTCAATTCAGAAAAATGCCACTTTATGGTTACTCAAGGAATTGTTTTAGGCCACATAGTGTCAGCTAAGGGCATTGAAGTGGATAAAGCTAAAGTTGACGTCATTCAAAACTTGCCCTATCCTTCTTCAGTCAAATCAGTTTGATCCTTTCTTGGCCATGCGGGATTTTACTGGCGTTTCATCAAAGATTTCTCTAAAATCGCAGCCCCCATGTACCGTCTGTTGCAACAAGATGTCACCTTTCATTTTGATGAGTCATGTAAAGAGGCCTTTGATAAGTTGAAGAATGCTCTTACATCAGCCCCCATTTTGCAACCTCCCAACTGGGACCTACCTTTTGAACTTATGAATGATGCAAGTGATATGGCTGTGGGAGCAGTGCTTGGCCAACACGATGGCAAGATCCCTCATGCCATATACTATGCCTCCCGCACTTTGAACGACACTCAGAAAAATTATACCACCACTGAGAAGGAGCTTCTTGCTATTGTCTTTACTCTAGACAAATTCCGTTCTTATTTGCTTGGCACCAAGGTGATTGTGTTCTCTTATCATGCAGCCCTTAAGTACCTCCTTGCTAAGAAGGAAGCTAAACCTAGATTGATTCGTTGGATCCTTCTTCTCCAAGAATTTAACCTTGAAATTAAGGACAAGAAGGGTGCGAAAAACTTGGTAGCTGACCACTGATGCGTGTCGCAAAGCACCAAAAATAACCTCACTACTCTAACATGTAGTTAGGGAAGCAAGGGTCAATCCCACAAGGAGCTATCCAATTTATCATTACTTTCACAAAGGACAAATCAAACTAAACAAGAATTTAAAGAGGGGGTTTTGTATTGGTGTTGGAAATAAGATATAAGGAGTTACCAAGTATGGTAATAATAATGCAATGTATGATAAAATAAAACCTCCAATCTATTATATGATCAATCTTTCAACCTAGCACTTGATCATTGATTCACTGACCAAACATTCTTCTCATTAATTGGTTAACCCCATGGATTAGAAACCAGCTTCAAATCCATGAATCTTTCCTAATGTTGATTAACCATGAATCTAGGTTCATTATTAATCCTTCCTCTTATGGCTAATTTGAATCCCAGCAATCCAAATTCAAGCCTAGAAGAGCAATAAGCTAGTGAAAGATGAAAGCTACAACAATCAATAACAAACCCAGCATTCATTATTCAAATTGCATCTTCAAATCTCTTTGAATGTAAAAACATCCTCTTGCTACTCAAGTTCTAAGAAATCACCAAACTCTAGCTTTGGAGTTCAAAGATTAGCCTGCTAATGAACTACTCAATCAATTATTTGCAACTAATTAACTCAGCAATCCAAAAGACAAGATAGTAAACATGATTATCATCTTTAAAGCTCAAGAAATAGAAGAACAATCAATGAACAAGAAAGCATTAAGAACAAGAACCTCACAAGTGCAGATCAAAATGATTGAATCTTATAATAGATTGGAGTTATAGAGTTTTGCTAAACGAAAATTACAAGAAGAATAATAGAACCCAGCAAAAATACACACTACAAAACTGAACTCAACTCCCCTTTTAAGCTGCTCTTTCTCCCTTTCTTTCTGCCGTCCAGCACTGCCAGCCCATAGTCCACTGCTCCTCAATAATTCCTTCCATCTGAGATGAGGAATCTTAAGAATAAAATAAGCTAAAGTAGAAGCCATTGAGGAAAAGAGGGAGACAACTCTGAGGTTTAGTTATGGCTCTTCTCTACTGAATATCCGGAATGTATTTTTAATGGGTTTGATAGTGGAATGACAGCATTTAAGTGGGTCTGTCGGCGTTTTGACTTTGTTAGCCGTCGACGTCCAAGTGTCTGCCCGTCGACGTCTCTGCTTGTTTTCTTCATATTTTTCCCAGCTCGATCGATCCGTCGACGTCTAAGTATCTGCACGTCGACGTCCAAGTATTCAACCTTTGAGTATTCGAAGTCAAAAACTTCTACCCGTCGACGTCTAGTGACTGGCCGTCGACGTCTAACATGATAAACTCCCTGGAAATGTTGGCCGTGGACGTCCAGCTTTAGATCCGTGGACGGTTGCTTTGGATTCTAGAATTGTGGTCCTCAAGTGGCTTGTCCGTCGACGTCTAGTGAGTTAGCCGTCGACGTCTATGCAGGTGCAAGTGATCCCGTTGTTCATTTCTAGAGCAACCGTCGACGTCTGAAGAGTTACCCGTCGACGGCTCTGCGTGTTGGTTCAATTAATCATGGAAATTGTCCCCTTTTTTAGTTCAAATTTCATTTTCCCTTTTAAGTACACCTACAAAGCAGAATTGAGCTTTCTTAAGCTTCCCATTATAAAAGTAGGAGAAAGAGGAGTAATCTTAAATCCTAATTTAAGTGATAAAAAGGGATTTAACAAATTCCCCCACACTTGAATCTTACTCGACCTCGAGTAAGCCTAAAGCAAAAGAGCAATAACACACTAAACCTTAAAAGATAACACCACACGAAAAGTTCAAACTAGTTAACTCTTCAATTTAGATTTCAGAGGAAATTCATGCGGTATATAGAAGCATATTATAAAGTAGAAGAGAGCATAGCAGTTCAAGAATCAAGATAATTAAGCAAGATGGAAGCAATTTCCCTTCAACCAATCATGTTTGAATGGAATAATTCATCACTGGAAATCCCTCATTCACTCAAGTGTGTTTCATGGTGCGCTCAGTCTTTGCATGAGAATAGACCTGCCATAAGCTTGCTAGTCTACCTCATCTCCACTACTCCAGTATGCACATCACGGATGAAAAGATGAAAAAGGGTTGTAAAGAGGTCTTGGTTGAGTAAGTTATGAAGAAAAGTATAAAGGAGTTCAATAGAAAGTTTCTTCAAAACTTAGTGAAATATCAAGCTATCGGGGAGAAAATGAAGATGGTCTTAGATATTTTAATAGCCCGACTCTTTTGATCTACCCATTCCAACTTTTTCCTTTCATTCTTCTTTACAATGAACTAAAAAGCTGTTGATTTCTTCTGTTGTGCCATTCTTTATACATTAGGATTCTTTTGGGCACATTTTTGAAAATTAATGTCTTTTGAACTTCTCATCTCTAAAACTTTTTCTTAATTGACCAATTCTTGAAGCGAAAATTTCCCCCACACTTAGACTTGTTACTCTTCTGCCTAGAACATACAAATCATACAAGTCACTAATCTCACTAAGCTGAAGAAACAGGGTGAGAGAACTTGTTTTTCTTTTGAGGCTTGAGGTTCTTTTAGGAATTTTAGGTTCATCAACAAAAAATAAAGCTAAGATCTTTTAGGCTCAAGGGGTTCTCTACATTGGTTTTTCGCAAGGGTTGGTCAATTTGGCTCAAGTTTAGCCCTAATCTTTACCATCTTCTCAAACATGCGTGCATTATATGTAACTTCAACAAGGTATAAAGCAAGTTCTAGAGAAATATAATCATGCAAGATCAAATTTACTCTCAAGAATAAAAGAGATTGTAGTGCAATCTTAAGGCTCAAATCTCTCACAAGGTTGAAGAATCCTTATTCCATAAAAACATGTTCAGCTCAAGGGAATTACTACAAGTTGCTTAAAAATTAAGACTCAATAAATTTCAAGGCTCTTTTCCAATTTAAACTATGCTTATATTTTCTTCATGAACAACTTCACATCTTCTAATTTGCAAATTAAGATTTTATCAAAAAGCTATAACTCCTAATTAGCAAACGTTTTAGTTATTAAAGTCCCCCCCACACTTAAAATAAGCATTGTCCGCAATGCGGTCTCGACAATAAATCATAAAAAGAGAGGTATCACAGAACAGTACCTTGATGTTGTCGAGGAAGTGAATGAAAACAATTCCAGCAAATGCAATCAACAATAATGGGGCAAAAGTAACAATAAGAAGACTAAATTGGCATAAATCAAAATTAGGAGTTATAAGGTCGAGAATAAACTAAAATCCAAAAGTTAAAGAGTTAAAATGTACGACAACTAGAAGTTAAAGTCTGTCACAATTAAAAGAGATAATAAAGGTAAAATGCATGCATGAAAATGCTAGAAAGAGCTAAAGTTCATTGAGGCGGTGGTGGAGGTTGGTTATAAAAAGCTAAAATCTGATCAAGCTTATTGTGGAGCGAGTGAACATCATCAGTCAAACGCGTCACATTCCCTTGTAGTGTATTAAAATTCTGATCCATGTTCTGGCACCAACCGAGCATCTGAGACTGAAATTGGTACTGAGGGAGTGGCCTATTGCCGACCGGTAGCTCGAATGGTGAGGGAGCTTGCTGATCTTGTGGCTGTGCTTGCTCTCCTCCTTCTTCTTCACCTTCAGCTGGCTGGTCTTGCATATTTGGAGGCTTTGTCCAAATTCCTCCGGCTTGGACATAGCCAAAGATCTTCATCTTGGTGGCATCGACACAGTCTATTTTGGTGGTGATCCTCTTCCGTTCATTTTCAAAGGAGAGGCCACAATGTCGGAGAATTTTGGTGATGAGCACTGGAAATGGAATGCAGCGGTGCTGAGTAGTAGGAGAGACAACCTCGCGCATAGCACTGATAATAGTTGAGGCCAGTGGAATACCAGGAGCTTCCTGCAGACCGTGGACAATTTTGTCCATCATGTAGACATCTTTGCCGCGGACAATGTGGGTGTCGCTGATCTTTGGGTCCACATTATGGTGGATAAGATATGCCACCAGGCAGCTTTGAATACTGAAGTCTCGGGTGAAAAGAGCAGCCTTTTTACCGGGCACTGGTCTATACCCCACATCAAATCTAGCTAAGGCAGCATTTCTGGACCAAGGACGGTCTGGATCTTCTTCCTCTTCATCAGTGCCTTCATACATGGACCCTTCATTTGGTATTTTGAAATGTTCCCAGAGGAAGGCTGCATTGATGGTGATCTTTTTCTTGAGCACCATCGTTTGAATTTCAGGCAAGTCAGCCCCCTTGTTCTTGATGTTGGCATAAAAGAGGACTGCCAAGTCGGGGTAATACTCGCCCTTGATGTCGAGGACAGCATCCCAATTCACCGTATGAAACAAGTTTACCAAATCAAACTCGCGTACAATAAGAGGGTGTACTGTTTTCTCTACAATCTGACGCGCGGACTGATGTTCCTTAAACCATTCTTCACACTCAGGAGAGAAGAATTCATTGGCCACAGTAGGCTCAGAGGCCGAAGCTGGGGCCTTGCCTTTGGCAGCCCTTGAGGCTCGAGGTCTGGGGTGTGGTGAAGTTTCAGCAGAAGCTTGAGACTTGGATTGGAGAGGTCTCTTAGACATTTTGTCGAACAGTTGGTATGATGAACAAAAATCCTGAAGTAATCTCAAGAAAATCCCACAATGAACACTTGTATGATGAATAATATACACTTAGTAATGAATTCCACTTGATTATCTCAGTAATAGCATCAAAGAAACCCTATTATCCAAACAATTGTAGGCCAACTCGGATTCCAGCAGTTATCTCAAGCAAAAGTGCCAAATTTTGAAGATTTTAAGCAGGTAATCCATTCAATAGATCAATATTTCGATGCTAAATCAATCAAGATAAGTAGAAGAGTATATAACTGACCGACTGGAGTGTTAAACGCAATCAAATTTGCTTCAAGAACACCAATTTGAAATTTCGCCCAAATCTGCTCCAAGAACACCAATTTGAAATTTGTTGAAATTGAAGGAAAGGATGGAAGGAATAGCGGATGAGATTGATGTTTTTAGTGAAAAGGAAGTGGGTGTGGTTGAATTGGGTTGCAAGATTGGTAGATATGGAAGAGAGTAGAGGTTGGTTGATTTTGGAGGGAGGTTTTCGGTTTTGAATGGGGAAATAATGTGTGGTGAAAGTGACGGCTGATGAGGGTTAAAAACAGCGAATTTCGATGGATCCGTCGACGTCTAGATACCTACCCGTCGACGTCTGAATATTTCTGACTTAGACTAATGCTATTCCCAGTGTCATCCGTCGACGTCTAACCCTTGGACGTCGACGTCTAGATATTTCTGACTTCAACAATTTTCTGTGCCGAAGCACATCCGTCGACGTCTATCGTCTTGCCCGTCGACGTCTAAATATTTCTGACTTCCCAAATATTATCGTGACTGAGCCATCCGTCAACGTCTATTTACATACCCGTCGACGTCTAGATATTTCTGACTTGTCTTGTGAAAACCCCATCCGTCGACGTCTAGATACCTGCCCGTCGACGTCTATATGTTTCTGAACCCAATAAAAACCTTGATTTCACCCTCTTTGCTTACTCTTCGAGATTTACAAACTGTGGAGATCACAAGTCGAACAACCTCACCCAGATTGAACCTCATGAACTCTTAGCTAAATGTGGATGGAATGAATGCATGCAAAAGCAAAGGAAATAAAAGAAGGAAAGGAATACATTACAGCGAGTGAAAGAAGAACTTGGGTTGCCTCCCAAGCAGTGCCTTTGTTTAACGTCGTTGGCTCGACTGGAGGACCAGATCAAGGAATATATGTAGGATCAGTGAAGAGAATGTCCTCTATGGAAGAAACCGAAACTCCTTCATAATACGGTTTCAAGCGATGTCCGTTGACCTTGAAGATCTTGGAAGTAGTCAAACTTTGGATTTCCACCGCTCCGTGATCAAATACCTTAGTTACTATGAATGGGCCTATCCACCTATTCCGGAGTTTTCCTGGAAAAAGATGTAGTTTAGAGTTGTAGAGTAGCACCTTTTGGCCTTCACAAAATGTTTTCTTTTTCAGAAGCGTGTCGTGGTAAGCTTTGGTGCATTCTTTGTAGGTGAAAGAGCTCTCATAAGCATCATGGCGTAGTTCCTCGAGCTCTTGAAGTTGAAGTTTTCTATGAATTCCAGCCTCATCAATGTTCAAGTTGCACTTTTTGATGGCCCAAAGAGCGCGATGCTCTAACTCTACTGGCAAATGGCATGCTTTTCCATATACCAAGCGGTAAGGAGACATGTCAAGTGGTGTCTTGTAGGCAGTTCGATATGCCCACAAAGCGTCTTCAAGTCTTTGACTCCAATCTGCTCGATTGGGGTTGACTGTCTTTTGGAGAATGGCTTTAATTTCTCGATTTGAGATTTCGGCTTGACCACTAGTTTGGGGGTGGTACGCAGTGGACACCTTGTGAGTAACTCCATACTTCTTCAAGAGAGAAGCCATAAGCTTGCTACAGAAATGAACACCCCTATCGCTAATAAGGATACGTGGCACTCCGAAGCGAGAAAAAATGTTAGACCTGAGAAACTCACAAACCACTTTAGAATCATCAGTTCGGGTGGCTTTAGCTTCCACCCAACGAGAAACGTAGTCACAAGCCAGTAGAATGTAAACAAAGCCATTGGACTTAGGGAAAGGTCCCATAAAATCAATTGCCCAAATATCAAAAATTTCACAAATTACAATTGAATTCAGGGGCATTTGATCTTTATATGTGATTTTTCCTACCCTTTGACAATTATCACAGGATTTGCAAAAGATGTGAGCATCTTTAAACAAGGAAGGCCAATAAAAACCACATTCTAGGATTTTCCTAGCAGTCCGTTGAGGGCCAAAATGACCTCCACATGCATGGGAATGGCAAAAAGTTAGAACACTAGAAATTTCATGATCAGGGATGCATCTCCTAATAATTAAATCACTACAATGTTTCCATAGATAGGGATCATCCCATACATAAAATTTAGCATCATGTTTAAGCTTATCCTTCTTTGCTTTAGGAAAACCACTAGGAAATTCCCTAGTGACCAAGAAATTGACAATGTCAGCATACCAAGGAATTTGCACATCAAGAGCACAGAGCATTTCATCAGGAAATGAATCATTAATGGAAGAAGTTACCTCAGAACTTACCAACCGGTTGAGGTGGTCAGCTACTAAGTTTTCCGCACCCTTTTTGTCCCTAATTTCAAGGTTGAACTCTTGGAGAAGAAGGATCCAACGAATAAATCTAGGTTTAGCTTCCTTCTTAGCAAGGAGGTACTTAAGGGCTGCATGATCAGAGAACACAATCACCTTGGTGCCAAGCAAATAAGAGCGGAATTTGTCTAGAGCAAAGACAATTGCAAGAAGCTCCTTTTCAGTGGTGGTATAATTTTTCTGAGCATCGTTCAAAGTGCGTGAAGCATAATAAATGACATGAGGTACTTTGCCCTCTCGCTGGCCCAACACTGCTCCCACAGCTATATCACTTGCATCACACATAAGTTCAAAAGGTAGGTCCCAGTTGGGAGGTTGCAAGATGGGGGCTGATGTAAGAGCATTCTTCAACTTGTCAAAGGCTTCTTTGCATGACTCATCAAAATGAAAGGTGATATCTTGTTGCAACAGACGGCACATGGGGACTGCAATCTTAGAGAAATCTTTGATGAAACGTCGGTAAAATCCTGCATGGCCAAGAAAGGATCGAATTGATTTGACTGAGGAAGGATAGGGCAAATTTTGAATGACATCAATTTTTGCTTTATCCACTTCAATGCCCTTAGCTGACACTATGTGGCCCAAGACAATTCCTTGAGTAACCATAAAGTGGCATTTTTCTGAATTGAGGACCAAATTCGTCTCAATGCACCGGTCAAGAATAGTAGCGAGGTTAGCCAGGCAACTATCAAAAGAATCTCCATAAACAGAGAAATCGTCCATAAAAACTTCTATAATCTTGTCTACATATTCCGAGAAAATGCTCAGCATGCATTGTTGGAAGGTAGCTGGGGCGTTGCAAAGACCAAAGGGCATGCGCCTATATGAGAACGTACCAAAGGGGCAAGTGAATGTGGTCTTTTCTTGATCCTCTGGAGCTATCATGATCTGAAAATAACCAGAATATCCATCAAGGAAGCAGTAGTAAGCTCTTCCAGCTAACTTCTCCAACATTTGATCAATGAAAGGCAATGGAAAGTGATCCTTCTTTGTAGCATCATTAAGTTTCCTATAATCTATGCACACCCTCCAACCGTTTTGCACTCTTTGAGGTACAAGATCACCACTTGTGTTTTGCACTACTGTAATTCCGGTTTTCTTGGGTACCACTTGCACAGGACTAACCCATTCACTATCTGAGATAGGATAGATGATACCAACTTGCAAAAGCTTCAAAATCTCCTTTTTGACCACCTCCATCATGGGAGGATTCAAGCGGCGTTGAGGTTGTCTAAGTGGTTTGGAATCATCTTCCAATAAGATTCTATGCATGCAAATGGATGGGCTAATACCCTTAATGTCAGCAACCGTCCATCCGATAGCTTCCTTTCGAGCCTTAAGGACTTGTAAAAGTTGAAGCTCTTGGGTAGAAGTAAGAGTATTGGAAATGATTACAGGGAGTGTTTCATTCTCACCAAGGAAGGCATATTTGAGATGAGCGGGAAGAGTTTTAAGCTCAATAGATGGTGCTTTAATGATAGAGGGGAGAAGTTTGGTGGAAGGGATAGGAAGATCCATGTAAGAAACATTGGCAAGGTGTGATTTAGATGGGAGGGCGGCCAAAGAAGCTAGGATGGACTAAGTTTCCTCATCATAGATTTCTTCTTCAAAATCTAAATTGTCATAGTCCATGCTCTTAGTTAATACAGAAACTAGAGGATCTTCTCGAGAAAAATCCAATAAGGACATAGAACAAACATCCACAAAATCTTCAACCATAATAGATTGATCATCTAAAGGGTACCTCATGGCATCAAAGAGATTGAATGTAATTACCTTCCCATCAAACTCCATGGAAAGATGACCTTCATGACAGTCAATCTTGGTTCTAGCGGTGCGGAGAAACGGCCGGCCAAGAAGAATAGACGAGGATGAAGAACACTCCTCACTTCCCATCTTCAGAACATAGATATCCGCCGGAAAGACTAATTCATTGACTTGCACTAGAACATCCTCCAGAACACCCTCCGGATATACATAAGATCGGTCCGCCAATTGGATCACAACCCCGGTTCTTGTCAATGGCCCCATGTCCAAAGAGAGATAAAGAGAATGTGGCATAAGACTAATAGCAGCTCCTAGATCACACATAGCTTTTGGAATTTGAGTCTTTCCAATAGTGATAGGAATAGAAAATGAACCTTTATCCTTACACTTGGGTGGAAGTTTGTGTTGAAGAACTACTGACACATTCTCACTCAAGGTAATCACTTCATTCCCCTTAAGCTTGCGCTTATGAGTGCACAAGTCCTTGAGAAACTTGGCATATCTAGGAACTTGCTTGATGGCGTCGAGAAGAGGAATATTCACTTGTACTCGACTAAAGACTTCCAAGATATCCGGTTCAATGTTTTCCTTGGGTTTCTTTGTTAATCTTGAGGGAAAGGGAGCCACTCCTTTAGGCTTTGGATTAGGATGGGAAGTATTTGTGTTTGGTTCTGGGTTTTGGGTGGATGTAGAGGCTTCAAAGTCATTTGGTCTAATGGGAAAAGGTGGAACAGGGTCAGGGAATTGTGCCCGTCGACGTCCAAGTTCTTCACCAGTCGACGGATCAAAGTTTCTGGGTAAATCATTTTCAGGTATGTTGCTTGCCCGTCGACGGATCTGAAGGGTCAACAACTAATTCTTCCTGCTCCAAGCTTGCCCGTCGACGTCCAGTGGTTTTACCCGTTGACGTCTCTTCCAGAACAGGGGAGAAAGATTCCATCTCCCCTTCTAGGTTTTCCTCCTCATTTACCTTGTGTTTTCTTTTCTCCTGCCGATCCGGAAGAACTTGTCCACTTCGCAAGTGTATTGCATTGACATTGGCCTTCGGATTGATGATGGATTGAGAAGGTAACTTTCTCGAAGATTGGGATGTAAGATCATTAACAGATGTGGCAAGTTGCCCAACTTGTCTTTGAAGATCTTCTAAAGAGGTGTTCACTTGTAGAAATTGTGACTTAGTAGCTTCTTGGAAAGATAATTGAGATGATGCAAGTTGAGTCACTAAATCTTCGAGTTTAGATGTAGAGGATGGTGTGGATGAGGGTCCTTGATTAGGTAGAACATTATGAGAGGATGGTTGAAATTGGTTGGATTGTGATGGTGCTGTTGGTCTGTTTTGGAAAGCACTAGGCCCTTGTTGAAATTGGGGTCTGGGTTGAAAATGAGGGGCTACATTGTTTCCATACCTGAGGTTAGGATGAGCTCTCCATCCGGGATTATAGGTAGGTGCAAATGGGTCGAAGTTCCTCCTTAGAGGTCCAGGAAATCCAACAGAATTAACATCTTCAACACCAGATTCTTGTAATGTAGGGCATGCGTCTGTCTCATGAGTATGCAATGAACAAATACCACAAGGACGAGAAGTTGAAGACGCACCCATTTGAGACATCATAAGAGAAGTCAACTTAGAAAGTTGATGGTTTGTTGAAGCAAGTTGCTGCTCCAATTGAGAACGGCCAACTTCATTCAATTGATGACAGGAAGTATCATCATAAGATTGAAAGTTTTGAGAGCTTGATGCCATAGTGGTGATGATTTTTTGAGCTTGCTCTGTAGGTTGATCAAGAAGTGCTCCACTAGCAGCAGCATCCATGAGTCCTTTGTTCACAGGTAAGAGGCCATTATAAAAATGATTCAGCAAGCACTGCTCAGGAATTTGGTGCTGAGGCCAGCTAGCTACCAAATGTTTAAACCTCTCCCAATAATCATAGATAGACTCTGCATTTTTCTGACGGATGGTGCTAATTTGATTCCTGAGATTAAGAATCTTGGCGGCTAGAAAGTACTTGGTGAGAAATTGCTTCTCGAGTTGCTCCCAAGTAGTGATGGAACTAGGCTCCAGTCGATACAACCAAGCCTTGGCAGTATCCGCCAATGTGAATGGAAAAGCACGTAATCGGACTTGCTCCTCCGTCAAGCTACTCGGTTTCATAGTTGAACAAACCATCAAAAATTCCCTCAAGTGTTGGTGAGGATCTTCACTAGGGAGACCATGGAATGTTGGGAGGTAGTGTACAAAGTTGGATTTCAACTCAAAAGCTCCTTCGACCTCCGGAAAAACTATACATAAAGGTTGAAGATTTGGCTCACGCTCTAATAATTGTCGGATGGTGGGCTGAATTTCGTTCTGAACTGGTTGTGGATTAATTGGTGGTTCATTCCGTGGTGGCTCCATGATTGGTGAAGGTAAAGAACTTTCAACTTGCAAAGATGACTTTTTAGTTTGCTCAATAAACCTTCTGATTTCCTTTAAGCTGGTTATGGAAGAATCAAAACTCATACAATATCTACAACAAAGAGATAAAACAAAAAATGAGAGTTAAGAAAATATACAAGAAAGTAAACCAAACAAAATCAGGGGAAGAAATAGCTAGATAGGTAAGCACACTAACACAATAGATATTAAAGAAACAAACTTCATTAACACTTTGCAATAATAATGAAATAGACACACACAGAAATATATAAGCTAAAATGATATGAAAGTGAAGTGAAATGATAAAGCCGTAGCTCCCCGGCAACGGCGCCAAAATTTGATGCGTGTCGCAAAGCACCAAAAATAACCTCACTACTCTAACATGTAGTTAGGGAAGCAAGGGTCGATCCCACAAGGAGCTATCCAATTTATCATTACTTTCACAAAGCATAAATCAAACTAAACAAGAATTTAAAGAGGGGGTTTTGTATTGGTGTTGGAAATAAGATATAAGGAGTTACCAAGTATGGTAATAATAATGCAATGTATGATAAAATAAAACCTCCAATCTATTATATGATCGATCTTTCAACCTAGCACTTGATCATTGATTCACTGACCAAACATTCTTCTCATTAATTGGTTAACCCCATGGATTAGAAACCAGCTTCAAATCCATGAATCTTTCCTAATGTTGATTAACCATGAATCTAGGTTCATTATTAATCCTTCCTCTTATGGCTAATTTGAATCCCAACAATCCAAATTCAAGCCTAGAAGAGCAATAAGCTGGTGAAAGATGAAAGCTACAACAATCAATAACAAACCCAGCATTCATTATTCAAATTGCATCTTCAAATCTCTTTGAATGTAAAAACATCCTCTTGCTACTCAAGTTCTAAGAAATCACCAAACTCTAGCTTTGGAGTTCAAAGATTAGCATGCTAATGAACTACTCAATCAATTATTTGCAACTAATTAACTCAGCAATCCAAAAGACAAGATAATAAACATGATTATCATCTTTAAAGCTCAAGAAATAGAAGAACAATCAATGAACAAGAAAGCATTAAGAACAAGAACCTCACAAGTGCAGATCAAAATGATTGAATCTTATAATAGATTGGAGTTATAGAGTTTTGCTAAACGAAAATTACAAGAAGAATAATAGAACCCAGCAAAAATACACACTACAAAACTGAACTCAACTCCCCTTTTAAGCTGCTCTTTCTCCCTTTCTTTCTGCCGTCCAGCACTGCCAGCCCATAGTCCACTGCTCCTCAATAATTCCTTCCATCTGAGATGAGGAATCTTAAGAATAAAATAAGCTAAAGTAGAAGCCATTGAGGAAAAGAGGGAGACAACTCTGAGGTTTAGTTATGGCTCCTCTCTACTGAATATCCGGAATGTATTTTTAATGGGTTTGATAGTGGAATGACAGCATTTAAGTGGGTCTATCAGCGTTTTGACTTTGTTATCCGTCTACGTCCAAGTGTTTGCCCGTCGACGTCTCTGCTTGTTTTCTTCATATTTTTCCCAGCTCAATCGATCCGTCGACGTCTAAGTATCTGCACGTCGACGTCCAAGTATTCAACCTTTGAGTATTCGAAGTCAGAAACTTCTACCCGTCGACGTCTAGTGACTGGCCGTCGACGTCTAACATGATGAACTCCCTGGAAATGTTGGCCGTGGACGTCCAGCTTTAGATCCGTGGACGGTTGCTTTGGATTCTGGAATTGTGGTCCTCAAGTGGCTTGTCCGTCGACGTCTAGTGAGTTAGCCGTCGACGTCTATGCAGGTGCAAGTGATCCCGTTGTTCATTTCTCGAGCAACCGTCGACGTCTGAAGAGTTACCCGTCGACGGCTCTGCATGTTGGTTCAATTAATCATGGAAATTGTCCCCTTTTTTAGTTCAAATTTCATTTTCCCTTTTAAGTACACCTACAAAGCAGAATTGAGCTTTCTTAAGCTTCCCATTATAAAAGTAGGAGAAAGAGGAGTAATCTTAAATCCTAATTTAAGTGATAAAAAGGGATTTAACAACCACCTCAGCCGGTTGGTAAGTTCTGAGGTAACTTCTTCCATCAATGACTCATTTCCTGATGAAATGCTCTGTGCTCTTAATGTACAAATTCCTTGGTATGCTGATATTGTCAATTTCTTGGTTACTAGAGAATTTCCTAGTGGTTTTCCTAAAGCAAAGAAGGATAAGCTTAAACATGATGCTAAATTTTATGTATGGGATGATCCCTACCTATGGAAACATTGTAGTGATTTAATTATTAGGAGATGCATCCCTGATCATGAAATTTCTAGTGTTTTATCTTTTTGCCATTCACATGCATGTGGAGGTCATTTTGGACCTCAACGAACTGCTAGGAAAATCCTAGAATGTGGTTTTTATTGGCCTTCCTTGTTTAAAGATGCTCACATTTTTTGCAAATCCTGTGATAATTGTCAAAGGGTAGGAAAAATCACATATAAAGATCAAATGCCCCTGAATTCAATTGTAATTTGTGAAAGTTTTGATGTTTGAGCAATTGATTTTATGGGATCTTTCCCTAAGTCCAATGGCTTTGTTTACATTTTATTGGCTTGTGACTACGTATCTCGTTGGGTGGAAGCTAAAGCCACCCGAACCGATGATTCTAAGGTGGTTTGTGAGTTTCTCAGGTCTAATATTTTCTCTTGCTTCGGAGTGCCACGTGTCCTCATCAGCGATAAGGGTGTTCACTTCTGTAGCAAGCTTATGGCTTCTCTTTTGAAGAAGTATGGAGTTACTCACAAGGTGTCCACTGCGTACCACCCCCAAACTAGTGGTCAAGCCGAGATCTCAAATCGAGAAATCAAAGCCATCCTCAAAAACACAGTCAACCCTAACCGGGCGGATTGAAGTCAAAGACTTGAAGACGCTTTGTGGGCATATCGAACTGCCTACAAGACACCACTTGACATGTCTCCTTACCGCTTGGTATATGGAAAAACGTGCCATTTACCAGTAGAATTAGAGCATCGCGCTCTTTGGGCCATTAAAAAGTGCAACTTGAACATTGATGAGGCTGGGATTCATAGAAAGCTTCAACTTCAAGAGCTCGAGGAACTACGTCATGATGCTTATGAGAACTCTTTCACCTACAAAGAACGCACCAAGGCTTACCACGACAAGCTTCTGAAGAAAAAAACATTTTGTGAAGGCCAAAAGGTGTTGCTTTACAACTCTAAACTACATCTCTTCCTCGAAAAACTCCGGAGTAGATGGATAGGCCCATTCATAGTGACTAAAGTATTTGATCATGGAGCGGTGGAGATCCAAAGTTTGACTACTTCCAAAGTCTTCAAGGTCAATGGACATCGCTTGAAGCCATATTATGAAGGAGTTTCGGTTTCTTCCACAAAGGACATCCTCTTCACTAATCCTACATATATTCCTTGAGCTGGTCTTCTAGTCGAGCCAACGACGTTAAACAAAGGCGCTGCTTGGGAGGCAACCCAAGTTCTTCCTCCACTCGCTGTAATGTATTTCTTTCCTCCTTGTATTTCCTTTGCTTTTGCATGCATTCATTCCATCCGCATCTAGCTAAGAGTTCATGAGGTTCAATTTGGGTGAGACTGTTTGAATTATGATCTGCACAAGTGGCATTCCTCTGGCTCTCTGAACTCCAAAGTCTGAAAATTTCGAGATTGAGCAAAGAGGGCAGAATCAAGGGTTTTATTGTGTTCAGAAATACCTAGACGTCGACGGGCATGTATTTAGACGTCAACGGATGGGGTTTGCAAAAGATAAGTCAGAAACATTTGGACATCGACGGGTATAAGTTTGGACATCGACGAATTGATCAGTCACGATAAAATTTGGGAAGTCAGAAATATTTAGACGTCAACGGGCTTATGGATAGACGTCGACGGATAGGTTTCGGCACAGAAAATTTTTGAAGTCAGAAATATCTATACATCGACGTACAAGTGTTAGATGTCAACGGATGATACGGGGAACCGAATTGGCTTAAGTCAGAAATGTTTAGCCGTCGACGGCTAGACTCTAGACGTCGACGGATCAGTCGAATTTCACCATTTTAACCCTCGTCAGCCTTCATGTTCACCACAATCCTATTTCATTTCAAACCAAAACTCCTCCCTCCAAAAGCACTCAAACTCCAAACCGTGAACTCCCAAACCTATTTTCCACAAAATCACTTCACACCCACCCCTTTCCACAACCAATCAACCTTCCTATCCACTCTTCACCGCCCTCCCTTCCATCATTTCACTGATTTCGCACATTAGAGTTCATGGAATTGAGATTGGGGCAATTTTCGAGTTAAGGGATTTGCAGCACTAAGGGTTCAATTAATCACTCCAGTTGGTCAGTTATCTACTCTTTTACTTTTCTTGATTGATTTAGCATCGAAATTCTGAGATATTGGATGGATTACATGTTTATAATCATGCACATTTGATACTCTTTATTGTGCTATCTGCTGGAATCCGAATTGGGCTACATAGTTTGAATGTTTGGGTTTCTTGGATGCTATAACTGTGATAATCAAGTGGAATTCATTGCTGAGTATATATTGATCATCATAGGAGCGTTTATTGTGGGATTTTCTTGAGTTTGCTTCAGGGTTTCTATTCGCCATACTCACTGCTCGACAAAATGTCTAAAAGACCTCGCCAATCAAAATCCCAAGCCCCCACCGAACCTTCACCACCTCCCAGATCACGAGCTTCGAGGGCTGCCAAGGGCAAGGCTCTGGCTTCCTCTTCCGTACCTACTGTGGCCAATGATTTTTTCTCTCCGGAATGTGAAGAATGGTTTCAAGATCATCAGTCATCTCGTCAAATTGTGGAGAAGACAGTGCACCCTCTTATTGCACATTAATTCAATTTAGTGAATCTGTTTCACGAAGTGGGTTGGGACACTGTCCTCGACATCAAAGGAGAGTATTACCCCGATTTAGCGGTCCTCTTTTACGCTAACATTAAGAACAAGGGGGCTGACTTGCCTGAAATTCAGACCATGGTGTTCAAGAAAAAGATCACCATCAATGCGGAATTCCTCTGGGAGCATTTCCGTATTCCCAATGAAGGCTCTATGTATAAAGGCACTGATGAAGAGGAAGAAGATCCAGACCGTCCTTGGTCCAGACAAGCTACCTTGGCCCGGTTTGATGTGGCATATAGACCAGTGCCCGGCAAAAAGGCTGCTCTTTTCTGCCGAGATTTCAGCATTCAAAGCCGCTTGGTAGCCTACCTTATCCACCATAATGTGGATCCAAAAATCAGTGACACCCACATTGTCCGCGGCAAAGACGCCTATATGATGGACAAAATTGTCCACGGTCTCCAAGAAGCTCCTGGTATTCCGCTGGCGTCAACCATCATCAGTGCCATGCGCGAGGTCGTCTCTCCTACCACTCAACATCGCTGCATTCCTTTTCCAGTGCATATTACCAAAATCCTCCGGTATTGTGGCATCTCCTTTGAAAATGAGCGGAAGAAGATCACCAGTAAAACAGACATTGTCGACTCCACCAAGATGATGATCTTTGGTTATGTCCAAGCGGGAGGACTTTGGACTAAGCCCCCAAATATGAAAGACCAGCCAGCTGAAGGAGACGAAGAAGGAGCAGAGCAAGAACAGCCACAAGATCAGCAAGTTCCACCTCCCTTTGAGCTACCGGTTGGCAATAGGCCAATACCTCAGCACCAATTTCAGTCTCAGGTGCTCGGTTGGTGCTAGAACATGGGTCAGAATTTCATTACACTACAAGGGGACGTGACACGCTTGACTGATGACGTTCACTCACTCCACACCAAGCTCGATCAGATTTTGGCCTTCCATAATCAGCCTCCACCACACCACCGCCTCAGTGAACTTTAGCGCATTGTGCTAGCATTTGCATACATGCATTTTACTTTTTGTTATTTCTTTTAACTTTGCCAGACTTTAACTTCTAGTTTTCGTACATTTCAGCTCTTTAACTTTTGGATTTTTGTTAATTCTAGACCTTATAACTCCTAATTTCGATTAATGGCAATTTAATCTTCCTTTGGTTACTTTTGTCCCATTATTGTTGATTGCACTTGCTGGCCTTCATTTTCTTCATTTCCTTCCTTGACAGCATCAAGGTACTGCTTTGTAATACCTCTTATTTACTTGATTTATTGTCGAGACCGCATTGCGGACAATGCTTATTCTAAGAGTGGGGGGACTTTAGTAACTAAAACTTTTGCTAATTAGGAGTTGTAGCTTTTTGATAGTTAAATTGCAAATTAGAATGTGAAGTTGTTCATGAAGTAAATATAAGCATACTTTAAATTGGAAAAGAGCCTTAAGATTTCTTGGTTCTTGATTTTTAAGCAACTTGTAGTAATTCTCTTGAGCCGAATATGTTTGAGTAGAATAAGCATTCTTCAACCTTATGAGAGATCTGAGCCTTAAGATTGCACCACAATCTCTTTTATTCTTGAGAGTAAAATTTTATCTTGCATGACTATATTCCTCTAGAACTTGCTTTATACCTTGTTGAAATTACATGTAATGCATGCATGTTTGAGAATATGGTTAAGATTAGAGCTGAGCTTGAGCCAAATTGACCAACCCTTGTGAAAAAAACCAATGTAGAGAACCCCTTGAGCCTAAAAAGGTTTTAGCCATATTTTTGTTGATGAACCTAATTTCCCTAAAACAAGAACCTCAAGCCTCAAAAGAAATACAATTTCTCTCACCTTGTTTCTTCAACTTAGTGAGATTAGTGACTTACATGATTTTTATGTTCTTGACAAAAGAGTAACAAGTCTAAGTGTGGGGGAAAATTTTCGCCTCGAGAATTTGTCAATTAAGAAAAAGTTGTAGAAATGAGATGTTCAAAATATGTTAAATTTCAAAAATGTGCCCAAAAGAATCCTAATGCATAAAGAATGGCACAACAGAAGCAATCAACATCTCTTCGGTTCATTGTAAAGAGGAATGAAAAAAAAAAGTTGGAATGAGTGAATCAAAAGAGTCGGGCTATTAAAATTTGATGGCCATTTTCATTTTCTTCCCGATAGCTTGATATTTCACTAAGTTTTGAAGAGACTTTTAATTGAACTCCTTTACCCTTTTCTTCATAGCTTACTCAACCAAGATCTCATTACAACCCCATTTCATCTTTTCATCCATGATGTGCATATTGGAGTAGTGGAGATGAGGTAGACTAGCAAGCTTATGGTAGGTCTATTTTCATGCAAAGATTGAGCGCACCATGAAACATACTTGAGTGAATGAGGAATTTCTAGTGATGAATTATTCCATTCAAACATGTTTGGTTGAAGGAAATTACTTCCATCGTTGCTTAATTATTTTGATTTTTGAATTGTTATGCTCTCTTCTACTTTATAATATGCTTCTATTTAATTTGAAATCTAATTTGAAAGTTAACTAGCTTAAACTTTTTATGGTATTTCCTTTTAAGGGTTATTTTGTTCTTTCCCTTTTGCTCTAGGCTTACTCGAGGGCGAGTAAGATTCAAGTGTGGGGGAATTTGTTAAACTCCTTTTTATTGCTTAATTTAGGACTTAAGATCACTCCTCTTTCTCCTATTTTAATGCTGGGAGGCCTAAGTTAGCTCAATTTTGCCTTATAGGTGTACTTAAAAGGAAAAATGAAGTTTGAACTAAAAAGGGACAATTTCCATGCTTAATTGAACAAACCTGCAGAACCGTCGACGGGTAACTATGTAGACGTCGACGGCTGCTCGAGCAATGGACACGGGATCACTTGCACAGTACAGAGACGTCGACGGCCAACTCATTAGACGTCGACGGACAAGCCACTCGATGACCATGATTCTGGAATCCAAAGCAACCGTCCACGGATTGAAGTTGGACATCCACGGCCAACAATTCCAGGGAGTTCCCAATGCCAGACGTTGACGGATAGACTCTAGACGTCGACGGGTAGAAATTTCTGACTTCGAATACATAAAGGCTAAACACTTAGACGTCGACGTGCACATCTTTGGACGTCGACGGATCAATCGAGCTGGGAAAAATATGAAGAAAAAAAGCAGAGACGTCGACGGGCAAACATATAGACGTCGACGGCTAACAGAGTCAAAATGTCAGCAGACCCACTTAAATGCTTTCATTCCATTATCAAATCCTTGAAAAACATATCCCGGGGATTCAGTGGATAGGAGGTAGAATAAAATCCCCAATTTCCTCAGACTTGTCTCCCTCTTTCCTTAGTGGCCTCTACTTTATTCTATTTTATTCTTAGGATATCTTATCTCTAAGGAATGATTGAGTAGGAGTGGGCTGGCAGCTGGAGGCATATAGCCGAAAGGGAGAAGAGGCAGCTAGAAAAGGAGAGAAAAGTTCAGTTTTTAAGTGTGTTTTTGCTGGGTTCTTTTCTTCTTGCAATTTTCGTTTAGCAAAACTCTATAACTCCAATCTATTATAAGATTCAATCACTTTGATCTACACTTGTGAGGTTCTTGTTCTTAATGTTTTCTTGTTCATTGATTGTTCTTCTATCTCTTGAGCTTTAAAGATGATTATCATGTTTATTATCTTGTCTTTTGGATTGCTTAGTTAATTAGTTGCAAATAATTGATTGAGTAGTTCATTAGCATGCTAATATTTGAACTCCAAAGCTAGAGTTTGGTGATTTCTTAGAATTTGAGTAGCAAGAGGATGTTTTTACATTCAAAGAGAATTGAAGATGCAATTGGAATAATGAATGCTGGGTTTGTTATTGATTGTTGTTAGCTTTTATCTTTCCATAGCTTATTGCTCTTCTAGGCTTGAATTTGGATTGCTAGGATTCAAGTTAGCTATAAGAGGAAGGATTAAAAGTGAACTTAGATTCAAGATTAATCAACATTAGGAAAGATCCATGGATTTGAAGCTGGTTTTAAATCCATGGGGTTAACCAATTGATGAGAAGAATATTTAATCAGTGAATCAATGATCAAATGTTAGGTTAAAGGATTGATCATATAATAGATTGGAGGCTTTGTGTTATCATGTATTGTATTATTTTTGTCATTCTTGATAAATCCTTACATATTATTTTCAACACCAATACAAAATCCCCCTTTAAATTCTTGTTTAGTTTGATATATGCTTAGTAAGTAGTGTGAAATTAAATAGCCTTTCCTCGTGGGATCGATCCTTGCTTACCCTACTACATAGTAGATTAGTAAGGTTAATTTTGTTATGTTACGACATGCACCAGAGACCCTGGGAGAGGCGCAGAGGAAAACTCACTAGGGCATTTTCTTTTCGACTGTGTTCCAGGCACAGCGATCAGCATCACCGAGGGAATGGGTCAGAGACTGAAAATATGAAAATGTTTTAGAAAAGAAAAGAGATAGCCTTCGGTGCAGTAAGGCATACAATCGACGGGTAGAGCCTTAAATTGGCCAGCCCATTTTAGATATGTATATATTTATTTAAATTGTTTTAAAAGAAAGTTCTCGCCTAGAGAATCTAAAAGAAGTTTTGAAAACAAATTATTTATTTTATTGTTATGTTTTGGATTTCCCCTGTTTTCTTTAACCCCTGATGGAGATTTATTGAACCTCTGTGACTCACCTGTATCTAATGTGAATGGATGCAGATCCGCGTACGAGGACAACAGTTAGATCAAAGGCTCACTAGGAGGTGTCGGTGGCTTAGGTGCATAGGTATTCTTTTAAATTAGTCCACTGGTACATCTTTTAAAGTTAATTATTTTACTAAATGATTTCTAATTAAAATTTTAGTTGTTTTGCAGCGATGATATCCATTTCTATGCCTTGCGGTGCTTCAGGTGGGTGATCGATCAGCACGTACTTCGAGGTAGCATGACAGTTGTTACGTGGTCGACCCTCCAGGTTGGAGCGTGACAATTTGATTGGTATCAGAGCATTTAAATGGTTCTAGCTGTTTTCAAAAGCTATAAAGTATTTTCAAAGTGTTTTCAAAGGTTTTCAAGCATTTTTGAAGCCAGTGGATTACTTAGGTTTGAAACTCCAGAGTTTGAGTACGTGGTTACTCGAACACGTAAAAAAAGTCCAAACCTATAGTAGCAAGCCACTATATAGAGTCCTCGAGTGTGGTCTTTAGGTGAGGTGACACCACGACCACCTTTTTCTTGAGATTCGTGAAAACGAGGAAGCTTTCCAAGAAATTCCCCAAAACCAATTCTTTAGCCTCTAATGTTCTTTCTACTCGACAGCTAAACCAAACAAGGGATAGTAAATCTCTTGAGATAACGAGATAGGTGATATCTTGTCCAACCCTCCAAGTAGCCTAATTAGAGGCTTACCAGTAAAGAAAACTGGTTCGATGCCCAACCTTCGAGGTAGTGGACATCAAGACTCGCTAGTGAAAAAGCAAGCTTGACATCTAACCCAACCCAATTACGATTTCCCCCATTCTTTACACTGGTAATGTGTAAGATTTGGAAGGAAGTGAAGTTGCTAGAACGAGGCAAGGAGCCAAGTTGGACTTGACATGCATGAAGACTAAGCCAACTTCCCTTGCTCTTTACACCATTAGTGCGTAGCTTGGGAGAGAGAGTTGGGCTAGGATGAAAGATATTTGGTAGAGTGTTTTCTAACGGCTATGTAAAGTTTGGGAGATAATTGTGCTGTAACAGCCATATAATAGCTTTTTTTCTCTTGATTTTCCTTTTGATTCTTGTCTTGAGAAAATCCTCTTTCTTTCCATAATTTCATAATTAGCAAGTGTTTCAGGAAATGATCCATGCATGTCTATTACTGCTAGAGAAATTCTTGTGCAATCTAACTTTTTTTTTTCGTCTTAATTTTATTAAATTGAAAAGAATAAGATTTTTTTTTCATTTCTTTTCCATTTTAATTTTCCACCTAGTCAATTTAAGAATGCCAATATATAAAGCAAATAATGCAAATAGAATGAGCGTGCAAGTCACCCTACATATTCCATTTATTTTTTTCCTGCGTACATTGAACAAACCCAATAATGTTTAGTCTTGAGTTGGCCACATTTAATTTTTAATCATTAATTGAGCAAACCATCAAGTGTTATATCCTAAATTAGGCGTTTAACCTTTCAAGATCTCCCTTAATTCTGACGTCCTTTCACCTTCTTTTTCTTTTGAAAATGTGAATCACTCACCATCTTGGAACACAAAACATGAAACTGGGGATTTGATTTTCTTGAACCCTAAACCCTTGGAAGAAAAAAAGAAGAAGCATATCTCTTCTTAGTTTCTAGAGTTATGCAAATTTGCTATGATGCCCACACAAGAGGTGCCACAAGCCGAGCCAAACTGAGGCTTGATATGCTTGGAAGCTGATTTGCTATGTACGAGACATGACATTGGGGCACGACCAACCCATATTATCGATATTTTTAAATATTATAAAATTACTAATCTAATTTTTTTTTTGTTTTCACCATCCGGTATCCAGAGCTTCGCTCCGACTAATCCAAATTTGAGTCAGGCAGGACCACAAGGGCGACAAAGCTCTCATTCCTAGGTTTTTAAAGCGGCTGCGTACCCAAGGACTCGAACTTGAGTCACTTGGTTAAGATAGAACAGCCTCCTACCAGCTGATCTACGCCCCTGGGGGTTAATTTAATAGTTTTCAATATATCTTCTAATTAACATTAAATAAAAGTTAAAATGTAAATCATATTAACCTAACATAGGATGGACTGAGCTGAGCTTGGGCCTAGAAATTAATGCGCGACTGATTCAAGCATAACCTTTTAACAAGTCTAATTATAACAAAGATTTGGTTCAGCTATAGATCAATAGGTAATGTACTTGAATATAAGTACAAAAACAACCCAAATGCAAAGGTCAATTAATACATTTAACCTTAATCAAAATCAAACTTGAGTCAGAAGAGAGGTAAAGGAGGATTTAGGTAAAAAAAAATGAGGTAAATGAGGATTAGCTTAGACTTACAGGGCATTTTTGTTACATTAGATTGGATAAGATAGAATGAGTGAAAAAATTACATGTAATTTATAATATGATTTTATAATATTGACATAAATTTATATTGTGTGGAGAATTATTCATAAGATAACAGGATTCTAGACAAAAGCCCAAGGCACCTAAGCCTTTACATTGGGCTAACTCTAAATTTACCCAAAATTGGACTTTCGTTTAGGCCCAAGATTTGGCCTCGAAGTTAGACGCATCCAGCCCAATCTGTTTTTAAATTTATCATTATATATATATACATATATATATATATATATGCCGTTCTATCTCAAGCTCTCCCATTTCTCGAAATTTCTTAGGCAGAAACCAGAAGCGAAAGCAAAATGGTGGGAACTGATCCACCAGAAAATCTCCTTTCTCTAATCCGAGCCTTTGCTTCAGAGAAATTTCAGAGAAATTTCAAGGTAATCATTTCCGTATACATTTCTGTTTGTTTCCCGAGAAAATGCATGAAACGAAATGATAACAAAATTGAAGTTTTCGAATCAAACTGTTCTTAATGCCTCATGCACTTTCTCTACAAAATAAAGGGAGAGTTTTATTTGACACGTTTGGAGTTTGCAAGTGTAGAGAGAAGAGTGGTTGGCTTGAAGAACCAAATCGAAGAGCTCCGATTAGAGGTCGAAGTAGCGAATACGGAGCTGGAAGAAGCCAAGCGTTTGAAAGAAACAATTGAGCAAGAGCTTAAAGGCTTTGAAGTTGAATTAGCATTGAACGAAGCTTCGGTTCAAGCCTTGCAGGTTTGCCAGTTTTGCATTCATTTTAAACTTTTAAAAAATTTGTTTAGAAATTTTGTTTTTAAAATTTTGTAAATAATTTGCAGGCGAGAGTTGCTCTGATTCAAGATGAGATCTCCATGGTTGGATCTGAATTAGAGGACATAAAGGTACTAAAACGACTTCCTTTGCGTGATTGGTTATTATCTTAATTACGATAATTTTTTGTTTTTGCACTTAATAACTGTTTATTTGAAAATTTTGCATGGATTATTTGAAGCATAAAGAAGCAACATTAAGGTAAAAAGGGAAAAAAAAGAAGAAGAAAAAGCATATTTTCATTTTGTTATATCTTATATATATATATATATAAACAATCCCCTTTCAAAAAAAGGAAAGAAAATAAATGCACATAGTCTATAATTCTGATAAGTGTCATACCTCTATGAATGCCACGTGTCTCTCATAATTATCAAAATTCAAAAATGAGAATTCAAATATCAAATTAAAAAAAAATCTATTAACCATAAATTTAAGGAAAATTGATTTCAATTACTATCAAATTTTAAATTCCAATCAAATTTGGAGAAAATTGAGACTAATTACTATCAAATCTTAATGACATTCTAATTTCGACCTTAAATATGAAAACTCAAATATCAAAATAAAAAAGATTTGTTAACCATAAAATTACAGAAAATTGATTCCAATTACTATCAAATAATAAATTTGAAAAAAATTGATATTAATTACTATCAAATCATTAATTACACTCTAATTTATACTTTAAATATGAAAATTCAAATTTCAAAATAAAAAAACTGTTAACCATAAATTTAGAGAAAATTGATTCTAATTACTATAAATTTCAAAATTTCAAATTTCAAAATAATCTACCATATATAAAAACAATCCCTTTTCAAAAAAATAAAATAAATTAAATACACGTGGTCTACAATTTTGACAAGTGTCATACCTCTATGAATGCCATGCGTCTCTCATAATTATCAAAATTCAAAATTTAAATTAAAAAAATGTTAATCATAAATTTAGAGAAAATTGATTCCAATTATCATTAAATCTTAAATTTAGAGAAAATTGATACTAATTACTATTAAATTATTAATTATGCAATAATTTCTAACTTAAACATGAAAATTCAAATTTCAAATTAAAAAAATCTATTAATCATAAATTTAGAGAAAATTGATTCCAATTTCTAGAAATTTCAATGCAAAAGTGTTAGAATTGCGACATGTAGTAATGTCTTTAAATGCCACGTGCCCTTTAAATTTGAATTTACCTTTTAAAATTCAAAGTAATTAATGCCAAATAGTAATCAATACCCTTTAATTAAGGTAAAATTTCAAAAAAAAAAACTACCATTTAATTGAAGAAAAATTTCAAATTGGTCTACACGTTATTTAATGTAGGAGAAAATTTGAAATTTCAAAATTTCAAATCATATTACAAAAATTTTCTTACCGTAAACATAATTTATAACGAGTATAAATACTATACAATTTTCTAAACCTAAATCATAAATTTTTTTGTACACTACTCCTTTTCTGAAGGTAATTTTTTTCCATTAAACCTCTATTTTATGTTCATTTCATATTAGTTTTCTTATTTGTTTAATTTCTCTTTTTTTTTTGCTTAAAATTTTTCTTTAAATATATTTTTTCTTATTTGTTGGTATATTATAGGTAAATTATTATTTAATTTTATTTTACTTTTTATGTGTTGGAAGTTTAATAAAATTGCCAATGAAAACAATTGGTTTACCAAGATTTCAACTAAAAGATGATGAATTTAAGTAAAAATTAGGAGATTTCAAATAAAGAAATGAAATGAATAATATATATATATATATATATATATTTTTGTTTTCAAGTGAAGTGAATGATGATAATTTTTTAATTAGTTTTTTATTTATTTTCGGTTCATTAGTTTTTTATTTGATTCATTACATTTCTATAATACATGTTAGTCAAGATGTAGAATGATTTTTTCATATAATTTCCTGATTTTTTACCAAAAAGAAAAAAAAAGATAATTTCCTAATTTTTTCTTTAATTTTTTTGTCAATAAAGAGAAATCATGCTTTACTCGACTACTACTTGATTTATTAGCATTTAGTTTCATAGTATTTCATTACTTCTTTCTATAATAAAATATCTTTGATATAATGAAACTTTTTTTCATCACTATGGAAAAAAGAAAATTGTTATAGTCCCACCTCAAATTTTTTAATCTATATATATTTATGTTAATCAATTTTTTTTGGCATACATATGCATATATGTATCTTTATTTCCTATGCTTTTGTATTTTTTGCACTACACTTGAAAGTCTTACAAAAACCAAGAAAAATTGAGTTATTACTATTTTAGCATTTCACTCTTTTTTAATAGGTCTTTATTAAATTTCAAACCGGTTCAAACTTCAAATTATGGACAAGTTTCACTATATATTATTGTTATATTTTGTTAATTATCATTTCTTCTTAATCTCTTTAATTGATTATTTCATTTGTTACCAATGTTCTTTTCCTAAAATTAAGCAAATACATTTTCATTTTAAAAGAAAATTTCAAGTCTTCGGTGCAAAATTCAAAATTTTAAATGTTATATTTTGATCATTTCATTTGTTACCAATGTTCCTTTCCTAAAATTAAGCAAATCAATTTCATTTTAAAAGCAAATTTCATGTCTTCTATGCAAAATTTAAAATTTTAAATCAAATTTATTAATATAAATATGTAATTTACTTTTTACAATTCTTCCAAAATATTCACTTTCCTTTTTATCAAAATAATTAAATTTCATAATTGGAAAAAATTAGGTATAGAAAATTATTCAAATTAATGAAAAAGGCAATAAGTCGACAACTAATTATTGAAGAAAGCAATTAACTAATTAAAGAGAACTTTTCAAGATTAAGAAACTAATTGATTATAGATTCCGATGGAGAAATTATTAGGTAGGTCGGGTGTACCATGTCATTCATAGACCCGACCAATTAAATTGTAACAACTCAAGGATTTTGATACATTTACTAAAATCCTATCACAATTATAGCATAAATTTAAGGACTTACCCTTTAAATTCTCCTTATTTGTAATGTGGGGCTAAACCTTTGTCAAATTAATACCTTAATTTTAGGAAACTTTTTGAGTTGTCACAATTTAATTGATCGGGCCTATGGATGACATGGTACATCCGGCCTACCTAATAATTTCTCATTCCGATGGGTTTGGACATGATTTTTTACGTTTTGTTACCATAACTGTATTAAAGATTACATTAGGTAACGGTAGAATTATATTTTATCTAATTTAAAATAATGATTACATTAGATAGAGATGCCGTATAAATTATAAATAAATAAAATAATGATTACATTAGATAAAGAAAAAATTAACACATCAAAGAAAAGAGAGAAAAAATTGGAAGAAAAAATAAAATATAATTAATGACTATTTATACGAAATTTATTTTTTATAAATAAATCATGTACAAATACTTTTTTGGGATCATAACTTTAAACGGGATCGTATAAAAGATTTAAAATTTATTCATTTTTTAAGAACCATGACTTTTAAAAGGAGATTATGTAAAAATACTCAATTGGGGATTGTGACTATTTAATCAGAATCATGTACAAGATCTAAAATTTATTTTTTACTTTTGGATCATGATTTTAAAATGTAGATTATGTATAAATACTCAATTGAGTATTGATATAACAAGAAGTTAATAAAATTTATATATACGAAGGATTAAAAAAAGTAGAATATTAAGTATGTTTATTTGAGTAAATATCAAGTATGTTCTATTAAATCTAATTTATACAAAATTTTACAAATTTGTTATGTATTATATATTATATTTTCATTTATTATATTATGTGAAATGAAATTAAAATTTAATATTGACAACAAAAATAAATACCCACGTGTGACGCACGCTGCAAGTCAAGTAATTATCAAAGTATATTCAGTCCATATAATTTATTTAAATAATGAAAAATTTGAAGTAGGTGGTAAATAAAATATTCTACAGGTTATTAAGAAGATAATAAAATATTTTTATTTTTTTCATATTTCATTACATTATATTAATTTTTCCTTCAAATTTTATTTGAATTTCATAATTTAACATTTCAATAATAACAATTAAAATTTTAAAGTAACTTTTTACTTATTAAACATTGATGTCCCGTGCAAAGCACGGGTTTAAAACTAGTTCTGAATAGAAGAAGAAGAATTGCTGATTTTATATCTTGTTGAAATTCATGCAGAGATGAGTTTATTGCCGAAATGGTTGAGTTCAATGCTAAGATAAGGTTTGTTATAAATAATTAGAATCTTTGCAAAAGCTTATAATACTCTTCTTCTCATAGATGAGATCTAGCTGTATGATGATGAATGGGTGATCAGATATTTTGTTTTTGCATATAAATCAGTATTACTGAATGTATATCTTATAATGGATTACTTTGCAATTTTAGTTTTGATTGCCTCTATTAGTTGAGGTAAATGCTAATTTCCTCATGAAATAGTTGTCTTTTTTTGTAAGAAAAAGAGATCAACGAAGCTATAAAACGCCGGGGGGGGGGGGGGGGGGTGGGGGGGGGGGGGTGGGAGGGATGGTGGGTAGGACCTAATAGGATTAATTTGGGGACTTAGAGGATCATAATAGGATTGTTCATTCTTTGCCCCAATATTGGATGATTTCTGATGGCTGTGCTAAATATTTTATTATGCGTTCTTGTTGCTTGCTCCTTGGATATGACTTATTTGTGGAATATTACTTGTTACTCAGGAAATTCCAAGAGACAATTGCTTCTGATTTTCAGAATGTGAATAACGTTGGCAATGTAGCAGGTTTTGGCCTTAAAATTCATTCTCTTTTTTCTCCTTGAATTTTTCGGATTATCTTAAAAATGTTTCTTTTTCATTTTTTTTCCTCATTGATACTGATCTTACTTAACAAAAAATAACTTCCCCTCGTTAATTAAGGCAGTTAAGCTTAAGCCAAAATTAGTCTTCACAGCTATGAACAAAATATGCTTCATATAGATTGGTCATCTTGGCAATTCACTATAAACAGAATGGCTATGTTGGAGATAGTCAGATATAATGTGAATGTAAAGCTGCAAGGTCTTCGTTGCAGAATAACTGAATAATGCTGCAAACTACGAAGCAACTAACAAGTCTCAAATTTTAACTGATCTTTCCAACTTCTGACCTCGTTCTATTGTTACCCTGTTTTCTCTCTTTCCATGCTAGAAAAAACTGAAGCTACATTTTCTTTTGTTTCAGAACATGGCCATAAGTTTGCAAAGAAGGAAGTTACTGAAATTGCCGCAAGAACTATCGATGATCAGCTTGCCCATGTTATTTCTCAAATAGCTAAAGAGGAGGACGAATACATTGCGGAACAGAATATCCAAAAGCAGGTATAGTCTTCTCTTTACTAGAAATATTACTTATAAGATGCATTATCATAATCTGTTAAACTTACTTGCTGAACTTATTGGAGTCTCCATTCTTCTAAAACTTCAATCCTCCTGTGTGAGTGTGGTTTGGAAGAGATCTGCCAAAAGTTTTACTAGAAAATAATCTGAAAGTGATCAAGTGGTTTGAGAACCATGCAGGTTCAGCTGGAGTTGATTGACATTGAAAGGAAGGTATCACTGATGGAGTCTATGATGCATCAAACAAGAGCACTAGATGATTTGACAAGATATCCTAATGAAACTTATATTTGGAACTGCATATTGACATGCCATTAATCAAGCCTAAAGTCTTAATCAGAAAGAAGTAAGGTGTGAAAAGTGAAAATGTGTTCTGCATGTTATGCTAATAAACCATACATTAATTATCAGAGACTGTTGCTTCGCATGTTGCTGACCCATCTAAACAAAAGTTTGGTTTACTGATTCAAATACAAGCTATTTTTACAAGCTGTTATCGTCTCTAGTTAATTTTCTACTTGGTTATCAAGAAAGTAGGCTAAAAGAACAAAACTCCGGATGAAAATAAGTAATAGAAGTTGAAATCTTCTTGAATTTTGTACTTTTATAGCCTAGTTATGAAAAAGAATATTCCACCTTGGATCTCTTCATTTCTGGAAAATGTGCTTGTCTGAAGACAAGCCATGTTAGGCAAAGGCATATAGATCTGAATATTCCTGCTGGCTTTTGCATATCCTTTTCCTCGTGGGTGCTGCTCCAGCCAACATCTTTTCTGATGAAAACTAGCACTGGTAAAATGTTTCCTTGACTGGAAACAAGCAGACGTTGGAACTGGAAAAGATAGTAGCTTCCCTCAGCAAAGAGTTGGAGAAGAAGTGTACTTGTCCCAGTTGTCATGCAGTTAATGTAGAGACACTGGGTGGAATTCTCCAGGAAACGGAAGCAAAGTGATCTTTTGTAAGTCTTTAATATGCTGATATTGCAAGCATAGTATTCATGTTATCAATTAAAACTTGCACAAGAATTTTGGGACTATACATTTGTAGCACTTGATCATATAGTATGGCTAAAATTGGCACCACCCTGAAGTCAAGACAAGGGATTACCTCTTCTTTGATGCACAAGGTGAGAAAGAATATACACATAGTTTGAACGCTTTTACATTCCAAAATTTAATAAATATCCATTGCTGCTTCTTGTTGACCAAATTTAAAATGAATTTCAATGCTCCTCTTTTGAATCTCTTATGTTACTAAATATGAGGTTTCAGGTATCTTAGTTCTTATTCAATGTTCAATTCTTGACAGATTTTAGTTACTTTTATTGAATTATAAAATCTAGTTTTCATCTGTGGATCTAACTCACAATGAAGTCATATAACCGTGTCTAAATAACGGAAGAAAAAGAAAAAAGAGAAGAAAGACGATTATAAAATCATAGTGCCTCTCAAAGCCGGTCTACGGTGACAATAATTAGCTGAAGGCCAGCTGAATTTGTCCTTAAGGTTTATCTACAGTTTTTGCATGTGTGTTGAAGATGTATCCGCGTCCTTTACAATCAAAGATAGCAGTGTAGGTATGTTCTCTTCATCATTTCTGCTTGTCCCCTGCAATGAAAATATAATCTATCATGCCTTGATTATGTACAGACTTCACGACCAAAACTTATTTCAAAAACTTACTTGACTGTACATTTCCAAGAACCAGTACCACACGTAGGGAAAACAAGCTAAAGCTAACGACAATATGCTATGGCCTATAGTAAGGGTGAGAGAACTTACAATCTGTTCTGGAGGCATGATGTTAGGAACACTGGACTCCTTGACAACAAATCTTGGATTGGCAGGCTTCATGACTTCTATTTGTGTTGAGAATAGGGCAGAAACTGGCCGATGATCAGAAAACTTAATTTCACTGCGAAAGTAGGATAAAAGTTTCACTCCCTTCCCATACCACAATATTCTATCACACCTGTGACCAGAGACATGCATCAGGCTAACAGGTTAGTCATAAATCCAAGCTTTGCCTTTAATTGTTAGAATTCGGTTCTCTAAAAGGTTGTTGACTACGCAATACCATGCTGGAGTCCTTTGTTTCTCTCCTGATCTGTTGGGAAGGCCCCCTGAGTACCGATTGCAATTTGATGAAGAATACTTATATGTTGGTGCAAATTCAATGTTCCCCTCTCTCCAACCTTGGAACACTCCATCTTCTTGTTCCCTTCGAAGCTGATCAAATTCCTGCAGTGCCTTCCAGTCTTGCTTCTTTATCAGATGCCTAGCCAAATTGTCCTCCAAGTATAACCTGTAGTTGAGATCCCCAAACCAGAATATTCGACTGCTTCACAAAATGATGTCATTTACTTCAGGAATATGGATTTTCCCTTCAAGTAATAACCATTAACTTTGTATAACATTTTATTAAGGTGAAATTTAAATCCTTTCTGCAACTTGACAATTTTGCTGAAACCAAACTAGAAACAAGTAATGTATGGACCATAATATGATTTTAACATGTCAGAATAAATGCTCATTAAACTCTTCTTGAAATTTAGAATCTGGTAGGTATAGGACCAATTAGCAACTTTATAGAAGTAGAAATTTCTTTAGACTGATGCTTGTCAAGGAATGTATTAGGGGGAAGAAAATCATCTCCTAGGGACTGATCGAGGGTGATAAGATATACAGGGAAGATCATTAGAATTTGTTGGGGACATTTATTATGTAGTTTTACATTTGGAGCCTCATCTAAATCTTGATCCACAAAATTGGATGAGACAAAGTATTATTGATCCATTAGCATGGGGCACTAATTACCTTCATCTTTTATTTTAGTTAAATTTGTTGTGTTTGAAGAAAGAATAACTACTTACTCATGTCCTAAGATGGTGAGAGGATGGTGATTGTCATCTTCTTTGGCTGATCCAGTAAAACAAGTTCGCCTAAATATCTCTGAGACTTGGTGGTTTCTTCGACCTTCATCACCTTTCTTCTCACCGGAGGCCAAGTGGGCAGCGATAAAACAGAAGCTGGTTCCTTCAATTGACGTGCTAACTGAAACAGAACCTTTATTTCCCAAATAACCCATGATTCCACAAGCAACCGAGCTAACTTTCACATTGGAAATGCGGTATTTCGTGAGCAATTCCTTCTTCATCCAAACACTTATGAAAACTCCAACCATCTTCTTGCTCGCCATTAGCTTGTAACTGCTGCCGCCGCTGCCGACAAGTGGCTGCTGCCGCCGTTGATCAGTTCTTGATCTCCCTCTCATTGGAGTGCTATCGGTTCTGCCACTAAAACTTGCTCTTCTCTCAGAACCGGGAAACTTTACATACTGGTAGTTATCACTTGAGATTGGATTCAGCATGGGTGTCAACCAAGGGCAACCAAAATTTTCGTTAAGTGTTTTTCCTATTAGCAGGTTCCAGTTTGTTGCTTCAGTCGGATCTTCAGCTCCAATCACCGTTCGAGTTTTCAAGGGTACAATCTCTTGAAATCTGCAGGTTGAAAAAGTTGTTCGGATGGTAAATATAAGGACTATATGTAGCGTCACATGATTTTTCAGGTGCTATTTTTCATGATTGTACCCGAGAACATAGATATCAGCTGCATCCTGAGGTTTTAGCCACTCATCCAAATCAACTGCTAAACTTCCTACAGGAGATCTTCCGGCAACATTCCAAGTTCCCACAAAAATTCTGAAACATATGGTACATGGGAAAATGGTTAATCTTCTCCCTTTTTTCCTTAACCAATATGTATAAAAGCCTGAGAAACTTACCTTAACTCATTGGTTGAAGTGCATGGATTCATGTCATAAGAACCGACGTAAAGATCCTCCATGAAATTATCACCTTCATTTTCACCTCCATCTGCAACAAAATCTAGCAGTCAAAAACTGAAAAATAGAAAATCAAAGCTAAAGCAACGATGGAGAAGGAGAAAAGAAGCTGCTCAACCCGAAAGTTCATCCAGATCATGGTAAGGATCAGGTTGCTTATGCCTTTGCTTCTTCCTGTTGAACCACTTTCGAAACCTCCCAGACCTTGACTTTGGGATCGTCTCATCCATTATAACTCTTAATCAAGTTCATACCAAAAAAAAAAAACTACAATACTAAATAAGCTTAGTGCAACTTCTCCAATTTTCTCCTGGTTTGTTCTTTATCAGGCTTCCTGGTTTCATCGATCACTCGTAAAGAAATGCAGCTTTTTCGTGTTGAATGTCGTTGTGTTCATCGCCCGAAGAAGCAACTGGATGAGCTTGAAAGGTTCAAAACAAGGAGACAAACCCACGAAGCTTAGGCTCAATTGAAGCGATAATCCCAAGAGATTTTGGAGAATAGAGAGGGACAATGGAAATAGAGAGAAAGTACAATGAAAAGTCAAGGCTTTGAGGTATGAAGAGAAACTTCCTTGGCCTTATATCTTTGGGAATATAATTTTTATATTTTTATATTTTCTGAATCTGAAGGAACCCAAAAAAATAAAAATAAAAATAAACAAAAGATATAGACCTCACAAGGCTCCATCAAAATATAGTTCTCCTTCGATTATTAGAGTTGTTAGGTGGTGGTGCTGGTCACGTATGTCTTGTGTATTTGTTACGTGACAAGTTCACTCCATGTCCAACTCGAGCCATTTTTAGATCTAGATCAGTAGGGGTACACCTAAGCTGAGATGCACCTTTTCAAGCAATTAGAAAAACCCAAATTGCATGTTTTTTTAAAATAAATTATATTAAAATACAGTAATAATCACTTCATCGTAATTATTCTTCCATTGCTGGAATATGATGTCAATATTGGTCGTAGTTGTAGTCGCCTGAGAGTTTAGGCTTGTTTTGTATATAAAAATAATTTTGGTTTTATTTTCTAAAAAATACAAAAAAAATCATCATATAATATATGTATAGTTTATATAAATGTATATATGTTTTAGAAAATAAAAATAAAAATAGATCTAATATTGAAAATAATTTTTTTAATCTCATTTTTAAATTCATTTTTATTTTCTAAAGCATGTATATATTTTCTTTTACAATACATATCTTAAATGGTAGTGTCTTTGTATTTTTTAAGGGATGAAGACAAAAAATATTTTTTCATATCATACAAAATCAGCCTTCTTTGGCTTCTTTTGTACCGAAAAGGAAAAAAAATCCATCCTAATTATATAATTCTCTTTCAAGTCAACCTTTCAATTTTTTTATTCATATTTGGACTGTATTAATTTGAAGGTTCAATTTATTTAATTATGCATCGCATTAGCCTAGACTTGTCCAAGGGCCGGGCTACCCGCCCGAGTCCGTAAGTCCGTCCGATATTTGGGAGGGTTTGGACAAGAATTTTAAATTTGAGGGCCGGGCTTGGACAAAAATTTTAGACCCGTTTAGAAAACTAGCCGGGCTTGGTCATAGGTATAAAAGCCCGAGCCCGGCCCGTTTTACTATTCCTTTAATATAAATATATTTTTATATATTTTTTTTATTTGTTAATGTGTTATTTTTCTTTTTTTTTTTGTATATGATATTGATATTTTCAAATATTATTAGTATTTAGACTTTGTTAACTTTGTAAAAATTGCTTAGATAATAATTTTTTAAATGTATTGATTTACTTTTATTTATAATATAAATTAATATAATTTAATTTTTAAAATTAGTGTCCGAAAAAAATTAAAAACGGGCTTTTGGACGGGCCTCGGGCTTATGTAAATATTTTAGGGCCGGGTTTGGACAGAAGAGTAGGCCTGAAATACCGGGCCGGGCCGGGCTTGGACAAGCAAAAATTTTGTAAAATTTTACTCAAGCCCGGCCCGGCCCGGCCCGGCTAATGATTAGCCTTATAAAAAATATTTTATGATGATTTTTTTCGATATTTAAAATAAGAAACAGATAGGTTGTTCAATTCTCCGACGCAATCAGAATATGCCATTTTACATTGAAATTATTCATTCAAGATCAAGGTCGATGAGAATGATGGCCTCCAAACCCATGCATTATTAAGATGGAAGAATTTACAAATAATTGAATGAATTCTTTATTGACAAATGCTTGAGTGGTCAACACAAGCAATGTTGTGATGTTGGAGGTCTCCAAAATCTCAAATTGATGTCATTGCACATGAACTAGCTAGGCTGAGCTAAGAGCATTTTAAGATTAATTGACCTTCATAGAGAAAAGATTTCAACTGATGTTTGATATAAACTCTTACTATGTAGTTGGCTTTTGATTAAAAGTGAAGATTCTGTACATTTATGCAACTTGAATATGTATCCACTGAAATGGAGCTAATTTCTTTATCAGATTCATTCTTTTACATGCAGACCAATTATTGTAATAACTGATATATATACTGCAGGAATATATAAAATTGATAGAGGCCTTGGCTGATGCTATCGGGATTGGCCACCGTAGACTTATGGCTACTTAATTTGTTGGGTCTTTGACCCCGTTTCCCTACCAAAAAAAAAAAAGAATTGATAGAGGCCATAAATAATCTAAATTTAATTCTTTCATCTTTTTTACTACTATATATGGTTTCAATCATGATGTATGATGGGTGCATGGGGAGTTCCCACACCCCAGCCAAAATTGACTCTCACAATCAGGCCAAAAGGGCAGCATAGGGTCACATGGCCCTATATCAGTTATGACTTCACCTCCCATTTGTGTGGTTGATTTGGAATATCCTCATACATACGTATATATGATTTTGTTTTTTTTTTTTTTTCTTTTCTTCCTAAACAAATAAGATATGATTTGAGTTAGAAGATCAGTAATTAGAGGCCACAAAATAAATTTGAACGCAAAAATCACTCGAAAATTCGGCCAAACCTAGTTTAATCAAGAGAAAAAAAATTGATCGCACATAAAATCTAAACAAGATTTGAGCTCGCCCGAATTTGAAATGATCGCTCAAACTCAGAAAACTTTGAACCAAGAAGATTGAATTGTCCTAACCTGATATAATACGAACTGATAACACTTCTAATTGCGTGTTTTGTAGCTTGAATTGAGTTTGTTGTGGAGAAGACGGCCTGCAGTTAACTTGAAATTTTATTTCGAAGCTAACTTGATCGTATTTTATTCGAAGATTTTAAATAGATTTTGAAGCTGATAAAACAAAAATCAAATTATATGTCTCTTTCTATAAATTAAAAAGCTCGTGTACTACGTCTTTAATTAACCCTTAATTAATTATATATGTCTCATCATGCTTCATATCTTTGCCTCATGGATTTTATCATCCCGAAGTGCATGCTATCTAAGGGAATTTGGCTCCCCTTATAGTTTTGTTTTGGTACAATTTTGCTCTCATATTTGATGCAATAGCTCACATGCACAAAAGGTCCAGAGAAGCAACAATCAAGGTCGATGTCATAAAAGCCTTAACCCGCAAAATTCTTATATTGATTCGTTTTTCCATGTTTTTTTTATGGATTTAATCTTTTTCTGGTCAAATTATGTGATTGGTTCATGTACTATATAGAAATTATGAATTTAGTCTATCTACGACGATTTGATCAAATTACGTCCTGTATTATTATTTATTGTCAATGTAAAGTTAAATCCAAACACTGAAACTATTATATTTCCACATTTAATTATGCTGATTTGTGTTAACTATGTCGACATTGTATTAACTTTAATTATTTGTACTTTTAAAAAACTTAAAAAAATTTTATGTGATTTTTTTGGTCATATGGAATACTTTTTTATTATGATAATGAATCCCTCGCAAAAAATTATGAAAATAAACATGGAAAAAAAAATCTAATGACCAAAGTTGAAAATTTCAAATCCTAGCAAATCTCAGTATCAAAAGTTTTGCTAATATTCTCGTAAATAACTTGTCAGTAGAGTACTGATGGACTCTTTATCTAAGGTTTTAAAAATCTTCAAAAAGTTTTTTATCCAAAAAATTAACCCTATAATCCGAAAGGAAGAACTTAATTAAATAATATTTTTAGGTAAAGTTCGTGAGGTTCTCCTTTAATTAGCAATGATCAACTACAACCTGCAGAAGATTATAGTGACAGATGATGAAAATAAATGGAGACTTATTCATGACTACTGCATGATTAGGGCAACATCTCAGATTAAGCAACATTTCTTCTTCCCCATAAAAAGCAACACATATAGGTAGAGATCAAGAAGGCCCACTAAAAGGAAAAATAGCAAGAGATGGAGATACCACTCTTGATTGCCTTAAGATAAATTGCGAATTAAATATCACTATATATATCCTTTGATGATTTTAATTATATGTTCTTCACTAACCAAGCAAAAGTGTAGATGGTATTTAATATTTTTAGATAGAAAGCTAAGGTATATATTTAATAGAGTAGGGAAGAATTGATTTATGGAATTGAGAACTGGAAGAAAATAGGAGAAGGAGGATAATGGGACAAGTAAAGCCACAGCTTTCATAGGTTGCAACATTCTAACGAGAAGCAAATGAGAATCAGCTATTTGTAGATATCTGTCCATCTCAAATCATTATGAGATGCGTGAGACTTTAGCTGCCTTCTATATTCATTGGGGGACCATCCCTATCGCCCCGTTTTTTAACTACTTTATCTGTTTCAAATTAATTGTTTATTTAATAAGTGATACAAAGTTTTAGAAAAAGTTGTATTTTGATAATTACTTTCTATATTTATCCTTTGAAAGTATAGAAAGTGACAGATCCTACTAAAAGTTGATGTTTAAATTAAGGTAAGATTATAAAAGTATTTTCTATTTTAGGAAAATAGATATTATTTTGAAACATTCTAAAATAATAATATGGACATTTAATATGAAATAAAGAAAGTATATATCTTGTACATTATTCCCCAAAAAGATTTGATCAATCATATATATGTTCAATTTAACCTAATGTGACTAATATATTTTTAGGTATTTTTAATTTGATGGTTGCATGCTTATACTTGGACTAGTTTCTTCCTTCTTCTTCTTTTTTTCCTTTTGAGTGCTAAAAAGTGATTTTAGTCCCTCAATTTTCTCAAGTTTGCTTTGTCCTTATTCTTTACTTTCTCTAATTTAGGGAATTTAAAGTAAGTCTGCATCGAGAAATTCTAAATTTTTTGAATAATTTTAAGATGAAGGCATTTTGAAATGCTTCAATTCAAAATGATAACAATTATAACTACATTGTTTGGATAAAGATTTTTTTTAGGATATAATGAAATCTCATATAAGTACACATATCTATTGAAAAATCATTAGATAAATTAATGATAAATTATTACATGGATCCGTCCTACCACATCAGTTATAAGATCAATCAATAGAATTTTATTAACTCAAAAATTTATATATAATTACTAAAATTCTACCATATCAATGTCCTTAATTTCAGGATTTATCTTGCAAATCTCACTTCTTAAAATTAGGGGTCTAAACCTGTTGCTAAACTAGGGGTTAGATTTTAGCAATTATTTTAAGTTGACAGGATTCTATTAGTTGGTTTCATAAATGACATGGTGGGACGGATCCTTATAATAGTTTCTCCAAATTACTATAGTAACAACCTAATTATACTACCAAATAACTAGTAAACTAACAAATAGATCTGCTCATGAGTCAGGCTTTGACATAAAATTAACATGATATTTTCTTACCCAAGTCCGGCCTAGCCCGTTTATTCAGGCCTATATGTTTGTGCAAGGCCCGTCCGTATTTTTAAAGGTTTTTCCAAGGCCCGCATAAGCTCACCTATATTTATTTTTAATAAAGTAATAATTAAAATTCACCTAAAAATAAAATTTAAACTCTAAAATATTAATAGTTAATTTAATAATATAATTAAATCTAAATGAATTTTAATAAATGCTTTAATTTGTATTGGAATTTTACATGTCTAAATTAAGATAAATAAATTCATTGCTTAACTTTATTATAAATAATAAAATAATTTGTTGTCTTATTATGTAATTCGGACAGGGTACAAGCCTAATATTTTTGTCTAAACCCTTTCAAATTTGGGAGGGCATTTGAGTTTGGACGGGTAGTTCGGCCCTTGAGCAGGTCTACTAAAAAGTCACCATATAAATTGAAAAATAAATAACCCAAATGTAATTTTGATTAGAACTGATCATGGGCCGGGCCAGGCTTTGAAGAAAAACACAAAGTTGGCTTGTCCAGGCCCGGCCCGGTCCAACTATTTTGGCCCAATCTTATGCTCAAAACCCGAATAGATTTTAATATGCTTGTCTAAGGCTCGCACAAAAGCCTGTCCAAATTTGTTTACCTTAAATAAAAATGAGAAAATTAAGAATTATAAAATTATTTCTTTAAGAAAAAAAGAATTATAAAATAATTTTTAGAATTACATAGGATTATATTTTTTATTAAAAATATATATAACATGTAATATTTTAAATACTAATCTTACATACATATTTAATATTTTGAGAAAGAAAAATTATATAAACTATATTATATGAAAAACAGGTCGGGCCCGGGCCAGGCTTGGGCTTTAAAGTCTTAGACCAAGACCCGGCTCGTTTTCTAAACGGGCTTGCTTTTTTGTTCAAGGCCTGATATTCGAGCCTTAGTTTTTTTGTCCAAACCCTCTCATTTTTCGAACATCCCTTTGCGTTTGGGCGGATAACTCGGCCCTTAAACAGGTCTAGTTTTAGTGAAACTTGAACTTGAGACTCATACACATGGAGCTAGCTCCTCTCCATAGAGGTTTTAAATGAAGAGTCCAATTCATGGTTGGATTAAATGCCATGTTTGGATTAAATGCCACCTTGTTAAATTAAAAATCTACGGCACAAGTAATGTCACATTATCAAGTATAGAAAGAACTCAATCAACGTTTAACCCGAACGACCGTCATGTTAAATTTCTTTCTTTCGGCTCTCTGTTTTCCTCTAAAAGTAGCCTTTGTTCTTCAATTTTTCGTTAACGTTCAGCAGTTTGATGGGGCTTTTGGAGTGAGAGAATCAATGTAATTGAATTTAATTGAGCTAATGGGTAAACTCAGATTCTCTGAATAGAAAAAAACTCCTATGCCTGCCGAAATTATTTTAGAAGAAGGAGATTGAATGGAACTCAAAGTTTGGCTTCTTTTCAAGATGTCTTTTGTTTTCTTAATTTTTAGTTTGTTATGCTGTAATTCAAGTGATTTATTTTTGGTTGGATACTTAACTATTTTGTGTCAAAATAAGAATTGCAATTATTTGAGATTGAATGAACAACATGTCACTTTGTATCACTTGTCAAAATATTAAAAGAAAAAAAATCTGGAGGAGAAATAGGAATAGAATGTTATTGCACTTTCGTTTTTTTTTTTTATTTTCTTGAAAAAGATGATGTTTGATCTCAAAAGCTCAGGAAAAGGAGTATATTGATGTGTCTTTTTAGAGAGAAGTTAGAGAAGACGTGAATAGAGAGGGAGAGAGGCGAGGTGGAAGGAAAAAAAACGAAATTGCAGTTACGTTTACATACCTGAAGTCTTTAATTGACTTGACACAATAACCATCGTTGATTATTAATTAAATGACGTGGTGCCATGGAATTCAACATTTGGTCAATGCATCAATATATCAATCGATATATCCGTAAGCGATATCGATACTGCGATATATTTACGTTGGTTTTCAAATCACAGGATATCCATCGATATATTCATATATCTGTAATATTTACGATATTTTAAATATTTGTTAAAATATGTAGTATGTAACGTTAGAAAATTTTTATTATTGTATCTTTAATTTTGTAATCAGGTCTGAATCATAACTCGATTTGAAATACTTAGGAGGTTGGCTTAAATAGAAAATTGCGTGGCCTATGGTGGAAGTGGAAGGCTCCGGCCTAAATGTCAAATTCAATCATTTTCTTATACTACTGGACTCATTTGAGTGAAATTTAAAGTTAATGTCCTAAATACTAAAAAAGTAGACTGCAATTTTGAACATTTTTCTTATTCTTAAAATCTTAATGGGGATTCCTTTTTATTACATTTGATATTTGACTTGCAATTATGTAATGACAAAACTTAGTTAATGTAACATTAAACCTGAATAGTAACTTGGGAAGCAAGAAAAATATAACACTTTTTTTTTGTGGTGCAAATACTTTTTGTAAAAAATTGTGCACAACTCTTAAAGTTTTCTTATGAATTACCATTCTCAACTCTTGAAGCTCTACACATGCTACATAAAATGAGGACCATGGATTTTGTAGAACTGGGCATGGAGCTAGAGAAAAAAAGGAGAAAAAGCACTATATGAGTAATATTGTTGATGATTTTGGTTCCATGAGCATAACTAGAGGTGTCAAATGGGTGGGTTGGGTGGGTTACGGGTTCGAGTCAATCAGATCGGGCTAATTTGACCTAAAGAAAATTTCGGGTCAATTGGATTTCGAGTCATTTGGGTTCAGATCACACAGGTTTCAGGTCATTTGGGTTCAGGTTTGGGCCTCGGGTCATTCGGGTTTTGAGTCATTCTGACTCGTGTTTTTCGGGTTTGACCCATGGGTCATTCAATCTCAGGTCTTTCAGATTTATTCATCGAATCATTTTGACACGAGTCATGAGTTCGATTCGAGTTTTCAGATTAATTCATGGACCATTTTCGTTTGAGTTTCTAATTATTTATTTTTAAAAAAGTTAAATTTATAAGTTAACTCTTCAATAACAAATCAAGTAATAAACTAATCAAGTCAAGTAATTATTTACTATCATCTGCCAACATGAGTCTCCTTACACATATATTATATACCATTAAATTTGTAATTTGTAAATCTTAATTCTTAAGTAACAAACTAATAAATATCTCTTCAATATTGAATTCTTCATGTTTTTTCTTTTCGCTTTTCACTTCATGTTTCTAATTCAATAGCAAATGTTAATTTTTCTAAGATGAATCAAAATAAGTAAGTAATTAAAAAAAATTGTGTGTGCCTGCATTTTAATACCATTTATATAACACATTAACACATATATAAATGGTAAATCAAATTAAAGTATTAAATCTATAAATATAATGAGATTATATTAACTTATAATTTATGGCACATGTGGCATGTCTCATATGACATGTCACACATTACATGTGATAAAGATTTAGGAGAATTTTTCAAATATAGACTATCTATTATTCTATCTCTTATTAAAAGTATAATATAATAGGGGATATATTGAAGTATAACTTATAATTTATAAATTATAGGATAACGATTAAAATTTAAGAATATGAAACATATTTTTTTATTTCAATTTAATACAAATTTAAATTTAATAAGATTTTTATTTTTATTTTTTTAACAAATTTAGCAAATAAATTTGATAATGTTTAAGAATGAGAAGCCAAAAAATTACTTAAATAGGTTTTCGGGTTATTTCGGATTAGCCTCTCCTGTTAGATGGGTTTTGTGTCAAACAGGTTTTGGGTTAATCAAGTTTTGGGTCAATCGGGTTTTGGATTAATCTGGTTTTAGGTCAATCGAGTTTCGGATCGGTCGGGTTCAGGTTGTTTACTTTTTTCAGTCAAATTGGGTTGGGTTAGTTTTGGATTCCGACGGGTTAGGTGGGTTTGGTCAGCTTTTGACACCTCTAAGCATAATCACAATACAAAATTCAGTCAATTATAGTGCACCAATGGAATCAAATTTTGGAAATTTGTATAATGGTAAATATGAGGAATATGATTATGAAGCATCATATTCATTTAGTTAGTATCCGTCATATTATCCTAATGAACAACAGACATTTCATAATGATCAATCAACATAACCATAAGTAAATTATAGTCACTTCCATCGCCTTGAATATCTTCTAGTAGTTAGTACAATTGAATATTATGTCTATGTGAACAATTATGTGAATCATTGTAGAAATACTATGAGTTGGTGTCACGCCCCGACCTGCCCGGGCCGGCCACGTGGCAACTGCCGTGCTACCTCGAAGTACGTGTCTGCAGCCACGCATCTGAGGCACCGCAAGGCTTGAAATAGATATCATCGCTACAAAACAAAACTAAAACTTTAAATAAAATCATTTAACAAAATAATTAAACTTACAAGATGTACCAGTGGACTAATTTAAAAGAATACTTACACAGCGAAAACTACTATGCCTAAGCCACCGATGCCTCCTAGTGAGCCTCCATCTTATTTGCTGACTCTGTACGGGAATCTGCATCCATCCACATTGGATACAGGTGAGTGATAAAGGTTCTAAGAATCTCCATTGGGGTTAGGGAAAATAAGGGAAATCCAAAATAAAATAATAATATAAATATAAATATTTTCTTTTCAAAACTCTTTTCTGATTCTCCTGCTAAGAACCCTCTTTTAAAAACTCTCTTAAATAAAAAAAACATATAAATCTCAAATGGGCTGGCATCTCTCTTTTATACTAGAGGCTCGACCCGTTGGTCTTCTCATGCCCCACTGCACCGAGGGCTATCTCTTTCTTTCTAAAATATTTTCACATTTTCTCTTTCTTTGTCTCTCTAGCCCGTTCCCTTGGTGGTGCCTCGCTGTGGTGGAACACAACAAACTGGAGCCCTGGCGAGTTTCCCTACGCGCTTCTCCCAACCAGGCTCGACTCACCGTGCCCCTCGATAGGCGGTCCACGGCTGAGTCTCATGCATGTTTTCAAACTCTGTCCACGCTCCCGCAAATCGGAGTCCCGAGGAACCATCTTAATAACTCATCTCCCAAGGGCATCGTACCCTCAATAATCGTAATAATAACATTTCATAATTATATATATATGTATATATGTATAACACATTTATACTTAAAACATATAATCACACACACATGAGTTTTTCTATATTCCTTTTCAAAACATCCCACTCACTGTGTGGGTATATCGCAAACAATTGTGTGTGTGTGGATTTCCCATATCCCAAAACCTTTGAAAACAATTATATTTTTAAAACATTTTTAAAACCTTTGTTCCCAGTGGCTAAACAAAGAAATCTAGGTCACCCACAGTATTGGGAGATTCGTATACTCGCAAGCGCTCCATGTAGCTCAACCTCCGGAGCATCGCCTCATTCGATTCACCCGGAGCCCTAGCACATGGAAATATACGTTAGCATTCATAATTAAATTTATGAATGCACCTACGAGGCTCTAACATGACCTACGACTGGGCTTGAATGCGATTTGGGGCTTAGAAAAGTGTCCAGGAGGTTTCGGGGTAAAAACTATTAAATAAATATATATATATATATATATATCTCAAATGGGCTGGCACTTCTTTTATACTGGAGGCTCGACCCGTCGGTCGTCTCATGCCTCACTGCACCGATGGCTATCTCTTTTATCATTACAAATATTTTCTCTTTTCTGTCTCTCTAGCCCTTTCCCTCGGTGGTGCCTCGCTGTGGTGGAACACAGCGAACTGGAGCCTGGCGAGCTTCCTTATGTGCCTCTCCTAACCAGGTTTCGTCTCACCGTGCCCCTCAATAGGCTGTCCACGGCTGAGAATCATGCATGCCTCCTCCAACGCGGTCCACACTCCCACATATATTGGAGCCCGAGGAGCATCTCTCTCAATCACTCATCTTGTAAGGGTATCGCACCTTTAAAAATCATATTAATAATATTTCATAATTATATGTATATATATAAAACATTTATATTAAAACATATAATCACACACACATAAATTTTTATATTTCTTTTTAAAACATCCCACTCACTGTGTGGGTATGACACACCCGGACCTAGCATGACTTTTCTGTACGAACGAAATAGTATAAGATGACGTATTAATTAAACAATGGGTCAGTCCGGTTGTGTCAAGTCAGAAGAGAAGTTAAAATTAGGATAAGATGGAGTTAGAAGATAAAGTAATTAACCGTGCATGGAAATTAGTAAAATGCTAAAAAGACCTCCAATTAAATCCCTAGAAATTTATTATGGGCCCCGTTGGCACAAGAAATCAAAGGATTTAGCCAACGGGTAAAAATAGAAGAAAGTTGAAAAAGGGAAAAAAGTTTGACCCGGGGCCCGAGTGGACCCGGCGTCGGGCTCCCCTATAAATAGGGGAGGGGGCCGAACCTTTCTTTCATTTTTTTCTTTTCTTTTTCTTTCTTTTTCTTCTTCTGTTCTTGGAGTCGACCGGAGGTATTTTGGACAATTGGCAAATCGGGACAGTCCGACCGTCAGATCAAGGTGAGTTTCCAGTATGTTGTTCTTCTCACCTCGATCTACGTTATGTTAAGTTTGCACTCACATCCATGCATCGGTTTAGCCTAGATCTCAGTTTTCAACTTTTAACCGGATTAAAACTTTAAACTCAAATAAATGGATTTTGGGCCGGTGGAGTAAGGTGAGTTTTTAGTAGGTTATAGTACTCACCTTAATCTACGTCATATTCCATTTTTACGCATTTCTGTGCACCGGGTGTGAGTAAATCGGAGATTTAGTCAATTTAGGCTAAATCTCGGTCTGCGAGAAAATTGGACCGGTGTTTCTCGTTTCTGCCTCGGCATATTCGTTGAGGATATCATGAGGATCGCCTCTCTAAGTTTGTACGTCGAAAGGAGGAGAAATGATTGCGAAAACCTGGGGAAAGACCGACCGAAGAACTGGCCGATAGAGTCCCTATTTAGATATTTTTATATAATATTATTATATTAAAAGATATTTATATATTATATTAATATATTTTAGATATTTATATATTATATCATTATAATGTATAAATATCTCATAGGTGGGCTTTTTTAGCCCAATTTCAAGTAGAACTTGACCCAACTCGTGTGTGGCAGCCTAGTCCAGGTATGGGGCCCACGGGCCCTCGGGGGCATTTTGGTAATTTTTCGTCGAGAGTCCGATTTTAGCCCGAAACCTCCTGGACACTTTTCTATGTGCCGGGCCCAGCTCGAGTGGGCGGCCCATGAGCCCAGGGGTATTTTCTTAATTTTTCACCGAGTGTCTAATTTTTACCCCGGAACCTCCTGGACACTTTTCTAAGCCCGAATCACGTTCAAGCCCAGTCGTAGGTCATGTTAGAGCCTCGTAGGTGCATTCATAAATTTAACTATGAATGCTAATGTATATTTCCAAGTATTAGGGCTCCGGGTGAATCGAATACACCGATGCTCCGGAGGTTGAGCTACATGGAGCGCTTGGGAGTATACGAATCTCCCAATACTGTGAGTGGCTTAGAATTCTTTGTTTAGCCACTGGGAACAAAGGTTTTAAAAATGTTTTAAAAACATAAATGTTTTAAAAAGGCTTTTGAGATACGGGAAATCCACGCACACACAGTTGTTTATGATATACCCACATAGTGAGTGGGATGTTTTAAAAAGGTATACAAAAACTTATGTGTGTGTGATTATATGTTTTAAATATAAATGTTTTATATGTATAAATATATATATTTTTGAAATATTATTATTATGATTATTGAGGGTACGATGCCCTTGGGAGATGAGTGATTGAGAGGGTTCCTCGGGGCTCCAATTTGTGGGAGCATGGACCGAGTTTGAGAGCATGCATGATACTCAGCCGTGGACTGCCTATCGAGGGGCACAGTGAGTCGAGCCTGGTTGGGAGAGGCGCGTAGGGAAACTCGCTAGAGCTCCAGATCACTGTGTTCCACCACAATGAGGCACCACCGAGGGAACGGGCTAGAGAAAGAAAAATGAGAAAGTGTTTTAGAAAGAAAAGAGATAGCCCTCGGTGCAGTAAGGCACAAGACGACCGACGGGTCACGCCTTAGTATGATAGAGGTGCCAGCCCATTTGAGATATATACATATATATATATATGTATATATATTTGTTTAAAGAGATTTAAAAGAGGGTTCTCAATAGAAGAACCAGAGAAGAATTTTTAAAAAGAAAAATATTTATATTATTATTATTTTATTTTGGATTTCCCTTATTTTCCCTAACCCCAATGGAAATTCTTAGAACCTTTGTCACTCACCTGTATCCAATGTGGATGGATGCAGATTCGCGTACGGAGTCAGCAAATAGAATGGAGGCTCACTAGGAGGCGTCGGTGGCTTAGGCTTAGTAGTTTCCGCTGTGTAGGTATTCTTTAAATTAATCTACTGGTACATCTTATAAGTTTAATTATTCTATTAAATGATTTTTAATTAAAGTTTTAGTTGTTTTGCAGCGACGGTATCCATTTCTATGCCTTGCGGTGCTTCAAGTACGTGACTGGTCAGCACGTACTTCGAGGCAGCGCGGCGGTTGCCACGTGTCCGACCTGGGTGGGTCGGGGCGTGACAATTTGATTTGTAAAGTGAGGAAAAAGGAATTGAGGTTAAGAAGTCAAGGGACGAAAAAGATAGGTTAAATCTTTTAGAAGGAGGGGAGTAAGCTAACTTTGAGGATAAACTCCCTGAAGAATGATAAGTGAAGAAAGGATGAGGGAGATGAAGTCAAACTAAGCTAAGATGGAGTCAGCTTGGTGTGGGCAAGATAGAGAGGAAATGGAAGATAGAGAAAGGTGTTGCCCATGATGAATAAACCATGGTATCGAAAGACAAAGGAGAGATATCGATGGATTAAGAGCCGAAGATGACTAAGGGAAAGGAAACCCACATTGGTAAAGCAAGAGATGAGGAAAACTGAAACAGAAAAGATGACAACAAAGAACCCCGAGTACTCAATGGAAGGAGTACGAGAATAAGGAAAGAATTTGATTAAGCATGTGAACTTCTAAGAGCACAGCCAGTATGAAGAGCATGAAAGAAATTCTAACACCTAAGAGAATCAAAAGTGTTAGAAGAAAAGAGGAATAAGGATAAGAATGATAAAGAGAATAAAGAAAAAGTAAGAATGAAGTCAAGGTAAAGGAAATCTGGGACAAGACGTGAGAGATCATGCAAATCGAGGTAAAAAGATGTGGAAGAGAAAGGATATGGAAATAAACCCAAGGGAAGGGTATGGAGATGACAACAGCTGCAAGTGATGCCGAAAGGTGGTAATGGACCAAAGAGAAGGTCAAGTTAAGTGAAGAACGAGATACCTCGAAAGAGAAGTATGAGGATGAAGAAGCTACATAGGGTACAGCACGGGTTTGACGTGCGCGATTTGCCTAGTTTCGTATTGATGGGAAGGCAAGAGAAATGTGGACCCCACAATAGACGTGGGCGGATGGAAAGGAAGAAATGGAAAGAGATGGGGATAAGGAAACCCCAAATAGTACTGTTAATGAAAGGAGGAAAATGAATCAACCATTAGTATTGAAGCTAAGGTGAAGGAAAGAGGTCAAAGGAAGATAAACACGCGATACCTCCTGAAGAGGTACCTCAAGAAAATAAAAGTTAAGGAATGCCTAAGAGCAAGAGAAATGGTATGGATGGGTATGAGGTTGAGGCTCAAGTGTGATTGACTTGGGAGTCGTGTGAGGTATCCCATGAGAGAAAGGATTAGAGATCGAGATCTTGAGGATCTCTATGATGACCACTTGTGAGGATCGGCCCAATGTGTGATTGGGGGTGTGCATGAGGCCACCCAGAGTTCTCTATCCCAGGGTGGATGAGAGATGTGATGTGATGGGCCATGGGCCCTGAATTTGATATGATGGGCCGAGGGCCCTATTTGTGATTGTGATGGGCGGTCAGAGAGTGGGTCAGATTGTGAGAGCCGAGAGGGCATGATCTTTGATTCCTCTGTTATGATGTGGCCAAGTGTGGGCCAGGGTATACAAGAGCTCGACTCATACACCATGAGATCTGAATGGAAGAAGATCAGAGAAGGAAGAGAATGGGACTAAGAGACGAAACGAAGAAGCAAGACCAAGATAGGGTGGGAAAGATAATTAACTCACCGCATCCCCGCCTTGGAGGCGAGGGAGTTAAGCTAAGGTCTTTCTCGATAGCTTGGTTACAAAGATGAGTACAAGACCACGAAACGAGAAGAAACGCGTCAGAAGATGGCCTCGAAGTGAGAGGCAATGGCAATGAAAAAGGAGGAAGAACTCCTAAGAAGAGTAAGAGGTCTGGAACCTCAGAAGTAACAAAAGGATAGTCTCGTCAAGAGACTTGAGAAAGAACAAGGATAAGGACAAGGTGAAAGAATCAAGTTAGTGCAGTGGAAGCGAAGTGAGCCTAACCTACGGAAGGGTAAGAGTAGGTTGTTCTAAGGGAAAAGATGAGGTTCAAACTCAAGAACAGAAGAGAAGCGGAGCTGTTCTTGAACAAACATGATCGGAAGAGATTAGACGCGAATTGGTGGGCGTCAGCAACGAATAGTGATGCGAACACTATTCAAAAATGGAAAGAAAGCTTCGAATGGAAGCCAAACCTCCCTAAGCTACCTTGTTTAATTTCGAGGACGAAATTTTTAGAAGGAAGGGAGAGTTTTTAGACCGGCCGAAGAACTGGCCAATCGAGTCCCTGTTTAGATATTTTTATATAATATTATTATATTAAAAGATATTTATATTTTATATTAATATATTTTAGATATTTAGATATTATATCATTATAATGTATAAATATCTCATAGGTGGGTTTTTTGAGCCCAATTTCGAGTAGAACTTGGCCCAACCCGTGTGTGGCCCAGCCTAGTCCGGGTGTGGGGCCCACGGGCCCCTGGGGCATTTTGGTAATTTTTCGTCGAGAGTCTGATTTTAGACCCGAAACCTCCCGGACACTTTTCTATGTGCCGGGCCCAGCCCTAGTAGGCGGCCCATGGGCCCAAGGGTATTTTCTTAATTTTTCATCGAGTGTCCAATTTTTACCCCGGAACCTCCTGGACACTTTTCTAAGCCCGAATCACGTTCAAGCCCAGTCGTAAGTCATGTTAGAGCCTCGTAGGTGGATTCATAAATTTAACTATGAATGCTAACGTATATTTCCATGTATTAGGGCTCTGGGTGAATCGAATGTGGCGATGCTCCAGAGGTTGAGCTACATGGAGCGCTTGGGAATATACGAATCTCCCAATACTGTGAGTGGCTTATAATTCTTTGTTTAGCCACTGGGAACAAAGGTTTTAAAAATGTTTTAAAAACATATATGTTTTAAAAAGGCTTTTGGGATACGGGAAATCCACGCACACACAGTTGTTTGTGATATACCCACACAGTGAGTGGGATGTTTTAAAAAGGTATACAAAAACTTATGTGTGTGTGATTATATGTTTTAAATATAAATGTTTTATATGTATAAATATATATATATTTTTTGAAATATTGTTATTATGATTATTGAGGGTACGATGCCCTTGGGAGATGAGTGATTGGGAGGGTTTCTCGGGGCTCCAATTTGTGGGAGCGTGGACCGAGTTTGAGAGCATGCATGATACTCAGTCGTGGACAGCCTATCGAGGGGCATGGTGAGTCGAGCCTGGTTAAGAGAGGCGCGTAGGGAAACTCACTAGAGCTCCATATCACTATGTTCCACCACAGTGAGGCACCACCGAGGGAACGGGCTAGAGAAAGAAAAATAAGAAAATGTTTTAGAAAGAAAAGAGATAACCCTCGGTGCAGTAAGGCATAAGACGACCGACGGGTCGTGCCTTCGGTATGATAGAGGTGCCAGTCCATTTGAGATATATACATATATATATATATATGTATTTGTTTAAAGAGATTTAAAAGAGGGTTCTCAGTAGAAGAACCAGAAAAGAATTTTTTTTAAAAAAAATATTTATATTATTATTATTTTATTTTGGATTTCCCTTATTTTCCCTAACCCCAATGGAAATTCTTAGAACCTTTGTCACTCACCTGTATCCAATGTGGATGGATGTAGATTCGCGTACGGAGTCAGCAAATAGAATGGAGGCTCACTAGGACGCGTTGGTGGCTTAGGCTTAGTAGTTTCCGCTGTGTAAGTATTCTTTAAATTAATCCACTGGACATCTTGTAAGTTTAATTATTCTATTAAATGATTTTTAATTAAAGTTTTAGTTGTTTTGCAGTGACGGCATCCATTTCTATGCCTTGTGGTGCTTCAAGTGCGTGACTGGCCAGCACGTGCCTCGAGACGACGCGGCGGTTGCCACGTGGCCGACCCGGGTGGGTCGGGGCATGACAGGGTATATCACAAACAATTGTGTGTGTGATTTCCCGTATCCCAAAACCTTTGAAAACATTTACGTTTTTAAAAACCATTTTAAAAACCCTTTTTCCCAGTGGCTAATCAAAGAAGTCTAGGCCACTCACAGTATTGGGAGAATCGTATACTCCCAAGCGCTCCATGTAGCTCAACCTCCGGAGCAGCGCCGCATTCGATTCACCCGAAGCCCTAATACACGGAAATATAAGTTAGCATTCATAATTAAATTTATGAATGCACCTATGAGGCTCTAACATGACCTAAGATTGGGCTTGGATGTGATTTGGGGCTTAGAAAAGTGTCCAGGAGGTTCTGGGGTAAAAATCGGAGACTTGGTGAGAAATTACAAAAATGCCCTTGGGGACCCTTGGGCCCCACACTCGTTGGACCCAGCTAGGCTCGGGTCTGGGCCAGGCAGGCCTCACCCTATGACTAGGTCGGGCCTGGCTTGTTTTTAGTCCCAAAAGGCCTCTTCTTTGCTGGTTGGGCTGAGCCCAACTTGGCTTGGGCCCAACAAGACCCAGCCTGACGGATTGGGCCAAAAGGCCCAGTTCGGCGCGGGACTGGCCCAGGTCTCGCGTGGGACCTGGGTCACGGGTCTCTCCCGTGCGGAGTGACTCGGCTCCCGTGCGGTAGTGGTGACTCTGGTTCGGTTTCGGTTCCGAACCGGCAGTTTCAGTTTTGGTTCCAAAGGAACCGAAACCTTAAAGCTTCGGTTCGGTTCTGGTTACGGTTCAGTTCTGGTTTCGATTCGGTTCTGATTCCGGTTATGGTTTCGGTTTTAAAACGGTTCTGTTCCAGTTCGGTTTCGATTTTTTAAGAAAATTACATTTTTTTACATAAATAAAATAGATTAAATGTGTAAAAGAAATTACTTCCAAATAAATACTATCAAATAAATTAATTAGTTTTACAACAAAGATTATAAAAATAAATTAAATAAATATTACAAGGATATGTAAATTTTTAAAATTGTTCCACTTATTTTTTTTCATTTTGGAAAAAATAAATATTACAAGAAAGGAGCGATAATATACAATTTAAATCTTACAAATTAAAAGAAAAAAATTGCTCATCTCTCCATACAAAAAGAAAATTTGTAAAAAAAAAAAGATAAAAAATTGAGCTTACACTTAACTCTTACCACAATTAAGTTGCCTACGTATCCTCTTTGTTAAGTTTAAGAGGAATCAAAGCTCACGTAGTTCTTTTACCTTTTTTTATTCTAGTCGCTACCATTGGTTCATTCTGTGGATTGTTCATCGACAATATCATAACCAAATTCTTGCTCAAATTCTTGTTGTCGTTCCAATTCTTGTTGCCTATATTGTGCTTTAGTCCAATCATCAAGAAGGGCTTGAGCTTCAATTGAGTCAGGACTCATACAAGAACGTCTTTCATCCAATATATTTCCACCGGTACTAAACTCTTGTTCTACGGTAACTGTTGAAACCGGTGTTGCAAGGATTTGTTTGGCTATGATGCTCAAAATAGGAAAATGTTTTTGATGCTCCTTCCACCATTGTAAAATATCAAAGCTACTATCATCAACAAACTCAAAAGAAGTTGTTAGATAACTTTCAAGCTCGGGACTTGAGCTTGTAGATAATGAAGATGAACCTACAAACTTTTTTTTCTTTTTTGAGCTAATAATTGATATCCCCTAGGAAGTGATAAGTTAGGAACTTCACGAGGAGTGTCACTTTGTCTAACATTAATGCCATAAATTTTAGCATAATCTTCATATAATTCAAAAAATAAATCTTTAATACTAGTACATATCATATTAATATCAGCATTTAACCTTAAATATAAATAATAGTGTTTTAAACATTCATTCAATCCATCTAATTTACAATGTAGATCAAAAGCTAATGCAAGTAAATAAATAATTGGAATATTTTGATAATATTGTAACCATTTATCTTTCATAGTACTAACACAAAATAATAATTCAACATCATCAGAGTCATGCAATACACCAACTATATTAATAGCCTCAATAACAAATAGATGTGTAGTAGGATAATAAACACCGGATAAAACCCTTGTAGCATCATTAAAAACTTTTAATATTTGACAAATTTAATTACAAATGTTCAAACGATGAGGATAAATAATAATATCACTAACATTATGTAGCATAAAATTACACAATAATTCTTTATAGTCTTCACTTTGACAAAGTAATTTATAGGTAGAGTACCAACGAGTTGGAACATCACGTGAAAATCTTATGGGACGCTTGCCATTAATTTCACAAAATTTTTTCCATGCTCTCATTTGTCCCAGATGTTTCCATAAATATTGAATTGCCATTTTGATAGGCTTAATAAAATCAGAAAGTTTTTCTAACCCACTTTGAACACATAAATTTAAAACGTGACAAGTACATCTTTGATGAAAAAATTTACTACCAAAAAGAGGTCTACAAAGATTTGTTAAAGATGAAATAGATGCAGTATTATTTGAAGCATTATCAAAACCAATTGCAAAAATTTTAGAATCAATTTGATACTCTTCAAAAATAGTTTTAAGCAATCTATAAATATTATTTGCGGTATGAACTTCATCAAAAACTCTAAAAGCAATACATCTTTTTTGTAATATCCAATCATTATCAATATAATGACAAGTTACACCCATGTAAAAATGTGATCGCCAATGATCACTCCATACGTCGACACAAACAGAAACACGACCTTGAAAATTTTTAAAATATTTAATCAAATTTTTTTTCTAATTTATAAATTTTAAAAAGTGTTTGTGTGAGAGTAGTTCTAGGAACACGACATGCGGAAGGATTTAATGCATTATGACAATACTTAATAAAATCAACTTTTTCACCAAAAGAAAATGGTAAGTGCTCAACCGCAACCATTCGTGCTAATTGTTCTCTATTATTTGCATCGGTATAATTAAATAATTGATTAGTAGAAGTAGGATACCTTACAAGCTGTGTTTGTGATTGTGATCTTACAGCTTCGTATTGGGTAGGATGCTTTTGATCTATATGCTTTTGATATATGCCATACCCTCCAGACTTTGACCAAGCAAATTGTTTGTCGCAATAGTTACATTTGACTTTTATGGTTCCATCAGGATTTTCCACCTTCGTCATGTGCTTTGTGAACATAGCATATTTGGAACGTCTTCCGGAACCGGTCGTATTTACGGATTCAGGAATTTGAGGAGGATTATGTTGGGATTCATTTTCTATTGGAATTGTAGTATTGGACATGGCTTCAAAAATAGAAGGGGTATTATGAGCATTTTGTGGATATCTATATTCACCAAAATCTTAATAATCATCATCTACATAAGTAGTGGGAGGGATATGACTTTTTCCCTTAGAATGTGAAGAATTTCCGCTACCACTTGCCATTAAAAAATTAAAAGAATAAGAATAAGATGAAGATTGAGAAAAGAATAAGAATAAAATAAAAAAGAAAATAAATTAAAAGAATAAGAAAAATGGAGAAAATTTTGATTAACAAAATTAAGAATTTGTGAAAAAAAAATGAAGATTGAAGACTAATGAATAAAATGAAGATTGATGAAAGATGAATATTGAAGAGAAAGGAATTTTAGTAACCTGAGAGTAAATTGAAGAAGATGAGTTGCTATTGATAATTGTTGGGATGGAGAAAATGCTAATGGATACATGTATTTATAGCCCTAACCCCCCACCCCCTCCCCCCCCCCCTCCCCGGCACTCCCCTCGGACCCCTCCTCTCTCTGGCCTCTGCACAGTAAGACTGCAATGGTCATCAATTTGTTCAAATTGATGACCAAAAAGATGACTGATGTCAGTCATCTTTTGATGATTGACATCAGTCATCTCAGTCATCTTTTTTTTTCAAAATATATATTTTTAATAAATTTTAAAAAATATATATTATATATATAATTAATTTAATAAAATAATAATAAAACCGAAACCGTCGGTTTCGATTCCGGTTCCTTACAAAATAAAACCTAATCGAAACCTGATTAGGTTCGGTTTCGGTTTCAGTTCCAAAACCGAAACCTTAAATCCGATTTCGGTTAAGGTTTTTAAAGTAAGGTTCTGGTTCGGTTCTACGGTTTTAACCGAACCGAGGTTAGCTCTACTTGGTGGTGCCCTTCGCTGTGGTGGAACACAGTGATCTGGAGCCCTAGCAAGCTTCCTTATGCACCTCTCCCAGGGTCTCGACTCACCGTGCCTCTCGATAGGCGGTCCACGGCTGAGTATCATGCATGCTGTTAGACTCGGTCCACGCTCCCGCATATATTAGAGCACCGAGGAACCCTCTTAATCACTCATCTCTCAGGGATATCGTACCCTCAATAATCATAATAATAATAATATTTCATATATATATATATATGTAAAACATATTTATTTAAAACATATAAACACACACACATAAGTCTTTATATTTTCTTTGAAAACATCCCACTCTCTAGGTGGGTATATCAACATACAAACGTATGTGTGGATTTCCCGTATGCCAAAATCTCTGAAAAGATTTATGTTTTTAAAACCATTTTTTAAAACCTTTGTGCCCAGTGGCTAAACAAAGAAGTCTAGGCCACTCACAGTATTGGGAGATTCATATACTTCCAAGTGCTCCATGTAGTTTAATCTCCGGAGCATCGCCGCACTCGATTCACCCGAAGCCCTAGTACACGGAAATACGTTAGTATTCATAATTAAACTATGAATGTACGTATGAGGCTCTAATATAACTTAGGATAGTGCTTAGATGTGATTCGGGGCTCAGAAAGGTGTCCAAAAGGTTCCAGGGTAAAAATCGGACACTTGAAGAAAAATTACGAAAATGCCCTTAGAGCCCATGGGCCGCCCATGCCGGGCCCAGTCTGAGCTAGGCAGGCCCTTCCACCTGGACTGGGCTGCGCCTGGCCCAAGCCCTGCATAGGGAAAGTGGGCTGCCGCCCACTCCCGCGTGGGATAGGCCAAGTCCCACGCGGGACTTGGCACCTTGGTCACTCCCACGCGGGAGTCGCGTCTGGTGCCTTGGTTTCTGAGCCTCTCGGTCCACCGTTTGACATAAAAGTTGAGACGTACGTTCCTTGTAACTCGCATGATGCGTTTACCGAAGCAGAAACGAGAATCACAAGCTCAAAGTTCCTAGATCTCAAATCTAAGCTAGAAATTTAACTAAAAAGCTAAACTATCTTTGAGTTTGGATCTCTCCTAAACCGATGCATAAAAATGCGTGAAAACTTAGTAAAACGTAGATTAAGGTGAGTAGAATAACATACCAAAATCTCACCTTCATCCTTCGGTCGGTTTGTCCGGATCAACCAAAAGTCCAAAATTGTTCCGAGAGAGCAGTTGAGAGAAAAGAGAAATGAGAGAAGAAAGAAAGAGAGAAAATAAGGGGGAGAGGCTCGGCCTCCCCCTATTTATAGGGGAGTCCAGCACCGGGTCTACTCGGGCCCCGAGCTAGACTTTCTCTTCTCTTTTTAACCTCTCATAATCTTGATCATTGGCTAAATCTACCGACCAATTCACCAATGGACGTCCAATTCATTGGCTACGGACTTAAAGAAGTCCACTTTCGTATTTCCATGCATGGTCACTTGTCTCATCTTCCAACTCCGTCTTATTTTAAGCTTAACTCCTCTTCTTAATTAGACACATCCGAACCGACGTATAGTCCACTTAATACGCCGTCTTATACTATTCTGTTTGTACGGAAGAGTCGTATTAGGTCCGGGTGTGTTAGGTAGAATGAATATTTTGGTTTTATAAATATCTTAAAGTATTTAAATTTAAAATTTTCAATTCAATTTTTTTTAAATTCCTAAAAAATAAGAAAAAGTATAAAATATTAATACATCACATAATGTAAATAAATATTACAAATTATTTTACATCACAAATCAAATTTTTATTATGAGAATATATTAGAATAAATAAAATTAAAAATTTAAGCTCAAAAATTCAAAATCAAAAGTCCAAATATAATTAAAAAAAATTAGAATTTGGGCTTATTTTGAACTTCGACTTCTTTTGAACTTGGATTAGTCAATTAAAAAAACTTTAAAAAATAAAAAAAATTTAAATTTCCAGTTCAACCGGTTCATTGGGTCAAAACGGTTCGTAAAAAACTAGTTTGATAACCTTTATCAGACCTGACTTATGGCCGGTTCCCGGTTCAACCGATCAACCGACCGGTCCGGTTGTATTCACTGCTTGATATAATATGAGGAGAAAATATTAATTAATCTAAAAATAATTTGAAGCAAATATTTTGGTAATTTATTTTCAAAACCTTGTGGTTCAACTTGCACTAACTCACTGAGCTTGTAGTTCAATACCTAGCGAGTTTGGTATTGACCCGGTCTATTCCAATTTCAGTGCAACAATTGTGTTTAATTTATAATTTTTGAATCGGTATTTTTTTTAATTAATATAATGACATTAGTTTCCTGTCAAATTAACTCGCTTATATATAATATGATAAGTGCTGGTTATCATTGAGGGGAGTCTAATTTATCACAAATTACTAAGTAGGGTTCTTTGTTGTAATTTTTTTATACTAATTTGAGCAAATTCCAAAGTACGGGACTTGATTTGAACAATTACCCTGCCTTAAAATTCTTGTCCAAAGTATGGCTTCTAAATTTGAATGAGTAAACTGAGTCGTAAAAAAATGTATTTAAATCAAGAAAATTGGTGACTCCAAAAAGAATTATCGTAATTTAAATCATTAATTAGTATCTATTTAAGTGGAGAAATTATTAAAGGACTATCCCACCACGTCATCTATGAAACCACAAATAAAATTATGCTAACTTAAAATAAATCCTAAAATTTAGTAATAAGTTTAATCCCAAGTTTTAAGAAGTAAAATTTATAGGATAAATTCTAAAATTTATAATATTATTGGAGTATACTTTTAATAATTATAGGAGAACTTTTAAGTTAACACAATTTTATTAATTGATCTCATGCATGAATGTGGGATGATCTTATGTAATAATTTTTTTTTATTTAACTGGCCCTTTAATTATTAATAAAATAAATATATTTCATAATTTCTATATGGTCTACCTCAAATTTCTCAAGTTAGGCTCTGAAAAGGTCCTTGGCCCATATTATACATGTTTCTAATATAATAACTAGGCTTTTTCTAATTGGTGGGCTACAAATTAGGCCCCAGTATTTCCTCCATAGTCCAATCTCAAAGGAAATAAGTACTGGACAAATAAAAAAGATTTAATATTCAACTTATTCTTAAATTATATTAAAAAGGATAGATTATCTCTTAAATTTTTATTTGTGATAGTTTTCTCTCTAAAATTTTATTTTAAAATATATAAGTCCCTGAATTTTTCTTTTGAGACACAAGTCCCTAAATTAACGAAAAACTTAATAGAAATAGTTAAAAATTAAGAACTGTGGTTTTTATTTTAAAATTAAAAACTTGACGTGAAAAAACCATGTTAGTATCAGTTAAGGAACTAAATAGTTTCTATCAAGTTTTCGACCATTTAAAGACTTATAAGTAAATAAAATTTCAGAGAACAAATTATCTTAAATAAAAGTTCAAAGAATAATCTGTCTTTTTTTATATAGTTTAAAGACAAGTTGGGTATTAAGTCAATAAAAAAGGGATTTTACTCTTAGGCTTTTATATATTAGGGGTAAAAGTAGTGAAACAATGTTGAAAAGAAGATTAAAAAAAAAACACAAAAAGGAAAAAGAAAGAAAGAAATCCATGTGGCATAGGCAATAATAGTTTTTATGAAAGTTACTAATATGTCTATTTCAATGAAAAATTAAAGCTTAAATTGTTATAAATAAAAAATGTTTTAAGTCCTAATAGAGACTCAAATAAACCATTATATTTCTATTTAAGTTTATTTTTGAATTGCGTATTTACGCTACTTGTGTCACCGAAATGCTTGTCAATTTGTGCCATTTAACGTGACAATATGACCATAATTTTCAAATTAAACTTTATCACAATATATCTCCTAATTTTAGAATTTGCCATGTGAATCTTTTTCTCTTAAATTTGTAATTAAACTTTGTGTCATGTCAAGTGGGATAAAATAACTTGGAATATTTTTGGGGGCAAAAAGTTTTTTCCTTTGAAATATAACTGAAAAAGGAAAAGAATCACAAAATTCAATTGTTATGGGGTGTTCCAAGTATATACGTTGGGATTAATTTCACCTCAATAAAAAAGAAGAAGTGGAAACAAAAAGAAGGGTCTTCGATGTTGTGATTTGACTTGACATTTTGTCAAAAAAACATGGAATTGATCGATAGACAAAAGAAAAGTGCTCATTCACTTAAAAAAAATTGTGAATCAAATAACAAAATAAGCTCTAAATTGGAAGGAAAAAGGAAAAAAAAAAAGGAAAGAAAGAAAACAAATGCATTACCCTTGAACTTTCAAAACAAAACAATAATTTACTCCATCAGATGAAAGGTTGATGTGCTTCTTTTTATGAATATGATCAACTTGTTTTCTCTCTAGATGAAACTTATTCTCTCTTCCTTTTTTTGCATCTAAAGCCAAATGCTGCCTAAACATTGCAATGAAAGCTTCCACTCTCTCATTTAACTCCTCCTTTGAAAGCCTTAATGGAGGCTCATTATTTTTCTCTTCAACCTGCAGCTCTTGCAGCTGTTCTTCTGCTAGTTTGCCCTCAGATTCATTTCTTCTTTTCTTTACTTCAACTTCATTAATGGAAAACCTGAAATTGCCCATTTTCTTCATTTCTTCACCTATACTGCTTGTCTTGCCTTCTTGACTTTGGCTTGAAGATGGGTTCATGGAAGTGAAAAAAATAGCTAAAAGCACAATGTTTAACACAAGAAATGCCCAAGCTCGCCATTGTTCAACAAGAAACAAAAGCAAAGCAATTTTCAAACAAACCATTAATAGAAGTATGTCTGCTGTAAATGAAGCTCCATTCACATTCTCATTTGCATTTCTTCCCCTTTTGCATAAGTACTTGTAGCTCTCTTTCTTCTCTTCCGTATACATCTTCTTTTGCCTTGAAAACTTGGCCTTTTGGGTTACAAAATTAATTTAAGCGTAAAGTGACCAGACTAAGTGTTGTATAAGAAAAAGAATAGGAATTAAAACTAGAAAACGATGATATTAGCTTGAAACATGGGTAATTAGCCTGAATGCCACTGACACTGGCACACTCTGGCTCCACCAGTTGTGAAAATCAGAGTCAGGGGCAAACAAAAAGATAGAAAGGACGTGACTGAAGAGCGAAGAGATCAAGGAACAAAGGGAGACAAGAAAACATGATACACTCAAATTTGCAGTGATACTAATAATAAAGGTACCTTATGGATATGATTGCTTCAACTTCAACTTAGGATTTAGTCATGTAAGTTTGTGTATGTTAGGGCTTGGCGTGCAGTCTCCACCACTTGTGGGCCTAAAAGACTAAAACCATTTTTTTGCATGCCATATGCAGCTTTTTTTCCTTTGGACCATTTTTTCAAGTTTTGGAGTACTACGCTCTCCATATCTTTCTTTTTTTCCTTGACATTCAAACTTTATGATTTGAAGAATTCTCCTCTTACCGAGATATTAAAGGTTAAAATTCAGTCAAAGATTTCGAGTTCGAGATCTCTTACTTCCCCTACTTAGCCCCATTAGCCCCATTCTTTGCTTCTCATATACAATATTTTCAAACTAGAAGATCAATATGATCTTGACATACCAATTCAACAATTGGGAATTTGTATTAACTTATTGCTACATCATCTTAAGAGTAAATAGCATCAATAGTCCCTAAAATTTAACCAAACTTCTATTTTGGTCCCTATAATATAAAATATTCTATTTCGGTCCCTAAAATTTGAAAGTCAAATTGTTTTGATCCCAGTTTGAAAAGTTCTATTTCATCCTATAGTTTGAAAACCAAATTATTTTTGTCCATAAATTTTTATACTTTAATTATGTTTTAAAACTTGTTTAATAAAATATATATCTTTAAGATATAAATAAATAAATTTCAATTAAAAATTAGTATCCTAATATTAGAAAATATATAGTAAATTGGTACTTATGCACAAAATTAATAAAAATACTAATAGAAGGACCAAAATGGTTTGGCTTTCAAATTGTAGGGACCAAAATAGAATTTGGGTTAAACTTTAGGAACAATGGTGCTTTTTACCGTCATCTTAATTATTAGTAGTAATTAGTTAATATATTCATAAAATGGAAAAAGAAATAGAAAAAAAAGAAAACATATTATGATGGATTTGTGTACAGAGAAGTAGAGAAATGGCGAGCATATTGATTGATGTAATTGATGAAATACTGGGGGAAAGATTATGCCAATCATAGGTTTAAAAGAAAAAAAGTTGGTAAATGTAGGGTAATACTAATAGAAGGATCAAAATAGTTTGACTTTCAAATTGTAGGGGTCAAAATAGAACTTGGGTTAAACTTTAGGGACCAATGGTGCTATTTACTCTCATCTTAATAATTATTAGTAGTAATTAGTTAATATATTCATAAAATGGAGAAAGAAAAAGAAAAAAGAAAAAGAAAAAGAAAAAGAAAAAGAAAAAAAAAGAAAATATGCTATGATGGATTTGTGTTCAGAGAAGTAGAGAAATGGCGAGCATATTGATTGATGTAATTGATGAAATGCTGGGGGAAAGATTACGCCAATCATAGGTTTAAAACGAAAAAGTTGATAAATGTAAGGTAATACGAGCAATGCATTTCAAAATTACAAAATCTGCCAGACTCAAAGGGAGTTTGAGCCCCGCATGCCTTTTACCCAAAGACAAAGGGATTGAAAGGGGAAAATGGGAGCAGATTTTTGCCGGTTTTTGACAGCAACAATAGATTGTAAACGTGCTAGGTCTTCAGCACACTTGCCTTTTCTAAGACCATAAATCATAGGAAGGAAAACGACCCCACATGTAGACAAACAGAAAAATTAAATAAATAAAATATTTTAGAATAAAGAAATTACTCCATGTTAAACCTGTCCGTGGGCTGAGTTATTCAACAAAAATCTACGTATAAGGTCATTAGATAGAGATTTTAGGTGCAAGTCCTAGGGATGGCAGCGGTTCGGATATCTGCTTACTTTTCATTATCCATAACCGAAACCATTTAACTTTTCTCTATCCAAATCTGTTTAAAAATCGTTTAATTTTTAAATCTACTTTCCAAATCCCACCGTTCAAGTTAAGTGGATATGTGGATATCAACCTAAAAACCGAATTCGAATTCTAAATCACCAATTTCTTAAGTCAAAATTAAAAAAAAAAATAATTCAAGTACTTCAATATGTAACTAAATCAAATAGTAATTAATACAAAGTTTAAAAAAATTTGGTGATTTTGTTATATATTGAGTTTTAATGGAGTTTAAACGGTTTTTGATAGCGGATATCCGATGCCTTAAAACCGAAACCACTTCAAATCCATGACGAATAGTGATTTCACTATCTAAAACCGTTCAAAAACCGTTTATTAAATAGTTTAGGTTTTAAGCGATTTTAAACGGGACAGATATCTACTTAATAGCCGTCTATTGCCATTCTTAGCAAGTCCCACTTGATCTAACCATTTAATTATTTTATAAATTACTAATAAAATTATATTTTAAAATTTAATTTTAATACTAAAATATATTTTTAAATATAAAATATTAATACGAAACTAAATTTATTATTTTAATATTAAATTTAAATTAATCAAATCTAAATATGTTTTATTAGACGAGCTTGGTGGAGCATTAGACAGTAGATTTGAAAGGTATATTGGACACCTCTACCTCCTCATTCCGCGGTGGGTGCTTCTCGTTTTTGTTTTTTCTTTCTTTCTTTCTTTTTTTTGCTAAAATATGTTTCTGCTTGCTTATATAAATAAAGAAAGTTTCCCATGAAAAGAAAAAATGCTTATTAAACAGAAAAACAAAAGACAAGTTTTAGTATGAGTTTTTCTGTTGTCACTTGTCATGAAATGTTCGTAATTTTTAACTTATTCTTGTAACTCACTTGTTCATTATATTCTTCGTTGATTGCTTTAGAACTATTAGTTTATTTTAATAAACATTAATGTGGCCCATGTAATGGGTTGGCTTTACTATTAAAAGGCTCATATGATGGACATTGAGTTTAAGGAATTAAAGCCCTAGGTTTTCTATATAAATAAGGATTAAATGCTCCCCTCTCTCTTCATAATATAACATAAGATAAGATAACTTAATTCCCAAGTTATTAGAAAAGTACATACTTCTCATCCATAAGAGAAAACCTAAAAGAAAAAGGAAGAAAAGGGAAAATCCAAGAAGATCAAATCCTTTATTCAATTGTGGTTTTATTCAATTAATTATTTAGAGCTATAGATCAAGGTAAGTGCTCTTAATTTTCTTGTTAATTGAATTCTTATTATGGTTGATTCTATGGGATAAAAGATTCTATGCAAAGATTAATTTATATTTTCTATCATGGTGTATTTGAAAATATGCTAACAATTGGTATCAAGAGCTTATGTTATAAACCTATAGAATCACCATTAAAGATTATTATTACTATTATTGGTGTTCTTTGTATTCTTACAATTTTTTGTAACATATTAAAGAAATTATTATTTTAATGCTTCCGCTAAAACTTTTTACAAGAATTAAAGTTCATAATTTCTTGTGAATGGATTTTTGTTTTCTTGCAATTGAATTGTATTTTTATTTATTTATTACAATTTATGATCAATTGAGCAAAAGGTGTAAAACCCATCATAGGCTCCATTGAATAAAAGTATATATATTAAAAAAAATAGTTGGTCATATGAATTTTATATGCTATGTGTGACCATGATAATGGAATTGTAAGGAGAAAATTTCGTTGTTATTTTTCCGTAATGAAAGTTTTATTTTAGGATATTAAGGATGATTAATTAAATGTCTATTGCATGAAAAGTTTGTTAGTCACCAAAGTGGCCTAGCTTGAAAAGATATTTAGACATTTAATTGTTTGCTTTCAATTATTCATGTATTAATGCCATTAAATGATATAAAGAGAATGGATAATTGAAATTCATTAATTATATTGCTAAGAGGTCACCTAAAGGTGGACCATTGCTTATGATTAGTGACAACAAAAGAGACTAATTGATGTATTTGATGAATATGTTTGTATATCCAAAGATGACTTGCGTATTTATTTGAGTATGTTTTATTATCTATTAAAGTTTATTTGAGTTGGCATCATTATAGATTATGTATTTTAGGCATCACCCAAAGGTGAACTCAAATGCATATTTAAAGTTATTATTAATTTGTCTAAATCCTTTAAAGTTACTCAAAGCATTAATGTGTGAGCTTGTGTTTGCAGCAAATAACAACTTGTTCGCTATGGGGATTGGTCTGAACTAATCCAGTTCCATCTGGGTGTTATCGATTTAGATCTAGCCATAATTATGGATGAAAAGCCTGCAGCCATTACGGAGGACAGTACGACTGATGACAAGTCCTTTTATGAGGCTTGGGAAAGGTCCAATAGGCTAAGCTTGAACTTGATGCGAATGTCGATGGCTGAAAATGTTAAGCCATCAATGCCCAAAACAGACAATGCATGGGAATTTATGCAGAAAATTAAGGAATACTCTCAATCGGACATAGCTGACAAGTCCATTGTCGGGAGTTTGATGAGTAAGCTGACGACCAAGAAATTTAATTGGTCACAGCCCATTCATGATCATGTGACGGGAATGGGAAATCTAGCGGCTAAGCTGAAGTTGTTGGGAATAGATGTAAGTGAGTCTTTTCTTGTTGAGTTCATTATCAACTCACTTCCTCTAGAGTTTGGCCAGTTCGAAGTGAATTATAATTCACTTAAGGAAAAATGGAACTTTCAAGAAATTAAGGCCATGTTGGTTCAGGAGGAAGGGAGGTTGAAGAACGTAAAGGAACAAACTGTCCATCTCATGATTCATAAGGGAGATAGCAGCAGTAAGGTTAAATCGGGTAGTAAGGACAAGAAAACGGATAAGGCTCCACTGAAAGTTAAGGAGGGCCAAGTCCATAAGGAAGTGAGATGCTTCTTTTGCAAGAAGATTGGTCATCTCAAAAAGGACTATCCAAAGAGAAAGGCTTGGTTCGAAAGGAAAGGTACATATTATGTTTCAGTATGTTTTGAATCTAATCTTATTTAAGTACCTAGTAATACCTGGTGGTTAGATTCTGGTGCAACTACTCATGTGTCACATGTAATGTAGGGATTTCTTTCAATCCAGCCCATAAGCGGGAATAAAAAGTTTTTACATATGGGGAACAGAATGAAGGCAAGTATAAAAGGAATTGGGATTTACAGATTGATCTTTGACACTGGTTGTCACCTAGATCTAAAAAAGTGTCTTTATGTTCCTGAATGTGCTAGGAATTTAGTTTCTGTTGGAAAGTTGGATGATTTAGGTTTTAACTTTAAGATTGGAAACGGTACCTTTTCATTATGTAAACAAAAGTACATTTATGGATTTGGTACTTTGATTCATGGTTTATATCGTTTCAATCTTGATATTAATTTTGTTGAATCTCTATTTCATGTTGATCACAATATAGGCAGTAAACGTAGTGCACATAATGAACACTCTGCTTTCTTGTGGCATCAAAGATTAGGTCACATATCCAAAGAAATGATTTTGAGGTTAGTGGAAAGTGATATCTTACCTCACTTGGATTTTGCTGACTAGGATGTATGTGTGGATTGCATTAAAGGAAAGCAAACCAGTCACATATCAAAGAATCTAGCCACAAGAAGTAGTCAACTTCTTGAGTTGATACACACTGACATTTGTGGTCCTTTTGATACTTCATCATGAAATGATGAAAGATACTTTATCAGTTTTATTGATAACTATTCACGGTATAGTTACATATATCTTCCGCATGAAGAGTCTCAATCAATGGATGCCCTTAAGGTATTTATTGATGACACACCCGGACCTAGCACGACTTTTTCGTACGAACGGAATAGTGAAGAGTCTCAATCTACGTTATATTAAGTTTGCACGCATTTTCATGCATCAGTTTAGCCTAGATCTCAGTTTTTAGTTTTTAACCGGATTAAAACTTTAAACTCAAATCGGTGGATTTCGGGCCGGTGAAATAAGGTGAGTTTTTAGTATGTTATAGTACTCACCTTAATCTACGTCATATTCCGTTTTCACGAACTTTTGTGCATTGGGTGAGGGTAAAATTGAGATTTGGTCAATTTGGGCTAAATCTCGGTCTACGGGAAAATTGGACTGGTGTTTTTCGTTTTTGCCTCGGCGTATCCGTCATGGATACCATAAGGATCGCCTCTCTAAGTTTGTATGTCGAAAGGAGGAGAAACGAGTGCGAAAACCGAGGGAGGGACCGACCGAGAAACAGGCCGATCGAGTCCCTGTTTAGATATTTTATATAATATTATTATATTAAAAGATATTTATATATTATATTAATATATTTTAGATATTTATATATTATATCATTATAATATGTAAATATCTCATAAGAGGGCTTTTTGACTCTGATTTCGAGTAGAACTTGGCCCAACCCGTGTGGGGACCAGTCCAGTCCGGGTGTGGGGCCCACGGGCCCCTGGGGGCATTTTGGTAATTTTTGTCGAGAGTCCGATTTTCTCCCCGAAAACTCCCGGACACTTTTCTATGTGCCGGGCCCAGCCCGAGTGGGTGCCCCATGGACCCCCAAGGGTATTTTCATAATTTTTCACCAAATGTCCAATTTTTACCCCGAAACCTCTTGGACACTTTTCTAAGCCCCAAATCGCATTCAAGCCCAGTCGAAGGTCATGTTAGAGCCTCGTAGGTGCATTCATAAATTTAATTATGAATGCTAACGTATATTTTCGTGTGCTAGGGCTCCGGGTGAATTGAATGTAGCGATACTCCAGAGGTTGAGCTACATGGAGCGCTTGGGAGTATATGAATCTCCCAATACTATGAATGGCCTAGATTTCTTTGTTTAGCCACTGGGAACAAAGGTTTTAAAAAGGTTTTAAAAACATAATTGTTTTCAAAGGTTTTGGGATATGGGAAATCCACACACACACAATTGTTTGTGATATACCCACACAGTGAGTGGGATGTTTTGAAAAGGAATATAAAAACTCATGTGTGTGTGATTATATGTTTTAAGTATAAATGTTTTATACATATATATATAATTATGAAATGTTATTATTATGATTATTGAGGGTACGATGCCCTTGGAAGATGAGTGATTGAGATGGTTCCTTGGGGCTCCGATCTGTGGGAGCGTGGACCAAGTTGAGAGCATGCATGATACTCAGCTGTGGACCGCCTATCGAGGGGCACGGTGAGTCGAGCCTGGTTGGGAGAGGCACGTAGAGAAACTCGCCAGGGCTCCAGTTCGCTATGTTCCACCACAGCGAGGCACCACCGAGGGAACGGGCTAGAGAGGCAGAGAAAGAGAAAATGTGAAAATATTTTAGAAAGAAAGAGATAGCCCTCGGTGCAGTGAGTCATGAGACGATCGACGGGTCGAGCCTCCAGTACAAAAGAGAGATGCTAGCCCATTTGAGATTTATATGTTTTATTTATTTAAGAGTTTTTAAAAAGGGGTTCTCAGTAGGAGAACCAGAAAAGAGTTTTGAAACGAAAATATTTATATTATTATTATTTTATTTTGAATTTCCCTTATTTTCCCTAATCCTAATGGAGATTCTTAGAACCTTTGTCACTCACCTGTATCCAATGTGGATGGATGCAGATTCGTGTACGGAGTCAGCAAATAAGATGGAGGCTCACTAGGAGGCGTCGGTGGCTTAGGCATAGTAGTTTTCGCTGTGTAGGTATTCTTTTAAATTAGTCCATTGGTACATCTTGTAAGTTTAATTATTTTGTTAAATGATTTTATTTATAGTTTTAGTTTTGTTTTGTAGCGATGATATCTATTTCAAGCTTTACGATGCCTCGGATGCGTGGCTACAGACACGTACTTCGAGGTAGCACGGCGGTTGCCACGTGGCCGGCCCGGGCGGGTTGGGGCATGACAACTTTAATGGTATCAGAGCATTTAAAAGATTTTGACTGTTTTCAAAAGCTATAAAATATTTTTGAAAGAGTTTTCAAACGTTTTCGAAGCCAGTGGATTAAATAGGTTTAGAACTCTAGTGTTCGAGTATGTAGCTACTCGAAAGCATCATAAATAATCAAACCCACTCTTAGAATACCTTTTTTAGCAGCAAGCTACCAGATAGTGTTCTCAAGTGTGGTCTTAAGTGAGAAGACATCACAACCACCTTTTTTCTCGAGATTCGTGCAAGCAAGGCATGCTATCCAAGAAACTCCCCAAACCCAAATTTTCAACTTTTTATGTTTCCTTCTACTCGACAGCTAATCTGTGTAAGGGATGGTATTTCCCTTGAGATGACGAGATAGATGATGTCTCGTCCAGTCCTTCAAGAAAGCCTAGTTTGAGGCTTACCAGTGGAAACTGGCTCGATGCCCATAACCCTCGATGTTCAATCCTTGAAGTTGTGAACATCGAGACTCGCTAGTAAAGCAACGAGTTTGTAGCGTAAATTAGATGCGTTTCCCCATTCTTTACACTAGTGACGTGTAAGACTTGGGAGGAAATGATGCGATTAAAACGAGGTAAGGGGCCAAGGTGGGCATAACGTGCGTGAACGCTAACCTCACTTTTCTCGTTTTCTACACCGTTGGTGTGTAGCCTAGGAGAGAGAGTTGGGTTAGGATTGAAGAAATCGAAGGAGTCGATCACGGAGAATGTGGTTGACCAAACACCTCAAGACGTGAGATGAGGAACACGAGCAAATGGATCGATGATCGAGGAGGAGCTCACATGGAGCAACAAGACCCTTGGCAGTTAGGGTTCGAGGAGTGCTGCAGTGCACGGACAGTCGAACGCTTGGCCCTTGGAGTAGCGTATAAGGTGGTTGGGCTCGACCCAACACTGTGGTGAACCTGGTGGAATGAGCCCACAGGTTGGCAAGTTTGGTGGGATAAGCCCACAGACTGCCGGGATGATGCTCCTAGAAGCGGGCAAAAGGTGAAAGAGGAGTTGCAGCAAGTACTAGCTGACTTCTGTTGTACTTGCATAGTGGTGTGTAAGTGGTGAAAGAAAGGGGGTATTGGTGGACTAACGAGAGTTCGTTCGAAGTCAATCGAGGAGAAGTATCCAAGGAAATTGGAAAAGAAACAGTGAGCCCAAGATCCCAAGAGGTGAGATATGGGAAGATCACTTGAGGATGTGAAAGGATTGATAAGAGAAAACCTTAAAGGATTCAAGGATGGCCAAAAGGAAGAGCAAGGAAAAAGGAATAAGAGAGAAGCCATTCTTGGGAAATGATGAGGAGGAATAAGGCAAGGATGATAAAATGGAGAATGAGGAAAGAAGGAAAAGAGATCACATCCAAGTGGTCAACGAGTAGTACATCCGTTACTACTTGTTTGACCATTGGATACCAATGTTAAGAAGGGTAATGGACAAAAGAGAAAGGAAATGAAGATGAAGGAAAGGGAATAAAGAGAAAGATAAGTTGTAAACCTCCACTCCTAAGGGGATTAAAAGTGATGTACCCTTTATTATTTGGTTGATAATGAGAGTAAAGAGGAGGAGACCTCCAGAGGATGATGGGAAAGGACCTTATCATGGTCATGGTCAATGGGAAGTAAGCAAGCAAAGAAAAAGCATAATGCACGGCAATGATGAGGATGCCTACATGCGTGCTAATGGAAGGCACGAAGAGAATTTTTTCCAGAGTTGTGAAGTCATCATCAGAAGGAACTGGTGAGAAAGAAGAAGAGAAAAGAGAAGAAAAGCACGCCTTTAAACAAAGGATAAAGAAATGTTGTGATGTAGTGCGGAGGCTTTCTTAATAATGGAAGAAAGCATAAAAACCCTAGGTAAGAAAAGATCCTAGGCTAATAAAAGGAGAACAAGGCCTAGAAGGAAGAGAGACTTAGTTCAGTTGACGAACTAAGTTTTGGTTAACTAGGAGTAGAGCCTTAAAAGAAGAAAAGTATAACCTCTTACTATAAAACTTTAACTTAAATTAGTAGTAATGTCATAATAAACCATAGGTTAATAGCTCCAAATGACTGACCAGGATTAGTAAAAGAGTAAGATTAAGAAATTAGGAGTAGAGACCAAACCTAGGTAGGTAACCTAAGAATAGGTTAAAGAAAAGGAACAAAGAGGATTAAAAAGAAACCTAGAAAGAGGACTAAGAAAGATCTAGTGAATGAAAGTGTATAAAAGACTTAGAAACGGATGTTAGTGAACTTTTGAAGAAATTGTCCTAAACAGAAACAATTTTGAGAAAACCAATCTAAACAGAAATGATTTTGAACTTTGAAGAAATTGTCCTAAACAGAAACAATTTTGAAAAAAAACCACTCTAAACAGAAATGATTTTGAACTTTTAAGAAATTGTCCTAAACAGAAACAATTTTGGAAAACCACCCTAAACAGAAATGATTTTAAATTTGAAGAAATTGTGCTAATTTTGAGAAAACCATTCTAAACAGAAGTGATTTCAAATTTGAAGAAATTGTACTGATTTTGAAAAAACCATTCTAAACAGAAGTGATTTTAAATCTGAACAAATTGTGCTAATTTTACGAAAAATATCCTAAACAGAAATGATTTTAAATCTGGAGAAACTGCACTAAATTTTGAGAAAACCATTCTAAACAGAAATGATTTTGAATTTTGAAGAAATTGTCCTAAACATAAACAATTTTGGAAAACCACCCTAAACAGAAATGATTTTAAATCTGAAGAAATTGTGCTAATTTTGAGAAAACCATTCTAAACAGAAGTGATTTCAAATTTGAAGAAATTGTACTGATTTTGAAAAAACCATTCTAAACAGAAGTGATTTTAAATCTGAACAAATTGTGCTAATTTTGCGAAAACCATCCTAAACAGAAATGATTTTAAATCTGGAGAAACTGTACTAAATTTTGAGAAAACCATTCTAAACAGAAATGATTTTGAATTTTGAAGAAATTGTCCTAAACAGAAACAATTTTGGAAAACCATCCTGAACAGAAATGATTTTAAATTTGAAGAAATTGCTTTTAAAAAAAGAAACACTTTTGAGAAAACCGTCATAAACAGGAATAAATTCAGATCCTTCTCAAACAGAGTTGGGCCATTGCAAGCTGGAATAAATCATTTTGCATGCTAAATAGAACTGAATTATGGATAATTACCTTAAGTAAGAAAATACCTTAACGGAGTTTTGGAGAGTTACCTGAGGAGCTTCTTACACAAGACTAACCTCGCAATTTGAATTGGATTTATGCCTGCAATTTTTGAACCCCAAACTGGAGTCAAGCCAAGGCACTACATCATACAATGAATAAGTCAAAGGAAAAGAAAGAATAAACAAGGATTATCGGAGGCCAGAACCGAGATAAAAAGGAAGAAACCCCTGATTAAATTGGTGAAAGTAAGAAGAAACCCCTGACCACTTGATTTTGGAAGAAGAGAATAGAAGGATTAAATTTGTGAAATGGTGAAAAGAAAGGAAAGGAAATCCCCTGATTAGTTAGATGATAAAAGAAGAGACAAGGAGGTTGGATAGAAAGAAAAATTGGAGAAAATACAAGAGAAGGAGCTGTGCTAAGGGAAAAGATGAGGTTCAAACTCGAGAACAGAAGAGAATCGGAGTTGTTCTTGAACAAACATGATCGGAAGAGATTAGATGCGAATTGGTGGGCGTCAGCAACGAATAGTGATGCGAACACTATTCCAAAAAGGAAAGAAGGCTTCGAATGGAAGCCAAACCTCCCCAAGCTACCTTGTTTAATTTCGAGGACGAAATTTTTAGAAAGAGGGGAGAGTTGACACACCCGGACCTAGCACGACTTTTTCGTACGAACGAAATAGTATAAGATGGCGTATTAATTAAACAATATGTCGGTCCGGCTGTGTCTAATTAAGAAGAGAAGTTTAAATTAGGATAAGACGGAGTTGGAAGATAAAGTAATTAACCGTGCATGGAAATTAGTAAATGCCAAAAAGACCTCCAATTAAATCCCTAAGAAATTTATTATGGGCTCCGTTGGCACAAGAAATCAAAGGATTTAGCCACCGGGTGAAAATGGAAGAAAGTTGAAAAAAGGGAAAAAGTTTGACCCGGGGACGAGTAGACCCGGCGTCGGGCTCCCCTATAAATAAGGGAGGGCCGAACCCTTTTCTTTCATTTTTTCTTTTTCTTTTTCTTTTTCTTTCTTTTTCTCTTTTTCTCTATGGAGCCAAAACATAGGCATTTTGGAAAATTGACAGATCCGGACAATCTGGCAGGCAGAACAAGGTGAGTCTCTAGTATGTTATTGTACTCACCTCGATCTACGTTATATTAAGTTTGCACGCATTTCCATGCATCGGTTTAGCCTAGATCTCAGTTTTCAACTTTTAACCGGATTAAAACTTTAAACTCAAATCGGCGGATTTCGGGCTGGTGGAATAAGGTAAGTTTTTAGTATGTTATAGTACTCACCTTAATCTACGTCATATTCCGTTTTCACGAACTTCTGTGCACCGGGTGAGGGTAAAATTGAGATTTGGTCAATTTGGGCTAAATCTCGGTCTACGGGAAAATTGGACCGGTGTTTCTCATTTCTGCCTCGGCGTATCTGTCATGGATACCGTGAGGATCACCTCTCTAAGTTAATACGTCGAAAGGAGGATAAACGAGTGCGAAAATCGAGGGATAAATCGGTCGAGAAACAGGCCGATTGAGTCCCTATTTTAGATATTTATATATTATATCATTATAATATGTAAATATCTCATAGGAGGCCTTTTTGAGTCCGATTTCGAGTAGAACTTGGCCCAACCCGTGTGGGGTCTAGTCCAGTTCGGGTGTAGGCCCACGGGCCACCGGGGGCATTTTGGTAATTTGTCGTCGAGAGTCCGATTTTAGCCCCGAAACCTCCCGGACACTTTTTTATGTACCGGGCCCAGCCCAAGTGGGTGGCCCATGTACCCCCAAGGGTATTTTCATAATTTTTCACCAAGTGTCCAATTTTTACTCCGGAACCTCCTGGACACTTTTCTAAGCCCCAAATCGCATTCAAGCCCAGTCATAGGTCATGTTAGAGCTTCGTAAGTGCATTCATCAATTTAATTATGAATGCTAACGTATATTTCCGTGTGCTAGGGCTCCGGGTGAATCGAATGTGGCGATGCTCCAGAGGTTGAGCTACATGGAGCGCTTGGGAGTATACGAATCTCCCAATACTGTGAGTGGCCTAGATTTCTTTGTTTAGCCTCTGGGAACAAAGGTTTTAAAAATGTTTTTAAAACATAATTGTTTTCAAAGGTTTTGGGATATGGGAAATCCATACACACACAATTGTTTGTGATATACCCACACAGTGAGTGGGATGTTTTGAAAAGGAATATAAAAACTCATGTGTGTGTGATTATATGTTTTAAGTATAAATGTTTTATACATATATATATAATTATGAAATGTTATTATTATGATTATTGAGGGTACGATGCCCTTGGAAGATGAGTGGTTGAGATGGTTCCTCGGGGCTCCAATCTGCAGGAGCATGGACCGAGTTTGAGAGCATGCATGATACTTAGCCGTGGATCGCCTATCGAGGGACACGGTGAGTCGAGCCTGGTTGGTAGAGGTGCGTAGGGAAACTCACCAGGGCTCCAGTTCGTTGTATTCCACCACAGGGAGGCACCACCGAGGGAACAGGCTAGAGAGACAGAGAAAGAGAAAATGTGAAAATATTTTAGAAAGAAAGAGATAGCCCTCGGTGCAGTGAGGCATGAGATGACCGACGGGTCAAGCCTCCAGTATAAAAGAGAGATGCTAGCCCATTTGAGATTTATATGTTTTATTTATTTTAGAGTTTTTAAACAGGGGTTCTCAGTAGGAGAACCAAAAAAGAGTTTTGAAACAAAAATATTTATATTATTATTATTTTATTTTGGATTTCCTTTATTTTCCCTAACCCTAATGGAGATTCTTAGAACCTTTGTCACTCACTTGTATCCAATGTGGATGGATGCAGATTCGCGTATGGAGTCAGCAAATAAGATGGAGGCTCACTAGGAAGCGTCAGTGGCTTAGTCATAGTAGTTTCTGCTATGTAGGTATTCTTTTAAATTAGTCCACTGGTACATCTTGTAAGTTTGATTATTTTGTTAAATGATTTTATTTAAAGTTTTAGTTTTGTTTTGCAGCGATGATATCTATTTCAAGCCTTGCGGTGCCTCGGATGCGTGGCTATAGACACGTACTTCAAGATAGCGCGGCAGTTGCCACGTGGCCGGCCCGGGTGGGTTGGGGCGTGACAATTGATGAAGTGGAAAGGTAATTAGATGGAAAGGTAAAAGTTGTGAGGTCAGATAGAGGTCGTGAATATTATGGAAAATATGATGAGAGTGGACAATGTCTAGGTCCATTTGCAAAGTTCCTTGAAGGTAAGGGCATATGCGCACAGTATACAATGCCCGGTACACCACAACGGAATGGTGTAGCTGAAAGGCAGAACCGTACTCTTATGGAAATGGTTAGGAGTATGATGAGTTACAGTACTGTAACCATATCATTGTGGATGCATGCATAAAATACTGCTACATATATGCTTAATAGGGTTCCTAGTAAGGCAGTTCCTAAGACTCCTTATGAACTGTGGACAGGAAAGAAACCTAGTTTGAGGCACCTATACGTTTGGGGTTGCTCACCAGAAGTAAGGATATACAATCCATAGGAAAATAAGTTTGATGCAAGAACCATTAGTGGTTATTTCATTGGCTATCCAGAAAAGTTAAAGGGTTACAAATTTTACTGTCCTAACCATAGTACGAGAATGGTTGAGACTAAAAATGCACGGTTTATTGAAAATGGCCAGTTCGGTGGGAGTGGAGAACCACGAAGGGTGGATATTCAAGAAAATCAAGGTGAAAACCCTACATCTAGTACTTCTCCTGAAGTTATTGTTCCATTTGTTGTATCACAGTCACACAACATATTGAAACAACAAATAAATGTTCTAAACCCACAAAACGAACATGTAGGTGATGATGTTCTGAATCAAGAAGAGGAACATGTAAATGATGAACCGGTAAATGATGCACAAGTCGAAAATGAGCAAACAATGAATGAATTACATGAAATGGCATTAAGGAGGTCTGTAAGGCAGAAAAGATCAGCCATTTCAAAAGATTATGTAGTTTACTCACTTGAGCATGAATGTGACTTGAGCATTAATAATGATCCAATCTTGTTCAAACAAGCCATGGAATGTGATAATTCTAGAAAGTGGTTGAATGCCATGAAAGAAAAGTTGAAATCTATGGATAACAACAAAGTCCGGGAACTAGTTGAGTTACCTGAAGGTTCAAAACGATTCGGCTGTAAATGGGTCTTCAAAACCAAACGTGACTCGAAAGGTAACATTGAAAGGTATAAGGCTAGACTTGTTGCCAAAGGTTACACTTAAAAGGATGGCATTGACTATAAGCAAACCTTCTCTCCAGTTTCAAAGAAGGATTCCTTGAGGATTGTTATGACTTTGGTGGGTCATTATGATTTAGAGCTCCATCAAATGGACGTAAAGACCACTTTTCTTAATTGTGACTTAGAGGAAGAAGTTTATATGGATCAACTAGAAGGTTTTTCAACCACAGGAAAGGAAAACTTGGTGTGTAAGTTAAAGAAGTCAATATATGGATTGAAACAAGCTTCTCGACAGTGGTATCTTAAGTTCAATAATACCATTAAGTTGTATGGTTTTGTAGAAAACACTGTTGATCGGTGTATCTATATGAAGGTCAATGGGAGCAAGTTCATTATATTAGTCTTATATGTTGATGACATTCTTTTTGTTGCAAATGATGCTGGTCTGTTACATGATGTAAAGATGTATCTCTCTAACAATTTTGAGATGAAAGAAATGGGTGAGGCATCCTATGTGATAGGAATAGAAATATTCCGTAATAAATCACAAGGATTGTTAAAACTGTCTTAGAAAATTTACATCAATAAGGTGTTAGAGAGATTCAGAACGGAAAAGTGTTCTGCATGTAGCTTTTTCAGCCCATGGTTTATCCATGGAGTTCTTTAAATACATTCTTTTTCAATTTTGGTTTATTTTGGCATGATATATTGATCAAGTTTCTTAATTATTGCATTATCATAAGTGTTGAATAATCTCATTTTTAGCTAAATTTATTTGATTGATTATTGGACATTGTGAAATGGAATTAAGGTATATTTTTGTATCTTGAAACCATTCTGATTACTATTCTTGGAGTTGCTCTAAATATCATTATGTTACATTATAATGATTTCATCTATATATTTTTTATTTGTTAAATTTTAGATGGGACAAGGTACAAGTGTATGATGCAATTATTTGTCATTTTATCTTGCAGCTCAAAAAGGATTGTAGATTAAAAAGGAATCATTTTTCAAGTTAAAGTTGCAACTACATGGGTGAGTTTGTACTTCTAATGTTACACGTAGCGTTGTGGTAGTTTGTGTATAACTTTGTGAATTATATGTTAATCTTGTAAAATGACACAATGTACTGTTGTTATTTCTTTATCAATAAAATACATAATTATATTTATTTTATTTGATATATGTGTGTATATATATATATATATTATAGTTTTATTGCAATTTAGTGACAAAAATATTGTCAAAGGTTGTGACAAATTTTAATTAATTGCAATAAATTTTGTGGTTGACTTGTAATATATAATGAATAAAATTGTGACAGCATTAGTGACAATTTTTTTCAATTGTGACCGAAATATCTTTGGGCAGCTGACCGGATTCCAAGCATATTGTGACCGATTTTATTAAAATTTGTGACTGATTTTTTTGTCACTATGTTGTGACAAAGAAGAAATTTTGTGACGAGCAAAAATTAGTGACGAGGGTATCCGTGTCGGAAATTTTTTGTCACAAATTCTGTCACAACTTCTATTTTGTGACAAATTTAGGGTCTTCTGTGACATATTTTTTTGTCACGGTTGCCTAATTTTCTAGTAGTGGCTGGAATAGTTCCAATTCAGAATGGTGACAAGTTTAGTCAAATGCAATGTCCCAAGAGTGGTTTGAAACGAAAAGCTATGGAATCTATTCCTTATGCATCAATGGTTGGGAGTTTGATGGATGCTCAGACATGTACTCTGCCGGATATCAGTTTTGCTATGGGAATGTTAGGCCGATATAAAAGTAATCCCAGAATAGATCACTGGAAAGCTGCAAAGAAAGTCCTTAGGTACTTACAAGGAACCAAGGATTATATGCTCACGTATAGGAGATCAGATCACCTTGAAGTGATTGGTTACTCGGATGCAGACTATGTTGGATGTGTGGACTCAAGGAAATCCACATTGGGTTACTTGTTCTTATTGGCTAGAGGGGCAATACCATGGAAAAGTGGTAAGCAGTATGTCATTGCAACTTCCACTATGGAGGTTGAATTTGTGGCATGCTTTGAGGCCACTATTCATGCATTTGTGGTTGCGAAACTTTATCTCGGGGCTTTATGTTGTTGGCAGCATAGTTAGGTCGCTGAGAATTTATTGTGATAATTCTACAGTTGTTTTCTTGTCTAAGAATGACAAATACTCGAAAGGTGCTAAACACATGGACTTAAAGTATTTTTCTGTGAAAGAAGAAGTGTAGAAACATACAGTGTCTATTGAGCATATTGGTACTGACATGATGATAGTGGATCCGTTAACTAAAGGATTACCCCCCAAAAATTTCACTGGCCATGTTGAAAATATGGGCATTATAGACATGTCCTTGTTAGCATAATAGTTTGTTATGTATATATACATAAAGAAGACTTGTTTCATTTGTTATGACACTGGATGAATTCATTTAAGATTGTATTTATGTTTCTGCTTATTACTTCTCATCTACATTAGGTTATGTACATGTATTGCTTGTATGATGAATAATTGTGTCGTTAAGGACATTAAAGTTGAGGATTATAGTTTTTCTCAATTATGGTTACTCTCAATTAAGGCTATTCTGACTTGAGTTAATTTTGTGATACATGGAAGGAATCAAGTTGTTATATAATTTGTGACCACCATGATCCAATTAATTCATTTCAGTTAAGGACGATGACTTGATAAATTTCAATATATGGTGCGTACTTATGGTTGTTGAATCTTCAAGTCATCACATGGGCCAAGTAGGAGATTGTTAATTTAGTTTAATAAACATTAATGTGGCCTATGTAATGGGTTGGCTTTACTATTAAAAGGCCCATATGATGGACATTGAGTTTAAGGAATTAAAGCCCTAGGGTTTTCTATATAAATAAGGATTAAACCCTCCCCTCTTTCTTCATAATATAACATAAGATAAGATAACTTGATCCCCAAGTTATTAGAAAAGTACATACTTCTCATCCATCAGAGAAAACCTAAAAGAAGAAGGAAGGGGAAAATCCAAGAAGATCAAATCCTTTATTCAATTGTGGTTTTATTGAATTAATTATTTAGAGCTATGGATCAAGGTAAGTGCTGTTAATTTTCTTGTTAATTGAATTCTTATTATGGTTGATTCTATAGGATAAAAGATCCTATGCAAAGATTAATTCATATTTTCTATCATGGTGTATTTGAAAATATGCTAACAAGAACAGCATTTGAATCATCTGTAAATCTGAGTGTATATGCAAATAAAAGAATGGCATAGCAAGGATTTTTTCTGCAGCTTCCAAAGTTTAAATTTCATTAGGTGAAAGCCTGACTGCAACTCCATTACTTTTCAAGCTTTTGGCCAGTTAGAAGGAAATGGAAGAGAAGTTAGGTTCAACAACAATGGATATATGTAAAAATATTGTTAAAAAATGTAACAATATATGTATATGATAAGACAGAGTTGCATAAATGGTGAACAGGTGGAGCTTAGTAGCTTATTAATCTCGCTATATCAACAAAAGTAGTTAATGGAAAAGCATTCCTCAAGAATCACTCAGCAAACCAACCCTCCAAGCTCCAACCCATTTTAACTTTTAAATATTCCCTTGATTAGATTATGTGAAATTCATCTCTATCACCACCGTTTTTTGGTGGACAAAGTCAGAAGCTACACAAAACAAAGACATAACACTTTCTTTAGGTTATATCTTCAACAGCGTAAAGGCAAACCGAACCATTATGGAACAACTGTAATTATAATAGACATGTCACAAGATGGATATCGTTAGTTCTACTAGCTTGATTCAAAAAAATCCATTACCTTTTCCTTTGTCTATTCTTACATTCAACAAGAATGCTACAAAATCCGATTATATAATAACGCCTGGCCCAAAAAAAAATCATCAAGCAAAACCAGGCACTAAGACTAGTGAAATAAAAAAGGCATTTAAAAATCTTCAGCACAGGGATTAATTAAAGCCATCCGCACGGGTGTGGAAATCGTAGCAATACATCTTGATTCGGAGAACACAAGGAATAAAAATAGTTATATAGAAAAAGGAAACCAACCTGACGAGCAACCTGAACCAATCAGCGACTGCCCCTAGAAGATTCATTAGACAGGTTAGACTTGGCCATTTCTTGAAAATTATTTTCTTTCTCCTCAGCCTTTTTCTTTGAACTGCTTTCTTCAGAAGTCTTTTCATTTGGATCACTAATAGATTCCTCCTTGTGCTTCATCTGGTAGGTGTATTGAAGAAGTCCATCGTTTATGTTGTCCACCTTAGTTAAAGATTCATTAGTTAAATTTGATGCTTTGGCATCTTTCAAGATGGAATGCATGAAGAAAACTTTTGCCTTATTGGAGCTCATTTCAGAAGATGGAAATGTTAAAATCTCCCTAGAGCTGCCTTTTCTGACCAACACAGACTCATCTCTTAATTTCATGTCATCTTTTGTAATACTTGAGACAAGTCCAGATTTATTAAGTGCCATGGCACTTACATTGACATTTTTTGATCTTGATAAAGGATCCATATTACATTTAATAAGCGTTAACCCAGGCTCAAAATGGGCCAATGTGTTACACCCCAATCCGAAGGTCGAGAATGTGACAATCGTCACGTGTCATGAATTGTGAATGGCACACTTCATCCACAACTCGAAGCTCGCAAGGCTTATAGCATCTCAAACTCATTTGGTAAATCAATTATAACTTGTCATGCAAGATGGATAATAAAATTCTAAAATATTTATATAGTTCAAAACTTGTATGAAAATAGTCGTTTTATAAAATCCACACATTCATGTATTCTTACATATGTAGATCAAAGAAATAGAAGTTGAAAAACTCTTCTGAACTAACTTTATAAACAAAACATGGGTAACTTCCACATATTACAAAACAGTCCCTTAAATTAAAAAACATAAACAAATGAAAGTTTAGAAGTAGTTCAAACTATGCCAGTGAATCTAATAGTAAGGATGTATAAGTCATACAGACTTACAAAGGTAAGTCCAAAGTTGAGTCTTGATGCCTAGCAATTTACGCTTTATGCACGATTTACTGTCCTGAAAATAGATTTAAAAAATAAGGTGAGTATATGAATTATACTCAGTGAGTGGAACAAGACCAATTATTAAATAATTGGAGTAATAGTACATATATTTTGACGTTAAGAACTAAAAATACTCAACAACTCATGAAAATATTTAATTATCGTATTGACCGTAGGTAAATATTTTCTTATTCCAAAAAAAAATAGAAAATTTAGGTCAAAAACTAAAAAAAATCCATAACTCAGTAATGAATAAAAATAAGTAGTAAAATTGTGAAAATTAATTTTATTTTATTTTGGACTTGCCAAGCGTACTTTAAACAAATGAGATAAGGCACATGAATTCTTAGAAAGTGGAAATTCATATATCCAATATTTCATAAAGTAGTTCGATTATTTTAAGAATCCATAAATTGAGATTTAGTGAAAGTAAAAAAAAATTTTCAAAAAGATTTATTTTATCCTTTGGGTTTGTCAATAACCAACCCAAACCCATACCTGGTTGGAAAGGGGCTTGAGTCCGTCAGGAAAATTTCACATTTTTCTTTAACTCATTAAAATGTCCATCCTCGACATTGGCATTAGCCTTCACCATGGGTAGTATGTGCCTATGTCCACTGTACTTCCACAGGGATCAATTAATCAAATATCAGTGTGCACAATCAACCCCTGTACCATCCATACCATGTGAGAGTTAATCACTTACTCACGCCACCTCCATAAGGTTGGACTGTGAGAAGCACCACTGCAATGAGTAACCTTTCATTCACCAAAAACATGATAAAAACATGTATAAAAGATATCACAATTCATCCATAATATTTGGCCAACTGGCCCAACAAAGCATAAAAACATCGTAATTCGATTATGCATCATTTGGTCAATTGGCCCATTATTAAAATCAAATTCAACAATACCAAGTTTAATCAAATTTACCGTACGTATAGACATTTGATTACTAAGAATCATGAAGTAAATCCATTCATCTCAAAACCATCAAGATTCAAAGTTTATAAGAAAATATCATGTATCGTAAATCAAGTTCAAGTTCAAGCTCAAGAAAATCAAACCTATTACAATAGAAAATCATTTCAATTACCAAAACATTTTGATTTATTTAAACTTTACTCTAGGTCTAATAAAGTTCCACTCACCAGTTTAGGGACGGTGCACTGTCACGCCCTGACCCGAGGGCTCGGCCACTTGACAACCGCCGTACCATCTCAAAATGTGTGCCGTGAAAGGTAGGCTATCCGAGATGGTACAAGGCATAAATAAGGTGTACTCGAGCAATATTTGAAAATATACAATGAAAATAATATAGAAAATATCATAAGAGATTTATATACTAAAAGTGGCACATTTTATGGTGCAAATATGCAGCGGAAAAGATATAATAGTATACAATACTATTCCGAAGCCAGGATTCACAAGGGATCTAGGTGGAACCTACAAAATCGTGGTCAACTGGCGAAGAATACCAAAAATCACTGTCCACTGGGACGTCTGCCGTCCTTTGTTGGGTGACCTACAAAAATGAGTGAATGTGGTGAGTACAAATATATATGTACCCAGTAAGGGACCCGATTATAATGACCTATCACCTCAGGCTGGGGATATGAAATAATCCAAATACTTATTTAATAAAACCATTTTGTGAAATCATAGATGAAATCCTGAAACCAAATCAAATATCAAATCTCATAAATGGGCTGGCGTCTGAAATCATCCTAAAGGTACACCCGTGCACTTGGGTGCCTCGCTGGACCGTCAAGGGCTTCAACTCATATCTTAAAACCATTACTCTTTATTCTTTAGCCCGTTCCCTTCACGTTACCATTGCTATGGGTGGAGCACAGCTACACTCGAGCCCTGGCGAGCTTTCCCTGCGGGCCTCTCCTAGGGTCTTGCACTCACAGTGCCTCTCAAAAAGCTGTCCACGGCTACTTGGTTGGTGGCATGCCTCACTCGGTCCATACGCTTCCTCTCATCGGAGCACCGAGATCCTTTCAATCCCTCAACTCCCATCGGTCATAATCATCAATAAAACATAATAGTATAATTTCAAATTTTCTTTTAAAACCCACCCTTAAATCCATTTATAAACTCGTATATGAGAGTGGACAATCCATATCCCAAAACGTTATAAACATTTTATAAAACAGTTTATAAAGCAAATTTGAAAATGGTTGACCCTCAGTGGTCAACCACTATAATCCAAGCCACTCACTAGTAAGGGAGATTTATATACTCCCGAATAAAATGCCTTAGCTCGAATGCTACTACTCGATCTTGTACAATCTCATACCTAAATAATCAAATTGAAATCTAATTTGATTAATTAAGGTATTTGACTAACAACCGATATCAAAGCATGCCCTAATTAGGTTTTCCAAAGTCTCGCAACTAAAGTGGAAGTGTCCAAAAGTAAATCGAAGTTAATTGGGGTCTAGGGATGTAAAAAGACCAAATTGCCCCTGCTACAATGTAGCTCCGATGCGGCCTAGGGTCACTTCCTCACATGAGTGGCCAATTTGGGAGATTTCCTCCCAAAATTGGTGAATCCGGTGCGGGATTGGAGTGAATCCCGCTTGGGACTTGCCTCTGTTGGAGGCCGAGGAGGTGGTTCCTCCTCCTCCAAGCTCGGTTCAAGCTCAATTTGACACCAATCAACCCATAATTCGAAACACACACACTTCTACACCTAAACTAAGAGACTATAGCTTCAAAAACTAAATTGAATGGTTAAATATGCCTGAAATTTGTTTGAAAGTCTAAGGGTGCAATTGGTTTTGAACAAAAATGAACTTTGATCTTCAATTCAAGATATCTCCTAGCTCAATCCACGAAATTCAGCAAATAAGCAGTCAAATTGAAGCTTAAGGAGTCTATAACAACATACCAAGAAATCAGCCAAAGCCAATGGTTGTATTGAAAGTTATGGCTTAAAGAACACAATGACTCTAAGTTGAATTCTTTGAAGATCTTGGAGATTTTTGATGATTTTGGTGTTGTTGATCTTCAAGGAAGCTAAGGAAGCTGATGGTGGTGTTTAATGAAGTGTTTGAAGGTGATTTGAAATGCTGGAAATGGTAGAAAGTTGAGAGAATTCGAAGAAAGTTTGAAGAGAAGTGAAAATGCTGAAAACCGACCTCCCATATAAATAGTTGAGTCCAACGCTGGACATGCTTTGGTCTGAAATCGGAGACAACCTTTTTAGGTTGACTCTTGCTCATCTTGATCCAATTGCCTTGGTTTCTGAACACTTAGTGCACCCAATTGACTCCGGACTATAAATTAGGGTTTTTAAGCTAGTAATTAAGCTAAAAGAAGTTCAAAATGTGCTTAATAAGCTCCAATTCATCACATAGCTTTACAACTATACACAAATTTCACAACTTGACATGTGCGGACTAGGTCCAGGTATGTCAAATTTCCCCCCTTAAGACAATTTCATCCCCGAAATTACATTAACCAATTCTCAAACAAGTGGGGGGAAGTCACGTCTCATGTCACTCTCGATTCCCAAGTTTGTTCTTTGTTTTGCGAGCTTATCCACAATACTTGCACTAAGGGAACATATTTATTCCTCAAGGATCGAGCTTGTCGATCCAATATGGCTACAGGTTGAACTTAAAGTTCAGACTTTTCTTCAGCTTCATTGTTGGAGTCTGAAGCACATGTGATGGATCAAGTACATACTTCCTAAGCATGGATACATGAAATACATCATGTATTCTGGCCATATCAGGTGGCAACTTCAGACGATATGCCACTGGCCCAATCCATTTAGTGATAAGAAACAAACCTATGTACCTTGGATTCAGCTTTCTCGCCTTGCGAAATCTGATAACACCCTTCCAAGGAGAGACCTTCAAGAAGACTTGATCTCCTACTTGGAATTCTAAAGGCGTTCTCTTGCGTTGCACATACTTCTGATCTCGATCCTGGGCGGCCTTAAGTCACTCTCGAATGAATTTCACCTTTTTAGTGGTGAATTCAATCTCTGCCTTGTTGAAGATTCGCCTTTCTCCTACTTCATCCCAATATAATAGGGTTCTACATTTCTTCTCGTACAGAGCATCGTATGGAGTCATACCAATACTAGATTGGTAGCTATTGTTGTATGCAAACTCCGCCAAAGATAGGTAAGTGTCCCATCCATCGGTAAACTCAAGTGCACATGCTCGCAACATGTTTTCCAATATCTGAAAGCTGCGTTCTGACTGACCATCGATCTGTGGATGAAAAGCGGTACTAAAGCGGAGTTGGGTTCCCATTGCTTAATGGAAACTACTTAAGAATTGTGAAGTGAACCTTGGATCACAATCTGAAACTATGGAGGCTGGAACTCTATGGAGTCTGACCACTTCATTCATGTAAAGCTACATAAACTGGTTTACACTCCATCTCATGATCATTGGTAGGTAGTGTGCTGACTTGGTAAGTCGGTCCATGATCACCCATACAGCATCAAGTCCATGTTTGATGAGCACAAAACTAGTCACAAAGTCCATAGTGATGTGCTCCCACTTCCATTCGGGAATTTGTAGTGGTTGAAGTGTCCCAAAGAGTTTTCGACATTCTGCTTTCACTTGTTGACATGTCAGGCATCTCGCCACAAATGCAACAACTTTTCTCTTCATTCTAGGCTACCGGTAATGATCTTTGATGGTTCGATACATTTTGGTGCTGCCTGGGTGCATGGCGAATGGTGAAGAATAAGCTTGCTGAAGAATAATACCCTTAAGGTCAAGGTCGTTCGGCATGCAAACTCGACCTCTAAATAATAGAAATCCATCATTTCGAACTAAGAACTCAGATTGTTCACTTGACTGCAACTTCTGAAGCTCTTGCAGTAATCTTTGATCAGAATTCTAGAGATCACGTATCCGATCATCTAACACCAGCCTTGCTACAATCTGTGCAATCGATGCACCATCGTGGAAGTTGTAGGCCAATCTAGCTCTAGTTGACCTAAGCTCTACCAATTTTGGCCAGTAAACATCTCTGACTATCGCCAAAGGAGTAACCACGTTCCGGCTCAAGGTGTCTACAACCACATTTGCTTTGTCGAGATGGTAGTCGATGACAAGATCGTAATCCTTAATGAGATCTAGCCATCGCCTTTGCCTCATGTTCAAATCATGTTGGCTCATGAAGTGCTTGAGGCTCTTATAATTAATGTAGATATGACAAATTTCACCATAAAAGTGTTGACGCCAAATCTTCAAAGCGAAAACTATGGCTGCAAGCTCCAAGTCGTGAACTAGATACTTCTCCTTGTTCGGCTTTAATTGACAAGAAGTGTAAGCAATTACTCTTTCATCTTGCATCAACATGCATCCAAGTCCTTGATGTCAGGTGTCAGTGAACATGGTAAATTTTTTGCCACTCACTGGTAGGGCAAGTACAGGTGCTGATGTCAACTTGTCCTTTAACTTCTGAAAACTCTCTTCGTAGGCATCTGACCACAGAAACTTAACGTGCTTGCAAGTCAGCTTCATTAAAGCTACGGAAATCGTGGAAAATCTATCTACAAATCTCCTGTAATATCTAGCTGATCCCAAGAAATTTCGAATCTCTGTGGGGTTGGTGGGACGTGTAATGCCTAGCCTCAAACTAATTTGGATTGGAGCCATAGGCTAATATGTTGGAAAATTTTACATGACATGCGTGTGAATATATTCTTAGGGAAATTAGAAACAACTTTTACCTAGTGAAAATTTTCCCATTTTGAAGAACTTAATTCCTACACCATTAGGACAAATTTCATGCATGGTAGAACAAGGCCTATTTTGTGTATTATTTTACAAAAATTAATGTACCACCTTTCGAGAGTTGCCTGGCTTCTACAAAAAGGTTAGAAAACTCCTCAGTGAGTCTATGTGGAGACCCGGCCCAACCTGCAAGGTATTGTCCGTTTTGGCCCGAAGCCTCACGGTTTTATCCTACTCAAAAGACGCCTCACAGTATTGGGTTTGGGTCTCAATATATATATCACATTGAAATCCCATATCCTGATGATGTGGGATTGGGGTATTACAGTCTAAGACTTTTTGAAGCTATTGCGGTATTTTTCTAAAACATCCTAAGTTAGAGAAAAAACTGTCGTTAAGTCCAATGGCATTTTCGTAAATATTAGCAACGTTACAAATTTAATTTTTCTTCATTGAAAACGATTTTTCCTACAGTGTTGAAAGGTTCCATGTTGTCATACACTGTTTGAACTTGAAAACTGCCAAGTTGTTGTGTGAAATTATTGGTAAAAATTACCATTTTACCCTTATACAAGTTTTAAATGCCAAAATGAAGCAATTATTCCCAATAGCTTAATGACTTAAATACTTTGATAAATTCACCCCATTTTTGTAAAACTTTGCCAATTGGTTTTAGTTTTAAAATTCTTTTATTCTATCCCAATTTATATAATTTCTCTTTAGGACACAAAGGTAATTTTTGAAATTTAATGAGGGCATTTCTGTAAATTGACCACTTGAATAGTCTAGACTTTTCAAGACCACTTTTTTGGCTTTCTTCTTCACTTTTTCATCACCATTGCCGAAACTTCCTAGCCAACTTTCTTCCACCATTTTTCCAACTTTCAAACTTCTAGTTTCTTCCATACAATTTCCCCACAATTTCCCCCACCAAAAATACCATCAAATTTCACCAAATTTCATCCAACTTTCCAAGAAATTCATCACCTCACCTCCCAAACAACACTTTCATCAAGAAAGTTTGAAGAAAATCCTTACAAATTACATCAAGTGCATGAGTTTCAACTTTCCATAAAACTCAAAGGTGTGTTTTCATTTCCTTTTATTCCTTTTATAATTTTAATCATGAAATAATGAAGATTAAGTCTCATGCATGAAAACTTTGCATTTTTCTTTAGATTATTGTTAGTTTATGGCTCCAAACTTTCAAAATATTTATGCTCCATGAGGCTATCGCATAAGTAGAGAATGAAGGTGTTAGAATAGTCTCTTGAATATAGAGAAACTTAGGTGAACAAAGAAAAATCTAGTTTAGCACTTAAATGACTAAATTCTATAATGACCTTATGCCATCCTAGAGAAAGTGCCATATTTTTGGTAATACCCATAGGGTTTTGTTCCATAAATGGTAGTTTGGCAATATTAGAAGATTTGAGAAATTGGTGGACAGAACAATGGTTAAGGTAGTTGTAGTGTAAACCTACAATTTGGCCTAAAAGAACCCACATTGGGCAAGTACCACAAGGAGACCTAGTTAAATGCCATTTAGAGTTTGCATAAGTCACAAATGTGATAAGAAATAAATGTGGTTGGTTAGTGTGATTAAACAAACCCCATGATGAAAAATGGTCATTCCAAGTCTATGGAAAATTCTCATTTTTGCCTCCAAATCACAATGTAGGTGTTCAAATCCAATTCTTTTTTATTTATGGCATCCTATCATGCCCTGACCCTCTCGAGCCGGCCATGTGGCAACCGCCGTGCTACCTCAAAGCACGTGTCTGCAGTCACATATCCGAGGCACCCCAAGGCATGAAATAGATATCATCGCTGTAAAACAAAACTGAAACTTAATTTAGAAATCATTTAATAAAATAATAAACTTTAAAAGTAATACCAGTGGATTAATTTAAAGGAATACCTACGCAGCGGAAACTACTAAGCCTATGCCACCGACATCTCCTAGTAAGCCTCTGATCTATCTGCTTACCCCGTACGCGGATCTGCATCCACCACATTGGACACAAGTGAGTGACAGAGGTTCAATGAATCTTCATCGGGGTTAGGAAAAACAGGGGTAATCCAAAACTTAGTAATAATAAAATAAATGTTTTTCTTTCTTAAAAACTCTTTTCGAATTCTCCAAGGAGAATTTACTTTAGAAACCATTTAAATAAATATATACATAGCATGGATTGGCCTCTATCATACTAAAAGCTCGACTCGCCGGTCGTATGCCTTACTGCACCGAGCTCTATCTCTTATCTCTTTAAAATCATTTTTTCTTTTTCTCTTTCTCTAGCTCGTTCCCTCGATGGTGCCAAACACTGTGGTGGAACACAGCTACACTCGAGCCATGGTGAGTTATCCTTAGCGCCTCTCCCAGGGTCTCCGCTCACCGTGCCCTTCGATAGGCATCCATGGCTACGTCTCATGCATGCTACTCAGACTCAGCCTACGCTTCCTTATATCGGAGCTTGAGGAACCCACTCAGTTGCTCTTCTCGCATCCTATCCACATATATATATCATAAATACATTTATATACATAAAATATATAAACATACACACACAAGCCTTATTTATATTTTCTTTAAAATCATCCCACCCTCTAAGTGGGTGTATCACAAAATAAAAATGTGTGTGGTGGATTACCCTTATCCCAAAACAATTGTAAAACCTTTAAAACAATTTATATTTTTAAAACGTTTGAAAATGTTTGTCCCTAGTGGCTAGGCACTGAAATCTAAGCCACTCATGGTATTGGGAGGTTCGTATACTCCCAAGCGTTCCACATAGTTTAACCTTCAGAGCATCGTCACATTCAATTATCCGGAGCCTTAGTACACGGAAAAACATGTTAGCAATCATAAATAACTATGAATGTACCTAGGAGACTTTAGCATGACCTAAGAGAGTGTTCGGATGAGTTTTGGGGCTTCGAAAGTGTCAGGGAGATTCCGGGGTCAAGATCGGACACTTGACAAAAAATTACCAAAATGCCCCTGGGGCTAGTGGGCCGTCCATACTAGCTGGGCTCGGCTTGCCCCTGTTTGGGCCACACAGGCTCTCCCATGCGGACTGGGCTGCACAATGGCCCAAGTCTAGCGTGGGGGAGTGGGCAGCCCGCTCCCGCGAGGGACTTGGCCAATTTTGGTCACTCCCGCGAGGGAGTGACTCGGCTTCCGATCTTGCCAGCCTCAGGAACCGAGGATTTTCCTCGATTTTTTAGCCCCTCGGTCCATGACTTGGCATGAAAATTAAGACAGACATTCCTTTCGCCTCCCACAACGCGTTTACCAAAGCAGAAACGGTATAAGCTCAAAGTTCCTAGATCTCAAATCTAAACTTAAAATCTAACTAAAAAGCTAAACTAACTTTGAGCTTGGATCTCTCTTAGATCGATGCATGGAAATGCGTGAAAACTTAATAAAATGTAGATTAAGGTGAGTAGAATAACATACCAAGATCTCGCCTTGATCCTTTCGTCGGATTGTCCAGATTGGCCAAAAGTCCAAAATTACTCCCAAAGAGCAAATGAGAGGAGTGGAAGAGAGGGAGAGAGGTAATCACCCCTTATTTATAGATAAGCTCGACACCGGGTCTACTCGAACCCCAGGCCAGACTTTTTTCCCCTCTTTGTAACCTCTCATAATTTCAATCCTTGGCTCGATCCAATGACCAATTCACCAGTGGACGTCCAATCCGTTGGCAATGGACTTAAAGAAGTCCAAATTATATTTCCATGCATGGTCACCTATCTCATCTTCTAACTCCGTCTTATCTCAAGCTTAACTTCTCTTCTTAATTAGACATATCTAGACCGACGTATTATTGAGTTAATACGCTGTTTTGCACTATTCTGTTTGTACGGAAAAGTCAGATTACGTTCGGGTGTGTCAACTCTCCCCTCCTTCTAAAAATTTCGTCCTCGAAATTAACTGAGGTAGCTTGGAGAGATTTGGCTTCTATTCCAAGCCTTCCTTTCGTTTTCGAATAGTGTTCGCATCACTATTCGCTACTGAAGTCTATCACGCTTCCGCTACGCACTTTGATTATTCCCTTTCTCAAGAATAGCTTCATCGCCCTTCTACTCTTAAGTTTGAACCTCACTTTTTCCTTAACATAGCCTACCCTTATCCAAATATGGGTTAGGCTTTCTTCACTCCAATTGTGTCACTTGGAGGTTTTTCCTTCGCCTTAGTTGTGCTTACTCGATCTTCTCGCTTTGTCCTTGTCTCATCCTCCAAGTCTTTTTTGATGAGACTATCCTCTTGCTACTTCTGAAGTTCCACACCTCTTACTCTTCTTAGGAGTTCCTTATCCTTTTCTCTGCCACTACCTCTCACTTTGAGGCCATCCTCTGACACATTCCTCGTCATTTCGTGGTCTTGTACTCATCTTTGTAACGAAGATATCGGGGAAGACCCTAGGTTAACTCCCTCGCCTTCTCGGCGATGCCATGGTGAGTTAAATGTCTCTCCCCTATCTTGGTCTTGCTTCTCTAATCCGTTCCTTGGTTCCATTATCTTTCTTTTCTGATCTTCGTCCTCTCAAACCTTGTGGTGTATGAGTCAAGCTCCTATACACACTGGCCCATACTTGGCCACAGCATACCAGAGGAATCAGAGATCATGCCCTCTCGACTCTCACACTTTGACTCACTCTCTGACCTCCCATCTCTATCTCAACTAGGGTCCCTGGACCATTTCATCTCATCTCACATCCTCTCTGGGATGGAGAACTCTGGGTGGCCTCATGCACTCCCCAAACACAATCTGGTCAGTCCTCTCGAATGGTCATCACAGAGATCCTCAAGATCCCGTTCTTTGACCCTTCCTCTCATGGGGATGCCTCACATGGCTCCGAAGTCACTCATACTTGAGCCTCGACTTCATACCCATCCATGCCATTTCTCTAGCCTCTTAGGCTTTCATTTATCTCTCACTCCCTTGGAGCGTCCACTTCAGGAGGTGTCACGTGTTTCTCTTTCTTATGATCTCCTTTCTTCACATTAGCTTCTTTGCTAATGGTCTACTTCTTTTCTTCCTTTCCTCAACAATACTTTCTGGGGGTTTCTTTATCCCCTTCTCTATCCTTTTCTTTCTTTCCATCTACCCACGTCCATTATGGGGTCCACTTTTCTCTTACCTTCCTGTCAATGCGGGACAGTATAATTCATGCATTTCACACTCGTGTGGCATCCTTTGTAGCTTCTTCATCTCCCTATTTCTTTCTCTTGAGGTTTCTCCTCCCTTCACTTAAATTACCCTTATCTGGGGTCGTTGCCATCCTTAGGCATTATCTTACAGTCTTGTCATCTCTATACCCTTTTTCCTTAGGGTCATCTCTATATCCTTCCTCTTTTCCATACTCCTTTACCCTGACCTACGTGATCTTTCACGTCTTACCCAAGGTTTCCTTTACCTTGCTTTATTCTTCCTTTTCTTTGCTTTCTTCATCATTCTTATCCTTATTTCTCTCTTCTTCTAATACCTTTGCTCCTCTTGGCTGTTAGAATTTCCTTTCTTTTCGTTATACTGGCTGCACTCGTAGAAGCTTTTGAGCTTGATCAGTTTTATTCCTTATCCACGTACTCCTTCTATTAAGTACCTGGGGTTCTTTCTTGTCACCTTTCCTGCCATAGCCCCAGTTTTCTTGCTTTTTACATGTGGGCTTTTTCCTTTATCTTAGCCGTTCTCGGCTTTTGATTCCTTGATATCTTTCTTTTGTTGTCCACATCATGGTTTACTTATCGTGGACAACACCTTTCTCTATTCTCCTTAGTCCACAATCTTGTCCACGCTTAGCTATCTCCATTTTAGCTTGGTTTAACTTCATCTCCCACATCTTTTCTCTTTTATCACGCTTCACCTTTTTTGCCTTCTTCAGTTCCAACCATTATTCTGGTTTATCCTCTTTCTTTCTTCGGCTTTTACCTAAGTCGATCCACTTTCCTCCTTCTTTGTGTTTGATTATTCTTAAAATCTTCTTATAATCTCCATCATCATCATTATTCTCATCCTCTTCATCTTTTTACCTTTGTTTACTCCACCATGATTTGGTATCCTCATTTCTTTATTTCTTTTTTCTTCTCTTCCATTCATTCTTTACTGATATCATCCATTACTACCCTTATCCATTGGGATACAATCATCTCCATTCACTCCTTTCTTACGAGTGCTTCTTCTCTTCTCTTATCTTTTCTCCAATTTTTCTTTCTATCCAACCTTCTTATCTCTTCATTTATAACTTAATTATTAGGGCCTTCCTTCCCTCTCTTTTTACCAATTTACACTCTTAATCTCTTTTGCTTAGCAGTTCTGGCCTCCAATCATTCTTGTTTATTCTTTCTTTTCTTTAGCCTATTCGTAGTATGATGTAGTACCTTGGCTTGACTCAAATTTAGGGTTCATTATGCTCTACTTTCTTTAACTAATATCCGTTTCTAAGTCTTTTATTCACTTTTTTTCACTAAATCTTTTCTTAGTCCTCTTTCTAGGCCTTTTTAATCCCCTTTTTGTTCGCTTTCTTTAACCTATCCCTAGGTTATCTACCTAGGCTTTGTCTCGACTCCTACTTCCTTAATCTTACTCTTTTACTAATACTAGTCAGCCATTTGGAGCTATTAACCTACGATTCATTATGAAATTATCGTTATTTAAAGTTAAAATTTTCTAGTGATAGGTTATGCTTTTATTCTTTTAAGGCTCTACTCCTAGTTAGCTTATACTTAGTTCATCAACTAAACTAAGTTTTTCTTTCTTCTAGGCCTTATTCCTTTTTGATTAGCCTAGAATTTTCTTTTATCTAGGGTTTCATGCTTTCTTTCTTTATTAAGAAAGCTTATGCACTACATCACGACATCTCTTTATCCTTTGTTTAAGGGTTTGCTTTTTTTTCCTTTCCCCTTCTTCATTCTCACCAGTTCCTTCTGGTGACAACTTCCTAACTCAAGGGAAAGTTCTTTTTGTGCTCTCCATTTGTACACATGCAGGCATTCTCATCATTGCCGTGCATTCTACTCTCTCCTCTTACTTATTTCCCATTGACTTTGTCAAAATCATCTCTCATTATCCTTTGGAGGTTTCCTCCTCCTTACGCTCATTATCAACCAAATAATAAGGGGTACATCACCTTTAATCCCCTTAGAAATGGAGGTTTCTAGCTTATCTCTTTCTTCATTCCATTTCCTCCATCTTCATTTCCTTTCTTTTCTTTCTCTAATATCTCCTCCCAACCTTGGTATCCAATGGTCAGACAAGTAGTAACAGACGTACTACTCGTTGACCATATAGATGTGATCTCTTTTCACTCTTTTCTCATTCTCTGTCTTGTCGTCCTTGCCTTATTCTTCCTCATCATTTTCCAAGAATGGCCTCTTTGTTGTTCCTCTTTCCTTACTCTTCATTTTTTTGCCATCATCGAATCCTTTAGGGTTTTCTCTTATCAATCCTTGCATTATCCTTAAGTGACTCCCCCTTATATCACCTTTTATGATCTTGGGCTCACTCGATCTCTTCCAATTCCCTTGGATGTCTATCCCAAATTCATTACAAGTGAGTTCTCTTTTATCCATTAATAACTTCCTTTCTTTCGTCACTTTCACATCACGAGGTAGGAACAAGAAAACTTGGCTAGCCTTTGCTGTAACTTCTCTCACCTCCTACTCACTCTAAGGAGCATGCTTCAGGCAATCTGTGGGCTCATCCCACCAGACTTGCCAACCTGTAGGTACCTTGGCGATCCTTTCACTTGGTTGCCTCTTCCTTGGCTTCACCTTTTCATCCTTCCATTTGTTGCCTTGTGAAGCGTCCTCTCTTCTACTCGAATGTGTTGCCTTTCTTCCTGAGGTTGATTCAACCTCGGCCACCGTGATTGATTTCTATGATTTCTTTTATTCTAACCCAACTCTCTCTCCTAGGCTACATACTAATGGTGTAGAGAGCGAGAGAAGTGGGGTTAGCGTGCACGCACATTAGGCCCATGTTGGCTCCTTGCCTCCTTCTAGGTGTTTCACTTCTTCCCAGCTCTTACACATCACTCGTGTAAGGAATGGGGGAACGCATCAAGTTTAGGTTTCAAACTCGCTTCTTTACTAGCGAGTCACGATGCCCACAACCTCAGAGGTTAGGCGTCGAACCAATTTTCTTCACTACTGTGCCTCTAATAAGGCAATTTTTAAAGGTTGGACGAAATATCATCTATCTCGTCATCTCAAGGGAAATACCATCCCTTGCATGGTTTAGTTGTCGAGTAGGAAAGACATCATAAGCTGAAGAATTGATTTTGGAGATTTTCTTGGAAAGCATCCTTTGCTTTTATGAATCTCGAGGAAAGGTGGTCGTGATATCTTCTCACTTAAAGACCACCCTCGAGAACCATATATGGTGACTCGTTGCTAAAGAAGGTATTTAAAGAGTAAGTTTGGATATTTATGACGCTTTCGAGTAACCACTTACTCGAACTCTGGAATTTTAAACTTATCTAATCCACTGGATTCAAAAACGTTTGAAAACACCTTGAGAACACTTCTATAACTTTTGAAAATAGTCAGAATCTTTTAAACGCTCTGAGACCATTAAAGTTGTCATGCCCCAGCCCGCCCGGGTCAGCCACGTGGCAACCGTCGCGCTACCTTGAAGTACGTGTCTGTAGCCACGCATCCGAGGCACTGCAAGGCATGAAATAGATATCATTGCTGCAAAACAAAACTAAAACCTAATTTAGAAATCATTTAATAAAATAATAAACTTTAAAAGCAACACAGTGGATTAATTTAAAGGAATACCTACGCAGCGGAAACTACTAAGCCTATGCCACCGACGTCTCCTAGTGAGCCTTTGATCTATTTACTGACCCCATACTTGGATCTGCATCCACCATATTGGACACAGGTGAGTGAAAGAGGTTTAATGAAATAGATATCATTGCTGCAAAACAAAACTAAATCCTAATTTAGAAATCATTTAATAAAATAATAAACTTTAAAAGCAACACCAGTGGATTAATTTAAAGAAATACCTACGCAGCGGAAACTATTAAGCCTATGCCACCGACGTCTCCTAGTGAGCCTTTGATCTATTTACTGACCCCATACTTGGATCTACATCCACCATATTGGACACAGGTGAGTGACAGAGGTCTAACGAGAATTTGCTTTAGAAACCATTTAAATAAATATATATACAGAACATGGACTGGCCTCTATCATACTGAAGGTTCGACCCGCCAGTCATATGCCTTACTGCACCGAAGGCTATCTCTTTTCTCTTTAAAACCATTTTCTCCTTTGCTCTTTCTCTAGCCCGTTCCTTGGTGGTGCCAGATGCTGTGGTGGAATACAGCTACACTCGAGCCCTGGTGAGTTATCCTCCGTGCCTCTTCCAGGGTCTTCGCTCACCGTGCCCCTCGATAGGCGGTCCACGGCTACCGTCTCATGCATGCTACTTAGACTCGGTCCACGCTCCCTTATATCGGAGCCCTAAGGAACCCACTCTGTCGCTCTTCTCGCATCCCACCAATATATTTATATATCATAAATATATTTATATACATAAAACATATAAGCATACACACACATAAGCCTTTTTTATATTTCTTTAAAATCATCCCACCCTCTAAGTGGGTGTATCACAAAATAAAAGTGTTTGTGGTGGATTACCCTTATCCCAAAATAATTATAAAACCTTTGAAACAATTTATATTTTTAAAACATTTGAAAATGTTTGTCCCTAGTGGCTAGGCACTGAAATCTAAGTCACTCATAATATTTGGAGGTTCGTATACTCCCAAGCATTCCACGTAGTTTAACCTTCGGAGCATCACCGCATTCGATCATCTGGAGCCTTAGTACACGGAAAAACGTGTTAGCATTCATAAATAACTATGAATGCACCTACGAGGCTCTAGCATGACCTAATAAAGTGTTTGGATTAGTTTCGGGGCTTAGAAAGTGTCCGGGAGATTCCAGGATCAAGATCGGACACTTGATGAAATTACCAAAATGCCCCTGGAGGCCCGTGGGCCGTCTATGAGGGTTGGGCCAGGCTCGGCCCCAGTTTGGGCCAAGTAGGCCCTCCCACGGGGACTGGGCCTCACATTGGCCCAAGTCTTGCGTGGGGGAGTGGGCTGTATGCGGGACTGGGCTAATTTTGGTCACTCCTGGTGGGAGTGACTCAGCTTTGGTTTGAGAGCCACCTGCCAACCTTTGGAACTGAGGCTTTTCCTTGATTGTTTGGATTTGCCAAAAGTCCAAAATTGCTCCCAGAAAGAAAATGAGAGGGGAGAAAGAAAGAGAGAGAGGCAATCTCCCCCTATTTATAGATAAGCTCGACATCGAGTCTACTCGAACCCTGGGCCAGACTTTTTTTCCTCTTTGTAACCTCTCATAATTTCAATCCTTGGCCCGATCCACCGACCAATTCACCAATAGACGTCTAATCCATTGGCAATGGACTTAAAGAAGTCCAAATTATATTTCCATGCATGGTCATCTATCTCATCTTCCAACTCCGTCTTATCTTAAGCTTAACTTCTCTTCTTAATTAGACACATCCGGACAGACGTATTGTTATGTTAATATGCCATTTTTCACTATTACATTTGTACGGAAAAGTCGGATTAGGTCCGGGTGTGTCACATCCCTACAACACATTTAAGCCCTAGGAATTGAAAGGACCGAATTCCCCATCTTAAAGACCTCAATGTCGAAAATCACCTTATGTAAGGGTAAAATCGTCCAACTTTTTTGTTCTAAGCTTTTAGGCTAAATGGAAAATTCCTATAGCTACTGTTCATCGAAATGAACTTGCTCATACCTTAACCACACCATGTGAATCACTAGGACTCAATTTAGGCATCAAATACCCAAATTAGCAAACTAGTTAAATAACTAGTCCAAATTACCCTTTTTCCCACCATAGTTTGTGTTAACACCTGAAGTGAACAATTTTATAGGTGGTGAAATTTCTCCAAAGGAAAGGGAAAGAGAGGATTAAAAGGAGTGCATACCCTCCTTATACTTGTGAGTGAGACTTGTTTGACCTAAAGTTAATTTTTAAAATTTTACTACATTTTGCTTGCCATGATTTTTAAAATGCGACCATTTCATGTTTTATGAATATTGGAAAATGCAAAAACTTGTTATAAATGTGAAAATTTCATGATTTTCCATTGATCGGATTTATTTTGAAATTTTAGTAAGTTGATGCCTAATTATGTGATTATATGGAAATGAGAAATTTCAGTATTGTCAAAAATCATATAAATGGCTATTTGACCAAACCATAGAGTGAAAATGTTAATGCTGTTGTGCTATCCTTATTTTGGTAGATGAGTAAAGGTCACTACAGTGTCGCCTTTCACGGTCCGACCTTGTGAAGGAGGCGTGAGTAGGCTTTCACTCCTATTTGGAGTGGATGGTACAGGGGTTTTGCGTGCATTGAGATAGTGGTTATGCAACTCCAGTGGGAGTACTGTGGACATAGCCACACACCACCAGTGGTGAAGGCCCACGTCAATGCCGAGAAAAAGGGCTTTTTGCTTCCTAAATAAAGAAATAAAAGAAAAACTACCTCGACGGGCTTAAATCTTATCTTAGCAAGGTGAGATTTGAGCAATGTGTTTTGGCAAGCCCTTTAAATTCCTAAACTTGAACTACTAATTAGAATTTCATAAAATGTTGAAGTCTAAACTTTATGTTGAAAAGTTTACCTAAATTTTCTCATAATTTACATAAGAATCATTTTATGATGAGATTGTATATTTGTGTTGTATTTTCTGGTCTCACTCACTGGGTATAGAAAATATACTCACCCTCTTTTCATATAAAATTTTTCAGGCCGATAGCGTAGATAAAAAGTAGACCACCCAGAGGAGCAACTCGACCGGGGCCACTTTTCTATCAAGTATGTGGTCAAGTTTTTTGTAAATTAGTTATGGATCCACCGACACTATTTTGGTATTGTTCGTTTTTGATGTATTTAAATGCTTAAATGAAATAATTCCTATACACTAGTAATTTTATAAAAAAAGGACTTTATTTTATTACTGTATAATATTTATTTTCATTGTGACTTAATGTGCGTTTTATATATTTCATAAATTCTATTTAATCGCAAATTGGCTGTGAAAACTATAAGCCTTGTGTACTTGGAGTTTCGGGTGCGCATGCCATTCAAAATTCTTAGTTCGCGGCAATTGTCATATTTCGACCCATTTGGGTCTGGGTGTGACAATTTTATTGGTATCAGAGCTTTATCTGCGCGATTCTATCTTTCAAAATATGTTTTTCGTAAAATCTACAAAATACCAAGTGGATCCGGGTCCGGTTGGGTTGGTTTTAGGACTTGTAGATAATTTAGAGCGTATAGTTAGTATTAAATCCTTCTGTTTTCTTTATATACGAAGCCACCTAGGAGAGCTCGTAGTCAAGGTTATGGTACAGCTTGTGAGGCCATATCCGAGCCAGTTAACCCACCACTACCTTTTCCAGACATTGCGTCTTCTTCATGCGCACCTCATGCTCCTCAACCTGCAACCACTGCACCTCAGCCTATCATGCAAAATCCTCCACCTGAGGAAATGCAAATGTTCATTCAATTTTGGAACCTTATGCAAACTCAAAGGCGTGAGCAAAATCCATCAGGTATCCCTGAAATGGCGGCATTGCCTGCACCGATACCACTACCATCTTTTGTTGTTCCATCATCCTCCCAAACAACTAAAGAATTGTCTACATTGGTGAAAGAAGCCAAACACCTAGTTGTGAAACTTTTTCTGGTGTTATGGACCCGGTTATTGCTAAGAACTGGGTATTCCAAGTCACTGATACGGTTACTAATGTGATGAAACTGAATGATGAAGACAAATTAAGAGTAACTATTCAGTTACTAAAAGGAAGTGCTAGAAACTAGTGGGACAACTTAAGATTGAGGTCCGAGGTGCCACTGACTTGGGAGGATTTCCTTCGAGAGTTTGACGACCAATACTACACCCAGTTTCATCGAGAGCAGAAATTGCCAGAGTACATGACTCTTTGGCAACAAAACAAGACGGTTATTGAATATGAGACTGAGTTGAGGGAATTATCTATCTTTGTCCCGGATGCCTTAAGGACTGATGATCATTTACGAACTAGATTTTGGAGGGGCTGTATTTGAATATTAAGGAGAAAATGGCACTACGAGGGATAGAGACATACAAAGAAATGGTGCAGTTGGCTTTGCGAGCTGAAAAGCTAGTGATGGAGTGTGGGAAAGTTCGAGAAAACTTCAATCGAAAGAAAAAGGCAGGATCCAATTGGAGTGAACCACCTCAGAAGAAAAAGGGTCCGGTTGCTTCAGAAGAAGTTACACAATCTACTACCTCAACTCTTGCATGCAAGTTTTGTTCATTTAAAGTGGGCTCTGCTACACCTAGCTATGGATTGATAGCTCGACCTACGAGTGTGCCATAGTGCCCACAATGTAGGAGGTTTCACATGGGTCCCTGCAGAGAAGCTAGGAAGTGTTTTCATTGTGGCAAGGTGGGACATGTTAGAGCACTTTGCCCTGAACTAACCTCGGGTGATGCCCCTGCTCCAACTACCTCTAGCCGTCCTTTCTTTACCAGAGGGCCGGCCTCCTGCTGTAGCCCCTGCTGCCTCTACCATGACATATGGTGTGAGAAGTGACGTGGTGGCACCTACTTCGAGACCACAGACTCGGTCTCAGACTCGAGTTTTTACCATGACAGAGGAGGATGCTCAGACCAACCCTAAGGTGATCACAGGTATCGTATCCCTCTTTAACCATGATGCTCGAATTTTAATTGTTTGTGGGTCTGAACGATCATATGTTAGTCCTCAGTTTGCATTGCATGCCGATAGAGAGTTAGCACCTTTAGACCAAGAACTTTTAGTTTACATCCCATTAGGTGAGGGAGTAATTAAGAAACTAGTATACCCAAATTGCAATATAGTGGCCCAAGGAGAAAATTTCGAAGCAGACTTGATTCCATTAGAAATGAAGGATTTTGATCTTATCATGGGAATGGATTAGCTGTCTAAACATAGAGCCTCGATAGATTGTTATTGCAAAGAAGTAGCATTTAGAAAGCCTGGAGACCGAAGTTGAAAATTGTGGGAGAAAGACGAGCTTTGCCATCTTGCATAATTTTTGCCATTAAGACGATTAAACTAGTTGCCAAAGGATGTCAAGTCTATTTGGTTCATGTGATTGACACATCAAAACTTGATCCAAAATTAGCCAGTGTGCCAATAGTTAGCGAATTCCCTGATGTGTTCTCTGAAGATATACCAGGCTTACCCCCAGACCGTGAACTTGAGTTTGGAATCAAGGTTATGCCTAGAACTGCCCTTATTTCTATGCCAACATACCACATGGCACCTCTAGAATTAAAGGAGTTAAAGGCGCAATTGCAAGAATTAGTAGACAAAGGCTTCATTCGACCTAATGTGTCTCCATTGGGTGCTCCAGTTTTATTTGTAAAGAAAAAGGATGGATCACTCAAATTACGTATTGACTACCGGCAACTTAATCAGGTGAGCATCAAAAATAAATATCCACTCCCATGGATAGATGGTTTATTTGACCAACTCCAAGGTGTAACCATATTTTCGAAAATTGATCTTTGATCAGGGTATCATCAGTTGAAAATCAAGGAGAGTGATGTCCCGAAAACTGCCTTTCACACCCGATATGGCCACTTTGAATTTCTGTTCATGCTTTTTGGGCTAACTAATGCCCCCGCTACATTCATGGATCTCATGAATCGGGTGTTTCATCCATACCTTGACAAATTTTTCATTGTATTTATTGATGACATCTTGGTGTATTCAAGAAACGAGGAAGAACATGCCCAACACTTCAGAATTGTGCTCCAAACTCTTTGAGAAAAGAAATTATATGGCAAATTCTCAAAATGTGAATTTTGGCTAAAAGAAGTGGTATTTCTTGGCCACTAGTGTCAAAGGAAGGAATTTCAGTAGATCCAGCCAAGGTGGAAGCTATTACGAAATATGAGCAGCCAAAAACATCATAGAAATTCGGAGTTTCCTAGGTCTAGCCGGTTACTATCGGCGATTTATGGAAGGGTTTTCCTTGCTTGCTACACCATTGATTCGACTCACTCACAAAGGAGTTAAGTTCGAGTGGGATGAGAAATGTGAGCAAAGCTTCTAAGAGCTCAAAGATCGCCTCACTTCAGCACCAATCCTTTCCTTACTGGTAAATGTACAAGGCTATGTAATCTATAGTGATGCTCAAGGCAAGGATTGGGGTGTGTCCTGATGCAAAATGAGAAAGTCATTGCATATGCATTAAGGCAGTTGGAAAAGCATGAAGAGAGTTACCCGACCCACGAACTTGAGCTTCCCGCAATAATCTTTGCACTTAAACTATGGAGACATTACTTGTATGGAGAAACTTGCTGGATCTTTACTGATCATAAAAGTCTCAAACATTTGTTGACCCAAAAGGAGTTGAATTTGCGACAGCGACGGTGGCTAGAGCTGATTAAGGACTATAATGTGATAATTGACTACCACCCCGGGAAGGCAAATGTCATAGTGGATGCATTTAGAAGAAAATCGGTGACTAAAGTGGCAAATCTTCAAACTACAAAGGTTTCACTGTTGATCGAGCTCCGAGCATTAGGAGTTCAGTTGAGTAGTGAGTCTACTGGAGCTTTAGTAGCAAGCTTTGTGGTTAAATCGACCTTGTTTTATCAAATTAAAGAAGTACAAGATACAGATGTAGAGATGAAGCAAGAAAAGCTTAAGCTGCAAAATGGTAAAAGTAGTGAATTTCAGTTGCGCGAAGATAGGCTACTTCTATTCAAAGGCTGAGTTTGGGTACCAAAGGTGGAAACCCTACGAAAAGCTATCTTGGAAGAGGCACATTCCTCAACTTATGCAATATACCCCGGAAGCACAAAAATGTACTGGAATCTCAGGAAAATTATTGATGGAAAGGTGTTGTGCGTCACAACACAACAAAATTAACCTTACTAATCTACTATGCAGCAGGGTAAGCAAGGATCGATCCCACAAGGAATGCTATTTAATTTCACACTACTTTCTAAGCATACATCAAACTAAACAAGAATTTAAAGGGGGGTTTTGCATTGGTGTTGAAAATAATATGTAAAGAGTTATCAAAAATGGCAATAACAATGCAATGCATGATGAAATAAAGCCTCCAATCTATTATATGATCAATCTTTTAACCTAGCACTTGATCATTGATTCACTAATCAAACATTCTACTCATCAATTCGTTGACCCCATGGATTAGAAACTAGCTTCAAATCCATGGATCTTTCCTAATGTTGATTAGCCATGGATCTAAGTTCACCATTAATCCTTCCTCTTATGACTAACTTGAATCCTAGCAATTCAAATTCAAGTCTAGAAGAGCATTAAGCTATGAAAGATAAAAGTTAACAACAATTAATAACAAACCCAGCGTTCATTATTCAAATTGCATCTTCAATTCTCTTTGAATGTAAAAACATCCTATTGCTACTCAAGTTCTAAGAACTCACCAACTCTAGCATTGGAGTTCAAAGATTAGCATGCTAATGAGCTACTCAATCAATTATTTGCAACTAATTAACTAAGCAACCCAAAAGACAAGATAACAACATGACCATCATCTTTTAAGCACAAGAGATAGAAGAACAATCAATGAACAAAAAGCATTAAGAACAAGAATCTCACAAATGAAGATCAAATTGATTGAATCTTATAATAGATTGTGGAGTAATAGAGTTTAGCTACACGAAAATTACAAGAAGAAAAGAACCCAGCCAAAACAAAAACTAAAAACTAAACTAAGTTAAGTTACCTGCTCTCTTTTACAAGCTCAGCAAAAGTACTCTCTCATTCCTAGAGTCTCTCTCTATCTAAGAGACAAGAAAAGAAATCCTAAGGATAAAATAAAATCAAGTGGAGACTACAAAGGAAAGAGGGAGACAAAGTCTGAGGAAGTTAGAGATTTTCCCATGCCTCTTCTCAACTGAATCCACGGGACCTGCTCCCCAAAGATTGATATTAAAATGAAAGCACTCAAGTGGACCTGCCACCGTTTTAACCCGCTTGGCCGTTGACGTCTGGATGGCTGCCCGTCGACGGATAGGCTTGTTTTCTTCATATTTTCCCCAGCTCGACTGATCCGTCGACGTGCATATATTTAGACATCGACGGATGTATGATCAGCCTTTTTATACTCGAAGTCAGAGATTTCTACCCGTCGATGGCTATGCTGAGGGACGTCGACGTCTGGAAATGGGAATTCCCTGGAAGTTCTGGTCGTGGACGTCCACCTTCAATCCGTGGACGGTTGCTTTGGATTCCAGAATCATAGTCATTGAGTAGCTTGTCCGTCGACGTCTAAAGAGTTACCCGTCGACGGTTATACAGGTACAGGTGATGCCGTGTCCATTACTAGAGCAGCCGTCAACGTCTACGTGTTTACCCTTCGACGGCTCTGCAGGTTTGTTCAATTAAGCATGGAAATTGTCCCTTTTTACTTCAAACTTCATTCTTCCTCTTAAGTACACCTACAAGGCAAAAGTGAGCTAACTTAAGCCCTCCAGCATTAAAATAGGAGAAAGATGAGTGATCTTAAGTCCCAAATTAAGGAAGAAAAAGGAGTTTAACAAATTCCCCCACACTTGAATCTTACTCGCCCTCGAGGAAGCCTAGAGAAAAAGGGGATGAACAAAATAACCCCTAAAAGAGAATACCACAAAAAGTTTAAGCTAGTTAGCTCTCAAATTAGATTTCAGAGGAAATTCATGCAGTATATAGAAGCATATTGTAAAGTAGAAGAGAGCATAACAATTCAAGAATCAAGATAATTAAGCAACGATGGAAACAATTTCCTTCAACCAAACATGTTTGAATGGAATAATTCGTCACTAGAAATCCCTTATTTACTCAAGTGTGTTTCATGGTGTGCTCAATCTTTGCATGAAAATAGACCTACCATAAGCTTGCTAGTCTACCTCATCTCCACTACTCCAATATGCACATCATGGATGAAAAGATGAAAAAGATGAAATGGGGTTGTAATGAGGTCTTGGTCGAGTAAGCTATGAAGAAAAGGGTAAAGGAGTTCAATTAAAAGTCTCTTCAGAACTTAGTGTCATATCAAGCTATCGGGAAGAAAATGAAAATGGCATTCAAATTTTTATAGCCCGACTCTTTTGACTCATTTATTCCACCTTTTTCTTTTCATTCCTCTTTACAATGAACCAAAGAGATGTTGATTGCTTCTATTGTGCCACTCTTTATGCATTAGGATTCTTTTGGGCACATTTTTGAAATTTAACATATTTTGAACATCTCACTTCTACAACTTTTTCTTAATTGACCAATTCTCGAGGCGAAAATCCCCCCCACACTTAGACTTGTTGTTACTCTTTTGTTAAGAACATAAAAATCATACAAGTCACTAATTCACTAAGCTGAAGAGACATGGTGAGAGAACTTGTTTTTCTTTTGAGGCTTGAGGTTCTTTTTAGGGAATTTAGATTCATCAACAAAAATGAGGCTAAAATCTTTTTAGGCTCAAGGGGTTCTCTACATTGGTTTTTCGCAAGGGTTGGTCAATTTGGCTCAAGCTTAGCTCTAATCTTAACCATCTTCTCAAACATGCATGCATTACATGTAATTTCAACAAGGTATAAAGCAAGTTCTAGAGGGATATAGTCATGCAAGATAAAATTTACTCTCAAGAATAAAAGAGATTGTAGTGCAATCTTAAGGCTCAAACCTCTCACAGGGTTGAAGAATCCTTATTCTATTCAAACATATTCGGCTCAAGAGAATTACTACAAGTTGCTTAAAAATCAAGAAGCAAGAAATCTTAAGGCTCTTTTCCAATTTAAACTATGCTCATATTTACTTCATGAAAAACTTCACATTCCAATTTGTAATTTAACGTTTCAATTACTAAAGCCCCCCAACACTTAGAATAAGCATTGTCCGCAATGCGGTTTCGATAATAAACCAAGTGAATGAAAGGTATAATAGAGAATTACCCTGATGTTGTCGAGGAAGGAAATGAAGGCCAGCAAGTGCAATAAAAAATAATGGGGCTAAAGTAACAAAAGGAAGATTAAATTGCCATTAATGTAAATTAGGAGTTAAAGGTCAATAATTAACTAAAATCCAAAAGTTAAAGAGCAATATGAACTGCAACTACAAGTTAAAGTCTGGTAAAGTGAAAAGAGATAACAAAAAGCTAGATGCATGCATAAGAAGGCTAGCACAATGCGCTAAAGTTCACTGAGGTGGTGGTGGAGGCTGAGTGTGGAAGGCCAAAATCTGATCGAGCTTGGTGTGGAGTGAATGAACGTCATCAGCAAGCGTGTCACGTCCCCTTGTAGTGTAATGAAATTCTGGCCCATGTTTTGGCACCAACCGAGCACCTCAGACTGAAATTGGTGCTGAGGTATTGGCCTATTGCCAACCGGTAGCTAAAAGGGAGGGGGAGCTTGCTGATCTTGCGGCTGTGCGTGCTCTTCACCTTCTTCATCACCTTCAGTTGGCTGGTCTTGCATATTTGGGGGCTTAGTCCAAAGTCCTCCCGCTTGGACATAACCAAAGACAATCATCTTGGTGGAGTTGACAATGTCTGTTTTGGTTATGATATTCTTCCGCTCATTTTCAAAAGAGATGCCACAAACCCTAAGGATTTTGGTAATGAGCACTGGAAAAGGAATGCAGCGGTGCTGAGTGGTAGGAGAGACAACCTCGTGGATGGCACTAATGATGGTTGACGCCAGCGGAATCCCATGAGCTTCTTGAAGGCCGTGGACAATTTTGTCCATCACATAGACGTCTTTGCCGCGGGCAATGTGGGTGTCACTGATTTTGGGATCCACATTATGGTGGATGAGGTAGGCCACCAACCGACTTTGAATGCTGAAATCTTGGCAAAAGAGAGCATCCTTTTTGCCGAGAACTGGTTTTTATTCCACATCAAACCGGGCCAATGCAGCTTGTCTGGACCATGGACGGTCTTGATCTTCTTCTTGTTCATCACTGCCTTCATACATAGAGCCTACATTGGGAATGCCGAAATGCTCCCAGAGGAATTCCGCATTGATGGTGATCTTTTTCTTGAGCACCATGGTCTGAATCTCAGGCAAGTCAGTCCCCTTGTTCTTGATGTTGGCGTAGAAGAGGACCGCTAAATCGGGGAAGTATTCACCCTTAATGTTGAGCACAGTGTCCCAACCCATATCATGGAAAAGATTGACTAAGTTGAACTGATGAGCAATAAGGGGGTCCACTGTCTTCTCCACAATCTGACGAGAGGACTGATGATCTCTAAACCATTTTTCACATTCCGGAGAGGAAAAATCATTGGCCACAATGGGGTCGGAAGCGGAAGCCTGGGCCTTGCCCTTGGCAGTCTTCGAAGCTCGTGATGCCTTGGAAGAAGTAGATTGACCCTTAGACCTGGGAGGTGGTAGGGGTTCGGTGGGGGCTTGGGATTTGGATTGGCGAGGTCGTTTGGACATTTTGTCGAACAGTGAGGATGGCGAATAGAGATCCTGAACCAACCTCAATAAAATCCCACAATAAACACTCTTATGATGATCGAATATATACTCAGCAATGAATTCCACTTGGTTATCACAGTTATAGCATGAAAGAAACCCAAGCATTCAAATGATATAAGCCCAATTCGGATTCCAGCAAATAGCATAAGCAAGAGTATCAAATGTACATAATTATAAGCATGTAATCCATCAAATATCTTAGAATTTCGATGCTAAATCAATCAAGAGAAGTGAAAGAGTAGATAACTGACCAATTGGAGTGATTAATTGAACCTCTAGTGCTGCAAATCTCTCAACTCGAAAATTGCCCCAATCTTAATGCCACGAACTCTAATGTGTGAAATCAGCGAAATGATGGAAGGGAGGGCAGTGAGGAGTGGATGGGAAGGTTGATTGGTAATGGAAAGGGGTGGGTGTGAAGTGATTTTGTGGAAAATAGGGTTGGGAGTATACGGTTTGCGGTTTGAGTGTTTTTAGAGGGATGGGTTTTGGTTTGAAATGAAATAGGATCGTGGTGAAAATGAAGGCTGACGAGGGTTAAAATGGAGAAATCCGAGTGATCCGTCGACGTCTAGAGCCTAACCGTCGACGGCTAAACATTTCTGACTTAGGCCAATTCGGTTCGCCATGTCATCCGTCGACATCTAACCCTTGTACGTCGACATCTAAATGTTTCTGACTTTCACGATTTTCTATTCTAAAACCCATCCGTCGACGTCAAAATATTTCTGACTTCCCAAATTTTCTCGTGACTGACCAATCCTTCGACGTCCAAACTCATACCCGTCGACATCCAAAAATTTCTGACTTGCACAATTTGTCTTGCTAATATCAATCCGTCGACGTCTGATTAGACACCCGTTAACGGCTGAATGCTTCTGAACCCAATAAAACACTTGACTCTGCCCTCTTTGCTCAATCTCGAAATTTTTAGACTCAAGAGTGCAGAGAGCCAGAAAAATGCCGTTTGTACATATCATAATTCGAACAGCCTCACCCAAAATGAACCTCATGAACTCTTACCTAAATGTGGATAGAATGAATGCATGCAAAAGCAAAAGAAATAAAAGAAGGAAAGAAATACATTACAGCGAGTGAAGGAAGAACTTGGGTTGCCTCCCAAGCAGCGCCTTTGTTTAACGTCTTGGCTCGACTGCAGGACCAACTCAAGGAATGTATGTAGGGTCAGTGAAGAGAATCTCCTCAAGGGAAGAAACCGAGACTCCTTCATAGTATGGCTTCAAGCGATGTCCATTGACCTTGAAGACTTTGGAGGTAGCCAAACTTTGGATCTCCACTGCTCCATGATCAAATACTTTTGTCACTCTGAATGGGCCTATCCACCTACTTCTCAGCTTTCCAGTAAAGAGATGTAGCTTAGAGTTGTAAAGCAACACCTTTTGGCCTTAACAAAATGTTTTCTTCTTCAGAAGCTTGTTGTGGTAAGCCTTGGTGCGTTCCTTGTAGATGAAAGAGCTTTCATAAGCTTTACGGTGTAGTTCCTCGAGCTCTTGAAGCTGAAGCTTTCTATGAATCCCAGCCTCATCGATGTTCAAGTTGCACTTTTTGATGGCCCAAAGAGCGCGATGCTCTAACTCTACTGGCAAATGGCACTCTTTCCCATATACCAAGCGGTAAGGAGACATGTCAAGCGGTGTCTTGTAGGCAGTTCGATACGCCCACAAAGCGTCTTCAAGTCTTTGACTCCAATCTGCCCGGTTAGGGTTGATTGCCTTTTGGAGGATGCCTTTGATTTCTCGATTTAAGATCTCGACTTGACCACTAGTTTGCTGGTGATAGGCGGTAGACACCTTGTGAGTGACTCCATACTTCTTCAAAAGAGAAGCCATAAGCTTGCTACAGAAGTGAACGCCTTTGTCGCTGATGAGGACACGGGGCACTCCGAAGCGAGAGAAAATATTAAACCTGAGAAACTCACAAACCACTTTAGAATCATCGGTTCGGGTGGCTTTAGCCTCCACCCAACGAGATACATAGTCACATGCCAATAGAATGTAAACAAAGCCATTGGACTTAGGGAAAGGTTCCATAAAATCAATTGCCCAAACATCAAAAATTTCACACACTACAATTGAATTCAAGGGGTCTTTATATGTGATTTTTCCTACCCTTTGACAATTATCACAGGATTTGCAAAATGTGTGAGCATCTTTAAACAAGGAAGGCCAATAAAAACCACTTTCTAAGATTTTCCGAGCAGTTCTTTGGGGACCAAAATGACCCCCACATGCATGTGAGTGGCAAAAAGATAAAACACTAGAAATTTCATGATCAGGGATACATCTCCTAATAATTAAATCACTACAATGTTTCCATAGGTAGGGATCATCCCATACATAAAACTTAGCATCATGTTTAAGCTTATCCTTCTTTGCCTTAGGAAAACCACTAGGAAATTCTCTAGTGACCAAGTGATTGACTATGTCAGCATACCAAGGAATTTGCACATCAAGAGCACAGAGCATTTCATCAGGAAATGATCATTGATGGAAGAAGTTACCTCAGAACTTACCAACCGGCTGAGGTGGTCAGCTACCAAGTTTTCCGCACCCTTCTTGTCCTTGATTTCAAGGTCAAATTCTTGGAGAAGAAGAATCCAACGAATCAATCTAGGTTTAGCTTCCTTCTTAGCAAGGAGGTACTTAAGGGCTGCATGATCAGAGAACACAACCACCTTGGTGCCGAGCAAATAAGAGCGGAATTTGTCTAGAGCAAAGACAATAGCGAGAAGCTCCTTCTCACTTGTGGTGTAATTTTTCTGAGCGTCATTCATAGTGCGTGAAGCATAATAAATGACATGAGGAATCTTGCCATCATGTTGACCAAGCACTACTCCCACAGCCATATCACTTGCATCGCACATAAGTTCAAAAGGGAAGTCCCAATTAGCAGGTTGCAAGATGGGGGCTGCTGTAAGAGCATTCTTCAACTTGTTAAAGGCCTCTTTACATGACTCATCAAAATGAAAGGTGACATCTTGTTGCAACAGACGGCACATGGGGGTTGCGATCTTAGAAAAATCTTTGATGAAACGCCGATAGAATCCCGCATGGCCAAGAAAGGATCGAACCGATTTGATTGAGGAAGAATAGGGCAAGTTTTGAATGACGTCAACTTTAGCTTTATCCACTTCAATGCCCTTAGCTGACACTATGTGGCCTAAGACAATTCCTTGAGTAACCATAAAGTGGCATTTTTCTGAATTGAGCACCAAATTTGTCTCAATGCACCGGTCAAGAATAATAGCGAGGTTAGCCAAGCAACTATCAAAAGAATCCCCATAGACCGAGAAATCATCCATAAAGACTTCAATAATCTTATCTACATACTCTGAGAAAATGCTCATCATGCACCGTTGAAAGGTAGTTGGAGCATTGCAAAGACCAAAGGCCATGCACCTATATGAGAACGTGCCAAAGGGGCTAGTGAATGTGGTCTTTTCTTGATCCTCTGGAGCTATCATGATATGAAAATAACCGGAATACCTATCTAGGAAACAATAGAAAGCTCTTCCGGCTAACCTCTCCAACATTTGATCAATGAAAGGCAATGGGAAGTGATCCTTCTTTGTAGCGTCATTAAGCTTCCTATAATCTATGCACACCCTCTAACCATTTTGCACTCGTTGGGGTACAAGATCACCACTTGAGTTTTGCACCACCGTAATACCGGTTTTCTTGGGCACCACTTGCACAGGACTAACCCATTCACTGTCTGATATAGGATAGATGATTCCAACTTGCAAAAGCTTCAATATCTCCTTTTTAACCACCTCCATCATGGGACGATTCAAGCGGCGTTGAGGTTGCCTAAGTGGTTTGGCATCATCTTCTAATAAAATTCTATGCATGCAAACTGATGGGCTAATACCTTTGATGTCAGCAACCGTCCATCCAATAGCTTCCTTTCTAGCCTTAAGAACTTGTAGGAGCTGAAGTTCTTGGTTAGGAATGAGAGTATTGGAAATGATTACAGGGAGTGTTTCATTCTCACCTAGGAAGGCATATTTAAGATGAGCGGGAAGAGGTTTAAGCTCAATGGATGGTGCTTCAATGATAGAGGGGAGAAGTTTGGCGGAAGGGATAGGAAGGTCCATGTAAGAAACATTGGCAAGGTGTGATTTAGATGGGAATGAAGCCAAAGAAGCTAAGATAGATTGGATATCTTCATCATAGATCTCTTCCTCAAATTCTAGGTTATCATAATCAATGCTCTGAGTTAGAGTAGCAAGTAGAGGGTCCTCTTGGACGAAATCCAACAAAGACATAGAACACACATCAACAAAGTCTTCAGCCATAATAGATTGATCATTCATAGGGTACCTCATGGCATAAAAAAATTGAATGTGATTACCTTTCCATCAAACTCCATAGAAAGAAGACCTTCATGACAGTCAATCTTGGTCCTAGCAGTGCGGAGAAATGGTTGACCAAGAAGAATAGAGGAGGATGAAGAACATTCCTCACTTCCCATTTTTAGAACATAGATATCCCCTGGAAAGACTAACTAATTGACTTGCACTAGAACATCCTCTAAAACACCTTACGGATATACATAAGATCGATCCGCCAGTTGGATCACCACACCAGCTCTTGTCAATGGCCCCATGTCCAAAGAAAGATAAAGAGAATGTGGCATAAGACTAATAGCAGCGCCTGGATCACACATAGCCTTTGGAATTTGAGTCTTTCCAATAGTGATAAGGATAGAAAATGAACATTTATCCTTACACTTGGGTGGAAGCTTATGTTGAAGAACCGCTGACATATTTTCACTCAAGGTAATCACCTCATTCCCCTTGAGTTTGCGCTTATGAGTGCACAAGTCCTTGAGAAACTTAGCATATCTAGGAACTTGTTTAATGGCATCAAGGAGAGGAATGTTAACTTGAACTCGGTGAAAGACTTCTAAGATATCCGGTTCAATGGTTTCTTTGGGTTTCTTTGTTAGTCTTGAGGGAAAGGGAGCCACTCCTTCAGGCCTTGGATTAGGATGGGAAGTATTTGGGTTTGTTTTTGGGTTTTGGGTGGATGTAGAGGCTTCAAGGTCATTTGGTCTAATGGGAAAAGGTGGAACAGGATGAGTGGATGGGATCCGTCAACATCCAACTTCTTCACCCATCGACGGATCAAAGTTTCTGGGTAAGTCATTTTCAGATATGTTGCTTGGCCGTCGACGGGCAAGTAATTCATCCGTCGACGGATCTATAGGGTCAGAAACTAATTCATCCGACTCCAAGCTTACCCGTCGACGTTCAGGAGTTTTACCCGAAGACGCCTCTTCAAGAATAGGGGAGAGAGATTCCATCTCCCCTTCTAGGTTTTCTTCCTCATTTCCTCTGTGTTTTCTTTTCTCCTTCTAATCCGGAATAACTTGACCACTTCGCAAGTGTATTGCATTGACATTAGCCTTCGGATTGATGATGGATTAAAAAGGCAATTTTCCCGAAGATTGGGATGTGAGATCATTAACGGATGTGGCAAGTTGCCCAACTTGTCTTTGAAGATCTTCCAAGGAGGTGTTCACTTGTTGAAATTATGACTTAGTAGCTTCTTGGAAAGATAATTGAGATGATGCAAGTTGAGTCACTAGATCCTCGAGTTTAGATATAGAGGATGGTGTAGATGAGGGTCCTTGGTTATATGGGGCATTGTCAGAGGAAGCTTGAAATTGGTTAGAATGTGATGGTGCTGTTGGTCGATTTTGGAAAGCACTAGGCCCTTGTTGGAATTAGGGTCTGGGCTGAAAAGGAGGGGCTACATTATTTCCGTACCTAAAGTTAGGATGAGCTCTCCAACCGGGATTGTAGGTAGGGGCAAATGGGTCAAAATTCCTCCTTGGAGGTCCGGGAAAACCAACAGTATTAACATCCTCAACACTAGGTTCTTGTAAAGTAGGGCATGCATCCGTCTCATGAGTATGCAATGAACATATACCACAAGGACGAGAAGTTGAAGACATACCCATTTGAGACATCATAAGAGAAGTCAACTTGAAGAGTTGATGATTTGTTGAAGCAAGTTGCTGCTCTAATTGAGAACGGCCAACTTCATTCACTTGGTGACCGGAAGCATCATCATATGCTTGAAAGTTTTGAGAGCTTGATGCCATAGTGGTGATGATCTTTCGAGCTTGCTCCGTAGGTTGATCAAGAAATGCTCCACTAGCAGCAGCGTCCATGAGTCCTTTGTTCACAGGTAAGAGGCCATTATAGAAATGATTTAGCAAGCACTGCTCAAGAATTTGGTGCTGAGGACAGCTAGCTACCAAATGTTTAAACCTCTCCCAATAATCGTAGATGGACTCTGTATTTTTCTGGCGGATGGTGCTAATTTGATTCCTGAGATTGAGTACCTTGGCGGCTGGAAAGTACTTGGTGAGAAATTGCTTCTTGAGTTGCTCCCAAGTAGTTATGGAACTAGGCTCCAATCAATACAACCAAGCATTGGCAGTATCCGCCAATGTGAATGGAAAAGCACGTAATCGGACTTGCTCTTCTGTCAAGCTACTCGGTTTCAGGGTTGAACAAACCATCAAAAATTCCCTCAAGTGCTGGTGAGGATCCTCATTAGGGAGACCATGGAATGTTGGAAGATAGTGCACAAAGTTAGACTTCAATTCAAAGGCTCCTTCGACTTCCAGAAAAACTATACACAGAGGTTGAAGATTAGGCTCACGCTCCAATAACTGTCGAATAGTGAGCTGATTTTCATTCTGAACCGGTGGAAGGACTGGAGGTGGTGGATTATTTGGAGGATCATTCCGTGGTAGCTCCATGATTGGCGAGGATGAAGAGCTCTCAACTTGCAAAGATGATTGTTTAGTTTGCTCAACAAACCTTCTAATTTCCTTCAAGCTGGTTATGGAAGAATCAAAACTCATACAATATCTACAACAAAAAGATAGGACCAAAAATAAGAACAAGGAAAGTATACAAAAGGGTAAACCAAATAAGGGGAAGCAATTACTGGATAAATAAACATACTAACGCAACAAGATATTAAAGAAACAAACTTCATTTACACATTGCAGCTAAAACTAGATAGACAAACTGAAATATAAGTTAGAATGCTAAGAAAGTAAAACGAAATGATAAAGCAAGTTCCCTGGCAACGGCGCCAAAAATTTGTTGCGCGTCGTAACACAACAAAATTAACCTTACTAATCTACTATGCAGCAGGGTAAGCCAGGATCGATCCCACAAGGAATTCTATTTAATTTCACACTACTTTCTAAGCATACATCAAACTAAACAAGAATTTAAAGGGGGGTTTTGCATTGGTGTTGAAAATAATATGTAAAGAGTTATCAAAAATGGCAATAACAATGCAATGCATGATGAAATAAAGCCTTCAATCTATTATATGATCAATCTTTTAACCTAGCACTTGATCATTGATTCACAAATCAAACATTCTACTCATCAATTGGTTAACCCCATGGATTAGAAACTAGCTTCAAATCCATGGATCTTTCCTAATGTTGATTAGCCATGGATCTAAGTTCACCATTAATCCTTCCTCTTATAACTAACTTAAATCCTAGCAATTCAAATTCAAGTCTAGAAGAGCATTAAGCTATGAAAGATAAAAGTTAACAACAATTAATAACAAACCCAGCATTCATTATTCAAATTGCATCTTCAATTCTCTTTGAATGTAAAAACATCCTATTGCTACTCAAGTTCTAAGAACTCACCAACTCTAGCATTGGAGTTCAAAGATTAGCATGCTAATGAGCTACTCAATCAATTATTTGCAACTAATTAACTAAGCAACCCAAAAGACAAGATAACAACATGACCATCATCTTTTAAGCACAAGAGATAGAAGAACAATCAATGAACCAGAAAGCATTAAGAACAAGAATCTCACAAATGAAGATCAAATTGATTGAATCTTATAATAGATTGGAGTAATAGAGTTTAGCTACACGAAAATTACAAGAAGAAAAGAACCCAGCCAAAACAAAACTAAAAACTGAACTAAGTTAAGTTACCTGCTCTCTTTTACAAGCTCAGCAAAAGTACTCTCTCGTTCCTAGAGTCTCTCTCTATCTAAGAGACAAGAAAAGAAATCCTAAGGATAAAATAAAATCAAGTGGAGACTACAAAGGAAAGAGGGAGACAAAGTCTGAGGAAGTTGGAGATTTTCCCATGCCTCTTCTCAACTGAATCCACGGGACCTGCTCCCCAAAGATTGATATTAAAATGAAAGCACTCAAGTGGACCTGCCACCGTTTTAACCCGCTTGGCCGTTGACGTCTGGATGGCTGCCCGTCTACGGATGGGCTTGTTTTCCTCATATTTTCCCCAGCTCGACTGATCCGTCGACGTGCATATCTTTAGACGTTGACGGATGTATGATCAGCCCTTTTATGCTCGAAGTCAGAGATTTCTACCCGTCGATGGCTATGCTGAGGGACGTCGACGTCTGGAAATGGGAATTCCCTGGAAGTTCTGGCCATGGACGTCCACCTTCAATCCGTGGACGGTTGCTTTGGATTCCAGAATTATAGTCATTGAGTAGCTTGTCCGTCGACGTTTAAAGAGTTACCCGTCGATGGTTATACAGGTGCAGGTGATGCCGTGTCCATTACTCGAGCAGCCGTCGACGTCTACGTGGTTACCCGTCGACTGCTCTGCAGGTTTGTTCAATTAAGCATGGAAATTGTCCCTTTTTAGTTCAAACTTCATTCTTCCTCTTAAGTACACCTACAAGGCAAAAGTGAGCTAACTTAAGCCTTCTAGCATTAAAATAGGAGAAAGAGGAGTGACCTTAAGTCCCAAATTAAGGAATAAAAAGGAGTTTAACAAAAGGAATGAAAATACATATTGCTAAATATGTATTTAAGTGCTTCGTGTGTCAATAAATGAAGGCAAAACATCAGAGGCCAATGGGAAAACTTTAATTTTTGCCTAGACTGGAGTGGAAATGGGAGCATATTACTATGGATTTTGTGGTAAGATTGCCACGAACCCAAAGTGGTCATGATGCGGTATGGGTGATAGTTGACAGATTGACTAAGTCAGCTCACTTTTTGGCCATCCACACTACTTGCCCATTGGAGAAGCTAACTAAGGTGTACATCGATGAGATTATTAGGCTACATGGGGTCCTAATATCCATTACTTCATATCGAGACCCCAGATTTACTTCTCGATTTTGGCCCAAGTTGCAAGAAGCATTAAGTACTACCTTAAAGTTTAGCATAGCCTTCTATCCTCAAATAGATGACCAGTCTCAAAGAACAATCCAAGTGTTGGAAGATATGCTACGAGCATGTGTAATGGAGTTCCAAGGTAGTTGGGATCAACACTTACCACTGATGGAGTTTGTTTACAACAACAGTTATCAAGCCAGTATTGGCATGCCACCATACGAAGCTGTTAAACTCCTTTTTATTGCTTAATTTGGGACTTACGATCACTCCTCTTTCTCCTATTTTAATGCTGGGAGGCCTAAGTTAGCTCAAACTTGCCTTGTAGGTGTACTTAAAAGGAAAAATGAAGTTTGAACTAAAAAGGGACAATTTCCATGCTTGATTGAACAAACCTGCAGAGCCGTCGACGGGTAACCATGTAGACGTCGACGGCTGCTCGAGCAATGGACACGGGATCACTTGCACCTGCAGAGACATCGACGGGCAACTCATTAGACGTCGACGGACAAGCTACTCGATGACCATATTCTGGAATCCAAAGCAACCGTCCACGGATTGAAGTTAGACGTCCACGGCCAGAAATTCCAGGGAGTTCCCAATGCCAGACGTCGACGTCCCTAAGTCTATCCATCGACGGGTAGAAATTTCTGACTTCGATTACATAAAGGCTAAACTCGTAGACGTGGACATCTAAAGATGTGTACGTCGACGAATCAATCAAGCTAGGAAAAATATGAAGAAAACAAGCGTATACGTCGACGGGCAAACATGTAGACGTCGACGGCTAACAGAGTCAAAATGTCGACAGACCCACTTAAATGCTTTCATTCCAATATCTAATCTTTGAAAAACATATCCCGGGGATTCAGTGGAGAAGAGGCATAATAAAATCCCCAACTTCTTCAGACTTTGTCTCCCTCTTTCCTTAATGGCCTCTACTTTATTTTATTTTATTCTTAGGATTCCTTATCTTATCTCTAAGGAATTATTGAGAAGAAGTGGGCTAGGAGCTGTGGAGCATATAGCCGAGAGAGAAGAGGCAGCTAAGGGAGTTCAGTTTTTAGTTTTGTGTTTTTGCTGGGTTCTTTTCTTCTTGTAATTTCCGTTTAGCAAAACCCTATAACTCCAATCTATTATAAGATTCAATCACTTTGATCTGCACTTGTGAGGTTCTTGTTCTTAATGCTTTCTTGTTCATTGATTGTTCTTCTATTTCTTGAGCTTTAAAGATGATGATCATGTTTATTATCTTGTCTTTTGGATTGCTTAGTTAATTAGTTGCAAATAATTGATTGAGTAGTTCATTAGCATGCTAATCTTTGAACTCCAAAGCTAGAGTTTGGTGATTTCTTAGAATTTGAGTAGCAAGAGGATGTTTTTACATTCAAAGAGATTTGAAGATGCAATTGGAATAATGAATGCTGGGTTTGTTATTGATTGTTGTTAGCTTTTATCTTTCCATAGCTTATTGCTCTTCTAGGCTTGAATTTGGATTGCTAGGATTCAAGTTAGCCATAAGAGGAAGGATTAAAAGTGAACTTAGATTCAAGGTTAATCAACATTAGGAAAGGTCCATGGATTTGAAGCTAGTTTCAAATCCATGGGGTTAACCAATTGATGAGAAGAATGTTTGATTAGTGAATCAATGATCAAGTGCTAGGTTAAAAGATTGATCATATAATAGATTGGAGGCTTTGTTTTATCATGTATTGTATTATTTTTTTTATTCTTGATAAATCCTTACATATTATTTTCAACACCAATACAAAATCCCCCTTTAAATTCTTGTTTAGTTTGATATATGCTTAGTAAGTAGTGTGAAATTAAATAGCCTTTTCTCGTGGGATCGATCCTTGCTTACCCTACTACATAATAGATCAGTAAGGTTAATTTTGTTGTGCTACGACGCGCACCAAATTTTGGCGCCGTTGCGGGGGAACTGTGCTTTATCATTTCACTTTACTTTCTTAGCATTTTAGCTTATATTTCTGTTTGTCTATCTCGTTGTTACTGCAAAGTGTTAATGAAGTTTGTTTCTTTACTATCTATTGTGTTAGAAAGTTTACTTAACTAGCCATTGTTTCACCTGATTTTGTTTGGTTTACCCTTTTGTATATTTTCTTTGTTCTCATTTTTAGTCTTATCTTTTTGTTGTAGATATTGTATGAGTTTTGATTCTTCCATAACCAGCTTGAAGGAAATCAGAAGATTTGTTAAGCAAACTAAAAAGTCATCTTTGCAAGCTGAGAGTTCTTCATCCTCACCGATCATGGAGCCACCACGGAATGAACCACCAAATAATCCACCGCCTCCGGTCATTCCACCAGTTCAGAATGAAAATCAGCCCACTATTCGACAATTATTGGAGCGTGAGCCAAATTTTCAACCTCTGTGTATAGTTTTTCCGGAAGTCGAAGGAGCTTTTGAATTGAAGTCTAACTTTGTGCACTATCTTCCAACATTCCATGGTCTCCCTAGTGAAGATCCTCACCAGCACTTGAGGGAATTTTTGGTGGTTTGTTCAACCCTGAAACCGAGTAGCTTGACAGAGGAGCAAGTCCGATTACGTGCTTTTCCATTCACATTGGCAGATACTGCCAAGGCTTGGTTGTATCGATTGGAGCCTAGTTCCATAACTACTTGGGAGCAACTCAAGAAGTGATTTCTCACCAAATACTTTCCACCCGCCAAGATACTCAATCTCAGGAATCAGATTAGCACCATCTGCCAGAAAAATACAGAGTCTATTTATGATTATTGGGAGAGGTTTAAACATTTGGTAGCTAGCTGTCCTCAGCACCAAATTCTTGAGTAGTGCTTACTGAATCATTTTTATAATGGCCTCTTACCTGTAAACAAAGGACTCATGGACGCTACTGCTAGTGGGGCACTTCTTGATCAACCTACGGAGCAAGCTCGTAAGATCATCACCACCACTATGGCATCAAGCTCTCAAAACTTTCAAGCATATGATGATGCTTCCGGTCACCAAGTAAATGAAGTTGGCCGTTCTCAATTAGAGCAGCAACTTGCTTCAACAAATCATCAACTCTCCAAGTTAACTTCTCTTATGATGTCTCAAATGGGTATGTCTTCAACTTCTCGTCCTTGTGGTATATGTTCATTTCATAATCATGAGATGGATGCATGCCCTACTTTACAAGAACCTAGTGTTGAGGATGTTAATGCTGTTGGCTTTCCTGGACCTCCAAGGAGGAATTTTGACCCATTTACACCTACCTACAATCCCGGTTGGAGAGCTCATCCTAACCTTAGGTACGGAAACAATGTAGCCCCTTCTTTTCAACTCAGACCCCAATTTCAACAAGGGCCTAGTGCTTTCCAAAACAGACCAATAGCACCATCACATTCCAACCAATTTCAAGCCTCCTCTACATCTAAACTCGAGGATCTAGTGACTCAACTTGCATCATCTCAATTATCTTTCCAAGAAGCTACTAAGTCACAATTTCAACAAGTGAACACCTCCTTGGAAGATCTTCAAAGACAAGTTGGGCAACTTGCCACATCCGTTAATGATCTTACGTCCCAATCTTCGGGAAAATTACCTTCTCAATCCATCATCAATCCGAAAGGCTAATGTCAATGCAATACATTTGCGGAGTGGTCAAGTTATTCCAGATTGGAGGGAGAAAAGAAAACACAAAGTAAATGAGGAAGAAACCCTGGAAGGGGAGATAGAATCTTTCTCCCTTGTTCTTGAAGAGGCGTCGACGGGTAAAACCCCTGAACTTCGACGAGTAGGCTTAGAGCCAGATAAATCAGTTTCTGACCCTTTAGATCCGTCGACAGATGACTTACTTGCCCGTCGACGGCCAAGCAACATGTCCGAAAATGACTTACCCAGAAACTTTGATCCGTCGACAGGTGAAGAAGTTAGACGTCGACGGACACCATCCACTGACCCTGTTCCACCTTTTCCAAATAGACCAAATGACTTTGAAGCCTCTACATTCACCCAAAACCCAAAACCAAACACAAATACTTCCCATTCTAATCCAAAGCCTAAAGGAGTGGCTCCCTTTCCCTAAAGACTAACAAAGAAACCCAAAGAAAGCATTGAACCGGATATCTTGGAAGTCTTTCGCCGAGTTCAAGTAAATATTCCTCTCCTTGATGCCATTAAACAAGCTCCTAGATATGCTAAGTTTCTTAAGGACTTGTGCACTTATAAGCGCAAGCTTAAGGGGAATGAAGTGATTACCTTGAGTGAGAATGTATCAACGGTTCTTCAACACAAGCTTCCACCCAAGTGTAAGGATAAAGGTTCTTTTTCGATCCCTATTACTATTGGAAAGACTCAAATTCCAAAGGTTATGTGTGATTTAGGGGCTGCCATCAGTCTCATGCCATATTCTCTTTATATATCTTTGGACATGGGGCCATTGACAAGAACCGATGTTGTGATCCAATTGGCGGATCGATCTTATGTATATCCGGAGGGAGTTCTGGAGGATGTTCTAGTGCAAGTCAATGAATTAGTCTTTCCAGCGGATATCTATGTTCTAAAGATGGGAAGTGAGGAATGTTCTTCATCCTCCTCTATTCTTCTTGGCCGACCATTTCTCTGTACTGCTAGGACCAAGATTGACTGTCATGAAGGTCATCTTTCCATGGAGTTTGATGGGAAGGTAGTTACATTCAATCTTTTTGATGCCATGAGGTACCCTTTAGATGATCAATCTATTATGGCTGAAGAATTTGTGGATGTTTGTTCTATGTCTTTATTGGATTTTGTTCAAGAAGACCCTCTACTTACTGCATTAACTAAACGCATGGATTATAACAATTTAGATTTTGAGAAAGAGATCTATGATGAGGAAATCCAGTCTATCTTAGCTTCTTTGGCCGCACTCCCATCTAAATCACACCTAGCCAATGTTTCTTACATGGATCTTCCTATCCCTTCCACCAAACTTCTCCCCTCTATCATTGAAGCACCATCTATTGAGCTTAAAACTCTTCCCGCTCATCTCAAATATGCCTTCCTTGGTGAGAATGAAACACTCCCTGTAATCATTTCCAACACTCTCACTCCTAACCAAGAACTCCAACTTCTACAAGTTCTTAAGGCTAGAAAGGAAGCTATTGGATGGACGGTTGCTGACATCAAAGGTATTAGCCCATCAATTTGCATGCATAGATCTTATTAGAAGATGATTCCAAACCACTTAGGCAACCTTAACACCGCTTGAATCCTCCCATGATGGAGGTGGTCAAAAAGGAGATATTGAAGCTTTTGCAAGTTGGTATCATCTATCCTATCTCAGATAGTGAATGGGTTAGTCCTGTGCAAGTGGTACCCAAGAAAACCGGTATTACGGTAGTGCAAAACGCAAGTGGTGATCTTGTACCTCAACGAGTGCAAAATGGATGGAGGGTGTGCATAGATTATAGGAAACTTAATGACGCTACAAAGAAGGATCACTTTCCATTGCCTTTCATTGATCAAATGTTGGAGAAGTTAGCTGAAGAGCTTTCTATTGCTTCCTAGATAGGTATTCTGGTTATTTTCAGATCATGATAGCTCCAGAGGATCAAGAAAAAACTACATTCACTTGCCCCTTTGGTACGTTCTCATATAGGCGTATGGCCTTTGGTCTTTGCAATGCTCCAGCTACCTTTCAACGATGCATGATGAGCATTTTCTCAGAGTATGTAGACAAGATTATTGAAGTCTTTATGGATGATTTCTCGATTTATGGGGATTCTTTTGATAGTTACTTAGCTAACCTCGCTATTATTCTTGACCGGTACATTGAAACAAATTTGGTTCTCAATTCAGAAAAATGCCACTTTATGGTTACTCAAGGAATTGTTTTAGGCCACATAGTGTCAGCTAAGGGCATTGAAGTGGATAAAGCTAAAGTTGACGTCATTCAAAACTTGCCCTATCCTTCCTCAGTCAAATCAGTTTGATCCTTTCTTGGCCATGCGGGATTTTACAGGCGTTTCATCAAAGATTTCTCTAAGATCACAGCCCCCATGTGCCATTTGTTGCAACAAGATGTCACTTTTCATTTTGATGAGTCATGTAAAGAGGCCTTTGACAAGTTGAAGAATGCTCTTACATCGGCCCCCATCTTGCAACCTCCCAACTGGGACCTACCTTTTGACCTTATGTACGATGCAAGTGATATGGCTGTGGGAGCAGTGCTTGGCCAACGTGATGGCAAGATTCCTCATGTAATTTATTATGCCCTCACGCACTTTGAACGACGCTCAGAAAAATTACACCATCACTGAGAAAGAGCTTCTTGCTATTGTCTTTGCTCTAGACAAATTCCATTCTTATTTGCTTGGCACCAAGGTGATTGTGTTCTCTGATCATGCAGCCCTTAAGTACCTCCTTGCTAAGAAGGAAGCTAAACCTAGATTGATTCGTTGGATCCTTCTTCTCCAAGAATTTGACCTTCAAATCAAGGAAAAAAAGGGTGCGGAAAACTTGGTAGCTGACCACCTCAGCCGGTTGGTAAGTTCTTCCATAAATGACTCATTTCCTGATGAAATGCTCTGTGCTCTTAATGTGCAAATTCCTTGGTATGCTGATATTGTCAATTACTTGGTCACTAGAGAATATCCTAGTGGTTTTCCTAAAGCAAAGAGGGATAAGCTTAAACATGATGCGAAATTTTATGTATGGGATGATCCCTATCTATGGAAACATTGTAGTGATTTAATTATTAGGAGATGTATCCCTGATCATGAAATTTCTAGTGTTTTATCTTTTTGCCATTCACATGCATGTGGAGGTCATTTTGGCCCTCAAAGAACTGCTAGAAAAATCCTAGAATGTGGTTTTTATTGGCCTTCCTTGTTTAAAGATGCTCACACCTTTTGCAAATCCTGTGATAATTGTCAAAGGGTAGGAAAAATCGCATATAAAGATTAAATGCCCCTGAATTCAATTGTAATCTTTGAAATTTTTTATGTTTGGGCAATTGATTTTATGGGACCTTTCCCTAAGTCTAATGGCTTTGTTTACATATTATTGGCTTGTGACTATGTATCTCGTTGGGTGGAAGCTAAAGCCACCCGAACCGATGATTCTAAAGTGGTTTGTGAGTTTCTCAAGTCTAATATTTTTTCTCGCTTCGGAGTGCCACGTGTCCTCATCAGCGATAAGGGTGTTCACTTCTGTAGCAAGCTCATGGCTTCTGTTTTGAAGAAGTATGGAGTTACTCACAAGGTGTCCACTGCGTACCACCCCCAAACTAGTGGTCAAGCCGAGATCTCAAATCGAGAAATCAAAGCCATCCTCCAAAAGACAATCAACCCTAACCGGGCGGATTGGAGTCAAAGACTTGAAGACGCATTGTGGGCATATCGAACTGCCTACAAGATGCCGCTTGACATGTCTCCTTACCACTTGGTATATGGAAAATCGTGCCATTTGCCAGTAGAGTTAGAGCATCGCGCTCTTTGGGCCATCAAAAAGTGCAACTTGAACATTGATGAGGCTGGGATTCATAGAAAACTTTAGCTTCAAGAGCTCGAGGAACTACACCATGATGCTTATGAGAGCTCTTTCACCTACAAAGAACGCACCAAGGCTTACCACGACAAGCTTCTAAAGAAGAAAACATTTCGTGAAGGCCAAAAGGTGTTGCTTTACAACTCTAAACTACATCTCTTTCCGAGGAAACTCCGGAGCAGGTGGGTAGGCCCATTCATAGTGACTAAAGTATTTGATCATGGAGCGGTGGAGATCCAAAGTTTGACTACTTCCAAAGTCTTCAAGGTCAATGGACATCGCTTGAAGCCATATTATGAAGGAGTTTCGATTTCTTCCATAGAGGACATCCTCTTCACTAACCCTACATATATTCCTTGAGCTGGTCTTTCAGTCGAGCCAACGACGTTCAACAAAGGCGCTGCTTGGGAGGCAACCAAGTTCTTCTTTCACTCGCTGTAATGTATTTCTTTCCTCCTTGTATTTCCTTTGCTTTTGCATGCATTCATTCCATCCACATCTAGCTAAGAGTTCATGAGGTTCAATTTGGGTGAGGCTGTTTGAATTATGATCTGCACAAGTGGCATTTCTCTGGCTCTCTGAACTCCAAAGTCTGAAAATTTTGAGATTGAGCAAAGAGAGCAGAATCAAGGGTTTTATTGAGTTCAGAAATACCTAGACGTCGACGGGCATGTATTTAGACATCAAGGGATGGGGTTTGCAAAAGATAAGTCAGAAACATCTGGACGTCAACGGGTATAAGTTTGGACGTCGACGGATTGATCAATCACGATAAAATTTGGGAAGTCAGAAATATTTAGACGTCGACGGCATATGGATAGACGTCGACGGATAGGTTTCGGCATAGAAAATTTTTGAAGCCAGAAATATCTAGACGTCGACGTACAAGGGTTAGACGTCGATGGATGATACGGGGAACCGAATTGGCCTAAGTCAGAAATGTTTAGATGTCGACGGATCAGTCGAATTTCGCCATTTCAACCCTCGTCAGCCTTCATTTTTACCAGAATCCTATTTCATTTCAAACCAAAACTCCTCCCTCCAAAAACACTCAAACCCCAAACCGTGAACTCCCAAACCTATTTTCCACAAAATCACTTCACATCCACCCCTTTCCACAACCAATCAACCTTCTCATCTAATTCTCACTACCCTACCTTCCATCATTTCACTGATTTCGCACATTGGAGTTCGTGGAATTGAGATTGGGGCAATTTTCGAGTTAAGGGATTTGCAGCACTAGAGGTTCAATTAATCACTCCAGTTGGTCAGTTATCTACTCTTTTACCTCTCTTGATTAATTTAACATCGAAATTCTGAGATATTGGATGGATTACATGTTTATAATCATACACATTTGATATTCTTGCTTATGCTATCTGCTGGAATCCGAATTGGGCTTACATCGTTTGAATGTTTGGGTTTCTTGGATGCTATAATGGTGATAATCAAGTGGAAATTCATTGCTGAGTATATATTGATCATCATAAGAGTGTTTATTGTGGGATTTTCTTGAGTTTGCTTCAGGATTTCTATTCACCATACTCACTGTTTGACAAAATGTCTAAAAGACCTCGCCAATCAAAATCCCAAACCCCCATCGAACCCTCACCACCTCCCAGATCTAAGGGTCAATCTAGTACTGCAAGAACATCACGAGCTTCGAGGGCTGCCAAGGGCAAGGCCCCGGCTTCCGCTTCCGTACCTACTGTGGCCAATGATTTTATCTCTCCGGAATGCAAAGAATGGTTTAGAGATCATCAGTCCTCTCGTCAAATTGTGGAGAAGACAGTGCACCCTCTTATTGCACGCCAATTCAATCTAGTGAATCTCTTTCACGAGGTGGGTTGGGATACTGTCCTCGACATCAAGGGCGAATACTACCCTGATTTAGCGGTCCTCTTTTACGCCAACATTAAGAACAAGGGGGCTGACTTGCCTGAAATTCAGACCATGGTGCTCAAGAAAAAGATCACCATCAATGCGGAATTCCTCTGGGAGCATTTCCGTATTCCCAATGAAGGCTCTATGTATGAAGGCACTGATGAAGAGGAAGAAGATCCAAACCGTCCTTGGTCCAGACAAGCTACCTTGGCCCAATTTGATGTGGCATATAGACCAGTTCCCGGCAAAAAGGCTGCTCTTTTCTGCCGAGATTTCAGCATTCAAAGTCGGTTGGTGGCATACCTCATCCACCATAATGTGGATCCCAAAATCAGTGACACCCACATTGTCCGTGGCAAAGATGTCTATGTGATGGACAAAATTGTCCACGGCCTGCAAGAAGCCCCTAGTATTCCGCTGGCGTCAACCATCATCAGTGCCATGCGCGAGGTCGTCTCTCCTACCACTCAGCACCGCTGCATTCCTTTTCCAGTGCTTATTACCAAAATCCTCAGGTATTGTGGCATCTCCTTTGAAAATGAGCGGAAGAAGATCACTAGCAAAACAGACATTGTCGACTCCACCAAGATGATGATCTTTGGTTATGTCCAAGCGGGAGGACTTTGGACTAAGCCCCCGAATATACAATACCAGCTAGCTGAAGGTGACGAAGAAGGCGAAGAGCAAGTACAGCCGTAAGATCAGTAAGTTCCACATCCCTTTGAGCTACCGGTTGGCAATAGGCCAATACCTCAGCACCAATTTCAGTCTCAGGTGCTCGGTTGGTGCCAAAACATGGGTCAGAATTTCATTACACTACAAGGGGACGTGACACGCTTGACTGATGACGTTCACTCACTCTATACCAAGCTCAATCAGATTCTGGCCTTCCATAATCAGCCTCCACCACCGCCTCAGTGAACTTTAGCACATTGTGCTAGCATTTTCATACATGCATTTTACTTTTTGTTATCTCTTTTAACTTTGCCAGACTTTAACTTCTAGTTTTCGTACATTTCAGTTCTTTAACTTTTGGATTTTAGTTAATTCTAGACCTTATAACTCCTAATTTCGATTAATGGCAATTTAATGTTCCTTTGGTTACTTTTGCCCCATTATTGTTGATTGAACTTGCTGGCCTTCATTTTCTTCATTTCCTTCCTCGACAGCATCAAGGTACTGCTCTGTAATACCTCTTATTTACTTGATTTATTGTCGAGACCGCATTGCGGACAATGCTTATTCTAAGTGTGGGGGGACTTTAGTAACTAAAACTTTTGCTAATTAGGAGTTGTAGCTTTTTGATAGTTAAATTGCAAATTAGAATGTGAAGTTGTTCATGAAGTAAATATAAGCATAGTTTAAATTGGAAAAGAGCCTTAAGATTTCTTGCTTCTTGATTTTTAAGCAACTTGTAGTAATTCTCTTGAGCCGAATATGTTTGAGTAGAATAAGGATTCTTCAACCTTATGAGAGATTTGAGCCTTAAGATTGCACTACAATCGCTTTTATTCTTGAGAATAAATTTTATCTTGCATGACTATATTCCTCTAGAACTTGCTTTATACCTTGTTGAAATTACATATAATGTATGCATGTTTGAGAAGATGGTTAAGATTAGAACTGAGCTTGAGCCAAATTAACGAACCCTAACGAAAAACCAATGTAGAGAACCCCTTGAGCCTAAAAAGATTTTAGCCTCATTTTTGTTCATGAAACTTAATTTCCCTAAAACAAGAACTTCAAGCCTCAAAAGAAAAACAAGTTCTCTCACCTTGTTTCTTCAACTTAGTGAGATTAGTGACTTGTATGATTTTTATGTTCTTGGCAAAAGAGTAACAACAAGTATAAGTGTGGGGGAATTTTAGCATCGAGAATTGGTCAATTAAGAAAAGGTTGTAGAAATGAGATGTTCAAAATATGTTAAATTTCAAAAATGTGCCCAAAAGAATCCTAATGCATAAAGAATGGCATAGTAGAAGCAATCAACATCTCTTTTGTTCATTGTAATGAGGAATGAAAGGAAAAAGTTGGAATGAGTGAATCAAAAGAGTCGGGCTATTAAAAATTTGAATGCCATTTTCATTTTCTTCCCGATAGCTTGATATTTCACTAAGTTTTGAAGAGACTTTTAATTGAACTCCTTTACCCTTTTCTTCATAGCTTACTCAACCAAGACCTCATTACAACCCCACTTCATCTTTTTCATCTTTTCATCCATGATGTGCATATTGGAGTAGTGGAGATGAGGTAGACTAGCTAGCTTATGGTAGGTCTATTTTCATGCAAAGATTGAGCGCACTATGAAACATACTTGAGTGAATGAGGGATTTCTAGTGATGAATTATTCCATTCAAACATGTTTGGTTGAAGGAAATTGCTTCCAACGTTGCTTAATTATCTTGATTCTTGAATTGTTATGCTCTCTTCTACTTTATAATATGCCTCTATTTACCGCATGAATTTCCTCTGAAATCTAATCTGAAAGTTAACTAGCTTAAACTTTTTGTGATATTCTCTTTTAAGGGTTATTTTGTTCATTCCCCTTTTCTCTAGGCTTACTCGAGGGTGAGTAAGACTTAAGTGTGGGGGAATTTGTTAAACTCCTTTTTATTGCTGAATTTGGGACTTAAGATCACTCCTCTTTCTCCTATTTTAATGCTGGGAGGCCTAAGTTAGCTCAATTTTGCCTTGTAGGTGTACTTAAAAGGAAAAATGAAGTTTGAACTAAAAAGGGACAATTTCCATGCTTGATTGAACAAACCTACAGAGCCGTCGACGGGTAACCATGTAGACGTCGACGGCTGCTCGAGCAATGGACACGGGATCACTTGCACCTGCAGAGACATCGACGGGCAACTCATTAGACGTCGACGGACAAGCTACTCGATAACCATATTATGGAATCCAAAGCAACCGTCCACGGATTGAAGTTAGACGTCCACGGCCAGAAATTCCAGGGAGTTCCCAATGCCAGACGTCGACGTCCCTAAGTCTATCCGTCGACGGGTAGAAATTTCTGACTTCGAATAAAGGCTAAACTCGTAGACGTCGACGTCTAAAGATGTGTACGTCGACGGATCAATCGAGCTAGGAAAAATATGAAGAAAACAAGCGTTACGTTGACGGGCAAACATGTAGACGTCGACGGCTAACAGAGTCAAAATGTCGGCAGACCCATTTAAATGCTTTCATTCCAATATCTAATCTTTGAAAAACATATCCCGGGGATTCAGTGGAGAAGAGGCATAATAAAATCCCCAACTTCCTCAGACTTTGTCTCCCTCTTTCCTTAATGGCCTCTATTTTATTTTATTTTATTCTTAGGATTCCTTATCTTATCTCTAAGGAATTATTGAGAAGAAGTGGGCTGGGAGCTGTGGAGCATATAGCCAAGAGAGAAGAGGCAGCTAAGGGAGTTCAGTTTTTAGTTTTGTGTTTTTGCTGGGTTCTTTTCTTCTTGTAATTTCCGTTTAGCAAAACTTTATAACTCCAATCTATTATAAGATTCAATCACTTTGATCTGCACTTGTGAGGTTCTTGTTCTTAATGCTTTCTTGTTCATTGATTGTTCTTCTATTTCTTGAGCTTTAAAGATGATGATCATGTTTATTATCTTGTCTTTTGGATTGCTTAGTTAATTAGTTGCAAATAATTGATTGAGTAGTTCATTAGCATGCTAATCTTTGAACTCCAAAGCTAGAGTTTGGTGATTTCTTAGAATTTGAGTAGCAAGAGGATGTTTTTACATTCAAAGAGATTTGAAGATGCAATTGGAATAATGAATGCTGGGTTTGTTATTGATTGTTGTTAGCTTTTATCTTTCCATAGCTTATTGCTCTTCTAGGCTTGAATTTGGATTGCTAGGATTCAAGTTAGCCATAAGAGGAAGGATTAAAAGTGAACTTAGATTCAAGGTTAATCAACATTAGGAAAGGTCCATGGATTTGAAGCTAGTTTCAAATCCATGGGGTTAACCAATTGATGAGAAGAATGTTTGATTAGTGAATCAATGATCAAGTGCTAGGTTAAAAGATTGATCATATAATAGATTGGAGGCTTTGTTTTATCATGTATTGTATTATTTTTTTTATTCTTGATAAATCCTTACATATTATTTTCAACACCAATACAAAATTCCCCTTTAAATTCTTGTTTAGTTTGATATATGCTTAGTAAGTAGTGTGAAATTAAATAGCCTTTTCTCGTGGGATCGATCCTTGCTTACCTACTACATAGTAGATTAGTAAGGTTAATTTTGTTGTGCTACGACGCGCACCAGAAGCCTTATATGGAAGAAAGTGTAGAACCCTATTGTGTTGGGATAAAGTTGGAGAAAGGAAGATTTACGGAGTGGAATTAGTAGAAATGACAGTGGAGAATATTAAAATGATCAAAGAAAGGTTGAAAACAGCACAGGATAGGCAAAAAAGCTATATTGATCATCGAAGAAGGAAGTTAGAATTCCCTGTTGATGCCAAAGTATTCCTAAATGTATCATCATGGAAGGGAGTAATTCGGTTTAGAAACCGAGGGAAACTACAACCAAGGTACATTGGCCCATATAAAATCCTTGAGAGGATTAGAGCGGTGGCCTATAAACTTGAACTGCCTCCCGAATTAGAAAAGATCCACAATGTATTCCATGTGTCCATGCTTCAAGCATATCAACCCGATCCCTCTCATTTGTTAGAATCATCACCCATTGAATTGGAGGAAAATTTAGGTTACAAAGTGCAACTGGTGAAAATACTCGACCACCAAAGTCAAGTGTTACGGAGCAAATCAACCCCGATGGTAAAAGTTTATGCAGAAGTACACACGTTAAGGAAGAGACATGGGAACTAGAACAATTGATGTGAAAAGAATATCCATACCTCTTTCAACCACACGGTGAGTAAAATTTTGAGGATAAAATTTTTGTTAGGGGGTAGACCTTGTAATGCCTAGCCTCAAAACTAATTTGGAATGGAGCCATAGGCTAATACTTTGGAAAATTTTACATGACATGCATGTGAATATATTCTTAGGGAAATTAGAAACAACTTTTATCTAGTGAAATTTTTTCCCATTTTGGAGAACTTAATTCCTACACCATTAGGACAAATTTCATGCATGATAGAACAAGGCCTATTTTGTGTATTATTTTTCAAAAATTTACATACCACCCTTCGAGAGCTACTTGGCTTCTACAAAAAAGTTAGAAAACTCCTTAATGAGTCTAAGATTTTTTGAAGCTGTTGCGGTATTTTTTTGAAACATCCTAAGTTAGAGAAAAAAAATTACAGAAAAGAATGTCGTAAAGTTCGATGGTATTTTCGTAAATATTAGCAACATTACAAATTTAATTTTTCTTCACTGAAAATGATTTTTCCTATAGTGTTGAAAGGTTCCATGTTGTCATACACTATTTTAACTTGAAAACTACCAAGTTGCTGTGTAAATTATCTAGGAAAATTACCATTTTACCCTTATACAAGTTTTAAATGCCAAAATAAGGCAATTGTTTCCAATAGCTTACTGACTTAAATACTTTGATAAATTCACCTCATTTTTGTAAAACTTTGCCAATTGGTTTTAGTTTTAAAATTCTTTTATTCTATCCCAATTTACATAATTTCTCTTTAGGACACAAAGGTAATTTTTGAAATTTAATGAGGGCATTTCTGTACATTGACCAATTGAATGGTCTAAACTTTTCAAGACCACTTTTTTGGCTTTCTTCTTCACTTTTTCATCACCATTGCCGAAACTCCCTAGCCAACTTTCTTCCACCATTTTTCCAACTTTCAAACTTCTAGTTTCTTCCATACAATTTCCCTACAATTTCTTCCACCAAAAACACCATCAAATTTCACCTAATTCCATCCAACTTTCTAAGAAATTCATCACCTCACCTCCCAAACAACACTTTCATCAAGAAAGTTTGAAGAAAATCCTTGCAAATTACATCAAGCACATGAGTTTCAACCTTCCATAAAACTCAAAGGTGTGTTTTCATTTCCTTTTATTCCTTTTATAATTTTAATCATGAAATAATGAATATTAAGTCTCATGCATGAAAACTTTGCATTTTTCTTTAAATTATTGTTAGTTTATGGCTCCAAACTTTCAAAATATTTATGCTCCATGAGGCTATGGCATAATTAGAGAATGAAGGTGTTAGAATAGTCTCTTGATGCCATGCCCCAACCAGAGGGCTTGGCCACGTGACAACTGCCATACCACCTCAAGATGCGTGCCTCGAAAGGTGGGCTATCCAAGATGGTACAAGGCATAAATAAGGTGTATTCGAGCAATATATGAAAACATATAAGAATAATATAGAAAATGTCATAAAATATTTATATAATATAAGTGGAATGTTTTACGGAGCAAATATGCAACGAAAGAAATAATAATAATATAATAATAATATGCACTACTAGTCCGTAGCCAGGATTCACATGGAGACTGGGTGGCACCTACAAAATCGTTCTCGACCGGTGATATACCAGGATCACTGTCCATCAGGATGCCTGTCATCTAAAGCCTGATGTCCTAACAACAATAAGTGAATGGTGTGAGTACAAATATATATGTACCCAGTGAGGGACACAGTTATAATGACCGATTACCTCAGGCTATGAAATAATCCAAAATTCATTTAATAAACCATTTAATAAAATCATAGGAAATCCCACACCAAAAACAAATAACAAACATCACAAATGGGCTGGCATTTGAAATCGTCTCAAAGGTACACCAGTGCACTTGGGTGCCCTGCTGGACCGCCAAGGGCTAACTCATAACTCAAATCCTTTTCTTTTACTCTTTAGCATGTTCCCTTGACGTTTGTCGACGCTGTGGTGGAACACAGCTACATCGAGCCCTGGCAAGCTTCCCTACGCGCCTCTTCCAGGGTCTCCACTCACAAGTAAGGGAGAGTTGTATACTCCCGAATATACCCTTCGAATGCCTTAACTCGAACGCTACCGATCAGTCTCGTACAATCACGTACCTAAACAATCAAATTGAAATCTAATTTGATTAATAAAGGCATTCGACTAATATCAACAATATAACATGACCTAATTAGGGTTTCTAGGGTCTCGGACCTAAATTAGACAAGTCTGGAAGTCACTTATGGTCAATTGGGGTCTAGGGTTACAAAATGACCATTTTGCCCTGCAATAGTGCAGGTCTGGCACAGTGATCAGGGCTCATTCCCTGACGGGAGTGACCGATTTGGGGAGATTTCCCCAAATTTGGTGAGTCCAGAACGGCATTCAACAGGTCCGGCACTAGACCCGCCCCTGTTCTAGGCCGAGACTTGGCCATTTCACTTCTCAAGCTCGGTTTAAGCTCAATTCAACACCAATTTGCATGAGATTTGAAACACAAGCAATTCAAAGGATCACAGCTTCAAAAATAGAATTAAACAACTGATCATACAAGAAATTCGAATCAAAAGTCAAGAGGTACAGTGTTCTTGAGCAAAAACGGATTTCAATCTTCAATCCAACATTTCTCTCAGCTCACTCAACGAGATCAAGCGTATAAGTAGTCAAATTAAAGCTTAAGGAGGCTAGAACAACATACCAAGAAATTAGCTGAAGTCTACAGTTGGATTGAAAGTTATATGCCGAAGAACACAATGACTCCAATTTGGTAAATTTTGAGATTTGAAGAAAACTTGGTGATTTTGGTGTTTTTGATCTTCTTCGAGGCCAACAAAGTAGATGGTGATGATTATGGAAGAGTTTTAAGAGGGATTGAAGTGATAGAATTGAAAGAAATTGAGAAGATTCAGTAGAGAAGAAGAAAAGAAGGAAAAATGGTGAGATTGCCTGAAACCCCATTTGATTTTAATGGGTTTGGCACAGGACCCGACCTTGTCTGGCATCGGAGTCAACTTTTCAATGTGGTCCCATTTGCCTTGGTTTATGTGCACTAGTGGGCCCCACTAACTCCGGACTACAATTTAGGCTTTCTAAGCTCGGAATTGAGCTAAAAGAAGTTTAAAAGGTCTAAAGTCCAATTTCATTTCTTGGCCTCCCAACTATGTACAATTTCATAACTTGACACATGCAGACTGGGTCCGGGCATGTCAACTTTCCCCCTCTTACAGAAATTTCATCCCCTAAATTAAAATCAAACTAATCCTCAAGCAGGTGGGGAAAGTCACATCTCATATCACTCTCGGGCTCCCAAGTCTACTCCTCGATTTGTGAGCTTTTCCACAATACTCGCACCAAAAGAACCAATTTGTTCCTCAAGGATCGAGTCTCGTGATCCAATATGGCTACAGGTCAAACTTTAAAGTTCAAACTCTTCTTCAGCTTCACTGGTGGAGTTTGAAGAACGTGTAATGGATTAGATACATACTTCCGAAGCATGGATACATGAAAAACATCATGTATGCTGGCCATTTCAGGTGGCAACTCCAGATGATATGCCACTGGTCCAATCCATTCAGTGATAAGGAATGGACCTATGTACCTTGGATTCAGCTTTCCCGCCTTGCGGAATTTGATAACGCCCCTCCAAGGATAGACCTTTAAGAAGACTTGATCTCCCACTTGGAATTCTAAAGGTGTCCTCTGATCTTGATCCTAGGTTGCCTTAAGTTGCTCTCGAAGGTGATCCCTGCCTTGTCGAGGATTCAGTTTTCTCCCACTTCATCCCAGTATAACGGAGTTCTACATTTCTTTCCGTGTAGGGCTTCGTACGGAGCCATACCAGTGCTAGATTGGTAGCTGTTGTTGTACGCAAACTCCACTAAAGATAGGTAAGTGTCCCACCCACCGATAAACTCGAGTGCACATGCCAGCAGCATGTCCTCCAATATCTGAATGGTGCTCTCCGACTAGCCATTGGTCTGTGGATGGAAAGCGGTACTAAAGCGAAGTTAGGTTCCTATTGCTTGCTGAAAGCTGTTCCAGAACTATGAAGTAAACCTCGATCTCGATCCGAAACTATGGAAGCTAGGACTTTATAGAGTCTAACAACTTCGTTCATGTAAAGTTGCGCGAACTAGTTCACATTCCATCTCAAGCTCACTGGCAGAAAATGTGCTGACTTGGTAAGTCGATCCATAATCACCCATACGGCATCAATTACACGTTTGATGCACGGAAAACTATTCACAAAGTCCATGGTGATGTGTTCCCACTTCCATTCGGGAATCTAGAGAGGTTGAAGCATCCCGAAAGGTTTCCAACGTTCCACTTTCACTTGCTGACAAGTTAGGCATCTAGCCACAAATTCAGCAACTTCTTTCTTCATTCCAGGTCACCAATAATGATCTTTAATGGTCTGATATATCTTGGTGCTGCCTGGGTGCATGGCAAATGGAGAAGAATGAGCTTGCTGAAAAATGGTGCCCTTAAGACCAAGGTTGTTCGACACACGGATTCAACTTCTGAATAGCAAAACTCCATCGCTCTAAATCGAAACTCAGTTTGTTTGCCTAACTACAACTTCTAAAGCCCTTGCTGCAATCTTGGATCAGAAGTCTGGAGATCGTGAATCCGATCATCTATCATCGGCCTAGCTAGAATCTGGGCAATCAATGCACCGTCGTGGGAGTCATAGGCCAATCTGGCTCCAGTTGACCTAAGCTCCACCAACTCTGGTAAGTGAACATCTCTGATCGTGGCCAAAGGAGTAACTGCATTTCGGCTCAAAGTATCTGTAACCATGTTTGCTTTGCCGGGATAATAGTTGATGACAAGGTCGTAGTCCTTGATGAATCTAGCCATCGCCTTTGCCTCATGCTCAAATCACGCTGACTCATATAGTGCTTGAGGCTCTTGTGATCAGTGTAGATGTGACAAGTTTCACCGTATAAATAGTGGTGCCAAATCTTCAAGGCGAAGACTATGTCTGCAAGCTCTAAGTCATGCACTAGATAATTAACCTCGTTCAGTTTCAACTGACGAGAAGCATAGGCAATTACCCTTTCATCTTGCATCAACACGCATCCAAGTCCTTCGTATGATGCGTCGGTATACACAGTGAACTTTTTGCAGCTTATTAGTAAGGCAAGTACAGATGTTGTTGTCAACTTGTCCTTTAGCTTCTGAAAACTCTCGTCACAATCATCTGACCAAAGAAATTTTATGAGTTAGTTTCGTTAAGGGTGCAGCAATCGCGAAGAATCCATCCACAAATCTCTGGTAATATTCAGCTAGTCCCAAGAAGCTTCGAATCTTAGTAGGATCTGTGGGACGTTTCCAATTGGTAATCGCCTCGATCTTGTTGGAATCCAAAAATATACCATCCCTAGACATAATGTGCCTAAGGAATCTGACTTGCTGCAACCAAAACTGGCATTTGGAGAGCTTGGCATACAACTGATGCTCTCGGAGAGTTTGTAGCACAATGTGAAGATGGTTGGCATGCTCTCGTTGATTTCTTGAATAAACCAATATGTCATCATTGAAAACAATGAAAAATTAGTCTAGATACGGATGGAACACATGATTATCAAGTCCATGAATGTGGCTAGAACGTTTGTAAGTCCAAACGACATCACACAAAACTCATAATGTCCGTATCTGGTAGGAAAGATAGATTTGTAGATATCTTCCTCTCATATCTTCAACTGATGATAGCCTGATCGCAAGTCAATCTTGGAGAATACTCCGGCACCTCGAAACTGGTCAAACAAGTCATCAATGAGAGGCAATGGATATCTGTTCTTCACTATCACCGCATTTAGCTTTCAGTAATTGATGCAAAGTCACATTGAACCATCTTTCTTCTTCACAAACAACACTGGGGCTCCCCAAGGTGAAGTACTTGGCCGAATGAACCCTTTCTCGAACAATTCGACGAGTTGTTTCTTTAATTCAACAAGTTCAATGGGTGCCATTCGATAATGAGCCATAGAGATTGGATCCGTACTTGGATAAACTTCGATAGGGAAGTCGAAGTCTCTCTCAGGCGGTAAACCAGGTAATTCATCGGGGAAGACATCTGGAAACTCATTTACTATCGGAATATCTTCAATGTTAGGCTCTTCCACTGAAGTGTCTACTACATGAGCTAATATGGCTTTGCATCCTTTTCATAGCAACTTACTTGCTTTAATGGCGGAGATGACATTCAACGTGCCTCTGTGCTCACTATAGAAGTCAACCATGCTGCCATCAGGTCGAGGAATCAGTAGATCTGAGCACGATGTCTCCCTAGCCAATCCATTCCCAAGATGGCATCGAAGTTGGACATTTGCAAAGGAATCAAGTCCGCTTCGAAAACAAGGTCTCCCAACTTCACTGCACATCTCTGATACACCATATTCCGAACCATTCTTTCACCCAAGGGCGTATTCACCAATAACTCGTACTCCAAGGGCAATAATGGTCTATCAGCATGTACGGTGCACTTGGTATTTACATACGACAAAGCAGTTCCAGTATCCATAATCACATACGCTAGTTGATTGAAAATAACTACCACGCCTAACGACCAAAAAATTTCTAAAGCAATTACTTTCACTCCACAATCAGCTGCAAACGTGATGATATATTTGCTTGCAAAAAATAACTATTCATGAATATTTAAATATATACTTACCGGTGACTCCATCAGGACGAGCGTTGGGATCCTTTTATGACATCGCATAGACCTCGGTATGCTACTGCTGCTGTAAGGGCACTCTCGAAGGTGCGAAACTAGTGCCAGCACCAGAATGCTGCTGTGAAGAAGAAGGGGCAGGATAAGAGTGTCGCGTCGATTGGAAGGGATGAAATCCTCCATAATTGCTCGATTCTGCCAGAGGTTGACCAAAACTCTGTCTGGGAGGTGCAGAGGTAGGAAGTGGGCATATGTGCGCTATGTGGCCTATACCTCCGCACTGATAGCGTTGTAGCCCAGCCCTGCACGGGCCAGAATGATAGCGTATGCATCTTGGACACCGTGGTCCAAACTCTCCTCTCTTTTTCCTAAACCATCCCCTAATCATGGATCCAAATCCAAACTTTCCATTCCCTTGACCACTAGTGTGATGTGGTGGTGAAGGAAGTGATATTTGTGGTGCTGGGGACTCGGCTGAACTGCCTCTAGATGCCCCACTGTAAGAGCCTATGCCCTGTGACTTCTTCGGCCCCAGGTCCATGCATACATCAGAAGATCGCTGACCGCTCACACTCGATCCTACTGGCCAATGCTGAACAATCATAGCCTCAGCACAAAAGGCATTCTGTCGATGCTGCTCGAAAGTGGCTCCTGGTGTAGGCGTCATCAACTATATAATCTCCCACCAAAGGCCGTTAACAAACTGAAGACGAAAGGCCTCCTCGGTGATGGACAGAAGATGATGTGATAGTTTCCACAACTCGCTGTATCGCCTCATCGCCATCTCTTCCAACAAGGACCTCAGTCGGAACTCAACAACGAACATCTCCCAGGTCACTGGTTCGGTAGTTCTACTCTCAAAGTCGGTCCACCAACTCAGTGGTTGCCCCTGAAGATATCGAGTAACCACGCTCACTCGCCCCTCGAAAGTCATACGTAGACCCTCCGTATTCTTGGTAACAAAATGCAGCCAATCCCAAGCTGTGTCAGCAGAAGTGTTGAAGAGCTTTAGAATGTCTAATCCCTTCATGATACGAAGAAACCTCACCAAGCGAGTATTTGAAGCTATGGCACCCTTAGAAGTGCTCGCCGCACCACCCAACTGATAGTGTGACTATGTTGGTGTCAGCATAGGTGGCGACGGATGAACGAGTGGTGCGGTATCAGCTGGTGGATAAGCACCCTTGGGCATCTGTGTCGAAAAGAATCGACTGGCCCAAACATCGAACATCCACTTTAGATCGGCAGACGTAAACTACACCGGCGTGGCAGTCGCCGAAGGTGGGGGAGGTGGAACCTCATGCTGGGTCTCATCCATAGGTGCAACAGGTGGAATGGGTACATCCGGGATCGCTGTGGTCTCCGGATCGGTGCTAGGATGTGCCTCAGGCTACCTGATTGGGCGACCTCTCCTCTTTGGCATCGCAGTAAGTACGGAAGTGTCAATGGTGTTCTTTCTTCTAGGTGGCATGGTGTATGCTACATAAAATCTAGGTTAGTATCCATAAACATCCCTATACTAACCGTACCCATACCTCTATCGCAAAAATCAGAAATCTCAAAACTATATGAACTTCTCGGCTCGGTATAATATAGATATAACGTATATTTTAAAATTTACTCTGATACCAATCAAATTGTCACGCCCTGACCCGGGGCTCGGCCACGTGACAACCGCCGTACCACCTTGGGATACGTGCCTCTAAAGGCAGGCTATCCAAAATGGTACAAGGCATAAATAAAATCTATTAAAGCAATATATGAAAACATGTAAGAATAATATAGAAAATATCATAAAATATTTATATAATATAAATGGCACATTTTACGATGCAAATATGCAGCGGAAGAAGTAATAATAATATACACTATTAATCTGAAGCCAGGATTCACAAGGGGATCTGGGTGGCACCTTAGTGATATACCAGGATCACTGTCCACCGGGATGCTTGTCGTCCAAAGCCTGATGTCCTGACAACAATAAGTGAATAGTGTGAGTACAAATTTATATGAACCTAGTGAGGGACCCTATTATAATGACCGATCACCTCATGCTGGGGATATGAAATAATCCAAAACTCATTTAATAAAATCATAGGAAATCCTACACCAAAAACAAATATCAAATATCACAAATGGGCTGGTATCTAAAATCGTCCTAAAGGTACACCCATGCACTTGGGTGCCCCGTTAGACTGTCAAGGGCTAACTCATAACTCAAATCCTTTTCTTTTACTCTTTAGTCCGTTCCCTTGACGTTTACCCACGCTGTGGTCGAACACAGCTACATCGAGCCCTGGCGAGCTTCCCTACGCGCGTTTCCCAGGGTTTCCACTCACTGTGCCCCTCAAAAAACGGTCTATCGCTACTTCATCGCATGCCTCTCACTTAGTCCACAAGCTCCCTCATATTGAAGCACCGAGGAACCTCTCAATCACTCAACTCCTAGGGGAACATATCATCAATAAACATAATAATAATAATTGATATATTCTTTTGAGAACTCGCCCTTAAATACATTTCTAAACTCATGTGTGAGGGTGGACAATCCATATCCCAAAACATTATAAACATTTTATAAAGCAATTTATAAAACAATAAGAAAATGGTTCACCCTCAGTGGTCAACCACTATAATCCAAGCCACTCACAAGTAAAGGAGAGTTGTATACTCCCGAATATACCTCTCGAATGCCTTAGCTCGAACGCTTCAATCAGTCTCATACAATCACGTACCTAAAAAATCAAATTGAAATCTAATTTGATTAATAAAGGCATTCAACTAATATTCAACAACATAACATGACCTAATTAGGGTTTCTAGGGTCATGGAACTAAATTAGACAAGTCCGGAAGTCACTTATGGTCAATTGGGGTCAAGGGTTGCAAAATGACCATTTTGCCCTGGCTACAGTGCAGGTCCGGCACGGTCAAGGCTCACTCCTGGGCAGGAGTGGCCGATTTGGGGAGATTTGCCCAAATTTGGTGAGTCCGGCACGGGAATCAGCAGGCCCGGCGCCAGACCCTCCCTTGTTCTAGGCCGAAACTTGGCCATTTCACTTCTCAAGCTCGGTTTGAGCTCAATTCAATACCAATTCGTATGAGATTTGAAACACAAGCAATTCAACACTTAAACTAAAGGATCACATCTTCAAAAATTGAATTAAACAACTGGTCATGTAAAAAATTTGAACCAAAATTCAAGAGGTGCAAGTGTTCTTGACCAAAAATGGACTTCAATCTTCAATCCATCATTTCTCTCAGCTCACTCAACGAAATCAAGCATATAAGCAGTCAAATTAAAGCTTAAGGAGCCTAAAACAACATACCAAGAAATCAGCTGAAGCCTACAGTTGGATTGAAAGTTATAGGCCAAAAAGCACAATGACTCCAAATTGGCAAATTTTGAGATTTAAAGAAAACTTGGCGATTTTGGTGTTTTTGATCTTCTTGGAGGCCGACAAAGGAGATGGTGATGATTATGGAGGAGTTTAAAGAGGGATTGAAGTGATGGAACTGAATGAAATTGAGAGGATTTGATGAAAAAGAGGAAAAGAAGGAAAAATGGTAAGATTGCCTGAGGTCCCATTTGATTTTAAAGGGTCCGGTGCCGGACCCAACCCTATCCGGCAACAGAGTCAACTTTTCCCATGTTAACTTCGGTCAACGTGGTCCCACTTGCCTCGGTTCGCATGCACTAATGGGCTTTACCGACTCCGGACTACAATTTAGGGTTTCTAAGCTTGGAATTGAGCTAAAAGTAGTTCAGAAGGTCTAAAGGAAGTCCAATTTCATTTCTTGGCCTCACAACTATGTACAATTTCATAACTTGACATGTGCGGACTGGGTCCAGGCGTGTCACTTGAATATAGAGAAACTTAGATGAACAAAGAAAAACCTAGTTTAGCACTTAAATGACTAAATTCCATAAGAATGACCTTATGCCATCCTAGAGAAAATGCCATATTTTTGGTAATGGTGATGTGTCGTTAATCACCAAAATATAATTAACCTTACTAAAACTATAATATAGTGGTAGCAAGGGTCGAACCCACAGGGATTGAATAAGAGACTAACAAATTCTAATATAGGTAAGCAACGAAAAGAAAATAAAATAAATAGAATTGGGAAATCAAAACTAAACTAAGTAAATAAAAAAATTAAAGAAAGATAATAAATATAAAGAAAACTTCAATTTAAAACAATCTTCACCCTTGGATTAGAGAAATCGATCATAGGCATATAATAATTACCTTATCTTTTGCATGCAATTGGCGTAGGTTAAAGTACTCAAGTTTCCTATTAACCCCTATCTTTCTTTAGTCCTAGTCTAATTAGTACTCGAGTTTCCTAAAAAGACCCTTTTCATCAACTCAATCCAATATCCCAGTAATATGAATTTAAAGATGATAAAAGCATGAAAACACTAGAGAGATCTTAGCCAATATGAACAACAAAATTACACCAGCGCACTTTGTTTAATCCATGTCTAAATTCCCCATAGATAAGTAACTAAGATGTATGAGACCTTAATTTTATCTAATCTACCACTTGTGATTAGAGTTACTTACAATTCCGGATAAATAACCTTAGATTTGGCAATCAATTAACATGCTCAATTAACTAGTAGGCCTTTCTAGAAAAGAAAACATGCACTCATAAATCACTAAGTATAGAAGAATTTAGAATACATGAAAGATAAAGGCATTAAGCATAAAATAGCCTCACAATCTTCTTCTCCAAGAATTCTGAATTGCTCAAAACTGAAAAAGAAAATTAGAATAACATAAAGAGAGAGTAACAATAAAATTACAAAGATAAAGTCTCCCAAAGAAAGATGAGATTGGTCTCTAAAAGAAAAGTTGAAACATCTTACAAGTGGTGTCTAAGGCTCTTTATATAGAGGAGTCAAAAGCCCTAAACTTAACTTGCAAGAAAAGAAAACCTAATTCTAGAAAAATACTAACTAGGTTAAAGTGTTTACAAGGGAATTAACTAAGTACAAGAGCTCATTTAATGGACTTGGATAATTGGGCTTCAATCTTATGGAGAATAAGGCTTAAATAAATCCTTTTTCGGCAGCTAGAAATCCTTCTTCAAGTAGGAGAAAAGATAGCACAATCCACATGCCATGCACATGCTTCATTAAAGGGTTTTCCTACTCCAATTAGGACTTCTCTTCAAAGGCTGGTCCACATCTTTCTAGGACTTGGGCCAAGCTTAAATATCTTCAATAACATGTTTAGAATCATGGCTAAGCAATCCAAGACGTGCTCTTTCCCATCTCCAACCCAAAATTGCTCCAAATCCCAAAATAGGAATTAATCTCGGATTTCCCGCAAGGATTCTAGACCTCTCTGTATTTTAACCTTTTGGCTACCCAAACGAACTCCAATTTGTGCGATCTTTAGTATTCCAAAAAGCTTAAGATGTCCTCTACAACTTTGATGAAGAACTCGAACTTAGAAAAAGGACTTCAAGGTTGTCAAATCTGGCCATCTTTACAAACTATCTGCATAGGAAAAATCTCAAATTTCTAGATTTAAACACCATTTACTCCAAAGCTTCCTTCTAGCTTCCTAAGACATAAAATCACTCAAAATAACTTAGTTAGAGATAATAAACACTTAAATAATCAAAGATAAGCAACAAAATATAAGAGAAATAAGTGCCTATCAAATGGCCATGGAGTTTTGTTCCATAAATGGTCGTTTGGCTATATTAGAAGATAATGCGAATTGAGAAATTGGTGGAAAGAACAATGGTTAAGGTAGTAGTAGTGTAAACCTACAATATGGCCTAAAGGAACCCACGTTGGGCAAGTGCCATAAGGAGACCTAGTTAAATATCATTTAGAGTTTGCATAAGTCACAAATGTGATAAGAAATAAATGTGGATGGTTAGTGTGATTAAACAAACGCTATGGTGAAAAATGGTAATTCCAAGTCTATCACATTTTTGCCTCCAAATCACAATGTAGGTGTTAAAATCCAATTCTTTATTATTTATGGCATCCCTACAACACATTTAAACCCTAGGAATTGAAAGGACCAAATTCCCCATCTTAAAGACCTCAATGCCGAAAATCACCTTATTTAAGGGCAAAATCATCCAACTTTTTTGTTCTAAGCTTTTAGGCAAAATGGAAAATTCCTATAGGTACTGTTCATCGAAATGAACTTGCTCATAACTTAACTACACCATTTGAATCACTAGGACTCAATTTAGGCATCAAATACCCAAATTAGCAAACTAGTTAAATAACTAGTCCAAATTACCATTTTTCCTACCATAGTTTGTCTTAACACCTAAAGTGAACAATTGTATAGGTGATGAAACTTTTCCAAAGGAAAGGGAAAGAGAGGATTAAAGGGAGTGCATACCCTCCCTATACTTGTGAGTGAGACTTGTTTGACCTAAAGTTGATTTTTAAAATTTTACTACATTTTGCTTGCCATGATTTTTAAAATGCAACAATTTCATGTTTTATGAATATTGAAAAATGCAAAAACTCATTATAGATGTGAAAATTTCATGATTTTCCGTTGATCGAATTTATTTTGAAATTTTAGGAAGTTGATACCTAATTATGTGATTATATGGAAATGAGAAATTTCAATATTGTCAAAAATCACATAAATGGCTATTTGACCAAATTATATAGTGAAAATGTTAATGCTATTGTGCTATCCTTATTTTGGTGGATGAGTAGAGGTCACTACAGTGGCGCCTCTCACGGTCCGACCTTGTGGAGGCGGTGTGAGTAGGCTTTCACTCCCACTTGGGGTGGATGGTACAGGGCTTTTGCGCGCATTAAGATAGTGATTATGCGACCCCAGTGGAAGTACTGTGGACATAGCCGCGCACCACCAGTGGTGAAGGCCCACGTCAACACCAAGAAAAAGGGCTTTTGCTTCCTAAATAAAGAAATCAAAGAAAAACTACATCGGCAGGCTTAAATCTCATCTTGGCCAAGTGAGATTTGATCAATGTATTTTGGCAAGCCTTTTAAATTCCTAAACTTTAACTACTAATTGAAATTTCATAAAATGTTGAAGTCTAAACTTTATGTTGAAAAGCTTACCTAAATTTTCTCATAATTTACATAAGAATCATTTTAGGATGAGATTGTATGTTTATGCTATATTTTCTGGTCTTGTCTCACTCACTGGGTATAGAAAATATACTCACTCTGTTTTCTTATAAAATTTTTCAGGTCGGTAGTGTAGATAAAAACTAGACCACCCAGAGGAGCAACTCGACTAGGGCCACTTTTCTATCAAGTATGTGGTCAAGTTTTTTGTAAATTAGTTATGGATCCATCGGCACTATTTTGGTACTGTTCCCTTTTGATCTATTTAAATGCTTAAATGAAATAATCCCTATACACTAGTAATTTTATAAAAAGAGATTCTATTTTATTACTGTATAATATTTTATTTTCATTGTGACTTAATGTGCGTTTTATATATTTCATAAATTTTATTTAATCACAAATTGGCTGTAAGAATCATAAGCCTTACGTACTTGGAGTTTTGGGTGAGCGCGCCATTCAAAATTCTTAGTACGCAACGATTGTCATATTTCGACCCTTCTGGTTGGGGTGTGACAGGACGTTTCCAATTGGTGATTGCCTTAATCTTGCTAGAATCCACAAATATGCCTTCCATAGTCACAACGTGACCAAGAATCCAACTTGCTACAACCAAAACCGGCACTTGGAGAGCTTGACATGCAACTGGTGCTCTCGGAGAGTCTGTTGCACTATGCGAAGATGGTTGGCATGCTCTCGTCTATTCCTTGAATAGACCAATATGTCATCAATGAAAACGATGACAAATCGGTCTAGATACGAATGAAACACTCGGTTCATCAAGTCCATGAATGCCGCTGGAGCGTTGGTAAGTCCAAACGACATCACACAAACTCAAAGCGTCCGTATCTAGTACGAAAGGCAGATTTATAAATGTCTTCCTCTCGTATCTTCAACTGGTGATAACCCGATAGTAGATCGATCTTGGAGAATACTCCCACGCCTCTAAGCTGATCGAAGAAATCATCAATGCGAGGTAGTGGATATATATTCTTCACCGTCACAGCATTGAGTTTGCGGTAGTCGATGCAAAGTTGCATGGAACCATCTTTCTTCTTCACAAACAACACTGGGGCTCAACAAGTTCGGTGGGTGCCATTTGGTATGGAGCCATAAAGATTGGATCCGTATTGGGATAGACTTCGATAGGAAAGTCGAAGTCTCTCTCAGGTGGCAAACCGAGGAATTCATCAGGAAAGACATCTAGAAACGCATTTACCACTGGAATGTCTTCAATGTTTGGTTCTTCCACGGAAGTGTCTACTACATGGGCTAACACAGTTTCATACCCCTTTCGTCGCAACTTACTTGCTTGGATGGCAGGATGATATTCGGTGTGCCTCTATGCTTGCTGTAGAAGTCAATCATACTGCCGTCAGGTCAGGAAATTCTCACCGAATGACGCTCACAAAAGATCTGTGCACAATGTCTCCCTAGCCAATCCATTCCTAATATGGCATCAAAGTCGGACATCCGTAGAGGAATCAAATCTGCTTCAAACACAAGGTTTTCCAACCTCGCTGCACACCTTCCATACACAGTATTTCAAACCATCCTTTCACCCAAAGGCAAATTCACCAATAGTTCGTATCCCAAGGGGATAATGGTCTATCCGCATGTATGGCGAACTTGGTATTCACATATGACAAAGCAGCTCCGGTATCCATAATCACATATGTCGTTTGATCGAAAATAACTACCATGCCTAACATTCAAAAATTTTCTAAAGTGGTTACTTTCACTCTACGATCAGCTGCGAACGTGATTGTATCTTTATGTGCGAAAAATCACTATTCATGAATATTTAAATATATACTTACCTGTGACTATGTCTGAACGGGCATCAGCATCCTCTTACAACATTGTGTAGAGTTGTGTATGCTGCTGCTATTATTGGGGTCTTCTCAGAGGTACTGAATTGCTACCAGCACCAGAATGCTGTTGAGAGGAAGAAGGAATCCTCCATAACCACTCGGTCCTACCGAAGGCTGACCAAAACTCCGTCTAGGTGATGCAGAGGCTGTAAGTGGACAAGCACATGCCATGTGGCCTACAAATGGTGCCATTTGTAGTGTGGACATTGTGGTGCAGGCTTCTCTTTCTTATTCTCGAACCATCCTCTGATCATGGAACCAAACCTAAATTTCCCTTTTCTTCGACCACCGGAGTAAGATGGTGGCGGAGGAAGTGCTAACTATGGTGCTAGAGACTCGGTGAAACCACCTCTTGATACCCCACTATAAGAACCTTGTGCCCTTTAACTTTTTTGATGCAAGGTCGGAAACTACGTTAGAAGATATCTATCCACTCGTACTCAAACCTCCTGGCTGATGTTGGGCAATCATAGTCTCGGCCCACAAAGCGTTCTATTCACTGCTGCTCAAAAGTGGCTTCGGGGCTAAGCGTCATAAGCTGTATTGACACACCCAGAACTAATGTGACTTTTTCGTACAAACAGAATAGTGTAAGAAGGCATATTAAGTCGATAATACGTCGGTCTGGATGTGTCTAATTAAGAAGAGAAGTTAAGCTTAAGATAAGATGGAGTTGGAAGATGAGACAAGTGACCATGCATAGAAACACTAAAGTGGACTTCTTTAAGTCCATAGCCAATGGATTGGACATCCGTTGGTGAATTGGTCAGTGGATCGGGCCAAGGATCGAAAGAGAAGAGAAAGTCTAGCCCAGGGCCCAAGTAGACCCGATGTCGGACTCCCCTATAAATAGGAGGAGGCCGAGCTTCTCCCCCTCATTTTCTTTCTTTTTCTTTTCTCTCATTTCTCTTTTCTCTTAACTGCTCTTTTGGAGCAATTTTGGACTTTTGGCCGATCCGTACACACCGACCGAAGGATCAAGGTAAGATTCTAGTATGCTATTCTTAACTCCTTGATCTATGTTTTACTAAGTTTTCATTCATTCCCATGCATTGGTCTAGGAGAGATCCAAGCTCAAAGTTAATTTAGCTTTTTAGTTAGATTTTAAGTTTAGATTTGAGATCTAGGAACTTTGAGCTTGTGATTCTCGTTTCTGCTCCGGTAAACGTGTCGTGGGAGGTATGAGAATGTACGTCTCAAGTTTTATGTCCCATGGTGGACCGACAGGCTCAAAAACCAAGGAAAAGCCTATGTTCCCGAGGCCAAACCACGGCTCCCGCGCAAGAGAGACCTGCTGGCCGAGTCCCGCGCTGGACATGGCCTTTTTGGGCCAACTACGCGGGTAGGCCTTTGGGCCCAAATCCATGGGAAAGGGCCTTTTGGCCTAGAATCCAGCTGGGCTTGACCTAGTTGGGAGGCCCAAACCCGGGTTAGGCTAGGCCAGGGCGGCCCATGTGCCCTTAGGGGCATTTTCGAAAATTTTCACCAAGTGTCTGATTTTTACCCCGGAATCTCCCGGACACTTTTCTAAGCCCTGAAACATTTCCAAACATCGTCTTAGGTCATATTAGAGCCTCATAGGTGCATTCATAAATTTAATTATGAATGCTAACGTATATTCCCGTGTACTAAGGCTCCAGGTGATCGAATGCGGCGATGCTCCGGAGGTTAAGCTATATGGCGCAGTCGGGAGTATACAAACCTCCCATCACTGTGAGTGGCCTAGACTTCTTTGTTTAGCCACTGGGCACAAAGGTTTTAAAAAAGGTTGTAAAAACATAAATGTTTTCAAAGATTTTGGGATACGGGAAATCCACACACACACAGTTGCTTGTGATATACCCACGTAGATAGTGTAGACACTCATTTTTATTCATAGTCAATTAAACAATTGATTAATTGGTTTTTCATTTTCAAATATTTATTTCATTTATGTTTTTAACTTCAGTTTATTTAGTTTATTTAGTTTATTTAGTTTATTTATCTTACCAGTTATTATCATTATTATTACTTTACTTTATTTTAATTTCGTATTTTTATATTGCATGTAATTTTAGATTGAAGGCCGGAGAGCCAAGAGAGCCAACTCAACTCCCATGCAAAGCCAAGCAAGCCATGCAAAGCCAAGTGGAGCCGCTTTTGTTGTTGCTGTTAATTGAATTGTTCGCAAGGGACCCGAACATCCTCATCGAGCTTGGCTGTCTTCTTGCAAGTTCCACCTTGAGTTCAAACAGCCTTCAAAGCAATCGGCCAACTTGGGACAATTGGCCAGCTTGAAGCAATCGGTCAACTTGGGACAATCGACCAACTTGGGACAATCGGCCAGCTTGAAACAATCGGCCAGCTTGAAGCAATCGGCCAACTTGAAGCAATCAGCCAACTTGGGACAATTGGCCAGTTTGAAGCAATCGACCAGCTTGAAGCAATCGGCCAACTTGGGACAATCGGCCAACTTGGGACAATCGGCCAGTTTGAAGCAATCGGCTAGCTTGAAGCAATCGGCCAACTTGGGACAATCAGCCAACTTGGGACAATCGGCCAGTTTGAAGCAATCGGCCAGCTTGAAGCAATCGGCCAACTTGGGACAATCGGCCAACTTGGGACAATCGGCCAGCTTGAAGCAATCGGCCAACTTGGGACAATCGGCCAGCTTGAAACAATCGGCCAACTTGAAGCAATCGGCCAACTTGGGACAATCGGCCAGTTTGAAGCCATCGGCCAACTTGAGTAATCGGCCAGCAGGGAGCAATCGGCCAACTCCATGGCTCATGCAAAAAAGAAGCAAAGCAACTATCCTGGGTTCCGATGTTGAAGCACTGGTTTCTGTCAAGAGTTACACAGAAGATAGAGGTGTCGAGACCCGGCTTTACAAAGTTATTTAGAAGTTTGTTGAGAACGTGAGGAAGCTTCAAATCGAGGAACTACGATGGCAGTTGAGGTTTTTATAAGCCTGTGAAGCAAAAGTATAATACATTTGTTCACTGCTATGGGCAGAATTTTAGGCCTTGAAGTCTATGGGCATGGTTTTGCTGCAATGAGGTGCCACCGTTCTACCTACACCGATTATATCATCTCATTAAATGTGTCGCAAGGCACTTGATGGCTTTGTTAGGAAGAAGCTGCTGCCTCTGAGGCCGAATGGAAGAAGATCGTCACTTGTCCTTTGCTCTTCAACCAACCCATAACGCCAGCTGCATCTCTCGGATGCTGTCAATGCAACCCATAACGCCAGCTACACCTCTCAGAGGCTGTCGATGCAACCCATAACGCCAACTTGCACCATTTTGCTTTCCCACATGCTATTCTGCCCTTCCACCATTATTACCTGCCAACCCATCCTCAATCATGGCTCATCAGCTTTCACAATAAAAAAAATCAAATCATCATCAGTGGGGATTCCATTCGATCTTAAAAACAGAAGAGCGCTCGAATCAAGGGAGGGGAAGAGAAAGCTTATTTTGTTATTCGGTTTTGAAGTTCAAAAAAAAATAGAGAGTTTTTCTGGTTTTTTTTTAGAGAGCAGCCTAGAGTTTGTTTGAGAGAAATCCTTCTTTACTTCGAAAGGGCTATCTAGAGAATAAAAGGAAAGTGCTGATTTGAGCCTTCAAACGTTAAGCCATCCTTTTCTCTCTAAATATAGAACAGCCATCCGAGGACACCAAAAAGAAAAAAGGGAAGAGAGGAGATTTCCTTTGAGGGAGAGGGCTGGCCGAAAAGAACAGGAAGGAGAGGGCTGGCCGAAAAGAACAGGAAGGAGAGGGCTGGCCGAAAAGACCAAGAAGGAGAAGGCTGGCCGAAAAGAACAGGAAGGAGAGGGCTGGACGAAAGGAACAAGAAGGAGAAGGCTGGCCGAAAAGAAGAGGAAGGAGAGGGCTGGCCGAAAAGAACAGGAAGGAGAGGGCTGACTGAAAAGACCAAGAAGGAGAGGGCTGACCGAAAAGACCAAGAAGGAGAGGGCTGACCAAAAAGAACAGGAATGAGAGGGCTGGCCGAAAAAGAAAAAAAAAAGGGAAGAGAGGAGATTTCCTTTGAAGGAGAGGGCTGGCCGAAAAGAACAGGAAGGAGAGGGCTGGCCGAAAAGACCAAGAAGGAGAGGGCCGACCGAAAAGAACAGAGGAAGGAGAAGGCTGGCAGAAAAAAAAAAAGAGGGCTGGCCGAAAAAAAATGAAGAGGGCTGCCTACAACTTGAGTTAAGTTTTGGAGAAAAGAAAGATAAGTTTGATCGGATTTGGAGAATGTCCATTTGCCTAGCACTCCGACGAGGCAAAAGCATATTAAGCGCTGGTTAGATCTTCACTCGTGGAGACGAAAAGCTATTGGAAGACGAAAAGTGAGCAGAGATGGTTGAAGAACCAAAAGGAAAAGGAGTATTCAGAAGTCAAAACCTAGGGTGTGTGGGGTATAGATCTTGACTTTGGGTCTTTGTCTTTTCATATAACTTTTTTAATTTACATTGGATCAGGTTTTCTGTTTGATATGTATTGTTCGGGCTGTGTTGATTTAACTTGAATCATGTTTGTTGATAAATTGGGTTTTCATGTCATGTAGGCTGTGTTTATTTGCATGAGCTATTCATGATGTGGGTTGAAGTCTTTGTTAGTATTTTGGGCCATTCCAAGTTGCAATCATGTGGGTCATTACGTAATTGGGTTTTCATTGATCTAGATGATGCAATATTATGAACCATGAGTGCATTCATATTACAAATTTGACTTGGGCCCTTACCCTGACTTTATTTTGGGTTGCCATGATAATCAAGTTTCAGGTTCTTGATTTTTCTTGTTGTGTGACGATTTTAGTTGGGTCTAAGGTCATTATGCTAAAAGTTATTGGGCTGTCATGTGTATGTACAAAAGTGGACTGTCAAATACCATCATTAATTTTGTGTTTGAAGTCCTTGGATTCATGTTAGCATAAGTAATTTACCTGTAGACATAAATTGGGTTCAATGCTTTTGAGGATTTGGCTGGCTGTACCTCGCATGCTTTGTTTAATTCTACTTTTAACTGTAAAATTTGCATCTTTAAACCTGTTTAGGTTAGAAATTTAATTTTGATTGCAAAATTTGCATCTTCAAACCTGTTTAGGTTAAAAATTTAAATAAAAATTAATCTTGGTTATAAAAAATGTATTTTTAAATTTGAATAGGTGCATATTTAGTATAACATTTGACTTTGACCTTGTTAAATTACCTTTTCACCCTTAAATCCATATGTGTCTTAATTAAAAATTTAACTTTGATTGTAAAATTATTCTCTTGCCTTCGTATATATGTTTGTTAAATTATGAATTGAATTTTGTATAAAATTCCATCTTTGACTTTATATACGTGTTTATTTAAATTAAGTCTGCTTATCTACTTTGTAATTAATTGTGTTTATATATACTAACCTATGTTTTCTTGTCCCACTCATGTATAATTAGATTTAGAACATCGATTTTCAAAAAAATTCATATGCAAAGGGAAATCGGAGAGTGCCTCGGGAGTCCGAGGTTTCTGAAGGTTTTCCCGATGGATAGTTTTCTCGGTGTCTAATCGGGAGTCCGATCGGGTCCGGGAAAATTGTTCATCCCTTCAAAAATGAAAAATATATTTTTCTCATTTAATTTTCATAAAAAGCATACATCATGTTTATGATTTCTTTAATTTCTTAAAATTTGCAAACGAACCTCAAAAATTTTCTTTTTTACGAAAAGGAATGTTAATTCCAAAATCTTTTATTTTTTTTATTTTATTTTATTTTTACTCTTATGTTTTATTTTCATTTTATTTTAAGAAAATCTCTTGTTTAAGAGGCCCAATTAAATTAAAAGGAATGTTTATTCCAACATTAATTTCAAAACATATTTTAAAAGTTTTTTGAGAGATCTTAACTACCCAATTATAGTTAAGGCCTCTCAAATTAATCCAAGTTTTATTAAAAAACCATTTTCAAAATTTCTTTTCTTATTTTATTTATTTTTATTTCTTTCCAATAAAAGGGAATATTTATTTTCTTTTGACCTTTTTTTAATTTTCCAAAATACCGTTTTGGGAGGACTTTAGTATATTTAATTAATTAAGACCCTTCAAGTAAACTTCATTTTTATCAAAATGCATTTTTAACTCCAATAAAAGGAATGTTTATTCTCTAAATCTTTAAAATTCTTTTTTTCAAAATCAGTTTTATTTGATAAAAAGGACATTCATTTTTTTGAAATGTCTTAATTTATTAAATTTACTAAGGTTTTCCTATTAAACTAAATCTTTGTCAAACTATTCCCTTCATCAAATTAAAAGGAATAATTATTCCGACATTGTTTTAAAATTAAATCTTTCTAAGAGATTTTAATTTAAGAAATCATAATTAAAGTCTCTTAACGTGATTTTCAAAACATGAATTTGAGGATGTTTATCCCAACCTCTTTGTAAAATGTTTTCTAGAATGTTTCAATTAATATTCTCATAATTGAGATATTCTAAAATTAAAATTAAACCCTTGTTTTTCAAAAGGATATTTATCCTCATTTTTAAATTTGACTGTGATTTTGGAAGAATATTTATTCCTATTTAGAAACTGAATCTCTATTCTAAGTAGGAAATTTCTTCAAATTCAAAATTGGGCTATGGATTTTCACATCAAAAGGAATGTTCATTCTGACATTAAATCTTTAAATTTTGAATTCAACTTTTCTAATGGGATATTTATCCCATATTAAAAGGAATATTTATTCCGACATTTAAAATTATATTTTTTCTTAGAATGACTTTAAACACATTTTATTATCATTTTCCAAGTAAAATATTTCAAGACTTTTGTGGTACCGATTTCCGGGTGTCTTGGGGGTGCTAATCCTTCCCCAAGCGTAACCGACTCCCGAACCTAAGATCTTTTTTTTCGTTGACCAGTTTCTTTCCTTAGCTTGACATAATCTTTCTAGATTTACGTTGGGTTAAACAAGTAGGTGACTAACCACACCTATTCAAATAAAAGATTAGTGGCGACTCCATTTGTTTTTAGACTGTTTAGTCCCGAGCATTTTTCACACCATATCATTTATCGTCGGAGCGGTAAAACGTCTCGACAGATAGTGGGATGTTTTCAAAGAAAACACAAAGACTTATGTGTGTGTGTTTATATATTTTAAATGTATATGTATTATACATATATATATATGAAATATTATTATTATGATTAATTGAGGGTGCGATACCCTTGGAAGGTGAGTGATTGAGTGGGCTCCTCGAGGCTCCAATATATGCGGCAGCGTGGACCGAGTTGGAGAAGGCATGCGTGATTCTCAATCGTGGACGGCCTATTGAGGGGCACGGTGAGACGAGACCCTGGGAGAGGCACGTAGGGAAGCTCGCCAGGGCTCTAGGTAGCTGTGTTCCACCACAGCGATGGGCACCACCGAGGGAACGGGCTAGAGAAAGAGAAAATGTGAAAATGGTTAGAAAGAAAAGAGATAGCCCTCAGTGCAGGGAGGCATACGACCGACAGGTCGAGCCTCCAATATGAAAGAGATGCCAGCCCATTTGAGATTTATATATTTATTTATTTAAGAGTTTTAAAAAAGGGTTCTCGGCATGAGAACCAGGAAAGAGTTTTTGAAAAGAAAAAGAATTTATTTTATTATTATTCTATTTTGGATTTCCCTATCTTCCCTAACCTCGATGGAGATTCTTAGAACCTTTTTCTCTCACCTGTATCCAATGTGGATGGATGCAGATCCACGTACGGGGTCAGCAGATAGAAGAGGCTCACCAGGAGACGTCGGTGGCGTAGGCTTAGTAGTTTCCGCTGTGTAAGTATTTCTTCTAAATTAATCCGCTGGTTCATCTTTTAAAGTTAATTATTTTGTTAAATGATTTTTGATTAAAGTTTTAGTTGTTTTGTAGCGATGATATCCATTTCTTTGCCTTGCGGTGCTTCAGGTGCATAAGGGTCGACACGTACTTCGAGGCAGCACGGCGGTTACCACGTGGCCAACCTGGGCGGGTCGGGGCGTGACATGTATGATCTCCCATTGAAGATCATTGACAAACTGAATGCAGAAGGCCTCCTCGGTGATTGCCGAAAGATTATGCGAAAGTCTTCGTAACTCCATCTCATATCTCTTGACGAACATGTCACCCTGTTGCAATCAGAGAAACTCGTTGTATCTCCTCATCATCATCTCTTCCGACAAAAACCTCCGTCGAAACTCAGCAATAAAAGTCTCCTAGGTAACCGGTCCAATGGCTCAACTCTCAAGGTTGGTCCACCAACTTAATGGATGCTCTTGAAGGTATCTGGTAACAACACTTACCCGCTCTTCCGAAGTCATCCCTAAATCCTTCGTATTCTTGGTGACGAAATGTAACCAATCCCATGCTGCATTGGCAGAAGTGTCGAAGAGTTTCTACGTGTCTAGTCCCTTCATGATACGAAGGAACTTCACCAAGCGCGTCTCTAAAGTAGTGGCACCTTCAGAAGTACTTGCCGCACCGCTAGGCTGAAAATGCGACGGGACCATTAGTAGAGGCAGTGGCTGATACAGATGGGCAGATTGATCAGCGGGCTATTGGGAGGACTGTGGTAAATCAGGAGTATAGCTAGGCCGTGTCAGTGTCGGCATCGACACTGACGTATGAACATGTGTTGCTGTTTCGGTAGGCTGATATGCACCACTATGCACGTACGTAGAAAAGAATCGGTTGGCCCAGCTATCAAACATCCCCTTAAATCGGCGGACGTATACTGCACTAGAGTGGCAGTCAACGGAGGTGGGGGAGATGGAACATCCTAATGAAAACCCTACTGTTGGGTCTCATCTCCAAGCATTACTGGTGTAATAGGCAAGTCCGGGATCGCACCGATCTCCGGATAGGTACTAGGCTGTGCTTCAAGTTGTCGATGAAGGCGACCTCTTCTATTAGGTACCGAGGTATCAGTGGCATCCTTTCGTCTAGGCGGCATGGTGTATCGCTACATAAAATCTATGTCAGTAATCGCAAAAAATTCTATACCATCCGTACCTCATACCTTTATCCCAAAAATCAGAAATTTCAAAACTATGTGAACTCCCCGGCTCGGTATATTATAGATATAACTTATATTTTAAAATTTGCTCTGATACCAATCAAATTGTCACACCTTGAATCAAGGGCTCGATGATGTGACAACGTCGTACCACCTCAAGATGCATGCCATGAAAGGCAGGCTATTTGAGATGGTACAAGACATAAATAAGGTGTACTCGAGTAATATTTGAAAATATATAATGAACATAATATAGAAAATATCATAAGATATTTATATACTAAAAGTGGCATGTTTTACAGTGCAAATATGTAGCGGAAATGATATAATAATATACAATACTATTCCAAAGCCAGGATTCACAAGGGATCTACGTGGAACCTACAAAATCATCGCCAACTGGCCAAGAATACTAGGGATCACTGTCCACCGGGACATCTATCATCCTCTGCTGGGTGACCTACAAAAATGAGTGAATGTGGTGAGTACAAATATATATGTATCCAGTGAAAGACCCATTATAATGATCGATCACCTCAGGCTAGGGATATGAAATAATCCAAATACTTATTTAATAAAACCATTTTGTGAAATCATAGATGAAATCTCGAAACCAAATCAAATATCAAATCTCATAAATGGGCTGGCATCTAAAATCGTCCTAAAGGTACACCCGTGCACTTGGGTGCCTCGCTGGACCGTCAAAGGCTTCAACTCATATCTCAAAACCATTATTCTTTATTCTTTAGCCCATTCCCTTGACGTTGCCATCGCTGTGGGTGGAGCACAGCTACACTCGAGCCCTAGCGAGCTTCCTTACGCGCCTCTCCTAGGGTCTCGCACTCACCGAGCCCTTTAAAAGGCTATCCACGACTACTTGGTGGGTGGCATGCCTCGCTCGGTCCACATGCTCCCTCTCATCGGAGCAGCGAGATCTTCTCAATCACTCATCTCCCATCAGTCATAATCATCAATAAAACATAATAGTATAATTTTATATTTTCTTTTGAAAACCACCCTTAAGTCCATTTATAAACTCGTATGTGAGGGTGGACAATCCATATCTCAAAACATTATAAACATTTTATAAAACAGTTTATAAAGCAAAGTTGAACACAATTGACCCTCAGTGGTCAACCACTATAATCCAAGCCACTCACTAGTAAGGGAGGTTTCTATACTCTCGAATAAACCCCTCGAATGACTTAGCTCGAACGCTACTGCTCGATCTCATACAATCCTATACCTAAATAATCAAATTGAAATCTAATTTGATTAATAAAGGTATTCAACTAACAACCAATATCAAAGCATGCCCTAATTAGGGTTTCTAGAGTCTCGAAACTAAAGTGGAAATGGTCAGACGTAAATCAAAGTCAATTGAGGTCAAAGGATGCAAAAAGACCAAATTGCCCCTACTACAGTATAGCTCCGGTGCATCATTGGCTCACTCCTACGCAGGAGTGGCCAATTTGGGAGATTTCCTCCTAAAATTGGTGAATCCGGCACAGGATTAAAATAAATCCCACGCGGGACTCACTCTGCTGGAGGCCGAGGAGGCGGTTCCTCTGCCTCTAAACTCAGTTCAAGCTCAATTTGCCACCAATCAACCCACAATTCGAAACACACACACTTTAACACTAAACTAAGAGAATATAGCTTCAAAAACTGAATTAAATGGCTAAACGTGCATGAAATTAAGATTGAAAGTCTAAGGGTGCAATTGGTTTTGAAAAAAATGAATTTTGATTTTTAATTCAAGATATCTCCTAGCTTAATCCACGAAATTCAGCAAATAAGTAGTCAAACTGAAGCTTAAGGAGTCTAGAACAACATATAAAGAAATCAGCCAAAGCTTAAGGTTGAATTGAAAGTTATGGCTTGAAGAACACAATGACTCCAAGTTGAATTCTTTGAAGATCTTGGAGATTTTTGATGATTTTGGTGTTGTTGATCTTCAAGGAAGCTAAGAAAGTTGATGGTACTGTTTAATGAAGTATTTGAAGGTGATTTGAACTGTTGGAAATGGTGGGAAGTTGAGAGAATTCAGAGAAAGGTTGAAAAGAAGTGAAAATGGTAAAAATGGGGTGGTCGGGCAACCGACCTCCCATTTAAATAGATGAGTCCGACGCCGTACATGCTCCAGTCCAGCACCGAAGTCAACCTTTTTAGGTTGACTCTTCCTCATCTTGATCCAATTGCCTCGGTTTTCAAACCCTAGTGCACCCAATCGACTCCGGACAAAAAATTAGGATTTCTAAGCTAGTAATTGAGCTAAAGGAAGTTCAAAATATGCTTAACAAGCTCCAATTCATCACATAGCTTTACAGCTATACACAAATTTCACAACTTGACATGTGCGGACTAGGTCCGGGTGTGTCATGCACACCCCCCCTAATTTCATCGGCTTCTTATCCTTGGAGAAAAACTCATCATCTATATATTTATATCTAAGCAATGCATTAGCTTGTAGTGATGGAAGTAGGCATTGAGTGAGTATGCAAAAATGAATGTCTTGTAATCCACTAGCTTGAGTTCAAAAGGGTGAATTTGAACTCTAGTGCTTAAGTGAATGAAGTTGGAGTGTGAGCAAGTTTGTTTCGCCAACTGAAACTTGCTTGTTATCCTAATTCAGCGTAAATGCGTATGAATAAAAATTTAGACGATTTTACCCTTGGAGAAATGAAAAATTCGGCCTAGTCATTGTACATTGCATTTTCCTCCGTTGATCAAATTCTAACAAAATTTAAACCTCCCACATTAATCTAATTCAACTTATAAATTTCTCTTGGCACATATATTTCATGAATGTAAAATTCATAACATGGAAATTCCTTTCTTCCTAAATTTCACATACATAGTTCACATTTCATGCCAAATTGACCTAATATTCATATTGAGCATGCCAAAATCTACAATATAACTCAAAATGCAGCATGCTTACCTTATGGTTTTTCCAACTTCAATATAAACCCTAATCTTTTCTCTCCAAATTCCTCCCAAGCAACCTCAAATTCTTCAAAATTGATAGAAGGTTGTTGATGGGCTTGTTAAGAGCTTCAATTTGAGGACAAACTTGTTTGGGGGGGGGGGGGTTATTGATTAAACTAGAGAAATTTCAAGGTGAGAGAAAATTGGATTCTAAAAGGAAAAAGGAAGAAAAATGTGAAATATTCTTAAAATTTCAAGAACAATGGCCGACCATGGCATTTTATGTGTAAAAAAAAATTTGTGGAAAATTACCATTTTACCCCCATGTACAATTTTACCTTTGAAAATTTTGAAAATTCTACTTATGTCCTTTATCAGTCCCAAACCTTATATAGTGTCCCAAATTATTTTTCAACCCTTGTAAAGCTATTCTACATGCCACAGAATTTTCAAATTCTGTACCGTTTGTAAGTTATACTCATTCTAACTTCTTTCTCATTTTCTATTGCGTCCCGACACGGTGATCGAGCACGTAACAATCGCCACGAACCCTTGAAGTGCATCCTATCGCATTAGAATACACCCCAAAGTTCCACAAGGCTAAAATGTTAATTTTACATTTTATTTTCATGCAGTTCTCAAGTTTCAATAGTTTATAGAAACATACCATCATTTGGTGCAAAAATATAATAACAATTTGTGAAATAAAAATTCGAGTAGCAAACTTGCATATATTTATAGAAATGCCATTGGGTTTTGCGACATATTTTTTGATAATATTTTCCTAGGCTTATAGTACCTAGAAAAATACCATGACAGTTTCAAATATTCTTAGACACACTAAAGATAACTAGGTAGTTTGAAAAGTCATATATACCCTCGGTTAGACCTACGTGAATTTTTGAAAAGTATTACAGAAAGTTGACTTTTACCTCTTTGGTCAAACTTTTTCCTAGGATTGAACCTTTGGCCACCACAACCTTTCATAACAATGCGGAAGATGTCTACAGCCTAAAAATGGATTTATAATAAAACATGAATGAGTAATAATTACTCAGTGAGTGGATAACCAGTAAAAATATTAATAGTAATATCGAAATTTACCAAAACTAAGAATAAGTTCAAGTATTTCAATAGTTTGAATATTTCAGAAAACATGGTAATATAGATGAATAGTTAGGAATAGAGATTTAAAGAAAATAGGCCCATAAGGTCATGAATATCATCCGTCAAATCCTCTTCCCAAGCTATCGCCTTGGCCGAGGTCGACACTTGGTAAATGAGTCCCATTCTACCCGACAGTGCTGTAAAATGAACTCACAATTGCCTTATGGGTTTCCCTCCGTGCCTCCCATGAAGGAAAAAACCACACTTACTCGCGCCCCTCAAACAATAAATTCCCCTCGTGGGGCTACTATGAGTAACAAGTTAATGATCAAGATGACTTGACATAATACCATTTCATTGCATAAAGTAGTATCATCAATATTTTGCAACACATTGGTTATTTTCTCAAATTTATAAATTCAAGAATATAAGTTTCATACCAATGTAATAAGATTTCATAAAATTTTATCACATATGTGGCATGTTTAAATTTAACCATCAAGGTGGTCATCTCATAGGCCAACTTATAGTTAAATTTATTTCAAAAAACTCAACACCTCAAAACATTAAATCCGAAAATTTCAAATATAGTATAAACATAAAAATTTAGTTAGTTATCCACTCATTGTTCTTTGCGAGGGATCTGCTCTTGATTTTCGTCTGCAATTTCGTTCCCATTAGCTTGTGTGATTCCTATATAAACATCGAAAGTTGGACACATTTCAATGTTTAAACGCAAATTACCACACATTGCAAAATTTCTACTCTAATCTATATGCATGCAATGCATGACATGCAAAGCTGATTCCTAAATTTTCTTGATTCCTCCTTTTTGCCTAACTAACCTATATATTTTTCCTTCATCAATTTCTATTCAATTTCATAAATTTTCAATACTAATTGCACGTCAAAATTTTCTGTCAATAGCCCCAATTTCACCAAGTTGGTATTTGTTCATCTCTAAAATTTCCATCTCATATTTACACCTAATTTACTCCAAGAATACAATTAAACTAATTAGGCTTTGCAAAATTAATTCCTTGCATTTTCTCTTGAAATTTCGGCACCCATACCTTCACATTGCCAATTCCTTCTTCAATACATTCAAAAATTAAATTCTAGTAGTTTAATTCTCCTACATTAATCTACTTCATCTTATAAACACTATTGGCACATATATTACATGAATTTAAAATCCATAACATGACTATTCTTTTCTCCTTAAATTTCACATACAAAGTTCGCATTTCATGCTAAATTGGCCTAATACCTATAATAACATGCCAAAATCGACAATATAGTTCAAAATTAAGCAATGCTTACCTTATGATTTTTCAACTTTAATGTAAACCCTAATTCTTCCTCTCCAAATTACTCCCAAACAACCTCAAATTCTTCAAAATTGATGAAGGCTATTGATGAGCTTGTTGAGAGCTTTAATTTGAGTATAAACTTGTAGGGATTTTTTGGATTAAACTAGGAGAAATCAAGGTGGAAGTGAATTTTGGTGAAATGGAGGAAAATGGGAAAATTGGAGAAAATTGGAGAATTCTCTCGAATTTTCCATGTAATACCCGTTCTAAATTTCTATTTCTTTTAGTCCATTCGGCATGCATCATTTAGTAGGAAATCATTGAAAATATGGTTTAAGTTTTACTTAAGTTATGAATAGGACATAAATGGAATTAAATAAATTGTTGAAGAATTAGTAGTAAAATTAGAAGTTTAGACAGAATTTACAAAAAAATTGACAGAGAATTTTAAAATTTCACTGCCAATGGATTAAAAGGAAATTATCTGAAGAATAAAAATACACACTGAAAATTTTATTACACTGACTTAGGATATAAATGGAATTTTAGTGATTGTTGGAGGGTAAAATGGTAATTGGAAGTGAGATTTTATTTTTAAGGACTTAACCATCTAGTGACAAGTGTCATAACCTTAGGAATGGATGGCTAGGATTTAAGCAAAATTCCATCATCTTTTTCAACAAAAAATCCGGCCATGACTAAATAAAAGCCTAGAAAATGCTAGAAAATTGGCAAACCACCATTGTTGTCTTCAACCATGAGATATTCCACCATTAATGAAAGCTTACAACCTTCCACCATAAGCCTAAAGTCCAAAATTCTCCAAACAAACCTACAAAAATTTCCTACCAAATTAAACCTCTTGTTTAGCCCATTAATAATCCTAAACCAATTTTGGAAAATCTAAGCTAGTGTGGGAGAAAATTTGATTTGAAGTTCTAGGGTTCTTGGTGGATTTTCATAAATCCAAGGTAAGTATGCCTAATTTTGATGTTAGAATGTAGATTATGGCATGCTAAACATGAATATAATGTCAATTTAACTTAAAATTCCTTGTAGAAGTGTGAATCTAGAAAATTAGAAAAGTTATGGAGCATTTTGAATTTAAGATTTCTAGGCCAAATTGGATTCATGGAACCTTGGGATTAAAATATGATGTTTATGGAAGCTTACTAAACTAGGAAATGTCATTAAATTACATTAGAAATGGAAATTTTAATTTTTCAATAATTTATGCTGAAATTTACATGAAAAATGGCATTTTTGTAATTTTGGAATTTAAATTAAAATGTAGTTATTTTGGAGTAATTTTAATGTGACAATGTTAATGAAAAATGTTGGAAAAGAAAAATGTGGAATTTGGGTGAAATTTGAACAATGGCCGAAAGTTACAATGTGTTATGGCCATGAGAAAATTTTTAACTAGTTATGGAATAAACATGAATTTGAAAAAAAAATTAGTTAGAAGAATATTAGTAAAAGTAGAGATTAGTAGTAGACTACTAAATTAGTGCATGGCATGCATGGCATTGCATGTAAACTAAGCTTTAGTCCAATTTAGCAATGGTTTGGGAAACTAAATAAATTTATGGAAATTAGGAGTGCCTGCGCCAACAAAGGACAAGGAACCGGGCGAGGACGCCCAAGAGTAGCGAGGATCTCACTGTGCGTGGATAATTAATTTCTAAACCTTTATCTTTTACTGTTTGTTGAATATGGATTTATTGAATTCCATGGTTTATCGCTATGTGTGTGTAATGATGAGAAATAAAATGGCCCATGGAGTGTGATGGCAATTTATGAAATTGGTTTTGGAAAATAGTTTATGGAAATGGTTTTGAAACAAATTTCTAATTTTGCTTTTGAGATAATTAGAAAAGGTTTTATATAGTTTTAAAATATGCCACTTTATGGAAATAAAATCAAAGGGTTTATAAGCCATCATGACTCCATAAGATATTACTATACGGCGGCCTCCTTGGGAGGAAAAATTGTTACTGCAGTAGCCAAGTAGCCACGGACTTCCTTAGAGGGGCGTGGTGATTGTGGACTTACCTTGACGGGAGGCGCGGAGGGAAACCCGCAAGGTGCTTTGAGTTCATCTTGTGGCACCATCATTCAGGATGGAACTCAATACTCGATTGTCGGCCTCTGCCAAGGCGACAACTCGAGTAAGGAATTGACGAATGAACTAGATAATACATGGGCCAAAGTTTATGAGATTTTGCTTTAAGTGTATTTATGCTCATGATGTTAAATTTTTATTGCCTTGTTACAATTATCGGTTTTCATATTACTGTTTTATATGGTTTTGTTACCCACTCACTGGGTAACTCTGTTACTCACCCGTTTTTTTAATAAAATATTTTTCAGGCTGTAGATACCAACCGCGCTCGTAGGTACGTTGTGGTGGGAAAACTGCTAGGTTTTTTACTCAGGTTTGACCGAGGGTGCAAAAGTCAACATTTTGTACTATTTTTCAAAAATTTATGTAGGACCCACCGAGTAAGTAAATGTCAGTTTAAATAGCTACTTCACCGCTTTAGTGTGTCTAAGAATATTCGAAACTATTACCGTATTTTTCGGAGTCTTGTAGCTTGGTTTAAAAATATATGGAAAAAATATGTCAAATATTTAATGGCATTTTCGTAAATATCTTGAAGTTTTAGTGCTTTGTGTTTACATGAATTTTTATGCCATGACAGTCCAATATTTTACCTGTTTTGAATTGCCTACATGTTAGTTAAGTGTTCTAATAAATGAACTGGATGAAAACTGTATAAAAGAAAAATCATCAAGATGACCGTTTTAGCCTTGCAACTTTCGAGATGTATTCTAATCTAATAGAATGCATTTTCGAGAGTTGCGGCGATTGTCACGTGCTCGATTAAGGTGTCGGGGCGTGACATTCCAAGAGCATGGCCAGCATTTATACGGCACATGACCAAACATAATCTTATGGCAAAATGACCATTTTACCCCCAAAAAATTTTGAAAATTTTATTTATGTCCTTAGTCAGTCCCAAACCTTATACATTGTCCCAAATTATTTTTCAAGACTTGTCAAGCTATTTTATGCTTCACAGAATTTTCAAACTCCTTATCGTTTGTAAGTTATACTAGTTCGAACGTCTCCGGCATTTTTCACCAAAATTTCTAACTATCCAACTAACTCTAAAATATTCTCCTTATTTCACATTATATAATGCATGGCATGATCTGTTAAAAATTAACTTCGTGAAACAGGTATTACATTTTCCCACCAAAATTTCTAACTATCCAACTAACACTAAGATATTCTTTCTATTTCACATTGTATAATGGATGGCGTGATCTGATAAAATTTAAATTCATGAAGAAGGTATTACAACTAACTAAACATTTTAAAGGTGTACAACCTATGGTATTAAAATACCTTTCAATGTTTCTTAAGGGTAAAATGTTAATTGTACATTATATTTTCATGCAACAGTAGGCAGTTTTGAAATTTCAACAGTGTGTAATAGTATAAAATTATTAAATACTAAAACAAAATTATTTTTGGTAGAAATAAAATTCAATTCATATTTTGCAACTATTTACAGAAATGCCATTGGAATTGCGACATTTTTGTTCTACGATATTTTCACCAACTTGTGATGTTCAGAAAAATATTGCAATAGCTTCGAAAAGTCTTTAACTCACTAAGGAATTCTTCTATGTTATTTGTAAAAGTCAAGTAATTCTCGAAAGGGGGTAGATAAATTTTTGAAAAATAATGTAAAAAGTGGACTTTTGCCTCTAGGGTCAAAACATGGTCTAATGGAGGAAAAGTTTAATTCTTCAAAATGAGAAAAAATTTTACTGGGTGAAAATTAATTTTATTTCTATTAAGAACACATTCATATGCACATTCACACATGGAATTTCTATGACACTAGTTTATGGCTCCAAAACTAGCTAACTAGAGGCTAGGTGTTACACAATGGCTTTCTTTGGGACTCGGTTTTAACTGCTCTCAGTTGATCTTCATTTGATTTCACATCAGAGCTTACTGAACTCAAAGCCTTAGAAAAGTTAATAATTGTTGAAGACTGACCAAGCTCAGGTAGCTGATTTGGAAGAGAATGGAATGAAGTAGCAATAGCATTTCTTCTTTTCACTATTCCATATAGGTGGTGACAATATTATCTTCACAACAGCGGCTCTTATGCTGCAATTCTTCTCTTAATTCCCCAGAAGTTTCTATTATGTCCATCTTATCAACCCTAAAAGAGGATACAGAGTTTGAACCTTTGTAGGTTTTATCATTTCATTATATATGTTCTTTGACAGGAAAGAATAGAAGATGATTGACACAGCTTCATGCACTAACCATGACTTTGATTCTACTAAATCGAGTCTTTCTCCTCCTCATTAGTGTGCAAACTTTTACAGAGTTCTTTGTTTCTTCTCCAGAAAAGTCTATTCTCCTTATGTTCCTTATTTTAGGAGAAGATTGCATATATTCTCTTTCATCCTTAGGACTTGTTTCCATGACATGCAGACCGCCAGGAGTCAATTTCCCATCCAACAAGTTTCTTTCGAGGGCACAGATTATTTGTGTACAACCATTTCCGTGTAGCTCTACATTCTTGCTTTTCATAATTACGGTGGCCAAGTCAACATGAGAAACATTAGGTTGATCACTTTGGTATGCTTCATTGCAGCATCTATTGTCATTGTCAGGATATTCTTGCTTAAACATGTTTTTCCACCTTTCAAAATCTCTGACAGTCACATATCCAGAAGTTAAAAAAAAATTACACTGGAGGCTCAGGTGTTGGATCCTTTAGAGAAAATGCATTCCTAGTAGTGATTTTTCCACTTAAAGGTTGCACATGTCTGTTTTTTGCTCTCTCCAACTTATCTTGTAAATAGTTTAATTCCACTCTAAGATCTGTTATGATATCCTCTGCTTCATGGAGCTGTGCTTCAAGCTCATCAATCTTTCTCTTCTAGTTGAATGATGTTATCTCAGCTTCAGTTGTCTGTAAATAAGTGACCAATTGAGAGTGGATGTATTTATTACGATGAACAAATGAGAAATAAACCAAAGATGAGAAAGTGGAATTCCAAGTTCTTTACTAATTTCCCTGATTTTAAAATATTCATGTCAAGAACACAAACTCTTACAATATAAGATTAATGTGGATAGCATCTTTAACACACAAGTACCTAGAATGTAGTGAATTATCTCCAGCTTCATTATATTGAGTTAAATTTGGAATGGAATAAGAAATTTTCATTAAACTTGTGCTTCCATAGTAGCAAAATTGGAAAACGTCAACTAAACAGGAGGATAAAAAAACATATCAGAATAGAAAGAAAATCTCTAGCTTCTTTGATGACAAAATATATTCCTTGCATCAAATTTCAATCAATACACTTAATATTATCCAATTCAATTGTATCAATTATTGAGGCCCTCTTGAAACTAGATGAAGCTTAACTTTTATACTAACAAATATTCAGAAAGCTTAAACTTATTGCGGAGCCATCACTCATCAAAGCACCAAATTGAAAAAGATTAAAGCCCTATTGTGATTTCAAAATGCTTAAAATCCATGTAGTCATTGATGCAGGTTTCCATCAGAAAAATAAAAATTTATAATAGAGAAAGGTAAACAGCAGTTTATATAATACCAAAGAAACTAAATTGTACTACTACAATAGATATTCAAAAACTTGCTCGTTAAAAAATTCATTGCATTCGCCAAAATATTCAACAAGTAGCAATCTTCATTGCAAATCAGTTTCATTTCGATGACATTTAAACAAATTCATCTACTAGCATTTTCCAATCAATTTCCTTCTTTTGCAAGCAAAAACTCATAACCAAGTAAATTTAAATTTAATAAATAAAATGCATAAATTTAATAAAATATACCTTCCAACTAAACACAAAGTCTCAAAATTCTACATAATATGCCCTAAAATCAAAAAAGAAAAAAAGAGAGAGAAAATTCAAAAGGAAAAATGGAATGTACCCTAGCATCGATCATTTGTTTCAAGCAAAAAAATGGACGAAGCAACTTGTCCTTGGAAGAATTGAGTTCGTGCTTAAATGCCTTTGCTCTTTTCTCTGACATCAACACTCTCACCGCTACTTCCTTCACCGCATTCAGAATTATCTTCATGTACGCCACCTTAAACGCCATCGTTTTCTGTGCCAAAATAGCAAAACAAAAGATTTCATTTGAAAAATCAAACAAGCAAAACAAGAATAATCTAAAACAAAGGAAAGCAAGGGTAGTTTCGTAAATTACATCAAAATCTACCACGGCGATTTGGGAGATGAAGAATGAAGAATTTCTTCTCACCTAGGTGTGAGTTGGGAATCTCCAGTAGCGAAAGAACAAGTCAAAGATGAGGTTAAGTTAACTGATAGGAAAATGAAAGAACGTTATTTTCCTGGGTTTTTGTATTTTGAATTGAATTACGAAAAGCAAAAACAACCTCCACTACTTTCAATTGGTCGTTAGGGGAACTTGAGCCCCACTATGAATTTTTAAAATTCAAACAATGACATGTCCATAGCAACTAAAGACTCCAAAACAGTGACGTCTAAATAAGGTATCTATATCTTGAACATTTTTAGCAGTCAACAATATCAATAGTCTCTAAAATTGGTTAATTAATTGTTCAAATAAGAACACAATCGTGTAATTTAAGGGCCAATTTAGTGCATCGGATTGAATTGGATAGGATGAGAAAGAAAATTAGATGTAATTTATAGTGTGATTTTATAGGATTTACATTATAAGAAGGATTATTCATAAAATAAGTCAATTCTCTCCATTTCTAAAGGATTTAAGGTAAACAAATTCATAGAGATACTTAGGTTATAATCCACTTAAAATTTCCTAATACGGTTAGAATTACCTTTAATTTATTAGATGAACTTCTTTTAAGGATTTCCCCCTTATGTACTATTGATAAATTTTTTTAATGCATTAATAATGCCTCTTTAGGAAAATAATGAAAATATTAACGCAAGAAAAACATTATTTACATGCATGAAAAAAACTATAGAAATCAAGGGTTTAATGCGAATTGTTTTGTTGATTCGCTTGCTAAATTAAGTGTTTTCAAGAATCCCGACTTCACGGTCTGGTTGTAATCTCTTTTCGTATAACATATTTTAATTTACCTTTCAAAAAAAAATCAATGCAAAAAAAAAACACTCAAGAATTGCTTAAGATTACAATAGGAAATCAACTTAACAAAGTAAGTGCAACTTTAACGGTGTCAAGAATTTGAGGTAGAATTTTTTTTTTTAAGAACTAGATGACTTAGGTTGATTTATACTGTTCAAGACTCAAGGACGTCAGCAAAATTTACCATATATTCTTTCTTTCGATGGTTGCGGACTCACCATTAATGCAAATCAAAGCAAAGAATACATCAAGAATACAAAGGAAAAAAAGGAGATTGGACGACTATCCAATCCAACTAGAAGCAACTTGTTAACTACATACATGATATTTGCTCAAAGTCTTAATATGGAAAGGAGACTATGTTGAGGCCTTTGTAAGAGAGGCCAGAGGAACAGTTTGATGACCTTGAGTGGTTTCCTCAACGCGGATCCTGCAAGAGCAAGAGAAGGGCCGACGATTGGCCGGTAGGTTCCTCTCTGTTACTTAAGTCAGTCCGGATAGTAGTGGAGAGGAAAATAGTATGATTATGAAATGGTCTTACCTCACCAACGTTTAATATCACCTTATGCAGGGATGCAATCTGATGGACTTTACTTGGCAGGCCTCTGGCCAAATTTGGGTTGCGCTTATGGCTTTAGTGTTCTGGGCTTCGATTTTTGGGCCTAAGTTTCATAATGGGCATTGTTGGGTTTATACTCAACAGCACCCAGGCGTTGAGGTGATTATAAAGTGATCGGTTTGACGGATAAACTGAAGAGAGGGTTGAGTGTAGAGAAAGGCCGGCTTTATGGGAATTAGTTGACTATACTAGTATAAGGACGTGAAGTGAATAGGTTGGATTGGGTAGGAGAATTTGGTGACGTGGTAGCAGTGGGTCCTTTCAAATTTCAAAAAGGGTGATGTAGTGGAGGCCCGAAGGGTTTTTTGGGTTCATGTTAAATGTAGATGGGCCACGTGTCGACACAGTGTTGATAGGCATATGGATATAAATATAAGATGACAATGTCAACAGTCATTTTTGCGAAATTGATTTTTTCACTCTCTCTTTCTCTTCATTTCTCTAAAGGTGTAAAGGTTTTTGGTGTTTAGAAGTGGCCGGTTGGGAACACTGTCAGTGTTGTAGTTACTGGTAGGGTATGTTACGGTGTTGGTAAGGAGTAAACAGACTTCTTTTGCCATAGTAAGCCTGATTTTGTTTATTGGTTTTGTAAAAAATGGCAAGTTGGGAGGTTAGTGAAGAGAGTATTAGTGGGGTAAGGGTAGACAGTGGGGAAGCTTTCACTGACGTAGGTAATGCCAAGAGGAGCACGAACTTAGAAAGGGTAACCTTGTGAAACGAGTAGGCACAGGAGGAAGTAGGATAGGTGATAGGGAGGGCTCATAAGCGTCGAGGCTGCCGCGGGAGGCCTAAGGGGTGATCGACAGATAAGGAGGCCTCTAGATACACCACCGTGTATATATCCAAGAAGGTGAGGAAGGATGACGAGGACTGGATGGCCCTTGCGAAGTCGGAGTATGGTACCGGCGCATACAAGATCTGGACACTTGGCATTGATCGGAGGCCTAGCACGGTGACATAGGCGGGGTCATGCGCCTATTTTTATGAGGAGGTGTTTAGTGTTGGTTTTAGGCTTCCTACGCCAGATTTACCGTGAAGTGCTACATTATTACGGTATTTTCCCGAGCCAGCTGATCATAAACTCATAGTGAATTATAATGGCTTTCACTATCATTTGTAAGTACAAAAGGTGGATGTCGCCTGTAGATGTGTTAAGGACGTTGTTTAAAATAAAGTTCCAAGGAGGGTTCTATGTGCTCTACACTCAGCATAAGAAGTAACATAACCCTTCCAAAGTCCAGAGAGTAACAAAGATTGGAAAAAAAGGGTATTTTAGGGTGATAAAGCCAAACAATGTCTAATGGGGCTTCTCAGTCGACTGGGTATATCATACTAATGAAGCCTTAGAGGCGTTGAACAAAGCTCCCGTACTTTTGACATGCGGCGTGCACCAAGTCTAATATTTCAGCAATAGTGGGTTGTTAATTAAATGCGATGATTGTGCACATCTAGTGAGGTTGCATGATTGCGGGTTGAATCCTCAAGGAACTAGTTGTAGGGCTAAGGAGGTGTACGGCCATTGAATGTTGAGGTGGAGGTGTTAGATGCGATCCCGGAGGCTATAGGAACACCTGCCATTACTGCCCCAACTATCATCCTTAGTTCGTCGATGCAAAAAATAGTAGTGGCATCAGTGCCTATGTTTGAGCCGTCGGATGACCTTATATCATATAGTCATTGGGTTGGGGAATACTTAGGATATGTGGGTAGTTGGTGTAAGAGTGATTTTAGTTTTAATTCTATGTTTATAGACCCGAGCTAGCCCTAACCAACTTAGAAACGCCTCTTTTAAGTGTGTTTGGTATTTAATTGGAACTAATTCTATATTTCGTAGTGGCTTTACTTTATCATTTTTTTATGCTTGTAGCTTGTGACAGGGCCAGCAGACATGCCAATTGGAGGTGGTAGCAGTGCCAAATATAATGCCAGAGGCTTTCTGCTGATCAACAAGGGGGCAGCCATCCACCCAGCATCAAACGGGCAAGGAAAAGGCACAGATGAGGCAACAGGTGTCTCAGCCAACTGAGGTTGTAGCTAGGAAAGGGGCAGGGGCCGGCTGTGGTGTAGGTAGGTGTGGCTCGTGGGGTCTCAGTAGGACGCTGTGTTGGTACTTCAACAGTGGGTCAAAAGAGAGCCGCTACCTTAGACCCATGAGAGGTAACTGTCAGTAAATGTGTGACTGTGACCTCAGTAGCCTACAGGGCTCTCCATCATTTTTGCCCGGGGTTGGCAGGGTCCAAGCGACTATAGCTTCTAAGGGTATTGGCCAAAGCTCCATAGGGCAAGGCAGGTTGAGTGCCCTTGTAGTGACAATAGGTCAAAGTGTTGCTCTTCCCCATTTGCCTACTGAGACGTGTCATGGGGAAGCAAAGTTGTCGTGCTGCATGGAAGAAGGTGTTATCCATTCTTGTATGGGCATCAAGACTACAAGGATGGGCATGGAAAATGAAAGCCATGGGAAAATCTCCCAATAAAGAAAAGTAGGAATTAATTAAGTCTAAATTATTACTAGACTAACATCAAAACTAAGGTGTAGTAAAAGTAAAAGCAACTAGCAACTAGTAAAAGTAGAGAAAATTAATCAACTGCATTCATTGATTGGTCAAAGACCATTTTTACATCAGAAAAACTCCTACTTTTACTATGAAGGAAAATAATTATAATTCCTCCACTATCTTATTCTTAGAGAAACTCCTTGGAAACATAAAGCCACGGGGTGAAACTAGACCTGACAATTCGTGTTCACATGTTTGTTCGTGTCGTGTAAATGTGTCATTAACAACTATTTACCCAAATACAAACATGACATGATTAACTAATTGTGTCAAAGATATAAAACATGTACAAGGAACTGTTTAATTAGCATATAATATGACATGCGATTAACACGATTAACATGATTAATACGTTAGGACATGACATGACATAATACAATTTGATATTATTTTCAAAATTAATTTAGAAGTATGATTAAGTAATATTACTATATTACCCATATAATATATAAAAAATTACTTAAAATTCAATATACTTTTAATCATATTAAAGGTTAAAAAGGTATTTTAATATTTAATTTATCGTATTTACTAGGTCGTGTAAACATTTAAAGGTGTAATAGATAAACTCGATTAATTAATCGTGTTCACATGTTTTAGGCATTTTAATTGTGTTTGTCACACTTAAGACATAAACACGTTAATCTTAATCATGTTGACGCAATTGAAACACGAAACACACTAACGTTAAACACAAAAACGGTTAACTTCATGTTATGTGAACGTGTCGTATCCAAAATTACCAGGACTATGTGAAACTTCTTCTCCAATGGGTGACTACTTCTTTCTTCTGATAACTCCTTTTTGGTAATTGTTTCAAGACAAGTATCTAAAAACTAATTCAGAAACAGAGAAAATCTCTTTAATTTAAATTAATTTTACTAAAAAAATTAATTTCCAACCTAACAGATATATATAAAAATTATTTAACAATAATTCCGATGCATGATGAAATTTGTGGTTTCATTTTTTTTTATAAAGTCTCAATATCTTATAGTTACAATGGATCCTAACTAATATGGAGTCGAGTGGCGTTGAACACCAAATGTAGGAAAGCTTTTTCAAATTTATTTTTTCCATTTATATAACTCGAATATGATTTCTTATTTAAGAGACATCGAAACTCTTTTCACTTGATCCAATATATATGTTTGATGTTTCTAACCCCCCCCCCCACTTTTTTTTTAGGATGATACAATAGATTCTCGTTACATCAGATAAATCGCTTATACACAAACATTTATTGAGAAATTATTGGATAAACAAACTAAATCAATATAAACTAAAAAATAAACTAACTAAACTAATATAAAAATTGAGTGAAACCTACACATGTTTTATAGTTACATATGGTATGATTTAAATATGAAATCTCAAGTTTCAAAGAGGATACACCTACCACTCTAATTAGAGCTCGAATGCTTTGATGTTTCTATCTTTGTGTAAAAGAAAGATATTCATTAGAGGTGGCAGTTGGGTGTGTTGGGTGGGTTTCAGGGGGGGGTTCTTTTCAGGTTCAGGTCATTCGGGTTCGGGCTTGTAACAAGTTCGGATCGCTTCGGGTTCGGGTTTTTCAGGTTCGGGCCCTCAAGTTGATTTGAATTTGGATCGTTTCGGGATCGGGTTAACTCAGATTCGGGCGGGTTTCAGGCAAATTTTGTACTTTTTTAATTTTATGAAAAAAAATTTATATAAATGCAATTTTCAAAATCTTAAATCCAAAAGTTCAATATTTTTTATTTACTGTACTTTTGTATTTAATCATGTATATAAAGTAGTATAAACTAATTTATATAAAAAATTTATGAAAAAGAAAGAGTAGTATTACTATTAATTAAATGAATTAATCTACATAAAAATTTATGATTCATAGCGCATATATATATATGTATATATATTAAGATCTATTCACATTGTTATCACTCATTAATAATAAATTATGAATTGGATAAATGATTTAATTAGAAGATGATATATATAATAGAATAAATTAAAAATAAGATCCATACCTATAACATTATATTAGGTTAATAATAAATTAATAATCAATAAATTGGAAATAATTAAATTTGGAGAAGACATACTTTAAAAATATATATTTATAACACTAAACAAATAGAAGACATATATATGGTTAAGTAAATACCATACATATTACATAAATTAGTATAGAATATAGTATCAATAAAAATATATCATAAACATTAGACATTGACATTACTTAAATAAATTGTTAGATTTGAAAGTAAAACGTATATCAATAAAACTAAGAATTGATAAGACAATTTATTAATTAAAGATAAGATAATCTTAACTCTTAATTTTTGCATGTTAATACTAAAATCCCTAGTAGCAATTAAAATTGTATATTTATAACATGGTAATGGCATTGACATAGGTTAGTTGGTTTAATTTTAACTTTTATTAAGTATGATTATTGAATTGATTATTTGAATGTTAATTGTGTGTAAGTAAAAGTAATATGTATCATAGAAAATTATCTAATTTGTAAAATTACAATATTTTTTCTACTACCACTACTACTACTAATAATTTTTATTATTATTTTCTTGCAAGATTTATTATATTTGTCTACATCTAATTAAATTATATATCTTTTGACTAAACAAAATTTTAATTTGTTTAAAATTAGTATATCAAAACCATTTCATTTATTTATTTATTATACATTAATATATTTTGATATTATTTGCTATATATTTTTAAAATATAAACATTTGATTTATTTATTTATTATTTAATTACCATAAAAAAGATAAAAAAAAATCAAATTACAAATAGATAGTCAATTGCCTACTTAGACTTAGAGTACTTTAGTTTAGCATGATGAATTTTAACTTACCGACCATAATTTGTTGTACCTCTATAATTTATTTATGTCACATACACATGTTATTGTTACTTTATGTATATATGAGATGTAGACTATTTATCTAGAGGCTACATTCTAACTTAAGTTTGTTTTAAGTTTCCTTTCTCCACAAAGAAAAATAAAATATTGATTTAGCTTCTGAATTACAAATTTGTAACAAAGTGAAAATTATTTGTTTACTCAATTGTATAATTAAAATGAAAAAAATATTGAAAATTTATAATAAATTTTCAACTAAAACTTGTATTTAGAAAATTATTTAATTATATTTAAATTTTTTGTATTAAGTTTGGTTAATTTCGGGTTTGGGTTTGGATCGGGCTCGGATTCGGGTGCTTCCAGGTTCGGGTAATTTTGGGTTTTGATCGTTTCAATTTGGATTCATTTCGGGATCGGGTTATTTCGAGTTGGGTTTATTTCGGGTTCGAGTGGTTGACTTTTTAGTCAATCGGATTTTAGTCGGGTTCAGGTTTGAGTTTTTTAGGCAAATTTTTCGGGTTCAGATTTATTTTATCACCTCTATTAATATTTATGGACATGAAAATATACTACTATTAATTAAGAAATTAATTCAAAAATAAAACTAAAAGTAACAAGTGAGGAATATTACTTGCTGGAGCATCAACTAGACTTATCTTTAGTGGACCCATGACCAAAGTTTCTTGGTCAACAAATTCTTAATTAAATAAAAAAATCTTCTAGTCAAACAATCTGTAACAATCAACCACAATCACTTCCACATTAAATATAATATTTTCTTCAACTGCAAGCACAACAGCTACACATATTAGTATTAAATAAAAAATTAATTAAAATCAACATACTGTTAAGAATTTTCAAATGTAACCAAAAAAACAAAAAGAATTTTCAAAGATTCGAATGATTTCGGATACTCTATAATTGGGTTCAGAACAAGGCCGGGTCACGCTTGGTTTTATTACCCATAAGTGGATTTAAGGTGGCCGGGTATGGGTATAATCTTGAATACCCGATAACCCGAATAGCCGTTACCAATAATCCTATATAGAAATTTAATTTGTATTATTTTTCATTCATCAGTTTATGATATTGTAAACAAGAACGGGGAGAAGAAAAATAAAAACAAGGCGAAAACTGAGGGTGGTTAATCAAGTAAAACTCGGAAAATTTAGTCCGATATTTAAGCGGGCTCGGGTATGGGTACAGATTGTCAATCCCATTTCCTTAGGCAAAATTTTTGGTAATTTGATTTGATTTGATTCTCAGAGAGTCCTAGAGAGGCATATAGAAGTCAATGACCCAGCGTAGGCTCTTCCTCTTTAGACCACTTCCAATTCCTACCCATTTTACGCGCAAATTTGCTTTTTCCCGTAGTCATCAGAGTGGAAAAACCAAAATTTATCTCATCAACTCCAGTTTTATTGTTTCTGTGATCCAAGTCGCAAACAAAACTCTGGGTTCTTTTTCTGTTTTCATAAAACTATGAAGGGATCTTTTTGCAGCAGGTTAAAGATCTTGATCATCTTGGTTCTAGCGTGGGTAGTTTTTCCGGGAGTTGTTTTCTCAGCTGTAACTGAAGACGATATCAGGTGCCTGGAAGGTGTGAAGAGTTCTCTAAAAGACCCAGATGGGAAGTTAAGCACGTGGACTTTCAATAACAATTCAGTTGGTTTTATATGCAAGTTTGTTGGGGTTTCATGTTGGAATGAGCGTGAAAACCGGCTGTTGAGTCTGGAACTTCGTGAGATGACGCTGTCAGGGCAGTTACCTGAGTCTTTAGGGTACTGTCGGAGTTTGCAGAATTTGGATCTCTCAGCTAACCAACTATCTGGTACGATCCCTCCACAAATATGTACTTGGTTACCTTATCTAACGACCCTTGATCTGTCTAGCAATGATCTGTCAGGTTCTATCCCACCCGAGTTATCAAAGTGTGCTTATTTGAATAATTTGATTCTGTCTAATAATAAGTTGTCAGGGCCAATTCCTTACCAGTTATCCGGTTTAGATAGGCTGAAGAAATTTTCTGTAGCAAATAATGATCTCACAGGTGCTATTCCTTCATCTTTTGCGAATCGTGACAAGGCTGAATTTGCTGGGAACAGTGGTCTTTGTGGGGATCCTCTTGGAAAGTGCGGGGGTTTGAGTAAGAAGAATTTAGCAATTATAATCGCTGCGGGGGTTTTTGGTGCTGCGGCTTCGATGTTATTGGGATTTGGGGTTTGGTGGTGGTACCATTTGAGATGGATAAGGAGGAGGAAGAAAGGGTATTTTGGAAGGGGTGATGACAGTAGTTGGGCAGAGAGGTTGAGGGCGCATAAGTTGACTCAAGTTTCGTTGTTTCAGAAGCCTCTTGTGAAAGTTAAATTGGCTGATTTGATGGCAGCGACCAACAATTTCAGTGCAGAGAACATCGTAATTTCAACTAGGACTGGAACTACCTACAAGGCAGTTCTCCCTGATGGATCAGCTCTTGCAATCAAGAGGCTTACAACTTGCAAGCTTGGTGAGAAGCAGTTTCGTTGGGAGATGAATAGATTAGGCCAGCTTAGGCATCCAAATTTGGCACCCCTTTTGGGATTTTGTTTTGTGGAGGAGGAGAAGTTGCTGGTTTATAAGCATATGTCAAATGGGACTCTGTATTCCTTGCTACATGAGAGTGTTGCTGTTATAGATTGGCGTACTAGATTTAGGATTGGTTTGGGTGCTGCTAGGGGCCTTGCTTGGTTACACCATGGGTGCCGGCCCCCGTTCCTGCAACGGAACATCTGCTCCAATGTGGTTCTTGTTGATGAGGACTTTGATGCAAGGATAATGGATTTTGGATTGGCGGGGCTTATGACTTCCTCAGATGTTAATGAGACTAGTTTTGTGAATGGGGATTTAGGAGAATTTGGATATGTAGCTCCAGAGTACTCAAGCACTATGGTTGCTTCACTTAGAGGGGACGTGTATGCATTTGGTGTGGTTCTTCTGGAATTGGTAACCAGGCAAAAACCCCAAGAAATTAATGCAGGTGAAGAGGGATTCAAGGGCAATTTGGTGGATTGGGTAAATCATCTCTCAAGCTCTGGTAGAATCAAGGATTGTATCGATAAAGCAGTCTGTGGAAAGGGGCACGATGAGGAAATTTCACAGTTCCTCAAAATTGCATGTAATTGTGTGGTTGCACGGCCAAAGGAAAGATGGTCTCTGTACCAGGTTTACCAGTCATTGAAAAGCATGGCTGAGGAACGTGGTTTCTCAGAACAGTTCGATGATTTTCCTCTGATTTTCACTAACCAAGATAATGAGTCAATGTAGCTTTGGACTAAATTGGGAGATGTATGCAATATGGAAGTGCTTGCATACAAAATTTCAACATCTCTTGTGGAAAATTCTGGAAGGCTTTTGATATAGGTGATGCCAATCTCCATTTCAGTTGCCTTTTTTTATTTTTATAAATAGTTGTGTAATGCAATAAACTTTTTAAATTGTAGGTTCTTGAATCTTCAAGAAAACTATTTCTTTGCTCTTTGTTTTGCTTTGAAATTGATACTGATGCTTGAACATAGTATTATCAATATGTCCAGTTTGTAGTCTAGACAGAGATTATCTGTAGAAGATGCTGAATGCATTTTGTAAAGAATTTGATATCTTTAGTATGGAAGGGATCGGTATCTGGTTGAGGAACTCGAAGTTCTTTTAGTGTTCTGCTTTAGGTATCAATATTTTTATGGCAGGAGGAAAGAAAAATGCTGCTATATTATTATAAAAGCACTGCAAAATTTGTTACATCGGTAACCTTTTACATTGCAGAGTGATGGACTTCTTTGATACCAGCTAGTGTGGGTGCCTATAAATGCTTATGCTATTGTGTTTGCAGGCTCTACCTGGCCTAGCAATAAGCAGTCATGTTAACCAAATGTGACTTATAGGACAATTGGTGAACTTTTTCTTTCTTTTTGGAGTGGTAGACTACTGGTAGTGATGTGTTGTGAGTAGATATCCTTATTTGTGCAGACCCATAGTTGTTAGTGATTTTCCCTTTTTTTTTTTTTTTGGTATAAACCTCCCGATTTCTATTAGTCACATTGGACCTCGATTAATCCGGAATTGAGCTGCAGACCCCAAATGGGAGGAAGCTGGTTGTTAGTGATTGAACACATCATCACAGTAGTTTTGATTGCCTTAGATGCCATATGCTGTTATTATCTATAGGCTATAGCAACAATTGGCTGATGACGACAGTAAGTGAGTGCACTGCATTTATCGGCATACTCTCCTAGCAACCACTAGTGCTTGGTATCAATCCTTTTGCATCTACTGTGTCGCTTGGCAGAGCAACAAGTTGATTATTTATGTGCCCCAAATGCCCTTCTGCTGGAAATCCTGTCAACTGAGCTGCAAATTGGTCAACTATGCACTCTACCGGATCTTAATCAACTCTTAAGAACTATGAAGCAGCATAGCAGCATAAGGGGGCAACATGTTTTACATGTGCAGTAATGTTTTTTGAATTGTAGTCGTTGGTTTTGATTCATTTTTGACAATTTAACATTTGCATATCCTTTTGGTTGTGGTGCCGTTGGATTTTCCTTTCGTTTTTTAGTGTGCATGGGTGTCTCCTGTGAAGGAGAGGGTTGAAAGTTGCTGAGCCAAACCTTTAAGTTTCCTCCATGCTTTTGTAGAAATAGAAGCTGAGTAATTGAGGCATGACCATGGCCTTGAGCTAAGCCACATTTTTTCTAAATCAGGCTTATAATACCATACAAGTCTTTTCAGACGTATTGGTATCTAGAAGATCAGAATAAAGAAGCAATCTTCATCAATAGAAGTTCATTTTCATTCCTTGATGTTCTGCAATACAAGAAATTCATTTGGATTGGGGATGTAGAAGAGAATATTTACGGTGTTGATATGAAGCTGCCCTTGCATTCCCTCAGTTCCTCTATAAAGTGTGGAAAATCCAGAAACAGAATGACATGGAAGAAACATTCAACTAGATTTCACTCATGCCATCAAGTTTTATAACACGGATCCCATGTGACCGAACTCAAGGGCTTTTAATAAACATCTGTATCAGAGGAGACAAAAGCATTCACCACATTTCGGCCTTTGTAATTTCATTACCCTTTGAAGTTGGCAATGCAACTATATAAAGTATGAAGGGAAGGCCCAAGAAGCATATAAGGCTTGTCATATTACTAATAAATATAGATCTAAGTTCCTCCATCTACTGGCTCCTGCTTATCTTCAAGCCAATCGCCAATGTTAATGCCAGAATAAACAAGATTACTCAAAAGTTAGCTTAATAAACACTTCAAATTCCAATTAATTTCCTCATGCAATTTATGTATATTTAGGTAACAAATATTGTTTTTTCCTTTACATAAATCCGAGACAGATAGGTGGCTTCAATCCTTTACAAAACTTCATTCATTATATTTGAAAATTAGTATCAACAAGGGTTGTTAGAGGATTTGAAACCCTAAAACCACTAGGGTCGAAACGAATGAACCTACCAGTTAAGTCAACCTTTGATAGTATATCTAGCTAGCTATATAAAGTTAAAACATATTCATTCTTCCATCAAGAGAGGGTCCAACAAAACGGTTAGTTTAAACTAACTAGCCTTGGTAACTGTAAATGAGTGAACTAAGAAGTCCACCTCCAACATATATAAAGGGAAAAAAAATGCAATATGTAGCTAGCTCTAGAAGACCAATGGGTCTAGCATGTCTCATCGAAGAATCACTTCTGGTTCTTCTACAATATTCACTGCCAAAGATGTTCCTTTTTCTTCAGTATCAGTACTTCAAATAAAAATGTTTTTGTTTTTCTATTCAGATTAACGGGTAGAAGAACTTTGTTAGGTTTTTTCTGTGAATCATGCAGCAGTCATTTTTATTTGTTACATCAATGGAGAGAGTGTGCAACACAATTTTCCCATCTTTCAATCAAAAGATTAAAGAAACTGCACGAGAAAGGAATCTGTCTCCCATTCCATGCAACAGAAAGTTCTTCCCTTAAATTTGAATCTCAGTTACTTTGGACCAAGTCTTCGCTGCTTCTCGAACCATTCAAAATCAAACCAGAAAAAGAAGCAAAAAAAAATAAATAAAGTGAAAAGAAGAAAAAATAAAGCAATGACCAGATATTGCTTCTTGCTTTGTTTTGCACTTTGGTGAGATACCATTAAATAATCATATTATATTTAATAGTATTTCGCCTTTTTCTCTTCCTTTTGGTAAATGAAACGCTCTTAGTCCCATAAATAAAAGCTGAAAGATTCTTACATTAATTTTTCTTCTGTAATCAAAATGCGAACAAAAAGATATTTGGTGATGAAATATGGATATGCTGTTGGGGTTTAACTTTAAAGGTCATAATCAACATAGATAAGAAATTAGACTTTTGAGACATGTCTCACGATATTTGTGTTAATCAAGGACAATTATTCTTTAACTCTAAATAGATCATGTCTTGCAATAATTTCATTGCCCTTTGTCTCTAATCATGTTTGGGGACATTTAAGTTCCATTTTTAATGCCCAAACAAAACCTGATAGATAGTGAAGGAAGTTAGAAATGGCTTTAAAGGTGAACGACTGTACATTCAATATGGCAAGTAGACAATATCTCTTATACTGATCTGTTTTCACAATTGATTTGTGGAGCATTCACTACAAGAAAAAACGCTATCTGCGACGTACATATTTGCGACGCATAATTATGTCGCAAATTTGCGACATAATTTGATATAATTTGCGACATAAAAAACCAAAATGTCGCAAACTGAAGCAAATAACACTGCAAGAAAGCGACTAATTTACAATATCGCAAACCAAGTTGCAAAATTTTGGCGCCAAATTCCGCGCTTCAGACAAGTTGCAAAGTGTCGCACAATTGCGACATATTTTGCATGCAACTTACATGAGTCGCAAAATTGTAACATTTTGCGATTTTTTTTGTGACGTATTCAAGTAGGCAAAAAATCTGATTATTTGATACGTTTTGCGACAGATAGTGCGATATATTTTGCTACATCTTAATGTGTTGCAAAATGCGTCGCAAATCCTGATGGCGAGAAAGAAAATTTCTTTCCCAAACCAAAACGGTGTGTTTTGAAGTTAAGGACCATTTAACCAGAATAGGTCGACTTCAGCTCATTTTCAGCTTCCCTATTTTCTATAGTTTAACTATTTTCTTTGAAAATCTTCACAAATTCTTGACAAAATCATTGTTAACAACATCTTCAAAGTTTCTTGACAAAATCATCCATGACAACTTCTTAATGGTGCCTCCAATACTTCATTATTGTTGCCTTAAGCTGGTATAACTTCTCTATCCCTCTTCCTTAAGTCTTTTATATATTTACCTTAAAGAATTTAGTGTATTTAAGAATTTTATGATAATTTGTGTTATGGGTATTGTGTTAATTGACTTATATCGCTTGAAATTGTTTACAATTGTTGTAAAACTATGTTGTTGGGGCTTTTTAATCTGTTGATTATATGTTATGAGAGAACATGGCCAAATTTGCGACATTTTTTGAGATATTTTGCATCATTTGTTATATATGTAGCATAATGTGTCGCAAATTTATAAACTTTTAGCTTAATGCTCGTAGAGGTTTAATTTTGTCTAGTATATACTTATTAAAGGTAAAAATGACATAGTTGATGTATTAAATTATATCCAAAATTAGAAATATGAAATAATGCACATCTAAATGTAATAGTTATTCATATATTTTAATGAATATCTTTTGATTTTAGGGATAATGTCTTTGAAAGAATCAAGGAAATGGATGTATAAGAAGAATGTGCCTGGCCAGAATCAATTAAGTGATGAGTTTGTTACTGGTGTTTCTGAATTTATTAAATATGCAAGTTCACAATATGGGGAAATGGATGGATCATCAATTAGGTGTCCATGTAAAAAGTGTGATAATTTGCGGTTCCATGACCCAGATGTTGTGACGATTCACCTCTATCACAAAGGGTTTACAAACAATTACTTTAATTGGACTTGTCATGGTGAAGCATTATGGCCTGAAGAACAGCAGTTCGTGGTTAATCAATTACCAGAGGAAACTAATTGGTGGGATCAAGGGTTTAGGCATTTTCAAGACGTGGGTCCTAGTTTTGTTCCAAATTGGGGTTTTGATGATGTTGGACCAAGTGTCCAATCAACACACGATGAGCCAGAACCACCAGTTGATGAGGTAGTTCATAGCCCTCAATGTGATGATGTACCACCTTTGTGTGATAGTTTCCTTGATTTGCTTAAAGATGTTGATAAACCGCTGTATGATGGATGTGAGATCTACACCCAGTTTTCTCTTGTTGCTAAGATGTTAAGTATGAAGTTTGAACATAATTGGTCTGTGAATGCCTTTAATGATAATGCTAGAGTTTATAAGAACTCATTGCCTCGAGATAACACACTGCCCGAGGATTTTTATGGTTATAAAAGGTTAATACGTGACTTGGGTCTTCCAGTGGTGAAAATTGATGCTTGCAAAGATGGATGCATGTTGTACTGGAAAGATGATAAGCATGAAGAATTTTGCAAGTTTTGTAAGTTGCCAAGGTACAAGCCGACTAAGCGTAAAAGGGTTGCACATGCTATATTGAGGTACTTGCCATTAACTCCGAGATTGCAAAGGTTGTATGCTTCAGAAGTGACTGCACCTCATATGACATGGCATGCTACTCACCAAACAAATGAAGGAGTTATGTGCCATCCTTCTGATGCAGAGGCATGGAAACATTTTGATAGAACCCATCCTGTTTTTGCTTCAGAATCACGCAACATTCGGTTAGGCCTTTGTGCTGATGGGTTTTCCCCTCACGGTCAATACGGGCAGACGTATTCATGTTGGCTAGTTATTGTCACTCCTTACAATCTTCCTCCAGGTTTGTGCATGAAAAGCCATTAGCTTTTAAGTGTGTTTCTAATAGTTAGAGGATCATTGTTTAAGATCTACAGGCTGTTAGTAAGTTGAAATAATTCAAATAACTATAATGATTAGTGATATGTTCTTACTCTGTATAATCTTCCTCCAGGTATGTGCATGAAGAGCCCTTATATGTTCTTATCTTTAATATGTCCTGGGCCTAGAAATCCAAAGAAGAAAATAGATGTTTTCATGCAGCCATTGATTGAGGAGTTGAAGCATTTGTGGGAGATTGGTACTGAGACTTATGATGTCAACACAGGTCAAATGTTTAACATGAGAGCTGCACTTATGTGGACAGTTAATGATTTCCCAGCTTATGGAATGTTATCTGGATGGAGTACCTCTGGGTTGCTTGGGTGTCCTATATGCATGGAGAAGTCTAAGGCCTTTTATCTACAACACGGAAGAAAAGTCAGCTATTTTGATTGTCACAGGCAATTTTTACCAAGGAATCATTCATATAGAAAGGATAAGTCAGCTTTCATTCGAGATAAGGTAGAGAAGAGTAGTCCACCAGCAATATTGACAGGGGATGAGATTTGGAATCGTGTGTCACAATATAGAACTATTGTGGAGGACCCTCGAGGCAATACCCCTCAATATGGCAACAATCATAAATGGACAAAAAAAAGTATTTTTTGGGAGTTACCATATTGGAAAACTAACATGATCCGGCATAATCTTGATGTCATGCACATAGAGAAAAATGTATTTGACAATGTCATGGACACCGTATTCGATGTACCCGGAAAAAGTAAAGATAATCTGAATGCTCGAAAAGATCTTCATATTCTATGCAATCGCCGAGAAATCGAGGTTCCTGTTGATAGTGTAGTGTCACGTAAACCAAAAGCAAAGTATACGTTGACGAAAGATGAAAAAGTCAAGATTTGCAATTGGGTGAAGTCCTTGAGGTTTCCAGATGGCTATACTTCAAATCTTGGTAGATGTGTTGACATTAATGAATGTCGATTGAGAGGGATGAAAAGTCACGATTGTCACGTGTTCATGCAGAGGTTGATTTCAGTTGCCTTCAGAGAAATATTACCGGACTTCATATGGGCTACATTGACTGAAGTGAGTTTATTCTTTCAGATCATATGCTCTGCATTGCTTGATTTGGAAAAGCTTCAGGATCTAGAGAAAAAAGTGGCCATAATGTTGTGCAACTTAGAGAAAATTTTTCCTCCGGCTTTCTTTGATTCTATGGAGCATCTACTTGTTCATTTTCCATACGAAGCTATAATTGGAGGTCATGTTCAATATAGATGGATGTATCCATTCGAAAGGTAACTTGTTAACACTTGTTTACGCTTTATATATTTTTTGTGTATACATATACTATACTAAGTGGAATTGTATGTGCATGCTAGGTTCCTACATGAATTAAAGAAGAAAGTGAAGAATAAAGCCCATGTGGAAGGTTCAATATGTGAAGCTTACATTGTTGAGGAAATGTCATTCTTTGCAAATCATTTTTTTGAAAGAAATGTTCCACATTACAAAAGAGTGAGAGCCGGAAGAAATGAAGAGGGTGTTGATAAGAACCTTCCACCTTATTCTATTTTCAATCATCCTGGTCGAGGTCAAGGCCGAGTGACTGAAAGGTGGCTATCGCAAGAAGAGTTGCACGCAGCGCATACATACATCTTGCGAAACTGTGAAGAAGCACAAGAAATTTTCCAGTATATATGTGTAGTGTTATTTATGGTTCATGTATAAGTTCAATTGAGTATATATGTTATTTAACAATAATAAATGTAACATCTTTTTATTTTTATTATTATTATTGCAGGATGTATGTTCAACACCTTCAAGACTTAGGCCCTGAATTGCTTGAAAAAACGATCGACCAACATTTTGCCGAATGGTTTACAAGTTTTGTAAGTATTCTTATCTATTTGTTTCTTTTTGCCACCTGACCCTATTTTAATTAATTAGTATTCTTGACTTTTTAACTAACCTTTGTATTCTTGTTTCATTTGGCTAGGTTCTAAACCCAACTAATAACATTAATAATAAACCGTTGTTGCTAACTCTTGCCCGAGGTCCAGCTGGTCAAGTCAGAACATGGTCAGGTTATTTCATCAATGGGTTTAACTTCCATACACTTAAACATGGGGAAAATAAGTCTACAATGAATAGTGGTGTATGTGTGCAAAGCTCTAGTGGTGATTTTTATGGTTTGTTGGAAGAAATAATTCGGTTGGAGTTCTCAAGCACCTCGCCCAAATTTGTTGTTCTCTTCAAGTGTCGATGGTTTGATCCTATACGTGGAATGAAGGTTCACCGCAAGTATGGCATGGTGGACATTAATAGGAAGCAATTTTACAAAAAATATGACCTTTTCATCTTAGCACAGCAAGCAATCCAAGTGTATTATTCTGAGTATCCAAGCTTGAAGAGGGATAAAGTTGATTGGATGAACGTATGCAAAATAAAAGCAAGAAGAACAATCGAGGCACAATGGCAAGAAAAGGACATCCCACCATACCAGATGGATGAAGTTGAAGTCAGGCCTGCTGTGACTAATTTTGATGTTCTGCCACCGTTACATGATAATATGAACGGTATAGGTCTCTTTGTTGACTTATCCGATTTTATGGACTTCACACCACAAGGTCGTCAGCCAGTTCTTTCAACTGTGATGGAAGAAGAAGAAGAAGAAACAGATGAAGCAGAAGACAAAGAAGATGAGGATCTGGAGGATGATGAAGATGAAGATGTAGAATCTTTTTAAAATTAATTGTAATGTAATTTTCGTTAATAAAATATCTTTTACATAATTTATTTAATCATATTGGTACATATTGTTGCAACCTCTCAGCCGTTCTAAAAGTCGCAATGTGCTGCAAAATGTCACATATTGTCGCAATTTGTCGCAAATGTGTCACAATGTGTTGCAAACATAATGAAAGAACTTTCTAATCGTAGTGTCGCATTCAGTTGCAAAGTGTCACATTCAGTTGCAATGTGTCGCAATAAGTTGCAAAATTGCAAATCCGAACCAACTGTTGTTGTTGCAGGGCATCGCAAATAGTGTCCCTAATTGCTCATGTGTCGCAAAGATCGTCGCAGATCTTGAAACTAACTTCTTACCATATACTAATACCATAGATTATACCTTGCACGTATATCCGATCAACCTCAAAACTTAAATAGATATTAGTCTGATCATAATCTTAATATCCAAAGGGTAAATTTTTTAATCCAAAGGTCATATTGACTATTGAAGGTACATACAACATAGAACTACTTCAAGGTTAATCAAACTTCTCTAGCCTAACTAAGTAACCTAATGTGTTCATGTACTAAAAGTATTCATTACAAATTTTCAAGTCATTTTAGCCTAAGTATTCTATCAAATCAATATTAAAATTTAAATGGTTAATCCATACATAGTTAGGTTAAAATCCAACGATGGAATTAAATTTATATCAACTATAACCCTTGAAAATGGAGAAAAAATAATTAGCATTGCAAAATGCGTCGCTAGATATGTTGCAAATCCAAACCGTAGTTGTTGCAAGTTGTTGCAAGTTGTCGCAAATAGTGTCCCTAATTGTCACTTGTCGCAAATGTCGTTGCAGATATTGAAACTCCCTTCTTATATATGATAAATAATACCTTGTAGGTATATCCGATCAACATCAAAAATTAATTAGATATTAATTTGTTCATAATCTTCATATCCAAGGGTCAACATTGCAAAATAAGTCACAAGATATGTTGCAAATCCAAACTTTCTACTTTTTTGCAGTTTTACAACTTATCACAAAGTGAAAAATAGGCGGTCGCGAATTATTTAAAGTAACTGCTTTTTTTTTTCGTTTGCGACACATTCTATGACTTGTCAATATGTGTCGCAGATTTTAATAAATAATACTATCTCAATTTTATTTCCCTTTCTCTCTATACTTTATTCCGCAGACCTCAACTTTAACCCTAAATGGCTTTGTCTTTCCCTTTTCTCTCAATCCCTAAATTATTCATCACTTTTATGCCTTCAGACTTCAATCCCTAAATTCTTCATCGCTTTTGCTTTTCTTTATCCACAATAGCCTCTCTCTCTCTCGCGCTCTCTCTCTATTCACCTCCATTTAACAGCCGAATCCCTTTAATAGCTGAAACCCTTTAACATCCGAATCCCACCACCCACAAATCAACCCACCTCAAGTGGTTTCGAGACTTCCCTACATCTCGCTTCGCAGTCGGACCCGGAACCGTCGACGTCGCCGCCATCAAAATTGCCTGAAGCTAAGGTAAGCCTTGCTGCACCAGTATCTGATTTTGTGAAGATTAAAGCTTGATCTAGTTTTGTGAACCTTTTCAGTTAGATTTTCATTTTGGTCGCAGAACGAGACTGCTCAACGCAAAGGCCGACGACGACGAGCCAACCTGCCACTTCTCTGCAATTACAGGTATCTTTTTTCTTTTTCTTCTACGTTCTTCTATGTGAGTGGCAGTTATGTAATATTCATAATGTGGCAGGTTGGGGACCATGTTCTTGATAGTTTTAGTTTCGTGGTGATTTTGTTTTACACTTTGTCTCTTTGTTGTTTGTTCTGGGAGTTTTCTTTTTCCTGTATCGTCTATGTTGGGGAAAAGGAAAGAAATAGTATATGCTTGCACCTGTCACAGACAAAATGTAGATTACCATTTCTTATTATCTGTTAAATCTAATTAACCTCAACTCAAAGACCACGCTTTTTTGTATTTTTCTCAACATTAGTTTTAGTTTGGATAAAATTCTTCTTGCTGTAAATTAATTATTAGTATTGCTGTAAATTATTATTTGGTCAAGTTATAGAACTAATGCTTTTCTAAGTCAGATTGTCATTGTTTGATACTTAACTGTCCTATTGTTTAAGCTTCTGCTATAGATGGCCAAATCTTTTCTAAGTCAGATTGTCATTCTTGCTTTCCTTACCCTTTCAGTGTTTTTACTACTGATACATGCATTTTGATCGGATATTCGTTTTTTACCTTGACTTTGAAAACCATTTAAGTTCTACCTTTCATGTTTCTTTTCCCTGGAACTAACTAGCTCATGTATAAAGAATATTTCAATATATGACTTTCAACACACTGCCCGAGGTTTGGAATTTGCTTTTGCTCGTAAGCTTTAGGCTTATCTTATTGTATGATTTGTTCAGCAAAGGTGCAAAAGGCAACTTAATTTTTACTGCATATGCTGAATAAACCTTAGCTGCCTTGTGACTGGCAATTCTATTCTGTAAAGAAATTTTGTTGCTAATTTGACTTGATTCATAATTATTGTTGGTGATTTCTTTAGGAATGCTCTAATTATGAAGGTACTTTGATTGCTTAGGCATTTGGTGTCAATTTTATTCTGTTGAAGTGTTTAGGAACGTAGATCGTCTACAAAAGTGGTAACACTTCACTGCCTTCAGAGAATTACAAATGTTTTTTATGCTTTCTCTTCCTTCCAATCTCCTCTCTCTGTTTCTTTGATTGGTTTCGTTTGAAGACTTTTCATTGTCTTTTTCTTGCTCTTGATTGCTTTTGTTTTTTGTTCTTGATGTACTTTTTTTTGTTTCTTCTTCGCTGCTTTGGTGGTTGTGGTTGTGTTGTGGCTGCTATCCGTCCCTTGTGTCTGCAGCGACTTATGAGTTTTCTCTATGAGAGGTGTGGTGCGTTGCCTCCTCTTTTGCGTCATGTATTTTTATTAAAGTTTAAAGTTTATGTGTTTATTTGTAGGCAAATGGCAAAGAAGTCTAAATCTCCAGCTGCTCAATCAAGATCTAGGCAGAGCAAAACTCCTTTATCTACTCCTAATCGTAAGCAAAGCAAAGCTAAGCTCCTTCATCAACTTCTAATCGTAGGCAAGGCAAAACTCCTTCATCAACTTCTAATCTTAGGCAGAAAGAAACTCTTTCATCCTCTCCTAATCCATCAATAGGACGAGTACCTCCAAACCCTCCAGCACAAACTTCTACCAAATCTCATCAACCCAGCAATTCAAGATCCCATGCATCTACTGCCCATCGACATACGAGCTTGGGATCCCAAACATCTACTGCTCGTGTGCATGCAGGTTTCAAAAGCTCTGCTGCCTGCAGGCGTATGGGCTCCCAAGGCTCTGCTGCTCATGTACGTAAAGGTTCCCAAGGCTCTGCAATGCAAGTTGATTCTCGAGCCCTCATACCAGCACCCATCCCACCACCAACACATGAAATCCCACCTCTGACCCATGACGTCCCACCTGTTAGGGAAGATGAGGGTGATCAAGTGGATCATGAAAATGGCTCTCAATCAGAATCAGATGAGTCCCAAGAGGAGGGTGCCGAGGCTGATCAAGGTTCTGAAGACAGTGAAGGTGCCGAGGCTGATCAAGATGCCGAGGGCGACGAAGGTGCCGAGGCTGATCAAGGTGCCGAGGCTGACGATGACTGCTCTTTACAGAAAAACTGTATAGTCCCATCAGACCTAACGTAACAACTTTTCCTATTATCATCATTATTATTATACATGTGTTTAAATAATTTATTTAAACCTTAATATAACTGTTTTCTTTGTTTCTGTTTTCAGCGAGAAAAATGTGCATAAAGTGTTAACAAAAATTATAAGGAAATATTACACTGCACCATGGAACACATGGAAGGAAGTGTCTGATGATGGCTATCTTACTTACTGGCAGCAGTTTCAGGTATATCATTTCTTGAGCATTCTTTCTCTCTTTTTGATTAAATATTTTCTTTAATTAGTAACTTTGAATAATTTTCCAATTATGAGTTGTAGTCCCATTTTATTTGGTTACCGGAGGATGCAGCAGAGGTGGAAAGGAAGTTTGGTATTGTGGCTGGTAAGTGGTTGCGTGGAAACCTGAGCCGCGCACGAGAGAAGCGAAAGAGACCACATTGGATCAGAAATAATGTTTGGGAGCAGCTGTTGGTGATTTGGAATGATGAAAACTACAAAAAATATTGTGAGAAGAATAGAAAGAGCCGATTGGACTCCCAGGGATCTTCCTTAGTTTATCGCGGTGGTTCTATCCCCATGAAAGCGCATAAAAAGAGGATGGTTAGTTTCTTAAGTAGTGTTATCCAAACTCTTTCATTATAGTTAACTACTAACTTATGTTTATTTATTATTTTTCTTGTAGCAAAACAAATGTGGTAGAATGATAACCGGAGTGGAGACCTTTAGAGGCATCTATCTGAAAAATGGGAAGTGGATTGAGGAGGGTGCTCGACTAGCTCATGTAAGTATAAAAAGAATTCATTGTGCTATTAATTAAGCTCACATAAGGATATTTGTGGCTGGTTTTGATTGTGAGAAAGTGATGATGAACATTTAGTGTTCGATTGTTTTGGGGCTATTGTTTTTATATCTTGCTTTATCATTTGTGAACACTTTTATTGGTATGTGCTGGTGGTTTGTTTGTTTTCTGTTTTGTCTTAGTTGCATGTTTCTGTTTTCTGTTTTGTCTTAGTTGCAGGTTTCTGTTTTCTGTTTTGTCTTAGTTGCAGGTTTCTGTTTTCTGTTTTGTCTTAGTTGTAGGTTTCTGTCTTAGTTGCAGGTTTCTGTTTTCTGTTTTATAAGTATGTGCTGATGTTGTTTAGCCATTTTTAGGGTTGGCTGCTGGTTTTGTTTTGTTTCCTTTAATTAGATTTTGTTTAGCCATTGTTTGAGTTTGTTGATGATTATTCTCTAATAAAGTTTTGTTTGCTATATATGATAGGAGAAATTCCTCAAGGCTCGTCAGGAAATATTGGATCGAGAGGGTGAGGGAGCAGTCATCGATGATGACAAGCTATGGTGGGATCTATTCGCAGGCGCAGGAGATCGATGCTATGGTATAGGCAACCTTGCTGAGGAAATGACCTCCTCTGGGCACTCCCGCTCCAAGTCTCCCCAGTCTTCTACAACCCAGTAACCTGCCACATCTGTCCCTTTGGAATTTATGAATCAATTACAGTCTTTAATGAAGGCATTCGAGGAGCAGAAAAAGGAATTAGAAGAGCAAAAGCAACAGAACCAGTGCATAATCTCCATGCTGGAATCTAGAGGCATTCAGATACCAATGGCGCCTCGTAATGCTGCTAGGACTGGGGAGTCTGTCTCTCATGTCCCTCTACCTTCACATGACGTTGACCAGCCTCAACGTGAGGATCCAGCATCACAGCGCATGCAACAGCCTCAACGTGAGAGTCCGGCATCGCAACCCGTGCAGCAAGATGAAGTTGTTGATGAGATTGCAGCTGAATGAATGTAGTAATTAGGATTATTGTCTTGGATATTATCATGTTGCAATTGAAATTGTCTTGGATATTATTCTACTTTCTATATTTTAATAAATAATTATTAATTCCATATTTGTGTGCTTTTAAATATTAGTTTATATAATATGTATTATAAATTAATTATCATTTTATAATTTTATATGATATTATAATATTAATTAATAATTACTACAGAAAATAAAATAATTAATAAAAGCATTTATTTTTTAAAATTTTATAATTAAGCTGCAAAAAAATCCCAAAAAAAATCGTAGATGTGTCGCAAAACGTTACAAATTAAATATTTTGAAAATGGCAAAAACGCACTAAAGTGTCGCAACAATTTGCAAAATGTGTCGCAGTTATTGTTGCAAAATATGACAAAAACAGTTGCAAACTATGTCGCAATTGGTGTCACAATATATCATCTCTTCCTTACTTATTTTGCGATAATATATGCGATTTATAGGTTTTGTCGCAGACTATTGTTGCAACTTGTGTCGCATAATGGCGTCTCATTCTCGCTTGTTGTGCGATAACATTTGCGACAAAATAATGTGTCGCAAATATTAAGTTGCATTAGGTCACAAAATATATCGTCCCCGGCGTTCGATAAGTTGCGATAAGTTTTGCAACTTTCTTTTGCTTTTGTCGCAAAACTTTGTGACACACTCTAAAAAAATGTTGCAAAAGTTTGCGACGAGCGAAAATGCAACCTTTTTTAATACGTCGCAAAGTGTGTTGCAGATCATGATTTGCGACACATTTCTGCGATTTTGTGTCGCAAAAATGTGTTGCAGATAGCGTGTTTTCTTGTAGTGATTCCGACACCCCAATCACTAATTTTTTTTGTATGATCACAGGTATCGATATTTGTTTAATGGTCTACAATTAATTTTGTTCGAGCCGTGTCAAACCCCAAATGAGATGAAGCTGTCTTAAACCTATTTTCTTCATTCATAAGACTCGAATCTGAAACCTTACTTAAAGGGTATTGAGCTTCTTCCACTCAACCCAACAGTGTTGGTGACACCCCCAATCACTAATAACATGTCCCAACATCTTCCTAATTTGAGATTGGGACATCATGGTAGTTTTTCATTCACACAATGTAATAATTAGATTGAAGGTATCATTAAAAAAAAGAGAAAGAAAAAGGAAAGAAACATATGATCTCTTTAAGATGTCTATTGCATTCTTGTAGCCTTTTTCAAAAGTTCAACTTTGGCTACTACAGAAGCTATGCTCAAGGAAGCACTCCATACTAACACATGTTGAATGAGTGGGAACAAACTCGATAACTTATAAGTAAGGTCTTGGATCTAAGTTTTATAAATGAAGAAAATAGACTTGAGACATCTTCCCATTTGATGTTTGTGTTTGGCTTTAATTGGACACAAGTAAATTTCTTGACTCTAAGCATATCTTGCTTTGGCAAAATAAGTTACATCATTATTAGAGGTATCAAATGGGAGGGTTGAGCGGGTTACGGGTTCGGATCAATTGGATCGGGTTAATTTGACTCAAAGAAAATTTCGAATCAATTGAGTTTCGGGTCATTTGGGTTCGAGTCACACGTGTTTCAGGTCAATCGGGTTTCGGGTCATTCTATCTCTAGTCATTTGGGCTTCGGGATTTTGGGTTTGGCCCTCAGGTCATTCGGGTTTCGGATCATTCTAACTCGAGTTTTTCAGGTTTGACCCGTGAGCCATTCGATCTCAGATTTTTCAATTTTGTTCATCTGATCATTTTGACATGAGTCGTGACACGCCCGGACCTAGTCTGCACGTGTCAAGTTGTAGATTTGTATATAGTTGTGTGGCTAAAGGAATGGAAATGGACTTCCCATAGATATTTTGAACTTCTTTGAGTTCAATTCTGAGCTTACAAACCCTAAAATATAGATCAGAGTCGATGGGGCCACTTGGGCACGGAAACTGAGGAGTCTAGTGCTGAGTTGACCGAAGTCAACTGATTTTTAGTTGACTCTGGCGCTAGACCCGTTAGATATAAAGGGGTCTCGGTTGCCCAAGATCCCCATTTTGCTTCTTTCTCTTATTCTTCATTTTCCCCGAGCCCTATCTTCAAATCCTTTCAAATTCAACATTTCAATCCTTTTTCAAACTCTCTTCTAATCATCATCATCATCAGCCTCCCTAACCTCCAAGGAGATCAAAAACCCCAAATTCATTAAGAAATTCTCAAATCTCAAAAATTGTCAATTCTGCGATAGTTTGTTCTTCAGCTCATATCTTTCAATTCAACCATAGGATTTGGCTGAGCTTTTGGTATATTGTTCTAGACTCATCAAGCTTTAATTTGATATTTTATACACATGATTTCGTTGAGTGATCTGAGAGAAATCATGAATTGAAGGTTGAAATTTGGTTTAGCTCAAGAACACTTAGACCCTTAGAGTTTTGATTCGAAATTCGAGCATGCTTAGTTGTTTAATTTCATTTTTGAAGCTGTGATCCTTTAGTTAGGATGTTAAACTACTTTTGTTTCGATTCTTGTTCAATTTGATGAAGATTTGAGCTCAATTCAAGCTGAAAATGGTTGGAGACCGAGCCTCGGCCTCCAAACAGGGGCGAGTCCTGCGTGAGACTCAGCCAATTTTGGGGAAATTCCCCGAATTGGCTCACTCCCACCTGGGAGTGAGCCACCAATGACAGTGGGGCACTATAGCAGAAGGGCAAAATGATAATTTTGCAACCCTAGACCCCAATTAACTTTAATTACCTTTCGGACTTGTCTAATTTAGTTCCTAGACCCTACAGACCTTAATTAGGTTTTGTTATGTGATCTAATTGTTAGTCGAATGCCTTTATTAATCAAATTAGATTTTAATTTGATTATTTAGGTACGTGATTGTACGAGATTGGATCGGTAGCATTTGAGCTAAGGCATTCGAGGGGTAAAATTTGGTAGTATACAACTCTCCCTCACTTATGAGTGGCTTATATTACAGTGGTTGGCCATTGAGGGTCAACCAGTTTTTTACTTGCTTTATTAATGGTTTTATTAAATGTTTATAACGTTTTGGGGTATGAATTGTCCACCCTCACACACAAGTTTAAAAAAGGATTTAAGGGTGGGATTTTCAAAAGATTATATGATTTGTTATTATTATGATTATTGATGATATGACACCCGTGGGAGATGAGTGACTGTGTGGGTTCCTCGGTGCTCCAATATGCAAGAGCGTAGACCAAGTTGAGAGCATGCATGAGATGCAACCGTGGACCGCCTATTAAGGGGCACGGTGACCAAAGACCCTAGGAGAGGCACATAGGAAAGCCTTAGAGAATATAAGAAATTTTGAGATATGAGATAGCCCTTCACGGTCCAGCGGGGCATCCAAGTACACAGGTTTACCTTTGGGACGATTTAAGATGCTAGCCAATTTATGATATTTGTTATTTGTTTTGGTGTAGGATTTCATATGATTTTACTAAATGGTTTATTAAATGAGTTTTGGATTACTTCATATCCCCAGCCTGAGGTGATCTGTCATTATAACCGGGTCCTTCACTGGGCACATATATATTTGTACTCACACCATTCATCTTTGTTGTTAGGTCATCAGGCTACGGATGACAGGTGTCCTGGTGGACAGTGATCCCAATATATCACTGGGGACACGATTTTATAGGTGCCACCCATTTTCCCTTGTGAATCTTGGCTCGAAATAGTAGTGTACATTATTATATTATTATTTCTTTCCATTGCATATTTACATCGTAAAACGTACCACTTATACTATATAAATATTTTAATAATATTTTCTATATTATTTCTTATTGTTTTCATATATTGCTCGTATACCCCTTATTTATGCCTTGTATCATCTTGGATAGCCCATCTCTCGAGGCACGCATCTCAAGGTGGTGCGGCAGTTGTCATGTGGCCACATTCGCAGGTCAGGGCGTGACAAGTCGTGAGTTTTGTTCAGGTTTTCAGGTTAATCCATGGATCATTTTTATTTGAGTTTTCAATTATTTATTTAAAAAAATTAAATTTATAAGTTAACTCTTCAATAATAAATCTAAGTAATCAACTACTCAAGTTAAGCAATTATTTACTATCATCTATCAACATAAGTCTCCATACACATACATTACATACTATTAAGTTTGTAATTTCTAAATCTTAATTCTTAAGTAACAAACTAGCAAATAGCTCTTCAATCTTCAAATTTTCATGTTTGTTCCTTCTATTCTCCCCTTCTTATTTCTATTTCAGCAGTAAATTTTAATTTTACTAAGTTGAGTCAAAGCAAGTAAGTAGTTAAAAAAAATAAAATTTTGCATGCCTGCTTTTTACTACTATTTATACAATACATTAACACATATATAAATGATAAATCAAATTAAAGTATTAAATCTATAAATATAATAAGATTATATCGACTTATAATTTATGGAATATGTGACATGTCTCGTATAATATGTTATATGTTACATGTGAAAAGGATTATGGATATTTCTTCAAATATAGACTATTTATTATTCCATCTCTTATTAGAAGTATAATGTAATGCCTAGTCTCTGATTTACCTAGTTTGGAGCCATAAATTAGTGTAATGAGAGTTCTTATGTCACACCCCAACCCAAAGGTCGAGAATATGACAACCGCCGCAAGCTACGAATTGTGAACAGTGCACTTCGGTCACAATTCAAAGCTCGCAATGCTCATAGCATTTCAAACCCAATTTATTCGAAAATCATAAATTTTACATGTGATAAGCAATATAGCTTCAAAACATAAATACAATAGAAAATCTAAATAATATCAGTTAGTTTATGAAACTCATACCTTTATTATTCTACATGCTCGTTTATACCAAAACAAGTAATATTATTAAGTTAAAATTTTACAAAACATAAGTGATAATTACAAAGATTATAATAGTTTCAAAAGACTCAAAATATGGCCGGTGGATATGTGTTTTAGTAGTAAATAAGTCCTGCTGACTTACTTTCCACTACCCGGTATAGAGTCGTGACCGCTAATGCCTTGTTTCTTACGAAAGCCTTACTGATCTGGAAACAAATTTAAAAGAAGAAAAGGGGGTGAGTATATAGATTATACTCAATGAGTGAAACTAGACCAACATTAAAATTTTAAATAAGAAAAATATAAATACAAGCATAGTAGAATTTAAATTTGAGGTCGTAACAATTTTGTAAAATCTAAGATAAACATTCAAAATTTCCATTATGCAATAGTGATTAAAATAAACAATCAAGATGTAGAAAAACATATCTTTCAGGCTCGCCATAACTATACTCAAATTCACATCCGGGCAAGGCGAAATCTAAGTCCGTTGAGGGATCATAAATTTCATTTATGTTTATCAAAATTCCTTAACCTTGATGTTGGCATTGGCCTTCACCACAGGTGATACGTGGTTATGTCCGCTGTACTCCCATAGGGATTAAATAATCACATCATAGTGCACACAATAAATCCCCTATATCACTCCGTCCCATGTGGGAGTTAATCACTTGCTCATGCCGCCTCCACAAGGTCGAACCGTGAGAAGCACCATTGCAGTGATTAACATCTCATCCACCATAATCATGTCGTAAAGTAGCACAATTCAATCATACACTATTTGGTCAACTGGCTCATCATCAAAATCCAGTTCAATAGCATCAATTTTCATAAATTTAATCACATGTCTAAACATTTAAATTGCAAAAATCATAGATTACTTTTAAAATCATAAATGGGATTAATTATCATATTAAAATCATAAATATTCAAGATTCATAAATAAGTAGCAATCCTCTTAACTCAATTTAAATTAAAAGTCAAACTATTATATTTAAAAACAACTTCAATGGCAAAACATTTATTTAGGTTCATAAAGTCTCACTCACAAGTTTAGGGAGGGTTTTCACTCTCCTTATTGACACAACCCTTATCCTTAGAAAAGGATTCACCATCTATAGGTTATATTTGAACAATGTGTCAACACATGACAATGGAAAAAGGATTATTAGGTAAACATGCAAAAACGCATATTTTCCTAATTATAAATTCGATTTCAAGAATGATTTGATGTTCAAGGGTTTACATAATTGGAATTAGAGCATGAGCAAGTTTGTTTCATTTTGCAAAACTTATTTGTTGACTTAATTTGGCATAATTATGTAAAATAAAATTTTTGGACGATTTTACCCCTACAAGTGAAATATTCAGCCTATGAGTTTAATGTAGAAAAAGTTTTTTTTTTAAGGTTTAGGCACATTTCTAATGTACAATAATTATGAGGGGATTAAATTTGTAAACCTACATTAAGTGTCATGCCCCAACATGACAGTCGAGCACGTAACAACTGCCGCAACTCTTGAAATACATTCTATTATGTTAGAATACACTCCAAGGGTCACAAGGCTAAAACGGTCATTTTATACATTTTTCCATCAAACAGTTTTAATCGTACCAAGTAGTTAAACCACTTAACTATCATTCGAACAAATCAAAATAGATAAAACATCAAACTGCCATAGCATAAAAATTCATTTATACATAAGATATCCAAACTTCAAAATATTTATGGAAATGCCATTAGGTTTTTCGACATATTTTTGTAGAATTTATTTACGGACTTCCAGAATTCAGAAAGATATCACGTCAATTTCGAAAAGTCTTAAGACTCATTAAAGAAGAGAACTGGCTATTTAAAACGATATTACATACTCGGTGGAACCTACAGAATATTTTAAAAATAATACAAAAGAGTTGACTTTTTCACCTCTGGTCAAACTAGTGTAAAGTGCCAAATATTTTCCCACCACAACGTACCCTAGTAGCGCGGTCAATATCTACAGCCTAAAACTATTTTTAGTAAAAACATGAGTAAGTAACAAGGTTATTCAGTGAGTGGATAATATATTTAAAACAGTAGTATAGTAAAAATCCTTAAATTTAAAATAAATAAAGAAAACTTAATAACATAAACAAAGTAAGAATTTCCAAACCTTGGCCCACGAATAATCTATTTTATTCGTCAATTCCTTACTCGAGTTGTTGCCTTGGCCGAGGCTGACAACTGAGTGTTGAGTTCCATCCTGAATGGTGGTGCCACAGGATGAACTCAAAGTACCTTGCGGGTTTCCCTCCGCGCTTCCCGCAAAGGTAAGTACTACAATCACCACACCCCTCAAAAGGCAGTCCGTGGCTACTTAGCTACTGCAGTAACAGGAATTCCTCCCATGGAGGCCACTGTATAGTCATATCTCTTGGAATCGTGATGGCCCTCAAACTTCCTTTTATTATTTTCTTTTCAAATTTTGTACTTCCCAAAATCATATAAAACACATTTTTATTTTCAAATCCACAACAAAAGTTTGTCATAAAACCATATCTTTTATAACTTTTTCCAAACATTAAAGCTTTTAAAATTGGCCATCACATTCCTTTTTCTATGGGCCGTTTTCCATTTATACTCATTCATCAAAAAATATGATAAACATTTTATCAAATAGCATTTAAAGCAAAATATTAAGAAACAAATTTGGAAATGCAGTGAGGTCCTCGCTATGCTTGGTCGTCCTCGACCGGTTCCTTCTCCTTTGGAGGTGTCTGAACTCCTAATTATTCATACATTTATTAGGTTCCCATAACCTTATGAAATATTGAGTTAGAACCTAAACTACATGCAATGTTATGCAATGTGATGCATTTACTTGGCAATCTAACACTTAATTAATCTTCCTCATTAATAATCTCCCTTCAATCTACTCCGAAATAACCACATTTCACTTAAATCCACAAAATGGAAAAATGCCATCTCTCCTAGGCAAATTCGGCATGCCACAATTTAAAATTGCAATTTCCTTTCCAATGTAATTCAATTGCATTTTCTAGTCTAGCACACTCACAAAGGCAATATACTTTAATCCTAAACTTCCTTGGATCCAATCTAGCTTGCAATTCCCAATTCAAAAATTTTCCATAACTTTTCTAATTTTCTAGATTCACAAGTCTACAAGCAAAATCAAACTAAATTGACTTGATATTCATGTTTAGCATGCCAAAAACTACATTCTTAGATTAGGCATGCTTACCTTTGATTTGTAAACTTCCACCAAAAACCCTAGAACTTCAAATTAAAATTCCTTCCAACCAAGCTTGAATTTCTTGAAATTGATTTGGGAATATTAATGGGCTAACCTAAAGCTTTAATATGGTTGGAAATTTAGGGGTACTTGTTTGGCAAAGTTTGGACTTGTGTTTATGGAGTAAGGTTTTCAAGCATTCATCAATGGAGGTTTGTTCTTCAAGTTCGCAAGGTTGAAGACAACTATGGAAATTTCATGAAATTTCTAGCCTTTTGTACATGTGGTGGCCGGATTTTTGAAAGAAAAAGGGTGGAGAAATTTGGCTCAATCTTGGCCATCCATTCTAAGGTTTTGACACTTGTCACTAGATGGTTAAGTCCTAAAAATGAAATTTTACTCTTAGTTACCATTTTACCCTCTAAAAATTACTAAAATTCCACCTATATCCCAAGCCAGTAGAATAAAATTTTCAATGTCTAGTTTCATTCTTCAGACAATTTACTTCTGAATCATTGATAGCGAAATTTTCAAATTCTCTGTCATTTGTTAACAATTTCAGTCTAAATTTCTAACCTTATTACTAATTCTTAACTAATCACTTAATCCCATCCATGTCCTTTTCATAACTCAAGTGAGGCTTTACCACATTCTCTTACTAACTAACGCACGCTCTAATTGGCGGAAAGAAACAGGTATTTGGTACGGGTATTACATTAAGATTTCAAGCAAAATATTTAAATTTTCCATAAACTTGAAATAATCATTTTCCCTCATACTTCTTCTATGATTGGTCTAATTATCTATTTTAAATTTTCTATTTCATCTAGGACTTATACCATTCTTGAATTTCATCTAATTAAACCTTTATATTATACTTCTTCAAGGATTGATATTTATGGCATAAAATGGATTTATCTTATGACTATCAATTATTCAATTTTTATTATTATTAATGTCTTAGCCCATATTTCTTCCTACTTCCACCAATTTAGTATTTATGATGTAAAATATTAAAGTTGTATAACAATATATCATATTTCTTCTAAGTAGTATTTTACATGAATTTATTGAGTTTAGTAATAATTCATGAATTTATTGAGTTTAGTAATAATTCTATTTAAGAAGTTTTTCATTAAATTAAACATTCCTAATTCCAAGTAAACACTGAAAATTATAAATTACTAACCCATATCTTCATCTTATTAATTTAAAACATTCTAGGGTTTTGGAATTCTTAAACATATGAACATGCATGGATTTGCATAAATAAAACTCATAAACAAAAACTTTTAAAAGAATTTTACATACTTAGTTGAAAATAGGAAGAAAAAGGGAGAAAACTCCTTGAAAAATAGGATTGAAGTAGCTTGAAGAAACTTGAAAAATAACTCTTGAAACCTTTGGATAAAGTGTTTAGTTTGTGAGTTTGATGGAGTTTTTCTTGGTTAGGAAAGCTTGATAGGAAGTTTTGGGAAGAAAAATGAGTTTGGAGATTGATGGAGTGCGGAGAAATTTGATGACACACCCAGACCTAATCCAACTTTTCCGTACAAACGGAATAGTGTAAGACGGCGTATTAAGTCAATAATACATCGGTCCAGATGTGTCTGATTAAGAAGAGAAGTTAAGCTTAGGATAAGATGGAGTTGGAAGATGAGATAAGTAACCATGCATTGAAGTATTAATTGGACTTATTTAAGTCCATAGCGAATGGATTGGATATCCGTTGGTGAATTGATCGGTGGATCAGGCCAAGGATCGAGATTATGAGAGGTAGAAAAGAAGGAATAAAGTCTGTCCTAGGATTTGAGTGGGCCCGGTGTCGGGCTTACCTATAAATAAGGGGAGCTAAGCTTTCCCCTTCTCATTTCTCTTCTCCTTCACTTCCTCTCCTCTCATTTGCTCTTTCGGAGCAATTTTGGACTTTGGACCGATTCGGACAAACCAACTGCAAGATCAAGGTGAGTTTCTAATATGTTGTTCTACTCACCTTAATCTATGTTTTTCTACGTTTTCACATATTTCCATGCATTGGTCTAGGAGAGATCTAAGCTCAAAGTTAGGTTTAGTTTTTAGCTCAATTTTAGCTTAGATTTGAGATCTAGAAACTTTGAGCTGATGATTATCGTTTTTCTTTTAGTGAATCCGTTGTAAATGTCGCAAGGATCGTTGGGCTAAGTTTGTAGGTTGATCGGCAGTCGAGAGGGCATGAAAATCAAAGAGAAGGCTCGAATACCGAGCCTTCTGTCTCAGCTCCCGCACGGGAGTGGCCTGCTGGCTGAGTCCCGAGCGGGAACCCTAGGGGCAAAATCATAATTTTTGTCCTAGTGTCAGATTTTGACCCAGAGACTTCTTAGTGGGAGTGGCCTGCTGGCCAAGTCCCGAGCGGGAACCCTAGAGGCAAAATCATAATTTTTGCCCTGGTGTTCGATTTTGACCACGAGACTTCCTGGACACTTTTTTAAGCCCCGAAACACATCTAAACACCCTCTTAGGTCATGCTAGAGCCTCATAGGTGCATTCATAGTTTGATTCTGAATGCTAACATGAATTTTCATGTATTAGGGTTCCGGACGATCAAGTGTGGCGATACTCCGGAGACTTATGTACGTGGATCTTTTGGGAGTATACGAACCTCTTAACATTGTAATTGGCTTAGATTTCTTTGCTTAGCCACTGGGGCCAAAGGTTTTAAAAATATAAATGATCTTCAAACGTTTTAGGATACGGGGAATCCACATGCACACACACTTGGTTGGTGATATACCCACGTAGAGAGTAGGACGTTTTCAAAGAAAAGTATAAAGATCTATGTGTGTGTGCTCATGTTTATGTTTATATGTTTTAATTATATATGTTTTATACATATATATATATTTGATATTTGATGAGGATGGGAGCGAGATGAGTGATTGAGAGGTCCTCGGTGCTCCGATTAGAGGGAGCGTATGGACCGAGTGAGAGGCATGTCATCGATCAAGTAGTCGTGGATCGCCTTTTTGAGGGGCATGGCGAGTGTGAGACCCTGGGAGAGGCAAGTAGGGAACCTCGCCAGGGCTTGATGTAGCTGTGTTCCACCCACAGCGATTGGCACCATCGAGGGAATAGGCTAAAGAAAGAGAAAATGTGAAAATGTTTTAAAAAGAAAAGAGATAGCCCTCGATGCAGTGGGGCATACGACCGACGGGACAAGCCTTCAATGTGTTAGAGGCCAGCCCATTTATTTATTTAAATGGTTTTAAAGCAAATTCTCATTTGGAGAATTTGAAGAGAGATTTTGAAAAGAAAAATATTTATTTTATTATTATGTTTTGGATTTCCCCTATTTTCCCTAACCCCTTATGGAGATTCATTGAACCTCTGTCACTCACCTGTATCCAATATAGATGGATGCAGATCCGCGTATGAGAATAGCAGATAGACCAGAGGCTCACTAGGAGGCATCGGTGGCTTAGGAGTAGTAATTTTCGCTGCGTAAGTATTCTTTTAAATTAGTCCACTGGTACATCTTCTAAAGTTAATTATTTTATTATATGATTTCTAATTAAATTTTAATATTATTTTACAGTGATGATATCCATTTTTATGCCTTTTGGTGCTTCAGGTGCGTGACTGACCGACACATACTTCAAGGTAGTATGATGGTTGCCACGTGACGGACCCTCTAAGTTGGGGCGTGACATTTGGTGTTTTGGAAGGAAAATGAAGGAAGAAGATGGCGTGGGGGAGGTTCGGCCTTGATGAAGAAATAGGGGAAAAAGGCCAAAAAATCTTGTCTTCTTTTCTAAAAAAATCAAGACTTTTCTTGAAATGACAAAAATATCCTTCATCAATTTTATAAATTCTCAATATATCCCATAAAAGTAATTATCAAATCAGGAAATTTATGAAATTAATTTGGAATTTGGTTACTTCATAAAAGTAAGGCCAACTAGTCAAAAATAACTAACTAACTAAACAATTTAGGAGAAATGTATCCTATAGTGTTAAAATATGCTTTAAGTTTCTGAAGGGCAAAATAGTAATTATATATTAGATTTTTACACAGCAACTATTCAGTTCTCAAGTATTAACAGTGTGTAACAACATGGAGTCCTCCAATACTGTAAGAAAAACCATTTTCAATGACTAAAAATTCAACTTATAATTTTCCATTTATTTACGAAAATACCATCGGATATTGCGACATTTTCTTCTGTAATATTTTCCTTCAACGAGGATGTTTAGAAAAATATTGTGATAGTTTCGAATATTCTAAGACATACTAAATAAGATAACTGGGTGGTTTAAAAAGTCATTTATGCCCCCAGTGAGATGTACAGAATTTTTGAAAAATAATATAAAAGGTTAACTTTTACTTCCTAGGTCAAAATTTGCTCTAGATATTTTGGAGCTTAATTCCAAATGGGAAAAATTTTGCTAGGTAAGTATTATTCTTATTATCACTAAGAATACATCTATACACACACTAAGTATAAAAAAAAATTCATTACCTAAGTCTACGGCTCTAAACTAGACAAATCTAAATCTAGGCGTTACATTTTATACTTGGTACGTATATAGATGCATTCTTAGTGAAAATAAGAACAATTCTTACTTGGTGAAAATTTTTCCATTTTGATGAATTGGACTTCTGAATATTTAGGATAAATTTTGACCTAAGAGGTAAGAGTTAACTTTTCTACATTATTTTCAAAAATTTATGTACGTTCCTTCGAGAGTTAGTTAGCTCTCAAATTCAACGTATTTTCTCTCTTTAACATGTCTAAGAATATTTGAAACTCTCATGGTATTTTTCTGAATATTTTAAGTTGGTGAAAGAATTACCGAATAAAAATATCGCAATTTTCAATTCTATTTTCATAAATAATTATAAAATTACAAATTGAGTTTTTCTTCATTAATAATAATTTTTCCTATAGTATTGGAGGACTCTATACTGTTATGCTCTATTAAAGCTTGAAATCTGCCTATTTGCTGCTTGAAAATCTAATTACAAATACCATTTTACCCTTGACAAACATTGAAAGGTATTTTAACACTATAGGTTGTACACCTTTAAATTATTTAGTTAGGTAGTTACTTTTGACTAGTTGACTTTTCTTTTATGAAGTAACTTGGTTTCAAATTAATTCCATAAAATTTATAAATTGATAATTTCTTTTATGGGACATATTGGAAATTTAAAATTGATGGAGGGTACCTTTGTCATTTAGAGAAAGTCTTGATAAATTTAGAAAAGTCAAGATTTTTCAAGACAAGATTTTTTCTTCTTCCCTTTTTTTTTTCTTACATGAAGGTCAAACCCCATCTTACCATTTTCTTCTCCATTTTTCTTCTGCCAACACCAAATTTCTTCCTATTCAACTTTCAAATTCACTCTTTTCTCCAAAATCTTCCATCAAGCTTTTCTAACCAAGAAAATCTCCATCAAATCTACAAACTAAACACTTCATCAAAGAATTTTAAGGGTTGGTTTTCAAGTTTCTTCAAGCAAATTCAATTTCATTTCTTTAAGGATTTCAAGGGATTTTTCTTCTGTCACGCCCCGACACCATGATCGAGCACGTAACAATCGTTGCAACTCTCGAAATGTATTCTATTAGGTTAGGATACACCTCAAGGGTTGCAAGGCTAAAACGGTCATTTTTTTCGATTTTTCTCTTATACAATTTTCATCCAGTTCAATAGTTAAAACATTTAACTAATACGCAGACGATTCAAAACATATTAAATATTACACTGTCGTGGCGTAAAAATTCATGTAAACACAAGACACCAAAACTTCAAGATATTTACGAAAATACCATTAGATATTTGACATGTTTTACTGTGAATTTTTAAACCAAGCTACAAGATTTAGAAAAATACCGTGACAGTTCAAAATATTTTAGACACACTAAAATGGTGAAATAGCTATTTAAACCGACATTTACTTACTCGGTGGGTCCTACACGAATTTTTGAAAAATAGTACAAAAGTTGACTTTTTCACCCTCGGTCAAACTTGAGCCAAAAGCCTAGCAGTGCTCCCACCACAACGTACCTACTAGCGCGGTTGATGTCTACAGCCTAAAAAATATTTTATTAAAACACGGGTGAGTAATAGATAGAGGTGTCAAATCGGGTAGGTCGGGTAGGTTTCGGGTTTGGGTCAATCAGGTCGGGTCAGTTTGGGTTAAAAGAGATTTTCCGGTCATTCGGGTTTCGGGTCATTCGGGTTCAGATTTTTCAGGTTTTGTCCTCGGGTTTTTCAGGTTTTGTCATCGGGTTTGTCGAGTTTCGAGTCGGGTTTTTCGGGTTTGACCCTCGGGTCTTTCGGGTTTCAGATTTTCTAAGTTTCATATCATTTGGATTCTGATTTTTCGGATTTAACTCTTAAGTTTTCAATTATTTTAAATTAAATTAAAGTTTTGATTTTAGAAATTAATAATTAAGAGGGATTTTATCAAAAACATTATTTATTAAATTTGTTATAAATTGTAACTAAATCAATTAAATTTGTAATGTTATAAATTTATTAATTAAATTAGTAATATTTGATTATTATTGATATTTTATTTTAATTATTTTATATAATATTGATAATATATTGTTTGTTGAATTGTTTATATATGTTTAATGTTAAAAAAAATTACTTAAAAATTGATTAATGAATATAATAAGGTAACCTTAATGTAACATTCATTAATAATTGATTATTTTTTATCTATATTATATAAAATCACCTTAAGTAACTATTAACTAATAAGCATTTCTGAGAGTGATATCATACATGCTAAATCTATTTATTAAATTTGAAATTTAAGAGATATATAAAATGATTTCATTAGTCTGTCGGGTTTTTTCAGGTTAGATTCTTAGATCAGTTGGGTTTCGGGTCGGTCGGGTTCAGGTCGTTTACTTTTTTTGTCAAATCAAGTCGGGTTAGTTTCGGGTTCGGGTCGGGCGGGCGGGTTTTTTGGGTTCGGGTCAACTTTTGACAGCTCTAGTAACAGAGTTACCCAGTGAGTGGATAAAATAATTATATAAACTACAATGTAAAAACGATATGTATAGTAAGGCAATAAAAGTCAAAACCATAAACATAAACATAAATAAGGCAAGATTTTCATAAACTTTGGCCCATGTATCATCTATTTCATCCGTCAATTCCTCACTCGAGTTATCGCCTTGGCCGAGGCTGACAACTGAGTAGTGAGTCCTATCTTGAACGGTGGATACCACAAGACGGACTCAAATTACCTTGCGGGTTTCCCTCCGCGCCTCCCGTCAAGGTACATACTACACTCACCACGCCTTTCAAAAGACAGTCCTAGCTACTTAGCTACTGCAGTAACAAAATTCCTCCCTTGGAGGCCACCATATAGTAACATCTCTGGGACTATAATGGCTTTCCAATTTTTGCGTATTTCCATTACAAATAAAAATTTGTATTTTCAAAATCACATAACAAAAACTTTAAGTTTTTCAAAACCAATATAGCAACTTGTCATAAAACCCTTTTTCATGAATTATCACATGAAAATCAATTTCCAATTTAGCCATCAAGTTCCCACATTCCATAGGCCATTTGTATTCCATCATTTAACACATCTAGATAGCAAATAATTTCAGAAAAATGGTATTTAACAAAAATACAATAAAACAGTAATTTAATCTAGTTATCCACTCACAGTAAGGTCCTCACTATTCTTTATCGTCCTCACCCGGTTCCTTGTCCTTTGATGGTGCAGGCACTCCTAATTTTCATAAATTTACTTAGTTTTCCAAACTATCACTAAATTGGACTAAAACTTAATCTACATGTAATGCCATGCATGCCATGCAATAATTTAGTAATTTAATCGCTAACCTCTATTCTTACTATTATTCTTCTACCCAATTTTTCTTCAAAATTCACATTTATTCCATTAAAAGTTGAATATTTCCCATGGCTATAACACATTGAAAATTTCGGCCTTTGCTCCAACTTCACCCAATTTCCACATTTTTCTTTTCCAACATTTTTCTTTAACATTTTCACATTAAAATTATTTTAAAACAACTACATTTTCATTTAAATTCCAAAATGACAAAAATGCTATTTTCCTTGTAATTTTCAGCATAAATATTGAAAAATCAAAATTTTCTTTTCTAAGGCAATTTAATCACATTTCCTAGTTTAGTAAGCTTCCATGAACCTCATATTTTAATCCTAAGGTTCCATGAATTCAATTTGACCAAAAAATCTCAAATTAAAAAATTCTCCATAACTTTTCTAAATTTCTAGATTCACACTCCTATAAGTGATTTCAAGTTAAATTGACCCTATATTCATGTTTAGCATGCCATAATCTACATTCTAATATCAAAATTAGGCATGCTTACCTTTGATTGTGAAAATCCACCAAGAACCCTAAATTTCCAAATGAAATTCCTCCCACACTAGCTTCAATTTCTTGAAATTGATTTGGGATTATAATTGGGCTAAGCTAGAGGTTTAATTTGATAGGAAATTTTGGTAGGCTTGTTTGGAGAATTTAGGACTTGTGTTTATGGGTGGAAGGTTTCCAAGGTTTCAACAATGGAGGTTTTGCTCATCTTTTCTCAAGGTTGAAGACAACAAGAAATTGGTTGAATTTTCTAGACTAAAACACATGCATGGCCGGATTTCACTAGGCAAAAAGAAGAAGAAATGTGTTCCAATCCTAGCTATCCATCTCTAAGCCCTTGACACTTGTCATCATGTGATTAAATCCATAAAAGATAATTTTGTTTTTAGTTCCTTTTTGTCCTCCAACAATCACTAAAATTTCATCTATATCCTAAGTCAGTGTAATAAAATTTTCAGTGTATATTTTTATTCTTCAGACAATTTCTTTTTATTCCATTGGCAGTGAAATTTTTAAATTCTTTGTCAATTTTTTGTAAAATCAGTCTAAACTTCTAATTTTACTACTAAACTTTAACAATTCATTTAATTCCATTTATATCCTATTCATAACTTAAGTAAGGTTTAAACTATATTTTCCATGATTTCCTACTAAATGATGCATGCCGGACGGACTAAGAGAAACAGTAATTTAGAACGGGTATTACATCTTCTTTTTTATCTCTACTCCCATCTAGGTATATAAATTTTCTTCAAAAGCTTTCATTTTGTGAATTTTATTCATGCAAATTCATGCATGTTAATATAGTATGTAATTCTAAAACCCTAGGATATTTTAATTAGTAAGACTAGGATACAAGTTAGTAAATTGTCATCTTGGTTGCTTATTTGAAATTAGAAATAATTAATTTAATGAAAATTTTCCTTAAATAAGGCCAAGATTTAGTTATGTGAATTATGTAGTAAAGTACCATCTTAGAGAAAGTATGGTATTTTACTAAAGAACACTAACATATTATTTTATAAATAATAATTTGATAAGATTAGAAAGAAATGTGAATCAAGAACATGATAGAAAGAAATTTAGTTTAATAATTATAAAATGAACCTAGTTTATATTATAATGTAGTCATCTTGGACAATTAGGGTATAAAGATTTAATTGAATGCCATTCAACGCTTATACAAGTTATAAATGTAGTGAGAAATTTATATGGATAGTTAGTTTAATCATGGGAACCTCATGGAGAAAAATAGCCATTTCAAGTCTATGGAAATTCAAGCATTTTGCTTCAAACCCTAATGTAAGCATATAAATTTAGCTCCCTTGTAGTTATTGTACATTAATAACATGCTTAAACCTTGAAAATCAAAATGGCCAGATTTCTCACCTAAAAAGGGGCTTGGCTGAATTTCTCATTTTCTAAGGGGCAAAATCATCCAAATTTTTCATTAGACACAATTATGCCGAATTAAGACCACAAGCAAGTTTCGTTAGACGAAACAAACTTACTCATGCTCTAACTTCATTCACTTAGACTTAGAATTCAAATTCACTTTTTTGAAATTAAGTTAGTAATTTGCAAGACATGCATTCTTGCACATCCAATGCTCACTTCCATCATCACATATTAATGCGTTATTTGAATATAAATACTTAGTTTAAATGTGCTAAGTTTTCTTCCAAAAACAAAGAGCCTGTGGAATAATGGAGAGTGGTATTTTATTAGACTTGGAGTCAAGTTTAAATTAATTAAAATGCTTTGGTACTTGAAATGAATTTTTATTGCCAAAAAGGATTTGATTTTCTTGAGTTTAAACTTGATTTATGATACATGATCCTTTCTTATAAACCTTGAATTTTGATGATTTTGAAATGGATGGATTTACTTCATGATTTTCAGTAATCAAATATTTATATATGTGGTAATTTATTAAACTTGGTACAGTTAGATTTGATTCTAATAATGTGCCAGTTGACCGAATGATGCATAACCAAATTATGACATTTTTATGCTATGATTTTATGTTGGGCCATTTGGCCAAACGATATGGATGAATTGTGATATCTTTTATATATAGTTGTTATCATGATATGGTGGATGAATGGTTAGTCACTCCAGTAGCACTTCTCATGGTCCGACCTTGTGGAGGAGGCTTGAGTAAGCAGTTGACTCCCACATGGAAGGATGGTATAGGGGACTTATTGTGCCCACTATTGTTGTAATTGTTTAGTCCATGTGGGAGTACTGTGGACATTAACCACGTACCATCCGTTGTGAAAGCCCACGCCAACGTCGAGGATGTGCATTTTGATAAATCAAAATAAATCTTAAAACCCCTCGACAGGCTCGAACCCCATCTTGATCAAGTGTGGGTTTGGGTATGGTTTTTAGCAAGCCCAAAGGATAAAATAAATCTTTCTTAAAAATGTATTGGTTACTTTCATTCAATCTTAATTTATGGATTCTTGAAATGACCGAACTACTATATGAAATGTTGGATATATGGATTTACAATTTATAAGAATTTATGTGCTTTATCTTATTTGTTTACAAGAGGCTTGGCAAGCCAAAATAAAGTAAAATTAATTTTCACAATTTTACTACTTATATTCCTTCATTACTGAGTTACGGTTGTTTTGAGTTTTTGATCAAAATTTTTGAATAAAAAAACATTTACGTAAGGACAAGACGACAATTACATATTTTCTTAAGTTGTTGAATATTTCCTATTCATAATTTCAAAAATATATATAAATATATATATATATATATTATTACTTCATTTATCTAAAATTGGTGTAGTTTCACTCACTGAGTAATATTGGTCTGGTTTCACTCACTGAGTATAATCCATATACTCACCCCATTTTTCTTGAAAATCTATTTTCATTACAGTAAATCGTGCAAAAAGGATAGATCACTAAGCACCGAGACTCGACTTTGGACTTTCCTTCGTAATTCTATATGACTTATACAGTATTATTATTGAATCCACTAGCATAGTTTGGACCAATTCTAAATTTTCATCAATCTACATTTTTTTTTACTTAAAGAACTATTTTATAGTATATAGAAATTACTTATGTTTTGTCTATAAAAATAGCTAAGAAAAGTTTTTCAACTTTTTCTACTTTTGATATACATGAATAGATATACATAAATGTGTGGACTTTATAAAATGACTTCTGTTATTTAAATTTCAAACTGTATTTATATTTTAAAATGTACTCCTTTTTATATATAAAGTTTTGAGATTATCTTACTAAATGGGTTTGAAATACTATAAGCCTTACGGGCTTCAAGCCATTGGCAAAGCGCTCTGTTCATAATTCGTAGCACGCGACGTTTGTCACATTCTCAGTCTTCGGATCGGGATGTGACATATAATATAATGGGGATATATTGAAGTATAACTTATAGTTTATAAATGATAGGATAAAGATTAAAATAAAAAAAATGAAATATGTTTTTTATTCCACTTTAAGAAAAATTAGATTTTATTTTTATTTTTTAAAAAAGTTATTAAAAAATTTGATAATTTTTAAGAATAAGAACATAAAATATTACTTAAATATGTTTTCTAGTTATTTCATGTTAATCTCTTGGGTTAAACGGAGTTAAATATGTTTCGGGTTAATCAAGTTTTGAGTCATTCGAGCTAGGGGTTAATCGGGTTTCGGATCAATCGGGTTCGGGTCGTTTACTTTTTTGAGTTAAATTGAGTTGGATTAATTTCAGATTCGGATTAATTTCTTAGATCATGTCAGCTTTTGACACCTCTAAGATTCATTATATATATTATAATAAAACTAGTTGCCGGGCCCAATTCAAGGAAAAAATGTTTTGAGAAGTAAGCAACTTTAGTTATTGGCTTTTGCTTTATTTAGGCTTGGGGTTGAGGGGGGAAGAAAAGGCAAGATGAAAGAAAAAATAGAGAAAAATTAAAAAACACCCCGAAAAGAGATAGTAGTAGCTGATTAATGTATGTTACAAAAGCTACACATCAATGTACGAGACCAACAACCCCTTTATTGGAATTTGCTCCAATCTCTCTAAAACACTATTAGTAGTGTACGTTGCTTTGCTTGGCCTGCTTCTTGTGTCATTGTTAAAAACAAAACCCTATCCATGAATGAATCTCCTTTCTCTTTTATAAGAATTGAGCCAAGGACAAGCAAAACACAGAACAGGGTGGGACACCTCCAATGCCAAAAGTTCATATCTTTTCACATACTTGTGGTGTACTTGATGCTTGCTTGTGCTAAGGACAGGGCAGGCGCGTGCATACACACATATATATATATATATATATATTTATATACTTTCTTGATATTTATGAACAAAATCTTCATTTTCAAGAAGTCCAAACTTAATATCCAAAACTTTTTAATGAATCTATTTACTCCAACAATCCACATATTCTCAAAGTGGCATCTAGCATGAATAACACTAGCAAGAAAATTTTCTGAAAATTTAAAAGGACAAGTTTCATGATCCCACCACCGGAGAAGCATAAAAACAAACTCTCTCCACTATGATCATCTGCAGGAGCTCCAAGAGTTTCATTTCCTTCATCCTCAGGCTCGCCCTGGTGGTTGTCTAGACTTTGCCGCCCTCCTGAACACACCAGAAGAAAAATATCATTCTGTATCTTGAGTCCTGTATGGTTTTAGTATTTAAGGTGTTATTTTCAAGTTACGTAAGAAAAACAGAATAAAATAATTCTAAACGTATGTATCCTAGCGACCAATATTTTGATTTCCATTTATTTGAAATGAACAAACTTAATTTAAGAACTTTGCCAACCACAGCGTGGCTTAATTATTGGTAGAGTACCGGACTCTTAATTCCGGCAGCCGAGGATTCAAAACCTTAGCAACATCAAGTAACCAAAAATATTCAAAATATATACCAATTTACCAACAATTAGTTGGTTCAAGTGGTTTAGTATTTGTTTCCCTTAAACAATGTCTCAAATTCAAGTCTTGTGAATAGAAAAAATCATTGTTGGAAAAGTTTTACTCTCATAGTGGGTCAACCCGGCTCGAAAGAGATTAGTCTTGGACCCAGAGCCTGGAGATACCCTTGGTTACACAAAAAAAAGTATATACTAATTTGAATTTCATTTTAAAGGAAAGGAGCGGTATGTGCATCTCTCTTCCACATAGCTAAAGTGGCTCAGTAAGTACTTCCCCCTATGTCTTTATTTTTCCCTTATGAAAATAAGAGAAAGATTGATTTAAAGAAGCTTTTATAAAGAAACATCATCGCCAGCTTTAATTTCATGCATTTGAATATGCATTAATGGCATCTTTTTAGTTTTTTTGACTTCTGTGGATATCGTATTAGATTGATAGAAACTAATGTACATCTCCCTTTCTTTGACTAAAAAACCCTTCCCTCCTCCCAAAAGCAAACTTTGCAATACTGAAACAGAAGGAAGATATCCATTATCAGTTTCAAGTTTAACCAAGACAATGACATAGTATATCAGTACCTAGACCAAAAGTACTGAGACTAGAATTTATAATTGTAAGCTAAAACAAATGATAAATCATGCCTCCTCACTATTCATCATTGAATTTATACTAATTATTAGAAAAAAAAAATGGGTGTAGGGGAGGGGCACAGGTTGTTCAGTAAAGAGGAAAATATGCATGTACTAGTATATGTTACATGCACCAAAAACCCATGATTTGTTGGTAGGGTGCTGGACTCTTGGTTCTAGTGATCAAACTACTGTTTCAAGTACAAAATAAGAAAGTATATGTTATCTGAGACAAGAATAAGTACCTGTTGTGAATGGGATCAGGTCCATTTGGCACTCTTCTCTTGCTGACATAATTGAGATGAAAATTGTTTCTCTCTTGTGCAAGAAACTCCCAATGTTTGAAATCTTTAGTTGATGGAACCAATATTGAGTTTTTCATTGTGGTCGCATGGTTTGCTATGATGCCAACAAACAATAACCAAATAACTCCCACAAGTACTGTAACCCCAAACAGAAGCCTGAAAACTCTACCACCCCTCCCCATATCTTTCTGTTGCTTCAGTTCTAGAAGTACTTTTCATCAAGGAATTGCAAGCCGTTGGACATAGAACTCATACCAACCATGTTGAAAATTAAGGGAGGAAAATGCATGTGGAACACTCAGAAGAGAAAAGGAAAATGAAGAGAAATAATTAACAGAGAATCAAGACAAGGGCTTTAGGTGGTCTTTTAACTTGGCGGGTAAGAAGTGATTGGCCTTATTTAAAGATGTAAGATTGAAGCAACACTACTTTGGGGGGAGAGAGAGAGAGAGAGAGAGAGAGAGAGAGAGAGAGAGAGAGAGAGAGAGACAGAGAGAGAGGAAGATCAGCAATAAAACAGAAAAGTTCGTTGCCCTTGTTGCTTTATATATTGAATGGGGCCCATGGGGAGCTCTCTTGCTTTGCTTTGGTTTGTGCATTTTCATGCAGCAAGCAGCCAAGCCCGCCTAGGGGACCTCACTATATATCTCTCCCAACTCCTAACTCTAATGTGTTCCTCACTCTAAGTTTGTAATTTGTTAAAAAGATATGGGGGCTTGTGCCTGGTATATTGTAGTTCCTATTATTATCCTCCATTCAATCAGAAAAGAACGAACTCTTCTAATATAAATAAAAGAACATAACAAGTAGCAATATTTAGATGTAAGACTATATTCAGAAGGGATTGATTCTGGGTAGCTAGCACACACAAGGACGATTCCACTCCAGCAACGAGCCCTTAAAAAGCGGAAAATTCGAAAGTGAAAGGCAAACAAGCAGACAACTCAATACCTTGGCTGAAATTGCAGTTTCCTTACTCTCTAAGTATCTCATCCTACTTTTGCAGTTCAGTTTTAAGTAAGTCCAAGTAAGTTACCAAATTTGTATGTAATCGAAGAGTTGTATGGTCAGTAATAACTATTAACTAGCTCTAAACAATGTTGCAAACTGTCATGCAATGTCCTTAAATTCCTTTTAAGCAGAAAAGAGGTGTAAGAGTCCCACCCCATATTATATAGTATAATGACCATAGCATAAAAAATTTTAAAAAGAAAAAGGAACTTGCAACTAGAAATTTGTTAGCTTATTTTGTTTTAGCAATTAAGTCCTTTCAAGAATCTAATTTGGATTATAAGGACATCCTGCTCCCTGCTATGTTGCAAAGGGATGCCTGCCAGTCACATTGAAAAACACCATAACCCATTTATCACAAAAGTTTATGTTATCCACATAGCCAAAAAGAAGAAAAAGTATCAAGTCTATGTACCCTTTTGATGATTCTAACTCTCTACCATTCAACAACAGCAGATAAATATAAAGGGGAAATAAAAGGAGAAAAAAAGAAAAATAATTCTTAAGTACAATCCTGGAAGAAGAAAAAAAAGATTCTCTTATCAGACAATAATTATTGTACAGTCTTACGCAATGAATCTGACAATATATCCTTTGGGAACTTCTGACAGATTAAAGAAGATTCATATCACATATCAGCAACACAAAAGAAAACATATGGGCATAAAAATCACATGAAAACAACAGAAAAGCGGTTTAAGGCTTTAAGCATAGACATGGTCGACAGCAATTTGCAATGGAAACTTGCTGTGACTGATTGGCAGAGATGCCTCCTGAAGTTTATTAGTCTTAAAAGATAATAAACCATACAAGAATGCATACTGTTAATCAGTCAGAAATGAAACTTAAAAGTTAAACTTCCAAAAATTCTAAGCCAACAACCTAGTGATTGACATCTAAGTAATTCCATTAGAAATCTTTGGATTTCTCAAACCATATCTAGTGCTACATCTCCACAGCGAGGATCTGATTTCTAGAAGGTTGGGATATCAATTAGTACTGTCATTTTCAATTAGACAGATGATTTCATGAACACATCTGTGGTTTTCTTGTAGAGGATTATTCCCTCTAAATGAATTTCAGCTCAATAATGCTTGTGTTAGTGGGACAACTCCTCCAATTATGTGGAAATGAGACAGAAATGAGATCCAGAGCAGGACACAGAAATTCCCCCCCTAGATCATCAGTTGCTTGGTCCCACCAGATAATTTTTCATTTAAACAAAATTACTTGTACGGTTTCCTACTCCCCCACCCAGGCAATCCCTACAATCAGTTAGTATTTATTTAGATTTCAAAGAAAGATGAAAAGACAAGAATCATGTTTAATAACAGTCATTAAATTACCAACGTAGGATTAGATCGAGTGATAAACGACTTGTTCTAGCTTAAGCAGATCTCGGTTTCGAGACCTTACATACACAGCTGTCCCGTTGGGAGACTCACCCAACCATATCCAGGTGTACGACGTGGGCTGAACCCGGATTAGTCAGAGAAAAGCTCTGGATACCGGGTGAAAAACCAAAAAAAAAAAAAGTCATCAAATTCATACCAACAATATTAGAAAACAAATTTTACTCAAAATGGAAACGGATTCTTGTTCACTTTGCTAAATATTTGCTTTCCAAACTATGGTTGAATAACTAGTAATAATGTTTTAAACAGTTAGCATATCTCTAGATGCCAATTATTTTGGCAAGTCTCTTTAGGTTCTCCATTGATCTAAAAAAGGGGGGAAAAATCCCCACAAAAAGGAAAAGTTAAAGAGAGGAGACCAGCTTCCTCCTATAAAACTCAAAAGTATCAATTGAACTGGACCACTTTCCCCTGTTAAATCAAAAAACCCTCCTCTTTATAGGATCCATTCTTTTGGACACTGTATCTTCTACCTGACATGAGGAAGGTATGCTAGAAAAGCAATCCAACGTCCCGGTCTTGATTCTATGCTGAAGACCGACAGATTCTAGGTTCAAAAGCTGTGCTTTAACCAAGCTCCATAGCATCAAAAAAGTGCAGCAGGTAGAGTACTTAATTGAGATGTTTTAGGGTCTGCTTTTTAATGAAAAACTCCAGTGAGGAACCATACCAGCCATAACAGGAATTACAAGAGAACAACAAGGCTACATGCAAATTATGTTACATTCCTAGCAGTCAAGCCAACATGCCTCTACAAATCAACAACAAATAGAAAATTTTATATATATATGATCAACTTTACATTTAAGCAAGGGGTGAATCTAGAAATACACTCCAGAAAACACATGACTCTGTTGGGAATATTAGCATAATGGACACATTGAAGTACATATGCTACAGTTTTAAACCTATAATTACAAGAGGACCGGTGACCAATGAACAAGGGAGTTTAAAACCGACGTTCAAGTTCAACAACTTCTGAATGTGAGAATCTACACCTTACAGGCACTTAAAAATTTGGACTATGAGTTCCTTACAATTTAGACAATATCAGCTTGACATCCATGGAATTTGGTTCACTCATTAAGCAGCAAGGAAATATGAGGATACCAATGAAGATGTATCTCAAATTGGAAAACAGAAGCCTATTAAAAAATGCAAAATAATACACAAATATAATTCAAATGGATAAACTACCTTTGACAAACAATGGCATTGATTACATAAAAAATTACCAAGAACATTCAATCCATCTGGTGTCAAGACAATTGAAGATTGCAACACTTAGAGATAATTGAAAGACAGCATCCACCTTTAACTAGTAAACTTGCGGTTAAACTTTCTATCCTGTATTTTGAACAGTCATTTCTGACTTTCTTTTCTTCTGTGCCCACTTGGGTCCATATATTGCTAAATGAGTCCGACCAAATCTTCTATCCTTGATCTGCATTTCATATTAACAATTAACTACAAAACAATGGCCGATGTCCTGTCCTTATTATAGGGAAATAATAGCTTGGCATGCTAAAATTTACATTACTAGTTACAAAATCAATAACAGCATATACTTCAACTCTATGAGGAAGGAAAAAGCAACACTGAAACAGACAATTGTCAAGTGCAATGATTCTATAAACATAAGAGACAGGATGCTTTGTGTCATAAACATTAAGTACCTTTATGAGGCATCCACATGAATCCAGCATGTCTGTTCTCAAAGGATATTCCACTACCTACGACCATGAAAGTAAGAAATTTGAGAAAACAAGGAGAATTATTTTCATACAAGTCCACTCTCTGAACAAACAACAAATTGCCACTCACAATAAAGGTATCTTCTCCAACTATAGCTGACTTGGAAATTTGAGCCATTAAGGTCCCATAATCAACTTGGGTGTATGGAGGCGTTACACTGATGTAATCAAATGGTCCATCATTACCTGTACATAAGCAAATATTAGTTCTAAAGATTAAGCAAATATTAGTTTCTGAGGATGGCAAAGGAAGTAAATAATCACGAGAAAGGTTAGATATTATCATTAAAGTATGCAGTTGACTCATCAGTACATATAATTCCTGATTTTGTATGAAAATTGGCAATTTATTCTTTGTATTCCATACTTGATATATATCAGGTCTTAAAAAGATGCAGGTTGATGGACTAATTTTACACACCTGTATCTGCTCACTATATCTTTGTTCTTTCTTTGATATGCAGCAAAAAAAAAAAAAAACGCTTGTAACACTTTTGAGCTGATATTTCCATTAACAAATTGCACTTTCTTGACTCTTATCTACTATAGTCAATTGACTAGTATGAACATGTGATGCAGCGCATTAGCCCAGCCCATTTTTAGATTTATTTTAATTAGTTTCTTTATTTAGCTTTCTTGGTCTTTAAGTCTTTTAAGAGTCCTTGTTCGTTAAGTTTTCTTATTAGGTTAGATTTTATCTTTAAACTAGTATAAATAGTCTTTTTAGGGTCATTAGTCAATAGGATTTATTATGGATTTGTGATTATTTCAGAAATAAAGGTTTTGAGAGGTTTTAGAACCCTAAACCTAATTATGTTCAGATCTCAATTTGCTTCTAGTTAGCCTAGATCCTGGTTGCTATTCTATTTCTATTCCTAAATTGTTTTTGCTTCCGCGCGCTACATCATTTGGCATCAGAGCAAAGGTTACCCTTAAATAGATCTAGTTGATCTAGGGTTCTTCCTTATTTATTATGGCTGATCATGGTAGAGCACGTGGTAGAGGACGTGGGAGAGGAAATCAAAACCAGCAAACTGAATTGACTGAGTTGAGAGGTATGATTGAAGATTTGTCGCGAGCTGTGCAAGCTTTACAGCGACGAGAACCAGTGGAAGCCCGAATGGAGATTCCGGAAGGTGACCACAAAACCCAGATTAAAGATCTTGGGGAAGAAAATCTTTTTCATGAAGCTGGAACCACAGATCAAGTGGCACGACGTGGATTGAAACCGATTTATGATGAGTATGATGAGGAGATGGATGATTCGCAAGGTGAACCAATTTATGACGAAGAGATAGAAGAAATTGATGTTTATCCTTCACAAGGAGAGTTACTTGTGATACGAAAAGTGATGTCAACAACAATCAAGGAGGACGAAGACGATTGGGGAAGGCATAGTATTTTCCAAACACATACCAGTTGTGACAAGGAAAAGGGAAAAGATAAGACAAAAGCAGTTGGGTTTTTTGCCAGCAAGCTAAGGACAATTTTGCATAGAATTTTGTATAGTGGTTGGATAATTGAAGAGAAGTTTACAAGAGTTGATTCATATATCTACAAGAAGTACACTAAGGAGAAAAGCATGCCAAGGAAGAAATTGATGTTTATCCTTCACAAGGAGAGTTACTTGTGATGCGAAAAGTGATGTCAACAACAATCAAGGAGGACGAAGACGATTGGGGAAGGCATAGTATTTTCCAAACACATACCAGTTGTGACAAGGAAAAGGGAAAAGATAAGACAAAAGCAGTTGGGTTTTTTGCCAGCAAGCTAAGGACAATTTTGCATAGAATTTTGTATAGTGGTTGGATAATTGAAGAGAAGTTTACAAGAGTTGATTCATATATCTACAAGAAGTACACTAAGGAGAAAAGCATGCCAAGGACAACTCGCCAGGAGTCGAGTTTTTGAAACCCGGGGAGTATGATGCAGCGCATTAGCCCAGCCCATTTTTAGATTTATTTTAATTAGTTTCTTTATTTAGCTTTCTTGGTCTTTAAGTCTTTTAAGAGTACTTGTTCGTTAAGTTTTCTTATTAGGTTAGATTTTATCTTTTTACTAGTATAAATAGTCTTTTTAGGGTCATTAGTCAATAGGATTTATTATGGATTTGTGATTATTTCATAAATAAAGGTTTTGAGAGGTTTTAGAACCCTAAACCTAATTATGTTCAGATCTCAATTTGCTTCTAGTTAGCCTAGATCTTGGTTGCTATTCTATTTCTATTCCTAAATTGTTTTTGCTTCCGCGCACTACATCAACATGTCTAACAACCATCTATTCTTCCCAACTTTACGTCTACATTCACATTAAGAACTTGAACTCCTAAATTTGTCTTTTTCCGCGCTTTGTATATGCTCACTGATAAACTTGAATATTAGAATTTATAAGGCCGTCTCTGCTGAAATTTATTTCCTCAAGATAGCTCACTAGTCACAATCCATCCCACTTTCTCTCTTCTAAATGATCACTGAGAAAAGTGATCTTCAGCACCAAAGTTTTATGTTTGTTCTCTCCTCGTTGTTATATCAAGTTCCACTTGCAAATTCAATTCGTAATCACATTGAAAAAATATAATTGCCTACAGTTGACCATGAGAAATCAAAGAAGAAACACACCTACAAATCTGTCTGCTTGTTCTAAGAAATTTTCAACACTAACAGGATGTATAACTGAGACATTAAGAAACCCAGTCCATTCCAGGTTTGGTCGCAGCACATTTGAAATAACCCAAGGATCCATCTCAACAAAATGCACCTGTAAATACAAACGAAACTTTATATTGAGGAAAAATGCTACATTCTTTTTATTTGAAAAAAAACGAAAAACAAAGAAAAACTTTGAATACTCTTGCAGATTCTCAAGCCTAAACAAAAATGTGAAATCATTCAGGCTCTCTCAGCTTAACCATTGCCCACCAAATCCAGTGCTACAACCAGATAGTGTAAGAAATCACTAATTGTACCTCAGAACATCCTCGGCTGATAGCTTCAATACCAACAGATCCTGTACCACTGTACAGGTCTAACCAGCGACCAGGGCGTAAAGAGGCAGGGCAGCCACCAGCCACCTAAAGACGCTAGAATCAATCATTCTGAAGAGAAAGACATACAAGAACCCTACAATGCTGTACAGTCCGCATCACAAATCAACAAACAACAAATATGCACATTGATGGTATTAGGTGGTTAAATATTGTACCTGCAGTATATCAAATGCAGCACCCTTTACAACTTCCATCATTGGTCTCACATCCATGCCTTTAGGTGAGAGCAGCTTCTTTCTTTTAGCCTTTCCCCCAAGCACCTATACAAGTCAATATGCTTGTTTATTAGTTCTCAAGGATTAGTCCAATAAAAATGGACAAGCAAATACTACCCAAACATATAAAGCATATAAAACCAACCTCAACTGGCACACCACTCAGACACCTAAGTTCCTTAAGAAAATCCTTTACAACCATAAGACTCAACCACGTTCTCAAAAGGCAACCTAAATGAATTCAAAATTTTAATCAGATCCACAAGCAGCTTCAAATCACATATAAAAAAAATTCCAATGCCTCCATGTCAAAAAGGATAACCTTATTTTTTTTTCCAATCGCGGGCTAACACCTATTATCCTTATTTTCCTCTTTCATAAAATTCAGAATCAAAGCGTAGTTAAAACAGAAGCACACCACTCTATAAAAAAAACAGAGGGATGGTATTGATACCTGAAGCAACTTATGAGTGGTTCTTGGTGGTTTAGCTTCCTCCTGTGTCACTATTTCCTTTCCCTTTCCTTTCCTTTGCATTTCCTTTCTTCTTTTAGTCTACCAAAACCCATATCAGGAATTAAATCTTAAAAAAAAAAATCCAATTATTGAATAATCTAATTAAACAAGAAGGCAAAAAAAAATCCACCTTTCCTTCAGGTATGTACTCATTGGGGTCAAAACCATATCTTTCAAGCAAAACTTTATTGTCTTCAGCTGTCAAACCACTTCCTGATTCTGCCCAAACATTAAACAAGAAAAAGAAGTCAAGAGGTTTCGTTAAAAGAAGAAAACTAAAGACAAAAATGATGATACGGGAAAGAGGGTTTCTTTTAACTGTAAGAGAAGAGGATGCTGGAGGAGCCTTTATTGGTTTTGGTAGGTTTGGCGAAGATGCCGAAGAGAAGACGATTTGGGGATAAGAACGGGAGCTTTTTGTTGTTAGAATTGAAGTATAATGGAGAACGAACTGGAGAGCACGAAACAGCCATTTTTCTTGGAACTTCAACTTTTCAGTTTCAATGGTTACAGAGTAAAGCCAGTTACTTCTTCGGGTATAAGTAGGGGTGAGCACTAGTCGGTTTCATGAAACCGACTTGATGGATCAAAACCGACGAAATTTAGTCGAAATGATTCGGTTGAAACGGTTTTGGTTTTATTCGGTTCAAAAGTTCGGTCTGTTTAATTAATTTGGTCGGTTGTTGGTTTTTAAATTCTATAATCGAACCAACGAAAAAACCGAATTATATAATAAAAATAATAATAATAATTTTAAATATAATATATTATATAAAAATACCTTTAAATTTACAAATTATGTTAATTTTTTCGTATATAATCTTTTCTATGTAATGATAATATTTGTTTGTATTGAAAATTTTAATTAAATTTAATTTGTTTTATTTTTTGAAAAAAACTTTAAAAAAAACTAAAATTCTTTAAAACTGATCAAACCAATCGAAACCGAGCAATGTAGTTCGATTTTCGGTTTGTTCAGTCTGAGCTCTTATTCGGTCGATTTCGGTCAAAATTTTTGAAGGGTTCGGTTAATTCGGTTTGTTGATTTTTTGACCGAACCGACCGAATACTCACCCTTAGGTATAAGCAGGGTTTCTAACCCCTTTCCCGTGCTGAATGTGGAAAATCTATTTTTTTTTAAAAAAAAAAGAATGTTGGAAGACTTTGGATACTCCCTATCCTATTGTTGGAAGATTTTGGATACTCCCTATCCTATTTACATGTACATTTTAATCAATTCTCACATATTAAGAAAATTAATATGGTTGATAATCAATTCACTCTATGCACCATTTAAAGTGGTAAATATAAAAATTTTATATAATTAATAATTTACTTTTTTCTAAATCTAAAAAAAATTATTGCACTAAATGAAAAGTATATTTCTTAAATAAAAAGTTAATCAACTTTAAATGATGTATGAGTGCACATGTTTACAAAACTATATATCTTTATCATTCTCTCAAAGTAAACTTAAAAAAAGTTATCTAATGCTTCATAAATTTTCTAAATAGACAAAAAAAAGGACAATCAAAAGCTTCTAAGATGAAAGAGAGTATTTTTCTAGAAAATGATCATGGAGTGTATTGATGGGTTACTTATGCTCAGATGGTGCAATAAATCAACTTTTTCGCATTTCAAGTGTAATGTCTAACTTAATTTCTCATAAGTGTAATGTATTCTCAATGTATTCCCTCAGTCCCTTATTATTTATCTCATTTTAGAATCTTTACTTGTTCTTTTTTATCTATATCTATCCTAATATTCATTATTAGTTTTTTAAAATTATCCTTCCAAACTCCTCTCTCTCTCTTGAATAAATCTTTTTCTTAAATACAATTAGAGTTAAAATATGAGAGAATCAAAAGAGAAAGATAAGGACAAAATAGAAAAGTTAAGATAAATATATATAGAATTTTGCACCATAATTGTTTTTCTTGTTCTACGTGACACAGTCAATAGGGTTAGATAAAAAGGGGACGAAGGGAGTAGTTGACATGACTTACCTATTTTACCCTTTTTAAACTTTTTCTTTTCTTTTTTATAACAACCATTCACTTCTTTTTTTTTTTAATGAGTTTTTAATTTTTTTACTATTATATTAAATTTTTGTAAAAAAATAATTTGTCATTGCTCTAAATATATTAAAATTCCTTTTTACAAATATATTTTCAAAGTATATTATCTTTTAAAATAAAATTTTATTTTTATTCTCTTTCATTATAAGAAATTATAATTGGTAATTTTTTACTTTTAATTTGTTAAAATTAGTTTTAATTCATCAAGTAAAAAAACTCAAACGTGTTGAAAATTCTAAAAGGAAATTTTAAAAATAAAAAATAATCCAAGAATTTAACATTATTATAAAAATATTGTTAAAGAATTTAAAGGATTTTATGCCTTGAAAATATTCATAAAAACAATTTTGGTATATTCATAAAACATTCACAAATTAATTAAAAAAGAAATTTGATGTAATAGTAAAAAAAAAAAAACCCAAAAGCCCATTGAAAAGAAGAAAAGAATAGCAATTAAAATAGAAAAACAAGAGTTTAAAAGGGGTAAAAATGGATAAGTCACGTAAGATTCATTACATTAATGGGGAATTAAGTTGATATTACACTTAGCAATGGTAAAAAGTTTACCCATTATACCATTGGGGCATAATTAGCTCACCATTACACCTCTTGATTATTCCCTCTATTTTCCTATATGTAGTTTTGTTTCAATTTCATTCCAACATAAAATTATAGAATTTAAATACCTAAACTGTCTTTGTATTATAGCTTTTGTTCAATTTGGTCCTTATATCCTAATTAATTATAGGGGTGAGTACTTATTAAAAAAAAAGTCTCTAATCTCATATTCTTGGAAAAAAAATAATAAACCATTCAATGCTTCATTCCTCAAATAAGAAATGTTCAATTCAAGACAACTTACCCTTTGAACAGAAATGTTCCTGCAGACCAACATCTGTTGGATTAATTGAAAGGAGCTCAATGCCCCTTAAATAAGTGTAGACACTATATTTTTCCATTATGTGGATTGCATTTTTAATATTCATTTTTCGTATTGGTTTTAATTTAAGTCTTAAACTTTGATTGTTATCTCTTTTAAATATTATGTCCTTTTTATTTCTTTTATTTGGGAACATTTTCTTGGGTTGGGATGCAAACAGATGAAATTTTATTGATATTAGAAAATGACCCAAAGTTTACAAAGCCCGAGTCCAAAGCCTGACAGAGTCCAAAGCCTGACAAAGCCCAAAATAAATTACAAGGTTGCTGATGCCCAAGCCCAAGCTAGAACCTAACCCGAAAACTGAACTCAGCTTCAGCTTGATGACCCAAGCCTGACTCAAACCTGCTTGTAACCAGCCGGAACAGTGGTGACCAAGGCTGACTCCCTCTATCTTTGCAGCAAGTTTAGCCTACAAAAAGCTAGAATTAATCAAGTTAATCATGCAAAAAAGCTGAGGAAGCAAAAAGCCAGGATAGACAAACTCATGATCAACAGGCCAATTAAACCAACACAACTAGACGAAACAGAAAATTAATCGACAAATTGGAAGAGAAAACTTAGCTATCAAGCGGTGAACTTTGGGAGCAAGTTTGTTCTCTCTCCTTTTCCTAATTTTTAACTGACCAACCTTGGCATCTTCTGCCAGTTCAATTCTCTGCACAAGTCGAAAATGCCCCCGCAAAAGAAGACAACTCCCAAAGAACTCTCTGGAAAATTGATTTCAACCACAAGATCAAAAAGAAGAGCGAATCTCAGCCCTAAAAAATACCTTCAAAGCCCATATAAATAGATCCAACAGTGAAAATGGGGAGAAGGGGGGAACAGTTCAGATTTTTGGAAAGGTTCTGCAGAATGGAGGTTTGGGGTTTTTTGTTTTCAGGAAAGAGAAGGTGAAGAGATATGAAGCAACTCGGGATTCCGAGGTTGCTAGGTTAGAAACCGGTTAGTACTCGGCTGGGATTCCGCCGAGTATTCGCCGGAATAGGGAAAGGGAAGATTCGGGTCTGAGCATTCTTGGAAGTTCTAGACTAGTTTCAGGCTTTTGAGTAAACAACCGAAGATAGAAGGGAAGGAAGGTATTTGATCTGTTAAAAAGGTTGTCTTTTTAGAGTTCTTCGGTTTGATTTTTGGAGATTTCAAGCCTAGATCCAGTGTTCTTGAGAGGGAGTTCAAAAGAACAAGAGCTGAACTTGTATTTCGGGTATTATTTTTATTCTTACTAATTAATTTTTAGTTTTAAATTGTATTACCTCATTGAGTTTAAACCTCTTTTCTTTCTTTCCTCTATTTTTAGAATGAAACATAAAAAATTCTAACCTGAAAGACTTGAACCTGAATGACCCGAGAACCTGAAAGACCGAAAACTCGAAAGACCTCAACCTTTCTTAAAAAATTAAGTGCCTACAATGGCTAAGCTAAAACAAGCTAAAACAAAGTCAAATTAGCAATGAAATCGGTATTTGTTTCTTAAAGAAAAATTAGTGTATACAAAGCATGTTACATATATTATAGGTCATTGTTATTATTTAGTACAATTATAAACAGTGCTTTTAACAAATAATTAATTAATGATATGTAAATCAAGCCCCACTTAAAAGATGATTTGTTGTCCTCAGTGTGCAACACTGATACCCTAAAGCTGGCCATGATACCCCATGTCACGATCCTAAGAAGGGAGTTATAAATCTCACATTGGTTGTGTACTATAGTTGATCTTGGGATATAAGTGTTTAGACCCTCTTCATCTTGTGAAGTGGCTTTTGTGGAACAAAACCATGAGACTAGTAGATCAAAACAGACAATACCTTATGGGTTGATGTGGATCGTGATATTTGATATCAAAGCCGACTCTGGGAGTACTAGTGATATGTTTTTGAGGTTGGTGTGAACCGTGATATTTTACATACTTTTTAAAGTAGTTACAAAATTTGGTTTTAGAGAACTCTAAAGAGCAATTTTTATGATTTTTTTAGTATTTTGTTGAATTAATTCTTTAGATAAGTACTAAAGATGTAATAAATAAAAAGATTATGATAATATCTTAAAAATTTTGTATCTTTTCCAAAAAGGCTTTAATAGATGACAATAAATTTTAAGTGTTTGAATATAACATAATATCTTGGTAAAAAAAAGCATAATATAATATTGAGGTATTTTAATTCAATTTGAAGTCAGAAAGAAGAAGACACACTTTTATTTATTGGATGGATATAATTTTTTTAATTTTTTTAAAATACAAGACAATAAATAGACTCTTCTATGAAGAGTGTCCAAGTAAATAAAAAAGAAATAATCTTAAAAAAAGGATTCGAAAGGTGTTTTTAGATATATCTCATATTTCTCATCCTATAATTCCTTTATGTGTCTCTTCTTTCATTCATTTGGTCTCTACTATTCTTATTTTTTCTTCCTTTTTCTTTATGTTTTGATTTTTTTCCTCTTCTTTATTCTATTTTCCTTACTTTCACAGATAAAATTCTTATTTCGATTTTTACAAATATCTATTTTTTTGAATGGGAAATATAAGTGTTTTATATATTTGTTAACTTAATTTTGCTTCGATTTTTTCAATTTTCTATAAAAAATTTGTATATTTGCAACTTGTTTTTATTTTTAGTTTCTTTTTAGTGGGGATAATGAAGTTACCTATTGCCATAATATTTATATTCAGTGAGAAAATATAAGTTTTGCTCTCTAGTGTTTTTTTTTTTTTATCTATATGCCAATATTCTCTTTAATTTTTTGGTTATTAGTAACGCTTTATTCAATCTATTTGTTGAATTTTTTTCAAATAATTTACCTTATTTGAAAATTTTCATTGATATGTAATTAATGACAATTTTCTTTTTTCTTTCCCTCACAATGTCATGATTTACTCTTTTCTTATCTAATTTTTGTATAGGGATTATAAGTTTTGAAGGTAATTACTTTGTCGCTTCTTTTGTTGATTTGTTTAAAATTTTACAGTTGAATTACAACGATCTCGACCTGAGCAAGAGCTTAAACCCAATTTGTTATTATTTGAACCCAATAAATGTCTCATTTTCTATACTTTGTTACGCACTCTCATCTAACTCTAAATATTGCTTAAAAGAAACAAGGCAGCTAGTTAAAATCACCAAGCAAAGTGAGAATTATGTAATAATTAGACCTAAGAGAAACAAAGAAATAAAATAACAGAGAAAAGAAATAGAAGAAGAGATGAAGGGTAAAATGCAATTAGAAAATTAAAGTGAGAAAAATAAAGTAAGAGAAACAGGAAGTGAAGAAAAAATAATAATGACACACCCAGACCTAATTCAATTTTTTCATACAACCGAAATAGTATAAGATGGCGTGTTAACTCAACAATACATCTATCCAGATGTGTCTAATTAAGAAGAAAAGTTAAGCTTAAGATAAGACGTAGTTGGAAGATGAGAATAGTGACCATGCATGGAAGCACAAATTGGACTTCTTTAAGTCCATAGCCAATGGATTGGACATCCCTTGGTAATTTGGTCGGTGGATAAAGCCAAGGATGGAGATTATAAGAGGTGGAAAAGAGGGAATTAAGTCTACCCCGAGATTTGAGTAGGCCCGATGTTGGGCTTACCTATAAATAGGGGGAGTTGAGCTCTCCCCCTCTCATTTCTCTTCTCCCTCATTTCCTCTCCTCTCATTTGCTCTCTCAGGGCAATTTTGGACTCTTGGCATATCCGGACAATCTGACTGACGGATCAATGTGAGATCTTGGTATGTCACCTTAGTCTACGTTTTACTAAGTTTTCACGCATTTTCATGCATCAGTCTAGGAGAAATCCAAGCTTAAATTTAGTTTAGCTTTTTAGTTAAATTTTAAGCTTAGATTTGAGATCTAGGAACTTTGAGCTTGTGATTCTCGTTTTTGCATCGGTAAACACGTCGTGGGAGGTGTGAGGAACGTCCGTCTCGATTTTCAGGTCGAACCATGGACCGAGGGCCTCAAAAATCGAGGAGAAGCCTCGGTTCTAGAGACTTCCAAACACGGAAGCTGAGTCACTCCCACGCGGTAGTGACCTTTTTGGCCCAGTCCCACGCGGGACTGCGAGTGGCACCAAACCCTAGGGGCAAAATCATAATTTTTGCCCCGGGGCCCGATTTTGACCTGAAACCTCCCGGAATCTTTTCTAAGCCCCGAAACACATCCAAATAACCTTTTAGGTTAAGCTAGAGCCTCATAGTCGCATTCATAGTTTGATTACGAATGCTAACATGTATTTCCGTGTATTAGGGCTCCGAATGGTCGAGTGCGGCGATGCTCCGGAGGTTAACTACGTGGATCGCTTGGGAGTATGCGAACTTTCCAATACTGTGAGTGGCTTAGATTTCTTTGTTTAGCCACTGGGAACGAAGGTTTTAAAAATGTTTTAAAAACATAAATGAATTTCAAAGGTTTTGGGATACGGGAAATCCACACACATACACATTTGCATGGTGATATACCCATGTAGAAAATGGAATGTTTTGAAAAGGAAATATAAAGATTTATATGTGTGTGATTATATGTATGTTTATATGTTTTAAATATATATGTTTTGAATACATATATATATATATATATATATATGGATGGGATGCGAGATGAGTGTTTGAAAGGTATCCTCTGGGTTCCGATTTGAGGGAGCGTGGACCAAGTTGAGAGGCATGCATTGAGAAGTAGCCATGGACCACTTATCGAGGGGCACGGTGAGTAGAGGCCTTGGGAGAGGCGCGTAGGGAAGCTCGTTAGGGCTCGATGTAGCTGTATTCCACCACAGCGTCTCTCCTAGCTTTTGAAAAGAAAAATATTTATTTAATTATTATGTTTTGGATTTCCCCTGTTTCCCTAACCCCGATGGAGATTCGTTGAACCTCTATGACTCACTTGTATCTAATGTGGATGGATGCAGATCTGCATACGAGGTTAGCAGATAGATCGGAGGCTCACTAGGAGGCGTCAATGGCATAGGCTTAGTAGTTTCCGCTGCGTAGGTATTCTTTTAAATTAGTCCACTGGTATTACTTTTAAAGTTAATTATTTTATTAAATGATTTCTAATTAAAATTTTAGTTGTTTTGCAGCGATGATATCCATTTCATGCCTTGTGGTGCTTCAAGTGTGTGACTGACTAGTACGTACTTCGAGGCAGAGCGATGGTTGCCATGTGGCCCGCCCGGGCGGGTCGGGGCATGACAAATAAAGTTTAATAAAAAGATATTTATTAATTAGAACGGAATATGGTGTCTACACCACCAATCTTTTATGATACATTTTTTTTGAAAGGTAAGATTTTATTAGAAAGGAAGAAATTGATTAAAACACTACCTTAGGAAAGAAAGAGTGCAAAAGCACAGAATTAGGAAAACAATCCACACAATGAAAAAAGGATGGTAGAAGCAACCATCCCAAAGTCAAAAGCCATCAGTAAACAACAATGTAGTAACTTACTATTACATACTTAAACTAAATATGCAGTTAATTTTGTCCTAGGATGCATATACAACGACGCCATATATTCTAACTTTTTTTTTTGTTTTGACATGATACTTGATAACACTAGATCATGCTTCCTCTATGTAAAACATGACTCTATCACCCACACTTATAATGCCAAATATAAGTTTTTTGCAGTGAATAAACTCTCATCATCCCTTTATAATAATTGGTTTAAGGTGTACCTTATCATTACAAGTAAGAATTCAAAACCTCCAATCACAACCATTGTCATCTTTTATGAGTAAATAAACCGTGATTTCCCCCTTAAAGGAGGGAAAAAGGGGAGGGCTTAGCTTGTGATTTTCAATCATACAAGGTCGTTCTTCTTAAGACATAAGACTATTGTCATTGCTCCAGTATAATAAGTTCTAACGTTATGGCAATAATTGCTAAAGGAGGTTAAGAAAAAAGAACAAAAAAAATTACTAAGGATTAAGAGAGAAAAGAGATTTTCAATAGAAAGTAACAATACTAAGAGTAGAGAAAAGAGAGCAAAGAGAACGAATGCCTCTTATTCAAGAATGGATTCCTCCTTCAATAGATTTAATTATAGGAAGTAATAGACTCCTCCGACAAGTTTCTTACATTTCCTAATATTCTTAAGATTTTTTTCAGCTATTCAACAATTATTTTTCTTCTACCTTGGTGACCTCGAAAGTTTTTATTATCAAGTCACACGTCAAGTCACCTTTTGATAATTATTTAGTTTGAGTTTCCTCGAAAGTTAGAAAACATCACACGCAAATCCTTAGTACTTGAAGAATAATTGATTTTTTTTCTTTGAAAGGCAAGACTAACTGAATATTTACCTGAAACATAAATGTTACCATTTCTAAGCTAAATCACTCTTAAAACAAATGATGGAAAGACCAAAGTTTTGACTCAGGATCACATAGCCTTGAACAAATATTGATGATGAAATAATAAACACAATAGAGCAATTGCTTTAAGCTATCTAGATTCAGCTTATAAAATCCAAGCATTAGAGACTCCCATTTCAAATGGATGGTGTTTTTTTCTTTAACATGTATACCTATTGTATCCATAGTTGTTAATATCTTTCGATACTCAATATGATTCTATACACAACTTAATCAATACTTATCTATATAATGTATCTATTTTATCACGAATCTATCAATACATAAACTATACGATATGTATCTTATGATGCACGCGATACATACGTGATATACACTTGATACGCACAATAAGTTTATACAATATATATTGTTAAACTTAATAAACGTTTTATTATGAGCAATTGTCTAAAAATACAATTTTGTAGGCTTTATGTGATCAAAACATCCTATAACCATATAATTTTCAAAGGTTAATTATCTTAGAATTTAATTCTCAATTCAAAGGAATAAAATTAAAGAGTATGTTTAAGTGTTGGAATAGTATTTTCAATCTTATCTCAAATAATCACTCAATTTTATTAATGACTATAAGATTATTAGATCTTATAATTCATTCATTTATATATATATATATATATGTTCTTTATAATTCACTTTTAATATATATAACTGTATCTTATGATAAGATTGTCACACCCCGAGCCACGTGCCAATCGCCGTGCTACCTCGAAGTACGTGCCGACCGACACGCACTTGAAGCACCGCAGGGCATAGAAATGGATATCATCGCTACAAAACAATACTAAAATTTTATTAGAAATCATATAATGAAATAAATAACTATAAAAGAAGTACCAGTGGATTTATTTAAAAGAAAACCTACGCAGCGGAAACTACTACTCCTAAGCCACCGACGCCTCCTAGTGAGCCTCTGATCTATTTGTTCTCCTCGTACGGGATCTGCATCCATCCACATTGGATACAGGTGAGTGCACTCGCTGTGGGTGGAACATAGCTACATCGAGCCCTAGCGAGTTACCCTACGTGCCTCTCCCAGGGTCTCGCACTCACCGTGCCCCTCAATAGGCGGTCCACGGCTACTTGGTCTCTGGCATGCCTCTCACTCGATCCACACGCTCCCTCATATTGGAGCACCAAGGACCTTTCAATCGCTCGTCTCACTCCCATCCGCATCAAATATCATATATATATATGTATAAAACATATATATTAAAAACATATAAACATAAACATAAACACACACACACACACACACATAAATCCTTATATTTTCTTTGAAAACATCCCACTTCCTACGTGGGTATATTACCAAACAAGTATGTGTATGGGTGGTGGATTCTCTGTGTCCCAAAACCTTTGAAACTCATTTTATCTTTTGAAAACATTTTACACTAGTGGCTAGGCACTAAAATCTAAGCCACTCATAGTGTTGAGAGGTTCATATACTCCCAGAAGATCCACGTAGCTTAACCTCCGGAGCATCGCCGCACTCAATCATTTGGAACCCTAAAACAAGGGAATACGTGTTAGCATTCATAATCAAACTTCTGACTGCACCTGCGAGGCTCTAGCATGACCTAATGATGTTTGGATGTGTTTCGGGGCTTAGAAAATTGTCCAGGAAGTTTCGGGGTCAAAATCGAACACTTGTTAAAAAATTACGAAAATCCCCTTAGGGCTATTGGGCCTCACATGGACTGGGCCAAGTCCCATGTAGTTTTGGGCCAAGTCCCGCGTAGGATTGGCTATCAACCCACTCCTGTGTGGGAGTGGGTCAGCTTTCGCACTAGAGACGAGATAGGGAGCTCGCGATTCAAGCTCCCTCCTTGATTCTCGCACCATCCGACCTCCATTCAACGTGCAAACTTAGATAGATGATCCTCACGCCGTCCACGACACTTTTATCGAAACAAAAACGAGAATCACAAGCTTAAAGTTCCTAGATCTCGAATCTAAACTGGAATCTAGCTAAAAATTTAAACCTAACTTTGAGCTTGGATCTCTCCTAGATCAATGCATAGAAATATGTCAAAACTTAACAAAACGTAGATTAAGGTGAGTAGAATAACATATTAGAAACTGACCTTGATCCTTCAGTCAATTTTTCTGGATCGGCCAAAAGTCCAAAATTGCGTCGAGAGAGCCAATGAGAGGAGAAGAAGAGAGGGAGAAAAAAAATAAGAGGGGGAGAGGTTAACTCCCCCTATTTAGAGGTAAGCCCGACACTGGGCCTACTCGGACCCCAGATCAAACTTTATTCCCTGTTTCCACCTCTCATAATCTTGATTCTTGGCCTAATCCACCGGCCAATTCACCAATGGATATCCAATCCATTGGTTATGGACTTAAAAGAGTCTAATTTGTGCTTCCATGCATGGTCGCTTATCTCATCTTCCAACTCCGTCTTATCCTAATTTTCACTTCTTTTCCTAATAAGACACATCTGGACTAACATATTATTGACTTAATACAACATCTTACACTATTCCATTTGTACGAAAAAGTTGGATTAGGTCCGAGCGTGTCAAGGATACTTTACTTGATACTAGATACTCAAAAGTAAGATTCCGATATACGATACGTATCTTGATTTAACAACTATGATCGTATCTATTTTACATGGATGGTGGAAGTTTTTTGGTGGAAGACAAATTCGTTTCTTTCTAGCCGTGTGAAATGATAGTAGAACATTCCAAGAAAGACAAAATGAAAGGGATATAAACATTAGGAATTGAACAAACTAGCAAGACGCACCATCACATTATTTATTTAAAGATTTGCCATGATAATAAAAGCATTACATTATGTATTTCTTTACCTAATCCAAATCCTTTGATTGATGACAACTTACGATAGGAAAACAACTTGTAACGTAATTAGAGGCAAAACTTGGGCATGTTTTCTAATTCTATTACGGTATGATCACATTGCTTATTGAAATTTGATTGGTTTTTGGCCTTTGATAATGTGTCTTTTCATATTTGGACTGTGTTAGGTCCCAAACCCTAAAAAACCAATCATCCTATCAACCACGCAAGTGGAAGAATAATCAACAATAAATCGTCCATACAAGATACAAGAAATTATGTACTTTGACATTCAACTTACCTACATCCACGGATAAGAGTAAAGATTCGCTAGTTATAGAGAATTTATATCAATTAACAAACAAATCAACTTAAACACTCATTAACAATTTAATCAACCAAACAACCACAAACTCAAATGAACATGTACATGTACACTCTCCTCTCAGTCTCAACACACCCAAACTAATCTTGGATCAATATTCAAACAAACATACATTGTCATGCCCTAGACCCCTAGCCTTGCCATGTGATAATTGTTGTGCTACCTTGAAGAATGCTTAACACCACACTTTCGCACGCACTCCAAGGCAATGAAAGCCTAGAATTAGGTATCATTACTACAAACCAATCAAAACTAAAACTTTAATTAGTAATAAAATAATAATAGACAATAATTTAATAAAAAATTGAAAATAAAATCCGATACCAATAGATGTAGCTAAGGAATAACCTACATAATGAAATTGGAATAACCCTTAGGGCCACTGACACTCCTATTGATCATCGGGACTTGTATTACTTGAAAAACAACAACAAAAGTAGTGATGTGTAGACATTATGCATCCAATGAGTGACATAGTTTCAATGAAAAGCCATATAAGATTTTGGGAGTAAAGTGCAATAAAAAATAAGTATAAAACATATTTGTATATTTTGTTTTTCGAAACATTTCCCCCAAAACCTTTTTATTTATTAAAAAACATCTCGAGTAGGTTGGCCCAAAACCACTCCAAGGCTTAACCCTACGTAATGGTTGTTGACCTCGAATCATTGAGGACTACTTCATTCTAAAAACCACCTCATAAAGCTCGTTCCCTTAACGGTGCCATTGTTGTGGATAAACATAGTTACATCTGTACCCTAGTGAGTTATCCTTCGTTCCCCTCTCTCATAAGGCTATTTCTTTCACCGTGCCCTTCTACTAGGCAATCCATGGCTACATCGACTAGTATACCCATCACAGTCTACTCATTCTCGAAAAAGCACGGAGCTAATTGTCCCTAAAAGGACCATGTATCACAATATAAAAATCGTACCCCGAAGGGTGTTCACCTCATAAAACATATATATTTATTTATAAACCATATGCATATTTTTTTGGTATGACCACAGGTATATCCATTTAACGGTCTACGACTAATTCTATGTGAACTGCATCAGACTTCAAATGGGGGAAAGCTTTCCCAAACCTATTTTCTTTATTCACAAGGCTCGAACTCAAGACTTTACCGAAGGGTATTAAACTCCTTCCATTCAACCCACCCACTAAATCTTTGTAGCATAGAATCAAGTGTGTGTAGAAGGACTACCTGAATCCTAAAACATATATAAAACATTTAATATTGAAAACATTAAAAATGTATAGCCTTAAATGGCTAAACATTGAAACTAAGCTAGTCATAACACTGGAAGGTTCATATACTCCCAAAAACTCTTCAACAATCAGTAATCTCTAGAGTGTCATTGCACTTGATCGATCCGAAACCTAATTACAAGGAGAAACGCATTAGAATTCTAATTTATGAATGCACCTATGAGGCTCTACTATACTCTAAGATAAGATTCGGAAGTGATTTATGGTGTTGGAAACCATTTCGGGTTTAAATTGAGGTTAAAGTTGTAAAATTACTGTTTTATCCTTGGTGAGGCAAGACCGCTACTGATTCATGGGTGGATTGACATTGGACCATGGTGGCAAAACCAGCCATTGCTTTCTAGCATATCCGATGTCGGATGTGTTCCGGGTTTCAAACCTAAAAATGTTTTATTTTCTTCCTTTTTTGATTTCTACTTGATCCTTTTGTGGATTTTGCTAGAATTTAATACACAATATTCACAACAAGATTATCGCTTCAAAAATTAAAGTCATGGATCCCAATTCCTCAAAAATCAAGTCTAAACTCAATTTAACCTAAAAACCCTTAACTTAAATTTTGAGATAAGATTTCTCCCAAACCAATGCATGGATTTATGCAAATAAATAGGCAAATTAAAGCTCAAAATAAGTAGAATAAGATATTAGAAAGCACCTCAATCCAATGGTTAAATTAGAAGATCCAAGAGTTTGAAGAAAATCCCTTATTTAGGCTGTTTAGCTCCAATCTTTGAACTTTTTTTAAATTTTCCCTTTAAATCCTTGCTTCAAGAGGGTAAGGAATTGTTTAGAGGTGTTTTAGGGTTTAGAGTGGGTTTGAGGTGGTGGTTTGGGTGGAAAAGGTAAAGGAGAAGAGAGAAAAGAGAAAGAAGAAAGAAGAAGAAGAAAGAGGGGTCTCAACCCGACCCTGACATTGAAAAAGGGCCTTCCTGTTGGTCCCTTAGATTAGTGCTAAAGGGGGGTGAATAGCACTTATGACTTCTTTTTCAATGGTGCAACTTCAATTGGAACTTTTGGTAGTGATGAGGTTGGTGTTTGGGGTTGTTTTGAGTGGTTGAATGAGTTCTTTGCAAGGAGAAACAAGTAAAGAAGAAATAACACTTCTATTTTGAGTGGTTCGGTGTTCCTCACCTACATCTGCTACCTTGGTCTTCCCAATCAAGGATTTTTAATCTCCTCTTCACTAGGATAGTGGAATTCTAGCTTCCACAAAGCCTTTACAAAGAAAGCTCTTCCCAAGCTTTAATACAAATCAACTTGGGACCTCCTAGTTATGCAACCCACTTGGAGTGATTCCCTCACCTCTAAGAATACAAGAAAAATTGAAAATTGTGTACGAGAAATGATCTCTAACAAGACCTAAGATGTATAAGAATTTTAGCTCACTTAAATTTCTCTCACAAAATGTGAAAAGTTAGGAACTAGAGAGAAATCAATGTACAAGGAAAGTGTAGCAAATGCTATTCAATGCTATTCAATTTCTTGTTTTTATTCAGCATTTAAGACCCCCCTTAAATAGCTAGAGAGCTAATTCTATCTATTGGGGCATTTAATGAAGAGAGAGGTCAACTTGCAGCTTTGAAAAAACTAGCTGTTACACTATTCTGACAATGTTGTATCGGTTGAGGCTTTTACTGAATCGGTTCAATTTTCTTGATGCTGTCTTTTGAACTTCTTGTTTCTTCAGCTGAATCGATTCATACTTCCCCTCAATCGATTCAGTTTCTTCAGCTGCCATTTTCTTTAGAGAGTTGAATCGATTGAGCACAAGGCTCAATCGGTTCGATTTCTTCAACTTCAAACTTTCTAGTCTTCATTTGTTCTTCCTTAATCGGTTGAGCTCTGTTGTGAATCGATTGAAAATCTCTAACTTCCAGCTTTTTCTTCTTTCCATTAGTTGCTAAATCGATTGACCGCCTTGCTCAATCGGTTCAATGTCTCAGGTTTGTGCTTTATAACCTTTCTCCAACCTTGTTCAATCGATTGGGACAGAACCTCAATAATGTGTTGTAAATCACTAAAATATAATTAACCTTACTAAAACTATAATATAGTGGTAGCAAGGGTCGAATCCACAAGGATTGGATAAGAAAAACTAACAAATCCTAATCTAGGTAAGCAATGAAAAGAAAAGAAAATAAATATAATTAGGAAATCAAAGTAAATAACAAAAATTAAAGAAAGATAATAAATATAAAGAAAACTTCAGTTTAAAACAATCTTCACCCTTGGATTAGAGAAATTGATCATAGGCATCTAATAATTACCTTATCTTTCGCATGTAATTGACGTAGGTAGCAATACTACAAAGCTTCTCACTAACCCCTATCTTTCCTTAGTCCTAGTTTAATAAGTACTACACAGCTTCCCTATTAAACCCTTTTCACCTAATCAATCTAGAAACCAGCATCACAGATTTAAAGAAGATAAAAGCATGAAACACTAGAAAGATCTTAGTCAATAATGAACAATCTAGGAGCTAGCACCATAGATTTAATTCACATCCAAATTCTCCATAGATAAGTAACTAAGATGTATGAGACCTTAATTCTATCTAATTTGCCACTTACGATTAGAGTTACTTACAATTCCGAATAAATAACCCTAGATGTAGCAATCAATTAACATGTTCAATTAACCAGTTGGCCATCCTAGAGAAGAAAACATGCAATCATAAATCACTGAGTATAGAAGAATTTAGAATACATGAAAGATAAAGACATTAAGCACAAAATAGCCTGACGATTTTCTTCTCCAAGAATTCAGAAGCGCATTAAACTAAAAATAAAACTAGAATAATATAAAGAAAAAGAAAGAGCAAAAATAAAATTATTAAGATAAAGGTCTCTAAAGAAAGAGGAGACTGGTCTCTAAAAGAAAAATATGAGACATCTTACAAGTGGTGGCTAAGGCTCTTTATATAGAGGAGTCAAAAGCCCTAAACTTAACTTGCAAGAAAAAAAAAACTAATTCTAGAAAAATACTAACTAGGTTAAAGTGTTTACAAAAGAATTAACTAAGTACAAGAGCTCATTTAATGGAATTGGATAATTAGCCTTCAATCTTGTGGAGAATAAGGCTTAAATATAGCCTTTTTCAGCAGTTAGAAATCCTTTTTCAAGTAGGAGAAAATATAGCACAATCCACATGCCATGCACATGCATCATTAAAGGGTTTTCCTACTCCAATTAGGACTTCTCTCCAAGGGCTGATCCTCATCTTTCTAGGACTTGGGCCAAGTTTAAATATCTTCAATAACATGTCTAGAACCATGGCCAAGCAAGCCAGACATGCTCGAGTTCATCTCCAACCCAGAATTGCTCCAAATCCCAAAATAGGAAACTATCTTCAATTTCTACAGGAATTCTAGGCCTCTTTGCATTTTGACCTTTTGACTGCCCAAACGAACTCCGATTTATGCGACCTTTAGCATTCTAGAAAGATTGAGATGTCCTCTATGACTTTGATTTAGAACTCAAACTCAAAAAAGAACTTCAAGGATGTCAAATCTGGGCGTCTTTACAAATCATCTGCATAGGAAAAATCTCAAATTTCTAGATTTAAATACCTTTTATTCCAAAGCTTCCTTTTAGCTTCCAATCACATAAAATAACTCAAAATAACTTAGTTATAGATAATAAACACTTAAATCAATAAAGATAACCAACAAAATATAAGAGAAATAAGTGCCTATCAAATTCCCCCACACTTAACCTTTGCAAGTCTCTTAGCAAACTAAGAAAAACTAATAACTAAACCATATTGATTCCACTTTCGTAGGTATACGGTGGCACTTAGCATGTGACACAAGCCTTTAAACCCCTAAGTGTCCCTAGAGGAGGAGTTATAGTATCCTGAGGGTTTGCCAGAACAATGCCCACAAACATTACCTACATAACCTTTTCCAATCAAATTCCAAAAACATAAAAATTGTAAATAAGAAAATAGTTAAATAATCAAGAAAACGTAATATATCAAAACCAAACTGCTATGCAATCATAACAATCAAGTAACATGATCATATCTTCAATTAAGTAAACATGCATTGAATTTGGTTATCCTCACTAGGAAATCACTCTTTCACTCCAGTGTTCATCATAGATAATGGTGCACTCACTATCCCTTGAAAATATACTTACTATAAGCTTGCAATGCATCTAGTCTCCACTGCTCCAATCTACACATATGCATGAATCAAAAGGTCTTTAAAAGAGGTTGTAATGAGGCCATGGGTAAGTAGGTTATGAAAGAAAGGATAAAGGAATTCAAAACAAAGTTCAAAACTTAGTGGAGCATATAAGAATAAACATGGGCATATTTAACTTGCAATAGCCCAAAAATTGGTACAATTCATCACTCCACGAAAATTCAACTTCCTTTGCACTTTTTCTTTATTTCTTTCTTTCTTTCTTTTTAAGCACTAGGAATCAATGCCAATCTTTTATTATAGTGTCTTTTTTTTCTCAATGCTTTGTATTTAATCTTTTTTTTTTTTACACTTTTTATTCTTTTCAATTTCACTTGGCAAGTCTCCACTTTTTTTTCAGCCATACATCAATCACATAATCTCCCCCACACTTCTTCCTTATTCACATTTCAAAGAACAAAACATAAGTAAGTAAGCTCTACTAAATCAAGAACAAAGATAGAGAATACTTGTTTTTCTTTTAGGTTCAAGGTTCTTTAGGATAGGGTACAACAAAGAAAAAGGCAAATAATATATATAAGGCTCAAGGGGTTAACTAAGTGATTATTAAATGAATGATGGCTATATTTGGCTCAAACTCAATCCTAAATGCCTTTATTATATCCAAGCATATGCAAAGCAAACATGTAATCTCAAAAAGATACAAAGCAAGTTCTAGAAGTAATGCAATCAAGAAGATACTACTCAAGCAACGAAATCGATTGTAAGGATGCAACAATCTATAAAATAGGCTCAAAAATCTCACAAGTTGCATATTTACCAATTCAAAAGCATGCTTTATCTCAATAGAATCAACTTACATGTTACTATGATCATCAAGAAGCAAAGCAATTCATTTTATCAATATCATGCTTCAATCATACTTAACATAGTTCAAATTCATGAAAATCATACTTTTGGCACTTAATTGAGAGGTTAATGACACACTCGGACCTAGCACGACTTTTTCGTACACACGGAATAGTGTAAGATGGCGTTTTAGTTAAACAATATATCGGTCCGGATGTGTCTAACTAAGAAGAGAAGTTTAAATTAGGATAAGACGAAGTTTGAAGATAAAATAATTAACCGTGCATGGAAATTAGTAAATGCTAAAAAGACCTCCAAATAAGTCCCTAGAAATTTATTATGGACCCCGTTGGCACAAGAAAGCAAAGGATTTAGCCAACGGGTGAAAATAAATGAAAGTTGAAAAAGGGGAAAAAGTTTGACCCGGGGCCCGAGTGGACCCGGCGTCGGGCTCCCCTATAAATAGGGGAGGGGGGTGCCGAACCTTTCTTCATTTTTCTTTCTTTCTTTCTTTTCTTTTTCTTTCTTTTTTCTTCTTTTCTCTTTGGAGCCGACCAGAGGCATTTTGGACAATTGGCAAATCGGGACATGCCCGGCTATCAAATCAAGGTGAGTTTTCAGTATGTTGTTCTTCTCACCTCGATCTACGTTATGTTAAGTTTGCACGCACATCCATGCATCGGTTTAGCCTAGATCCAAGTTTTTAGCTTTTAACCGGATTAAAACTTTAAACTCAAATAAGTGGATTTCGGGTCGGTGGAATAAGATAAGTTTTTAGTGTGTTATAGTACTCACCTTATTCTACGTCCTATTCCGTTTTCACGTATTTCTGTGCACCGGGTGAGGGTAAAATTGAGATTTAGTCAATTTGGGCTAAATCTCGATCTACGGGAAAATTGGACCGGTGTTTTTCGTTTCTGCCTTGGCATATCCGTTGTGGATGCCATGAGAATTGCCTCCCTAAGTTTGTACGTCGAAAGGAGGAGAAACGAGTGCGAAAACCAGGGAAGAGACCGGCCGAAGAACTGGCCGATCGAGTCCCTGTTTAGATATTTTTAATATAATATTATTATATTAAAAGATATTAATATATTATATTAATATATTTTAGATATTTATATATAATATTATTATATCTTAGATATTTATATATTATATCATTATAATGTATAAATATCTCATAGGTGGGTTTTTTAGCCCGATTTCGAGTAGAATTTGGCCCAACTCGTGTGGGGCCCAACCTAGTCTGGTTGTGGGGCCCACGGGCCCCCGGGGGCATTTTGGTAATTTTTCGTTGAGAGTCCGATTTTAGCCCCAAAACCTCCCGGATACTTTTCTAAGTATGGAGCCCAGCCCGAGTGGCCAATGGACCCCCAGGGGTATTTTCGTAATTTTTCACCAAGTGTTCAATTTTTACCTCGGAACCTTCTGGACACTTTTCTAAGCCCCGAATCATATTCAAACCCAGTCATAGGTCATGTTAGAACCTCATAGGTGCATTCATAAATGTAATTATGAATGCTAACGTATATTTGCATGTATTAGGGCTCCGGATAATCGAATGCGGCGATGCACCGGAGGTTAAAGCTACATGGAGCGCTTGGGAGTATACGAATCTCCCAATAATATGAGTGGCTTAGTTTTCAGTGCTTAGCCACTAGGGCAAAATGTTTTAAAAACATAAATTGTTTTTAAAAAGGTTTACAACTGTTTTGGGATAAGGGTAATCCACGACACACACTTTTTATTTTGTGATACGCCCACTTAGGGGGTGGGATGATTTTAAAAGCACAAAGCTTGTGTGTGTTTACATGTTTTAATATTTATAAGGAAATATTATTATAATTATTATTATGATTATTGGGGTACGATTCCCCGGTAAGAGAAGTGATTGAGTGGGATTCCTCGGGGCTCCAATTGCGGGAGCGTGGACCGAGTTTGAGAGCATGCATGATACTCACCCGTGGACCGCCTATCGAGGGGCACGGTGAGTCGAGCCTGGTTGAGAGAGGCGCGTAGGGAAACTCGCCAGAGCTTCAGTTCACTGTGTTCCACCACAGTGAGGCACCACCGAGGGAACGAGCTAGTATATGAGATAAAGAAAAAATGAATATAAAGAGAAAAGAAATAGCCCTCGGTGCAGTAAGGCATATGACCGGCCAGTCATTCCTTCAGTGTATTAGGTGCCAGCCCATGAGTATTTAATAATTTTAAAGGTTTTAAAATTTATTTCTCCTTGGGAGAATTTCAAAAGAGGTTTTGAAAATAAAATTTATTTTATTTACTTTAATCATTTTATTTTATTATATTTTGGATTACCCCTATTTTCCCTAACCCTGATGGAGACTCATTGAATCTCTGTCACTCACCTGTATCCTATGTGGATGGATGCAGATCCGCATACGAGGTTAGCCAATAGATTGGAGGCTCACTAGAAGACGTCGGTGGCTTAGACTTAGTAGTTTTCCGCCGCATAGGTATTCTTTTAAATTAATCCACTGGTACTAATTTAAAGTTTATTATTTTATAAAAGATTTTTAATTAAAGTTTTAGTTGTTTTGCAGCGATGATATCCATTTCTATGCCTTGCGATGCTTCTGGTGCGTGACCGGCCGGCACGTACTACGAGGCAGCGCGGCGGTTGCCACGTGGCCGACCCCGGGCGGGTCGGAGCTTGACAATTTGATTGGTATCAGAGCATTTAAAAGATTCTGATTGTTTTCAAAAGCTATAAGATATTTTTAAAGAGTTTTCAAACGTTTTTGAGGCCAGTAGATTAAATAGGTTTAGAACTCATGAGTTCGAGTATGTAGTTACTCGAAAGAATCATAAATGATCCAACCTACTCTTAGAATACCTTCTTTAGTAGCAAGCCACCAAATAGAGTTCTCGAGTGTGGTCTTAAGTGAGAAGACATCACGACCACCTTTTTTCTCGAGATTCGTGAAAGCAAGGCACGCTTTCTAAGAAACTCCCCAAACTCAAATTTTCAACTTCGATATTCCTTCTACTCGACAGCCAATCTATGCAAGGGATGGTGTTTCCCTTGAGATGACCGGATAGATGATGTCTCGTCTAGTTTTTCGACGAAACCTAGTCAGAGGCTTACCAGTGGAAACTGGTTCGATGCCCACAACCTTCGATGTTCAATCTTTGAAGTTGTGAACATCGAGACTCGCTAGTAAAGCAGCGAGTGTCAAGCGTAAATTAGATGTGTTTCCCCATTCTTTACACTAGTGACGTGTAAGACTTGGGAAGAAAGGAAGCGGCTAGAACGAGGCAAGGGGCCATGATGAGCATAATGTGCGTGAACGCTAACTTCACTTCTCTCATTTTCTACACCACTGGTGTGTAGCCTAGGAGAGAGAGTTAGGTTAGGATGAAAGAAATTGAAGGAGTCAATCACGGAGGATGTGATTGACCAAAAACTTTAGGATGTGAGATGAAGCACCCGAGCAACCAGATGAAAGATCGAGGAGGATTTCACAAGCATCAAATGGAGATGAAGAGGAGCGATCACCAATGAGCCTACAGGTAGGCAAGTCTGGTGGGATAAGCCCACAGATTGCCTGAATAATGCTCTAGGGGGTGAGCATGAAGTGAAAGAAGTGGCAGCAAGGGCTAGCTAACTTCATTTATTCTTACACAACGGTGTGTGAGTGGTATACGAGTGGACAAAAGAGACCCCACTCGGAATCAATTGTGAGGAAGTATCCAAGGAAATTGGAAGGGAAAAAGCGAGCCCAAGATCTCAAGAAGTGATATGCGAGAGAAATCACTTGAAGGTATGGAAATGGTTGATAAGAGAAAACCCCAAAAGGATTTAAGGACGACAAGAAAAAGGAAAAGTAAGGAAAGAGAACAAAAGAGAAGCCATTTTTTAGAAACAATGAGGAGGAATAAAGCAAGAGTGATGAGATGGAGAATGAGGAAAGAATAAAAAGAGGTCACATCCAAGTGGTCAACGAGTAGTACGTCCGTTACTACTTGTTTGACCATTGGATACCAATGTTAAGAAGGATAATGAACAAAAGAGAAAGGAAATGAAGATGGAGGGAATGGAATAAGGATAAAGATAAGTTGTAAACCTCCATTCCTAAGAGATTAAAAGTGATGAAACTTTCGCTATTGGGTGGTAAAGAGAGAAAGAAGGAGGAGACCTCCAAAAGATAATAAGAGGTGATTTTGACAAATTCAATGGGAAGTAAGCAAGCGAAGAAAGAGCATAATGTACGACAATGATGAGAATGCCTACATGCGTGCTAATGGAGGGCACGACGAGAATTTTTTTTCTAGAGCTGAAAGTACATCACCAGAAGGAACTGGTGAGAAAGAAGAAGGGAAAAAGAGAAGAAAAGCACGCCCTTAAACAAAGGATAAGGAATGTCGTGATGTAGTGCAGAGGCTTTCTTAATGAAGAAAGAAAGCATAAGAATCCTAGGTAAAAGAAAATCCTAGGCTAATAAAAGAATAACAAGGCTTAAAAGAAAGAGAGACTTAGTTCAGTTGATGAACTAAGTTTTGGTTAATTAGGAGTAGAGCCTTAAAAGAAGAAAAGTATAACACATCACTAGAAAACTATAACTTTAATTAGCAACAATGTCATAATGAACCGTAGGTTAATAACTCCAAATGACTGACCAGGATTAGTATAAGAATAAGACTAGGAAATTAGGGCTAGAGACAAAACCTAGGTGAGTAACTTAGAGCTAGATTAAAGAAGAACATGAGAAGGAGAATAAAAGAGACTTAGAAAGAGGAATAAGAAAGATCTAGTGAAAGAAAATGAATAAAAGATTTAGAAACGGATGTTAGATAAAGAGAGTCGAGCATAATGGACCCCAAACTCGAGTCAAGTCAAGGCACTACATCATAAAACGAATAAATCAAGGAAAGAAATGAGTAAACAAGGATTATCGGAGGCTAGAACCAAGAAAAAGAAAATCGGGGTAAAGGATATAAATTGGTGAAAGGAAGAAGAAACCCCCGACTATTTGATTTTGGGAAGAAGATGACAGAAGGATTAAGAATGTGAATGGTGAAAAGAAGGGAAAGGAAAACCCTGATTAGTTAGATGATAAAAGAAGAGATAAAGAGGTTGGATAGAAAGAAAAATTGGAGAAAACATAAGAGAAGAAGTACTCGTAGGAAACGAGTAGATGGAGATGATGGTATCTTAATGCATGACGGGTAAGGATGATATCAATGAAAGATAAACGAAAGAGACGAAAAGAGAAATAAGAAGTGAGGATACCAAGATATGGTAATACAAACAAGAGTGAACGAAGGATAAGAATAATGATGATGATGGGAACTTTAAAGATAATCAAACACAGAGAACGAGGAAAGTGGATCGACCTAGGCAAGAGTTGAAGAAAGAGTGAGAATGAGACGAGAATGAATAAGAGGATGATTAAAACTGGAGAAGACAAAAAGGTGATTAAGTATAAACCAGAATAATGGTTGGAACCGAAGGAGATAAAAGGATAAGGACCAAGAAGTAAAGTGAGATAGAAGGAATTAAGGGTGTAAAGTCGAAGAATATGGAAGGTAAGTTAAATCTTTTAGAAGGAGAGGAGTAAACTAACTCTGAGGATAAACTCCTTGAAGAATGATAAGTGAAGAAAGGATGTGGGAGATGAAGTCAAACCGAGCTAAAGTGGAATCAGCTTGGCGTGGGCAAGATAGAGAGGTAATGAAGGATAGAGAAAGGTGTTGCCCACGATAAATGAACCATGACATCAAAAGACAAAGAAGAGATATCGACAAATTTAGAGCCGAAGATGGCTAAGGTAAAGGAAACCCATACGTGAAAAGCATGAGATAAGGGAACTGACACAGAAAAGGAAGTAAGAGAAAAACCCCGAGTACTCAAGGGAAGGAGTACGGGAATAAGGAAAGGAATCGATCAAGCTCATAAACTTCTATGAGCACAGCCAGTATGAAAAACAGAAAGGAAGTTCTAACACCTAAGAGGATCAGATGTGTTAGAAGAAAAGCGGAATAAGAATGAGAATGATAAAGAAGATCAGAGAAGAGAGTAAAGAGGGAAGAATGAGGTCAAGGCAAAGGAAACCCTGGATAAGAAGTGGAAGATCACGTAAATCAAGGTAAAAGAAATGTGAAGAAGAGAAATGACACGGAGATGACCCCAAGGAAAACGGCGTAAGGATGACAAGAGCTGTAAGTGATGCCTAAAGATGGCAAAAGACCAAAGAGAAAGTCAAGTTAAGTGGAGAACGAGATACCTCAAGAGAGAAGAAGGTGAAGATAAAGAAGCTACCGGAATACAGCATGATTGTGACGAGCGCGAATTACGCTGTTCCGCGTTGACGAGAAGGCAAGAGAAATGTGGACCCCACTATGGATATGGGCTGATAGAAATGAAGAAAAAGAAAGAGATGGGGATATGGAGACCCCAGAAAATATTATTGACGAGAAGAAGGGAAAAGAGATCGACCATTAGCAAGAAGCTAATGTGAAGGAAAGAAGACGGAAGGAAGATGTTTACGCGGTACCTCCCGAGGTGGGTACCTAAAAAAAAAATTTAAGGGAAGCCTAAGAGGCAAGAGAAGTGGTACAAATGGGTATGAGGTCGGAGCTCAAATGTGATGAATTGGGAGCCATGTGTGAGGTGTCCCTATGTGAGAAAGGGTCAGAGATCGAGATCTTGAGGATCTCTGTGATGACCACTCGAGAGGACCGGCCCAGTATGTGATTAGGAAGAGTATGAGACCTCCCAGAGTTCTCCGTCCTTGTGAGGAGGAGAGATGAGATTTGATGGGCCATGGGCCCTGTACGCGATGTGATGGGTCGAGGGCCCTATTTGTGATTGTGATGGGCGGTCAGAGAGTGGGTCAGATTGTGAGAGCCGAGAGGGCATGATCTCTGATTCCTCTGTTGTGATGTGGCCGAATGTGGGCCAACATGTACTAGAGCTTGACTCATATGCCATGAGGTCTGAATAGAAGAAGATCAGAGAAGGAAGAGAATGAAGTAAGAGATGAAACGACAAACGAAACCAAGATAGAGGGAAAGATAATTAACTCACCGCATCCTCGCCGTGGAGGCGAGGGAGTTAAGCTAAGGTCTTTCCCAATAGCTTGGTTACAAGAACGAGTTCAAGACCACGAAATGACGAGTAATGCGTCGGATAATGGCCTTGAAGTGAAAGGCAGCGGCAAAGGAAAGGAGAGGGAACTCCTAAGAAGAGTAAGAAATGTGGAACCTCAGAAGTAACAAAAGGATCGTCTCGTCAAGAGAGACTTGGAGGATGAAACAAGAACAAAGCGAGAAGATCGAGTAAACACGAATGGAGTGAAGAAAGCCTAACCCGTGAATAGGTAAGAGTAGGCTATATTAAGGAAAAAATGAGGTTCAAACTCAAGAGTGGAAGAGTGATGAAACCACTTTTGAGGAATTGAATGATCAGAGTGCGCAGCAGAAGCGCGGCGAACTTCAGCGGTGAATAGTGATGCTAACACTATTCGAAAACGAAAAGAGGGCTTCAAGTGGAAGCTTAATCTCCCCAAGCTACCTTATTTAATTTCGAGGACGAAATTTTTAGAATGAGGGGAGAGTTGACACACCCGGACCTAGCACGACTTTTTCGTACACACGGAATAGTGTAAGATGGCGTTTTAGTTAAACAATATGTCGGTCCGGATGTGTCTAATTAAGAAGAGAAGTTTAAATTAGGATAAGACGAAGTTTGAAGATAAAATAATTAACCGTGCATGGAAATTAGTAAATGCTAAAAAGACCTCCAAATAAGTCCCTAGAAATTTATTATGGACCCCGTTGGCACAAGAAAGCAAAGGATTTAGCCAACGGGTGAGAATAAATGAAAGTTGAAAAAGGGGAAAAAGTTTGACCCGGGGCCCGAGTGGACCCGGCGTCGGGCTCCCCTATAAATAGGGGAGGGGGGTGCCGAACCTTTCTTCATTTTTCTTTCTTTCTTTCTTTTCTTTTTCTTTCTTTTTTCTTCTTTTCTCTTTGGAGCCGACCAGAGGCATTTTGGACAATTGGCAAATCGGGACATGCCCGGCTATCAGATCAAGGTGAGTTTCCAGTATGTTGTTCTTTTCACCTCGATCTACGTTATGTTAAGTTTGCACGCACATCCATGCATCGGTTTAGCCTAGATCCAAGTTTTTAGCTTTTAACCGGATTAAAACTTTAAACTCAAATAAGTGGATTTCGGGTTGGTGGAATAAGATAAGTTTTTAGTGTGTTATAGTACTCACCTTATTCTACGTCCTATTCCGTTTTCACGTATTTCTGTGCACCGGGTGAGGGTAAAATTGAGATTTAGTCAATTTGGGCTAAATCTCGGTCTACAAAAAAATTGGACCGGTGTTTCTCGTTTCTGCCTCGGCATATCCATTGTGGATGCCATGAGGATTGCCTCTCTAAGTTTGTATGTCGAAAGGAGGAGAAACCAGTGCGAAAACCAGGGAAGAGACCGGCCGAAGAACTTGCCGATCGAGTCCCTGTTTAGATATTTTTAATATAATATTATTATATTAAAAGATATTTATATATTATATTAATATATTTTAGATATTTATATATAATATTATTATATCTTTATAATGTATAAATATCTCATAGGTGGGTTTTTTTAGCCCGATTTCGAGTAGAATTTGGCCCAACCCGTGTGGGGCCCAGCCTAGTCTGGGTGTGGGGCCCACGGGCCCCCGGGGGCATTTTGGTAATTTTTCGTCGAGAGTCCGATTTTAGCCCCAAAACCTCCCGGACACTTTTCTAAGTGTCGAGCCCAGCCCGAGTGGCCAATGGACCCCCAGGGGTATTTTCGTAAATTTTCACCAAGTGTTCAATTTTTACCCCGGAACCTTCTGGACACTTTTCTAAGCCCCAAATCATATTCAAATCCAGTCATAGGTCATGTTAGAGCCTCATAGGTGCATTCATAAATGTAATTATGAATGCTAACGTATATTTACATGTATTAGGGCTCCGGATAATCGAATGTGGCGATGCACCGGAGGTTAAAGCTACATGGAGCGCTTGGGAGTATACGAATCTCCCAATACTGTGAGTGGCTTAGTTTTCAGTGCTTAGCCACTAGGGCAAAATGTTTTAAAAACATAAATTGTTTTTAAAAAGGTTTACAACTGTTTTGGGATAAGAGTAATCCACGACACACACTTTTTATTTTGTGATACGCCCACTTAGGGGGTGGGTTGATTTTAAAAGCACAAAAGCTTGTGTGTGTTTACATGTTTTAATATTTATAAAGAAATATTATTATAATTATTATTATGATTATTGGGGTACGATTCCCCGATAAGAGAAGTGATTGAGTGGGATTCCTCGGGGCTCCAATTGCGGGAGCGTGGACCGAGTTTGAGAGCATGCATGATACTCACCCGTGGACCGCCTATCGAGGGGCACGGTGAGTCGAGCCTGGTTGGGAGAGGTGCGTAGGGAAACTCGTCAGAGCTCCAGTTCACTGTGTTCCACCACAGTGAGGCACCATCGAGGGAACGGGCTAGTATATGAGATAAAGAAAAAATGAATATAAAGAGAAAAGAAATAGCCCTCGGTGCAGTAAGGCATACGACCAGCCAGTCGTGCCTTTAGTGTATTAGGTGCCAGCCCATGACTATTTAATAATTTTAAAGGTTTTAAAATTTATTTCTCCTTGGGAGAATTTCAAAAGAGGTTTTGAAAATAAAATTTATTTTATTTACTTTAATCATTTTATTTTATTATATTTTGGATTACCCCTGTTTTCCCTAACCCTGATGGAGACTCATTGAATCTCTGTCACTCACCTGTATCCTATGTGGATGGATGCAGATCTGCGTACGAGGTCAGCCAATAGATTGGAGGCTCACTAGAAGACGTCGGTGGCTTAGGCTTAGTAGTTTTTCCGCTGCATAGGTATTCTTTTAAATTAATCCACTGGTACTAATTTAAAGTTTATTATTTTATAAAAGATTTTTAATTAAAGTTTTAGTTGTTTTGCAGCGATGATATCCATTTCTATGCCTTGCGGTGCTTCTGGTGTATGACCGGCCGACACGTACTACGAGGCAGAACGGCTGTTGCCACGTGGCCGACCCCGGGCGGGTCGGGGCGTGACAGTTAATCTACCTAAAAGTAACCTAAACATATAAACAAAATAAAGTATACACAACAAAATTCATACAATAAAAAAATAAAAATAAAAATAAAGGTGTATTGGAACTTAGAAGGAAACCAACAAATGATTCTAGGATGAAAGCGCGCGCCACTTAGGTCCTAAAGTAAAGTGTTGTCCATATTCTTAGCTCCTTAAAATCTTTAAAAAGAATAAATTGAGAAAAAAATTGTGTAAGTAACAAAAGAGAAACATAGAGTAAAAAGAACAAATAAAAATTATAAATTCTCTCCCCCTCTCTGAACACTACATTGTCCTTGATGTAGAAAGGAAGTAAAATCCTAAAAAAAATAATAAACAAAACTAAAAGAAAGAAAAGGGAAAAAGAAAGCAAATCTGGAAATCTTCAATGCCATCTATTGCAAGGATGGCCAAAGCCATTGTTGTTGCAGTAATTGGTTGATGCAAATTCTTCATTTGAACATGGGACTTAAGGATACTTGACAAATATTCAAAGTTACCACAATTCTCCTTGTCCTCTTGGATGTCATAGAATTGGTTCATATCTACCCATTCACCAAGCGCTTCAGCATGTCTATAACTTGTTTGAAGGAATCTCTCAGCACCCAAGAAATCCGACTTTCCAATCTCCCAAGAATCATCAACAAGACAACCACAATTTATATGTGCTTCAAGAATTGCATCTCCATAATTAGATGAGGGTGTTCTTTGTAGAACTATTGAGGCATTCTCCCCTACACTTGCTTTGGGTGATGAAGTCTCAATCTTAGCTAGTGCAATATCTTGAAGAGGTGGCTTGTTTGCTTCCTTTCTAGCCATGGCTAATTTTGAAGGAAAAGGAGGAACAATATCATTTGTAAAATCTGAATTTAAAGGCTTATTGTTTACCTTTCCTTGAGAGGTTGCAGCATGTTGAAAATCATCTATTTGGACTTCCTCGTCAATGATTTCTTGCTGTTCACTTGCCATGGCTATTGAACTATCATCATCTTCTATGTTCACCACCTATTGTGAAAGCAATTCTCTTGATTTTTCCTCCAATTCTCTTATTGAAGCAATCAACTCCCCCATTTGATTTTCCAAATTTTGAAGAGATTCCCTTGTTTCTCGTTGAAATTGCATATTGTCCCAAACAAGGGTGTAGAACATATCTTCAACAGATGGATTATATTGGGTGGTTTGGGATGGTGGTTGCATCACTTGATGATATGAAATTTGGGTGAATTCTTGATTTCCTCTGCAGTAATAAGATTGATGATCTTTCCAAGCTACATGATAAAAGTCAAAATATGAGTTAAAAGAAGGTTGATAGAAAGAATATCCATTCATAACATCAAATTGCTCATAAAAGAAAAGAAAAATCACATTCAGGGAGCAAGAAAATCAAAATTGGCTTGAAAACCCTAGAAAATGATCAAATTTGAGGCTGAGACGATGGGGCTAGTAGCCAAGCTACTGGTTTTGATCATCAAGTTGAATTCCTTCAGAAAAATTGGTGCCACACTCCTAGTTCTACTGGAAGTTGAAATCTGCACAAAAAATCAGAAACAAGCTAGAGAAGAAAACGTTAGTATCTTTAAGCCAATCCCCGACAACGGCGCCAAAATTTGATGTGTCCTTAATCACCAAAATATAATTAACCTTATTAAAACTCTAATATAGTGGTAGCAAATGTCGAACCCACAGGGATTGGATAAGAAAAACTAACAAATTCTAATTTAGGTAGGCAACGAGAAGAAAAGAAAATAAATAGAATTGCGAAATCAAACTAAACTAAGTAGATAACAAAATTAAAGAAAGATAATAAATATAAAGAAAACTCCAGTTTAAAACAATCTTCACCCATGGATTAGAGAAATCGATCATAGGCATCTAATAATTACAAAGTCGTTTGCATGTAATTGACGTAGGCAACAATACTACAAAGCTTCTCACTAACCCCTATCTTTCCTTAGTCCTAGTTTAATAAGTACTACAAAGCTTCCCTATTAAACCCTATTCACCCAATCAATCTAGGAACAAGCATCATAGATTTAAAGAAGATAAAAGCATCAAAACACTAGAAATATCTTAGTCAATAATGAATAATCTAGGAACTAGAACCATAGAATTAATTCACATCCAAATTCTCCATAGATAAGTAACTAAGATGTATGAGACCTTATTCTATCTAATTTGCCACTTGCGATTAGAGTTACTTACAATTCTGGATAAATAACCCTAGATCTAGAAATCAATTAACATGTTCAATTAACTAGTTAGCCATCCTAGAGAAGAAAACGTGCAATCATAAATCATTGAACATAGAAGAATTTAGAATACATGAAAGATAAAGACATTAAGCACAAAATAGCCTCACAATCTTCTTTTCCAAGAATTCAGAATTGTGTTAAACTGAAAAATAAAACTAGAATAACATGAAGAAAAAGAAAGAGTAAAAATAAAATGATTAAGATCAAGGTCTCTAAAGAAAGAGGAGACTGGTCTCTAAAAGAAAAATATGAGACATTTTATAAGTGGCGGCTAATTAAGGCTCTTTATATAAAAGAGTTAAAAGCCCTAAACTTAACTTGCTAGAAAAGAAATTCTTATTCAAGAAAAATACTAACTAGGTTAAAGTGTTTACAAAGGAATTAACTAAGTGCAGGAGCTCATTTAATGGAATTCGCCTTCAATCTAGTGGAGAATAAGGCTTAAATACAGCCTTTTTTAGTAGCTAGAAATCCTTCTCCAAGTTGGAGAAAATATAGCACAATCCACATGCCATGCACATGCATCATTAAAGGTTTTCCTACTCCAATTAGGACTTCTCTCCAAGGGCTGATCCTCAACTTTCTAGGATTTGGGCCCAGCTTAAATATCTTTAATAACATGTCTTGAGTCATGGCCAAGCAAGCCAAGACGTACTCGAGTCCATCTCTAACCCAGAATTGCTCCAAATCCCAAAATATTTGATGCCTCGTAAATCACCAAAATATAATTAACCTTACTAAAATTATAATATAATGGTAGCAAGGGTCGAACCCACAGGGATTGGATAAGAAAAACTAACAAATTCTAATTTAGGCAAGCAACGAAAAGAAAAGAAACTAAATAGAATTGGGAAATCAAAACTAAACTAAGTAAATAACAAAAATTAAAGAAAGATAATAAATATAAAGAAAACTTCAATTTAAAACAATCTTCACCCTTGGATTAGAGAAATTGATCATAGGCATCTAATAATTACCTTATTGTCTGCATGTAATTGACGTAGGCAGCAATACTACAAAGCTTCTCACTAGCTCCTATCTTTCCTTAGTCCTAGTTTAATAAGTACTACAGAGCTTCCCTATTAAACCCTTTTCACCTAATCAATCTAGAAACTAGCATGATAGATTTAAAGAAGGTAAAGCATCAAAACACTAGAAAGATATTAGTCAATAATGAACAATCTAGGAACTAGCACCATAGATTTAATTCACAGCCAAATTCTCCATAGATAAGAAACTAAGCTGTACGAGACCTTAATTTATCTAATTTGCCACTTGCGATTAGAGTTATTTACAATTCAGGATAAATAACCCTAGATCTAGCAATCAATTAACCTGTTCAATTAACTAGTTGGCCATCCTAGAGAAGAAAACCTGCAATCATAAATCACTGAGCATAGAAGAATTAAAAATACATGAATGATAAAGACATTAAGCACAAAATAGCCTCACAATCTTCTTCTCCAAGAATTTAGAATTGCATTAAATTGAAAAATAAAACTAGAATAACATGAAGAAAAAGAAAGAGTAAAAATAAAATTATTCAGACAAAGGTCTTTAAAGAAAGAGGAGACTGGTCTCTAAAAGAAAAATATTAGACATCTTACAAGTGGTGGCTAAGGCTTTTTATATAGAGGAGTCAGAAGCCCTAAACTTAACTTGCAAGAAAAGAAAACCTTATTCTAGAAAAATACTAACTAGGTTAAAGTATTTACAAAGGAATTAACTAAGTGCAGGAGCTCATTTAATATAATTGGATAATTGGCCTTCAATCTTGTGGAGAATAAGGCTTAAATATAGCTTTTTTCAGCAGCTAGAAATCCTTCTCCAAGTTCGAGAAAATATAGCACAATCCACATGCCATTCACATGCATCATTAAAGGTTTTCCTACTCCAATTAGGACTTCTCTCCAAGGGCTGATCCTCAACTTTCTAGGACTTGGACCAAGCTTAAATATCTTTAATAACATGTCTTGAGTCATGGCCAAGCAAGCCAAGACGTGCTTGAGGCCATCTCCAACCCAGAATTGCTCCAAATCCCAAAATATTTGATGTGTTGTAAATCACCAAAATATAATTAACCTTACAAAAATTATAATATAAAGGTAGCAAGGGTGGAACCCACACGGATTGGATAAGAAAAACTAACAAATGCTAATTTAAGTAAGCAACGAAAAGAAAAGAAAATAAATAGAATTGGGAAATCAAAACTAAACTAAGTAGATAACAAAAATTAAAGAAAGATAATAAATATAAAGAAAACTTCAGTTTATAACAATCTTCACCCATGGATTAGAGAAATCGATCATAGGCATCTAATAATTACAAAGTCGTTTGCATGTAATTGACGTAGGCAACAATACTACAAAGCTTCTCACTAACCCCTATCTTTCCTTAGTCCTAGTTTAATAAGTGCTACAAAGCTTCCCTATTAAACCCTTTTCACCCAATCAATCTAGGAACTAGCATCATAGATTTAAAGAAGATAAAAGCATCAAAACACTAGAAAGATCTTAGTCAATAATGAATAATCTAGGAACTAGAACCATAGAATTAATTCACATCCAAATTCTCCATAGATAAGTAACTAAGATGTATGAGACCTTATTCTATCTAATTTGCCACTTGCGATTAGAGTTACTTACAATTCTGGATAAATAACCCTAGATCTAGAAATCAATTAACATGTTCAATTAACTAGTTAGCCATCCTAGAGAAGAAAACGTGCAATCATAAATCATTGAACATAGAAGAATTTAGAATACATGAAAGATAAAGACATTAAGCACAAAATAGCCTCACAATCTTCTTTTCCAAGAATTCAGAATTGTGTTAAACTGAAAAATAAAACTAGAATAACATGAAGAAAAAGAAAGAGTAAAAATAAAATGATTAAGATCAAGGTCTCTAAAGAAAGAGGAGACTGGTCTCTAAAAGAAAAATATGAGACATTTTATAAGTGGCGGCTAATTAAGGCTCTTTATATAAAAGAGATAAAAGCCCTAAACTTAACTTGCTAGAAAAGAAATTCTTATTCAAGAAAAATACTAACTAGGTTAAAGTGTTTACAAAGGAATTAACTAAGTGCAGGAGCTCATTTAATGGAATTCGCCTTCAATCTAGTGGAGAATAAGGCTTAAATACAGCCTTTTTTAGTAGCTAGAAATCCTTCTCCAAGTTGGAGAAAATATAGCACAATCCACATGCCATGCACATGCATCATTAAAGGTTTTCCTACTCCAATTAGGACTTCTCTCCAAGGGCTGATCCTCAACTTTCTAGGATTTGGGCCCAGCTTAAATATCTTTAATAACATGTCTTGAGTCATGGCCAAGCAAGCCAAGATGTACTCGAGTCCATCTCTAACCCAGAATTGCTCCAAATCCCAAAATATTTGATGCCTCGTAAATCACCAAAATATAATTAACCTTACTAAAATTATAATATAATGGTAGCAAGGGTCGAACCCACAGGGATTGGATAAGAAAAACTAACAAATTCTAATTTAGGCAAGCAACGAAAAGAAAAGAAACTAAATAGAATTGGGAAATCAAAACTAAACTAAGTAAATAACAAAAATTAAAGAAAGATAATAAATATAAAGAAAACTTCAATTTAAAACAATCTTCACCCTTGGATTAGAGAAATTGATCATAGGCATCTAATAATTACCTTATTGTCTGCATGTAATTGACGTAGGCAGCAATACTACAAAGCTTCTCACTAGCTCCTATCTTTCCTTAGTCCTAGTTTAATAAGTACTACAGAGCTTCCCTATTAAACCCTTTTCACCTAATCAATCTAGAAACTAGCATGATAGATTTAAAGAAGGTAAAGCATCAAAACACTAGAAAGATATTAGTCAATAATGAACAATCTAGGAACTAGCACCATAGATTTAATTCACAGCCAAATTCTCCATAGATAAGTAACTAAGCTGTACGAGACCTTAATTTATCTAATTTGCCACTTGCGATTAGAGTTATTTACAATTCAGGATAAATAACCCTAGATCTAGCAATCAATTAACCTGTTCAATTAACTAGTCGGCCATCCTAGAGAAGAAAACCTGCAATCATAAATCACTGAGCATAGAAGAATTAAAAATACATGAATGATAAAGACATTAAGCACAAAATAGCCTCACAATCTTCTTCTCCAAGAATTTAGAATTGCATTAAATTGAAAAATAAAACTAGAATAACATGAAGAAAAAGAAAGAGTAAAAATAAAATTATTCAGACAAAGGTCTTTAAAGAAAGAGGAGACTGGTCTCTAAAAGAAAAATATTAGACATCTTACAAGTGGTGGCTAAGGCTTTTTATATAGAGGAGTCAGAAGCCCTAAACTTAACTTGCAAGAAAAGAAAACCTTATTCTAGAAAAATACTAACTAGGTTAAAGTATTTACAAAGGAATTAACTAAGTGCAGGAGCTCATTTAATATAATTGGATAATTGGCCTTCAATCTTGTGGAGAATAAGGCTTAAATATAGCTTTTTTCAGCAGCTAGAAATCCTTCTCCAAGTTCGAGAAAATATAGCACAATCCACATGCCATTCACATGCATCATTAAAGGTTTTCCTACTCCAATTAGGACTTCTCTCCAAGGGCTGATCCTCAACTTTCTAGGACTTGGACCAAGCTTAAATATCTTTAATAACATGTCTTGAGTCATGGCCAAGCAAGCCAAGACGTGCTTGAGGCCATCTCCAACCCAGAATTGCTCCAAATCCCAAAATATTTGATGTGTTGTAAATCACCAAAATATAATTAACCTTACAAAAATTATAATATAAAGGTAGCAAGGGTGGAACCCACACGGATTGGATAAGAAAAACTAACAAATGCTAATTTAAGTAAGCAACGAAAAGAAAAGAAAATAAATAGAATTGGGAAATCAAAACTAAACTAAGTAGATAACAAAAATTAAAGAAAGATAATAAATATAAAGAAAACTTCAGTTTATAACAATCTTCACCCATGGATTAGAGAAATCGATCATAGGCATCTAATAATTACAAAGTCGTTTGCATGTAATTGACGTAGGCAACAATACTACAAAGCTTCTCACTAACCCCTATCTTTCCTTAGTCCTAGTTTAATAAGTGCTACAAAGCTTCCCTATTAAACCCTTTTCACCCAATCAATCTAGGAACTAGCATCATAGATTTAAAGAAGATAAAAGCATCAAAACACTAGAAAGATCTTAGTCAATAATGAATAATCTAGGAACTAGAACCATAGAATTAATTCACATCCAAATTCTCCATAGATAAGTAACTAAGATGTATGAGACCTTATTCTATCTAATTTGCCACTTGCGATTAGAGTTACTTACAATTCTGGATAAATAACCCTAGATCTAGAAATCAATTAACATGTTCAATTAACTAGTTAGCCATCCTAGAGAAGAAAACGTGCAATCATAAATCATTGAACATAGAAGAATTTAGAATACATGAAAGATAAAGACATTAAGCACAAAATAGCCTCACAATCTTCTTTTCCAAGAATTCAGAATTGTGTTAAACTGAAAAATAAAACTAGAATAACATGAAGAAAAAGAAAGAGTAAAAATAAAATGATTAAGATCAAGGTCTCTAAAGAAAGAGGAGACTGGTCTCTAAAAGAAAAATATGAGACATTTTATAAGTGGCGGCTAATTAAGGCTCTTTATATAAAAGAGATAAAAGCCCTAAACTTAACTTGCTAGAAAAGAAATTCTTATTCAAGAAAAATACTAACTAGGTTAAAGTGTTTACAAAGGAATTAACTAAGTGCAGGAGCTCATTTAATGGAATTCGCCTTCAATCTAGTGGAGAATAAGGCTTAAATACAGCCTTTTTTAGTAGCTAGAAATCCTTCTCCAAGTTGGAGAAAATATAGCACAATCCACATGCCATGCACATGCATCATTAAAGGTTTTCCTACTCCAATTAGGACTTCTCTCCAAGGGCTGATCCTCAACTTTCTAGGATTTGGGCCCAGCTTAAATATCTTTAATAACATGTCTTGAGTCATGGCCAAGCAAGCCAAGATGTACTCGAGTCCATCTCTAACCCAGAATTGCTCCAAATCCCAAAATATTTGATGCCTCGTAAATCACCAAAATATAATTAACCTTACTAAAATTATAATATAATCTTAGCAAGGGTCGAACCCACAGGGATTGGATAAGAAAAACTAACAAATTCTAATTTAGGCAAGCAACGAAAAGAAAAGAAACTAAATAGAATTGGGAAATCAAAACTAAACTAAGTAAAACAAAAATTAAAGAAAGATAATAAATATAAAGAAAACTTCAATTTAAAACAATCTTCACCCTTGGATTAGAGAAATTGATCATAGGCATCTAATAATTACCTTATTGTCTGCATGTAATTGACGTAGGCAGCAATACTACAAAGCTTCTCACTAGCTCCTATCTTTCCTTAGTCCTAGTTTAATAAGTACTACAGAGCTTCCCTATTAAACCCTTTTCACCTAATCAATCTAGAAACTAGCATGATAGATTTAAAGAAGGTAAAGCATCAAAACACTAGAAAGATATTAGTCAATAATGAACAATCTAGGAACTAGCACCATAGATTTAATTCACAGCCAAATTCTCCATAGATAAGTAACTAAGCTGTACGAGACCTTAATTTATCTAATTTGCCACTTGCGATTAGAGTTATTTACAATTCAGGATAAATAACCCTAGATCTAGCAATCAATTAACCTGTTCAATTAACTAGTTGGCCATCCTAGAGAAGAAAACCTGCAATCATAAATCACTGAGCATAGAAGAATTAAAAATACATGAATGATAAAGACATTAAGCACAAAATAGCCTCACAATCTTCTTCTCCAAGAATTTAGAATTGCATTAAATTGAAAAATAAAACTAGAATAACATGAAGAAAAAGAAAGAGTAAAAATAAAATTATTCAGACAAAGGTCTTTAAAGAAAGAGGAGACTGGTCTCTAAAAGAAAAATATTAGACATCTTACAAGTGGTGGCTAAGGCTTTTTATATAGAGGAGTCAGAAGCCCTAAACTTAACTTGCAAGAAAAGAAAACCTTATTCTAGAAAAATACTAACTAGGTTAAAGTATTTACAAAGGAATTAACTAAGTGCAGGAGCTCATTTAATATAATTGGATAATTGGCCTTCAATCTTGTGGAGAATAAGGCTTAAATATAGCTTTTTTCAGCAGCTAGAAATCCTTCTCCAAGTTCGAGAAAATATAGCACAATCCACATGCCATTCACATGCATCATTAAAGGTTTTCCTACTCCAATTAGGACTTCTCTCCAAGGGCTGATCCTCAACTTTCTAGGACTTGGACCAAGCTTAAATATCTTTAATAACATGTCTTGAGTCATGGCCAAGCAAGCCAAGACGTGCTTGAGGCCATCTCCAACCCAGAATTGCTCCAAATCCCAAAATATTTGATGTGTTGTAAATCACCAAAATATAATTAACCTTACTAAAATTATAATATAAAGGTAGCAAGGGTGGAACCCACACGGATTGGATAAGAAAAACTAACAAATGCTAATTTAAGTAAGCAACGAAAAGAAAAGAAAATAAATAGAATTGGGAAATCAAAACTAAACTAAGTAGATAACAAAAATTAAAGAAAGATAATAAATATAAAGAAAACTTCAGTTTATAACAATCTTCACCCATGGATTAGAGAAATCGATCATAGGCATCTAATAATTACCAAGTCGTTTGCATGTAATTGACGTAGGCAGCAATACTACAAAACTTCTCACTAACCCCTATCTTTCCTTAGTCCTAATTTAATAAGTGCTACAAAGCTTCCCTCTTAAACCCCTTTCACCCAATCAATCTAGGAACTAGCATCATAGATTTAAAGAAGATAAAAGCATCAAAACACTAGAAAGATCTTAGTCAATATTGAATAATCTACGAACTAGAACCATAGAATTAATTCACATCCAAATTCTCCATAGATAAGTAACTAAGATGTATGAGAACTTAATTCTATCTAATTTGCCACTTGCGATTAGAGTTACTTATAATTCCGGATAAATAACCCTAGATCTAGAAATCAATTAACATGTTCAATTAACTAGTTGGCCATCCTAGAGAAAAAAACATGCAATCATAAATCACTGAGTATAGAAGAATTTAGATTACGTGAATGATAAAGACATTAGGCACAAAATAGCCTCACAATCTTCTTCTCTAAGAATTCAAAATTGTGTTAAACTGAAAAATAAAACTAGAGTAACATGAAGAAAAAGAAAGAGTAAAAATAAAATTATTAAGATAAAGGTCTCTAAAGAAAGAGGAGACTGGTCTCTAAAAGAAAAATTTCAGACATTTTACAAGTGGTGGCTAATTAAGGCTCTTTATATAAAAGAGTTAAAAGCCCTAAACTTAACTTGCAAGAAAAGAAACTCTTATTCCAGAAAAATACTGACTAGGTTAAAGTGTTTACAAAGGAATTAACAAAGTACAATAGCTCATTTAATGGAATTGGCCTTCAATCTTATGGAGAATACGGCTTAAATACAACCTTTTTCAGTAGCTAGAAATCCTTCTCCAAGTTGGAGAAAATATAACACAATCCACATGCCATGCACATGCATCATTAAAGGTTTTCCTACTCCAATTAGGACTTCTCTCCAAGGGCTAATCCTCAACTTTCTAGGACTTGGGCCAAGTTTAAATATCTTTAATAACATGTCTTGAGTCATGGCCAAGCAAGCCAAGACGTACTCGAGTCCATCTCTAACCCAGAATTGCTCCAAATCCCAAAATATTTGATGTCTCGTAAATCACCAAAATATAATTAACCTTACTAAAATTATAATATAATGGTAGCAAGGGTCGAACCCACAGGGATTGGATAAGAAAAACTAACAAATTCTAATTCAGGTAAGCACCGAAAAGAGAAGAAAATAAATAGAATTGGGAAATCAAAACTAAACTAAGTAAATTACAAAAATTAAAGAAAGATAATAAATATAAAGAAAACTTCAGTTTAAAACAATCTTCACCCTTGGATTAGAGAAATTGATCATAGGCATCTAATAATTACCTTATTATTTGCATGTAATTGCCGTAGGCAGCAATACTACAAAGCTTCTCACTAGCCCCTATCTTTCCTTAGTCCTAGTTTAATAAGTAATATAGAGCTTCCCTATTAAACCCTTTTCACCTAATCAATCTGGAAACTAGCATCATAGATTTAAAGAAGGTAAAGCATCAAAACACTAGAAAGATATTAGTCAATAATGAACAATCTAGGAACTAGCACCATAGATTTAATTCACAGCCAAATTCTCTATAGATAAGTAACTAAGATGTACGAGACCTTAATTTATCTAATTTGCCACTTGCGATTAGAGTTATTTACAATTCAGGATAAATAACCCTATATCTAACAATCAATTAACCTGTTCAATTAACTAGTTGGCCATCATAGAGAAGAAAACATGCAATCATAAATCACTGAGCATAGAAGAATTAAAAATACATGAAAGATAAAGACATTAAGAACAAAATAGCCTCACAATCTTCTTCTCCAAGAATTCAGAATTGCATTAAATTGAAAAATAAAACTAGAATAACATGAAGAAAAAGAAAGAGTAAAAATAAAATTATTAAGACAAAGGTCTTTAAAGAAAGAGGAGACTGGTCTTTAAAAGAAAAATATTAGACATCTTACAAGTGGTGGCTAAGGCTTTTTATATAGAGGAGTCAGAAGCCCTAAACTTAACTTGCAAGAAAAGAAAACCTTATTCTAGAAAAATACTAACTAGGTTAAAGTATTTACAAAGGAATTAACTAAGTGCAGGAGCTCATTTAATATAATTGGATAATTGGCCTTCAATCTTGTGGAGAATAAGGCTTAAATATAGCTTTTTTCAGCAGCTAGAAATCCTTCTCCAAGTTCGAGAAAATATAGCACAATCCACATGCCATTCACATGCATCATTAAAGGTTTTCCTACTCCAATTAGGACTTCTCTCCAAGGGCTGATCCTCAACTTTCTAGGACTTGGACCAAGCTTAAATATCTTTAATAACATGTCTTGAGTCATGGCCAAGCAAGCCAAGACGTGCTTGAGGCCATCTCCAACACAGAATTGCTCCAAATCCCAAAATATTTGATGTGTTGTAAATCACCAAAATATAATTAACCTTACTAAAATTATAATATAAAGGTAGCAAGGGTGGAACCCACACGGATTGGATAAGAAAAACCAACAAATTCTAATTCAGGTAAGCAATGAAAAGAGAAGAAAATAAATAGAATTGGGAAATCAAAACTAAAATAAGTAGATAACAAAAATTAAAGAAAGATAATAAATATAAAGAAAACTTCAGTTTAAAACAATCTTCACCTTTGGATTAGAGAAATTGATCATAGGCATCTAATAATTACCTTATTGTTTGCATGTAATGACGTAGGCAGCAATACTACAAAGCTTCCCTATTCAACCCTTTTCACCCAATCAAACTAGAAACTAGCACCATAGATTTAAAGAAGGTAAAGCATCAAAACACTAGAAAGATATTAGTCAATAATGAACAATCTAGGAACTAGCACCGTAGATTTAATTCACAGCCAAATTCTCTATAGATAAGTAACTAAGATGTACGAGTCCTTAATTTATCTAATTTGCCACTTGTGATTAGAGTTATTTACAATTCAGGATAAATAACCCTAGATCTAGCAATCAATTAACCTGTTCAATTAACTAGTTGGCCATCATAGAGAAGAAAACATGCAATCATAAATCACTGAGCATAGAAGAATTAAAAATACATGAAAGATAAAGACATTAAGCACAAAATAGCCTCACAATCTTCTTCTCCAAGAATTCAGAATTGCATTAAATTGAAAAATAAAACTAGAATAACATGAAGAAAAAGAAAGAGTAAAAATAAAATTATTAAGACAAAGGTCTTTAAAGAAAGAGTAGACTGGTCTCTAAAAGAAAAATATTAGACATCTTACAAGTGGTGGCTAAGGCTCTTTATATAGAGGAGTCAGAAGCCCTAAACTTAACTTGCTAGAAAAGAAAACCTTATTCTAGAAAAATACTAACTAGGTTAAAGTGTTTGCAAAGGAATTAACTAAGTGAAGGAGCTCATTTAATATAATTGGATAATTGGCCTTCAATCTTGTGGAGAATAAGACTTAAATATAGCTTTTTTCAGCAGCTAGAAATCCTTCTCCAAGTTCGAGAAAATATAGCACAATCCACATGCCATTCACATGCATCATTAAAGGTTTTCCTACTCCAATTAGGACTTCTCTCCAAGGGCTAATCCTCAACTTTCTAGGACTTGGACCAAGCTTAAATATCTTTAATAACATGTCTTGAGTCATGGCCAAGCAAGCCAAGACGTACTCGAGTCCATCTCTAACCCAGAATTGCACCAAATCCAAAAAATTTGATGTCTCGTAAATCACCAAAATATAATTAACCTTACTAAAATTATAATATAATGGTAGCAAGGGTCGAACCCACAGGGATTGGATAAGAAAAACAAACAAATTCTAATTTAGGTAAGCAACGAAAAGAAAAGAAAATAAATAGAATTGGGAAATCAAAACTAAACTAAGTAAATAACAAAAATTAAAGAAAGATAATAAATATAAAGAAAACTTCAGTTTAAAACAATCTTCACCCTTGGATTAGAGAATTTGATCATAGGGATCTAATAATTACCTTATTGTTTGCATGTAATTGACGTAGGCAGCAATACTACAAAGCTTCTCACTAGCCCCTATCTTTCCTTAGTCCTAGTTTAATAAGTACTACAGAGCTTCCTTATTAAACCCTTTTCACCTAATCAATCTAGAAACTAGCATCATAGATTTAAAGGAGGTAAAGCATCAAAACACTAGAAAGATATTAGTCAATAATGAACAATCTAGGAACTAGCACCATAGATTTAATTCACAACCAAATTCTCCATATATAAGTAACTAAGATGTACGAGACCTTAATTTATCTAATTTGCCACTTGCGATTAGAGTTATTTACAATTCAGGATAAATAACCCTAGATCTAGCAATCAATTAACCTGTTCAATTAACTAGTTGGCCATCCTAGAGAAGAAAACATGCAATCATAAATCACTGAGCATAGAAGAATTAAAAATACATGAAAGATAAAGACATTAAGCACAAAATAGCCTCACAATCTTCTTTTTCAAGAATTCAAAATTGCATTAAATTGAAAAATAAAACTAGAATAACATGAAGAAAAAGAAAGAGTAAAAATAAAATTATTAAAACAAAGGTCTTTAAAGAAAGAGGAGACTGGTCTCTAAAAGAAAAATATTAGACATCTTACAAGTGGTGGCTAAGGCTCTTTATGTAGAGGAGTCAGAAACCCTAAACTTAACTTGCAAGAAAAGAAAACCTTATTCTAGAAAAATACTAACTAGGTTAAAGGGTTTACAAAGGAATTAACTAAGTGCAGGAGCTCATTTAATATAATTGGATAATTGGCCTTCAATCTTGTGGAGAATAAGGCATAAATATAGCTTTTTTTAGCAGCTGGTAATCCTTCCTCAAGCCGGAGAAAATATAGCACAATCCACATGCCACGCACATGCATCGTTAAAGTGTTTTCCCACTCCAATTAGGACTTCTCTCCAAGGGTTGATCCTCATCTTTATAGGGCTTGGGCCAAACTTAAATATCTTTAATAACATGTCTAGAGTCATGGCCAAGCAAGCCAAGACGTGCTTGAGTCCATCTCCAACCCAGAACTGCTCCAAATCCCAAAATATTTGATGTGTTGTAAATCACCAAAATATAAGTAACCTTACTAAAATTATAATATAAAGGTAGCAAGGTTCGAACCCACAGGGATTGGATAAGAAAAACTAAGAAATGCTAATTTATGTAAGCAACGAAAAGAAAAGAAAATAAATAGAATTGGGAAATCAAAACTAAACTAAGTAAATAACAAAAATTAAAGAAAGATAATAAATATAAAGAAAATTTCAGTTTAAAACAATCTTCCCCCTTTGATTAGAGAAATCAATCATAGGCATCTAACAATTACTTTATCGTTTGCATGTAATGGACATAGGCAGCAATAGTACAAAGCATCTCACTAACCCCTATCTTTCCTTAATCCTAGTTTAATAAGTACTACGAAGCTTCCCTATTAAACCGTTTTCACCTAATCAATCTAGAAACTAGCACCATAGATTTAAAGAAGGTAAAAGCATCAAAACAGTAGAAAGATCTTAGTCAATAATGAACAGTCTACGAACTAGCACCATAGATTTAATTTACATCCAAATTCTCCATAGATAAGTAACTAAGATGTATGAGACCTTAATTCTATCTAATTTGCCATTTGCGATTAGAGTTACATATAATTCCGGATAAATAACCCTAGATCTAGAAATCAATTAACATGTTCAATTAACTAGTTGGCCATCCTAGAGAAGAAAATATGCAATCATAAATCACTGAGCATAGAAGAATTTAGATTACATGAATGATAAAGACATTAGGCACAAAATAGCCTCACAATCTTCTTCTCTAAGAATTCAGAATTGTGTTAAACTGAAAAATAAAACTAGAATAACATGAAGAAAAAGAAAGAGTAAAAGTAAAATTATTAAGATAAAGGTCTCTAAAGAAAGAGGAGACTGGTCTCTAAAAGAAAAATTTCAGACATTTTACAAGTGGTGGCTAATTAAGGCTCTTTATATAAAAGAGTTAAAAGCCCTAAACTTAACTTGCAAGAAAAGAAAATCTTATTACAGAGAAATACTAACTAGGTTAAAGTGTTTACAAAGGAATTAACAAAGTACAATAGCTCATTTAATGGAATTGGCCTTCAATCTTGTGGAGAATAAGGCTTAAATACAGCTGTAGACACTTATTTTTAATTTTAATTAATTAGTTAATTTAATTAATTAATTAATTAATTGACTGGCCCCTTTTCGAAGTTTGCATTTTTACTTATCCTTTTAAGTTTAATTTTTTTTATTATCATTATTACTACTATTATTTTATTTTATTTTATCTCATTATTTTATTTTAATTACCTCGCAGGTAATTTTCAACCAAAACCGGGAAACCAAAGCCAAGCTGACTCAACTTCCATGCAAGTTAGAAGCCATGCAAAAGCCAACCAAGGCCATATCTATATGCATATATATTTATATGTACATATATATATATATATATATTTATGTGTATATATATTATTTATATATATATATATTTATATGTATGTGTATATATATTTACATATATATATATATATACATGCATGTATGTATATACACCAAAGGCTACCGTACATTACCTCCACCTCCAATTGCCAACGGTATCAAACTTAAGATTCTATCAAAGTTTGATGATTTACCAGCTGTGTTAAAAGCTGGGGAGGATATGGGACCGCACAGATCTTTGAAGGGAGGTAAAGGAAGCAAGTTCTTTTCAACCAAAAAGAAAAGGCGTCATGCATGCACCAAAACATCACAAGCATCTTAAACTTGTTCCTCAAAGCGGAAAAGTTTTCTCCAGTAAGATCCATTCTTCAATGATAATCAGAGGTTAAGAAGGATATTGTAGAGTAGAATAAAGTTGCAAGAGTGCGGAACCACCAGTGCCAAAGCAAATGATGATAGTTGTTTAAAGCTAATTAAATATGCCTTTGTTGTTTTTTAGGCAAATGATGATGGTGTGGGTGGTATTTTTGCATTGATTTGCCGGCAATGTGGAGTGGAAGAAAGTTGCAAGAGTGCGGGACCACCAGTGCCAAAGCAAATGATGATAGTGGTTTAAAGCTAATTAAATATGCCTTTGTTGTTTTTTAGGCAAATGATGATGGTGAGGGTGGTATTTTTGCATTGATTTGCCGGCAATGTGGAGTGGAAGAAAGTTACAGGAGTGCGGGACCACCAGTGCCAAAGCAAATGATGATAGTGATATGCCTTTGTTGTTTTTTAGGCAAATGATGATGGTGAAGGTGGTATTTATTTTTGGCATTGATTTGCCGGCATGCTAAGCAAAAAAGGGGGGGGGGGGAGGCGTCATTTTGAAGTTCAAAAAAAAAAAAGGAGAAGAAAGGGAGAGCTTTGGATTTTTTCGCTGAAACAGAGTTTTAAAAGAACAAAATTTTTTTTCTGTAAGTGAGAGCAGTCGGAGAGAAGAAAAAAAGCTCTTCTTTTTTCCTTGCTTTGCTTAAAAAGCTTTCCTTTTCTTTTTTTTGTGTGTTTGGAAAAAGCTGTTCTTCTTCTTCTTTTTTACAAAAAAGAAAGGAGTTGATCTGTAAAAAAAAAAAAAAGGAACGGAGGGGCTCTCTCTCTTGTTTTCAAGATGTCAGATTGGTTTCACGTTGAAAGAAAAGGAGCAACTTTCCTTTTTTCTGTTTTGTTTTGAGAGTAAACAGTCTGGAGAATCAAAGAAAAGTCGTTTTCGTTAACCTGCGATTTGAGTTAAGCCTTGGTAATTTTCTATCTATCTCCTTTTTATCAATCTTCATGAAAAATCTCTGTGCAAGCTATTGTTTTTAATGTTATGTGTATGATTATTTGTTTAAATCCTTGTTTTTGCTAATCTTTATACGAATACTTGCTCAAGTTTTTATTTTTATTAACTTGTATATATAAATGCTGCCCGAGTTGTTATCTTCATTAATCTTCTGTTCAAGTTCACATTTTTATTGATCTTTTATACATTTTGCTGTTCAAGTTCTTATTTTTACTAAATCCTCGTGTAGCTGTTTGTCCAAGTTTCTATTTTTTAATAATCTATATGCATGAATTTATGTTCAAGTCGTCACCTTTACTAATCTACGAGTAAATATTTGCCCAAGTTCTTATTTTTATTGATCTCTTATGCATTTTTCTGTTCAAATCTTTATTTTTAGTGAGCTTCTTGTAAATACTTACCTAAAACTCTCTTTTAAATAATCCATGTGCATAAATTTATGTTCAAGTTAATATTTTTATTAGTCTTTATGCAAACACTCATCCAAGTGTCCATTTTACTGATAGTTATGTAATTTTTTTTTTCAAGGTCAAGTTTGAAATCTCTTTTTTTAATAATCTTTAGGATTTGTTGGATGTTAAAGGCTTATGTATATTGAATAATTGTTACTAATGTTTCGACGTATATGTGCTTGTCATATGCCATGTTCTAATATGCAAATAATCATGTTATACTTTAATTTGATAATTGGATGTTCCATCTAATGACATCATACCTGTATTGCATATTGTTTTGGTTTGGTATGAAATTAAGTTGTCCTTTTTCTTCCTTGTCGTTAATATACTTTGACATTAATATTTGTATCATATGTATCTAAATCTCATTTCTATATTGTACCCTCAATTAGGATCCACACATATTCTGCTATTATTATGTTTATTTCGGCTAGATTTGTAAATATGTTCATCCTATATACCCTAGATTTTCCATGCTCCCTTTGTTTAAATTAATTATGTTTATATGTACTAATCCTTATTTCTTTGTCCCATTCATGCATAATTAAGTTTAGAACATTGATTTTCAAAAATTCATATGCATGGGGTGACCGGAGGGTGCCTCGGGAGTCCGAGGTTTCTGAAGGTTTTCTCCGATGAAAAGTTTTCTCAGTGTCTAATCAGGAGTCCGATCGGGCCCGAGGGAATTTCTCATCCCTTCCAAAATGAAAAATATATTTTTCTCATTTGATTTTCATAAAAAGTATACATCATGTTTATGATTTCTTTAATTTCTTAAAATTTACAAATGAACTCAAAAAAAAAATTTTTGTCCTTTTTTACAAAAGGAATGTTTATTCCAAAATCTTTTATTATTTACTCTTATGTTTTATTTTTATTTTATTTTAAGAAAATCTTTTGTTTAAGAGGCCCAATTAAATTAAAAGGAATGTTTATTCCAATATTAATTTCAAAACATGTTTTAAAAGTTTTTTGAGAAATCTTAATTACTCAACTATAGTTAAGGCCTCCCAAATTAATCCAAATTTTATTAAAAAAATCACTTTCAAAATTTCTTTTCTTATCTTTATTTCTTTGAAAGGGAATATTTATTTTCTTTTTCCTTTTCTTTATTTTTTTTCAAAATACCTTTTTAGGAGGATTTTAGTAAGTTTAATTAATTAAGACCTTTCAAGCAAACTTTATTTTTATTAAATGACATTTTTAGCTCCAATAAAAGGAATATTTATTCTTTAAATCTTTAAAATTCTTTTTTCAAAATCAGTTTTATTTGATAAAAAGGATTAAAAGGTCTTAATTTATTGAATCTAATAAGGTTTTCCTATTAAACTAAATTTTTGTCAAACTATTCCCTTCATCAAATTAAAAGGAATGTTTATTCCGACATTGTTTTAAAATTAAATCTTTCTAAGAGGTTTTAATTTAAGAAATCATAATTAAAGTCTATTAACGTAAATGTCAAAACATGAATTTGAGGATGTTGACCCCAACCTCTTTGTAAAATGTTTTTCTAGAAGGTTTCAATTAATATTCTCATAATTGGGACTTTCTAAAATTAAAATTAAACCTTAGTTTTTCAAAAGGATATTTATCTCCATTTTCAAATTAAACTTTGATTTTAGAAGAATATTTATTCCCATTTAGAAATTGAATCTCCATTCTAAGTGGGAAATTTCTTCAAATTCAAAATTGGGCTATGGATTTTCACATTAAAAGGAATGTTCATTCCGACATTAAATCTTAAAATTTTGAATTTAACTTTTCTAATGGGATGTTTATCCCACATTAAAAGGAATATTTATTTCGACATTTAAAATTATGTTTTTCTTAAAATGATTTTAAACACATTTTATTATCATTTTCCAAGTAAAATATCTTTTAAGACTTTTGTGGTACCGATTTTCGGGCGTCTTGGGGGTGCTAATCCTTCCCCAAGCGTAACCGCTTCCCGAACCTAAAATCTTTTTCGTAGACTAATTTCTTTTCTTAACTTGACATGATCTTTCTAGATTTATGTTGGGTTAAACATAGGTGACTAACCACATCTATTAAAAATAAAAGGTTAGTGGCGACTCCATTTGTTTTTCGACTGTTTAGTCCCGAACATTTTTTCACGCCACATCGTTTATCGTCGGAGCGGTAAAACGTCTCGACAACAGCCTTTTTCAGCAGCTAGAAATCCTTCTCCAAGTTGGAGAAAATATAGCACAATCCACATGCCATGCACATGCATCATTAAAGGTTTTCCTACTCCAATTAGGACTTCTATCCCAGGGCTGATCCTCAACTTTCTAGGACTTAGGCCAAGCTTAAACATCTTTAATAACATATCTTGAGTCATGGCCAAGCAAGCCAAGACATACTCGAGTCCATCTCTAACCCAGAATTGCTCCAAATCCAAAATATTTGATGTCTCGTAAATCACCAAAATATAATTAACCTTACTAAAATTATAATATAATGGTAGCAAGGGTCGAACCCACAGGGATTGGATAAGAAAAACAAACAAATTCTAATTTAGGTAAGCAACGAAAAGAAAAGAAAATAAATAGAATTAGGAAATCAAAACTAAACTAAGTAAATAACAAAAATTAAAGAAAGATAATAAATATAAAGAAAACTTCAGTTTAAAACAATCTTCACCCTTGGATTAGAGAAATTGATCATAGGCATCTAATAATTACCTTATTGTTTCCTCACTAGCCCCTATCTTTCGTTAGTCCTAGTTTAATAAGTACTACAAAGCTTCCCTATTAAACCCTTTTCACCTAATCAATCTAGAAACTAGCACCATAGATTTAAAGAAGGTAAAAGCATCAAAACACTAGAAAGATCTTAGTCAATAATGAACAGTCTACGAACTAGCACCATAGATTTAATTTACATCCAAATTCTCCATAGATAAGTAACTAAGATGTATGAGACCTTATTTCTATCTAATTTGCCATTTGCGATTAGAGTTACTTATAATTCCGAATAAATAACCCTAGATCTAGAAATCAATTAACATGTTCAATTATAAATCACTTAGCATAGAAGAATTTAGATTACATGAATGATAAAGACATTAGGCACAAAATAGCCTCACAATCTTCTTCTCTAAGAATTCAGAATTGTGTTAAACTGAAAAATAAAACTAGAATAACATGAAGAAAAAGAAAGAATAAAAATAAAATTATCAAGATAAAGGTCTTTAAAGAAAGAGGAGACTGGTCTCTAAAAGAAAAATTTCAGACATTTTACAAGTGGTGGCTAATTAAGGCTCTTTATATAAAAGAGTTAAAAGCCCTAAACTTAACTTGCATGAAAAGAAAATCTTATTCCAGAAAAATACTAACTAGGTTAAAGTGTTTACAAAGGAATTAACAAAGTACAATAGCTCATTTAATGGAATTGGCCTTCAATCTTGTGGAGAATAAGGCTTAAATACAACCTTTTTCAGCAGCTAGAAATCCTTCTCCAAGTTGGAGAAAATATAGCACAATCCACATGCCATGCACATGCATCATTAAAGGTTTTCCTACTCCAATTAGGACTTCTCTCCCAGGGCTGATCCTCAACTTTCTAGGACTTAGGCCAAGCTTAAATATCTTTAATAACATATCTTGAGTCATGGCCAAGCAAGCCAAGACGTACTCGAGTCCATCTCTAACCCAGAATTGCTCCAAATCCAAAATATTTGATGTCTCGTAAATCACCAAAATATAATTAACCTTACTAAAATTGTAATATAATGGTAGCAAGGGTCGAACCCACAGGGATTGGATAAGAAAAACTAACAAATTCTAATTTAGGTAAGCAACAAAAAGAAAAGAAAATAAATAGAATTGGGAAATCAAAACTAAACTAAGTAAATAACAGAAATTAAAGAAAGATAATAAATATAAAGAAAACTTCATTTTAAAACAATCTTCACCCTTGGATTAGAGAAATTGATCATAGGCATCTAGTAATTACCTTATTGTTTGCAAGTAATTGACGTAGGCAGCAATACTACAAAGCTTCTCACTAGCCCCTATCTTTCTTTAGTCCTAGTTTAATAAATACTACAGAGCTTCCCTATTAAACCCTTTTCACCTAATCAATCTAGAAACTAGCATCATATATTTAAAGAAGGTAAAGCATCAAAACACTAGAAAGATATTAGTCAATAATGAACAATCTAGGAACTAGCACCATAGATTTAATTAACAGCCAAATTCTCCATATATAGGTAACTAAGATGTACGAGACCTTAATTTATCTAATTTGCCACTTGCGATTAGAGTTATTTACAATTCAGGATAAATAACCCTGGATTTAGCAATCAATTAACCTGTTCAATTAACTAGTTGGCCATCCTAGAGAAGAAAACATGCAATCATAAATCACTGAGCATAGAAGAATTAAAAACACATGAAGGATAAAGACATTAAGCACAAAATAGCCTCACAATCTTCTTCTCCAAGAATTCAGAATTGCATTAAATTGAAAAATAAAACTAGAATAACTTGAAGAAAAAGAAAGAGTAAAAATAAAATTATTAAGACAAAGGTGTTCAAATAAAGAGGAGACTAGTCTCTCAAAGAAACATATGAGACATCTTACAAGTGGTGGCTAAGGCTCTTTATATAGAGGAGTTAGAAGCCCTAAACTTAACTTGCAAGAAAAGAAAACCTTATTCTAGAAAAATACTAACTAGGTTAAAGTGTTTACAAAGGAATTAACTAAGTGCAGGAGCTCATTTAATATAATTGGATAATTGGCCTTCAATCTTGTGGAGAATAAGGCATAAATATAGCTTTTTTTAGCAGCTGGTAATCCTTCCTCAAGCCGGAGAAAATATAGCACAATCCACATGCCACGCACATGCATCGTTAAAGTGTTTTCCCACTCCAATTAGGACTTCTCTCCAAGGGTTGATCCTCATCTTTATAGGGCTTGGGCCAAACTTAAATATCTTTAATAACATGTCTAGAGTCATGGCCAAGCAAGCCAAGACGTGCTTGAGTCCATCTCCAACCCAGAACTGCTCCAAATCCCAAAATATTTGATGTGTTGTAAATCACCAAAATATAAGTAACCTTACTAAAATTATAATATAAAGGTAGCAAGGGTCGAACCCACAGGGATTGGATAAGAAAAACTAACAAATGCTAATTTAAGTAAGCAACGAAAAGAAAAGAAAATAAATAGAATTGGGAAATCAAAACTAAACTAAGTAAATAACAAAAATTAAAGAAAGATAATAAATATAAAAAAAACTTCTGTTTAAAACAATCTTCCCCTTGGATTAGAGAAATCAATCATAGGCATCTAACAATTACCTTATCGTTTGCATGTAATTGACCTAGGCAGCAATACTACAATGCACCTCACTAACCCCTATCTTTCCTTAGTCCTAGTTTAATAAGTACTGCAAAGCTTCACTATTAAACCCTTTTCACCTAATCAATCTAGAAACTAGCACCATAGATTTAAAGAAGGTAAAAGTATCAAAACACTAGAAAGATCTTAGTCAGTAATGAACAGTCTAGGAACTAGCACCATAGATTTAATTTACATCCAAATTCTCCGTAATTAGTAACTAAGATGTATGAGACCTTAATTCTATCTAATTTCCCATTTGCGATTAGAGTTACTTATAATTCCTGATAAATAACCCTAGATCTAGAAATCAATTAACATGTTCAATTAACTAGTTGGCCATCCTAGAGAAGAAAACATGAAATCATAAATCACTGACCATAGAAGAATTTAGAATACATGAATGATAAAGACATTAGGCACAAAATAGCCTCACAATCTTCTTCTCTAAGAATTCAGAATTGTGTTAAACTGAAAAATAAAACTAGAATAACATGAAGAAAAAGAAAGAGTAAAAATAAAATTATTAAGATAAAGGTCTCTAAAGAAAGAGGAGACTGGTCTCTAAAAGAAAATTTTCAGACATTTTACACGTGGTGGCTAATTAAGGCTCTTTATATAAAAGAGTTAAAAGCCCTAAACTTAACTTGCAAGAAAAGAAAATCTTATTACAGAAAAATACTAACTAGGTTAAAGTGTTTACAATGGAATTAACAAAGTACAATAGCTCATTTAATGGAATTGGCCTTCAATCTTGTGGAGAATAAGGCTTAAATACAGCCTTTTTCAGCAGCTAAAAATCCTTCTCCAAGTTAGAGAAAATATAGCACAATCCACATGCCATGCACATGCATCATTAAAGGTTTTCCTACTCCGATTAGGACTTCTCTCCCAGGACTGATCCTCAACTTTCTAGGACTTGGGCCAAGCTTAAATATCTTTAATAACATGTCTAGAGTCATGGCCAAGCAAGCCAAGACGTGCTTGAGTCCATCTCCAACCCAGAATTGCTCCAAATCCCAAAATTTTTGATGTGTTGTAAATCACGAAAATATAATTAACCTTATTAAAATTATAATATAAAGGTAGCAAGGGTCGAACCCACAGAGATTGGATAAGAAAAACTAGCAAATGCTAATTTAAGTAAGCAACGAAAAGAAAAGAAAATAAATAGAATTGGGAAATCAAAACTAAACTAAGTAAATAACAAAAATTAAAGAAAGATAATAAATATAAAGAAAACTTTAGTTTAAAACAATCTTCACCCTTGGATTAGAGAAATCAATCATAGGCATCTAACAATTACCTTATCGTTTGCATGTAATTGACATAGGTAGCAATACTACAAAGCACCTCACTAACCCCTATCTTTCCTTAGTCCTAGTTTAATAAGTACTACAAAGCTTCCCTATTAAACCCTTTTCACCTAATCAATCTAGAAACTAGCACCATAGATTTATAGAAGGTAAAAGCATCAAAACACTAGAAAGATCTTAGTCAATAATGAACAGTCTAGGAACTAGCACCATAGATTTAATTTACATCCAAATTCTCCATAGATAAGTAACTAAGATGTATGAGACCTTAATTCTATCTAATTTGCCATTTGCGATTAGAGTTACTTATAATTCCGGATAAATAACCCTAGATCTAGAAATCAATTAACATGTTCAATTAACTAGTTGGCCATCCTAGAGATTAAAACATGCAATCATAAATCACTGAGCATAGAAGTATTTAGATTACATGAATGATAAAGACATTAGGCACAAAATAACCTCACAATCTTCTTCTCTAAGAATTCAGAATTGTGTTAAACTGAAAAATAAAACTAGCATAATATGAAGAAAAAGAAAGAGTAAAAATAAAATTATTAAGATAAAGGTCTCCAAAGAAAGAGGAGACTGGTCTCTAAAAGAAAAATATGAGACATTTTACAAGTGGTGGCTAATTAAGGCTCTTTATATAAAAGAGTTCAAAGCCCTAAACTTAACTTGCAAGAAAAGAAAATCTTATTCCAGAAAAATACTAACTAGGTTAAAGTGTTTACAAAGGAATTAACAAAGTACAATAGCTCATTTAATGGAATTGGCCTTCAATCTTGTTGAGAATAAGGCTTAAATACAGCCTTTTTCAGCAGGTAGAATTCCTTCTTTAAGCTGGAGAAGATATAGCACAATCCACAAGCCATGCACATGCATCGTTAAAGGGTTTTCCTACTCCAATTATGACTTCTCCCCAAGGGCTGATCCTCATCTTTCAAGGACTTGGGCCAAGCTTAAATATCTTCAATAACATGTCTAGAGTCATGGCCCAGCAAGCCAAGACGTGCTGGAGTCCATCTCCAACCCAGAATTGCTCCAAATTCCAAAATATTTGATGTGTCGTAAATCACCAAAATATAATTAACAGTACTAAAATTATAATATAATGGTAGCAAGGGTCGAACCAATAGGGATTGGATAAGAAAAACTAACAAATTCTAATCTAGGTAAGCAACGAAAAGAAAAAAAAAATAAATAGAATTGCGAAATCAAAACTAAACTAAGTAAATAGCAACATTTAAAGAAAGACAATAAATATAAAGAAAATTTCAGTTTAAAGCAATCTTCACCCTTGGATTAGAGAAATCGATCATAGGCATCTCATAATTACCTTATCGTTTGCATGTAATTGACGTACGCAGCAATACTACAGAGCTTCTTAGTAACTCCTATCTTTCTTTAGTCCTGGCTTAATAAGTACTACAAAGCTTCCCTATTAAACCCTTTTCACCTAATTAATCTAGAAACTACCATCATAGATTTAAAGAAGGTAAAAGCATCAAAACACTAGAAAAATCTTAGTCAATAACGAACAACCTAGGAACTAGCATCATAGATTTAATTCACATCCAAATTCTCCATGGATAAGTAACTAAGATGTACAAGACCTTAATTTATCTAATTTTCCACTTGCGATCAGAGTTTTTTACAATTCCGGATAAATAACCCTAGATCTAGCATTCAATTAACATGTTCAATAAACTAGTTGGCCATCCTAGAGAAGAAAACATGCAATCATAAATCCCTGTGCATAGAAGAATTTAGAATACATGAAAGATAAAGTCATTAAGCACAAAATAGCCTCACAATCTTTTTCTCCAAGAATTCAGAATTGCATTAAACTGAAAAATAAAACTAGAATAACATGAAGAAAAAGAAAGCGTAAAAATAAAATTATTAAGATAAAGGTCTTTAAAGAAAGAGGAGACTGGTCTCTAAAAGAAAAATATGAGACATCTTACAAGAGGTGGCTAAGGCTCTTTATATAAAGGAGTCAGAAGCCCTAAACTTAACTTGCAAGAAAAGAAAACCTTATTCTAGAAAAATACTAACTAGGTTAAAGTGTTTACAAAGGAATTAAATAAGTGCAGGAGCTCATTTAATATAATTGGATAATTGGCCTTCAATCTTGTGGAGAATAAGGCTTAAATACAGCCTTTTTTAGCAGCTAGTAATCCTTCCTCAAGGAGGAGAAAATATAGCACAATCCACATGCCATGCACATGCATCATTAAAGGGTTTTCCTACTCCAATTAGGACTTCTCTCCAAGGGTTGATCCTCATCTTTCTAGGGCTTGGGCAAAGCTTAAATATCTTCAATAACATGTCTAGAGTCATGGCCAAGCAAGCCAAGACGTGCTCGAGTCCATCTCTAACCCAGAATTGCTCCAAATCCCAAAATATTTTATGTGTCGTAAATCACCAAAATATAATTAACCTTACTAAAATTATAATATAGTGGTAGCAAGGGTCGAACCCACAGGAATTGGATAAGAAAAACTGACAAATTCTAATCTAGGTGAGCAATGAGAAGAAAAGAAAATAAAGAATTGGGAAATCAAAGCTAAACTAAGCAAATAACAAAAATTAAAGAAAGATAATAAATATAAAGAAAACTTCAGTTTAAAACAATCTTCACCCTTGGATTAGAGAAATCCATCATAGGCATCTAATAATTACCTTATCGTTTACATGTAATTGACATATACAGCAATATTACAAAGCTCCTCACTAACCCCTATCTTTCGTTAGTCCTAGTTTAATAAGTGCTACAAAGCTTCCCTATTAAACCCTTTTCACCTAATCAATCTAGAAACTAGCATCACAGATTTAAAGAAGGTAAAAGCATCAAAACACTAGAAAGATCTTAGTCAATAATGAACAGTCTAGGAACTAGCATCATAGATTTAATTCATATCCAAATTCTCCATCGATAAGTAACTAAGATGTATGAGACCTCAATTTTATCTAATTTGCCACTTGCGATTAGAGTTACTTACAATTCCGGATAAATAACCCTAGATCTAGCAATCAATTAACATGTTCAATTAACTAGTTGGCCATCCTAGAAAAGAAAACATGCCATCATAAATCACTGAGCATAGAAGAATTTAGAATACATGAAAGATAAAGACATTAAGCACAAATTAGCCACATAATCTTCTTCTCCAAGAATTCAGAATTGCATTAAACTGAAAAATAAAGCTAGAATAACATGAAGAAAAAGTAAGAGTAAAAATAAAACTATTAAGATAAAGGTCTCTAAAGAAAGAGGAGATTAGTCTCTAAAAGAAAAATATGAGACATCTTACAAGTGGTGGCTAAGGCTTTTTATATAAAGGAGTCAAAAGCCCTAAACTTAACTTGCAAGAAAAGAAAACCTTATTCTAGAAAATTACTAACTAGGTTTACAAAGGAATTAACTAAGCGCAAGAGCTCATTTAATGGAATTGGATAATTGGCCTTCATTCTTGTGGAGAATAAGGCTTAAATACAGCCTTTTTCAGCAGCTAGTAATCGTTCGTCAAGCAGGAGAAAATATAGCACAATCCACATGCCATGCAAATGCATCATTAAAGGGTTTTCCTACTCCAATTAGGACTCCTTTCTAAGGCTAATCCTCATCTTTCTAGGACTTGGGCCAAGCTTAAATATCTTTAATATCATGTCTAGAGTCATGGCCAAGCAAGCCAAGATGTGCTCGAGTCCATCTACAACCCAGAATTGCTCCAAATCCCAAAATATTTGATCTTTCATAAATCACCAAAATATAATTAACCTTACTAAAATTATAATATAGTGGTAGCAAAGGTCGAACCCACAGGGGTTGGATAAGAAAAACTAACAAATTCTATTCTAGGTAAGCAATGAAAAGAAAAGAAAATAAATAGAATTGGGAAATCAAAACTAAACTAAGTAAATAACAAAAATTAAAGAAAGATAATAAATATAAAGAAAACTTCAGTTTAAAACAATCTTCACCCTTGGATTAGTGAAATCGATCATAGGCATCTAATAATTACCTTATCTTTCGCATGTAATTGAAGTAGGCAGCAATACTACAAAGCTTCTCACTAACCCCTATCTTTCCTTAGTCCTAGTTTAATAAGTACTACATAGCTTCCCTATTAAACCCTTTTCACCTAATCAATCTAGAAACTAGCATCATAGATTTGAAGAAGGTAAAAGCATGAAAACACTAGAAAGATCTTAGTCAATAATGAACAGTCTAGGAACTAGCACCATAGATTTAGTTCACATCCAAATTCTCCATAGTTAAGTAACTAAGATGTAGGAGACCTTAACTCTTTCTAATTTGCCACTTGCGATTAGAGTTACTTACAATTCCAGATAAATAACTCTAGATCTAGTAATCAATTAGCATTTTCAGTTAACTAGTTGTCCATCCTTGAGAAGAAAACATGCAATCATAAATCACTGAGCGTAGAAGAATTTAGAATACATGAAAGATAAAGACATTAAGCGCAAAATAGCCTCACAATCTTCTTCTCCAAGAATTCAGAATTGCATTAAACTGAAAAATAAAACTAGAATAACATGAAGAAAAAGAAAGAGTAAAAATAAAATTATTAAGATAAAGGTGTTCAAATAAAGAGGAGACTAGTCTCTCAAAGAAACATATGAGACATCTTACAAGTGGTGGTTAAAGCGCTTTATATAGAGGAGTCAAAAGCCCTAAACCTAACTTGCAAGAAAAGAAAACCTAATTCTAGAAAAATACTAACTAGGTTAAAGTGTTTACAAAAGAATTAACTAAGTAAAATAGCTCATTTAATGGAATTGGATAATTGGGCTTCAATCTTGTGGAGAATAAGGCTCAAATACAGCCTTTTTCAGTAGCTAGAAATCCTTCTTCAAGTAGGGATAAATATAGCACAATCCATATGCCATGCACATGCTTCATTAAAGGGTTTTCCTACTCCAATTAGGACTTCTCTCCAACGGCTGATCCTCATCTTTCTAGGACTTGGGCCACGCTTAAATATCTTCAATAACGTGTCTAGAATAATGGCCAAGCAAGTCAAGACGTGCTCGAGTCCTTTTCAAACCCAGAATTGCTCCAAATCCCAAAATAGGAATTAATTTTGGATTTCCGCAGGGATTCTGGACCTCTATGTATTTTGACCTTTTGACTACCCAAACGAAGTCCAATTTGCATGATCTTTAGCATTCTAGAAATATTGAGATGTACTTTACAACTTTTATGTAGAACTCAAACTCATAAAAGAACTCTAAGGATTTCAAATCTGGCAGTTTTTACAAACTATCTGCACAAGAAAAATCTCAAATTTCCAGATTTAAATATCTTTTATTCCAAAGCTTCCTTTTAGTTTCCTAGCGCATAAAATCACTCAAAATAACTTAGTTATAGATAATAAACTCTTAAATCAACAAAAGATAACCAATAAAATATAAGAGAAATAAGTGCCTATCACTCAATCGATTGAATCTTTAACACCTAGCATTTTCACTTTTTCCTTTTAAGAATCTGCACACTTAATTTAGGTTCATTAAAAGCATCTAATTGGGTTATTGGCTTATTTTGTATTCATCGAAAATACTTGGAGTTCAACACGTCCAGTGCCAAATATGGACTGGTCCGGTGCGAAACCTCACTTTTCTCATTTTTCCTACTTCTTCTCAAAGCTTCTCAACTCCATAACTAAGGTACAGTCCTAGTTGATGAATACTCCAGCGTTGGAGGTCATTTTGACCTTTAATTCTTCACAAATTGATCCTAAATTATTTTAATCTCTTCTTTGAACCTTAGTACTCTACCGTAGTTCACACTAGGCTTGATTTCTCCTATGTTGAAAATTTGGTTAGGTCAACTACCTTCAAGAGAGAGGTTACGTACATGCTCCAAGTATGTATGGATCGGTTTAGGGTTTAACTTTTTGGATTGTGCTTGATTATTCATGCATTGGAAATTACCTCATCTGCTAGTTTTGCTTAGTAATATCCTTAATATCCTTATAATTCCAAAAGACTCTTGAGTTGACTAAAATTATAATTGCACTTAATCTTCATTGTGTATTTGATCAATTTCTTTAGCTACACATGGTACCAATAAGCCTTAATATAATATAAATTTGCTTCTTCTACTTTTATTAAGCTTCAATTATCCTTATCTATTCCTCAATTCTATTCTAACATACATCAACTTAGCTTTCGAATGTACTTACTTGACTTGCTTATTGACTTCAAGGTTCATATTTTTTTCAGACTCCACATATTCAATATTGATAAGTATTCTCTTACTGTTTTGATTAGGATGGGAAGTATGGAAAAATCTGAGTCTCCTAACTCTCCCTTCATCCTAAAGAATTTCGCCCTTCTTAAAAAGGTTTAGCAATTCTACCTTATTGAGTTTGAACTTTATCTTCTCTTGGCTGGGCATGTCCATCAACTTTATATTTTTCACCCACTAGGAGGAATTGATGTTTTGATGAATAATAAGTGATCTGCTACTCACCAATCTCATCAATCTTAGCAATACTAGGGGTTTTCTCCCTCTCACACCCCATAGGGCGATTACCAACATTTCACATTTGAACTCTCCAATCAAGATAACCTTACCATCACACTCAAGGGTTCGACACCATCTTTCACCTATAACCACTATTTAGTTTCTTTCTAACACTCCCTCAACTGGTTGCTAGTGAAGAATGGGAAATCTTTTGATTTCCTTTCTATCCATCCTTTACTCCACTTACTACATTAGTTTTTTTGAACTTCAAATTCACCATTTCCTTTAACTCTTGACTCCATCTCATTCATTAAACTTGACTAAATCAGCCATCCTTATGGGCTTGGTTTGATTACAATTCTCTATTTTTCCCAATTGCACCTCCAACTATTTACACTTATGCGTATTCTCTAACTCCATCTTCCACTCCACCTAATGTTATCCTTATTGTTCCACCTACCAATTCCTTTTGGTTTCAATTTCTTACTAGCCTACTCTCACCTCCAACATGCTTGTTTGATCTTATCTATTTTATTTTCCTTTGCACCATTTTAACTCATTGCTCGACAGTGTGACGGGATTTCTCCAAGTACCCTTCTAATTCAAATGATGAATCTAACTCATTCAATTCATTAGTTACTCTTGAATTACCATCCCTTTGCCAATCTTCTTTTTATAGACTTACACCAGTACACATGACTTGTACTTATTTTGCCTTATTGTCTCAATGCTTTGGTTGTTCATCTTTCTCTCGAAATCTTCAAATGCTTATTGTCCAAAACCCTGGGTTAATTCCAACTCTTTAAATCATAACAGCAACTTTCAAAATTTGCACCTGGGTGGTGTAAAGAATGAGCTTTGTTGGTTCGGTCCATTTAGGTATTAGACCAATTTCACCACTTTGTGGAAATTGGAAAGACTTGGAAAATTGGAAATATACGAAATAGCATGGTAGATCCCAATTCCTAAGATTGCATTCCTTGTCCAATTTAGTTAGCAAGGAGGGGTATTGGTAGAATCAGTCAACTAGAATCTACCGCCTTCGTGAATTTCAGAATAAATGATGCTCCTTAGGTGTATCACACTTGAATGTTGATAACTACTTTATTATACATGTTTATTATGCTTAATTAGCTATGAATTATGGTTATCTCTTCCCTAATTGTCTCACTTAAGCATGTTTTTACTATTATAGGCTAACTGAAGGACTTAAGAGAGATAATGCAATGGAAAGAATGATTGAAGGTAAATAAGGATGAAAGAAGCTAGAAAAGGTCATCAAGCAATTAGCTTAGTGTCAAGAAGGAATAACATGGTGCCAAGGGACCCTTCTTACGCGCATTGGAATGTAATTGGGATCAAAATGAAGGACTGGTTCATGGTTAAAGCTAGTCTGCGCCAAGCACATCATGTATGGTGCCAGAGGAGTGTAGAATATGTAAAAGTGTAAAACAAAGAGAAGTAGCTTGGGTTAACGCCAAGTGACGATTACACGGCACCAAGAATGTCTTTTTTACTTGTTTTTACCCAAAATAGAAAGCTACAAGAAGCCAAATGAAGCCATGAAATTGCCTTGGTGCCAGGCCTGGTCATTAGCACTCAGTGAGTCAACTCAGTGTTGGTCCCTTAGATTAGTGCTAGAGAGGGGGGTGAATAGCATTTATGACTTCTTCTTCAATGGTGCAACTTCAATTGGAACTCTTGGAAGTGAGGTGGCTAGTGTTTGGGGTTATTTTGGATAGATGGATGAGTTCTTTGCAAAGTAAAGCAAGGAAAGAAGAAATAACACTTCTATTTAGAGTGTTTTGGTGTTCCTTACCTACATCCACTACCTTGATTTTCCCAATCAAGGATTTTCAATCTCCTCTTCACTAGGACAGTGGAATTCTAACCTCCGCAAAGCTTTTACAAAGAAAGCTCTTCTCAAGCTTAAAGACAAATCAACCTAGGATCTCCTAGTTGATACAACTCACTTAGAGTGATTCCCTCACCTCTAAGAATGCAAGGAACAGAAAATTGTGTACAAGAACTGATCTCTAACAAGACCTAAGATGTATAAGAATTTTGGCTCACTCAAATTTCTCTCACAAAGTGTGAAAGGTTAGGAATAAGAGAGAAATCAAAGTACAAAGAAAGTGTAGTAAATGCTATTCAATGTTCTTCTATTTCTTGTTTTTCTTTAGCATTTAAGACCCCCTTAAATAGCTAGAGAGCTAATTCTGTCCGTTGGGGCATTTAATGAAGAGAAAGGTCAACTTGTAGCTTTGAGAAAACTAGCCGTTACATTGTTCTGACACCATTGAATCAGTTCAATCTTTCTGATGCTGTCTTTTGAACTTCTTGTTTCTTCTATTGAATTGATTCACATTCCTCCTCAATCGGTTCAATTTCTTCAGCTGTCATTTTCGTCAGGGCATTGAATCGATTGAGCATAAGACTCAATCGATTCAATTTCTTCAGCTTCAGACTTTCTAGTCTTCACTTGTTCTTCCTCAATCAATTCAAGTCTACTGTGAATCGATTGAAAATCTCTGACTTCCAACCTCTTCTTCTTTCCATTAGTTGCTCAATTGGTTGAATATCTCGGGTTTGTGCTTTATAGCCTTAGTCCAACCTTGTTCAATCGATTGGGACAGAACCTCAATCGATTGAGTCCTTAACACTTAGCATTTTTACTTTTGCCTTTTAAGGATCTACACACTTAACTTAGATTCATTAAAAGCATCTAATTAGATTGTTTTGCATTCATCAAAAACACTTAGAGCTGAACAATCTCCCCCTTTTTTATGATGACAAAATATCCCTTTAAATAAACTTAAAGAGATTAATCTAGGTTTAAAACATAAATGTGCATATGCTAAGATTTGAGCAAAAGTTCCCCTTGAATATGTGCTCTCTTCACACTACACTTTGTATATTCATATACCTACATATGCAATTCAAAGGATAGATAATTCCATCTACATGTAAACATCACAATTATAGAATAAAACCTGAACAAGTCATCAAATATATATATATCTTCAAGTAATTTGTAATTCAAGGTTCCAGAAATATAAAGTATCCAAGGTTGATTTATCAAATAAGTAAATCAAAACAAAACATTGTTTAAAAACATAATCAAGCTTCCCCTAATTTTGTACTTTGCAATTCAAGGTTCCAGAAATATAAAGTAACCAAGATTGATTTATCAAATAAGTAAATCAAAACAAAACATTGTTTAAAAACATAATCAAGCTTCCCCTAAGTTTGTACTTTGCAATTCAAGGTTCCAAAAATATAAAGTATCCAAGGTTGATTTATCAAATAAGCAAATCAAAACAAATCATTGTTTAAAAACATAATCAAGCTTCCCCTAAGTTTATACTTTGCAATTCAAGGTTCCAAAAATATAAAGTATCCAAGGTTGATTTATCAAATAAATAAATCAAAACAAAACATTGTTTAAAAACATAATCAAGCTTCCCCTAAGTTTGTACAATCTATTTCTCCCCCTTTTTGACATCATCAAAAAGAGAAAGAAAAACAAAGCTCATCATTTAGGTTTTCTTTGGTATTGAAGAGTGCGAGTGGGGGCTTCAGGGGTAGGCTCGGATGGGTGGTGAGGGTGGAAATGATGGTTTCCACAGTCTGAGTAACTGCTGCCAACTCTTCCTCTGCCACTGGTTCACTTGGAATCTCTTGTTCTTACTCTTGTTGTCCCGAGTTAGCTTCGTGCTCATCACCATGTCACAAGTCACCAATATCAAAGAACTGATCATTTCTTTGTTTGCTGATCTCTCCCACTTTTGTGTCCAAAGCATCTAACCTAGTTAGAACTAGTTGCTTGAACTCCCTAATCTCTTCTCCTAAAGAGGTCTCCATTTTCAACACGGCGTCCAGAATCAAACCAATTTGATCATCATGTGATGTAGTTTAAGGTTGTTCTTGGACTTCTTTTTTGGCTTGCTCTTGTGTTGCCTCTTCTTCTTATTGTGGTTAATTTTTTTGGCTCTCTTAGCACTGTTTTGGTTGTCTTCACAATTTGCTTGATCCAATTGTTACCATCCAAGACATAATGCACTTTCTGAAGACTGGAGGATTTGAAAGGGATGTGAGTCTTACTTTCAAGTCATTTTGGTACCTCTAACCCCAAATTCCTTTCTTCTTTAGTAATTTGGTGATGATGTTTCCAAAAGCCAGTTTCGATCTCTTGCTCCAAGCTATTTCTTTCATTTTCTCAATCAAGAATCGAGCAATGTTAACCTCTCCACCATGCATAGCAGAAAACATCAACCAAACGTCTTCCCGAGTCATAGTGCTAAAGCTCACTGACCTCCTATAGAGAGTGGTGCTAATGAAAACGTGTAATAATCTAAACTCCAAAGTTTTGATCTTCAAGACTGAGTTCTTGAGACCAAAACTTTCATCTAATCCAGTGATTTTTTTGCAAGGCAATCCACATGTAAACTCAGATGGCCTAGAATATGCACCTTTCTCAAATTCTGTTTTCAATAAGCTACTTAGGTCCTTAGGAGTGATTAAAATCTCCCTACCACAGACAAAGGCATGAATGCCTTCAGTGTTGATTGCTACACTTTCTCCTAACTTATCTTGATTCTTAGGAATACTTGAATAAAATTCTCTAACCATCAACTCACTATATTCTCTATCTTGAAAATTACTCAAGCCAAACCATTTGGCATCAACAAAAAGTTTCCTAAGGCTATCATGAAAAGTGTAGTTTTCAAATTCCTTCCAATCAATCTCCCAACCACAAATAACCTCTTTAGAGGACATAAGCTCATCATATCTCTTTTTGTGAATAGAGTTTCAAAAATATCTAATGAGATTACCTCCTTCTTGGATTTGAACTCCACCACTTGGAGGATTCCCAATAGCAATTCCCTTTCCTTTGCTCAGCTTCTTGCCCATGTGCTTGACCTTTTTGCTTGGACCTTTTCCTTGTTGTGGAATTTGTCTAGGTTTTAGGAATTAGGGATTTTCGATTTTTGGGGTGCAAGGATGTTGGTTTTGTGTTTAGAGGATGAATTGGAGGTTGGGTTTTGTAAATGATAGAGTTTCTTAATGAGTTTTGTGAGGGAAACTGAAAAATTTTGAAATTGAATATATTCAAAACTATTTTGAAAGTGTGAGAACCGTCGGGTTATATATAGCCCCGACCAGTTCAATTGATTGAGCAAGTTTTGAATTTTGCTTCCAGACTTTGTTCAATCGATTCAGTCGAAGACTGAATCGATTGAAACTTTTTGTTTGGGATTTTTCTCTTTGAAAGCTTTTGAAATTAAATCGATTGAAACTTTTGTGAATCGATTGGATTTGAAGTTCAAGTTATTTAAAACATTTGATACAGAAATGTTGAATCGGTTCACCAAAGAGGTGAATCGATTGAATTTGAAAAACTTCAAAACAGGCTTTTTCAAACTTATGAAAAATTGATTGAGCTGAATGCCCAATCGATTCATCAATTTAAAGAATCATTTTTAAAAGTGGAAACTTGAATTTTTCAACCACATGAGCATATATATATATATATTGACAAGATCAAGTTCTATGCAATCAAGATACATAATCAACCAATCAATAGCAAATCAAACATGCGTTTCCAAACAATTAATCACAATTTAAGTTCATGCATATTTGTCATACCAAGCTCTCTCCTAATTTTGTAAAATTGGTCCTTACTCAAGGGTTTTGTGAAAATATCAGCTAATTGGTGCAAGGTGTCCACAAATTCTACTTTGATATCTCCTTTAAGCACATGATCTCTAATAAATTGGTGTCTAATTTCAATGTGCTTAGTCCTAGAGTGCTGAACTAGATTTTTAGAGATATTTATGGCATTTGTATTGTCACAGAGAATGGGAACTTGTTCAATTCTCATGCCATAGTCACTAAGTTATTGCCTAATCCATAAAATTTGAGCACATCAACTACCTAAAGATATATATATTCAGCTTCAGCGGTAGAGAGTGCTACAGAGTTTTGTTTCTTGCTAGATAAGACATAAGCATATTTCCTAGAAACTGACAAGTACCATTGGTGTTTTTCCTATCAACTTTACTACTAGCAAAATCAGAATCAGAATAGCCTAAGAGATCAAACGAACTACCTCTAGGATACCCTAGACCTAAGTTTTGAGTATTCAAAAGATATCTAAAGATTCTCTATTTTTGAGTCTAGTTCACCTACATCATCATCGTCAACATGCACTAGCTTTCTCGGTGCATTGTTAGATTCATCAAAAACCACATGAACAGACTCTTCTATAACTAGTGTTCTCCTATTGAAGACTCTATACGTTTTAGAGTTCAAGGAGTAGTCAAGAAAAATAGCTTCATCACTTTTAGCATCAAATTTGCCAATAGGGTGTTTTCCATTATTCAAAACAAAGCATTTACAACCAAAGCTCCTTAAATATGAAATGTTTGGTGTCCTCCCTTTGTAAAGCTCATATGGAGTGTTTGAAATCTTTGGCCTAATGGAAACCCTATTAAGAATGTAACAAGCAGTATTTGTGGCTTCAGCCCAAAAGTACTTTGGCAAGTTGTTTTCACAAATCATGGTTCTTGCCATTTTTTTCAAACTCCTATTTTTCCTTTCAACTACTCCATTTTGTTGGGGAGTCCTTGGAGTAGAAAAATTATGTCGAAAATCTTTTTCATTTCAAAACTCTTCAAAGTCTTTGTTTTCAAACTCACCACCATGATCACTTCTAATGCTAACAATGCTAAGCTCTTTTTCTTTTTGAACTCTTTTACAATGCTTCATGAACACATGCAATACTTCATCTTTAGAAGATAAGAAATATGTCCAAGTAAACTTAGAATAGTCATCAACAATAACAAAGCCATAGGATTTTCCTCCTAAGCTAGTCACATTTATTGGACCAAACAAATCCGTGTAATAGTTCTAGTGGTCTAGAAATGGAAATCTCTTGCATTGACTTAAAAGAACTTCTAGTTTGTTTTCCAAATTGACATACTTCACAAATATGTTCACTTTTAAAATCAAGTTTTAGAAGTCCAATGACCAAGTCTTTTCTTAAGAGTTTTGAAATAGTGTTCATACTTGCATGCCCTAACCTTCTATGCCATAGCCAACTATCACACATATCTTTGTAAAACAAGTTTTATTTATGCAATCATCAAGATCATCAAGATAGATCACATAGATGTTTTCAAAATGTTTTCCAACAAAAATGACCTTGTTAGTGTTAATGCCAATTGCATAGCATACTTGAGAATCAAAGCATACCCTAAATCCTCTATCACACAATTGACTAATGCTCAATAAATTATGCTTAAAACCCTTAACAAATAAAACATGCTTGATATAGCTAGTAGATGTGTTACCTATCGTTCCAATTCCTTGGATGATGCCTTTGGAGTTGTCACCAAAAGAAACACTACCTTTCTTTCTTCCATCAAGTTCTTGAAATAAAGCTTTATTTTCAGTCATGTGCTTTGAGCAACCACTATCAAGAATCCATGGTTGCCTCTCCTTTGGTTGAGCCTTCAAACAATTTTCCTTAAGCTCATGCTCAACCTACAAAACAACTTTTCGGTTTTTGTTTTTAGGTACCCATACTTTGATGGGTCCTTTGGGGTTAGATAGCAAATGAGAGCCTTTGGGTACCCAAACCATCTTGGTTTTGGGAAAGGGCTTCTCATTCATGTAACAATTTATGGATATATGTCCTTTGTTTCCACAAGCATAATAATGAACATTAGAAGCATGCTTTTTCTTCCTAATAGATGCATTCTTACTAGATTTACATGCAATATGTTCATTTCCTTTTTCTTTCTCATTCTTTTCTTTTAAACTAGATACCGTGATTATCAATTCATCAATGGCCTTTTGCAAGCTTGAGTTTTTAGCCTCATAGTCATGCTTCAAAACATCATAATCATTTTTAGAATGCTCTAACTCAATTTGCAATCGATTTCTATGTTCAAACACATCATGGAAATCAAGTTTAATCTTTTCAAGTTCATTATTTAATGAGTTTTCTTTTCTTTTCAATGTCTTATATTTTAAAGCAAGTTTTTCAAACTTATTGTAAAGACTTTCATAATCATCATGAATATCATCATCATCATCAAGCTCATCATCATTATTTAAATAGACACTAGGTAGTTTAGAGATTACCTCAATGGTGTCTTCTTTAGCCATCAAGCAAAGGTTGGCTTTCTCATCACTTTATCACTATCCGAAGTGGAGCAATCATTGTCGGACCATGTGGCAGCCACCATTACTTTCTTTTGTTTCTTGTATTTCTTGGATTGACCTTTTTTGAGTGGAGGGCAATCCGCTTTGAAGTAGCCAGGCTTCTTGCACTCAAAGCACACTAACTTGTCGCCCTTGTTAGCCTCATTCTTTTCTTTTTTCCAAGAAGTTCATTGATCCTTCTTAAAGAATCTTCTTCCTTACCTCTTGCCTCTATGTCCCATTAGTCTTTTGAACCTCTTAGGAAGCATAGCAAGTTCTTTATCTTCTTTTTCACTACTTGCACAATCAAGCTCTTTTTCAAGAGCACTCACTCTCAAGGCCAAATTTCATTTCTTCTCTTTGGCATCCTTTTTCTCTTCTTCTTCATCTTCCTTCATCTCTCACTCATATGTAAGAAGAGAACCACAAAGGTTGTCTAAGGAGATGGTGTTGAGATCCTTTGTTTCTCTAATGGCAGTCACTTTGGGCTTACAAGCTTTTGGCAAGCTCTCAAGTAACCTCTTTACAAACTCATTCTCTGGAATCTCCTTTCTAAGATGCTTCAATTGATTTGCAATGCCATTGAATCTATCAAACATTGCTGTGATACTTTCTTCCGGTTACATCTTGAACACTTTATACTTGTGGGTGAGAAGTGTGATTTTGGACTCCTTCACTTGTGAAGTACATTCATGAGTAACTTTCAACTTTTCCCATATTTCTTTGGCACTTGAACATGTGGACACTCTATTGAATTCGGTAGCATTGAGTCCATAACGTAAAGTGTTGATTGCCTTGTAGTTGATTTGCACCTTCTTGATTTCGGCTTCATTCTTTTCTCTTTTCGGCTTTGGCACTCTAATGTCTTCTACCTCCTTCATTGGCACATGTGGACCTTCTTCTATAACATCCCACATTTCATAATCACTAGCTCTTATGAATATGGACATTCTAGTGCTCCAATATTGGTAGTTAGTGCCATTAAAGAGTGGTGGTCTATTGGTGGATTGACCTTCTACCGTAGAATTGCTAGAAGATGCCATTTTCGATCTTTCCCAAGGATGTTAAGCCTTAATTGAGTTAGGCTCTGATATCAATTGTTGGTCCCTTAGATTAGTGCTAGAGGGAGTGAATAGCACTTATGACTTCTTCTTCAATTGTGCAACTTCAATTGGAACTCTTGGTAGTAAAGTGGTTGGTGTTTGGGGTTATTTTGGATAGATGGATGAGTTCTTTGCAAAGTAAAGCAAGGAAACAAGAAATAACACTTCCATTTAGAGTGGTTTGATGTTCCTTACCTACATCCACTACCTTGATCTTTCTAATCAAGGATTTTCAATCTCCTTTTCACTAAGACAGTGGAATTCTAGCTTCCCTCCCCTCTAAGAATACAAGGAAACAGAAAATTGTGTACAAGAACTAATCTCTAACAAAGCCTAAGGTGTACAAGAATTTTGGCTCACTCAAATTTCTCTCACAAAGTGTGAAAGGTTAGGAACAAGAGAGAAATCAATGTACAAAGAAAGTGTAATAAATGCTATTCAATGTTCTTCTATTTCTTGTTTTTCTTTAGCATTTAAGACCCCTTTAAATAGCTAGAGAGCTAATTCTGTCCGTTGAGGCATTTAATGAAGAGAGAGATCAACTTGCAGCTTTGAAAAAACTAGCCGTTACACTGTTCCGATGCCATGAATCGGTTGAGGCCATTATTGAATCGGTTCAATCTTTCTGATGTTGTCTTTTGAACTTTTTGTTTCTGCTGTTGAATCGATTCACATTCCTCCTTAATCCGTTCAATTTCTTTAGCTATCATTTTCTTTAGGGTGTTGAATCGATTGAGCATAAGACTCAATCGATTCAATTTCTTCAGCTTCAGACTTTCTAGTCTTCACTTGTTATTCCTCAATTGGTTGTGCTCTACTATGAATCGGTTGAAAATCTCTGACTTCCAACCTCTTCTTCTTTCCATTAGTTGCTCAATCGGTTGAATATCTCGAGTTTATGCTTTATAGCCTCAATCCAACCTTGTTTAATCGATTGGGACAGAACCTCAATCGATTGGGACAGAACCTCAATCGATTGAGTCCTTAACACTTAGCATTTTTACTTTTGCCTTTCAAGGATCTGCACACTTAACTTAGATTCATTAAAAGCATCTAATTGGGTTGTTTTTTATTCATCAAAAACACTTGGAGTTCAACACTCAGCTCAACTTAATGGGAAATTCCTTTAATACTCTTTTCATCTTTTTATTGGAAGCTAGACAGCTAAGGGTAGTCTAGTAATAGGGTGCTTTAAATATCATCTTTGAAGAATAGTACAGACATAGGAGAAACATAGAAGGTTTTCAGAAGAAAGGGAGCCAGAGAGGAAAAAAAAGAACTATTTGGATTTTGTTGATCTTTTTGCTTTGATCATAAATTTTCTTTGTTCATTCCCACTCAATCAATGAGTCATAGATCATTAATGTTTTCCATTTATGAATTAATTGTTCTTTTAGTTGAATTATAATGAGATTTTTGAGCTTATTAATGTATTGATTTCTTGATATTCTTTGATTGCCAAAATTCAAGTTAAATATTCGATTTGTTAGCTTGATTCATCTAGAGCCTTTAAGTTAATTTAATTAAACCATAGCTAGATTGGATTCGGTGAACCTTTAGTAATTGGGTAGCAATTGAATTAGGGTTTATCCATGTTCCCTGTTCCAGACAATCAAAGGAATTGTTCAAAATAGGCACACGAAGTGTTCTACTATTCAATTGTATGCTATCTACCAATTTGGTAAAGCTTCACTGATCTTGCACATGAATACTGCGAAGGATTCATGCTTGATAAAGTGGAAGGATCAAATTAGGAAGCGACAATACTAGTTTGGTTTATATTGAGTAAATTTGGGATCGAGAGGAATCTTTGGTACTCTCGTTTTACACCTATTATCAAAGAATTGGTACATATCTTTGGTGGATCAAGGATTCATAATTCTAGCTAAAAGGTTAGTTAATCATAAATGGGGAAATTCTTTATCATAGGCTTTTATTTTTCTTAGATTTTGTAGTGTTGATTCCATTAGTTTATAGTTGATTTACATTAGTTGTTAATTACAGCTTTCAAAACTCCCATTATTATATACATTGTTTTCATATAGATTGAAATTGGTGTTTGGTGGACACTTTTCCCTGTGGGATCGACTCTTATTTATCCTACTACATATGAGTAAGATATTATTCTTTTGGTGGCATGATGACCGATACATCAAATATCCTATATGGTGCCACGATTCACTAAGAAGGCTCTCTAAGGTTGGAATATTAGAGACGCATTTAGACGATTGGGTGTCTGAACTTAGAAATTAAATCCTAAGTGATCCATTGGTTTTGAAAATATTTTAAAATAATTTACAAGCTCTAATACCAATAAAATTATCACACCTTTTCCTATGGGCCGACCATGTGATAACCGTTGTACTACCTCGAAATATGTGTAACACCACCTCTACACGCACTCTAAGACAATGTAAGGCAAGAATTATGTATCATTACAATAAAACAATCAAAATTTTTAAGACCCAAACTTTTTCGTACCTTCCGTACCAATAGAAACAGTAAGAAATGGTCTAACATTAAGGGACATTTGAAATTTCAAAGAGAATTCGAACCTTAAACTGATGATGAAGTTGGAGAAGTAAACTAAATAATGACTTTGAGGTATATTGGAATTAGAATGAGGAAAAATAAGGATGATTGGAGCTTATGGAATTGATAAGAAAAATCTAATAGAATATTGAACTCTGTAGGTACTCCGAATAACTAAGGAAAAATTGATGTAATGTGTACTTGTGGATTAAGTATAATCGTTACCTAAGTAAACTTGAGAGTTTTTTGGAATCATTATCGATATTGAGGATATGACCAATTTAAGTTAAAGGATAAGGAATCACTAGTGCATAGATAACCAATGGAAGTCTAGTAAACCAAACCTTAGTTTCGTCCATACATTCATGGAACTTGTATTTGACTTTTCCCTTAAGGCAAGTAACCTAATCGGACCTCTAAAGGAATATAATTAAGCCTAGAATAAGCCTAATGAAGGGTATTAGAGTTCGAAGGAAAGATTGATTTGATTTGGGTTCGAATTTCGAGGGGTTGAAGGCTCAAGATGGCTCCGACATCATAGTATGCATCAACTGGTGCTATACCTTAACTAGGGAGGGGAGAAGATATAACAAAAAGCGAAAATTGTGGTCCATATGAGATTCGACGCTAGATCACTCCATAAACTGATGCTTGATCATGCCTTTAAAAGGCTTGGGTTGGCCGAACAAACCCATTTTTTCCGCTTTTCTTTTTCTTTATTCCTCCTTTGTTCTCCTATGCACCTTCCACACAAATCACTGCTTTAACAACCCCTAGACACCTCCCTAAGCTTTTCAAAACAATTCACAAGCCTTCCTAAACAAGAAATCTCAAAGTTTGTGCAAAGAGGAGCCATTAGAGACATTTTGGGTTTTTCGAGAATTCTCTAAATCTAGCTAATGGATTGAGGTAAGATTTGAGTATGTTATTCTAGACTCCTTAAACTTTAAAACACCTACTTGCTTGCCTAAATTCATGCACTAGATCAAAAGTTATTTTAGCTAAAAATTTAGGTAAAGTTTTATAAAGTCTAAAAACTCCACTAACAGTGTATGAGATAATTTTTCACATACCATCAGTAGAGTTTTTAAACTTCATATACCGTCAATAGAGTTTTTAGACTCCACAAACAGTGTTAGAAAAAATGACAAAACCCCACTACTTAATTAATTAATTAATTAATATTAAAAAATATACTTTACATGGACATTTCTCAACTCTCTAGCTTCATTTGTGGAGTCTAAAAACTCTAATAATAATACATGAGATGATTTTTCCTTCAATATATATATTAAAATTACAAGCATATATAACTAGGGGTGTCAATTATCCCCGCAGCCGATGGGAAACCCGATTATCCGCCCCTACAAGGATGGGGATAGGGATTATTTTCTGGGAACGAGGATAGGGACGGGAAGTAGTAGTTTTCATTTCTCATCAAGGATGGGGACGGAGCCTTAGGGAATTGGAGGAGTGATTTCTATCATTTTTCGTCAATTTTGGGTGCTTTGAGGTAAGTTTTCATGTTTCTACCATTACTACATTCTAGGAAAGAGTTTTAGGATGGCTTAGAGAGGAAAATCCGACCACTGATCGACGAGCCTCCGGCCACCTTATTGGCATTAAAAGATTCCTCTAGCCATGAGGAGTATGTAGGAGTTGGAATCACTCAATTTTGTTGAGTGGTTAAAAATTTATGGAATTTTGAAGTTAGGAACCCTAGGTTTGATTTTGTGATCAACAGCCCCGCTTCCCTTGCTGGAATCCGACAAACAAGGGCCTCTGGAGGATAAGCTAATGACCAAAATGTAGTAGGAAATGAGACCTTTCCATAGATACCAACCACGCATTTATTGGAGTTCTGTGGAGAGAGAATCAAAACCTCAAAATTGCTTAGTTGGTAGGACGAATATGAAATTTTTAGGTTTGTGCATGAGGAAGATGATGAACAGTGAAATATTTTACCCATTCTCTGGCAAATTTTGATTTAGAGAGTGTAGTTTACTCCTAACTCATATGTGCTCCATTTTTTAGGGATTTACCTTAAAAATATTTCTAATTTTTTGTAATTTTTCTAAAAAATTTCAAAGTACAAAATAGTTTTTATAAACTATTGATTTATTAAGATGTACAAGGAGAGTGTGCATTATTTTTGAGCAATCTAAAGTTGAGGTTTTCACAAAAGTTATATTTCAATACTAGTATTGATATTTTCTATTTAAATTGAAGACTCACTTTCTGAAAAGAATTATTTTTTATTTCTTATGCCTTTTCAACTAGTAGAAATTGTGTCATATGTGAAAATGGACTTCTAAATGTTTTGAGGAGAATCTTAGCAAATCCCTAATGGTATCTAGGTTTGATTGGTGAGTAGATTAGTCATGCATATCATTGTACAAAGCATTGTTAGTTTTAATAGTTGGTTAATATTGTTAGGCTTTTGAAAATCTGGTGCGTTGTTTGTTGATAGAAAATGTGTTGTGTTGTGTATGCTAACCAAGTAAGTGGTCGAACCTTTCTGGTTATTTTCTAAATTTGTGGATTTGAAATTGTTTTGCGACTGAAAATGTTGGCAAATGATTTCCTCATAAATTATTAAATTGTTTAATCGTTTTCTATAAATATTATTGTTTTATTTAAATTAGGTCAAGTATGGAATGGAAAGGATTTGATTTGAGATTGTGGATATTGTTTTGTAAGTGAATTGTGATTTAAAGTTCTTGGAAGGCTGCATAGTGGACCCTTGCCTCAGAAGGTTAAACTATTGGCTAGACCTAAGATCTATTACCATTAACGGTTATTATTGTGGATTGTGGATTGTGGATTGTGATATTGTGTATCGTGGCAGCCTGAAGAGAGTTTAACCCAATGGATTTATTGTGAATTACTTACAACTCGTTTGGTTCTTAAATTGTGTCTTAATTGTGAATTTATTGTATAAATGTTTTAATTGAAAATGTAATTATTAGGAAATGTGTTTAAGTGCTTGATTCAACTAGTTAGGTTTTACTATTTACTGGACTTTGAGCTTATTATATAGTTTATTGTGGTTTTCAAGTGGTGATGAATTAGTATTGGGATCGCATTGTGGGCTGTGAGCTCTAGATATTTTCATTTTGTTAAACCTTGAGTATTGGAAATTAAAATTTAGAATTTCATGTGTTAAGGATGAGACAAACTTTTTATTTTAGAAGTTATTTAGACCTATGTGAATGCTTAGTTGATATTAGGCCTTACATCTTATTAGGTACAACTCATAAGTATGTAGTTTGTCACGTTTTTGGTCTTCAGGTTCAAAGTGTGACAATTTAGTTGTATCAGAGCTTAGGCTATGATCCTTAGGATAAGCTACATGGCAAGCGAAAGATGGGTAAAGTAGGATTGCATTTTCATGTCTATATTGTATGATACTTGTGTGCTATTCCATGATTTTGTTGTTAACTTTGTTTGTGTGCTAATCAGTATGCAGCCAAAAGCTAAGAAAACCACTAACCCTCTTCCTAGTACCGTCATTGGGGAAGCCTTTCTTGGGCATATTAAGTGAAATGCACCTCTACACATGATTCCAGAGAATAGGTAAGAGCTGTCTCATGATGAGGGGTCTTATAACTCCTCTACTGATACATGATAAGGGATAATAAAGGGTGGCACAGAACTAACCTAATCTGATGGATTTGATGCAAACCTTGGTAGGTGTGGTGGATAGGTAGTAGAGGATTCAGGAGTATCGACTATAGCACAAGAGTAGGTTGACTAAATTTGTGAAGTTAGTAAAACCTTTTAACAATAGCTCTACCGATCCCTTAGATGCTGAAAAGTGGATCACTGAGATTGAGAAGGCTTTTAAGACTTAAGCTATGGTGGAGGAACAAAAGATACCGTTTGCTACATTTTTTTGCAAGGAGCTATAAATGATTGGTGGCAATCAGTTAAGAGCCTTTTGCATCCTATTACCTGGAATATCTCCACAGAGTATTACAAGGAATATTTTCCAAACAGTGTTCGTTAGTAGATGTAGGGAGACTTCTATGTGTTACAGAAAGGCAGTAAGACAGCGGTGGAGTATGAAAAAGAGTTGAATATATTAATGAAGTTTTCTCTAGATGCCTTTAGAAATGATGAAAAGGCTAGAATTCAGAGGTTCCTTTATGGTCTGGATCCCCAACTGTAGCATAAGGTCAGATCATTTGAGTTGACTACCTATTCTACTGTGGTTAACAAAGCAAAACTGTTGGAGCAAGGGCATAAAATGATGGCAGCCAACACTGATAATATTGCAAAGAAGAGGCAGTGGACAAATAGTTTTAACTTCCGAGGACAGAGTTCAAGGGAAGCAACATACTAGGCAGTTTGGGAATAAGAATCAGTAGAGCAATGGACATACTTGTTGGCAATGTAATGAGAATCATGACTCTAAAGACTGTCGCTAGTTGAATGGTGCTTACTTTATATATGGACAAATAAGACATAAGGATGCAACTTGTTCTCGTGCTCAGCCACTGATTAGAGCATGTTTCAATTATGGCCAAAAGGGCCATAAAGTAGTTGATTGTCCTCAATCGAGACAGAACTCCCACACTGTTCAGACTTCTACCCTGATTATGACTGAGTGTGGTACAATTGCAGAAGTTGCCAAGAATGGAAATCAGAGGCCCAAGACCCAGGGTAGAGTGTATGCACTTACCCAATAGGATGCTCAGACATCTTACACTGTGGTGACCAGTATGATTCCAATTTTTTCGATTTATCCTTATTCGTTATTTGATATTGGTGCCACATATTCTTTTGTATCTTGTGCCTTTATGGTGAAGCCCTTGGTGGCCAGGGTTTGAATGGCTTTGTAGGGTGTTAGCACTCGAAATGGTTGGGCCAGGGATAATACCTTGTGTCACGCCCCGACCCGCAGGCTCGGCCACGCGACAACCGTCGTACCACCTCGAGTTGCGTGCCTCGTCAGGCGGGCAACCAAGATGGCACAAGGCTTTAAAATAAAGGATATTCGAGCAATATATGAAAACATACGAAATTATCATAGATAATATAGTTCAGAAATATTTCAAAATAAAGTATCACATCTTACGGTGTTCTATGCAGCGGAAGGTATTATTTATAAATACACAAATATATATGTAAGATGCAATAATATTTCGAGCCAAGATATACCAAATAAAATGAGGTGGCACCTACAATATAGTGTCCACAGAGACGAACCGGGATCACTGGCCACCAGGACGTCCGCCGTCCAAAGTCTGATGATCTGAGAACAAAAGTGAATGGGGTGAGTACATAAACTTGTACCCAGTGAGAAACTCGGTTATAAAGACCGATCACCTCAGGCTGGGGATATGAAATAATCCAAATATAAATTTAATAAACCATTTAATGAAATATAGTAAATCCCATACCAAATCAAATATCAAATCCATAATAATATATACATAAAGGATGGCATCTGAAATCATCCCAATAAGGTATACCCGTGCACTGGGGTATCCACTGGACCGTCAAGGATTACTTTATACTTTTAAAAATACTTTTACTTTACTTTACTCTCTGGCCCATTCCCTTGACGTTTGCCTTGCTGTGGTGGAACACAGCATATAAAAGTCCTGGCGAGTTTCCATACGCGCCTCTCGCAACCAGGAGCGACTCACCGTGCCCCTCGATAGGCGGTCCACGGCTGAGTAACACGCATGCTCACAACTCGGTCCACGCTCCCACATATTGGAGCCCCGAGGGAAACCACTCAATTTCTCATCTCTCAGGGGTATCGATCCCCATACAATAATCAATAATATCAATATATCAAATTTATTGAAATTCTCACCCTTCAAATCATTTGTAAACTCAGTGTGTGAGGGTGGACAAATCATATCCCAAAACATATATAAACAATTTAATAAAGCATTTATAAATAAATTTGTAAACGGTTAACCCTCAATGGTCAACCAATATAATCCAAGCCACTCACAAGTGAGGAGAGTTGTATACTCCCCGATTACCCACGAATGCCTTAGCTCAAACTGCAACCGGTCCAAAACTCGTACGATTACGTACCTAAATAATCAAATTAAAATCTAATTTGATTAATAAAAATATTCAACCAATGATCAAATCATAAAACAACACCAATTAAAGGTCTCGGACTAAAATTGACAAGTCCGGAAGTCAATTGGAGCTAATTGAACTCAATTGGGGTCAAATGGGGTCTAGGGTTGCAAAATTACCAAAATGCCCCTGGTGCTACAGTACCCTTGCCGACAGTTTTACTCACTCCCGGGCGGAAGTGAGCCAAAACGGGAAAAATCCCGGATTTTGGCCATCTCCGGCGCGGGACCTGCCAGGTCCGGCACCGGACCTAGCCCAAAAAATGGCCATGCTCGGCCTTTCATCAAAACAAGCTCGGTTTGAGTTCGATTCAACACCAATCTTCACCAAAATTGAAACAAAGCAAGTTAAACACATAATCTATGAATTCACAGCTTCAAGAACGGAATCAAACAATAAATCATGCTCGAATTTTGGATCAAAACATCAAGAGTTGACTTTACTCGGACAAAACAGAAATCTTAACTTCAATCATCAAATTCTCTTAGCACAGACCATGAAATCAAGCGTATAAACTATCAAATTAAAGCTTGATGAGTCTAGAACAACATACCAAATTCTCAGCCAAAATGCACGGTTCAATCAAAAGATATCGGCTTATGAACAATCTGTCGCCAAATTTTCAGATTTCTAGATTTGATGATTTTCTTAGAAATCTTGTTGGTTTGATCTTCAATAAGGCAAAAGAAGTTGATATTGATGATTGATGAAGTGTTTGAAGAGGGATTACAAGATTGATTCAGAGAGAATTGAAGAAGAAGGCTCGGAGAAATGAAGAAATTGAAGAAGTGTGAAGAATGGGGGTCTCGGCGGCCGAGACCCCTTATAGAAATTACAGGTCCAGCGCCGAACCCGAGCAACTCCGGCACCGGAGTCAACCAAATCCGAGTTGACTCCGGTCAACTCAGCCCCAAATGCCTCGGTTCTCGATTTCAAGTGGGGCTCACATCCCCGGACATCAATTTTAGGATTTTTAAGCTTGAAATCGAGCTATATGAAGTTTGAAACATCCATGGGAAGTCAAATTTGGTATATTAACAAGACAACAATACATAATTATTCAACTTGACACGTGCGGACTAGGTCCGGGCGTGTCACCTTGAATAGTGAAGACACTGGTGGATCAGGCTTAAGAGAGGTGGCTGGACCAGTAAAAGGCTAAGGGCCCGTCTCTCACAAGTAAAGTTACCTTGACCTTTCCTACTCAATGTGTCTGCCACAATATTTGCCTTCCCTAAATGATAGCAACTCCAACAATCTTCGCTATCTCATGTTGATTTCCTTCTGAATGAATATATACTTCAAACTCTTATGATCAGTAAAGATCTCACATTTCTCCCCATATAAGTAATGCCTCCAAATCTTAAGTACAAACACTGCTACTACAAGCTCTAAATTATGAGTGGGATAGTTCCACTCATACGGTTTAAGTTGTCTAGAAGCATAAGCCACCACTTTACCATGTTGCATCAAGACACAAGCTAAACCCTTATTAGAAAAATCACTGTAAATGGTGAAATCTCCAGTTCCATCTCGGATAGTTAAAACATAGGATAAAACCAGACGTCTCTTTAGTTCTTGAAAGCTCTGCTCACATTCATCAGTCCACTCAAACTTCACTTTGTTTTGGGTTAATCTGGTCATAGGTACCACAATGCGAGAAAATCCATTCACAAACCTTCTATAATAGCTAGCCAACCTAAAGAAACTTCAAACTTCAATGACATTGGTAGGTCGACTCCATTTTACGATTGCCTCCACTTTCTCTGGATCAACAGAAATTCCATTCTTAGATACTACATGATCAAGGAATGCCATGCTATCCAACTAGAACTCACAATTCTTAAATTTAGCATATAATTCTTTTCCTTAAAGTTTGTAGTACCATCCCCAAGTGTTCTTTATGCTCCTTCATACTTTTAGAGTAGACCAGAATATCATCAATAAATACCACTGTAAATCGATCTAGACAGTTCTTAGGCTGTTGGTGCATCCATAAATCCAAAAGGTATAACAAGAAACTCGTAGTGCCCATATCCAATTCGAAAAGTTGTCTTCGGAACATCCTTTGCCTTGATCTTCAATTAATGATAGCTAGACCTAATATCAATTTTAGAGAAAACTTACCCTCCTTTTAATTGATCGAAGAGGTCATTAATGCGAGGTAAAAGATACCAATTACGCACCGTCACTTTATTCAACTCTCAATAGTCAATGCAAAGTCTTATGGTACCATCCTTCCTTTTTACGAACAATATTAGAGCTCCCTAAAGTGAGACACTAGGTCTAATAAAACCCTTATCCAAAAACTCCTGTAATTGCTTTTTCAATTCCTTCAACTCCATTGGGCCATTACATAAGGAGCCTTAGAGATTGGTGCTATACCCAGAGCTAGATCAATAAAGAACTCCACTTCTTGGTTAGGTGGAGGACCAAACAAGTCCTAAGGTAGACATCAAGAAAGTCACACACTACAGAAATGCCATCTACTTGTTTCTCACTGGCCTGTGTATCTCAAACAGTAGCAAGATAACCCACACATCAACTTTCCAACAATCGCCTAGCCTAAAGTGTTGACACAATTCTATGAAAAGATCTAGATGAGTTACCAATGAAACTAAACTTATCTTGCCCAGGAATTTGAAAGTTTATCTTTTTATCTTGGCAATTTAAGTTAACAAAATGTTTGGCTAACCAATCCATTCCAAGGATCACATCAAAATCATGCATATCCAACACTACTAAATCTACGAGCAAATCCCTATAAGCTTTATTAACAATACAAGACTTACATGCTTGACTGGTGGTTACCTCTCCCCCAGTAGGAGTATCAATAATTAAATCCACATCCAATGGTTCAACATTCATGTAATACCGAAAAATTTCACTCAAACAAAATTTTGAACTTAAATCTTTGGTGTGATAGGAATTTTCTCTTGTATTAAATCTTGATTTTTAGGTGAGTGAAATTACTTTGGAGATTTTGATTTTTATGAGAATCTTATATTTTACTTTAAAGTCACAAGGACCGATGAAAATATTATTGCATGATTGGAGATTAAGCTTTAATTACCCGTTAAGTGGTCTAGGGAGTTATTTAGATTCATGTAAATTATAATTAAATGGAGAAATAAGTAGAATTGTGAATACGTGATCATTGAAGGGAAGTTTGTCATTTGAAGATTAAGTTGAATGGCAATTTGGGAAGGGAAAAAGAAGAAAAGAAAAAGAAGAAAGATCTTCCCTCTTACTCATCTTTTCTCTTTTTTTTTTTTTTTGAAGACAAGCCAACCTTAACCCAAAATCTCCCAAATCAATTCCCTCTTAAACCTTTATCAAATTGTCATGAAAACCATGAATCAAACTCATCAAAATCACTCTTAGTGTCACCATTTTCATTGAAGCCAATGAGGAAGGAAGAAACTTAAGTTTGGAGGTGATTTTGGCAATTTGAGCTAAAAAGGAGGAGAAATTTCGTGGCAGATCCAACAAGTTTTGGAAAGTGAGTTTGAGATATATTAATCTACTCCATTTTAGCTTCAAGGTGCCTTTGGAATTATGTTAATTTTATTTGAAATGAATAAGTTATGCATTTTAGAAGTTAGAAGAGAAAATTGGGTTTTTTTTAGTGTAATTTGATTGAATTGAGTTAAATTGATATTGTAGATGGCTTAAAAGACGTTCTAAGCATGTTTTCATGATGTATTATGGTGAATATTGTGTTGAAATGAATTGTAAATGGTTTGGGAATGTTAAAGGTGAAACCTTGGCCTAAATGGTCATAAAACCCGAGATATACAAAGCGACTCCAACCCAGGTGCTCCAGAGACCTTGGCCTTAATCCTCTTTGAAAAGGGATGAATCATGAAACAGGGTGATTTCGAGCCAGGTGCACCAGAGGCCCTAGCCCAGATCCTCCCTGGAATTATTGGAACATACTTTGTTCCATTTTGGTACGTTTTGTTCTGTTTTGCTTCTAATTTGATTTTCGACTTCTCCGGACCTCCCAAAACCTTGATTAATCATATGTAAGAGACCTTTTTAGATGGATAAACATCTCAAATAAATCTTAGATTAAGATTTAGGTATTAAACACCAGTATTGACAGAAAATTGGAAGGGGTTGAGCTCAAAGAGGCTCAACGGAGTGTATTGCCAATCGAATGGCATGATTTTGGCCGTAAATGCATTGATATGCATTTTCATCATTCATTACTCATCTTTTAACATTGAATTGTGTGTAATGTTTGTGTTTCCAAGGTTCCTTGCCTTTGTTTTCTAGGAAAAGGTAATCCCAATTCGAGTGAAGCACAAGCATTGGATTAGCCTTGGGAGTATACAACTCTCCCACTTTGTGAGTGATACGCCTCTTGAGATGTGTTGTGGCAATTTTTTTGATTTCTTTACTTGGTTTTGAAATTGAATTTGATATATGACAATTTTGATATGCTTTAGAGTGTGGCTTATTCTTGAAATGATTTTGTTAAACGGTAGAAATGTGACCCGAATGATTGTATATGCCATGTTTTACTTGAGATACATTTCTTATTGACCATATTATTTGCAAATGGTTTTATTAACTATGGCATATACTTGGACTTTGTATTGGTGAGATTAGTGTGCTTGTGCACCTAGGGATTTAGATCCCCAAACTTAACTATGGTTGCCAATCTATGGTCCTTTGGGGAAAATGTCATAGATTATGGTATATTGTATTGTGTTGATGATTTTCATATAGAGTTGATGCGAGAGGTAGACTCCTATGACTTAATTACTTTGTTGTTGGACTCTCTTTGCCTTACCACATTGAGTTATCCAAGGCAAACACCAAGGAAGGGGTAAACTTTGGTTTGATATAATTGCTAAATGCCAAAACCCCTTGGTGGTACCCTTTTCAACCTCGGCCTAGGTTTGGAGATTGGGGGGGTGTTTTCGGCCAAACCCATATTTGGAAAGTCGAGTCTATTTTGTTAACATTGATGCTTATGAGATTTTATGTTTTATAAACATGCTTTTAGTTGATGAAATGATTTGATGTCTTGGAAATTTTCCTAGTTGGATAAATTGTTTTGAACTTACCACTCTCAAACCCACACACCCAGCTTAATGTCTCTGTCACTCACTAAGTATTTATACACTCATGCTAGTTGCTCGTTTTTCAGGTGCTAGAGTGTTTCAACCAGACTAGTTGAGTCTTCTTAAGTCTATATCGATCTATTCCTCCCGCCAAAACCACTTTTGCAAAGTGTAGGTTCCTCCAATGCATGTTTCATACTTTAGGCGGATCCATGGAGACTAAAAGAACATAGTATTTTGTAAAGAATGTTTTAAACATGGTTACAAATATATTTCGGTTGTATAGTTTTATTTAAATATTATTTTAAACAAGTTTGGCCGACAGTTGGCTTTGGTCAACTTTTACTCCTATTTATAATATGTTCTCTATTTTATGATCAAATCTCTTTTAAGATTTATTTTTATGTATTATAATCATGTTGCTATCAAATGTGTTTTACATCATGGAAAAGATGGATATCTTAGAGCCTTGTGGGGTTTCAGGCGCGTGTATTGTTTGGTACGTATCCCAAGGTAACACGGTTGTTGTCTCATGCCCTAGGAAAGTACCGGGCCATGACAAATACAGCTCAATTGGTAAGAGGCATGTCCTTAGATATGACAAAAACCTTGGTGGCTAGGGTTCGAGTGGCTCTGTAAGGTGTTATTACTCGAATTGGCTGGGCCAGGGACAATACCTTGAGTAGTGGAGAAACTAATGGACCGTGCCCAAGAGAGGTGGCGGGTCCAATAGAAAGCTAAGGGCCCGTCTCTCATATTACTGTTATGATTACTTCCCAAAGACCAATCTTAGAAGATTTGAGAAGGATGGATGTTGTTGTTAGGAAACGAGGGTCTAAAACAATGTTAGCTAGTATGAGAGTGCAACCTGCATTGCTTAATAAGATTAAAGAGGCACACTTTATTGATCTGGCATTACAGAAGGTCCAAGCCAATCTTGAGTCAGGTGTTCCTTCTATTTTCAAGGTTCATGAGGATGGTTCCTTATGATATAGTGATAGATTATGTGTTCTTGATGATTTGGAGTAGAATAAAGTGATTTCAGATGACGCTCATTATTCTGGGTATACTGTGTATCCTAGTGGGACAAAAATGTATAGAAACCTGAATTAGACTTACTGGTGGAATAATATGAAAAGGGAGATTACTACTTTTGCAACGTAATGTTTACTCTACTAATAAGTGAAGATTAAGCATCAGAGACTAGCTAAACAGTTACAACCACCTCTAACACCATAATGGAAATGGGAACACATTACTATGGACTTCATCTCTTGGTTGCCTAGAAATCTTCGAGGCAATGTGTCAATATGGGTGGTTGTTGATAAATTGACAAAATCCACTCACTTTATAGCCCTTAAGGTTGGGTACTTATTAGAGAAGTTAACTGTATTATACATCAAAAAAATTGTTAGATTGCATGGAATACTGGTGTTCATTGTTTTTTACCCTGACTCAAGGTTTGTGGCACAGTTTCGAAGAAGTCTACATAAGGCGATAGGTACAAAGTTGAACTTTAGTACTACTTTCCATTCTCAAACTGATGGACAGTCAGAGAGAATAATACAGACTTTGGAAGACATGTTGAGGGCTTGCACCATTGATTTGAAGGGTCGTTGGGATGAGCACTTGCATTTAAGGGAGTTTGCTTATAACAATAGCTATCAAGCCAGTATTCAAATGGCTTCTTATAAATCGCTGTATAGAAGGAAGTGTAGATCACCTATATGTTGGGATGATATGGGTGCAAGAAAGCTTTCAGGTCCTGAGCTCGTGCAACAAGCAAGAGAAAAGATTCAGATGATTAGAGAAAATCTTCGAGCATTTCAGAGTAGGTAGAAAAGTTATGTAGACAATAGCTGGAGGCCATTTGAATTTGGAGTTGGAGATCATGTGTTCCTTAAAGTTTCACCAACGAAGGGGGTAATAAGGTTTGGAGTGCATGGAAAGTTAAGGCCTAGATATGTTGGTCCATTTGAGATTTTAGGAAGGATTGGTGAAGTTACTTATCAACTTGCTTTACCTAAGTGTTGTCTAGTGTTCATAATGTATTCCATGTTTAAATGTTAAAGAAGTACATACCAGACCCCAATCATGTGATAGAATTGGCATCTTTGCAACTTTGAAGAGATTTATCTTATGATAACTAGCCTGTGAGGATTATGGATCATAATGAGCAAGTGTTGAGAAGGTGTACTATTTCCTATGTAAAGGTACAATGGGTGAATCACTCAGAAAGGGAAACTACATGGGAATTGGAATCTGAGATCAAGGAGAAATATCTTGAGTTATGTCATTCAGAAGGTGCACCAAGTTTAGAGGACTAAACTTGCTTTTAGGAGGGAAGGATGTGAAACCCCAACCTAATTATACCTTAAACTTGGGTTTAATTGTCAATGGTTAAATGACTTGGCCCAACTAGTTACTTATTAGCTCTTTTAACCTAGGTATACATAGCTAATTTTCTGTTTATTTTGGGGTTAAAAATTTTGCAAGAAGAGAGAAGCCACCCTAGGGAATTGGAAGAGTGATTGCTATCATTTTTCATCATTTTTGGTGTTTTGAGGTAAGTTTCATGTTTCTACCATTGCTACATTCTAGGAAAGGGTTTTGGGATGGGTTAGAAAGGAAAATCGGGCCACCAACTACCGATTGGTGAGCCTCTGGCCACCTTATTGGCATCAAAAGATTCCTCTAGTCATGAGGAGTCTGTAGGACTTGGAATCACTCAATTTCGTTGAGTGGTTAAAAAGTTATGGAGTTTTGAAGTTAGGAACCCTAGGTTTGATTTTGTGATCAACAGTCCCTCTTCCCTTGCTAGAAAACGGCAAACCAGAGGCCTCTAGAGGCCATGTGACCAATGTGTAGTAGGAAATGGGACCTTTCTATAGGTGCCAACTTGGAGTTTTGTGGAAAGAGAATCGAAGCCTCAAAGTTGCCTACTTGGTATGACTAATATGAGATTTTCAGATTTGTGCATGAGGAAGATAATGAACAGTGAAATATTTTGCCCACTTTCTAGCAGATTTTGATTCGAAAAGTATAGTTCACCCCTAACTCATATGAGCTCCATTTTTTAGGGATTTGCTGAAAAACTATTTCTGATTTTTTTTTAATTTTTCCAGAATTTTTCAAAATACAAAATAATTTTCATAAATCATTGATTTATTAAGATGTACAAGGAGAGTGTGTATTATTTTTGAACAATCTAAAGTCGAGATTTTTACAGAAGTTATATTTTAATACTAGTATTGATATTTTCTATTTAAATTGAAGATTCACTCTCTGAAAGGAATTATTTTGTATTTCTTAAGCTTTTTCAACTAGTAGAAATTCTGAAATTATGTAATATGTGAAAATGGACTTCTAAATGTTTTAAGGAAAAGCTTGGCAAATCCTTAATAGTGTCTAGGTCTGATTGGTGGGTAGATTAGTCATATATATCATTGTACAAAGTATTGTTAGTTCTAATAGCTTGTTAATATTTTAGGCTTTTGAAAATCTGGTGCATTGTTCGTTGACTGGAATTGTGTTGTGTTGTATGTGCTAACCATGTAAGTGGTTGAATCTTTTTGGTTATTTTCTAAATTTGTGGATTTAAAATTGTTTTGCGACATAAAATGTGTGGCAAATGATTTCCTTATAAATTATTAAACTGTTTAATCGTTTTCAATAAATATTGTTATTTTATTTAAATTGGGTCAAACATTAAATGGAAAGGATTTGATTTGAGATTGTGGATATTGTTTTATAAGTGAATTGTGATTTAAAGTTCTTGGAAAGCTGCATAGTGGACCCGTGCCTCAGAGGGTTAAACTGTTGGCAAGACCCGAGATCTATTACCATTAACGGTTATTATTGTGGATTGTGGATTGTGATATTGTGTATCGTAACAACCTGAAGAGAGTTTAACCTAATGGATTTATTGTGAATTGCTTACAAATCATTTGGTGCTTAAATTGTGTCTTAATTGTGAATTTATTGTATAAATGTTTTAATTGAAAGTGTCATTGTTAGAAAATGTGTTTTAAGCAATGAATAAAAAACTGGACCGGTTGTCGAACCGGTTGGTCATTCGGTCACCTGTTCAATCAGTCTAATCGGTTCAATCGGTTCGATTAAATAAATAATTTAATTTTATTATTTTTTAAAAAATAGAAAAGAAATAGAAAAAATTCAAAATATTCCTTAAAAAATAAGAAAAAATAAAAATATCAATTAAAAAATTAAAAAAAATTAAAATTCGGATTGAACCGGTTCAACCGGTTCAAAGGCGGTTTAATAAAAATCTTATTTTATGACCCGGACCGGACTTGTGACCGGTTCCCGGTTCAACCGGTTGAACCGGCCGGTCCGATCCGGTTTTTTATTCCATGGTTTTAAGTGCTTGATTCAACAAGTTAGGTTTTACTACTTACGGGGCTTTTGAGCTTATTATATGGTTTATTGTGGTTTTCAGATGATGATGAATGAATATTGGGATCGTATTGTGAAGTGTGAGGGTAGATATTTTCATTTTGTTAAACCTTGAGTATTGGAAATTAAAATTTAGAATTTTATGTGTTAAGGATGAGACAGACTTTTTATTTTAGAAGTTGTTTAGACCTATGTGAATGCTTAGTTGATATTGGGCCTTACATGCTTATGAGGTACTACTCATAAATATGTGATGTTGTTACGTTTTGGGTCTTCGGGTTTGGGGCATGACAAACATCATCCTAAAAGTTCGTCCAACCGATGAAATGTCATGTGTTCCTTCCTCAAAAGAAAAAAAAAAGACCCTTTAAAATCTGGAAAAATTATTTTATGGGATCGTCCCACCACATCAGTTATGGGACAAACCAGTAAAAATTTATCAACTCAAAATATTTCTTGAAATTTAACTAACAATATGTTTAGCCCCTAGTATAAAAATGTGGAATTTAATGGATAAGTCCGGAAATTAAAGATATAATGAAGGTAAGATTTTAATAATTGTAAAAAAAAATCTGTTGTTGACAATATGGAGCAAGGATCCTCTCCACTATCCACTATTGTCCATTAATTTTTTGAATCCTTAATCTATGGTTAAAACATTACCTCCTGATAGTGGAGAGAATCCTCATCCTTAAAAAAAATAATGGACAATAGTGGACATTGGAGCTTACCCGACAATATGTTAGTGGTTGATCCATTACTGACATGTGGAACCATCCCATCAAATAATTTCTCCCAAATCTTTTATATCTACGAATCTACAAAATTCCTCAATACTCGTATAACTTACGTCAACAACTTCACACGTGGAACTAAACAACACCAACTCTTTTGTTTTGTCCACACGCCTTCCCCTTGGCCTACCGTCCACGTATCACGTACTCCTCCCGTCCGATAAATTTATACGCAAACGTGATTAGTCCACGTGGACTCCTGTGGGAGAAACCGGGTTTCACAGTGTTGATTGACTTTTCAAAGGGCCGAGAGCAGAGTCGGACGCTGTCGTAGAAGACTTTAAAAAGTTGAAACTCTGTTTTGTTCTTTGTTAATACTATTGTTTTAGAATTTTCACTCGGAGAGTAACTTTAACAGTCAGAAGCTGGAAACCATAATTTGGAATATAAACAAGTTAAAAGCTTTGCGTAGTTTTTGTGAATTCGAGAGATTAAAAAGAACCAAAAAAAAAGGGGAGAATGGGAAGTTGTGTTTCAAAGCAAGGAAGCCTCGGGGGATTCGCAAAGAAGAAGAAGAGGAAGATTTTGAGGAGGAGGAGTATCATTCAAAGGAGGGTTTCTTCTCGTAAGCTTGAGAATGGTGAATTTTGTGGTAGTTCTAAGGAACTTTCTCGGGCTAGTTCTACAATCCAAGGTTAGCCTTGATAACCCTTTCCGCTAATTTGTTTATATTTGGTTTTGAATCATTGAAGTTTGTTAACTTTTGATTGCTGGGTACGAGTGACTGAGGGGGAAAGAAAAAGTAAATTTTATTACTTTAATATTGTTAAATTTTAAATTTTTGTCGGAATAAGGAAAGGGCATTCTGATTTTTGGATTGAATAAATGTTGTTATAGAGTTAAAGTTAATATATGATCTTAATGAAGAGGGGTTTGGAGAAAAATGAGTAGATATTTTGGTGCATTGGTGCATAAATTTATTGGCAAATGTTATAGGAGAATAGTTTTTATAGATAGGCGAAGTATGGTCATTGATAAATTTTTCGCCTCTATGTTATTGGATTTAGGTTTATGTGTATAGATTATTTATTGCTTGGAATAGTATAGCTCTACATTTACTGCGGAGTTTAAATACTCTGAAAGCTGGTTTCTATGTTTACTAATTGCATATTTAACTAATTAGGTTAATTTAAAGATTCAATATTAGTATCCTTATTAATAGTGAAATAGAGACATGGTAAGTATATAAACCAGCTTGTGGAGTTTTTAACTTCACAGCTAGTGCCAAGCATTAGGTTATCCCTATCCTTTTTTTTTTAGTTTGATTATCGGCTAACTTTTAATTAGTAATTTACTGGATTTTATTTTATGTATATCACCTATAAAGTTGATCTAATTGTCGCTTTGGTTGCTAGTGACTGGAAGTGCAGACTTGGTATGGCGGGATTGTTTTTCGGTGTTTGAGTCTGAATTAGATGATGATTTTCACAGTCTCCATGATGGTATGTGTTTAAGCACATAATCAATTGAAACCAACTCTGTTGAAAGAATTCAGCTTTGTAAAGATTTGAATTAATAATTTCTTTTTACATTGCATGCAGATGTGGTCTCTGTGACTGGCTCTGAAAATGTATCTGCATTGAGTGTATCTTCTCCTAGAGATTTGGGTCTATTAAGCAATACTGAAACTGTTCCTTCAGTTCTTTCCTCTCGCCAACAACAGAAGTCAAGGGAAAAACAAGATGAAACTAATTCTAGGTTGAAGGCGAACGATAATCCCACTGAAGGGAGTTCTGTATTCGTGGACGATATTTCTAGTGAAAGTACTCGTGGGGATGAAAAACAAATCTTGCATCATGCTGGGCTTCTTCCCAATACTTGCTTGCCTTGTATTCCTTCAACTTCCCCTTCACTAGAGAAAAAAAAATCATTTAGTTCAGGTACACTTAGTTCAAGGAGGAAAGCACCTCTGAAACTTTCCTTTAAGCTGAGAGATGGACATGCCAATCCAACAGTAGGTGGGTGCTACCAACTTTCCTTCATCCCTGGTTATCTTCTATATTTTTCCTATGTTTCTATGGCTATATGCCTAGACAGTATTTTCAATTGCTGTCATTTTGCATCAAGCCTTCATGGTTTTTAGATTTTCTAGGTGGTAGGAGAAAGCAATTTGTGAAGTATATCCTTCATAAATATCTATTATCTTTCTAAGAGCACAAGCTCTTAGTGGAGACAGCTGTATTTATTGATATCTGCTATAATTGTGAACTTAAGGATTATTCTTTTCTAAAACTACATAAGTACAATTTTTTTATTAGAAAAAAAAGGAGAAATTATTGAAAGTGCCTTTGTATATATAGCATAATGATGACACTTGCTACTTCAGTAGTGCGTACTCATTATAGTGATGCCTCTTATGCCTGCTATTTTATTGGTACCACTTTTATTATACACAATATGTTTAGATGTGGATGGTCTTATTTTTGTCTCAGTTTCTCCCAAGGTTTCTTTGCAAAGACCAATAGCTGGTACCTCAGTTCCATACTGTCCGAAAGAGAAAGACATGCCTGATTGTTGGTCTCCTATTGAGCCAAGTTCTTTTAAGGTCCGTGGCCAAAACTACTATAGGTAAGAGCATATATTCTTCATTCGTTTATGCAACTTGGGTGACTTGGGTGATCTGGGCCACTAATTATTTTGTAGTTATGGACTCCTCTGACTTATTAGATGTTTTATGGTTACTAATTGATTCAGTTTGACAGGGACAAAAAGAAGGAATTTGCTTCAAACTCCGCAGCATTTTATCCCTTTGGAGTTGATCTCTTCTCATCACAGCGCAAAATTGATCACATAGCTCGTTTTGTGGAACTTCCTGTTTTTAATTTATCTGAAGAAATTCCTTCTATTCTTGTTGTAAATATTCAGGTACTTTACCCTTTTCATTCACTCCATATAGTTCTCTCCATGTTTCAATGACTGAAACTGACTATCAAGAGATGCTGATGCAAAACTTTTGCTCCTAAAGTTTTCTTAAATTATGTCCATTTTGGTGGAATGATCCAGCAAACTTGAAATCTTATTCAATTGCACCTACTTACAATCTTTGCATGAAACTAAAATATGAAAAAAAGTATCCTTGAGGTGTTGATTGGTCAAGCTGACTCTGTCCACATGGATAGAGACAGAAAGTTATTCATTCTCACCATCTCTGTGTGTATGTCCTAACAACTGGCTTTTTTCTTTTCCTGCAGATACCACTGTACCCTGTTGCAATCTTTCAAAGTGAAAATGATGGAGAAGGAATGAATTTGGTGTTGTACTTTAAACTATCTGAAAGTTACTCGAAGGAGCTGCCACTTCAGTTCCGAGAAAATATTATAGTAAGATAAATGCATCTAGCTTTCTGCTTCTTGGTAGTCATTTTAACTTTAGGAAGTTCCTTGTTTCAGACATTGCTTTGTTATTATTTATCTTGATGCATATTTGTTATGTTTGCTTCTTGTTTGGAAATATTTAATGGTAGCTTCTTATTCTGTACTTTTTCTTATCTTTTTTTTTTTTTTAATAATTTTATTTTTTGAACAGAGGTTAATAAATGATGAGGTGGAGAGAGTTAAAGGGTTCCCTGTAGATACTATTGCACCTTTTAGAGAAAGATTGAAAATGATGGGCCGAGTAGCAAATTTGCAGGATCTTCATTTAAGCACAACAGAGAAGAAGCTTATGAATGCTTATAATGAAAAACCTGTTCTGTCACGTCCACAACATGAGTTTTACTTGGTAATTCTTTTTCTATTTGATAGTTACCTTTTAATAAACATGTTGAAATAATTTGCACAGGTTCTTTTGCAATTTGTTTCCATATTAAGAAACAACATTGATAAGTAGCAGTATTAAGGGTTAGGAATGGTTTATTTTGTACAATACATATGATTCTTATGGTCTCATTGTGTTGCAGGGAGAAAACTACTTTGAGATCGACCTGGATTTGCATAGATTTAGCTACATCTCCAGAAAAGGTTTTGAAGCATTCCAGGATAGATATAAGCTATGTATACTGGATTTTGGCTTGACAATTCAGGTATATCTCTTAATAATACAGGTCTGCTTTTTGTTCTTCAAGATTATTATTACATGGCTTGTGCTTCGGTTAACTTTGAAAATTTTGAACAGGGAAATAAAGCAGAAGACTTGCCAGAAAATATACTATGCTGCATACAGTGGAATAAAATCAACTATAGTAATTACCGTCCACTGGGGCTATAAGCAAAAATTTCTTTTACCTTTGCCAATCGATCAAAAGTTGATCAAGAATACAATAAGTTCTTACCTTTTCTTTATTTTTCTAAAACCCTCATTTGTTGTCCTATTACAACCTATATTTTGCTTGTAATTAGGGTCAAAATAAACTTGTAACCTCCAATTTTGATGAGTTTATCCTTTCATTTTTCGCTTGTATAGAAATATTTAGACGTACAGTTCTCACTATGGTGAAATAAGGAAATAAAAGAAAAGGCACGAAAAAATATATATATTTCATCTCTGGCCCTTGGCTGTTGTTTCAACTTTCATTAAACCCAGTTTAGTTTAGGTCATTAGATGAGGGCACTTTGGACCCTCTAATAGAATGATTCATGTCTCCCTTTCTTAATTGTATTATGGTGTGGAGGCTTTGTTGACATTGATGAAATCCTTAATGATTTTTTCCCCTGTTAGGCTTTTTGATAAAATTATTGATCTATATTTATTCATGCTGGGACAAGCCTCCTGGTCATGTGTTGAATTTTCTTTGTCCTCAAGTAAACATTTCGAGGCATATTAATAAGATTCTTGTTTGAGAAAAAAATTTCAACTTATAATCACGATCCAGAATTAAGGACTGCTTGGTGGATGCTTTTGTGGTTTGATGGTTATGCTTAAGCACCAGTTTTTTAGCTTCTGTGAAGCTCATTCATGCAGAAACAACTGCATTCTTCATTTCTGCAGATCCTTTGAATTCTTTGTTCTGAGTTCTGTATGTTTCTGCTATTTATTTGTTTTCATTTGCCTATTGCATATAACTTCCCTGAATCTCTTGATAATGGCCTATAAAATAATAGAAGATGTCTTCTCCTCAAAACAAAAAATATTTTGATTCTATATATATATATATTTGGAATCAAAGCCCATTTTCCAATTTTTCTTTTACAAACAAGAAGCTAATTTCATGGGATTAAAACTTAACCATTTACAATTTTAGGAAGACATACAGAACTTCAACATCAAGCATTATAATTTCCAAAACATATATAGGCTTCAAAAATATTATTAGTTTATTCCAATTTTCTCATCCTTAATGAAGAGTTGAAAAATGCAAGGGCGAGGTAAGAAATGAAGGCATTGCACTCAAATGAAAGTTCTGTTTTTTTAAGATTTTCATAAATTATCAGCCACAAATCTCGACAAATTAAAACTGTACTCAAAAGAAATGATCAGGATGAAATATGAATGAATTGATACCAAGCATGTGCAATGTAAATATGTAATTTATACAGAAGAAAAAAGAAAGAAATATGTGATTTATACAGGAGGAGAAGAAACAAAAGAAACGGATGAAGATCAGAGATGCTAAGCTGTTGGTCCAATGCATCGCCCGAAAAGTCCAGAGATGCCACACCTTTGGACCTTGTGTGGAGAATGATTGTTTTCCGGTTTAGGTTTTGTAGGAGGAGCAGCAGTGTTTTCTGGTTTAGAAGGTGCTTCAAAGTTGATTGTTGCTTGTGGTTGATCATCATGATGAATCTCCTCATGCCCCGGTGAAAGTGATTCGTCAGGGCTCCTAAAGCTTGGAAGGTTTTCTTCATGCCCTGCCTCCCCTACTGCTGTTGCTGCATTTGCAATAGGCAATCCAGTTTTTGGATCAACTATGTGGCGATCATTCCATATGCGGCCTGATGAGCCCTGTCGCCGGAATGAGACTGATGATCTTTGCAATGTTGTCATTGATCAGAATTCTTTTCCTTTTTCTTTTCTTTGTGTGCCTCTCACTCTCTTAATGGCTTGTTTTATCTTTTTCAAATTGTTTTCTTTTTTAACTAACAAAACGGTTTTCCGTTTTGGGGCTTATATTTTATTTCTTTCTTTCCTAAAAACTTATGGCTGGTCCTTTATTAAAGTTGCCCGAATTGTTTCTTTCTTTCCTAAAAACTTATGGCTGGTCCTTTATTAAAGTTGCCCGATTGGTTGGACGTTTATAGTTTCATTGCCTCAGAGACATAAGTTGCCCTCCCATGGAGTTTAAGTGATACTTCATTATAGATATTACGATTAATGGTATTGCTAAAAATAGGTTCTAAACGCTTAAGAGCTATGATCCGTTGATTCATTGCCAAAATTATATTTTGCTCCATCTGTTTTATCAGAATCTGTTCTGTCACCGGCCCATTTCGCCCGGATCTCAGTATAACTTCTTAAATTATATGCATGGCATTATATGCATGGCATTATATGCATGGCATGGGGGGAAATGGTTTTCTTTTTTTTGGTGTAAATCACAGGTATCTGTATTTGGGTTTATGACTAATCCTGCTCAAACCAGGTAAAGCTCTTGGTTCTCGATTCACAGTACTTAAGTACTTAAGGGGAAGTGCCGAACCACTTGAATCAACAATCGTTGGTGAACGGTTTTCTCATCTCTAAAATCAGAACCCAGAACTACACATTCAGGCTCCGATCCAAGCATATACCATATCATTTGACATTTGAATTCACCATTGATCATACTACCTTGGAGGAATCGGATTCCATACAAATACTTTAAATGAAAACAAATTATTAGTCAGAATATCATAGTTTTCGGAAGAAACTTACCACCTAGTTCTCGCAAAATGTCCATAAATATCTAAATAATCAGGGTCGCAAACTATACTAACTCAGTCATCAAAAGAGACATCTAGAAATTCAGGAAATTGAGAACGTATCTCACTGTCCCTATCCAAGATTTCATCAACAAATGAACTTGCTGACGTTGAAGAAGCATCAGGATGGATGTTGACTTGATTCATTGTTGAAGAGCTGTAATCATATGCTCCAAAGGCCTCAAGTTCACCACTGGCTTTGCATTGGGATATTTCTTTGTGTTTCATAGTTGAGGATCTTGTTGGTGACATTCCAGGGAATTTCTGCTGTTGTTCCTGCTGAGAGTTTTCATGCAAGAGAGGGACCGTAAGGAGAAACTCACTCCAACTAAAGGGAGAAGAAGTTGGTGTGATTTGAGACTCGGATGCCTGGAAAGAAGAGGACTGCGGTGAAGTTAATTTTGAGAAAGCAGTCGATGTCGATGATGAGCAAGAAGAGGTGACTTCACTGAAAAAGTTTGTTTGGAAAGAGCCTCGATTGCTGATTCCTTCACCCTGAGCCAAAATGTGCCATGGAAGGTTATGTGCAGTGGATGAATTATCGTGGACTGGCTCTGTCATTGGCTCCATGACCATGCAGTTCCTTTCTATCCCTTTGGGGATTGAAGGTGGTTCAACCTTTGGAACCATTGTGTTTCTCAAATTCTTGCCAAGGGACCCAATAGAATTAGCAGTGTCCGGGAGGCTGTTAATGTTTCCATAATCAGAGAGAACCTGAGAAATTGACTTATGAGTTATAGGATCAATTCCCATCTTGGAAAGCTTCTTTCTCAGCGTAGTGTTCCAGTAGTTCTTCACATCATTGTCTGTTCTTCCTGGAAGATGTTTTGCAATCAATGACCATCTGCACCACCAAAACTAAACGATGAGTCCCCTTTCGTTTTTGTTCTCTCTCTATACTTTTGTATGAGAGAGAGATATAGAGAAAGAGAGATCACTAAATTTGCATCATTAACAGAAAATAAAAGCCTGTTTGGTATAGTGACCAGTTGCATATATATCCACAAAGAAAGTTTGTTTATGACAAAAAGACCTTAAAGAACTCCTCATATAGTAAAATGCTGGCAAAATGGAAAATCCAAGCATTTAATCTCAAAATTCTTGATAGTGATTAGAAAGAAAGGTAGGATAAGACATCTAACACTAATCTTTATCTCTTCAGCAAAGGTTTATTCCAAATTTTGTATTATAATAAAACAGCACCTTTTGAACAATTCAAAGCCTTGATAACAACAAACTAGAGCTGGATATCATCACTTCTGGCATGAAACTGAGAAAGAAATGAGTGATTACTCAAATGGGATTCAAAGAAATACACAGAAAAATAAGGAGAAAACAAAGAGAAGAAGCAGAAAAACCTGCTGCCAATAAGTTCATGAAGATTGATTATGACTTGTTCCTCTTCAGGAGTGAAGCTCTCATGCTTAAGATCAGGCCTCAAATAATTAGTCCACCTAAGTCTGCAGCTTTTTCCACATCTGTTTAATCCTACAGAAAAACTCATGCAGCAAATCAGTTGTTCTATGTGTATGATGCAGTATCATAATTACTACATTTAATAAATCTTCAAGAAGAAGAAGAAGAAACCTGCTTTCTTTGGAACCAAAGTCCAGTTGCCAATTCCATGGTTGGAAACATAAGCAAGAATCCTGGCATCTTCCTCAGCAGTCCAAAGGCCCCTCTTAACATTGGATTTATCACAGCAAGGAGGTCTTCCCATTTGATGATGAGTGATAAAATGGTGAATAATGTAATGGTGATGCAATTGATTCTATTTTTTTTTGGGAGATTTATATTTAAGAGAAAAATAAAGGAACAACTGAGTTTAACAAGTGATAGGGGGGCAAGAAAAGCATGCAAATGGCTCCCAATTCACAATGGGCGAATTTTGCATGATTTTGCATATAACTTATAGCATTTTAATTAGAGGTGTCAAATCGAGTTAATCGGGTAGGTTTCGGGTTCGGGTCAATCAGATCGGGTCAATTTGGGTCAAAAGATATTTTCGGGTCATTTCAGGGTTCTGGTCTTTCGGGTCTCGGGTCATTCGGGTTTGGGTTTTGGGGGTTTTGTCCTCGGGTTTGTCAGGTTTCGGGTCATTCGGGTTTCGGGTTCGGGTTTTTCGAGTTTGACCATTGGGTCTTTCAGGTTACAGATTTTTTGAGTTTTATGTCATTTGGATTCAATTTTTTTGGATTTAACTCTCGAGTCATTCGGGTTCCCGATTATTTTAAATTGAATTAAAGTTTTAATTTTACAAATTAATACTTAAGAGAGATTTTATCAAAAATATTATTTATTAGATTTGTTATAAATTGTAATTAAATTAATTAAATTTGTAATGTTATAAATGTCTTAATTACGTTAGTAATATTTATAACTTTTTTAAAAATTGTCCTGTAAATTATCTATAGTTTTAAATAAAATAAATATTTAAATTTTTAGTATTTACTAATTCATTTCTAAATTCTAATTGATATATAATAAATTCATTAATATCATTAATATATAATCATGAATTGTCCGTAGTACAATTATAAACTAAGGAACAGAATTTTGATATATAATTACAAACTAAGGAATCAAAATTTTGGCATACAACTACAAAATTTACCAGTTTCCTCTTATTGAATTGAAAATTTAAAAGCTTTTATTTGGTCGATGAATAGGATAGTCGAAAAGAAATAGCTAATAGCTAATAGGCTATCCGAACTGTCATACAGCTGTGGCTACCATAAACCACTAATCTTAGTATCTTATTATCTTAGTGCTAATGACTTTGTTTTGTTCTTTCCTTTCTAAGACTTGTATATAGACTATACTTTATAGTGATTAATAATTAACATCACCCACTTCTACATAATAGAACAAGTTGCACACGCACTACATTCGGCATTCTCATTAAATTATTTGTTTTGGCGAGAACTAAATTATAAGGAGAAAATATATGACAACATATTGAAATTTTAATTTCAAATTTTAATGTTTAGATGCTTTTTGTTGGATAGATAATTCACTAATTTGATATGAACATTAGTAATTTATTAATATTACCATAATTTATAAATTTTCTTAGTTAGGATGGAAAACTGTCATTCACATGAAAAAATTTATTTATTGATTTAATCAGTAATGATGAAATCAACATGGCCTTTTGTAAATTCTCAAATTTTCCTTAATAATGTTCATAATTAATATTATTAAATTTAAGTAATAATATTCTCTAAATTCATATAATTCAATCATAATAATAAAATTTAAAAAACTTGATTATGAAAAAATATTTTTTTAAGTTCACTTTGATCAAAATTTTATCAATTATTTATTTTTATTTTCTTTATCAAATTTATCTATTAAATTTGAAGTTTAGGAGGTATATAAAAATACTCCATTTATCCCTCTTTGACTATCACAATTAATCGTTTCATATAAGGCAAAAGAAGTAGTTATGGTACAAAATTTCATACATATTTACATTGACTTTCTTATTTTATCCTTATCTCTCTTCTTCTTTAATTCTCTCTCCTATTTAAGAAAAATATTCATTTAAGAGAAAAAGAAAGTAGTTTGAAAGCGTAATTTTGAAAAATTAATAAATAATGCTGGTATATAGACAGATAAAAAGGAATAAATAAAGCTTCTAGAAACAAATAAAGCTTCTAGCAGGAGGCAGATAAATAGGAATAGAGGGAGTATTTCATTAGTTTGTCGGGTTCTTTCGGGTTAGATTCTCGGGTTTTTCGGGTTAGATTCTCGGGTCAATCAGGTTTCGGGTCAATCGGGTTTCGAGATTATTGGGTTTCGGGTCTATCAAGTTCCGGGCCAATCAGGTTACGGGTCAATTGGGTTCGGGTCGTTTACTTTTTTTAGTCAAATTAGGTCGGGTTAGTTTCGGGTGGGTCGAGTTATCGGATTCGGGTCAACTTTTGACAGCTCTAATTTTAATGTATTCATATAATTGTTCACTTGGAAGGTAATTTTTCCCAAATATTGCTTTTATCTAAAAAGGTTGTAGTAATCCAAATTTCATTATCAATTAATTTTGAATCTTTCATTTTTATTTTCTTTATTCTTTTCTCGCAATTCCTTTTTGAAGTTTTCAAAAAAAAAAAGAACTTGTAGAACAGGTTCTTGATTGAGAGGTGAGGAAACGTTACAAACACCGTAAGGAGGTGTAAGAGGCGACGGAGAGGAAGACCGGAGCAGACCCTGAGAGATGAGTGTGTAGTGGCAGGTGGTGTTTCAGCCTTTGAAGGCTGGAGATTTGAAGTTTGTAATGTATTTGAATTTCAAAGCTTTTGGAATGTCAAATGTGTAGGTTCTTTAGCTAGAATTTCATCAATCCCCTCAAGTGTCAGAAGAAGACTATTTATAGGCAAAATAATTAAGTAACCACCATTTGGAAGTTCCTTCAAGCAAGTCATGTTTATAAAAACATGGGATAGTGGGTTTTATGGGTGGTGAGTGGCGAGTAAATCATGGGATAGTGGAAATAGATGTGCTACAAATAAGGACCCATTATTTAATAAAAAAATCAACTAGCATAATTAGGAGGGGTTGTGAGGAAGGTTACATCACTCTTTCTTCAGAGAAAGGTTAGGAGGGGTTCCCAACTACCTCCTAGTTTGAGCCTCCAAGTCAAACCCTCCAGCACAGCCCATGATGGGGTTGACCCTGAGACCCTGCCACACATCTTGGGTCAACACCATCAGTTATGTGAAATTTATAATGTCGACAAAAATCAACATCTACATTTTGCCCCCTGCATAAGGAATTTAAACATCAGAATTTTCTTATGCATGTGATAATAAGAAAGTATGTAATATCATGGTATGTCCTTGCATCCATGCGTAATATGAGGTGAGAAGCATATTTTTTTTCTATGTTTTTGAGAAAAAATGGAGGTCTGTGGTTGAAGCGGAGAGTGAGGGCTTCCCGTGGTACGGTAAGGTACGCAGGGGCAGGCAAGCCCTCTGGTAGGTATGTAAATCGGGCAAACCATGTACATCCATGTAGGGGCAAGCATCCCACACATATGCGCAGGGGCAGGCAAGCCTCACGCATAACTTAGGGGCAGCAAGCCCCACGCATGCGCAGGGGCAGGCATCGCGCATAGCGCAAGGGCAGCAAGCCCCGCGCATGTGTAGGGGCAGGCAAACCCGGCGCATGCGCTGGGGCAAACAAACCCCGGGTATAGTCCTGGGGCAGGCAAACCCCATACATGCGCTGGGGCAGACAAACCCCGCGCATAGAAAGTCCTGTTCACAGTAGGATAACTATTTAGCAAGTTATTTAGACAATAAGAATTCTATTGAACAAAAACACTAAATCCCTATAAATAACCCCTTTATCTTTTATGAGAGAGTTAAGCACATTAACCATCATGCTAAACTAATTTTTCTTTTTTTAAAGAAAGTTAAAGACAATATGTAATTATATACTTATCTTGCACCATTGGTGTTTCTGCCCTCGGGTTTATGGCTCTTCTAGGATGGTGGATTCTTACCCCTTCTAGGGTGATGGATTCTTGCCCCTTCTGGGGGTGATGGATTCTTGTCCCTTCTAGGATGGTGTACTTTCACCTTTATAAGGAAGTGCGCTCTTGACCTCACTAGGGAGGTGCATTCTTCCTTCTTCTGAGTGGTGCACTCTTGCCCCCTCTGAGGGTCCACTCTTACCTTTACTAGAGAGGTGCACTTTTGCCCTCTCTAGGGAGGTGCACTCTTGCCCCCGTTAGGGAGGTGCACTCTTGCCCTTTATTATGGAGATGCACTCTTACCCCTGCTAGGAAGATGTACTCTTGCCCCCACTAGAGAGGTGCATTCTTGCCCCCCATAGGAAGATGTAATCTTGCCCCCGCTAGAGAGGTGCATTCTTGCCTCCCATAGGAAGATGTAATCTTGCCCCCGCTAGAGAGATGCACTCTTGACCCTACTTAAGGAGATGTACTCTTGCCCCTGCTAGAGAGATGCACTCTTGCCCCCGTTAAGGAGGTGCACTCTTGCCCCCGTTAGGGAGGTGCACTCTTGACCCTGCTTAGGGAGATGCACTCTTGCCTCCGCTAGGGAGGTGCACTCTTGCCCCCACTAGGGAGGTGCACTCTTGACCCTGTTTAGGGAGATGCACTCTTGCCCCCGCTAGGGATGTGCACTCTTGCCCCTGCTTAAGGAGATGCACTCTTGTCCCCGCTACCTCGCTAGGGAGGTGCACTCTTGCCCCCTCTAGGGAGGTGCACTCTTACCCCTGCTTAGAGAGATGCACTCTTGCCCCTACTAGGGAGATGCACTTTTTCCCCCTCTAGGGAGGCGCACTCTTGACCCCACTATGGGTGCACTTTGCCCCCGCTTAGGGAGTTGCATGGAGTTACTTATTTCAAAGTAGGGAAACAACATGTAAATATTTGCATGCTTTACATAATGGGCTACCAAGGCCAACATGCATTAAATCAAATCAATTCGCGTCAATGGCCTTGAATACATTTGTAGTGAATAGGCATCAAAGGCCATGGATATAACTCATAAACTTGTTGAAAGCAATAGATAGACATAGTTAAGTGTAGAACATAAACTATGTTTCATTACTTAAATAAATTTCTTTTAAACATAGCAATTGATTTAAAGATAAGAAGAGGATTGCATTCACTTATCTTCCATGAGTAGGTAAGGGGTTAGCCTGAACTCCTACAGTGCCAATAGCTACCTCCCCCATTTGCACCCCTCTGTGGATTAACCTCCGCATATTCCTACATTCGGAGAATGGGTAATTCACCATATGGTGGTAGTCAGAGTATTTTGGATCAGCCTTCTCTTGATTGGTTGGAAGTTTTGCAGCATAAGGGAGATTAACTTGTCCATCTTTTATCCATTTTTCCAAGAGGGTACGCACCCTCTCTACCAGGATTGGAAAAGGGGGGTGCGTCATCTCCTTGATTTTCCCTACTTTGAAAGTCCCTCCTAAGATGCTTAATAGATTTGTCTTCTATCTTCTCAACTTGTACAGCATGTACTGTGGGGGTATTCCTCCTATACCTGTTCAACTCTTTCTGTCTTTGAACAGTGTTATTGGTCCTGCGGGCTGCCTCTACCAAAGTAGCAAAGGTGGGGAGAGATAAGTTCTCCAGATGCATATGGTACTCATCAAACATTCCTTGTATGCACACCTTCACCAACTCCTTCTCATCATGCGCATCATGAACATCCAACACCCTCTCCCAAAATTGTTGGATGTATTCCATAAGGTCCTCCTTGGACTTCTGATATTCCCTTCCCAAGTCTATGAGTGTCACCTTCTCTTATGTAAAGAAGAACTTCTCCTAATGCACATCTGTTTCCAGGACTCTATAGACCCAGGGATCAAATTCACATACCAGGGGTATGCCTTGCCAGTCAAGGACTTAGAAAATTCTTTCAATTTCAAATCATCATCTAGACCTACAACCCCTAACGTCTCCATAAATTTCATGACATGCTCCCTGGCATCCCCACTCTTTCCATCAAACAACTTAAATTTTGGGCTGGTGTAGTCGTTGGGGTAAGGTTTGGCAGCAATTCTAGCTAGATAAGGAAGCTTAAGGTCAAATTCAGAAAAAGTGAGGGTTTTATTTTGTTGTTCCAGTAACTGTTGAATCTCCTCTCGGGTAATGTAAGTGTTGGTATCCATGTTAACTGCATTGGAAGTACCAAGGTTAATGGCAAAGGTTTGGTTTTGGGCATCATTTGGTCTATCATTGTTAGCCTCAGACGTGTCTCCACCTACATTATAGTTTCCGGCAGCGTCTGGGCCTTTTTCATTGTCACCTGTATCTCCCTTATAGGCTGCCTAAGACAACTAAGTAATCCTTTCTTCCATGGCAGCCATCTTTTCATTGTTGGCTTTCATCATACTCATAATTTCAACAATATAAGAAGGAATTGTAGAGTTGTTGTCACTCATTGTCGCTCACGATTTTTTTAGAGCACCACTTCTATGATCGCTCCTCCCTGGTGGAGTCGCCAAAATGTAGAACATGTTCTTGATTGAGAGGTGAGGAAACGTCACAAACACCGTAAGAAGGTGCAAGAGGCGATGGAAAAGAAGACCGGAGCAGACCTTGAGAGATGAGTGTGTGGTGGTAGGTGGTGTTTTCAGCCTTTGAAGGCTGGAGATTTGAAGTTTGTAATGTATTTGAATTTCAGAGCTTTTGGAATGTCAAATGTGTAGGTTCCTTAGCTAGAATTTCATCAATCCCCTCAAGTGTCAGAAGAAGACTATTTATAGGCAAAATAATTAAGTAACCACCATTTGGAAGTTACTTCAAGCAAGTCATGTTTGTAAGAACGTGGGATAATGGGTTTTATGGGTGGTGAGTGGCGAGTAAATCATGGGATAGTGGAAGTAGATGTGTTACAAATAAGGACCCATTATTTAATAAAAAAAATCAATTGGGATAATTAAGAGGGGTTGTGAGGAAGGTGACATCACTCTCTCTTCAGGGAAAGGTTAGGAGGGGTTTCCAACTACCTCATAGTCTGAGCCTCCAAGCCAAACCCTCCAGCACATCCTATGATGGGGTTGATCCTGAGAACCTGGCATACATCTTGGGTCAACACCATCAGTTATATGAAATTTATAATGTTGACAAAAATCAACATCTACATAACTCAAATATATTTTCTTCATTAAGATGCAAACTTATATAATCTCATTCGAACATGTTCTATTGCCATGGAAAAGTATAGGAGGATTGAGAAGTTGTTTACTCCCTCCATTCCTAAATAAGTATTGTTTTTTAGCTTAACACATGGATTAAGGAATCCTAAAATTTAGAAACAAATTTCTTCTTATGTCAAGTTTACCCTTGTATTGGAATTCTTAACTCCTATTAAAACACACACTCTCTCTCTCTTATAAATAAACTTCATTCAATATAATTAGTTAGGAAGAATATGGGTAAAATTAGAAAAGAAGCAATTAATGAACCATAGAATTCTTAAAATGACACTTATTGTGAAACAAAAAAAAATCTTCAAAAACGACACTTATTTAGGAATGGAGGGAGTATTAAACAAAGATAAATTAAAATAATTCTGTATAATTAGTTCTTTTTTTTGTTCATAAAAGTAATTTTGTATAATTATGTTTTGATGTATCTAAAACAGCAATTGTTAACTAATTAATAATTAGCTAGCGTACATGAGTATGTCCACAATTCTGTTTGTAAAGTCTAAAAATTCCATTATAAGTGCATGAAATAATACGCCTTTAAAATATTTATCAAGATTTTGAATGCACCATCCACGTTATATTTACTGTGAGTTTTGAGAAATTTGAGATTAGTACATTCAGCAATGGCGTGCCCTGTATAATCGCATTAACAGAAATTTGTGACTAATTGATTCTTTTTTTTTTTTACGGCAAGAAAACACTGAATTTTTTATGTTCATATGCTTTAATTTCTAAAAAACCCTTTTGCTTGGGAAGTCAATTGATATAAAAGCTTCCGAAAATCTAAACTGAGAAAAAAGCAGGCTCTTTGGCTGTATGCTTAAACAATATGTTGCCACAGGTCTCCCGCTTCGTTCTAGAGCCTAACCTGTAATGGGCAGCATTTGCATGTTCACCACTGATGTGGTATCTGTCCAACTGATGGTTGAATGACAATTCAAACTCTTTAATGTGTTCTCAGTCCAAAGATGAGATTCGTTTACTCACCGCGGCAAATCAACTTTCAAAAAGGAAAACAAAATAGAGATGATGGCAACCGCCATATATGACATTTAGCATACAAAATGTGTGCCCATTGGGCATTACTCATGTATCAGTCTGTACAACTATTAAATGGTGAACCATGGCATTCATTAAAGAACCGGAGAGAGCCCGGGAAAGAAGTTTCTAGGAGGAGCACACCTTACAACTCTTCCTACAGTATCCGTATGACTCCTCAGAACCCACCATGTAAATAGGATTCTTTTCACACTCACCAGCCTTAGCCCACATAGGGCAGTTCTCATTCTCATCAACACAATCCCCATTTGCAGAGCGCCTCTCCATTTTATCAAAGGACCTGACATGAATCCACTTCGTCGCAGACCATTTCTCACCTTTTATCACCGGACAACTCCCATGCAAACTGTTTGCATCAGTAGTAGCATCAGGATGAAGACTGAAGAACAATAATGCATCACCTTTTCTGGGTTTGACTGCAAGCATATGCAGTACAGTTGTCAGATACCAACAATTACATGGTTGAATTTCGAATGCTACAATTTAAAGAACAATCAAATCAGAAAGCCACATGGAAGTTTTGTGGTAACATTCACAGAATTCATCGAAATGACAGATCAGTCGACAATCCTAGAAGTGGGACTATATATGATAAAATATATAACAGATAAACAATGATGCTATGATAAAAGATATGCAGACAAACAACGGCATATGCAAAGTCCGCTGCCCGGTCCAAGAGGACCAGGACCAAAATGCACTTTCAATGAACTGATTTTCAATATTTGTTATACTAGGGATTCTTTTATTTAGAATAAAAAACAAAGTTCCATGCAGAGGTTGATATATGATCTAGCATATTAAATCTGATAAGAGTTAAAATAAATATTATAGTGGTTTCCACCCAACATATGAAGGGTTATACCTGCATATCCATTTTTAGCACAATCTGACCAGCTGTCATCCTTGGGCTGAGCAAGTTTTCCCTACGGTAAACAAAGAACAGGATCAAAATAAAATGTAAATAACAGAAAAAACACAGGCCATAAGAAAACTTGATTAATCAGCAAAACCTTACCGCTGAATTTGGAAAGACGGTTTCCCCACCACTCTCAACATCAGACAAATACATCAGTACAGTGGCAATTCGATGACCACCTAGCTCCTGGTTAACCTTGTCATGAAAATAATCAAAATGTGGCTCATACTTCTGACCATGCTCATAGTGCAGTATTTGCAAGGATTCCCCATTCTCTGTTTGTAATGCCATGTTCAAGGAAGATGAGCAAAGGTCCTTCCACATAAGAAGCTGTAGGGTACTAACAAGCAGTCAGAACCATACCTACTGGAAGAAATGTCCATGCAGCAATCCTAGCTTCAATATCAGCAACTACTTCATCCTTCACATGACAAACAAAGGAAACCATGTCAGCCATTGAAGTTCAGGAATCAGAACATGCAACACTTTCTAAATATGGTCCATAAACATACACGATTCAAGTCACCACCATAAGCTAGAGCAAACAATATCTGAAATTAATGTAACATGTAACCTATTATTGCATGGTTGAATCCATGACGGTAATTTTATGGCATGTGTTTAAAAGGTCATGGCTACAACCAATGTAATTTACTCACAACCAATCAGCTCAATGAAGCAACAGATTCTTTCAGTTAAGAACCCTGATATTGAGTTTGAAAGAACCATGAGGGAACGAGCACAATTACACAATGCATCATTATGTAGCAGAGTACCACCAAATATTTATCATTTATGAAGAATACAGAAAACAACTTTCCATAAAAGCCTTTTGAATACATCTTTTGAACAGAACATCTAATAAAGAATGCCCAACAATTCTGCGATTAAGTGGTTCAAAACTCAGAAGTACTCCACAAGTTTTGGTTAATATGATCAAATCTGTCAACAGCAAATGCAAGTTCACAAAAGACGCACACTCAAATGGAAGAAAAATTAGGGAAACCTTTAGAGTTGAGACTAATCAGGGGCGGATTTACAGTGGGGGCAGTGGGGGCAGCTGCCCCCACTGAAATCCTACAATCCCCTTTATATATGTACAAAATTTAGTTCAGAATTTCTTGTTCTTTATTATTACCCCCACTCAGTTAACATATTACCATAGAAATATATGATACTCGATCTAAACTCAAATAATAAAAGGGATAAAAGAGAGAAAAGACAACTATTTGTTATATTTTTTTTCTTTCGGGTCCCATTGTTACCATCTTCTCTTTCATTTCAATCTTTTTCTCTCTTTTTGATTTCTAGTTAGGTTCCACTATCTTTACTTCTCTATTACATTTTTGTGTGTTATTTAAAATTTTTTTTTTCAACCCCATACCCATTAGTCACCATCTCTATATATTTCTCTTTCCTTTCTCCAATAAAAGTTGAATTAAAGTGAATCATTTTTTCATCAAATATTTAGTAAATGTGATTTTTTAATTAATTTATTATTATTTTATAATTTCTTAATATGATGAAATATTTTATTGTTTGAAATTTTTTATAATGATGGAATCATTTAATTTAGAAATTAGAAATCATTGAATTTATTTATATTTATATGAATAGTAATTAACATTTAAATTTAATACTAATATCTTACTCTATTTTGAAATTGAAGAAAATAGTTAACATTTTTTTAGTTATTTGTTCATTATGATATTAATTTATTTAGTATATTGATATACAAAATATAGGATATGTAATTATATTTTTATAAGTATAATTAGTGATTTTCGTATAATTCCATTTGAATATAATTTTTTTATTCCTTTGGAAACTATAAAACTTATTTATTAATTATGGAGAAATATCTTACAAAGAGGAAGTCATCAATTTTAGAGTATTCTTATATATATGAATGATTGATTGGTTATCTATATAAAGAGAGAGAGAGAGAGAGAGAGAGAGAGAGAGATCTATATATATATATATATTTCGTAATATTGCTAATAAAAAGATTTTACAATGCTACAAGCTATGAATCTGTAGAAAACAATTGTATTTGTAGTGCATTATCTTTTTGTAACATGTTTTATAATTATGCACTTGACTTATATTATGCATTTGGATTATGTTTTATTTATAGGTTTTACATCACTCTCTTCCAATAAAAATGTTATTTATTGACTTTTTTCTCATCAAACTTTTCAAACTATGACTTCTATATTATTTTAAATATTTTAGTTATTTAATTTTTATATAAAATACACATATTTAATCCCAAGTTTGTAGAACATTATTTTTATATTATCAAATATAAATATAAAATAAAATGAAGCCAAAGTTCAAAAAATTTGACTTAAAAAAATCAATAAGTGACAATTTTAATGGGATAAAAATAATTAGTATTAATTTTGCCCCCATTACTTAAAATTTCTGGATCCGCCCCTGAGACTAATGATCCATTATTATGACATAATTCTATATGGCTGGATGCTTAATCTTCACTTCAGAAACCACAATAAGATTTGATTTCAGAAGGTACAAACTCCCAATTCAGCCAAAAAGAAAATTAGATATAAAAAAATCAGGTGGGGGATCTAAATTCAACATTGAAACGGCATTCCTCTTCTCACATTAACAGAATTTCAACTAATTTATATATACATATATACATACATATATGTATATATATACACATATATGTATGTATATAAGGCAATTCCATTTATACCTGAGCTTTCTGAAGAAACATGCCTGAGCTGGTTCGAACTTCACTTTCAATGCTTTGACCAGATTCATTATCTGCCACCATTGACTTCTCTAGCTTATCCTTAGCCTAAAATAAACACAAATTTTAAACAAAAAAAATGATAATCAAAGTTCTTCAAAAATACTAAAAATAATAATTAAAAACAAAATTGATAACTTACCAGAGTAATTAGGTGATCACATTCATAGCTTGATAAAAATCCACTGTAAATAAAAGCCCTACGGAGAACACATAAAACGAAAAAGCACAGACTTCAGAATCTTTACTGAAATAAACTGAAAAAAAAAAAAGAAATTTCATAATCTTCCCTAAATTAAACTGAAAAAAAGCAGCATTAAAAATGTAAAAATGACAGAAAAAATAAAAGCTACCTAGGGTTCCATGAGAGTTGAGTAACACGAGTCGGATCAAATTGAACTGAAGATGTTCCCCTTTTCATTTTAAGCACAGATCCATTAATCGCAGCCGAAACCAAACATAAATGAAGGAAAACGAGAAGAAACAATCCGAGAAAACACCGAAAATCCATGGGAAAAACTCCTTGTTTGGCTTCAATCTGTAATGGGAAAGACAAAGGGAGTAAAATGAAATTTTCAGAGCAGAGGACTTCGACTTGCGAAGACTTTTTGGCAAAAAAAAAAAAAAACTGTGAAGACTTTACTACTTTGGTGGGTATTTTCTTTTAATTTATAGTCATTTTGTCCCATTTTATTTATTCATTTTTTTTAAAGTATCAATTTATTTGTTTCATTATCACAAATTAATAATTAATAAATTTTAATTCTTATTTTTACTTTTCCTTTTTTTTATTATTATTATATATTTCCTCTGTCCCAAAATATAAGTCCATTTTAAAAAAAAATTTGTTCCAAAATAATTATCCTTTTTATAAAATCAAGATAATAATTTTATAATTTTTCTATTTTATCTTTGTCTAGTCATATTAGAAACCTCTCTCTTAATATATGTCTTCTCTTTAATACAATTAAATAAAGATAAAATATAGTTTTTCTATTTTATCCTTGTCTAGTCATATTAGAAACCTCTCCCTTAATACATGTCTTCTCTTTATCTCTATCTGTTTTTTAATATAATTAAATAAAGATAAAATAGATAAAAATATAAAATTTAACAAATAAAATTATTTTTATTAATTTTGATAAAACGATTAAAATGAACTTATATTTTAAAACAGAAAAAATAATTATATAAAATCCCAAAACTACTTATTTTTCTTTTAAGTCAACAATTTTTTCTTTACTTTTGTGAAAGTCAGTAAAGACCATTAAGAGTTAAGACGGAGTAACTACTAGTAATTTATTTGTATTTAAGGGAGAATTTAATGGGCGCTCATGGGTTTGGTAGAGGCTGAACGGAGGGTCCTTTTGTTGTTACGTGGAAATGCCAAAGGGGAAAAACGTTATGTTCCGGAAGCTTCTTCTCTGCCAGAATAGACTTTAAAAGTTAAAATTAAAAATTGATAACGATCCGTTTACCACTTTCCAGCCAATGGTTTTCCTTTTTTCTCTTCTCCGCAAAACTAAGATAAACTTAAGACAAAAAAGCTTCATCTAAAGTCTAAACTCATTTCTTTTTAACAATAAAGTCATTGTTTGGTAAATTCCTCGTTCTACACCTCTAAATAATAGTATCCCACATTAAAGTTATATTTAGTACATGAAAATATTTTTTATTTTTATTCTTTAAAAATATAAAAAAATCATCATATAAGATATATGTAGTTTATAAAAATGTACGTAGATTTTAAAAAATGAAAATGAAAATAAACCTAAAATTGAGAATAATTTTTTTTATCTTATTTCTAGGTCTATTTTTATTTTTATTTTCTAAAAAATATATACATATCCCCTTACAACACATATCTTAGATGGTAGTTTCTTCATATTTTTTAGAGAATGAAAACAGAAAATATTTTCTCATACTAAACATAGCCTAAATTTTTTAAATTTTTATAAAACTTTACCATAAAACTACATAATTATTTTATTGAAAAACTCTTTTTTTCTATAAAATGTTTTTATTCCATTTCAAAAGTAGTAAAAACGGCTACAATTTTACAAAAGGATCAATGCTCGATGAGCGCAGAGATAGCAATCAAGATTCAAGAAAAACTTTTACCCTAGCAAAAAGATAGCAATCAAGATTCAAGAAAAACTTTTACCCTAGCAAAAGATTTCAATCCTACAGAAATATACTTATTAGAAGGGTTTTACCTTTAATGTTTAAGGTTTATGGGAGATTAATTTTAGGTCGAAAACTTAAAGATACCTTTGATTAAATAAAAAAAACAACATGTTTAAGTTAGATTCCTCTCATTTGAGGTGTGAGACGACTAAATATAGAATTATTCTATCAATTGAATGTTACAACTTCAAAGTCATTGTTTTTGTCTTATTATATTATTATTATATCCGCAAAGAAGGTTTAAATCAAATTAATTAAATGCAGCAAATAAAAGTTAATCAAATGCATGCCACGTCACTTGTCTAAAGTTATACTTCCTCCCGTCCTATTTTGTTTGTCCATATTTTTTCTTTTAAAATCTTAATTTATTTGTCCCTTATAAAAAATAAATAACGAATAAACTTCAATTTTTAATTTTACCTTTCCTTTTCTTTTATTGTTATCATATCATTATACAAAATTTGAAAAATACTTACAAACATCAAGGATAATGTCGAGACGTTTTACCGCTCCGACGATAAAATGACATGGCGTGAAAAATATTTGGGACTAAACAGTCTAAAAACAAATGGAGTCGCCACTAACCTTTTATTTGTAATAGGTATGGTTAGTCACCTACTTGTTTAACCCAACGTAAATCTAGAAAGATTACGTCAAGCTAAGGAAAGAAACTGGTCTACGAAAAAAATTTTAGGTTCGTGAGTCGGTTACGCTTGGGGAAGGATTAGCACCCCCAAGACGCCCGGAAATCGGTACCACAAAAGTCTTAAAAATATTTTACTTAGGAAATAATAATAAAATGTGTTTAAAATCATTTTAGGAAAAACATAATTTCGAATGTTAGAATAAGTATTCCTTTTAATATGGGACAAAAATCTCCTTGAAAAGTTAAATCCAAAAAAAACTTAATGTCGGAATGAACATTCCTTTTAATGTGAAAATCCATAGCCCAATTTCGAATTTGAAGAAATTTCCTACTTAGAATGGAGATTCAATTTCTAACTAGGAACAAATATTCTTCAAAAAAAATCAAAGTCAAATTTAAAAATGAGGATAAATATCCTTTTGAAAAAAAAAGGTTTAATTTTAATTTTAGAAAGTCTCAATTATGAGAATATTAATTAAAACCTTCTAGAAAACATTTTGCAAAAAAGTTGGAATAAACATCCTCAAATTCGTGTTTTAAAAATCACATTAAGAGACTTTAATTATGATTTCTCAAACTAAAACCTCTTAGAGAGATTTAATTTTGAAACTATGTCGGAATAAATATTCCTTTTAATTTGATGAAGGGGAATAGTTTGACAAAAATTTAGTTTAATAGGAAAATATTTTGAAAAAATTAAAAAAAGGATAAAAGAAAATAAATATTCCCTTTTATTGCAAAAGAAATAAAAAGAAATAAAAATAAGAAAAGAGATTTTGAAAGTGATTTTTTCATAAGATTTGGATTAATTTGAGAGGCCTTAATTATAGTTGGGAAAATTAAGATCTCTCCAAAAAACTTTAAAACATGTTTTGAAATTAATGTTGGAATAAATATTCCTTTTAATTTAATTGGGCTTCTTAAACAAGAGATTTTCTTAAAATGAAATAAAACATAAAACATAAAAGTAATAAATAAATAAATAAAATAAATAAAATGAAAATGAAAAAAGGTTTTGGAATAAACATTCCTTTTGTAAAAGGAAAATTTTTTGGAGTTCATTTACAAATTTTAAGAAATTAAAGAAGATCATAAACATTATACATGCTTTTTATGAAAATTACATGAAAAAACATATTTTTTAATTTTGAAGGGATGAAAAATTCTTCCGGGCCCGATCGGACTCTCGATTAGACACCGAAATAACCTCTCATCGGAGAAAACCTTCAGAAACCTCGGACTCCCGAGGTACCCTCCGGTTACCCCATGCATATGAATTTTTGAAAACCAATGTTCTAACTTTAATTATACATGAATGAGACAAGGAAACATGGGTTAGTATATACATACACAATTAATTACATAACAGATAAGTAAACTTAATTTAAATAAACACATATATAAAGCCAAAGATGTAATTTTATACAAAATTCAATTCATAACTTAACAAACATGTAGGTAAGGGCAAAAGAGTAATTTTACACGCATGATTAAATTAAGACAGACACGGATTTAAGGGCGAGAAAGTAATTTAACAAGATCATAATTAAATATTAGACTAAATATGCATCTATTCAAACTTAAAAATACAATAATAAAAATTTTTATAACCAAGATTAATTTTTATTTAAATTTTTAACCTAAACAGGTTTGAAGATGCAAACTTTACAGTCAAAATTAAGTTTTTAACCTAAACAGGTTCTAAAGATACAATCTTTACAGTCAAAATTAAATCTTTAACCTAAACAGGTTTAAAGTTGCAATCTTTATTAACCAAGTTTTCATCTTTAATCAAGCAAAAATACCCACAAGCAAAAAAATGTAATTTTTAATTCTAGGTTTAACATTTAACTAAGCAAACAAGTTAATCAACTTAAAGTTATGATCTTTATAATCAAGATTATATTTTTAATCAAACAAGAATGTGAAAATACAATCTTTTTAATCAAGATTAAGACTTTCAACTAAACAAACACATGGAATAGGTAATGCAAATTTGAAAAATAATAAACAAGAATACAAAACAATGAAAGTTAGGAATTTTTTTGCATAATCATGTAAATAATTAAGAGAAATGGCACATTAGCAAAAAATAACATAAGATAAATAGGCAAGTAAAAAGAAATCATCTTGAATATATTAGAAGCACATATTAAACTAAGCAAATTATTTAGCAATATACAAAAGCTTTATAAATCACAAACATCATCATAAAAAGAAAGTTAACAAATTTAACAAGCCAAAGCAAGAATGTATTAAAAGTAAAAAGAAATGATCTTGAAAATAAAGCTAAGAACTTTACCTAAAAAGATGAAGTTTTGTACCGAAACAAAAAAGGAAAGATAATAATGACTTTGTGGAGAAGAGAATGGCCAAGATTGATAATCAAAAAGCCTTTTTTCTCTATTTTTCTCTAGCCAAACCGTTTAAAATAAATCAAGAAGAAGAAAAGAGAAAAAAATTTTCGGACTCTCTTTCTCTCTTCTCCTCTCACCTTTTTTTGGTGTTTTGTTCTTAAAAAAGGAAGGAAAGAAAAAATGAAGTCTCTATTTAAGGAAAAAATACTAAAACTCTAGCTTTTCCACGTTCTCTGCTCTCCGTTTCTTCTATTCTCTCTTTCAAGGAAGACTAAAGCTCTCCTCCTTTATGCTCTCTCTTCTCTGTTCTTTTTTTTTTCTCGAAGAAGGCTGAAGCTCTCCTCGTTCCTCTCCCCTCTCTGTTTCTGTTCTCTTTTTTTTTTGGAAGAATGGCTGAGGCCCCCTTTTTCTTTTCGTGCTCTCTTCTTTTATAGCCGAATGGAATCCCCCTTTTATTGAAAATGATTTGAGTCCTTTTTTATTGTGCTGATGAGCATGATTGAAGATGGGTTAGCAATAATGGTGGATGGGCGTTATGGGTTGTATTGACAGATCTGTAGCTGGCGCTATGGGTTGCTGACATGAAGAAACATGGCGTCAAAGTTGAAGACAGATGGCTTGCTCGATTTCATAGAGTGACTCCTAGAGCTTGGCAGTAGCATGGGCTTCAACTTTAACATCACAGCTACCTTGCCATTTTCATACATGATAATAGATTCCCATGAGGAGCTTGCAGAATCCGTAGCTCGCAGTTTATACTCGGAAGAAGCAACCGTTGATGGCAAAGCTCCAGCACCTTCTGTTGACAACAATTTCAATATATCTTCAGCAAGTGAATTTACATTCACTGATGCAGAAAGCGGGAAAAGAAGAATGACACGGGGAGGGCTGGTCGATCCACGTGAAGCCCTTTTCTCTTCCAAAAAAGCTGCCCTTTTCTGCTATCGTAACATCTTGCTTTGCTGAAGCCGAGCAGCTCGGGCTCCTTTCGCTGCATTTCGGTCTGATTTTGCAATCCGATTCTTGTAAGTAGCTTGCTCGAGCTGTGGTCCCCGACGGCAAGAGAGAGAAGGCCAAACAAAGGCTTACAACCGATGGCTTTACAAGCCAGCCATATAGAACAGGAACCAAAGGCTTCCACTGAATGTACTTCTTATCAACACTTGGTTGTTGAGCCCTTTTTTTTCTCTTCCATTTTACCAACACTCTGTTGTTGCTGCTGCTGTTTTGTTGCTGAAAAAAAATAGCTGCTTTGCTGGAAAGGTTGCTGGTGGGTGCTACAGTGAGCTGCTTGGAGGAGGAAGAGGCTGTGCGGCATTCGGTGGCTGCTGTTGCTGTTTTGGTGGCTGTGGAGCGGTGCAAATATGCTAGCAAAAACATTGCTGTTTGAAGTAGAGGTAGCACTAGCTGCTGCTGGAGTCGGTGGTGAAAGTCCCATTGTATTTTCTGGTATTTCTGAACTCTGAATTGACAAACCCGGAGACACTACACTTGTAGTAGACAGTGTTAAAGGCTGCGGTGGCGGTGATGTTGCTGTTGTTGCTGCATTTGGCGTTGCTCATGTTTCTGCTGTGACGATGCTGTCGGCCATGGCTGTTACCCATGCTGTTCTTCTTGTTATGGTTACCGTGGTGGTTTGCATGGGAGGAAGGGTGAGCGAGAGAGTGTTCTTACGAGAGTGTTGCTGGCTGCTGTGGCAGCTGTAGACTCGAGCCATTGTTGCTGTAGGGGCTACTGCCGTGATTGTCGTGGCTGCTTTGTTGCCGCTGCTACTGATGATGAGTGCTGCCGTGGAAGGAAGCGGTTGAAGTCGTGGGAGGTGCTGCCGATGCTGCAGCTAGGAGAGCAACCGTCCTTATAGCTATGGTGGTTGTTGCCACCGAAAACAATGAGAGGAGGGAAAGGGAGCGAAAGGAGCTGCAGTGGTGGCTGTTGGTGATGGGTGGCATGGCTGGAGGCGAGCAGCTGGTTGAGGGTGGTGGCTTGGTTGCTGTTGATGATCGAAAGTAGATGCATGGCTGAAGTCGTTCGAGAGGAACAAGCTGGCTGCCGCGCCTGTAGTTCGGGTTGAACCTGTTTTGAACTAGAGATAGAACTTGCAAGTAGACAGCTTGCTCGACGAGAATACTCAGGTCCTTTGCAACAAAAGCGGCTCCACTTAAGGCTCCAATTGGCACGTGTACTGCTGCCATGGATATTTGAAGAGATGGGTCTTTTCCTTGTTTGCTTTTGTTTTTTTTTTGGTATATATATATACACATATATATATATGTACACATCTATAAATATAAATATATATATTCATAAACATATATATTTATAAATATACATATATGTATAAATACGCACATGTACATATATACATATATATATTTCAAATCATAACCGAGTTGACTCGGCTAGCCTTTAGCTTGCTTTGCATGGGAGCTGATTCAACTCGGCCTTGACTTCTCGGTTTCATATTCAAAATTACCTGTGAAGTAAACAAAATGGAATTAAAATAAAATAAGATAGAGTAATAATAATAAATAAATAAAAAAAGGAAACTAAACTTAAAAAGGATAAATAAAATAAAATATAGAAATGGTCAATTAATTAATTGACTAATTAACCAATTAATCAATTAATTAATTAATTAGAATTTTAGAAATAAGTGTCTACAGTTGCCCCTCTTTGATTGTTTCTTAATGATCTAGAAGTGTAAGCTTCTAGATAATTAGGAAATAAGCAAAGATGTAGACACCTTTTACTCAACATGCACTAAACAGTATTGACGTTTTGGAAAAGATCACTCTTAACTGAAATAATTTTTAAAAAATCAAGGGAGTCGTTCTAAACAGAACTAATTTCGAGAAAATCATCTTAAATAGAAGAAACTGTCCCAAATAGGAACAATTTCGAGGAAATCGCCCTAAACAAAAGCGATTTTAAATTTTGAAAAATTGTGCTAATTTTGTGAAAACTATTCTAAACAGAAGTGATTTTAAATTTGAAGAAATTATCCTAAACAGAAATAATTTTGAGAAAATCATCCTAAACAGAAATGATTTTAGACTTTGAATTAATTGCTTTAAAAAAAACACTTTTGGGAAAACCGTCCTAAACAGGAATGATTTTTAAACTTTGAAAGACTTGCTTTTAAAAAGATATGCTTTTGATAAAACCATCCTAAACAGAAATGATTTTAATTTTGAAGAAATTGCTTTTGAAAAGAAGTGCTTTTAAGAAAACCATCCTAAATAGGAATGATTTTAAACTTTGCTTTAAAAAAAATGCTTTTGAGAAAACCATCCTAAACAGGAATGATTTTAAATTTGAAGAAATTGCTTTAAAAAGAAATGTTTTTGAGAAAACCATCCTAAACAGGAATGATTTTTTTGAAAAGAAATGCTTTTGAGAAAACTGCCCTAAACAGGAATGATTTTAAATTTGAAGAAATTGCTTTAAAAAGAAATGCTTTTGAGAAAACCGTCCTAAACAGGAATGATTTTAATTTTGAATAAATTGCTTTTGAAAAGAAATGCCTTTGAGAAAACCTTCCTAAACATGAATGATTTTAAACTTTGAAGAAATTGCTTTGCTTTTGAGAAAACCATCTTAAACAAAATGATTTTAAACTTTTAAAGAAATTGCTTTAAAAGGAAATGCTTTTGGGAAAACCTTCCTAAACAAGAATGATTTTAAATTTTGAGTAAATTGCTTTTGAAAAGAAATACTTTTGAGAAAACTATTCTAAATAGAAATGATTTTAATTTTGAGTAAATTGCTTTAAAAAGAAACACTTTTTGTTTAGAAAACTATCTTAAACAGGAATGATTTTAAATTTTGCTTTAAAAAATAAACATTTTTTTTTAGAAAACTATTTTAAACAGGAATGATTTTAAACTTTGCTTTAAAAAAAACATTTTTTTTTTGAGAAAACTATCCTAAACAGGACTGATTTTAATTTTGCTTTAAAAAGAAACATTTTTTTTTAGAAAACTATCCTAAACAGGAATGATTTTAAACTTTGCTTTAAAAAGAAACATTTTTTTTTGAGAAAACTATCCTAAACAGGAATGATTTTAAACTTTGCTTTAAAAAGAAACATTTTTTTTTGAGAAAACTATCCTAAACAGGAATGATTTTAAACTTTGCTTTAAAAAGAAACATTTTTTTTTGAGAAAACTATCCTAAACAGGAATGATTTTAAACTTTACTTTAAAAAGAAACACTTTTTTTTAGAACACTATCCTAAACAGGAATGATTTTTAAACTTTGCTTTAAAGAGAAACACCCTTTTTTTTTGTGAAAACTATCCTAAACAGGGATGATTTTAAACTTTGAAGAAATTTTTTTAAAAAGAAATGCTTTTAAGAGAACCATCATAAACAGGAATGATTTTAAACTTTGAATAAATTGGTGAAAAAATGAAATGCTTTTAAGAAAACATCCTAAACAGGAATAATTTTAAACTTTGAAGAAATTTTTTGTTTGTTGTTTTTTGTTTGTTTTTTTTTTTTTGAGAAAAACATCCTAAATAGGAACGATTTTAAACTTTAAAAGAGTTGTTTTGGAAGGAAACACTTTTAAGAAAACTGTCCTAAACAGGAATAAATTCAGATCCTTTTCAAACAGAGTTGGGCCATTGCAAACTGGAATAAATCATCTTGCATAGAAATAATTCATGCTAAACAGAACTGAATTATGGATAATTACCCTAAGTAAAAAGAGAACTTAAAGGAGTTTTGGAGAGTTACCTGAGGAGTTTCTTACATAAGACTAACCTCGCAATTTGAATTGGATTTATGCCTGCAATTTTTGGACAATGTTAGGATGCATGATGAATGTTTATGAGGAATGATGCTAAAATGATGCATTTTGCATGTTGATGCTTAAATGATAATGCCCTTCTACTTTGCCTCAAAGGTTTCAAGATAGCCTTCTGGTTCGGTCCGACCTACATTCTTCGAAATTGGAGAACATCTTTTTATCACATCTTTTCTGGCATGAACATGCCCCAAACCCTTATTTCAAATCTTTTTTGCCTAAACATCCCAGTTTGAGACAATTTCATTCATGTATCACCTTGCTTTGGGCACCAAAAGTATGATGTTGAGCTCATGTTTACCCTCACATTTCTTTCCTTTTTGTGTTGGGAATTGACTTCAAATGTTATAGCATTCACTTACCCGTTTGCTCACCCTTTCATGATAAAGAAATCATGCAATTCGTATTTAAGGAGAAATTCATGGATCATTTTGAAGAAATGCAATGCACAATATAGCAAATAGGCAAACTTATAACAAGTCATGACAATGATTTAACAAATAAGTTTATAACAAAAGAAAAAGAAGGGCACATGACCTTAAAGCGACGAATGCATAGATAACAAAAGCCGGTCATCTTGCGCCCTGCCTTTGATTGACCCATTGTTGCTAGAGTGACGCTTGACAAAGTCTGATGATTTCTGATTACTCTAATCCCCATGGCCAAACAAGATCTCTTGTGCAAGTTGGGTACCCATTTTGCCGTGCTTTCTCAATCTTCCTAAACTGCCTTTTCAGGTTTTCAACTTAGGAACCAACCTAATTGGATTTGAACCGCCTTTTCGGATTTTCGCCTCAAACCCCTCCTTTTCTTATCCTTTTTCAAACTCAAGCCGCCTTTTCAGGTTTTCAACTTGGGACACTCTTTTCTTTTTCATTTTTCATTTTTTCATCATTTTTTCTTCTTTTTTCTTTTCTTCTTTTTTTTAGTTTTCTTCTCTTTTTTTTTTATTCTTCTTCAAGTGCAGTATTTCTTCACAGCATCGGCATTGACTGGATGTGGCAATTCATCTCCATCCATTTCTTGCAAGATTAGGGCACCTCCCGAGAATGCTTTCTTCACCAAATAAGGACCATCCCAATTTGGAGTCCACTTTCCTCGGGGATCATATTGATTAGGCAGAATTTTCTTCAGCACCAATTCTTCTTCTCTGAACTCGCACAGACGCACCTTCTTGTGATATGTGTGCATCATTTTTTTCTAAAATAATTGACCATGGCAAAGTGCTTTGAATCTTTCCTCTTCAATCAAGTTCAATTGGTCGAATCTCTTCTACACCCAATCTCACTCTTTGAGCTTTACTTCTCTGTATACTCTCAAGGATGGGATTTCCAACTCAACCGGCAACTGCTTCCATTCCATGAACCAAAGAAATATGAAGTTGCCCCGGTGGATGCTCTTGTAGTAGTGCGGTAAGCATGTAGAGCAAAAGTAAGTTTCTCATGCCAATCAACTATCTTCTTGATGTTCTTGTTTACTGCTTCAACTGTCTCATTCAACTTAGGGCAGTAAGGGGTAGAATTGCTATGCTTGGTCTTGAATTGGGAGCACACTGCCTTTACCATCTTATTGTTGAAATTCTTGGCATTGTCGGTGATGATTCTTTTCAGGTAGCCCATATCGACAAATGATCTCCTTCTTCACAAACTTGGTGACCACCGACTGAGTTACATTGGCATATGAAGCAGCTTCAACCCATTTGGTGAAGTAATCAATGGCCACTAGGATGAACTGATGCCCATTAGAAGCCTTTGGTGAGATTGCCCCGATTACATCTATGCCCCACATTGAGAAAGGCCAAGGGGAGGAGATGACATGCAATGGATTAGGAGGTACATGAATTTGATCAGCATAGATCTGACATTTATGGCATTTTCTGGCATGATTAATACAATCAATCTCCATAGTCAACCAGTAATATCCCAACCTCATAATCTGTTTAGCCATTCTATGCCCACTGGAATGAGTTCCACAGATTTCGCCGTGAACTTCTTCTAGAAATTTTTTTTTTTGCTACCTCTGACTCTACACATCTCAACATTACTTGATCCCTACTTCTCTTGTAAAGGACTTCACCGTCTAAGAAGAAGTTTGCAGACATTTTTCGGATAACTTTCTTGTCATTCTCAATAGCACGATCTGGATACTTTTGAAATCTGAGGTATTGGACAATGTCATAGAACCAAGGTTTGCCATCATCCTCCTCTTCAACACTCATGCAATGTGCCGGGTGAGTCTTCATGTCCAACTTGATTGCTTCGATTTCGGCTCCTTTATCGACTTTGAACATCGAGGCTAAAGTTGCCAATGCATCAGCCAACTGATTGTCTTCTCTAGGGAGATGATGAAAGCTGATTTCTTCAAATTGCTCAATCAACTCCATGATGTATCTATGATAAAGGACCAACTTTGAGTCTCGTGTTTCCCATTCACCTTTCAGCTGATATATCACCAAAGCAGAATCGCCATACACTTTCAAAGCCTCGCTCTTTCTCTCCATTGCCATCTGGATCCCCAGAATGCAAGCTTCATATTCCGCCATATTGTTGTGCAGTCGAAGTCAAGTCTTGCTGTTGCTGGGTATTGATCACCGTTTGGGGATATTAGGACAGCTCCTACTCCATGCCCCAATGCATTTGATGCCCCATCAAAATACATTCTCCATTTCTCTCCTTGCTCTAGCTCAGTACTGAATATTGACATCAAGTCCTCATCAGGAAACTCAAAGTTCATGGGTCCATAATCATCAATTGATCTATCGGCTAGAAATTCAGCAGCAGTACTTCCTTTGATAGCCTTCTGAGAGACATGTATCATATGCTGACAGTAGCACTTGCCAATGAGCTAACCGACCCGATAATGAAGGTTTTTCAAAGAGGAGTCTGATCGGATCTAGCTTCACTATCAACCCAGTGGTTTTGCACTGTCTTAATCTCTGAGCTGCCCACGCCAATGCACAACACACCTTTTTTATCTGAGAATACTTGGCCTCATACTCTATGAACTTCTTACTGACATAGTAGATCGCTTGCTCTTTCTTGCCGATTTCATCATGTTGCCCCAAAACACAGCCCATGGAGTGTTCCAACGCTGTCAGATACAAGATTAGAGGTCGATCAGGCACAGGAGGTACTAGCATTGATGGGCTTGACAAATACTCCTTGACCTTATCAAAGGCTTTCTGACAGTCTTCATTCCATTCTCCCATATTGTTCTTCTTCAAGAGCTTGAAAACCGGGTCACATTTTGCAGTTAGCTGGGAAATGAAGCGGGAGATATAGTTTAATCTCCCAAAGAAACCTCTTACTTCCTTTTGAGTTATCGGAGGTGGCAAATTCTGAATGGCTTTGATTTTATCTGGGTCTACCTCGATGCCTCTTTGATTGACAATAAAACCCAGTAGCTTCCCTAAAGTGACGCTGAAAGTACACTTGGTAGGGTTTAATCTCAACCAATACTTGCGCAGTCTTTCAAACAGCTTCCTCTGACCAGTCATGTGCTTCTTTAGATTTCGGCCCTTGGTGATCAACATATACTTGCATCATAAGAGTTACCATAGTTCTCTGATAAGTTGCCTAGGCATTCTTGAGGCCGAAGACATCACATTATAATGAACGTGCCCCACACGGTGGTGAAAGCAAGCTTTTCCTCATCTTCTAGAGCCATCCCAATTTGACTATAACCTTGCTGACATCTCGGTAATGCACCCATATCTGCATCCTGCCATTTTTCTTTGGGACTAGCACTACGTTCACTACCCATTCAAGATAAATGACCATCCCAAGCCTCATTCTTCTCAATTTCTGCTGCACTGGTTTGAAACCGGGCTTGATTGGCATTCTATGTACCATAGTCTTAGTATCCAGACCCGGTATATCTTGATAGGACTAAGCAAAGGCATTGGCATATTTTTTGAGCAGTGACATCAATTCCTCTTTCTGTTTCAATGTCAAGGAAGTGCCAATTTTGACCTCTTTCTTTTCCTTCTCATCCCCAAATTGATCAATTCAGCAGTTTCTTCATGAGGTAAGATCTGTTTGTCTTCTCTTTCAATCAATCTCATAAGATCAGGGGGAAGAGAGTAATCATCATTATCATTATTGTTAAAGTCATCCGCATTAATGAACCGGTCGAAGTCAGGCTCGAGAGGACCCTTTTTGCTATCTTTGCATTCATCACTTGAGGTTCTTTAAGTCAAGGGATAATAAAGGAATATATATAATATATATACATATATGTGTTTGATCCATGAATAAAATAAAATGGTAAAACGAATAATAAGGGTAAATAGAAGAAAGCACGAAGAATTATGATATGAAATATGTACATGACAGAGAGTTTAAAAATGTACATGACAGAGAGTTTAAGAATGCATAACATCAAAATTATGAATGATAGAGCAAATATGAAAGTAAAACCCATAACATATGAAGATCAACCACCAACACTTTTGGGCAGAAATGTAGGATAAAAAGTGCTCCAAGTTGCCAAATCATAATCGGTGCCTCAAAAACCTCCCAGTTGTTTGAATTGGTCTCCGGTGCTAACTGCAGGACCCATGTTTCACTGTCATATTCCAGCTAATTCAGCATTAACAGCATCTACTCCATTCCTGCCATGAGTAGGAAACGAATTTGCCCCTACATTCGGCTGTACACCAGTATCAAAAGTCAAACGACCTTCCTTGATAATCCCTTGTACCACTTCTTTCAACCTCATGCAGTTTTCAATGCTATGCCCTTTGGCTCCTGAGTGATAAGCGCATGTTGCATTCTCATCAAACCACTTAGGATATGGAGGCTGTAAAAGGGTCGAATACTGAACTGGTTCAATCATCTTACTATTCAATAGCTTGGTGTATAGCTCTGTGTAAGTCATGGGGATGGGAGTAAATCGTTTCCTTTTCTTTGGTGGTTTTGGATTCCGGTTTTGGGTGTTCGGTCTTGGAGCAGTGGAAATGGTGTTGGACACTGGGTATTGGTAAGCATTTTGAGGTAGTGTATAGTTGGGAAGATGGTATTGGTAAGTGTTCTGAAGTGGTATGAAATTGGCGGGATGGTATTGGCATGGTTGGCATTGGGGTTGTGGGTACTGATATCGCTGCTGGTATCCCTCACATCTGATAGTGCTCACTTCGTCTTCTTTCTTCTTGGAACTCTCCTTGACTACACTGGACTCCCCATCAACTAACTTACCGGTTCTGAGTGCATTTTCCACCATTTCTCCGATTAAGACCATGTCAGTGAAACTCATGGTGGCGCAAGCTAGCATATGGCTATAATATGGAGCTTTCAAGGTGTTAATGAATAGCCATGTCATCTCTTTCTCAGTCAAAGGAGGCTGAATCTGAGTTGTCATGTCCCTCCATCTCTGGGCATATTCAGTGAATGACTCGGAAGACTTTTTCTCCATGTTTTGCAAAGTCAATCTATCGGGTACTAAATCCGTCATATGCTTGTACTGATTGATGAAAGTCCGAGCCAGATCATTCCAAGAATGAATATCCCGCCTATCCAACTTGTTATACCACTGTATTGCTGACCCGGTGAGGCTGTCTTGGAAACAGTGAATCAACAATTTATCATCTCGAGAATATGCAGCCATCTTTCGGCAGTACATGGTAACATGGTCTTTGGGGCATGTGGTTCCTTTGTATTTTTCAAACTCAGGCACTTTGAATTTTGGTGGGATCACCAACCCATCTACCAAACTCAACTCGTATGCATCAGTGGTGCCATAAGCATGAGTGCCCTCCATGGCTTTAAGTCGCTCCTCTATTTGATTCAACGCTTTCTGGCTTTCAGCTTCACCCATCTCTCTCTCAAACTGCTCGTTAGGCATAATCACGGGGTTGGCTGGGGCAAATCCAGGGACAGGAGGTGCCATGGTGTATGTGGGAGGAGTAATTTGTGGGGTTGGCATTGGAAGTCCTCGGCTTGTATTGAACATTGGAGGTATAAAAGGGTATATGCCAAGCGGAGGCGGTGGTGGAAAGGTGAATGTGTTTGTGATTGATTGCGGAAATTGTGTTTGATTTTTTTGCGGGGGTATACTGAGGGTAAGAGGCGATAGAGAGGCATTCGTAGGCTGAGCTGTGGGGGGTATATGTGGGAGTGCATTCTGGGGAGATTGCCTATTGGAATTGTTGCCCGAGCTGACCATGTTTTGTTGCCTCATAGTAGTTACCATTTCTGCCATTTGATCTAATTGTTTCTGTAGATCCTCGTTTGCCTTCTTTAACTGTTCAATCTCGGCAGCTTGCTCTTCCATGGTGATTCTAGATTGCAATCTAGTGTTAAATCTGTGCGTTGGAGGTGCTATCTTGAAACCCTTTGATGTAATCACAAGGATGAATCAGATTCCCTTATTATGAATGGAATGTATGTATGAACATGCTTGATGAAAATGCAACCATGGGATGCAAAAATAAGGGGAAGAAATGACAAAAAGGAAAATGTGTTAGCTCACCATTAAAATAAATTATATGCATGGATGCACATATACAAGTACAGTATGAAGTAGAATAAAAGGAAGCATGTCAATGATTAGATGTAGATGCAAAAATGAATGGTTTACAACAATTTAACTATAAAGGATAACTGGTCATTTCTCCAGAACGAGGCCAAGAGACCAAATATCTGTTGACCCAAAGATTGACCTTGTTCATCAGTCATGACTAATTTCCCTTTACAGTTATCTTGTTGCAAATGATTCTACAATGAAATGCATGTCATGTGATGATGGCAATAAAACGCAATGATCATGGATATTTAAGGAAACAAGAAGATTATAGGACAAAGCACAAACAACATATCAGTAAGTCATCATGAAATAAACATGTATAAGTAAAATGAGGAAGAAAACAGATAGCATATCAATATATCATCATGAAATAAACATATATACAGATTAAGTGAAAGAGAACAGACAGATTATGAAATGGATACATACAAATAAGGTGGGATAGAAAACAAACAAATTATTATCATGAAATAAGTATTTGCAAAAAAAGGTGAAAGAAAACAGACAGTTTATACAAACAACGTGCTATCAGGAAATAAGCATATGTACCAAAAAAAATAGACAGTTTATACAAACAGCATGTCATCACGAAATAATCAGAAAGCATGCTATCATGAAATAAGCAGATAAAACGAAAGGGATTGATAAAGGTAAGAAGCCGTCCCCCTTTTGTGTCCTAAGAAACCGAGTTTTCTCCAACGGGTTTGGCTCTATCTAGGTTAGATTTTGGGTTTTTCTACATGCTGGGTTTAAAGCTCTAGACAAGGGTACCCATTGGACAAGATAGGGTGGAGGCAACCCCGTCGCGCCCTCCTAAATAAAGGTGAAGTTCGGACTCCCGAACTTTTATGTTATGAATTTGTGTCGTGTGTGAGGGAGGGACTTATACCTTTACCAATTGCCTTTCGGTGAAGTAGCGAACATTCGGAGAAGCAGAAGCAGGAGAAATTTCACTATCACATGTCAACACACGATCAATCCAATTCAAAATATAGGATAAATAATTAATATGATGAGATAAGCACACATGGTAAACAAGATAGGCATTCATGGCATACACAAGGAATTGAAACATGAAAAATACATACAAGTGACTAAAAGGGCAAAATGGTAAATACAAAAAGCATATTAGCAAATCAAGACATACAAAGGAAATTAGGACATGCAAAATATATACAAATAATTAAGATATAGGACATGCTAGAGGATCCAGGCATAGGCTAAGAATTAAATCATGCAAAATATAGACGAGTAATTAAACACACAAAGCATACCAGAAAATCAAAACATAAAAACATACATATAAATTGAATGTGATATAAATGCAAGATGCAATTTTAATAAACTTATTTTTTTAAAAAAAATCTTCCCTTTTTTTTCTCTTCTTTTCTTTTTTTTCTTTTTTGAAAAATTTTGAAACAATTATTGGAAAAAATTTTAATGCAAATGAATGATGTAATGCATGAAATGAAACTTAAAACATTTTATTATTAAACCCAAGTGAAATAAGACTTAAAAATGGCTCGACTCTAAAAAAATGTATCCCCAGTGGAGTCGCCAAGCTGTCGAGACGTTTTACCGCTCCGACGATAAAATGACATGGCGTAAAAAATATTTGGGACTAAACAGTCTAAAAACAAATGGAGTCGCCACTAACCTTTTATTTGTAATAGGTATGGTTAGTCACCTACTTGTTTAACCCAACGTAAATCTAGAAAGATTACGTCAAGCTAATGAAAGAAACTGGTCTACGAAAAAAATTTTAGGTTCGTGAGTCGGTTACGCTTGGGGAAGGATTAGCACCCCCAAGACGCCCGGAAATAGGTACCACAAAAGTCTTAAAAATATTTTACTTGGGAAATAATAATAAAATGTGTTTAAAATCATTTTAGGAAAAACATAATTTCGAATGTTAGAATAAGTATTCCTTTTAATATGGGACAAAAATCCCCTTGAAAAGTTAAATCCAAAAAAAACTTAATGTCGGAATGAACATTCCTTTTAATGTGAAAATCCATAGCCCAATTTCGAATTTGAAGAAATTTCCTACTTAGAATGGAGATTCAATTTCTAACTAGGAACAAATATTCTTAAAAAAAATCAAAGTCAAATTTAAAAATGAGGATAAATATCCTTTTGAAAAACAAAGGTTTAATTTTAATTTTAGAAAGTCTCAATTATGAGAATATTAATTAAAACCTTCTAGAAAACATTTTGCAAAAAAGTTGGAATAAACATCCTCAAATTCGTGTTTTAAAAATCACATTAAGAGACTTTAATTATGATTTCTCAAACTAAAACCTCTTAGAGATATTTAATTTTGAAACTATGTCGGAATAAATATTCCTTTTAATTTGATGAAGGGGAATAGTTTGACAAAAATTTAGTTTAATAGGAAAATATTTTGAAAAAATTAAAAAAAGGATAAAAGAAAATAAATATTCCCTTTTATTGCAAAAGAAATAAAAAGAAATAAAAATAAGAAAAGAGATTTTGAAAGTGATTTTTTCATAAGATTTGGATTAATTTGATAGGCCTTAATTATAGTTGGGAAAATTAAGATCTCTCCAAAAAACTTTAAAACATGTTTTGAAATTAATGTTGGAATAAATATTCCTTTTAATTTAATGGGGCTTCTTAAACAAGAGATTTTCTTAAAATGAAATAAAACATAAAACATAAAAGTAAAAAAAAAATAAATAAAAAAATAAAAAAAATAAAAATGAAAAAAGGTTTTGGAATAAACATTCTTTTTGTAAAAGGAAAATTTTTTGGAGTTCATTTGCAAATTTTAAGAAATTAAAGAAGATCATAAACATGATACATGCTTTTTATGAAAATTACATGAAAAAACATATTTTTTAATTTTGAAGGGATGAAAAATTCTCCCGGGCCCGATCGGACTCCCGATTAGACACCGAAATAATCTCTCATCAGAGAAAGCCTTCAGAAACCTCGGACTCCCGAGGTACCCTTCGGTTACCCCATGCATATGAATTTTTGAAAACCAATGTTCTAACTTTAATTATACATGAATGAGACAAGGAAACATGGGTTAGTATATACATACACAATTAATTACATAACAGATAAGTAAACTTAATTTAAATAAACACATATATAAAGCCAAAGATGTAATTTTATACAAAATTCAATTCATAATTTAACAAACATGTAGGTAAGGGCAAAAGAGTAATTTTACACGCATGATTAAATTAAGACAGACACGGATTTAAGGGCGAGAAAGTAATTTAACAAGATCATAATTAAATATTAGACTAAATATGCATCTATTCAAACTTAAAAATACAATAATAAAAATTTTTATAACCAAGATTAATTTTTATTTAAATTTTTAACCTAAACAGGTTTGAAGATGCAAACTTTACAGTCAAAATTAAGTTTTTAACCTAAACAGGTTCTAAGGATACAATCTTTACAGTCAAAATTAAATCTTTAACCTAAACAGGTTTAAAGTTGCAATCTTTATTAACCAAGTTTTCATCTTTAATCAAGCAAAAATACCCACAAGCAAAAAAATGCAATTTTTACATTCACTGATGCAGAAAGCGGGAAAAGAAGAATGACACGGGGAGGGCTGGTCGATCCACGTGAAGCCCTTTTCTCTTCCAAAAAAGCTGCCCTTTTCTGCTATCGTAACATCTTGCTTTGCTGAAGCCGAGCAGCTCGGGCTCCTTTCGCTGCATTTCGGTCTGATTTTGCAATCCGATTCTTGTAAGTAGCTTGCTCGAGCTGTGGTCCCCGACGGCAAGAGAGAGAAGGCCAAACAAAGGCTTACAACCGATGGCTTTACAAGCCAGCCATATAGAACAGGAACCAAAGGCTTCCACTGAGTGTACTTCTTATCAACGCTTGGTTGTTGAGCCTTTTTTTTTTCTCTTTCATTTTACCAGCACTCTGTTGTTGCTGCTGCTATTTTGTTGCTGAAAAAAAATAGCTGCTTTGCTGGAAAGGTTGCTGGTGGGTGCTACAGTGAGCTGCTTGGAGGAGGAAGAGGCTGTGCGGCATTCGGTGGCTGTTGTTGCTGTTTTGGTGGCTATGGAGCGGTGCAAATATGCTAGCAAAAACATTGATGTTTGAAGTAGAGGTAGCACTAGCTGCTGCTGGAGTCGGTGGTGAAAGTCCCATTGTATTTTCTGGTATTTCTGAACTCTGAATTGACAAACCCGGAGACACTACACTTGTAGTAGACGGTGTTAAAGGCTGCGGTGGCGGTGATGTTGCTGTTGTTGCTGCAGTTGGCGTTGCTCATGTTTCTGCTCTGACGATGCTGTCGGCCATGGCTGTTACCCATGCTGTTCTTCTTGTTATGGTTACTGTGGTGGTTTGCATGGGAGGAAGGGTGAGCGAGAGAGTGTTCTTACGAGAGTGTTGCTGGCTGCTGTGGCAGCTGTAGACTCGAGCCATTGTTGCTGTAGGGGCTACTGCCGTGATTGTCGTGGCTGCTTTGTTGCCGCTGCTACTGATGATGAGTGCTGCTGTGGAAGGAAGCGGTTGAAGTCGTGGGAGGTGCTGCCGATGCTGCAGCTAGGAGAGCAACCGTCCTTACAGCTATGGTGGTTGTTGCCACCGAAAACAATGAGAGGAGGGAAAGGGAGCGAAAGGAGTTGCAGTGGTGGCTGTTGGTGATGGGTGGCATGGCTGGAGGCGAGCAGCTGGTCGAGGGTGGTGGCTTGGTTGCTGTTGATGATCGAAAGTAGATGCATGGCTGAAGTCGTTCGAGAGGAACAAGCTGGCTGCCGCGCCTGTAGTTCGGGTTGAACCTGTTTTGAACTAGAGATAGAACTTGCAAGTAGACAGCTTGCTCGGCGAGAATACTCAGGTCCTTTGCAACAAAAGCGGCTCCACTTAAGGCTCCAATTGGCACGTGTACTGCTGCCATGGATATTTGAAGAGATGGGTCTTTTCCTTGTTTGCTTTTGTTTTTTTTTTTTTTTGTATATATATATATATACACATATATATATATATATGTACACATCTATAAATATAAATATATATATTCATAAACATATATATTTATAAATATACATATATGTATAAATACGCACATGTACATATATACATATATATATATTTCACATCATAACCGAGTTGACTCGGCTAGCCTTTAGCTTGCTTTGCATGGGAGCTGATTCAACTCGGCCTTGACTTCTCGGTTTCATATTCAAAATTACCTGTGAAGTAAACAAATTGGAATTAAAATAAAATAAGATAGAGTAATAATAATAAATAAATAAATAAAGGAAACTAAACTTAAAAAGGATAAATAAAATAAAATATAGAAATGGTCAATTAATTAATTGACTAATTAACCAATTAATCAGTTAATTAATTAATTAGAATTTTAGAAATAAGTGTCTACAGATAACAAAATAATTCAACTTAATTCGACCATATTTTTTTAAAATTTTGTAAAAGTTAATAGAGATAAACATTGAGAGATGGGAGGAGTACTAAATTGTTTATTATGTATACTTTTTCTTTTGCAGGTCGTAAATTCATTATTTCTAAAAATTAAATCTCATTCATCCAAGAAAAAGAAAATGTCCATAATCTTTAGAGTTCTGGATGTTGGTGAATTAAAAATTATCAAAAAATAATTATGTTTATTTGTTGATGAAAGGCTATAAAGGAATTGTTTTATGCAAAGACATTTACTCAGGAGAGATACATTGTAAAAAGACATTTATTCATTAAAGCGTTGTCTTTAAAAAAAACAATTTCATCAATTATATAAGAACTATCCACATAATCAAGAAGAATATATAACTAATTTCATTTAGAGTTTTTATTAAGTTTTATTGTATCCTATAAGTATAAAAACCTTAAAAGAAAGTGATTGTTTGTCGCACCTCAACATTAATGTTTTCTCTAAGATATGAAATACAATTAATTCATCTTCTATTATTAATATTATTTCATGTTCTTTGTTATACACCAATATGGTCATATATCTTAAAGTATACAACAATGTTCAATATGGGACAAAACTTATAGAAGAAAGAAACTAAATTAAAGAAAACTAAATTACTCCATTCATTCCAAAATAAGTGTCTTTTTTAAAGATTTTTTTTTTCACAATAAGTGTCATTTTAAGAATTCTATGCTTCATTAATTGTTTGTTTTCCAATTTACTCATCTTCTTTCTAACTAATTGCATTGAATGAAATTTGTTTATAAGAGAAAGGGAGTTGTGTTTTACCAGGAGTCAATAATCCCAATACAAGGTTAAATTTGACATAAAAATAAATTTATTTTTAGATTTTAGGATTTCTTAATTCATGTGTCAAGTTAAAAAATGACACTTATTTTAAAATGGAGGTAGTAGCTATATTGTGAAACAAGTTTTTAACACCCCATGACTTTATTAGGAGAAAGCTTTGGTTTTTCCACCACGGTGCCATCATTCCCGGCCAAGGCTTTATACTTATCTTTCCTAGTGAAACTTGTGCATTCATAAGATAAGCTTGAAGCAATCATTCTTTGGATGTAGTTAGCAACTTCATGGCTTGATTTTCCAGCACCGCAAGTTAAATCATAGGGCAATTTGTTCAAGAATGTTACTTCGTAGGCAGGGCTAGGGTTCATGAAGAAGTAAAATGGATCCATCCCTTTCCACCCTCTAGCTGTAGTTCCATGGAACATACTCATCCGATTTGCCATAGCGACGGGAACAAGTTCGTTGGTTAACTCAGCGAATAAGGCGGAAAACCTTAGCAAAAATGGTTCCCTACATGTTGTTCCTTCGGGGCATATAACTAGGTCGCCTTCTTCTAGTAGCTTTTTGATCATGGAAGCATCAGTGGCTCGATCACGGCTAAGGCGCACGGTCTTGATAGGGGAGATGACTTCGGAGAGTCGTGATAAAGAGTATGTGACAGCAGGAATCGGACGGCCTAAGGCTACAGAGAGGAAGACTGGGTCAAGTAGAGTTCTATGAGAGCAAATGAAAAGGACTCCACTTTGACCTATTGATTTTTTGGCTGGTGGGGGTGGAGTGCCTTTGATATGGACTCTAACACCGAGTGCCGAAAAGGCATAGTAGACTAATGGCATTGGGAGGAGGACGCCAGTGGCGATACGGACGCAGGCAAGGAGGAAGCCCACTGGGATCCAGAGAATGATGAGAAGTGCCGTCAATGGGGTTGGTTTTTGAACAAGCCGGCCATCATGGAAAACTATTGGTTTTGGCAGTTTGTCTAGGCTTACTGCTACAACCTCCGGCTTTCTTGGTACCACATAGCTTTCCTGCACGTACATTTCAAAAACTCATCATTAGAAAATCATTAAGATCCTCCCCACGACGTTTTCTTTTCAAGATATAGGATATTTTTATATTATAGGAGAATTAAGGTTCAAAACTCGCAGCCGCTCTTATTATATACACCTCTTAAAAAATGATTTTTTTTTATATATATATTATATATATATATATATCTCTCTCTTTTATTTTATTAAGAACAAGCTTCGTCTACATAGAATTGGGGGAAGATAATGTCAGCTAGCTTAGATGAAAATTACCTTGCACAACTTCATAAACGGATAATCTGTCTTTCGATCCCCAATAGCAATATCAGGCACGGTTGGCACATCTTTAAAAGCCTTCTCAAGTGCATCAGCCTTATTCTTCCCTACAAGAATCCCTGGACTCTTCACCAAACCCGTTGCTCTCCCTTTAACCACATGAATTTCAGTTCCAATAACCAAATCGACTCCCAAATAGTCTTTCAAAAATGCCTCCACCATAACTTTAGGGTTAGCCGTAAGCACACATCTCTTCCCACATGAAGAGAACACCCTCCAAGTCTCCGGATGCAAATCAGCTGAGTAAAACTTCGGCAAAACAGCTCGAGCCACAGATTCAATATTGGAAACTTTCATCCCCACAAAGGTTGAGAAGATGAGAACCCGAACACCGGCAGATTCAGAGATGAAGTGGTAAAAGATTGCAGCAATAGGGGAAGCTAAGAGCAAGAATAGAAGCCTTAATATGCCACCGACTTCAAATGCAACTAATGCAAAGTAAGGGAAAGAGATATGCCCTCTTAGTAGGGTTCCGTCCATGTCAGCGACCACTGTGTGTTTTTCACGTCCGATGGATGCACATGTAGCAATGTCTGGGAAATATGGAGCAGGGTTTTCTTTAGGCTTTGCCATGATCTAAAAGGCTTCTTACAAGAAGAATAGGTTTATCTCCTTTTTCCAAGTTTATTTCGTAATTTGGTAGGTTCAATATTTGAGATTAGCTTGGAGTTACTATATGTATACTCACATAGAGAAGTTATAGAGTGGACAAAAGAGTTGGTGGCACCGAGATTTCCAAAATAATTTCTTTGGGAACAACGAAACAATTTGATTACACTTTTTGTTGTTTAATTTTTTTTCTTCATTTACTAATTAGGGTTGTGGTTAAGAAAGAGGCAAGGAATATTGGTGAAAAGAACATGAGATATCATGCTTTCCACAAGACAAAAAAAGGGAGCAAAGTTCAATCAAATCCCAACTCTTGTTTAATTTCCTTGCTTTCGTCGCATAACTTGGTCAAATGATTTGTACTCCATTTTGTATATTATATATTATTATATTAGAAAGGCGAGTGCTTTTTCTTTTCTAGCAATATAAAATCCTAACAAGTATATAGAGCTGGTAATTATTTGTGTTTCGTGTAAACATGTGTCATTAATAATCATTTAGTCATAGACGAACACTAGAGGGTGGCAAATGGGTGGGTTCGATCGGGTTCGGGCTCGGTCACTTCGGGTTCGGGCCATTTCGGGTTCGGGTATTTTCGAGTTCGGGCTCTTTCGGGTTCAGGTATTGTTGGGTTCGGGCTCAGTCGGGCTCGAACTCGAGTTCAAGTTGGGTTCAGGTTAAGGTTCGGTCAGATTTAAACATAGGTTGGGTTAAGTTCGAGTTTCGACTTTTTTAATTAAATTTTTTTTTGTTTTATAAGTCAAATTTTATTTTATTACTTTTCGTTTTTTATTTGTTTTAGAATTATTCCCCCAATTCCTAAATAATAATCGTTTTAGCAAATTATTTTTAGTTCAAATTAATTGTAATTTAACAAAGAGTTTATCTTATATTAGGATGATCCTAAAAAGTGACTTTTTAGGCATCCAATAATTAATTGACACTTCATTGATTTTAAAAGATATTAGGATTTTAAATATACATTCACTCTCACCAAATAATTTTTCTAAAAATTGAAAAAATGGTCTCTTATAATAAAGTTTAGCCCCTAATTAAATTTTTTTTTATTTTTTTAGGGTAAGTTTCAACCCATGTTATATTTATTATTTTAGGGTTTAGTTTAAATAAAGAAAAAAATTTTATGAATTAATAAAAATTAATTTGGTGTAGAGGGGTATAAAATAATTATGTTATGTCTTCTAAAATCTATGAGGTGTCTAAATACTATTGAATGCCTAAAAAGCCACATTTTAGGATCATCCTAATGTAAGTTATACTCTTTAACAAAATCAAGAAAGCATTTATTACATTTTTATAAATTTTATCATTCTTTCTCAATACTATTTTCAAGTTATTTTAATGAGTTTTTAAGCAATTTAAAATCTCAAAAAAATGATAGTTTAGTCACATAACTAATTTTTTATCTAAACTTTAAAAGATTTATTAATTTTCTTAATCCTTACTCCATGCATTTCAAAATATATGTCATTTTGAGAAAAAAAAATTTTGTATTAAAATGTTTGCCACTTTCACAAAACTAAGGTAATATTATTATATTTTTTTAAAATTATCCTTGTAAGGTTAAAAACTCTATATTTAATTTATGTCTCCTCTCTTTAATGAATGATAAAAAAGTTAAATTAGGGGTAAAATAGGTAAATAAGTGAAAAATACAAAAATTAAAAAAAAACTATTTTTCTTGGTCTTATAAAATACTCCTTTGTCCCTATATAGATGTTATATTCTAGAAAGATTCCTTATCCCTTTTTATCCGTTACTTTAGAAAATTATTAAAGCATTAATTAGTTTTTTTCCTATTTTACCCCTAATAAAATGAAGAATATTATCAACTACTCAAATTAAATATTGCAGATAGTATTGGGCAACGAAGAAGCCTATTCAATTTCTTTTTGTTTCCAATGAAGAATTAATGACCATAGCTGTTGCTCTTTATTAAGTTTTCTTATAAATTTGGATCTAAATAAAAGATTACTGCATACGTTTTCAAAGAAATTGATTTGATGACTCAGTCACTTAAGAACTCGGACTGAAGTGGAGGTCAGCAAGAAAACTTTCTTCTGTATAGCAATGTTAAGATCTGACAACTGATGATTTTGTGATTCCATTGAAATAGCTTGTTGACTACCTTCATCATCAATATTTGAAGGCATCAAAATTACATATAAATCTATTTTAAGGAATGGCATTTGATGTCTCTCCTTTGAAGTCATGATTAAAGAATGCTAATAAGTTCTTATTTGATAAATAAATAAGAACCAATATTTAAGTCGTAAATGTTTTAGATTCTAAAACAAATTTTAGTGGAAAAAACTTCTAAAAAAATTTAGGGAAAAAAATTGGAAGGAGATAAAATTGAAAATTTTAATTCAAACAAAATTTAAAATGAGGGAATATTTTCTTTGGAAACACACATATACTAAAATTTTGGGAGAGTAATTAGTGGGAAGAGATTAAATACATTAAAGTTGGAGAGAGAAATTAAGCAAATTAAAGTAAAGGGTAATATTGAAAAATTATGATAAATTTGGATTAAATCAATGATAATAACTACTTTTAACTGATTTTCTTAATAAGTGTGATTCAGTTAACTATGCCATCTATATACAGATAGAGGGAGTAGTTAAAAGTGACATATATTTTGGGGTGGAAAGAGTATGTAGTAACCTTAAACGACTATTATTCAAGAATAGAGAGATAATATTTCTTGGATAATATTAAAAAGTATTTATTATAACAAACAACCCGCAATCATTCCTAACAAAACAAAAAGCATAAACACATTTCACCCAATATCAGTTAATATCAATCTATGTGTATTGAATGACACAAACTGCAATCATATTGAATTAAACATGTACAGATATATTCCATAGAAGTACCCCTTTGATTGTCTTGGGACATTTGGAGGAACAACAATTTTTCAGTCATGCAAATGATCTAATCTGTTGTTTCTACCCATCTCTGACTTCCGAAGTAGTTTGGAACAGAATCTTACTTGAGAGTTTACCGATCATTACTTAAATTCAACAATCAGATATACTACAAATTATACAAAATGATGTAAATACAAAATAATCACTCACCACATTTTTAACATCTTCATATCTCTTATCAACAACACTAGGGGAACTGTCAAACACTTGAACCTCCTTTTTAACCAAGTCCAACACCATCAAGTACCAGTGCATGTTCTTATTATTCATGGAAATGAAAATCTATCACACCAACCATCCAGCACAAATAATAAAAATTAATCTCTACAGATGAGTATAACGCATCACTAAATCAACATCTTACCTGCTCACAGCATGAGATGTCACCCACTAGTGGCAAATCCCTATCCTTTAACTCCTTTAATACACCATCCACGACTGTATCATATCGTTCCATACATCCGTTAGTTAACATCAACTCAATGCTCCTTTGTTAGATTCAACATATAAGCTGATTAAGATGCCCCAGTATGAGGTCCAATTTTTTATCAAATTTGGCCTCCAAAGCATCAATCCGCTCAAATAGACTACAAATACCTTAGAGTCATTCAAAATGAAACACCAATTATTAATCTAAAAATCAAAAATCTTATAATTGTACTCCATTAATAATATGTTATGGCTTAGAATATTACAAACCTTATAATCTTTACGCTTCACAGAATTCAATGGAGATTCGTAAGTGTTTTTTGGCGATCCATCTCGGTTCCAAATTATTTCTGTAAACCCTAACTCTTATTTTTTATAATTTTAGAATCTGATTTAGAATTAACGGGTAAATAATTTAAAAATTTTAGAATCTGTTTGCACATATTTATCTCCAAAATTTTAGGAGATTTACTTTCCAAAATTAAGGATTGAATTGAACAGAGTTTTAATTGCAGCCAAATTAGTTTAAATATTAACCGGTAACCTTTATAACAAATTCTTTACAACAACACTGTGAAAGACAAACACTAAATCCAACGGTTGATAAATAGCCATCATATCCGACGGCTCAAATGAGGGGGGCGGATTGGGGGGCTGACCTTAGGGGACTGACTAAAGGTTGTATCTAAAATGTATTGCATTAAATAAAAAATATGTTAAAAATAAAAGGAAAGTCTAAATAGGACACCTCATACACCATTTAAGGTACTAAATAAGATAACTTTTTATATAATTAATGATTTACTTTTTCTTCCATTAAAAAAAGTTACTATGTTAAATAAAAAGTACTTACTTTAAATCAAAAATTAACAAACCTTAAAAAGTACATTTCAATACCGTTAACAAAACCCAAAAATCAAAAGTTTCTATTTAGAAAATATTATTTGACCCACGAATTTTGTCCACCATTTTAACTGACTTAACGTGGTATTAGTTTAGCCACAAATTTTAGAAACATTAATTTAAAACAAGGTAAATTCTAAATCATAAGATATTTATTGTGGTAGGTTTAGTGGTTATAATCGCTTCACATCAAATAGGACAAAATGTAGGTCAAAAGTGATTAGTAGTCAAGTAGCAATAACTCCCAAGTAGTAATAGCATGAGACATTTATAGTCTGTCTGATGGTGCAAAGGAAGGAAATACTAGGTATGTAAAAAAATTTATTCAATTTAATAATTGTGATTAATACACATGTTATTTTACAACTCAATGATTACATTGAAAAATGTGTTTTTACTAACGGGTGTCCCCAAAAAGTCATGACTCCATCAAGTCATTTTTTTTTAGAGTTTGTGACAAAATTAAAAGTAAGCTAAATTGTACATGCAGTTTAAATACTATAATGCCCTCAACTAAATTTCTTTTACTTATTCCCTTTTCCAAAAGTCAATTAATAAATGTTTTAAAATAAATTCAAAAATAATTCATTAAAAATACTTTTTATTTGAAATGTAAATAGATAAATAAATGTTCTTAGACAAAGTTTAGCCACAAATTTAAAAAAAAAAAGATTTTAAGGGTAATTCTTAAATTTTAACATAAAAATATTTTATTCTAAAAAAATAAAGATATTTTGAAGAAAAAACTAATAAATAATTATAGATTAGATTTTTGTATTCATTATACATTTAATGGTTAGTTTTGTCCATACAAAAAATTAACTTGAATTTATTACACTTACTTTTTCTCAGAATTGTGAAAAGTAATTATTGATCAAGTTTTTACAAGGCTTTTATAGTTTTTATTGGCACTCGATAAGAATACCCTTGAAAAATTCTCCTTTCTCTATAAATTAAAGTCTAAGACTAAGTTTGTTTCGATTCATAGATTTTAAAAAGGTGAAAAGATTTTTAATGATTTGGTATATTTTAAACTATTAATTTTAAAAGTATGGAAATATTTTCTTTAGTTTGATACATTTTAAAACCAAAGAATCTAGTGTCCTCTTGAAACCATTCTCCTTCATGTGAGAAAAAGTAATTTTAAGAAAAGGAGATAAGAAAAAGATTCCTGAAAGAGTAATTCCATTAAATCATTTTTTATAAAATTATTCTCTCTAGAATAATTTTATAAGAAAAGCAACAAACAAATTCTAAAAGAAAAGTTTAACTAATGCAACCATACAATATTTACGATAATATGTATAGAATGATTTTATATATTTAATGCTTTAATTTTTCTTGAATTAAAAAAAAATTATGAGTACACCATTAGCAAAAACTTCTTTAAATGGCAAACCCCATTAATTAATTACCTTGGTGTTATCCGCCATCTATTTTGTCAACTTTCGTTCAGTGTATTGCAAATTCGTAATTTTATTTGGGTCCAAGTTTCCTTTTTCTTTTTTTTTTCCTTGGCTTTTTGTAGATCGTCCCCTTTTCACGTTCCATCTTGTTGAGGATAAAAGTGGGGAAAAGCGATTTGCAACCGTATTGTTTTTACAGTATTAATCAGTGGCTCATAATTTGTATACTTTACCTTTTTAGACTTTCATCGAGAATTACTTCGGTACAATGTATTACGTGGCTGTTTTCCGTCACTTTCTAGAAGGAAAAAAAATAAAAAGAAGTACAAGCATATGTGAAAGGAGAGGGACCTGATTGAGAAATAGAGTAGGTAGAGAGTGGATCATGACCAAAAACAAAAAAAGAGAGTGGATCATGAACTTAGGGCGTGATGCTCAATGTTGCATATCTTGGAGTAGATGCTTTTGTTGATGTTTAATTTAATAAAAACAATGCTTATCAAAATTACGTATTAAATAATATTACTTGATTGTTGTTTGATCGGTTAATAGAGTGTTGGACCTTACGGGTAGAGTTCACCCATTTGCTTGAGTTATCTCCAAACGTAGAGGGTTAATAGAGTGTTGGACCTTACAGGTAGAGTTCACCCATTTGCTTGAGTTATCTCCAAATGTAGAGTTCGAATCTTAGATCGTATAGTCCTCTTTTAGCAAAAGGTATAGCTTAATGGTTCATCCACTACCTTTATCTTATACTGTGTTTGGTATGAATGACATAAAGATAAAAAAAAAGTATAATACTGTGTTTGGTATGAATGACATAAAGATAAAAAAAAAAGTATAAAAATGAGTAAGAAAATGTAATTTTTTTTTATTTGGTAAAACAGAAATACATATTAATAAATAAATAAAAAGAAAATAAGAGAATCTATTTCCTTAGAAATCATTTTCACCAAATTGGATGGAAATAGTAGGGAAAAAAAGTTATTGTTGATTCTAACATTAAAAATGGTTATTACACCCTTAAAATTTATTTCTAATTACAAAATTTATCATTACAAGTAAAAGATATTAAAAGTAAATTTTAAACTAAAAAGTAAATAATAATAAAATTGTCATAGTAATTAAAATAAATTTTCTTTCTTTCTGATTTCTTGATTATGCCAAATAAAAGAAATAATCTTTTTTTTTTCCTTTTTAGTTCTTTTCTTACTACCAAACATAAGGAAGGAAATATAAATTTTTTTCCTTTCCCTGCCTATTTTCTTTCCTTACTATTTCTTTCTCTCCTACCAAACATAGACTTAAGCCTTGTTTGGTAGAAGAAAAAAGTGGAGAGATGGAAAAGTTATGAGTGAAAAGTGGAGAGAAAATAAATTTTGAAGTGATTGGTTAGAAAGAAATTTGAGAAGAAAGAAAATTGAAAAAATGAATGTTTTCTTTCATACTTCATATTTAAAATCTCTCTAAAATTGGAAAGAAAAGTGGAGAGAAAATAATGTGAGTCTAATTAATTAAAATAAAAGTACTTATATATCATTTATTATTAAAAACATTCTAATATATAGCATTACTACTTACTAACATACTAAATAAGGGATATAATGATAAAAGTATATTAAATTTGATTTTCTTTCCTTCTCATTTTTCTCTTCTACCAACCTATAGAGAAAATAAAATTAATTTTTTCACTCATTTTTCTGAAAAATTATTTTATGGGTCGGCCCCACCACATCAGCTGTGGGACCGCCCAATGATATTACACCACATAAGTTAACCAGCCACATCATTCTTACACATAGGTACACCCTTTTCATGACTAAACGGCTGTTAAGTCACTATTGTCCATCCAAACTAAACGACAGTTAATTCACCCTCTTGGCCTCTTCCATCAACCTTAACTCTCTCTCTCTCTCTCACGATCAATGAGATAGGAAAAAAAATAATTTAGGGTTGATAGTGCAAGTGTGAAATCTGAACACATCAATTGACTTTGCCTCACTTTTTCAATTTTTCCCTTTCAATTAAAGCAGATGGAGGGGAGTGTTCTTTCAATTTTTCTCTTGTGGCATGAGTGTTCTTTTCGCAAAAAAAAAGAAAAAGAAAAAATGGAAAATCTTGAAAAGAACCAAGAAGTCTGTTCTTCTTGGTGGAGAAGCAAATTCCTCCACCACCGCCGCCTCCTCCATCGCCTGCACCAATGACAGCAGTGAAACAAGTCGCACCTCCTCCCCCGCCACCATCGCCAGTAAAAACTATCGCGCCGCCACCTCCGCCGCCTCCTCCGAAAGGAACGAGGCTGGTTGCAGCTAAAGTGAGGAGGATTCCGGAGGTCGTGGAGTTTTATCACTCGCTTATGCGAAGGGACTCGAAAAGAGAGGCCAATGGCAGTAGCGCAGCGGAGGTTTTACCGGCAACGGCCAATGCGAGGGATATGATTGGAGAGATTGAGAATCGGTCAGCTCATTTGCTCGCGATCAAGACAGATGTAGAGACACAAGGAGACTTCATAAACTTTTTGATCAAAGAAGTTGAGAATGCTGCATTTACAGATATTGAGGATGTTGTGCCCTTTGTTAAATGGCTAGATGACGAGCTCTCTTACTTGGTGGATGAACGAGCCGTGCTGAAACATTTTGATTTGCCAGAGCAGAAGGCTGATGCATTGCGCGAGGCAGCATTCGGGTATTGTGATCTCAAGAAACTTGAATCTGAGGCTTCATCGTTTCGTGATGATGCCCGCCAACCTTGCGGTCCGGCTCTCAAGAAGATGCAGGCTCTGCTTGAAAAGCTAGAGCATGGTGTTTACAATCTCTCTCGAATGAGAGAATCTGCCACAAAGAGATACAAAGGATTCCAAATTCCCATGGATTGGTTGCTTGAAACTGGAATTGTAACCCAGATCAAGCTTGCGTCAGTAAAATTAGCAATGAAGTACATGAGAAGAGTATCTGCAGAGCTTGAAGTTGTGGGTGGTGGGCCTGAGGAAGAGGAGCTAATCGTTCAAGGCGTTAGATTTGCATTCCGTGTACATCAGTTTGCTGGAGGACTTGATGTCGAAACAATGAGGGCTTTTCAAGAGCTGAGAGACAAGGCGAGATCATACCATGTACAATGTCAAAACCAACAACAAAAATTTATCTGCCGCTCCACACCTTGCTAATGATCTCTCTGTAGCAAACTCAGCTGCAGGAATCCACTACCCAGTTTTTTGTTGTATAAAGATAGTCAGATAGATCGAACATCATGTTTGTGAATACAATGCCAGCTGCTATTTATCCACTCATTCAATTCATTCCAAAAAAAAACCAAGAAGTCTGTTCTGATGATATGGAACGTGCGGTGAATTCCATTTCCATCCCAATTTTTTTTCTACTTCAACGCTATTAAACATTGAAAACCTGAAGACCCATTTGCTCCAATTCTTGTCTCTCTCTGACCCTGATGTCTTTGTGGAAATCCCCCTCTTCAGCGCGCTCAAGCTTTGTTCTCGTTCGCTAAAGCCAGTACTACGCTTTTCACTTGTGTTTCGGATTTGATTTTAGTGTTAATTATTATGTGTAGTTTCGCTAAATGCTTTAACTTTGTTGCTTCTAGTGAGGTTGAGATGCAGTGGAGTGCATCCAGATGACCATCCTATTAAATCAGAGCTTGTATGGCTTCTAACTCTGAATTTCTTCTTTTTTCTATTTCTCACTCCGGATTTGTTTGTTAAACATTACCTCGCCATTATTTGGTTTGTCTGTTCTAAACTTTATTGATGTCTGGCTTAACTTGTCTATTCTATTTTGATATCTAGGAGAGACCAAGCTTGTATTAAGACATGTTAGAAAGTTTCATAGACTTAAGTGGAGGTACATTTTTTTTTCTGTCAGTTAGGCTTCTTCGGATCATTTTGGAAGTATAAGAGTCTATTATTAGGTTTCTGCAATAATTTGTATAAACAAGATGAAAAACAGAATCATGCTTATGTTAGAAAGTGCCATGAATTATATTTACACGAATTGCTTGTTATTCATCTTGTTTATCTAAGAATTTTCTTGTTTTGCAGAGCAGAGATGAAGCATGGGGCAAATTAGTAAAGGAGAGGGAACAAGGATCAAACATTCAGATAGTGTTAAGAAGAGAAAATACCACTCATCTGAAAAGCAATCCGTTCAAGCTGCTGCCAAGGAATTTCTTGAAAAGGCAGCCCGTGAGCTATTTGGTGATGATAAAGATGGTTTCAAGGGACCTCTGCAGGTTGAGGCTTAAGATGATGACCATTCCAGTTAATCATTGTAGATATTTTTACTCTCAAAACATACATTAGGTGGTAGAACTTTCTTTCCACTATCTTCCAACCTCACCGAATTGACTCAATTGCTTTTATTCTTCTTATAGGTTTCTTAAATTTAGCATTTTACTCTTTTTGCTTTTACTCTGTTTCACAATTCTGCTTGAGGTGGCTTTAACAACTTATAGATATCTAAAATTAATCTTTCATTGATAGTATCTAAAGAAATATAAAATAAAGTGAAATTTTGTTGCCAATTATCTAAAGACATATAAAATAATAATAAAATGCTTCATTGGTCGAAATTTGATCCATCAACGTTCAAATGTTCATAAATTGTAACTTTGCATTACATTAAATTGAAAAGGAAGATGCCATGCGCTGAATTCCCTATTTGTTAAATTAAAAATTCTTTGTTGCAGGAGAATAAAGGAAATAAAGCTTGTAATTGGAGATGTGTTTTCATTTTTCAATTTATGGCCGAACCAAAACCAAAGCTGGCTACTTGCTTTTGTCCATCGGCAACCCAAGCACTTTTGCCTGCATCAATTAAACTATTATGACTGAACTAAAATTGACTAAAGTAAAACAGTGCCAAGGAAATGGGAACTAAATATGAAACTAACCTGTGAGCAATGGTTAGAATGTGGATATCCTTGACTATCTTTGTAAGATTCCTACAAAATTAGCATATGATAAATTAAAATCCATAAAAGAAAAAAAAAATTCTAATGCTAGAATTATTATGAAGGACGTTGTACATTTTAAAGAACATTCTAATGCCATAATTATTATACCTGTATATTTTGTTCAAAATTAAGCAAATTAATATGAGACCTGTCTGCTTTACACAAGTTTCGGTCACGTGTCTAATCATAAAAATTGCATAAACTCATTAGAAAAATGGAGATATGTAAGATACTCACAAATAAAATTTGATTGAAAAAGAATACCTGACTCAAATTTGGAGTTAGACCAATACTTGGCTGCATATTCGTATAAGGTAAATTTAAGCCACCCAAATACCAATTACCAGCTGGAATCTAAGAAAAGAAAAGAAAAGAAAATTCATTTAGTTTTGATTTAGTTTTAAATATGTAAATATAAAATGAATACTGATCATTACCAAATGAGGAAATTGCATTGAATTCTGATGGTTAGCTATATAAATATTGTTTGTTGGCATTGACATATGAAGAATGGCCTGTAATGTTAGAAAAAAAAAAGAAAAATAATTTTATCGAAATGTATATATACTAGTAACTAGAAAAAAAACAAGTATCAAATTTAAACTTACAGAATTTCTATAATTTGGATTTGTGTCATCAGGAACATCTACGGACTCCACATTTGTTGATTGCTTTATTTTTTCTATAAAATGTACAACACTTAGAAAAATAAATGTAATTGAAAAAGGTGAAATTAAAAATAACTTTACAATGAAATTACTTACTAGAATTATTCAGTTTGGATGTTTTCCCCTTTTTTTTTTCCAGATGACCTTTAAGTCTGGCATTGGAAACCCCTTTGGGCCTAATGCATGGAGGATCAAAAATTTGAGTACCCCCATTGCCACAATCCATTGCAACGTAATCATCGTCATTGCCTGATATTTCTTCAATAAGTGACCTTCTTACATTTTCTGCATGGGAGGAAAAAGAAAAGTTATATTATCGATTCAAATTAAAAATATAAAGTTTTTATTTATTTATTGAGATAACTTACTACATCGTGTTGCCTCTTCGACCTTCTTATCTTTGTCCATGCTCAACTTTGTCAATTCTTTCTCAACTTTCAAGTCCTCATCATAGAAAATATTTTGACAAAGTTGCCTTGTCACTTCATTTGCTTGACTTTTCATGATAAGGTCATAAGCAAATCGAATCATATGATTACGAAATACAGTCTCAGTCTCAATATCAGATGGTTTTGAGAACTCACCACTGTCCACATATGTTTTTTTCTTAGCATCTTTTGTCCACCTCTTCAAAACATATTGCTGAGGAATTTTCTTGGCATTTTGAACACTAAGAACCCGTAAGGCATGAGAGCAAAGATAGCCTACAAAGTCAAACTTCTTACAAGTACAGTGAATCTCCATTGTAGATGTGTCAAATTGCACAGTTCGTTGTCTTGAACTATTTTCATCCAGCATCACTTCAAACTTATAGATTGAGTTATCATGGGTGACTTCTTTCGATATCAATGCAATGCCGTCAAGGAATTCTTTCTGAAAACGCTTGTATATTTCATAGGTATAAACTTCTGAGGCATGGATCAAAATACCACAATTTTTAATTGCAGGCGAAACTGAACCTTGTTTGCATTGAAAATCCTTCTTAGCTTCAGAAGATCGCCACCTTGCCAATAATCCCTCAAATTCAAAAATGAAATCTGTGAGAGAAGAAGTGGCTTTACAAATACCATGCAAAACATTATTTGTAATTTCATCCCTTTGAGAAGATTTAACTTCGAAGGAAATTATATCAATACTAAAAGCAGTACTCCATTTTTTGCGACACCTGTATAGACCATTCAGCCACCTATGATCTTGAACATTATAATCAATCATCATTTTTTGCCAAGTTTGCTCAAATTCTGCTTTTGACTCGCAACCGTGCATGCACTTGTAAAACAATGCATGAAATTCAGCATTTGAATTTAGACTACCAAGATGTGAAGTGGCATTTTTAGAAATATGCCACAAGCATAATCTGTGACATGAGTCAGGAAATACCTCTTCAATTGCTTTACTAATTGCATGATCTTGATCTGTCATTATAGTCTTCGGTGATTGACTACCCATTGACTGCAAAAAAGACTTGAACAACCAGACAAAAGAAGCTGCTGTCTCGTCTAAAAGAAATGCACATCCAAACATTATAGTTTGTCGGTGATGATTAATCCCTACAAAAGGAGTACAAACCAAATTATATCTATTGGTACGATAGGTTGTGTCAAAAATCATGACATCCCCAAAACAATCATAATCAATCCTTGATCTACTATCTCTCCAAAAGAAATTTGTCAGTCTATTTTCTTCATCCCCTTGAACTATGTAAAAAAACATCGGATCTTCACTTGCTTTAAACTTGAAACGGTTAAGCAAACTCTGACCATCTCCGGCTTCAATCATCTTCATTTTTTGCTTGTTAACATGGTTATAGCAATCACGTTTTGTAAACCCAATGTTTTCAACTCCACCAGCTTCTTTTGACATGTACGAGTAAACATTTGTGGGACGTATTCCAGCAATAACCATTGAATTTACCACATTAGCTTTGTCTGCTTGAAGTGACCGAGCTGATCGAAGCAAATGCCTTTTTGAAGGGGTTGCCAACTCATGATTATGCTCATAAACAAAATGAGTAACTGTCCATTGTCCATCTTGTACTGTAAACCGAATTATTGCTGGACATCCAGTTCTAATCTCCAATTTATTGTATTTTTTGTTGTTTGTATCTTCAGGTTCTTTGAAACCCTCCTTAGAACAGAAAAACTCCTTGCTGCGAATTACCCTACTGCCAGAAAGATATCTATATCTTCCTTTTCGAACACTGAACCCCATTCTATGAGCATAATCTTTGTACAAATTATAAGCTGCATCTTCAGAGTCCACCACAAGCCCATTCAAATTAGCAATTTCGGTCTCCTTCCTACTTACATAGTTGAAACTCTGCAAATTATTCTTGCCATTTTCATGAGGTAAGCCTGCAATGAAACAAGACGGAAGAAACGTAAGTAATAATCATGAAAACCAGAAAAGTAAGTAAGAAGAAATTATTAAGGTTAGGAAACGTAAGTAATAAGAACTTGGCATGACTAGCCAACATCAAAGGTCATGTCAAAATTTAATTAAATATAATTTTGATGGTTTTTAATTTCTTTATCAACTGACAAATGTAAAAATCTTTTACAAATATTTATTTATAAAAATGAAAGTGATGCTAGTAGGAGAATTTCACTTCATTTTGTTAATGGCAGTGTGAAATTTATAATGTCAGTTGTGTTTAATAGAATGTCAATAAAAAAAATTTAATAAAACGCAACCCAATGAAAAATTTTCAATCAAAGCAGGTGATGACCATACAGTACCTTCTTTGCCGTTTTGCAATTCCATCTGCTTTAATTGAAAGGGAAAAATTGAAAAAGTGAGGCAAAGTCAATTGATGTGTTCAGACTTCACACTTGCAGTATCAACCCTAAACTAATTTTTTTCCTATCTCGTTGATCGTGAGAGAGAGAGAGAGAGAGAGAGAGAGAGAGTTAAGGCTGATGGAAGAGGCCAAGAGGGTGAGTTAACTGCCGTTTAGTTTGGATGGACAATAGTGACTTAATAGCCGTTTAGTCATAAAAAGGGTTTACCCATGTGTAAGAATGATGTGGCTGGTTAACTTATGTGGTGCAATATCATTGGGCGGTCCCACAGCTGACGTGGTGGGGCCGCCCCATAAAATAATTTCTCATTTTTCCATCTTTTCTACTAAACATACTAGAAGAAAATTAATTTTATTTTCCATCTTTCTACTTTTCTCCTCCTATTTTCCTTTTTTTTTTTTCTAATTTTCCTACCAAACAAAGCAAAGCCTTAACTTATGATCGACTTCCCCATATCATGGCCTTCCAATGTACAAAAGAATAAACTTCTTGCAAACTAAAGTTTATACAGGGTAGACCTATGCCAGTGAAAGATAAGTTAAAAGACAGTCCATTTTAGTGTCCCTACAAAAGGAATTTCTTTTCTTTTTATTATATTGGGCATTAATCTTTGATTTTTTTTCCCTTCTTCTAATGAGCATTGGGGTTCTATATTATAGAGATAATAATGTCCCCAAGAAGTCATACTGGGATGCTTTGAATGAACATGTGGTGTAAAAATAAAAACTTATTTACAAATGGATACAATAAGTATATAGCAAACAACATTTAAGAGCTCTAAGAGCATTTCTTTAATCAGCCTCATGATCGATGGCTTCAAATCTTGAGAACAATTCAAATTTGTTTTTGACTCATATATATATATATATATATATATATGTAGTCACAAAAAATTTCTTAGTCGATTTGCGGGCATGCCAGTAGTTTTTACTCGGAAACAACAAAAGTTAAGAAGAAAAAGACACGGGTTCTAGTTTAAAATCACAGACAGACTATTTAATACATTAAACTTACTGGGTAATTTCGCTAAAACAATTGTAAAAAATAAGATTGAAGAAAAAGAACTTTAAATTGCGATGAAGAATAAAAAGGCCGATTAAGGCTTAATTAATAAAAACAGTAAACTAAAGACAAGTTGACTAGAGTGAAAGGAAAATGTAAAGCAAGAACCAAGAAAAGTTTATGCCAAGTAAAAAGAAAATGACTTAGAAAAGCTTAGAAGAAATACTAGAAATTAAGAGTTATCGGGTTAGTCTTCAAGTGTTGAAGAGGGTTTTTGTGAATGATTGTTCATATCCAACAGTCGTTCTAGGATAAGACTTATATGGCTATCATAGATCCTAATCAACTCCTCTAAATCAGTTGAATTTGATTTTCAAATCTCTGTCTTTAAAACTGAATCCCTTAAATTTGAGCAGTCTTTGAACCAGTCTTCTTAATCTTCCAAGATTGGTGCAACCTAAATTTAATTAAGGCCGCTAACCTTAGACCATAAAGAAAACCATAAGTCAAAAGAGATCCATCCGCTACAATTTTCAAAAAATGTAAATTGTGGTGCAAACAATATTAATATATATATATATATATAAGTGTAAACTTCTTTAGTTCATAATTAATCTACTTTAATACCCTTTAAAATTATCCCATTGTTTTATTAAATTTAGAGGTATAATAGGAACTTAATAATTATTTATTTATTTTTTTCCACATTTATTTATTTTAAATACAAATAATTATAACATTGAAATTACATTAATATCCTTTAAAATCATCTTATACTTTTATTAGATTAAGAGGTGTCATAGTAATTAACATATAATTATTTATTTATCTATTTTAAATATTATATTAATAATTACAATTCCTAATTAAAAAATGACTATTATTAGTCTTATATATAAACAAATCTCATATATGCTCTTCTTCAAATATTAATGAGTAAGAGTTATAATATTAATAATTATAGTTCTTTAAAAAATTTAGGGGGAAAAATTTGTATTTGGGGGCCATAATCTTTAAATGGAGATTGTGTACAAATATCCAATTAAAGATCGTGATTTTTAAATTAAGACCGTGTATAAGATTTAAAATTCGTTCTTTTGTTTTAATCATGACTTTTAAATAAGAACCGTCTATAAATACACAATTAGGGATCATTACTTTTTAAAGGGAAAAGTGTACAAGATTTAAAATTTGTTTTTTTCTTGAGGACCATGACCTTTAAATAGGGAACGTGTATAAATACTCAAACGGAGATCATGACTTTTAAATGAGGACTGTGTACCAGATTTATAATTTGTTACTTTTTTTGGAATCGTGACCTTCAAATTGGGATCATGTAAAAATATTTAATTGCGGATCATAATTTTTAAATAGGGATAATGTACAAAATTTTAAATTTGTTAATTAAAATCGGCATTCATAAATCTAGAAAACATTTCACTGTGTATTACTGAAATTTATCTTTAGAGACCATGACCTTCAAATGGGGATTATGTAAAAAAATTCAATTAGAGATCATAACTTTTAAATAGGGACATTCATGTTTTATTATATTAGTAAGAAGTCTAATTCATAACCTTCAAGTTCTATAAATACACAATCATAACCTTCATGTTTTATCACATTTCTTTACAATTATTATTAGTAACAAATTTAATTCATAAGTATTATAATTCTTTTCTTCTCAAATTGGTACTCTAAACTATAAAGCAATTTGCCATGCATTAAAAAAATTTACCTTTGAGGAATGAGACCTTTAAATGGAGATCGTGTACAAATACCTATTACGGATTGTGATTTTTTGGGGCTATTTACAAGATTTAACATTTGTTTATATTTTGGAACTGTGACTTTTAAATGGGTACCGTAATTTATAAGTATTATAATTCTTTTCTTCTTAAATCAATATTTATAAGTCAAAAAAAAAATTCACCGTGTATTACTAAAATTTGTATTTGGGGATCGTGACCTTTAAATGGAGATTGTATATAAATACTCAAACGGTGATCGTGACTTTTAAATAGAGACTATGTACAAAATTTAAAATTTGTTCTTGCTGGGATCGTGACTTTTAAATGAGTACCATATATTAATATGTAATTAGGAATCATTACCTTTTAATGAGGGAAGTGTACAAGATTTAAAATTTGTTTCTTTCTTGAGGACTGTGACTTTTAAATAAATAACATATATAAATACTCAAATAGAGATCATGACTTTTAGATGAATACTGTATACCAGATTTATAATTTGTTACTTTTTTTTAGGATCGCAACCTTCAAATTGGGATCGTGTACAAATATTTAATTGGGGATAATGTACAAAATTTAAAATTTGTTTGTTTCTTAAGTATCGCGACTTTGAAATAGAGACAATGTATAAGTACTCAATTGGAGATCATTACGTTTAAATGTAAACAGTACACAATATTTAAAATTTGTTCCTTTTTTAGGGATGATGGCTTTTAAATAAGGACGATGTGTAAATATTTAATTAGAGATTATGATTTTTAAGTGGAGATTGTATACAAGATTTAAAATTTACCTTATTTTGGAAACCGTAACTTTTAAATAGGAAGTATGTACAAGATTTATAATTTGTTTATTTTTTTTTACTATCGTGACTTTTGAATAGAAACAATGTAAAAATACCGATTAATTGGAGTCGTGACTTTTTAATAGGGACCGTGTACAAGATTTAAAATTTATTCTTTTTTCTTGGGGATCGTGACTTTTAAATGAGGATCTTATACAAATACTCAATTAGAGATTATGACTTTTAAATGAAAACCATATATAAGATTTAAAATTTATTTATTTTTTATGGACTATGAGTTTTAAATGGAGACTGTATAGAAATACTCAACTAGGGATTGTGACTTTTTAATGAAATCATATACAAGATTCAAAATTTGATCCTTTTTTTTATCATGACTTTAAATGTTGATCATATGTAAATACTAAATTGGGATCGATATAACAAGAATTCAATAAAAATTTGTATATACAAAGGATTAAAAAAAGTAGAAATATATTTCTTTGAAAAGATATCATGTATGTTCTATTATTATAACTAATTTATACGATATTTTACAATTTTATTATGTATTATGTATTTTATTCCTATTTATTAAATTATGTGAAACGAAATTAAAATTTAATATTAGATAGGTGTTTGGCCCACTTAAAATTTTAAATTATGCGGTAAGTAGTTTTGAACTTTTAAGAGAAGTTACAATCTAAATTTTCCGTTAAAAATCACTTTTTATAGCTTATGTGGATAGAGATTTTCTTTTAATGAACTTTTTGTTATAATGCTCTTATTTTTTCTTCTATTTAACAACCAAATTTTATTTTCATTTTTCAAGCTTTTCAATTTTCACTTTTTCATTTTTCATATTTGATAGTGATATGTTTCTCTCAAAAGCTTCTTTTTTTTTATTATTTTACAAGATTTTAATATAGTATAGTAATAATCTATAAATTATGTATAATTTATATGTAGTACATTAATCAATTGGTTGAAAATTTATACATAAATTTAATAAAAATGAATTTATAAATAATTTGTACATTATGAAATAATGATACAAAAAAAATTTATAGATAAAATGATCAATTAAATTATAATATATATTAACATATATATATATATATAATAGTTAATAGCTAACACTTTTTCTTTTGTAATTTTAACATTTTATAGCAGGTTTACAATATTAGTATCTAACAACTTTCTACGTCTTACAATATTTTTATATTAAATTTGCCAAATACTATTTTAACTTTTCTAAACAGCACGTATAAAACAATTCTACTGAAATAGTATTTTTGCTAAAAACTCCAATCGGGCCAAACAAACTATAAAAATAAGAATAAATATCCATGTACGACATACGTATCAAGATACTAGTGTATATATATATATATATATATATATATATATATATATGGATATTTTAAGTCTCTACTTGTCTAACAGAATTCTTATCACATATGCTATATATTACTAAAGCCTGGAAAGGCATGCTTTATGGCATCCGAAAACAAGGAGCCTTTTCCACCCAAAAAAAAAAAAAAAAGACAAGGAGGTTTTCAGAGTGATTAAGAGCTAAAGTTTAATCTTGCAAAATTGGGAACAGAATTCAGCAAAAACAAAAATGCTGTTAAAGAGATTCCAACACCAAGACATTGTCAGTTGTTGTTATATTTCTCAATGCTTAAATCATGTCAGGAATCATTCTCATTCTTCTCTAATCACTATCAACCCTCTCTATTCAGTAACAGTAGACTGAGAAAAACACAAAGATGAAAGTGAAAGAGGATCATCTCAAAAATAAAGCCTGCTCGCTGCAAAAGAATAAAGTGACCCACCTCTCCTCCCCTCTCCGCTTTTTATTCTTTTGTTTTTCCTGGGTAACAAAGCAAAGACCTTCATTGGGAGCAATTCAAGCAAGGAGAGACATAATAAAGTTTAAAAGCAAATACAAGAAACGAAATATCAACATGAAAGTGACACAGCATTTCCTCATTGCTAGATGCATCAACAGTTATAACATAACCGAGCCTTTACTATGACTTTTCTAGTTTCAGTTTCTTTAGCAAAAGCTCATTTTCAGATAAAGTTATAGAGAATAACTGGGTGAGTCCAGATTTTAGACGACGGGTGAATATGGAAAAGGGGGGCATATGAAAAGGGCTCAAGCCCCACCATTGGAGGTCCACCACCATACGAGACTCTTACATACTAAAGACACAAAAGGGGGGAATGAAAGACAAGTCACAGCAAAAGTGGCTTCGATTTTTGTCCTCTTTTTGAAGTAAATGAAAAGGAATTCATGTTTCAAGTGGGTTTATTATCGTCCCCGTCATGCGCCAATTGTTGCCAGATAGCAACTGTAGGAATCATAGCAGTAAGACATTTATTACTTCTAATATATAAATGGCAAGAAATCTGGCTAAAGGGATAAGATTTCATTGAGAACATAAGTACACATCAACAATCTAACTAGCAACCTCAAGAATCACTATAGCTTCCCGCCAAAATTCAGAAAAATTCAAAATCCAAGTAAGGACCAGATGACCTGTCTGAGTCGGTGGCTCCCTTATCATTTGAAGTCAGGGATGACTTGAATGCTTGATTTAGAAATGAGAGATCGATGGGTTTAGGAGTTTCGGGAGGATGTGTACTGCGAATAAGAGCCCAATTAACACTTTCAAAGAAAGGGTGCTGTTTGATCTCTGTGGCACCTCTTTTGAACCCTAATCTCTTTTGTGGGTCCTTAACAAGCAGACCGCGGATTAGATCCTTAGCAGCAAAACTAACTGAAGATCCCTCTGGAAATTTTAGGGACTGACCAACAACATTGAACAATGTCTCCCGGTTACCATTGCCTTTAAATGGTGTCCTCCCCAGCAGCAACTCATACAAGAAAATACCAAATGTCCACCAATCAACAGCACTCCCATGACCATCTCCTCTTATTATCTCAGGAGCTAAATATTCGTGGGTCCCAACAAATGACATGGAGCGGGCATTAGTCGGTTCTGCAATAAGTACAGGAAATGAATCTGAATTCACCAAATTTGTTCTTTCACTTTTCACCTTCGTTGTTTTGGAACTGAGAAACCGAGGCTTAAAACAAGATGGCTGCAAACAAGCAGGTTCTACACATACTGGCAGTTTGCATGCTGGGTCGATGCATGCTGGCTGAATACAGTATGAAGCAATCCTACAAGATGGCTCAGTACTGGACTGCACAAGAGTAGGACTGACGAAACATCGCAATGACAGATCAAAATCAGATAGCATGATGTGTCCATCCTCCCTCACCAACACATTTTCAGGCTTTAAATCCCTATACACCACACCCATCATGTGCAGATACTCGAGAGCTAGAAGGACTTCTGAAACATAAAATCTGCAAGAACATAGAAATTTTATGAGTAAATTTACCAACCTCAAGTACATTCCTTGTAGATAATACAAAGCATACCATCATGACATCAACTAGGCATGGTGGATTCATAAATTTGAATTGACAACTGAATTCGTTAGAGTTCATATGAAGAGAATTGATTACTAGCATTTAGCAATTCTCTTACATATTCCCAAATACACAGTTAGTACTAGAAGCAGGAAAAAGGTGTGAAAAGTAAATTAGCTTAATACTTTTAGCGCAACTTGTTTCCAGAGAAAATCTCTACAGTGAGGTCGGAAGGAGGTAGTTTGACATCCGCATGACAATGATCAGCAATTAGAAAAGCTGAATTAACGATGGAACCAAACTACTTTTGTCCCATGAATACTCCCTGAATTTTGATTCAGCTAAAATTATCCAAATACCTTTATGTCAAAAGTCCTGAATACCAAGTTATGATAAAGAAGAAATTCTGTTTCACTTCTCCTATTTCAAGGCAAACTTCTCAATACATCTCCCCACATAGTACTACTACTTTCTTGGTCAAGAACAAGAACCGGTCAAACTGAGGACCAAAGATGGCCAAACTAGCAACTTAATCATAAAACGTATTAAACATTAAAAGGTTAGAAACTAACCGTGCTGCTTGTTCCGAAAAATGCTTGCCCGGCTGTCGTTGACGGAGAATATGAAGATCCCCACCACTGCAAAACTCCATCAACAAGCAAGAAAACTTCTCAGTTTCAAAATGTGAATAAAGGGTTGGTAAAAATGGATGATCTAACAAACTCAATATTTCTCTCTCAGTCTGTGCTCTCATCAACTTTTTCCTCCCAGCTAACATCCCTTTATCCATAACCTTCATTGCAAACAAGCATCCCATCCCTCTTAACTCGGCTAAGTAAACACTCCCTATATCTCCACATCCTAATTTTTTCAACAACCTAAAATGTGCTAATCCCAGGTCCCCATCTTTACCCTTAACATGCTGCATTGCATCCCATCTTATATCATTTCCTTTATGGGGTTTTGAAGGACAAGAACTCCTAAAACTACAACACTCATTTGCATCAAGACTACCCTTTTCACTCCCTTCACAGTCAGTACGAACAGAATCGGCATTCCCACTGACACTAATTTTATTACCAGATTCGGAAATACTACTACATAAACTAATGCTAAGACTACTCTTATTGAAGCTAATATCTTGAAAACTACTACTACAACTACTACTACCTCTACCACTACCATTATTGCTAGAATTAACACTAGAATCAGAACCAGAAATGGTAGCACTGTTATTACTCAAGCAAAGGTCTTTGCGACTGTTGGTGACAGGAAAAGTTTCAAGCTTTACATTTTTGGGGGGTTGTTCATCCATGTTTGAGAGAAACAAATGAAACTTGTTTGATGAAATGTCTGAAAGAAGCAGGGTTAAAATATGGAGGTTGCTGGTCAAGGGAAATGTGGGGTGTGACCGAGGTGGTCAAAGAAAGAGAGAGTAAGACGCGGGCTTAACTTAACAATTAACATGGGGAGTTGGAAATGAAGGGATGGAGGGTTAAACGGTTTTCAAATTTGAAATAGTGAGGGTAAGAATAAGATAAGCAGGTAAGTTTTCTTTTTTGGCTTTTTTTTATAAACCCTAGGTTGAGTTGGGGTTTGAGTCTTTTTCTTACTGTGTCCCAGAATATGTTACAGCTTACAGACAAAACAGAGAGAGAGAGAGAGAGAGAGAGAGAGAGGGGTTGGGTACCCAATTCACGAGGAGGACAAGCTATTCAGATTTTCTAAAACATAAGAGAAAAAAAAAACACACACACACATTTGAAATACCAATGGCCAATACCGTAACACTGGGGGGTTTTTGGTTAACACTGGGAAAAGGCGCAGTTGGGGTTAATCATAAGCCAGGTTGGTGAATTGGTGAATACTGAATAGTGCTTTTTTTTTTCTTTTTGAAAGAATAGATGAATTGGTTGGTATTTGGCAGGTTTGATAAATTTGGGTAAGTCTTGACTCTTTGCTGTCTTTGGTAGGTGTAAAACAATGAAAAATTGAAAATGGTTACTCGTTCCTTTTTTTTTTTTTTTTTTCTGGAGTGAAAATGGTTGCTCGTTACTATAGTAACAGGATTGATTCCGTTAGATATGCTATTTTATTCTCCCCATCCCCAAGTTGGAGGATTCACTAGACCATTTTCAATGATATTTTTCTCTTTTGATAGATGTTTTATAAATGAGTTCGAATTATATTAGAATTATCTTAAAAGATCCTATTTATTATGAAATATTGAAGAACAACAAAGAACAAGAACAAGAAAAAAGAGAAGCAGAGAATAGAGAGAATATTATTAAGAGATATTTCTGTATGAGATAATATGATAAAAAGGGTAGAGAGGCTCCCTATTTATGTTAGAGAACCCATTTACAAATAACATGGGATTAACCTAACTTGCAAGCCAAGTTTACTTCCATGCCAAGTAAAATAGCAATTCCTAAAACCCTAGATATATTCTCGTTGATTTTCTCTCTATTAATTCTCTTCAATATTGGTTTGTCTTCAGTATAAGGTAAATGAGCCAGAGGTGTAAAAGTCCATTATTCCATAACACTCCCCCTTAAATTGAATGCCATTCTAAATGAACTTATTAGATGTATAGTTACTGCCTCGTTAAAAACCTTAAGTCGAAAAAATCTAATGGGATAAAAATCGATCATAAGGAAAAAAAGTACATAGCAACTAAAATTCATCTACGGTGTCTTTAGGACATTGGAATATGCTATTACTGTCTCATTAAAAACCTTTAGCCGGAAAAACCTTGTGGGACAAAAGTCAGACAAAAGGAAAAAAGAGTACAGTGCATTATATCTATAATTCGCTCCCCCTCAAACAATCACTGTTGGGATATCTATTTACTACCACTTCTACGGCTTCTATCTATTGCCTCTTCTTAGGCCTCTAGGTATTGCCACTTCTAAGATTTATATATATAACCTATTCTAAGGTTTTTTAATCTTGCATCTTATTGACTCGCTACATACCAATGCCATAGACTAGTTTCTCGAATGTTGATATTGGTAATGTCTTGGTAATAAATCTGCAAGATTATTGTTGAAGCGAATTTGTCTAACATCAACTTGTCGACTTTTCTAGAGTTCATAAGTGTAGAAAAGTTTCGGTGAGATATGCTTGGTCTTATCACCTTTAATATATCTTCCCTTTACTTGTGCAACACAAGCAGCATTATCTTGATAAATTATAGTGGGAGAATCTATAACCAGTTTCAATCCACTAGCATTCTGAATATGTGATATCACGATTTTAACCAAAACTCACTCTCTTTCGGTCTCATAGAGGGAAATAATTTCAAAGTGATTGGAAGACGTAGCTACAATTGTTTGCTTAGTGGAATCCGAAGATATGGCTGTATCATTATAACAAAATAGATAACCGGTTTGAGAATGAGCCTTGTGCGGATCAAATTTATATCCCGCATAGCATATCCCACTAATTCAGAGTTAGTGGTTTCCTTAGAGTAAAATAACCCCAAATCTATGGTTCCTCGAAGATAGTGAAAAATATGTTTAATTCCATTCAAGTGTCTCTAGGTTGGCTTAGAACTAAAGCATGCCAATAAATTTACCGCAAAAGTGATATCCGATCTTATATATTGTGCAAAGTACTTCAATCCCTCGATAGCATTAAGATATGGTACTTCATTACCAAGTATATCCTCATGAGGTTCTTTAGGATGAAATGGATCTGTTTGGGGATCAAGAGATCTTACAACAATATGAGTGCTCAATGAGTTTTATCCATGTCAAAATGTTTAAGCAATCTTGACACACCCGGACCTAATTCAACTTTTCCGTAGAATCAGAATAGTGTAAGACGGCGTATTAACTTGAGAATATATACGTCGGTCCGGATGTGTTAAGATGAAGAAGAGAAATGGAGAATAAGATAAGACGTAGTTGGAAGCTGAGATAGGTGACCATGCATGGAAGCACAAATTGGACCTCTTGAAGTCCATAGCCAATGGATTGGATGTCCATTGGTGAATTGGTTGGTGGATTAGGTCAAGGATCGAAATTATGAGAAATGGAAAAAAGGAGAAATTAAGTCTGACCCGGGATTCGAGTAGACCCGATGTCGAGCTTGTCTATAAATAGGGGGAGTTAAGCTCTCCTCCTCTCATTTTTCTTCTCCCTCACTTCCTCTCATTCCATTGGCTCTCTTGAAGCAACTTTGGACTTTTGGTCGATCCGGACAATTCGACCAAAGGATCAAGGTGAGTTTCTAATATGTTATTCTACTCACCTTAATCTACATTCTATTAAGTTTTCACGAATTTCCATGCATTGGTCTAGAAGAGATCCAAGCTCAAAGTTAGGTATAGCTTTTTAGCTAGATTCTAGTTTAGATTTGAGATCTAGGAACTATGAGCTCGTTATTCTCATTTTTCTTTCCGTAAATGACACGGCGTGAGGATCGCCTGTCGAAGTTTGCATGGCGAACGGAGGTCGGATGGCACGAGAATCGAGGTGGGGGCTTGAAATTGTCTTCCGCACAGGAGACAAGCCACTCCCTGGCTGGAGTGGGCTGCTGCCCGAGTCCCGCGCGGGTGGGCCTTTTTGGCCTAAACCATGTGGGTGTGCCTTTTTAGCCCAAAAAGCGCAAGGGGCCTTATGGGCCCTAAGGGCATTTTCGTAATTTTTCTTCAAGTGTCCTATTTTGTCCCCGAAACCTCCCGAACACTTTTCTAAGCCCAAAACACATCCAACCACTATCTTAAGTCATGCTAGAGCCTCATAGGTGCATTCATAGTTTGATTATGAATGCTAACACGTATTTCCGTGTATTAGGGCTCTGGATGATTGAGTGAGGCGATGCTCCGGAGGTTAATCTATGTGGATCCTTTGGGAGTATACGAACCTTCCAACACTATGAGTGGCTTAGATTTCTCTACTTAGCCACTGGGGCCAGAGGTTATAAAAAGGTTTTAAAAACATAGATGATTTTCAAAGGTTTTGCGATACGGGGAATCCACACGCATACACACTTGCTTGGTGATATACCCATGTAGAGAGTGGGATGATTTTAAAAGAAAAGGGTAAAGATTTATGTATGTGTGTGTGTGTGTTTATATGTTATATATATATATATATGTTTTATACATATATATATATATATGATATTTATATGGATGGGATGCGAGGTGAGCGATTGAGAGTGGTTCCTCGGGGCTCTAATTTGAGGGGGCGTGGACCGAGTTGTGAGGCATGCATGGAAGTAGCCGTAGAGCGCCTTTTGAGGGACACGGTAAGTAAAGACCCTGGGAGAGGCACGTAGGGGGAACTTGCCAAGGCTCGATGTAGCTATGTTCCACCACAGCGTCTGGCACCACCGAGGGAACGAGCTAGAGAAAGAGAAAATGTTTTAAAAAGAAAAGTGATAGCCCTTGGTGCAATGAGGCATACGATCGGCCAGTTGTGCCTTCAGTTTGTTTTAGGCTAGCCCATTTTATTTATATATTTATTTTAATGTTTTAAAATCAAATTCTCACTTAGAGAATTTGAAAAAAGGTTTCGAAAACAAAATTTATTTATTTTATTATTATTATATTTTGGATTTGTCCTGTTTGCCCTAACCCTTGATGGAGATTGATGGAACCTCTATCACTCACCTGTATCCAATGTGGATAGATGCAGATCCGTTTAAGAGGACAGCAGATAGTTCAAAGGCTCACTAGGAGGCATCGGTGGCCTAGGCATAGTAGTTTTCGTTGCATAGGTATTCCTTTAAATTAGTACACTGGTATTGCTTTTAAAGTTTATTATTTTATTAAATAATTTTTAATTAAAGTATTCATTTCTATGCCTTGTGGTGCTTCAGGTGCGTGACCACCCGGCACATACTTTGAGATAGCACGGCGATTGCTAGGTGGCCGGCCCGGGTGGGTCAGGGCGTGACAAATCTATCTATGCATGCTAGTTGATAGACAAGTATTCCATTTGATTTATGCTAAAGCTCTACACCAAGGCATAATTTGGTTTACCCAAATCTTAAACTTCTTTTTCAAATATTTAGCAGTTTTAACTAACCCTTCAAGAGTTCCAATTAAATTTATATCATCGACATAAACTGTTGTTATAGCAAATCTGGTTTGAGATTGTTTAATAAAACACACATGGGCAGATGAGATCATTTTTGTACCATTCCTTAAAAGATAATACTTAAATATTCATACCACATGCGGCCAAATTGCTTCAACCCATATAAAGCTCTTTTGCAATTTTATCGAGAATAAGTTCCAGGGAATGTATGCTTTAGGTATTTTTAATCCCTCAGGAATTTTCATATAAATGTTAAAATCTAATGAACCATACAGGTAAGTCATCACAATATCAATAAGATGCATGTCTAATTTTTCTTGGACAACCCAACTTATGAGGAAACGAAAGGTAACTATATCCATTACAGGTGAATAAGTCTCATTATAATTTATCCCAAGTCTTTGAGAGAATCCTTGGGCTACAAGTCGGGTTTTATATCTCATGATCTCTTTTTTCTCATTTTGTTTCCAGACAAAGACCCATTTGTATCCAACAGATTTTACATTATTAGGGGTTTTAACAATAGGTTTAAAAACATCACATTTGGCAAGGGATTCAATTCAGCTTAGATTGCTTTTTCCCATTTAGGCCAATCGTGTCTTTAAGGACATTGGGTTATAGACCGAGGTTCATAATCATCATTCATAATTTCATGAGCAATTGTGAGAGTAAAATGAATTATTGATGATAACCTCATTCCAATCCCATATCTTATTACAATAATTTATGGAAATTTCAGTATTCCCTGGGTTGGTGATCTTTTCATAGGTTTATGGGACAATGGGCTCATGATTTTGTGACGCTTCAAGGGCAATGTGCTCTCTTTGAGTATTATGTTATGCCATTTCAAGGGCTAATTGTTTTCCTCAAGAAAGATCAATTTGCTTATTTGGAGCAGATTAAGAATTCCTCCCTCTTCTTTTTCAAGGAACTATATCTTTTGATCCCATCGGTCTACCACACTTCAGGTGCGGGACATTTAGATCCATTTCTAATGATTCTACAGGAACCTCTATCCTAGCTGGAACATTCATGGATGAAATATGATACTTTGTAAGTTTAGCAGCTTCATTAAATGCATTAGGCAATCTATTAATCACAGCTTGTGAATGAATCAATCTTTGCACCTCATTTTCACATTCAAGAGTTCTTGGGTCTAAATGAGATAAACTTTTCTCATTTCATGAGAAAATCTCAACATTTTTCTGTTTTCCATCTATGAAAGCCTTTGGTGTCCTAATTGATGGGAATATTGTCTCATTGAAGTGGCAATCTGTAAATCTAGTAGTAAATAAATCTCCCATCAATGGTTTAATAAACCTAATAATGGATGATGAGTCAAACCCAACATGGATGCCCAAATGAAGTTGAGGGCTCATTTTAGTTCTTTGATGTGGTGCTACAGGCACTTGCACAGCACATCCAAAGGTACGTAGAAGTGAAATATCGGGCTCCTGGTCGAATACTAATTGAAGGGGAAATATTGATAAGAAGCTATGGGCCGTACTCTAATAAGTGACGCGGCATGCAAAACTGCATGGCCCCATGCTGACGAAAGTGATGTTGTCTTTATTAATAAAATTCTGGCAATTATTTGAATCCATTTAATCAAGGATTTTGCCAGTCCATTTTGAGTATGAACATGTGAGACTAAGTGCTCTATTTCAATCCTCAATGAAGTGCAATATGCATAAAAACTTTTGGAAGTGAATTCACCAGCATTATCTATTCGTATGCTTTTGATTTGGTGATCAGGAAAATGTGCTCGAAGTTTAATAATCTGCACAAGTCAATGTGCAAATGCGACATTGCGCGAGGGTAATAGGCAAACATGGGACTATCTGTAAAATGCGTCCACTAACACCATAAAATATCGAAATGGTCCACTTGGGGGTTGTATTGGTTGACAGATATCACCTTGAATTCTTTGCAAAAATTATGGTGATTCATAATCAACCTTTGTAATTAAAGGTTTAGTAATGAGTTTTCTCTGTGAACAAGATTCACAAATATAATCTTTGGACAATAAGAACTTCAAATCTTTTAAAGGATTGTCCTTTAGTATTCTTGATGATTCTAAGCATCATCATAGCTCTTGGATGACTAAGGCAATCATGCCGAAGTACAAACATATCAAGGTTCACAAATTTTTAGGGCATAATAGCGTGTGATTCTATAGCTCATATGAGGAAACAATACAATTCCGTGTTAGAAACTTCCAACTTCTCATGGATGGTCTAGTCCATCTTGTAAGAAATAATGTAGAGAAAATATTTATTTTGCTCATTTTTTTTTCAAGATGATACCCATTAAAGTGTACATCTTTGTAGTTAATTAGATTCCTTTTTAATCTACCACTCAGTAATGCATCTTCTATATGCAAGATAGTACCATTAGGCAAAAAAATTGTGGCATTTCCATAGCCATCTATAATTTTAATAGGACTAGATATAGTATGGACATTTGCCTTGCACAATGTCATTGTTGAGAAAAATTCTTTATTACAGAACACGGTATGTGTTATGGCACTATCAAGTAAACAAATTATTTGCTCTTTTTTTTTCTCATATGCATTTTGTTGACAACTTCTGACATCAATTATTATTGACAACTTCAAGTGTCTAATACACAAAAAAATTCTATCCTTAGGTAAATAATTTTAAAAAAACCAATATAAAATTATAGCATGTAAATTCCCATGAAAGAATGGAGGAGTCACAAACGGTTCCACTTAATTAAGTTCCACACTCCTTAGAGAGAATTTTCCTAGACATATAATTAAATATTAAAACCATTGTTAACTTCAGGTGTGAGGTTTACCTAGCGTGAGCATTATTAAGTAAGCAATTGTTTACTTTTTCTTAACGTTTTCCATTTTACACTTGTTATTGACAGCTTTAGGTGTCAAATATCAAAGAATACACAAATTAGTAATATGATAATTGTGCAACAAAATAGAATAATAATACCTTTTCATTGATAATCTTTCAAATTTCTTTGGGGACATCTCTACCCAAATATATGGAAAACATAGATTTCTTTGGGGACATGGACACCCAAAGAAAGAACAATTTCTCAAAATAATGTTAAGTTTGGGTAGTCTTCCACCACTCAGATGACTTATCATTTCCATTTTGATTTTCAAGAAAATCAGAGAGTTCATAAGATTTTTCTTGGACCAAAATATTGTTGACTTCAGCATCAGTCAAATTTTGGTCGTTCTCAATGGTATTGGTCTCAACATGCTTGCCTTTATCCTTTTGGAAAGAAGCCTGATACAGATCAGCCAAATATTTGGCCGTACGACAAGTATGTGCCCAATGTCTAGTCATTCCACAGCGGACTTATCATTTCCATCTTGATTTTCAAGAAAATAAGAAAGTTCATAAGATTTTTCTTAGACCAAAGTATTGTTGACTTTAGCGTCAGTCAAATTTTGGTCTTTCTTAGTGGCATTGGTCTCAACACACTTGCTTTTATCCTTTCGAAAAAAAACCTGATACAGATCAGCCAAATATTTGGCAGTACGACAAGTACGTGCCCACTGTCTAGTCATTCCACAACAGTTGCAAGTATTTTCTCCATGCTTCTTCATAGGCTTTCTACCTTTAGGATTGTTTAGGGAGTTATTTGCATTGCAATTTACTCTTCCAGCAACTTTTTAGGGAAAATTCCCACGCTTGTGCTTACGGTGACACACCCGGACCTAGCACGACTTTTTCGTACGAACGGAATAGTGCAAGACAACGCAATAATTAAACAATATGTCGGTCCAGTTGTGTCAAGTCAGAAGAGAAGTCAAACTTAAGGTAAGCCGTAGTTGGAAGATGAAATTGGTGACCATGCATGGAATCACTAAAGTGGACTTCTTTAAATCCATAGCCAATGGATTGGACGTCCATTGGTGAATTGGTTGGTGGATCGGGCCAAGGATCGAAATTATAAGAGGTTTCAAAAAGGGGAAAAAGTCTGACTCGGGGCCCGAGTAGACCTGGTGTCGGGCCTTGTTATAAATAGAGGGAGATGAGCTCTCCCCCTCTCATTTTCTCTTCTCCCTCTCTTCTCTCCTCTCATTTGCTCTCTCGGAGCAATTTTGGACTTTTGGCCGATCCGGAAAAACCGACCGCAAGTTCAAGGCGAGATCTTGGTGAGTTGTTTTTAACTCCTTGATCTTCGTTTTTCTAAGTTTGTACGCTTATCCATGCATTGGTCTAGGAGAAATCCAAGCTCAAAGTTAGTTTCAGCTTTTAGTTAGATTTCTAGCTTAGATTTGAGATTTAGGAACTTTGAGCTTGTAATTCTCATTTCTGCTTCGGTAAACGCATCGTGGGAGGTGAGAGGAACGTCCATTTCGAATTTCACGCGAATCGGTGGACCGAGGGGCTCGAGAACCGAGGAAATGCCTCGGAACCCGAGGCCTGCGGATGGCTCCCGCAAGGGAGCCAAGTCTCTCCCGGGCGGGAGAGACCCACCGCCTAGGTCCCCTGCGGGACTGGGCCTGTCTCGCGCCGGACTGGCCATTTTGGCCAAAAATGGCCGATTGGGCCTAGTTAGGCCTAATCTGAGTTGGGCTCGGCCCAACTCTTATGGGAAGGGCCTTTTGGGCCCAAAAACAGGCCAGGCTCGACCCAACCACGTGGGGGGCCTGCCTGGCCCAGAACCGGGCCGGGCTGGGCCCGTAGGGCCCACTGGTCCCCAGGGCATTTTCATAATTTTTCACCAAGTGTCCAAATTTTACCTCGGAACCTCCCGGACACTTTTCTAAGCCCCGAATCATTTTCAAACATCGTCATAGGTCATGTTAGAGCCTCGTAGGTGCATTCATAAATTTAATTATGAATGCTAACTTACATTTCCGTATATTAGGGCTCCGGATAATTGAATGCGGCGATGCACCGGAGGGTAAAGTTAAATGGAGCGCTTGGGAGTATACGAATCTCCCAATACTGTGAGTGACTTTGTTTTCAGTGCTTAGCCCCTAGGGACAAATTGTTTTTAAAAATGTTTTCAAAATATAAATTGTTTTAAAAAGGTTTTACAACTGTTTTGGGATAAGGGTAATACACGACACACTTTTTATTTTATGATACGCCCACTTAGAGGGTGTGATGATTTTTAAAAATCTAAAGACTTGTGTGTGGTTTTGTGTTTTAAACTTTTATGTGTTGAATTTATTTATATATATATGATGAATATATGAGAGAGAGATGAGATGAATAATTGGGTGGCTCCTCGGGCTCCAATATATGTGGGAGCGTGGACCGAGTTGGAGAAAGCATGCTAGATTCTCAACTGTGGACTGTCTGTCGAGGGGCACGGTGAGACGAGACCCTGGGAGAGGCGCGAAGGGAAGCTCGCTAGGGCTCCAGAGCTGTGTGCCACCACAGCTGGCTACCACCGAGGGAACGGGCTAGAAATGTCACGCCCTGACCCGCCCCAGGTCGGCCACGTGGCAACCACCGCGCTGCCTCGAAGTACATGCCAGCCGGTCACGCACCAGAAGCACCGCAAGGCATTGAAATGGATATCATCGCTGCAAAATAACTAAAACTTTAATTAAAAATCTTTTAATAAAATAATAAACTTAAGGTAGTACCAGTGGATTAATTTAAAGGAATACCTACGCAATGGATACTACTAAGCCTAAGCCACCGACGCCTCCTAGTGAGCCTTCATTCTATTAGCTGACCCCGCACGCGGATCTGCATCCATCCACATTGGATACAGGTGAGTGACAGAGGTTCAATGAATCTCCATCAGGGTTAGGGATAACAAGGTAATCGAAAATATAATAAAATAAAATAAATAAAGTAAATAAAATAAATTTTATTTTCAAAACCTTTTTTGAAATTCTCCCAAGGAGAATTAAATTTAAAACCTTTAAAAATAATTATATACTCATGGGCTGGCAGCTAATACACTGAAGGCACGACTGGCCGGTCGTATGCTTTACTGCACCGAAGGCTATCTCTTTCTTCTTTAAAAATAAATTTTCAAAATCTTCTCTTTCTCTAGCCCGTTCTCTCGGTGGTGCCTCACTGTGGTGGAACACAGTGATCTGGAGCTCTGGCGAGTTTCCCTACGAGCTTCTCCCAACCAGGTTCGACTCACCGTGCCCCTCGATAGGCAGTCCACGGCTGAGTATCATGCATGCTCTCAAACTCGGTCCACGCTCCCGCAAATTGGAGCCCTGAGGAATCCCACTCAATCACTCCTCTTCCAGGGGTATCGTACCCCGATAATCATAATAATAATAATAATATTATTTCTCATATAAATATTAAAAACATGTAAACACACACAAGATTTTGTATTTTAAAAACATCCCACCCCCTAAGTGGGCGTATCACAAAATAAAAAGTGTGTGTCGTGGATTACCCTTATCCCAAAACAGTTGTAAAACCTTTTTTTAAAAGAATTTATATTTTGAAAACATTTTAAAAACATTTTATCCCTAGTGGCTAAACACTGAAAACAGGGTCACTCACAGTATTGGGAGAATCGTATACTCCCAAGCGCTCCATATAGCTTAACCTCCGGAGCATCGCCGTACTCGATTAACCGGAGCCCTAATATACAGAAATATAAGTTAGCATTCATAATTAAATTTATGAATGCACCTATGAGGCTCTAATATGACCTATGACGATGTTTGGAAGTGGTTCGGGGCTTAGAAAAGTGTCCGCAAGGTTCCGGGGTGAAAATTGGACACTTGGTGAAAAATTATGAAAATGCCCCTGGGGACCCGTGGGCCCAGCCCGGCCCGATTCTGGGCCAGGCAGGCCTGCCTCTTGAAGTTGGGCCAGGCTTGGCCTGTTTCTGGGCCCAAAAAGGCCCCCCATTGCTGATTGGGCCGAAGCCCACTCGGCTTGGGCCCAAAAGGGCCCAGCTGCACAGATTGGGCCAAAAGGCCCAGTCCGGTACAGGACAGACCAGGTCCCGCGCAGGACCTAGCCTGCTAGTCTCTCCCATGCGGGGAGACTCGGCTCCTGCTTGGGAGCCGTCCGGCCTCCTCGGGATCCGAGGCATTTCCTCGATTCCCGAGCCCCTCAGTCCACCGTTCGACGCGAAATTCGAGATGGAGGTTCCTCTCACCTCCCACAACGCGTTTACCAGAGCATAAAATGAGAATGACAAGCTCAAAGTTCCTAGATTTCGAATCTAAGCTAGAAATCTAACTAAAAAGCTGAAACTGACTTTGAGCTTAGATTTCTCCTAGACCAATGCATGGATAAGCGTGCAAATTTAGAAAAATGAAGATCAAGGAGTTAAGAACAACTCACCAAGATTTCGCCTTGAACTTGCGGTCGGTTTGTCCGGATCAGCCAAAAGTCCAAAATTGCTCCAAAGGAGAAGTTGAGAGAAAAGAGAAAGGAGAGAAGAGAGGAAGAGAGAAAATGAGGGAGAGAGGCTCGGCCTCCCCCTATTTATAGGGTAGCCCGACACCGGGTCTACTCGGACCCCGGGCCAAACTTTCTCTTCTCTTTAAATCTCTCAAAACTTTAATCCTTGGCCCGATCCACCGACCAATTCACCAATGGACGTCCAATCCATTGGCTATGAACTTAAAGGAGTCCACTTGGAGATTCTATGCATGGTCACCAATCTCATCTTCCGACTACGTCTTGTCTTAAGATTATCTTCTCTTCAAACTTGACACAGCCGGACTGACATATTGTTTAATTATCGCGTCATCTTGTACCATTTCATTCGTATGAAAAGGTCATGCTAGGTCTGGGTGTGTCAAGAAAAAGAGAAATTATGAAAGTGATTTTTAAGAGAAAAGAGATAGCCTTCGGTGCAGTAAGGCATACGACCGGCCAGTCGTGCCATCAGTGTATTAGAAGCCAGCTCATTGTGTATATATTTATTTTAAAGGTTTTAAATCTAATTCTCCTTGGGAGAATTTCAAAAGAGGTTTTGAAAACAAAATTTATTTTATTTACTTTATTTATTTATTTATTTTATGATATTTTGGATTACCCCTATTTTCCCTAACCCTGATGGAGATTCATTGAACCTCTGTCATTCACCTGTATCCAATGTGGATGGATGCAGCTTTGCATACGGAGTCAGCTAATAGAAAGGAGGCTTACTAGAAGGCGTCGGTGGCTTAGGCTTAGTAGTTTCTGCTGCGTAGGTATTCTTCTAAATTAATCCACTGGTACTACTCTAGAGATTATTATTTTATTAAAAGATTTTTAATTAAAGTTTTAGTTGTTTTGCAGCGATGGTATCCATTTCAATGCCTTGTGGTGCTTCTGGTGCGTGACCGGCCGGCACGTACTTTGAGGCAGCACGGCGGTTGCCACGTGGTCGACCCGGGCGGGTTGGGGTGTGACATACGGCCTCTAAAACGGCCAACAATTTTGTTTTCTCCAACATTTGCTTCAAGAAGTGCCTTAGGACCAGTAGGTCTCAATTCATGATTTTTAAGTAGCATCTCATTAGTTTGCTCGGTGGTCAAGAGAACAAAAATCAATTTAGAATACATCTTAAATTGACGTTGCCGATCTGTTGCAGTACTATGTCGGAAGCATGGAAAGTAGAGAATGTTTTCTATAAAAGATCGGCCTCGATGAGTTTAACTCCACAAAGTTCGAGCCTTGAAACAATATCATATAATTCTGAATTATACTCGAATACGGACTTAGAATCGTGCAACCTCAGATTTTGCCAATCATATTGTGCTTGAGGGAGAATAATAGTCTTCGTATGATCAGACATTTCTCTCAACATCGTCCATAAAGTTAATGGGGGTCGCACTGACAAGTACTAGACTTTCAGGCTATTGATCAAATGACGATGAATAATGATCAAAGCATTCGTTTTGTCTTTATCATTAGCATCGCCTTTTTTTTTATCAATAGTAGCTACAAGACCTTGCCCTTGAAGGTGCAATTCAATATCAAGGCACCAGGATAAGTAGTTATTTCCACTCACATCCAAGATCTGAAATTTCGACTTCACAACGTTGGCCATAACTCTATAAAAGACGGTTCCAACAAATTGATAATGACAACTTCAAGTGTCAATAATAAAATAACCGGATCCAATTTGACAAATTTAGGTGTCAATAAAGAATTCACACAACTTCAGGTTGTGATATGAAAGAAATTTAATTTTTTGTATGACAACTTCTGGTGTCATCCAACATAAAAAAAATCATAATCCTTGAGATTAAAATTAATAGGGTTTAATTTGTCAAAAAAATAACATAGTTAGTATAATGGAAATAAGAAATCAAAAACAAAATAATTTAAATAATAAAAATAAGTATGGAGAAATCTGACATTCCACCATAGAATCAAACCTTAAGTGATCTTCTTCATGCTGATAACGTGTTATAAAATATTGAAATATTGAAGAACAACGAAGAACAAGAAATAAGAGAGAAGAGAATAGAGAGAATATTATTGAGAGATATTTCTGTATGAGATCAGATGATACAAAGGATGGAGGGGCTTCCTTTTTATATTGGAGAACCCTTTTACAAATAATATATGATTAACCTAACTTGCAAGCTAAGTTTACTTCCAGGTCAAGTAAAATGGCAATTCCTAAAACCCTAGATATATTATATTTGATTTTCTCTTTTTATTAATTCTCTTCAATATGGACTTGTCTTCAGGACAAGTTAAATGAGCTAGAGGTGTAAAAGTTCATTATTCCATGACACTACTAATATAGTGACATCTTATATATTTTAAAAGAAGTGAAGGCTATAGTCAGCCCTTTGTGGTCAGCCCCCTTAATCATTGCCGTCAGATATAATGGTTGTTTAGCAATCGTTAGATCTAGGTACTTTATTGTTAGAATTTGAATTTAGGAAATTTGTTTAAAAGGTTACCGGTTTTATTTGATTTAATTTGAGTGTAATTAAATTATTATATAATTCAATCCTTAATTTTAGTAAAGTCAATCTCCTAAAATTTTGGAGATAATTACGTGAAATTAATTTTTAAACTTTGACCAGGCAGAAGATACTGAAATCAATTTTGATCTTTTTATAAAATTGATTTAATTGTATAGAATTGATTTTAATTTTATAGAATCGATTCTAAAATATGATTTTATCTGTATATTTTATAAAGTGACTGAAATCGTGTGATTATTTTATATCGAGTTTTTGAAAAGAGTAAGTGTTTAAGGTATCGTATTGATTTATTATTTTATAATTAACTATCGGTATCTGGGATAGCATCGTACATAAGATATTAGGTTGTGTTGTACCTTTATCTTATGTTATACAGAATAGATGCTAATTGTATCAGAATCGATGTTATCCTATAGATTTATGTTTTCTTTTTTCCATATCGATTTTATCCTATGAATTTATGTTTTCTTTTTTCCATAAAATAAAACTAGTTAAATCGTTTATGAATATTACAATCCTAGTTTATAATATGTAAATAAGTTTTTCTTGGTTAAGTTTAACTTTGTTTGTTTTTTCTTTTTATTTCGATGATGTTTCTCAGCGCGAGTTCAAAAGTCATGGAGTTCACCGATAATATTCTAATTGAATAAATATTTAAATTGATTTCACGAGGATGTCAATCGAGTTTGTAATAGTAGCTTGCAATTTTGTTCTTAAAATCGATTCTGGACTTGCAATAACTCGAGTTTTCCATATTTGATCATATTTGTAATCGAGTTTGAATATGTTTAAAATCGATTTTGAGAGTTTGTAATCGAGTTTGAAACTGTTTTGGATGTAATCAGACATCGATTGATCTTTCAATTATTTTATTCATAACCTTATTCAAGTATATAATTTGTGAAACCTAGCCATCCAATAACTACATTCATTTGGCCATAAAATTTGAAAATTGTTTTGAAACTTTACGTGACTTCTATCAATTTGAAAATGAACAATTATCTTAAGTCATTATGTTCATGATTAATGACATACATTTATTGAGGCATAACATATATATAATGATGGATGGTGGTAATGCTTTGGCCCCCAAATTTATACTTACTATATATTATTGTGCGCGCGCGCGCGCACACACACACACATGTACACATTAAAAATCTTACATTGCCTCCGCCTCCCCTAAAAATAACTTATTTCAATTTGGCCCCTCCAATACCTTATACCAAAATCCACCACTGCATGTATATTTTTCAACCTTATAGTGATTATCTTAGGTGATGACCGTTGCTATTTACTTTTTCATCGAACGTTAGTTTCCCATACGGAGGGGTTACAATTCTCCAACCATTAGGCATGTGAGATTGTATATAAGTAATATTTTCCTATGAAGAAGGCCTTTCAAAGTTATTTAAAATAAGTATAGTATTTTCAATCAGATAAGAGAAAATTGTTGTTATCATCATATGTTTTAGTTTTTTTTTTAAATCGTTACTTTTGATTTGTCAAAGGTATGGTTTCTTACGACATAACATAACGTGGCATGCAGTCAATGGTGATGGTGCTTTCTAAATCGAGATACGCATAATAGACCACTTGAGCTAATTCAATAGTATATTGAGGATATTATATGTGATACAGTTTATGTTTCAATAGAAGTTGCTACGAGGTAAGCTCTGCACATAATGTAGTTCGATTTGAAATTTGAAGTCGGAGACTTCAACTACGAAGAGAAAAATTGGTGGTGAGATAGTTACTTAAATCTAAAGAGTAAATTGATTGCATTGAAGGAGTCCATTAGACCGTTATAGTGGATAATTGGATATTAATTTATTGTAATTGACAATATTTTCATATTAGTTTATAGTTTCTGTTATTTATTTATTGTGTATTAGCTATTAGGGGATATATAATGTAAACAACATTACAACCCTTTATGATGGAAAATGCTGGTACAACCGAATTTGAAAGGAACATTAAAATGGAATAAATGTTTAAATCGATTTCACGGATATGTAAATTGAGTATGTAATGGTGGCTTGCAGTTATATTTTTAAAATTGACTTTGAACTTGCAATAAATCGAGTTTTCCTTATTTGATCATGTTTGTAATTGAGTTTAAATTTGTTTAAAATCGATTTTCAAGTGATTGTAATTGAGTTTGAACATATTTTGGTGCAAACTATTAATAAATTTTAGTATTCAATATTTATATTAGGAAGTAAATATTTAACAAATAGTTGAAATTGATATGGTGGTTAGGGTATTTAGTTTTATTGTAAGTGGTGGAAGATTCGAATCTTCTCGATTGCAATTAATTTTTTTGTTGCAATTAATTTATTGACTAACATTATACTCAAATCTGGTATGGTTATAAGTGTGATGATAAAATTAAGGAAGATGATGTGAAAAACAAGAAAATAAAAAAGAAAAAAGAAAAAATAAACTAAGAATTGAGCAAAAAAATAGGAATTGGGAGAGAACTGAATTTACTCCAAATTTTTTATTGAATCCGCTAGTGTTTTAGTTTTGCTTTTAATGTTTTGAATCAGCTAGTGTTGTAGTTTTACTTTTAACGTTGGTTGATTTTTGATTTTCTTTCTTCCGGTATTTATTTTTTAGTTGGAGTCTTTCACTCATATTTTTTGTTTTGTGATGGAGTCTTATTCTCCAATGGACTATTTTGTGTTCTTTCTCAATAAATTATTTTTTTCATTAGCATTTGAAAAAAAAAAGAATTGAACGAGAAACAAAATAATTTGAAAAGTTTCTCTTGTTTCACCAAAAAAAAAGAAGAAAAGTTTCTCTTGCAACCTGTTTGACAGGTTGCAAGTTTTACCCTAAACCTGAAATAAAATAATATTTAAATCTAGTGGCTAATAAAACAGCCATCACATCTGATGACTATGATTAAAGGGGCTGATTGGGGGGCTGACTGAAAGGGGCTGACTAAAGGTTTCACCTTTAAAAGATATCTAAATTTTAAATTACATCTATTTTTACCAAATCACTTTCTTAACTAACATCAATTTTGATTAACGAAAAATATCTCCACTTTCTCCCTCACCCATTCACTCTCTCCAGCCCTTCTCTCCGCTTCCCCTATTCTCTCTCTCTCCCTGGCCCTCCCTTTTCTCCCCAATACCAATCTTTTGCTTTAGCTTCACGTATTTCGAATTTTTGATTCATGGATATATCTAATAATTTTGATCACAAATGTTGAACCTACATGCTTATGAGAAAAAAAAGAAAGAAATAAAAAATCAATTGTCCAAACTAGAGGGTAATTTCTGATTTATGGATATAACTTATAACTTTGATCACAAACATTGCATCTACATCTGCTTTTAAGAAAAAAGGAAATTTAAAAACTGGTCGTGGATGAATCAATGTGAAAAGGAAGGGCTGGAGAGGACGAAAAGAGAACGGGGAAGGGAAGAGATAAGAGGGTGTTAGGTTAATTAATTAATTGATTGACTTTCTTTTATTAACCGGGTTTAATGTTGGTTAAAAAAGTGATCTAACGAGAATGAACGTTATTTAAAATATAACTATCTTTTTTTTTTGAAGAAAAATATAACTATCTTTTAAAATACATGCATGATATGTCACTATATCGGAATATTAAAATGTGATTTTTTAGGATGATCTTAATATAATTTAAACTCTTTATAAATATTGATTTTCAAATTAAGCTAGTAAGTGTTGGTTCAATTGGAGGATTCGATAACCTTATATAAAGAGCCTAGAGTCGTGTTGTGTTGAATTCATGTATCTTATGGATAGTCCCTTGATATTACTCTAGAATGCAATTAATGAAGTTTTATGTGATGCACGTTTAATCATTATTAGGATTCAGGGCAACTTATCTATCTCGAATAGGGGTGGGAGATGGATGGGTCGGATTGGATTGAGGTTTGATCATTCCAGTTCGATCAATTTTTGGTCAAGAGAAATTCGGGTTAGTTCGAAGTCAAGTTGGTTTGGATCATCCTTATGTCGAATCATAGCAAGTTTGGGTCCGAGTTGAGTTTGGTTCTCTGTAATTTGGGTTTGGATAATTTCGGGCTTGATATTCAAATTTTCATGTTCGGGTCATTTTGGGTTAGTCATATTAGTTCAGGTTTGAGTTATTTCAAATTCAGTTTGAATTATCAAAGTTTGTGTTTTTCAAATGTAACATTTAAAATATTAATATGTGTTATTTCAGATTTTATTACGGGATATTAACTTCTCTTTTGTTTTTTAATCTTTTACATAGATTAAGGTTTACTGAAAAATAACATGCTATTACTTATTAGGTTTTTAACTTTTACTACTTAGCAATTTGTTCTAATTAACTAAAAATTCAAATATTCAATTTAAAATGAATTTTTCTGGTTGGTGATTGAATTTAGTCTTAATTCTCTAATTTACAATGTTTACAAATGAAATTATTAATTCTTAATTTTATATGAGACATAATAAAATCTGAAAATCATATTAATTTCAAATTTCTTTTTTGGTGATAAATAAGTCGGTATTATAAGTAACAAATTGTATCAAGATTACAAATGTTAGGACTTAAGAGGTAGTCCTCCTTCCCACACAAGCCTATAACTACAAATACAATCAATCTTAGCTTGACTATGTGCTAATTAATTAATTTGTTAGCCTCTCTTCTTATATGAGTATCTCTTCTAATATGAGTACAAGAGCAAGAGTTGAAAGGCAAAACTAACTCTCAAATCTTATAAATCAAACAGCGCCCTTGAATTTCTAAACCAAAGATATTACTAATTTTTAATATTTTAATTTTTAAACAATTTAACCTTTATAGTAATCATAAAATAAAAGTTAATATACAGTTAGTTAACAATTGAGTCTATTTTTAAAAAGTGATAAAAATTATTAATATTTTTGGGTAGTTATTAGCTGTTAATTTTTTTAATTATTAATTAATTAAAAAGGTAAATATTTATGAAAAGTTAATTTGTGTTTAAAATTTATAATTATCAATATTAATATTAGTACATTACCATTTACCATAATTTCATGACTATAACGCTAAAAAAAAAAAATTACATTATTATTGGTACTAAAAGGGTACCGCTTCCATCTTATTGGTACTAAGAATGATTTGTTTGGTATTCCATTAACTTTATTATTGTAGATACTAAATTCTTTTGACCCAAATTTCACCTAGACCCTTTACTAAGAGACATTCAATTGAAATCTAATTTAATTTACTTGACTTGTTACTAAATTCATAGGTTAAATTTAAATAAAATGGGATTAATATTTTTTTAATATTATATAATATTAATATAAAATTAGTTAAATTATAAATATTTAATACTGATTAAAATATTAAATGATATTTGATATTTCTTTATATTAACTATAAAATATTAAAAAATAGATATTTAAATAGTCATACAAAAATTTAATCTAATTCTACTTATAACAACGAAAATCAATTCTTTTATTATTCTTAAATCTTAATCATAATTAATATTAAAGTTTGGGTGAAAATTATAATAACAAAATATTGATGCATGATATGTGCCAGACTTAGTATTAGGTAAAAAAACTAAAAATAAATTGAAAGTAATAAATTTTATTAATTGTTGGTAATTTATACTATTAAAATTTTATTTTAATTGAATTACAATTTTAAAAAAAATTTTCAAACACACTTACTTGTACGTTAAGGGCACTTCAGATTGATCGGATTCGGGTTACTTTGGATTTGAGTAATTTCGGGTTCGGATCACTTCCGGTTCGATTAATTTTGGGTTACAGATCACTTCAGGTTTGGGTTGTTTTAGGTCTTAGGCCACTTTGGGTTTGGGTTGGATCGGGTTCGGTTCCGGGTGCGGTGGGTTGGATACCTGTTCTCAAGTTAGATTTTGCCAGCTATAACCCAAATACAATGCCAAACGTGCTCTAAAAATTTATTCAAATGAATACAATTAGTACTGGTTATGTATAAAAATTACTACTATAGTTTTAATATGTATTATACTCCATGTCGCAACGTTATCCGAAACGACGACGAGGTTTGGGACTTAAGAAAATTATGGAGTCGCCACTAACCATTTTTGTTTAGGTGTGGTTAGTCACCTATTAAGAATCTAACTAACTTAGCATTGGCCGTTAGATGGCGTACTTAAGCTGGGTAGGTCCCGGTCTGCGGAATAGAGGACTGGAGTCGGGAGTACGGTTACGTGTGGGGAAGGATGAGCATCCCCACAACGCCCGTCAATATGACGGTACCGATTAATTTAATAATATTTAGGCCTTAAGAAAATGTCTTTAAAAATTTTTTTTTGTTTGATTTTTTTTGTTTTTTTGTAATTTTCTATTATTTTTATTGAAGTAAACTTAAAAAAATAAAAGCAGGTTTCGAAATTATTTTATACTTATGAAAAGTTGAGAGAAAACCATATTCCAAAACATTTTTTTTATATTATTTTTGAATGAGATCAAAATTCATTAAATGAATCAAGGTTTATTATTATCATCTTAAATCAACATTTAAAAAAAAATATCAAATGAATTCTTTCAACTTTTGATTTTTTTTGGGAAATTCATTTTTTATTCAAGAAAAGGAATTTTTTTCTTTTTGAGAAATTGACATTTAGAATGAAACTATTGGATAGCCTTTTTTTCAAAAGTCCATTTTATTACTCCATTCTTTTTTGAACAACTTTCATTTTTTATTTTTTTATATTTTGGTTTTGAGATTTTTCAAAATTTACAATTTTTATTGAACATTTGAATGTTTGAGGAGTAAAATCTTATTTTTACCAATTAAAAAAATGGCGAGGATTTTATCAAGGCCTACGATGAACCTCGCCCAATTCTGGGTCTGATTCAAAATGGGTCTCTTATCTAAAAATCCGGACTAAATATGAATTTTCACCCTCTCAAACCGGATTCCGTGATTAAATCCTCATAGCTTAAATCACTTGTAAGGATTTTGTTAGACATAGGTGATCACTCTTTTACTTTTATTATTTAACGTAAAGGTTTTATTGTCCTTATTGGCTTAAGAATTTATCATTATTGATTTATTTATTTTTTAAAACTAACACCTATAATTTATTTAGATGCCTAAATGCATGGCATATGAAATGTTATCTTATCAATTTTAAAAATAAGGATAGTAAGGATTTTATCAAGACCCACCGTGAACCTCGCCCAATTCTGGGTCCGATTCAAAGTGGATCTCTTACCTAGGAACCCGATCGGGTGTGAATTTTCACCTTCCCGAACCGGATTCCATGATCGGACCCTCATTATCCCTGCATATCATTACTCGCATGGATGACAATAATAATATGACAATAATAATTATGAAAAATGATGCTCTTGAAGGAAATCTAACTTTAAATTAATTCGTCTTCTTATTTTATTGTCAAAGAAAAAAAATGCTACTCCTTTTTATAAAGAAAATCTTATTTCCTTTTGTTAACTAAAACCTTTGTATTTCTATTCTCCCATTTTATATTACTAACGGCATTGAATTACTCCCACCAAGGAATATGATTTAACAAAAAAGTAAACATTACTCAAGGAATACTACCCAAGGAATACGGTTTTCTTATCACTCAACCTATTATCCTATCATCAAATTATTCCCTTTTTATTTTATATATCTTTTTTTTATCCTTTTGAAACCATCTTAATCGTAACATTATGCAGGCCAAATCACAAGTAAACATTAAATTAGTCATACATAAAAACAATAAAAGCAAATAGAAAACTAACCCAAGTCTAAATATATGAAGTTAATAAAAAATGGAGTGGAAATATACCAATATATATATATAATAATGAAAGGAAGGTTGCTGCTACTAAATGGGTCAAGCCAGCCGAGCAAAAAGTGTGAGTCCCTGGTTGGATAATGATGATCCTTGAATCACCAAACCCCAACTATGCCACTTTCGTTTACGAACACCAAGAGCCTAACCAGCGGGACACTATCAACCACTATACCGGAACCTCCAGCTCCCAAAAAATCGCTTTCCTCCTCACTTCAAACTCGAATCCAAGGTTTATTTCCACTGAAGTAGCCCACAAACATCAAGATCCACTTCAAGAACAACTAAAACTAGAGTGTTTGATGTAAGAAAAACACTGTTGTATCTCCCCTGAAAGCAAGTATGTTACTCTCTCCACCCTAATCTAACTTTCCACAATTTAGATTTCAAAGAGAAGACCCAAAAAAAAAAAACTCTGGAACAAAAACTGCACTCCCCTTTTTTCTTCTTCTTTTCTTTCTTTTTTTTTCTTGTGATCGGCTATGCTTGGCCCTCTTCCCCCTCTTTTTTCTTTGCTTGGGCTCTCTTTATATATTTTTCTTTGCTTGGCCCCCCTCTCTACATTTTTTTTGCTTGGCCCTGACACACCCGGACCTAGCACGACTTTTCTGTACGAATGAAATAGTATAAGACGACGTATTAATTAAACAATGAGTAGTTCCGGCTGTGTCAAGTCAGAAGAGAAGTTAAAACTAGGATAAGACGGAGTTTGAAGATAAAGTAATTAACCGTGCATGGAAATTAGTAAATGCCAAAAAGACCTCCAAATAAGTCCCTAGAAATTTATTATGGACCCCGTTGGCACAAGAAAGCAAAGGATTTAGCCAACGGGTGAAAGTGAAAGAAAGTTGAAAAAGGGGAAAAAAGTTTGACCCGTGGCCCGAGTGGACTCGGCGTCGGGCTCCCCTATAAATAGGGGAGGGGGCCGATCCTTTTCTTTCATTTTTTTTCTTTTCTTTTCTTTTTCTTTCTTTTTCTTTCTTTTTCTTTCTTTTTCTTCTTTTCTCTCTGGAGCCGACCGGAGGCATTTTGGACAATTGGCAAATCGGGACATGCCCGACTATCAGATCAAGGTGAGTTTCCAGTATGTTGTTCTTCTCACCTCGATCTACGTTATGTTAAGTTTGCACGCACATCCATGCATCGATTTAGCCTAGATCCAAGTTTTCAGCTTTTGACCAGATTAAAGCTTTAAACTCAAATAAGTGGATTTCGGGCCGGTAGAATAAGGTGCGTTTTTAGTGTGTTATAGTATTCATCTTATTCTACGTCGCATTCCGTTTTTACGCATTTTTGTGCATCGGGTGTGAGTAAATCAGATTTTTAGTCAATTTGGGCTAAATTTCGGTCTACGGGAAAATTGGATCGGTGTTTCTCGTTTCTGCCTCGGCATATTCGTCGTGGATGCCATGAGGATCGCCTCTCCAAGTTTGTACGTCGAAAGGAGGAGAAACGAGTGCGAAAACTGGGGGAGAGACCGGCCGAAGAACTGGCAGATCGAGTCCCTGTTTAGATATTTTTAATATATTATTATTATATTAAAAGATATTTATATATTATATTAATATATTTTAGATATTTATATATAATATTAGTATATCTTAGATATTTATATATTATATCATTATAATGTATAAATATCTCATAGGTGGGTTTTTTGAGCCCGATTTCGAGTAGAACTTGGCCCAACCCGTGTGTGGCCCATGGGCCCCCGGGGGCATTTTGGTAATTTTTCGTCGAGAGTCCAATTTTAGCCCCGAAACCTCCCAGACACTTTTCTAAGTGTCGGGCCCAACCCGAGTGGCCCGTGGACCCCCAGGGGTATTTTCGTAGTTTTTCACCAAGTGTCCATTTTTTACCCCGGAACCTCCTGGACACTTTTCCAAGCCCCGAATCACATTCAAGCCCAATCGTAGGTCATGTTAGAGCCTCATAGGTGCATTCATCAATGTAATTATGAATGCTAACGTATATTTCCATGTATTAGGGCTCCGGATAATCGAATGCGGCGATGCACCGGAGGTTAAAGCTACACGGAGCGTTTGAGAGTATACGATTCTCCCAATACTGTGAGTGGCTTAGATTTCAGTGCTTAGCCACTAGGGCAAAATGTTTTAAAAATATAAATTGTTTTAAAAAGATTTTACAACAGTTTTGGGATAAGGGTAATCCACGACACACAATTTTTATTTTGTGATACGCCCACTTATGGGGGTGGGATGGTTTTAAAAATATAAAGTTTGTGTGTGTTTACATGTTTTAATATTTATATAAGAAATAATAATAATATTATTAATATGATATTTGGGGTACGATGCCCCTGGAAGAGGAGTGATTGAGTGGGATTCCTCGGGGCTCCAAATTGCGGGAGCGTGGGCCGAGTTTGAGTGCATGCAAGATATTCAGCCGTGGACCGCCTATCGAGGGGCATGGTGAGTCGAGCCTGGTTGGGAGAGGCGCGTAGGAAAACTCGCCAGAGCTCCAGTTCACTGTGTTCCACCACAGTGAGGCACCACCGAGGGAACGGGCTAGAGTAAGAGATAAAGAGAAAATGTTTATAAAGAGGAAAGAGATAGCCCTCGGTGTAGTAAGGCATACGACCGGCCAGTCGTGTCTTCAGTGTATTAGGTGCCAGCCCATGAGTATTTAATTATTTTGAAGGTTTTCAATTTAATTCTTTTTAGGAGAATTATAAAAGAGATTTTGAAAAATAAATTTATTTATTTTATTTTTACTGTACTTTGGATTACCCCTGTTTTCCCTAACCCTGATGGAGACTCATTGAATCTCTGTCACTCACCTGTATCCTATGTGGATGGATGCAGATCCGCGTATGAGGTCAGCCAATAGATTGGAGGCTCACTAGAAGACCTCGGTGGCTTAGGCTTAGTAGTTTTCAGCTGCATAGGTATTCTTTTAAATTAATCCATTGGTACTACTTTAAAGTTTATTATTTTATAAAAAAAATTTTAATTAAAGTTTTAGTTGTTTTGCAGCGATGATATCCATTTCTATGCCTTGCGGTGCTTTTGGTGCGTGACCGGCCGACACGTACTACGAGGCAGCGCGGCGGTTGCCACGTGGCCGACCCCGGGCGGGTCGGGGAGTGACAGGCCCCCCTCTTTTCATTTTTTTTTCTTTGGTGCAATTGGTTGTTTATATTACTGACTCCACTTTTGCTGTCTTTGGAGGATCACCCAGCTGTTAAAGAGAAAAGTTGACAAGGAGAAAAGTTGGCCGAAGGAATCACGTGGAGATGTTTACTGATTAGAAATGACAAATGGGTCTTCTTATGCATTGATTGCATAATGGTCCCATATTTGAAAAATTCATCAAACGAGGCCTCACATAAAACATAATTAGCTGATTTATGCAAGCGAATCACGTGGGGGGTTTGCTATTTGAAATGACAAATGGGTCTTGTTATGCATTGATTGCATAATGGTCCCATATTTGAAAAATTCATCAAACGAGGCCCCACAGAAAACATAATTAGGTGATTTATGCAAGAGAATCACGTGGGGGGTTTGCTATTTGAAATGACAAATGGGTCTTGTTATGCATTGATTGCATAATGGTCCCATATTTGAAAAATTCATCAAACGAGGCCCCACAGAAAATATAATTAGGTGATTTATGCAAGAGAATCACGTGGGGGCTTTGCTATTTGAAATGACAAATGGGTCTTGTTATGCATTGATTGCATAATGGTCCCATATTTGAAAAATTCATCAAACGAGGCCCCACAGAAAATATAATTAGCCATGCTGGAATTTCCAAATGGATGGCTTAAAAGTTGAGTAGCCCTTTCAAGAACTGATTTTAGAACAAGAGATGCACCATCCCCAGCAGGGCTTCCAAGAGGCCAAAGTGATGGCTGCTCTGAGGAACAAACAACCGCAACGAGGCAAGCACTAAGTGCACGAAGATCCATGCCGTTAACACATAGAAATTGTCTTTGCAGGATTGCTAATTGTCTCGGCTGCAGCCTGACGAGAAAATTATGGCCTTTTGGAATAGTGACTCTCTTAGGAATACACTGTCGTCCTCGGGAGCACAACTAACCACATGCACACCTTTGCTAAGTGAATCAACAAGCTGAAGTGATGAGGCGTCATCAATAGCCTATTTCTTCAGAAATAGTAATAGCTGTCCCGGAGCAGCAGGTGCACTATTTGTTTTATGGATTGTCTTGAAAGTGCCATCAAGTATGTTGTCACCAATCTGCTCAAGCTTCCATACTCTTCCGAATTGAAATAATTTTCAAGATTCTCATGTTTCAAAACTTATCTTCCAAACAACTCCTCAGTGGAAGTAATCATCACTTCAGAAATTCTCTCCATTGAATTTTTTAGCAATTGAAAACAATCATTAGCTAACAAAATTTATGTAGGCTGCGTTGAATTACAGGTGGAAATTGCAAGAAGACAAAGCCAACTTGACAAGGACGCTGGGGTCCTTTGCAAATAATTCAAATAGTAGCAACAATAAAAGAAATAAAAAAAATTATTTCTTTTCAAAAAGCTAATTTTACTTTCTATTCATTGTCATTAGCTAACAAAATTTGTGTAGGCTGCGTTGAATTAAAAGTGGAAATTGCAAGAAGACAAAGCCAACTTGACAAAGACGCTGGGGTCCTTTGCAAATAATTCAATTAGTAGCAACAATAAAAGCGGTGGAAATTGCAAGAAGACAAAGCCTCGACAAAGACGCTGGGGTCCTTTGTAAATAATTCAATTAGCAGCGACAATAAAAGCTGCTCTACTTTCAGCACCTACTGAGGCCATTAACCCAACAATTCTTCTGTTGCTGTTCAGATTTTGGCTCCATTCTGTTATCTTTGGAGGTATCCGGGAAGAAAAGTAGTGAGGAGAGAGATAGAGAGAGGCCACGTAGAAAAACAAAACAGCCAATGGGGTCCCCAATCCTAAATTTCTGTTGTTTTCTTTTTTTTCTTTTTCAAATTGCATTTTTCGTTTTTTTTATTATATTTTTGTGAGATATCTATATTTATATATATAAAAAATGTTTGGGCCTTTGTAACTTTGGTGAATTAGGCTTTATTATTGTAATCCCAAATTCCTTTTTTAAATAAAAATTGGACCCTTAATTCCAATTGATAAGTAGTCCAAAATTTAGCTAAGCAAACCTTAAGCACTCAGGATCCAATAAAAAGTAAAAAATGTAAACAGAATTGATAATAGACTTAAAAATAAGAATAATGAAAATATAAATATATAAAAAATAAGAATAAATATAAAATGAAATAATAAAGTAAAAATATAGTGTCTACAGTTGCCCGTCTTGGCATATTTATTGAGCATCTAGAAGTGTATGCTTCTAGAGAATCAAGAAATAGGCAAAGATGTAGACACCGCTTTTATTATTAGAACAAAAAGTTTCTGCAAAGACCTCGTTGAGAGGGTATTAATGGAAAATAAAAAGTTTTGCAAAGACCTCGTTGAGAGGGCAACAATGCAATAAAAACAGTTTTGCAAGGACCTCGTGGAGATGGCAACAATGCAAGATAAATCATTTTACAAGGACCTCGTTAAGAGGGTAACAATGCAAAATAAACAAATTTGCAAGGACCTCGTTGAGAGGGCAGCGTTGCAATGTAAAATAGTTTTGCAAAGACCTCGTTGAGACGGCAACAATGCAAGATAGTTTTGCAAAGACCTCATTGAGAGGGCAACAATGCAATGAAAACATTTTACAAGGACCTCGTTAAGAGGACAACAATGCAAAATAAACAAATTTGCAAAGACCTCGTTGAGAGGGCAACAATGCAAGATAAATCAGTTTTGCAAAGATCTCGTTAAGAGGACAACAATGCAAGATAAAAGATAGTTTTGCAAAGACCTCGTTGAGAGGACAACAATGCAAGATAAAAGATAGTTTTGCAAAGACCTCGTTGAGAGGGCAACAATGCAATGAAAAATTGATTTGCAAATACCTCATTGAGAGGGCAACAATGCAAGATAAAAGATAGTTTTGCAAAGACCTTGTTGAAAAGGTCAACAATGTAATAAAAAACAAAGTACTGCGGAAAGCCTGTAAGGGAAACATTGCATTGAGATATGGACTACTGGACATTTCTTTGACCTGTAAAAGATACTTATGTCCTATCCTGATCAAATAAATGAAGGAATTATAGGCATTTTTTTATGAAGATCTAATGCTATCATGTGATGATCATGTTATGATGTATGAAATGTTCAATGCTTGACGACAAGTTTTAATGTCCTCTTGATCCATATTCCTGGTAACATGAAATCCTTTGGTAAATTCAAACATCTCTCCATTTGCTCTGACTTGATAAATCTTAGGCGCATCAATGCTTTTCTCAACCCAAAAACTTTGATACTATTGCACATTACTAGAAATTTGGCTTTCAGTTTTCCTTTTGAGGACCTTCCCTCGACATTTTGTTCGTCAAACCTAGCTCAATACCTTTGAATGAAAAAAAGAGCATTTTCATGCATGTTTTGTTTTCCACTTGTTTATACATATTTTGAAATTCATGAACAATCTTAATGCAAACATCGGATAAATCAAAAATTTCATTGCATAGTTAAGAAGTGAGACCAAAGTAAACAGTCAAACTATTTGATTCAAACTCAAGCAAGATAGACAAGGTTTGTAAAGATTACAGGAAGGATAATGGTACCTCCCGACAATGAATACTCAGAAACATGTGCATGCGGGATCCGAGTTCTTTTGATTGGCTAACAATACCAACGTCGTTGACAACTCAGCCCATTGAGTGATCCGATCTTGCCCCAATTAGACCCACTGAGAATTGATTTAGCTCATTGAAATGTTGTGCTTATACCTTTCTCTTCCTTCAGCTTAAGCCGTCTTTTCAGGTTTTCAACTTAAGCGACCCCCAGTCGATCTAAGCTGCCCTTTCGAGTTTTCAACTTGGACCTCTCCTTTTCTTTCTTCCTTTTTTTATTTTTATTATTTTTTTCACTTTTTTTAAATTTCTTCTTATTTCTTTTTCTATTCAGGCATAATATTTCTTCACAGCATCGGCATTAATAGGGCTCGGAAGCTCCCTTCCATCCATTTCTTGTAAAATCAAAGCTCTACCATAAAAGACCTTTTTGACAACATATGGGCCTTCCCAATTCGGTGCCCATTTGCCTCGAGTATCTCGTTGATTTGGGAGTATCTTTTTCAGCACTAATTCCCCTTCACTGAACTGTCTCGGTTTCACCTTCTTGTCATAAGCTCGCATCATTCTTTTCTGATATAACTGGCCATGGCAAAGTGCGGCGAGACGCTTTTCTTCAATTAAGTTTAACTGATCATATCTTTCTTGGATCCAATCTGCCTCATCCAAGTTCACTTCCCTGAGTATCCTGAGAGATGGAATTTCCACTTCAATGGGCACCACTGCTTCCATTCCATATACCAGTGAAAAAGGAGTTGCCCCAGTAGATGTCCTTACTGCAGTGCGATAAGCAAGAAGAGTAAAAGGTAACTTTTCATGCCAATCTTTATAAGTTTCACTCATCTTAGCCACAATCTTCTTAATGTTCTTGTTGGCTGCCTCCACTGCCCCATTCATCTTAGGTCGATAAGGCGCAGAGTTACTGTGAGTAATTTTGAACTGAGAACACAATCCCTTCATCATTCCACTGTTCAAATTTTGAGCATTATCTGAGATAATCCGTTCCGGAAGGCCATACCTGCAAATGATTTCCTTTTTCAAAAACTTAGCGACCACTGACTGAGTGACACTGGCATATGAGGCTGCTTCAACCCACTTGGTAAAGTAGTCAATCATTACAAAGATATACTGGTGACCATTTGATGCTTTCGGAGTAATCGGGCCAATAACATCCATTCCCCACATCGAGAAAGGCCAAGAAGGTGCCATAACATGTAGCAGATTGGGGGGAACATGAATTTGATCCGCATAAATCTGACATTTGTGGCACTTTTCTAGTGTAATTAATGCAATCCGATTCCATGGTCAACCAGTAATGGCTGGACCTCATAATCTGCCTAGCCAATTTGTGACCACTAGCATGAGTTCCACAAACTCCCTCATGTACTTCACCCATGATTCTCTGAGCTTCCTTAGCTGCCACACATCTTAACAAGACTTGATCTTGGGTTTTCTTGTATAAGATCTCTCCATCCAAGTAGAAGTTCGTTGATAATCTCCGAATGATCTTCTTGTCATTTCCTTAAGCATGATCAGGATACTTTTGATATTTAAGGAACTGTACAATATCACAATACCACGATTTGCTATCTTCTTCCTCCTCAACATTCATGCAATGCGTCGGGTCACTTTTCCAGTCAATCCTATCGACGGAATCTCTGTGTCTATGCCAACTTTAAACATGGAGGCCAACGTAGCCAAAGCATCTACGACTTGATTCTCTTCTCGAGGTAAATGATGGAAGGAAACCTCCTTGAAGTTCTTTATAAAATCTTGGATATAATCATGGTAAAGGACTAGCTTTGAATCTCTTGTCTCCCATTCTCCCTTTAACTGATATATCACAAGCGCAGAATCACCATACACTTTCAAAGTCTCCACTTTTCTTTCTATGGCCATTTGACTGCCCAGAACACATGCTTCATATTCTGCCATCTTATTGGTGCACTTGAAATCCAACCTTGCAGTAGCTGGGAAGTGATTACCCTCTAGGGATGTCAATACTGCCCCGATCCCGTGGCCAATTACATTTGATGCCCCATCAAAGCACATTGTCCATGTCTCATTGTCTTTTGATTCCTCACTGACTTGGAATATTGCCATTAAATCTTCATCAGGGAAATCAAACTCCATAGGTTCATAATTATCGTTAACCCTTTCTGCCAAGAATTCTGCCACAACACTTCGTTTGATGGCCTTTTGGGAGACATACTGTATATCATATTCCGATAACAATACCTGCCACCGAGCAATCCTTCCTGACAATCCTGGTTTCTCAAATATGTATCTAATGGGGTCTAACTTTGCTACCAATAAAGTGGTGTGGTGCAACATGTATTGCCTCAATCGATGGGCGGCCCAAGCTAATGCACAACACATTTTCTCTAATGGAGAGTATTTGGCTTCATATTCTGTGAATTTCTTACTTAAACAGTACACTGCATGTTCTTTCTTTCCATTTTCATCTTGCTGCCCCAGTACATATCCCATGGAGTTTTCAAACACAGTGAGGTACAAAATCAATGGCCTTTCGGGTACCGGAGGCACCAGTACTGGTGGATTAGTAAGATAATCCTTGATTTTCTCAAAGGCATTCTGACATTCTTCGTCCCATTCACCCGGATCCCGCTTCTTAAGTAATTTGAAAATTGGGTCGCATTTAGCAGTCAACTGTGAAATGAATCTGGCAATGTAATTCAATCTTCCAAGAAAACCTCTAACTTCTTTCTGGGTTTTAGGCGGTGGCAAGTTTTGGATGGCTTTGATCTTATCCGGGTCTACTTCAATCCCTTTTTCACTAACCACAAACCCTAACAACTTTCCAGATGTTGCCCCAAATGTGCACTTGGCTGGGTTCAACCTAAGCTTGTATTTCCGCAACCTTTTGAACAACTTTCTCAAATTGGTTATATGCTCATCCACTGTTCGAGCTTTTGCAACCATATCATCTACGTACACTTCAATCTCCTTATGCATCATATCATGAAACAAAGTCACCATGGCTCTTTGGTAAGTAGCACCAGCATTTTTCAACCCAAATGACATGACATTGTACTTGAAAGTCCCCCACATAGTGATGAAGGTTGTTTTTTGCTTATCTTCAGGTGCCATCTTAATCTGATTATACCCAGAAAACCCATCCATAAATGAGAACATAGAATAACGGCAGTATTATCGACCAAAGTGTCGATATGCGGCAGAGGAAAATTGTCCTTAGGACTGGCCTGATTCAAATCTCGATAATCTACGCACATCCACACTTTTCCATCCTTCTTTGGTACCGGAACTATATTAGCAACCCACTCTGGGTACTTTGCTACTTCAAGAAAACTGGCATCTAACTGCTTCATCATTTCTTCTTTTATTTTCAATAGCATCTCTGGTTTCATTCGCCTTAGCTTTTGCTGAACTGGCTTGCATTCTGGCTTGATCGGCAACTTATGCACTACAATTTCTGGATCTAGACCTGGCATGTCTTGATACGACCATTCGAAAACATCTGAATATTCTTTGAGCAAGTTGATCAACTGTTGCTTTTCTCCCTCTGATAAAGTGGTGCCTATTTTCACTTCTTTCTTATCCCCTTCTGTACCCAAATTTACCAACTCCGTGGTTTCCTTTTGAGGCAATATTTGTCTTTCCTCTCGTTCAACTAATCTTAGTAAGTCTTGGGGTAGATTAGAGTCATCAATATCATCATTATCAACTTCCCCAGTATCAATCAACCTTTCAAAATCGAACTCAGGCCTACTACTCATGTTATCTTCGCATTCATTGACTGTGGACCTGCAAAGGAAGGTTTGAAACGGATATATACAAAGAAATAGAATAGGGATACATAATAAATAAAGCAATGAATTATGAAAGAAAGTTAATAGGTAGCATTTAAGAGGAAAGTATAGGAATTAAAATTTTCAATGTAAACTTTGTTGCATCAAAATCTGAGCATGCATCAATTTGTCATTGAGTTTCAAATTATGTATAAACAAAAGGAAAGCCTTAAAACATCCATAAAAATACTTATCAACTCTCTTAGGCATAAGTGTCGGTTTGACACACAGAAGTTCAAAGTGATTACATCTGCTCAAAAGAAAGTACAGTCGAAATTTCCATGACGGACCAATTGTCCAATTCGATAGCAGTGGAAGTCTCAAAGATCAAAGTTTCCAATTGATCTAACTCTTCTTCATCGATGACTTGGATGGCTACATCTTGCAGAGCTCTTTGTACTGACTGAGCTGATGCCGTCATCAAACCATGCCGACCTATATTAACCCATCCGGCTGAGACAAAAGATTGATTAATGTGAGGAAACTCCATCCTTCCCCACTCCACATTTCTCCCTTCTAATCTAGCCAATCTCCGATTCTTTTTCTTCTCCTTCATTTGCTGCTTCTCTTTCCAAGATGGCCTAAAGCCTAAGCCAAATGTGTTATCTTGGCTGGGCCAATCTATTAAATCACATTTCCCTTGCAAATTCCTACCTAATCCTTTCCCATCTGACCAACCCTTCTCTTGCATCTGCTTCTTTTGGACAACTAAGTCAATTGGCTTTTGGCTCGCGCCTTTCTCAGACATGACTTCCGCAATCTCAAAGGATCGAAATGAGCATTCTAGAGCCTCTTCAGCTGCCTCAATATATGGAGAATCTGATGATTGAGCTACCATTATATCCTCTTCCCCCTTCACTGTCACAATAGTCCTTTCTACTCTGAACTTAACCTTCTAATGTAATGTTGAAGGAACTGCCCCGGCCAAATGGATCCACGGTCGGCCCAGCAAGCAAGTATAAGAAGGGTTGATATCCATAACTTGGAATACAAGCTCAAATGTGACCGGACCAACCTGGAAAGGAATTTCCATAGTGCCTAACACTTTTCTCCGAGTTCCATCGAATGCCCGGACGATTAAGTTACTTGACTGCACATGGGACATGTCAATCGGTAATTTCTGTAGAGAACGAAGAGGCATCACATTTAAGGCAGACCCATTATCTATAAGTACTCTGGCCATGGTATACCCGTTACAGCGGGTGGTAATGTGAAGGGCTTTAGGGATACCCCTACCTCCCGAAGGTATCTCATCATCTGTAAAAGTGATATAGTTGGATGTACCGATACTACCAACTATATAGTCCATGTCAACTATAGAAATATTCTTGGACACATAAGCTTGGCTCAAAGCTTTTAGTGATGATTCTCGATGGGCTTTTGAATTTAACAGCAATGAGAGTAATGAGATACGAGCTGGAGTTTCGTTCAACTGATCCACCACACTGTATTCACTCTGTTTTATTATCTTGAGGAATTCTTCGAGCTCATTAACATTGGCACCCCTAGCCATTTCCTTCTCCAACACCACATCTTGTGCAATTACAGGCCCTTCATCTACCTTGGCCTTTTCTTTTGAAGTTTCGGTATTATCAGAAGAATAGATCCTACCACTCCTAGTAATCCCATCAACATCAGACACTGGCGGGACCGTCGATTCACCAACTTTTTCCATAGTAGAAAAGCTACATTCATAATTCTATGGAACTTGATGCTCATCCTTGTAAGAGAAAGGTTGGGGAAGATTAACTACAAGTGGTGAAGCAGATGTGGGAGCTGGCTTCTCATCATAGTATACTACAAAAGGTTTAAGTATAAGCGGCTCATCATAATATACCACAAAAGGCTTTGGTTGTAGATGAGTCTCTATGACAGGTGTAATAGGTGTGGGAACAAATGGTTTTGACTTCAAGGGATCATCATAATGAACCATAAATGGTTTCGGACTTGGAGGCTCATCATAATAGACCACAAACGGTTTCATTGTTTCTCTTCCATCGCCCACTACATTCACATCTAAGTCCCCAGTCTCTACATAAAACTCTATCACAGATTGATCCATCATTCTCTGTACCATTTTACGAAAATGAGCACAGCACTCTATGTCATGATTCGTCTCACCACAATAACAACAATCATCCTTAATTTCCAACTCTTTCCCTTGAATCATTTGGGCCTTGACCAAAGCCCTGAAGATGACTACCATAGGGGTTGTGACCTCTTCAACTGACCTCTTGATGTATTCACCCCCACTGACCATGTTCACAGTTGTCCCTCCATGGTTAGGTAACGGATTTTGCCCTACATTAGGCTGCTGATTCTTATTAAAGCTGAGTTTTCCCTCTTTCACCAAGTCTTGAACTTTAAGCTTTAATGCATAGTAGTCTTTAGTAGAGTGGCCGGCTGCACCATTATGATAGTCACAATGCTCATTGGGTTTATACCAATTAGGATATGGAGGAGTATAGGTTCTAGTGACACGAGGCTTTTCCACTAAACCTTGTTGCAATAATTGAGGGAGTAAGGCAGTGTAAGTGTAAGGAATGGGATCAATGTGGGTTTTGGGTGGTCGATTTTGTCTTTGGCTGTTTCCAATATTTGGGGTTAAAGTGTTTGGGGTAGGGAATGCTTGTGTGGTAGGCATAGGTTGGAAAGCTGGCCTAGAGGCAATATAATTGGTAGTAGGAGCTGGGTATTGGTATGGGGTTGGTGGACGGGTATATGAACCTTGAGGTTGTTGGTAGCCACTGGTCGGGTATCGATAATGCGCATACCCCTGATATGGATTCTTATATTGATACTGAGGTCTGGGTTGGTATCCTCCATGTCCAGTTGCATTTACTTCTCCCTCTTTCTTTTTAGGGTTTTGGTTCTTTTTAGTTGAACTAGACTCAGACCCTTCAATCTTGCCACTTTTTATGGCACTTTCTACCATTTCCCCGATCAACACCATGTTTGTAAAACTCTTTGTTGCCCCTGACAACAGATGGCTGTAGTATAGGCCTTTCAGCGTATTAACAAACATCCTAGTTGTCTCCTTTTTAGTTAAAGGGGGTTGAACTTGGGCAGCCATATCCCTCCACCGCTGGGCATATTCAGTGAAAGACTCAGTACTCTTCTTCTCCATGTTTTGCAAGATTAACCTATCAGGTACCAAATCAGACATATGCTGGTATTGGCTGATAAAAGCCCGAGCCAAGTCATACCACGAATGAATGTTGCGCCTGTCAAGCCTATTATACCAACGGGTTACTGACCCGGTAAGACTGTCCTGAAAGAAATGAACGAGCATCTTATCATCTTTGGAATAAGCCGCCATCTTTCGACAATACATAGTAATGTGGTCATGAGGACAACTTGTTCCACTATACATTTCAAATTCTGGAACCTTAAATTTTGGTGGTATCACCAATCCATCCACCAAACTCAATTCACTAGCATTAATAGTACCATATGCCTTAGTTCCTTCCATAGCCCTAAGCCTCTCCTCAATCTGGCTTAGTACATGTTGATTTCCCCCTTCCCCTGTGGATACATCTTTTTCCAACTCGACCGTATGACCAACATCAGGAATGACCACTGGGTTGGTAGGGGTACGTCCGGGTACTGGAGTTGCCATGTTAAATGTAGGAGGTGAAGCATACTGAGCTGCAGATAGGGACCCGCCGTTAACAACGATGGGTTGAGGTTGTGGGACAAAAGGATATCCACTAGGTGGTGGTGGTGGAAAATTGGGTATGGTTGGGCATGTAGGTGGTATAGGCGCATTCACATTTTGGGTTGGTTGAGGTAAAGACAAATTTGGCTCAAGGCCAAATGGGTGGGAAGAGGTGTTTTGAGATGATTGTCCTGTAGGGTTCCCACCCGTATTTTCCATGTATTGCTCCCTCATACTGCTCATCATTTCTGCCATTTGGTCTAATTTCAATTTCAGTTCTTCATTTGTCTTTCTCAAAGTTTCTATCTCCGCCGCTTGTTCTTCCATGATAATTCTGGTTTGCAATCTGGTAAGGTATCTCCTGGGTTGCTGCTCTATCTTGAAACCTTTGTTACCACAAATGTGAATTAGGATATTTTTTATTTATTGAAAAAGCTTAATGAAATCCATCTTTTTTTTGTTTAGTAAAAATCATGATGCATGCGTGACATGATGCATGAATGCAAAATCTAAAATTTGCCGTACATTAATTAAAAGCAAGTGAATTTATTTATAACTTCCTAATAAGAGTTCAGTACAAAAGCATAACTCTCATAACAAAAGTTCATAACATAAACGCCTTCCAAACTACACTTCCTTTTAAGTAAACTTTCCTAACACATATTCATTGAAATCCAGGACACGATTAGCTTTGTTGATGACATCTCACAGAAGATCAATCAATTCTTGGCCATTCGGGTCTAGTGGTGTTGTGGTTGCTTCCAAAAGCATCGCTTTGGCTTTTATCCCTTATGCCTCTGCCTTCCCACTATTAATATGATATATCATGAACCCCACTTCTAGACATTTATGCCCATATTCTCCATCCCTTTGTTTCGCAAATTGTTTCAAAGCAAGGTATTCCTCATTAAGCTGATCTTGATGCTGTATTAACCCATCCACTTACTGTTGTAGCTGAAGGACTTGCTGCTGTAGCTGAAGATATTGTTGATATAATGGAGTTTGCTGTAGAAATTGCACCTTGTGATTCAGCCTTACTACTTCGTTTTGTAGTCCTTGCCTCTTGGTTTGTTCTTCCATAAAAAGTGCTCTGAAATTGGCATTTTGCTCCAGTTCTTGACTCAACTTTGTTACTTCGACTTCCAGACTCTGCCTCATTACTTGTTCTTCTTCCCTCAAACTAGCGTTCTTTTGTAATTCAGCACTCAATTTTGCTATCTCATTCTCCAAATTCTTCCTTTTTGACTATCCCACCTTCACAGTAGACCTCAAACTGTTGTTTTCCTTTTCTAGTTCTGTCATTCTAAGTAAGTCTACACCTTTGAATGAAGTGGAGGTCGTCTTCCTTTTCAATTCTTGTTCCAGATTACTACACTGAGCCCGCTGAGAGTCTAAGTTCTTTTTAAGCCTTTGGATTTCAGATGCTTGGCTTTCTAGTTGGACATAATAGGATGTTGCTTCATTGCTTTCCTGGGTATACTTTCCCTTCCATTCTTGGATCTTTTTTCCTTTTTGTTCCACCATGTGCTTCTCTAAAGAGACATGCAATCTCAAAGTCTGGATTTCTCCTTCCATTGTCAATTTTTGCTTCTTCCATTCTTTCTTTTCATGTTCATGTCTTTTGGTCAATTCCGCTACCTTGGTACCGTCTTTGAGGATCCGATTTTCAATGGCCAATTCGGTTACAATATTTCTTCCATCATTTCCCACAGGGTGAGTGGAATCTAGCACTTCAGGTTGTTTACCATCCTTCACTCTTTGCTCATGCCATATCTCATATTCCAATGTTGCAACTTCTGAGGGTTCACCCCATCCTACCACATTCTTCTTTTTCCAGATTGCAACATAATCCAACCCCTTTTTTTATGTCATCGGCTTCTTCATAGTCGAGTTCAACGCTGTTCAAGCCATTGGTTTCTGGATTAAATTATTCCGATCCATATTGCCTCCTTGCCAAAAGCGGTAAGTAATTGATGACTCCCCAAAGCCCCATAAGTGGCATCCATGGATCTCTTGCAGTTTGGAACCTTATCTTAGTTCTGGGCATCCAAATAGCTTGCCAAACCACTTTTTCACTAGTTAATTCCTTTAGCATCTCAATCCATTCCTTCTTTGTCTTTTTCTCCCATCGAACCTTACTAGCTTGCTCGAGATAGTCTTGATGCCAATATTTGCAATTGAAATACTTCAGATGGCTTATTCCCAAAACTTGCAACAATTGCAGACATGTTTTGAGCCGAGACTCTTTACGATATCGGGAATAATTCAAAGCACGTAGAGTTTCTACCACTATTGTTGTAAATGGATCTACCTTGTGCAGCAACTGCTCTACTATACTCACTACTTCATAATCCACATACCCGATCGTCTTAGGGAATATAACCAGACCATATATCAATAAAGCAAACACATTGAGGCCTTGATCGTCATTGGGGTGTTGTTCAACAAAGTTGTACAAAGACTCGGCTTCATAACCATCTGTCTTGCTACTTTTCACTAATTCGTCAGCTTCTTCCGGAGTCACTCCCATAATACCACTGAGTTTCTTAGACAGAGATCTTTTATTAAACCTCATCCAATAGATTTTTCCTCTATGGTCTTTGGGCACATCAATCAACTGTGCATACTCTTCCGGAGTGGGTAGCAAATCAACTTCATTGAAGACAAAATAGCGATAAGAAGGATTCCAAAAATAAACCATAGCTCGAATGAACCCTTTGTCAACTTTAATCTTCATTAGAGAGGCTATATTCCTATACTTCTCATTGAACCTTTGTTGACGCATGACACCCCAACTTCTCCAAATTCTGAGCAACTATGATACATCATTGTGTTCTAGGTTGAGTCGAAACTCCGCAGGCAATTTAGACTTGGAGCTTTCTGGTAGGCGATCACCCACTTTTCCTTCACTACTGAGGCAAATGAATTGCGCTGGGTCGATCTCTATCTCCACCCCATTTTGCACCGAAGCCTCTTCAGAAGCCATACTTAAATCCATTTTCTTGATAATTGATACACGGAAAATACCTACTCTTGATGTATGAAGATGCAAAGAATGCAGATGACAAAGAAAAAGAAAAATATTTAAATTAGTAACAAAACCATGAGTAATAATGAAGGATAGATAATAAATAGACTTTGCATGAATGCCCCATTCTGTTTAATTTAAAAAGCAAAAGGGTTAAGCAGATATGCCCTGGGGTAGGCAGTCATCTTAATATGGTCAAAAATGCTCGACCACTCTACAGTCCTCATTACAAAAGCACAAGTAGTAAAAGGGATAGGAGTTGTTCCTTCATGTGCCCTATTTCAAGGTTGCACTCATTAAGGGTTTGGCCCTACCTAAATTTGGCTACTCGTAGGTGATCTATATGATGGTTATGGTCATGCCATCTAAAGGTGCCCAGACTGTCCTTATTTCGCCATCTATCATAGGCTAGTAAGGCCTTCAATCCTAACCCATTATAGGCTCATTGGAAAGGATTCAGTCTGAGTGGGGTTTTTCGCTTAGAAACTCACTATGAGGAGTTGCCCCACACGAGTAAGCTATTTTGCCCCCGTCCTAAATAGGTAACATCCAATTCTGGACTTATGCATGTAATGCAAATGTGAGTGTGTGTGAAGGAACATACAAACCTTCCCAATTTACCAATATACCCAAAATGCCACATTAATCAACAAGCAATAAACTTTTATTCACAACAAAAGGCAAAGAGATTAGTAACAACAAGAAAACATGTACATTCATTAGCAAATAAAGCATCAAATTCCTAACATGCAAACTAGGATTCAATTTATTATCTTGCATTTACCAAAATGAGATGCAAAATCATGCAATCAAAATGTTAAAATAAAATTTTTAAAAAATAAAATAAATAAAGTTAAGGGCTAAATAATTATTAAATTAATTCTCGGCTTGACTCTCTAACAGATCTCCAGTGGAGTCGCCAAACTGTCGCAACGTTACTCGAGACGACGACGAGGTTTGGGACTTAAGAAAATTACGGAGTCGCCACTAACCATTTTTGTTTAGGTGTGGTTAGTCACCTATTAAGAATCTACCTAACTTAGCATTGGCCGTTAGATGGCGTACTTAAGCTAGGTAGGTCCCGGTCTGCGGAACGGAGAACTGGAGTCAGGAGTACGGTTACGTGTGGGGAAGGATGAGCACCCCCACAACGCCCGTCAATATGACGGTACAGATTAATTTAATAATATTTAGGCCTTAAGAAAATGTCTTTAAAAAAAAAAATTTTGTTTGATTTTTTTTTGTTTTTTGTAATTTTCTATTATTTTTATTGAAGTAAACTTAAAAAAATAAAAGCAGGTTTCGAAATTTTTTTTTATACTTATGAAAAGTTGAGAGAAAACCATATTCCAAAACATTTTTTTATATTATTTTTGAATGAGATCAAAATTCATTAAATGAATCAAGGTTTATTATTATCATCTTAAATCAACATTTTAAAAAAATATCAAATGAATTCTTTCAACTTTTGATTTTTTTTGGGAAATTCATTTTTTATTCAAGAAAAGAAATTTTTTTCTTTTTGAGAAATTGACATTTAGAATGAAACTATTGGATAGCCTTTTTTTCAAAAGTCCATTTTATTACTCCATTCTTTTTTGAACAACTTTCATTTTTTATTTTTTTATATTTTGGTTTTGAGATTTTTCAAAATTTGCAATTTTTATTGAACATTTGAATGTTTGAGGAGTAAAATCTTATTTTTGCCAATTAAAAAAATGGCGAGGATTTTATCAAGGCCTACGATGAACCTCGCCTAATTCTGAGTCTGATTCAAAATGGGTCTCTTATCTAAAAATCCGGACTAAGTGTGAATTTTCACCCTCCCAAACCGGATTCCGTGATTAAATCCTCATAACTTAAACCACTTGTAAGGATTTTGTTAGACATAGGTGATCACTCTTTTACTTTTATTATTTAACGTAAAGGTTTTATTGTCCTTATTGGCTTAAGAATTTATCATTATTGATTTATTTATTTTTTAAAACTAACACCTATAATTTATTTAGATGCCTAAATGCATGGCATATGAAATGTTATCTTATCAATTTTAAAAATAAGGATAGTAAGGATTTTATCAAGACCCACCGTGAACCTCGCCCAATTCTGGGTCCGATTCAAAGTGGATCTCTTATCTAGGAACCCGATCGGGTGTGAATTTTCACCTTCCCGAACTGGATTCCATGATCGGACCCTCATTATCCCGGCATATCATTACTCGCATGGATGACAATAATAATATGACAATAATAATTATGAAAAATGATGCTCTTGAAGAAAATCTAACTTTGAATTAATTCGTCTTCTTATTTTATTTTCAAAGAAAAAAAATGCTACTCCTTTTTATAAAGAAAATCTTATTTCCTTTTGTTAACTAAAACCTTTGTATTTCTATTCTCCCATTTTATATTACTAACGGCATTGAATTACTCCCACCAAGGAATATGATTTAACAAAAAAGTAAATATTACTCAAGGAATACTACCCAAGGAATACGGTTTTCTTATCACTCAACCTATTATCCTATCATTAAATTATTCCCTTTTTATTATATATATCTTTTTTTTGATCCTTTTGAAACCATCTTAACCGTAATATTATGTAGGCCAAATCACAAGTAAACATTAAATTAGTCATACATAAAAACAATAAAAGCAAATAGAAAACTAACCCAAGTCTAAATATATGAAGTTAATAAAAAATGGAGTGGAAATATACCAATATATATATATATAATAATGAAAGGAAGGTTGCTGCTACTAAATGGGTCAAGCCAGCCGAGCAAAAAGTGTGAGTCCCTGGTTGGATAATGATGATCCTTGAATCACTAAACCCCAACTATGTCACTTTCGTTTACAAACACCAAGAGCCTAACCAGCGGGACACTATCAGCCACTATACCGAAACCTCCAGCTCCCAAAAAATCGCTTTCCTCCTCACTTCAAACTCGAATCCAAGGTTTATTTCCACTGAAGTAGCCCACAAACATCAAGATCCACTTCAAGAACAACTAAAACTAGAGTTTGATGTAAGAAAAACACTGTTGTATCTCCCCCGAAAGCAAGTATGTTACTCTCTCCACCCTAATCTAACTTTCCACAATTTAGATTTCAAAGAGAAGACCCAAAAAAAAAAAAAACTCTGGAACAAAAACTGCACTCCCCTTTTTTCTTCTTCTTTTCTCTCTTTTTTTTTTCTTGTGATCGGCTATGCTTGGCCCTCTTCCCCCTCTTTTTTATTTGCTTGGCCTCTCTTTATATATTTTTCTTTGCTTGGCCCCCTCTCTTTTCGTTTTTTTTCTTTGGTGCAATTGGTTGTTTATATTACTGGCCCCACAGAAAATATAATTAGGTGATTTATGCAAGAGAATCACGTGGGGGGTTTGCTATTTGAAATAACAAATGGGTTTTATTATGCATTGATTGTATAATGGTCCCATATTTGAAAAATTCATCAAACGAGGCCCCACAGAAAATATAATTAGGCATGCTGCAATTTCCAAATGGATGGCTTAAAAGTTGAGTAGCCCTTTCAAGAACTGATTTTAGAACAATAGATGCACCATCCCCAGCAGGGCTTCCAAGGGGCCAAAGTGGTGGCTGCTCTGAGGAACAAACAACCGCAACGAGGCAAGCACTAAGTGCACGAAGATCCATGCCGTTAACACATAGAAATTGTCTTTGCAGGATTGCTAATTGTCTCGGCTGCTGCCTGACGAGAAAATTATGGCCTTTTGGAATAGTGACTCTCTTAGGAATACACTGTCGTCCTCGGGAGCACAACTAACCACATGCACACCTTTGCTAAGTGAATCAACAAGCTGAAGTGATGAGGCGTCATCAATAGCCTATTTCTTCAGAAATAGTAATAGCTGTCCCGGAGCAGCAGGTGCACTATTTGTTTTTATGGATTGTCTTGAAAGTGCCATCAAGTATGTTGTCACCAATCTGCTCAAGCTTCCATACTCTTCCGAATTGAAATAATTTTCAAGATTCTCATGTTTCAAAACTTATCTTCCAAATAGTTCCTCAGTGGAAGTAATCATCACTTCAGAAATTCTCTCCATTGAATTTTTTAGCAATTGAAAACAATCATTAGCTAACAAAATTTATGTAGGCTGCGTTGAATTAAAGGTGGAAATTGCAAGAAGACAAAGCCAACTTGACAAGGACGCTGGGGTCCTTTGCAAATAATTCAATTAGTAGCAACAATAAAAGAAATGAAAAAAATTATTTCTTTTCAAAAAGCTAATTTTACTTTCTATTCCTTGTCATTAGCTAACAAAATTTGTGTAGGCTGCGTTGAATTAAAGGTGGAAATTATAAGAAGACAAAGCCAACTTGATAAAGACGCTGGTCCTTTGCAAATAATTCAATTAGTAGCAACAATAAAAACGGTGGAAATTGCAAGAAGACAAAGCCTCGACAAGGACGCTGGGGTCCTTTGCAAATAATTCAATTAGCAGCAACAATAAAAGTTGCTCCACTTTCGGCACCTACTGAGGCCATTAACCCAACAATTCTTCTGTTGCTGTTCAGATTTTGACTCCATTCTGTTATCTTTGGAGGTATCTGGGAAGAAAAGCCGTGAGGAGAGAGAGAGAGAGAGGCCATTTAGAAAAACAAAACAGCCAATGGGGTGGAAGAGACGTGCTCTCATCCCCAATCCTAAATTTCTGTTGTTTTCTTTTTTTTCTTTTTCAAATTGCATTTTTTGTTTTTTTTATTATATTTTTGTGAGATATCTATATTTATATATATATAAAATGTTTGGGCCTTTGTAACTTTGGTGAATTAGGCTTTATTATTGTAATCCCAAATTCCTTTTTTAAATAAAAATTGGACCCTTAATTCCAATTGATAAGTAGTCCAAAATTTAGCTAAGCAAACCTTAAACACTCAGAACCCAATAAAGAGTAAAAAATTTAAACAGAATTGATAATAGAATTAAAAATAAGAATAATGAAAATATAAATATATAAAAAATAAGAATAAATATAAAATGAAATAATAAAGTAAAAATATAATGTCTACACTCCCTTTGCCCAAAATAATTGTCACGTTTAAGAGTTTTTCTTGCCCTCGAATATTTGTCACTTTTACAAAATCAATGTAATATTATTGTAGCTTTCTAAAATTACCTTTGTCATTAAATGTATGTCTTTTCTATTTTATTCCTTTGATAATAAATGAGAGAAAAGTTAAATATTAAAAGGTAATATAGGAAACTAAATGAAAAATGTATAAAACTTAACAAAAAAAACCTACTTTTCTTGATCTTCTGAAATCCTTAAAAGTAACAATTATTTTGGGATAGAGGGAGTATCAACATATGAACTGTCATGGGTGCAAAGAGCTGCCTTCCAATCAAGAATCAAAACAATATGTCAACCCCTCGTATTACACTATATGCACTTGTGCTGGGATGTTTTTATGATTGAAATTAAGAATGGAGTTTATACAAAATTTGTATCCATTTCCCAACATCTATGATGATTTGGGGAAAAGGCAACTTGGGCAATAAATTTGCTGGAACAAGGTTTTTGAATTTGTATTTATGTTCAGATCAGCAGGAGCAACTTATTGCTTCATTATTACTACTTCAATAACCTCAATCTGTTTATTTGTAAACAAGACAACAAAGTCTTGGAATCTGTTACATTTACAAGGTAATGTTTCACAGCTCAAACACTGGGTGCCATCATCATTGATCATATTAAATCTTATGATAAGATTTCAACATAGCAGATAAACTATTATTTATATCAAAGGGCTTATCTCTTCCGGAGCTGTTATATTTTCAAGTTAAAAAGAAAAAAAAAATTTGAGGCCACAAACTTGTTATGTTGGATTTTTTACGGTTGAATATTTAAATTGGCCCTTAAACTATATCTTTTTGTACCTATTGACCCATAAATATTTATTTAGGATAATTGACCCCTCAAACTATTATTTTGAGACAATTAACCCTTCAAAACTATTATTTTGGGACAATTAATCCTTAATTTTGAGACAACACAACCCTTGATAATTCTATGCAATTAAGGTTATATTGTCCCAAAATGAAGTTTGGGAGCTTAATTGTCCAAAAATAACAGTTTGAAGGGTTAATTATCCCAAATAAATATTTATGGATCAATTTGTTATTTTTAGTATAATTTGAGAGCTGATTTAGGTATTTAACCGATTTTTTACCTTCTTATGCAATTGGAGAGATAATTTGTCAGCCAAATTGGTTTATAGCTTCAGTGGTTGGAAATAATTGATATATGAATGGTTACACAAGCAAGAAGTTTCACTTTCAAAGCATTCAATTTCAAACTTCATAATCCGAATATTTGATTCAATGATTAATATGCAATATTTTATATTTTAAAATCAACTTTTCCCTCTAATCCAAAACAAAAACAAACGTCATGCTTCATTCAAATGACAATTATAGATCATCCGATTCCTCACATATGGCTTTGAATGCTGATTCCTCTCCTGAAAAGCAATTTTAGTGTCGACATATTTCAAATATTTTACTGGAAAAGGTCAATTCCTTATAGCAGTTTGGTTTTCTTTAAAGAGAAGATTACCTTGTTTGCAAAGATTAAACACATCAAACCTTGAAGTACAATCAAAGATTCAAAACAGAAGCTACATTAATATCAATAATTTGTTTCCAAATTTATATATAACATAATTTCAAATCTTTCTGTCTTTCATCCCAAATTGAATTCGAAATGAAGCCATTGCAGGTGGCTGCTGCTTTCTTTCTGTTCCTGTTTTCTGGTAATGTCATAACATTTATTATATATCTACATATAATTTTTATTTCTTGTAAATTAAAGCCAATGTATAACAATGGCAGTATCATTACTAGCTATTTTAAAGAAAGCAAATAAATGTTGCAGGGCCTTCAGTGGCATATACAGTCACATTTTATGTACACAACAAATGCCGCTTTCCCATATGGCCAGCTACTGCTCCCAACACCGGGCATCCGGTGATAGCGGACGGCGGATTCTACCTCCCGCCAGGCCAGACGCAGCGAATTGAGGCACCGTGGACGTGGAATGGGCGAATTTGGGCACGCACAAGCTGCAACTTCAACTCTAATTGGGAACCAGCTTGTGAAACGGGCGACTGTGATGGAAGGCTCCAATGCAATGGACTAATAGGCACACCTCCTGCCACATTAGTCCAAATTGCTCTACAAGGGGATAAAGGCAAGCCAAATCTCTATGATGTTAGCCTGGTTGATGGATACAACCTTCCTGTTTCGGTTGCAACCCGACCCTTTTCACCTAAATGCGCTATTGGAAGCTGCTCAAAGAATCTGAACAACTTGTGCCCACCAGAACTTGAAGTCCTTAACAAGAATGGAGAAGTTGTTGCCTGCAAAAGTGCTTGCTTGGCTTTCAATCTTGATTCATTTTGTTGCAGAAATGAATATGGGACCCCTGAAAAATGCAAACCGAGCTTGTACTCAAAGATGTTTAAAGATGCTTGCCCTTCTTATTACAGCTATGCCTTTGAAATGCCTCCACCATTGGTAAATTGTGCATCAAAAGAGTATGTAATAACTTTCTGTCCTTCAGGTTGGGGTGCTGATCAGGCTTCCATATAGTGTTTTCATACCTCTTTTCAAATAACCAGCTGTTGTTATAATCTGATTTCTAAATTTAATTCAATTGTTTCTTTCATATATTAAGAATTATCGTAATACATGATGATAGATTGGTTTGTTTCTCTCCAAATTGTAATTCCGGTAGGACTTGGAAAGTATTTTTCAAAAGGATGCTTTGATATAAATGATTATAGAGGTGTCCATGAAGTAAAGAAATCTGTAAGTGAACAGTACAGACTGGCAATATAAATAAACATTGTCCAATTTAATTTATATTCAGAAACCTGAAGTAATAGTACAGCATTCAAATTTAACCATTACCCTTATTTGCTTGATAGACAATGCTACAAACAGTAAAGCAAACCGATTTTGTTTTCAAATCCTTTATTCTGATTCACCCACGAAATGAAATTAAAATATTTTACAGATTAAGTGAAGAGACTTGAAGTATGTAAACGGCATCGCCACAGGATCTGGCTACTCCCCCTGAGGTTTGTTGGACAAGTAGAACCTGGAAACAGTCACTGCCTGTAAAATGTGTCAAGTTGCCAAAGCATAATGTAATTTAGAGAAAAAGACATTGATTAACAAGGAAAGAATTATAGTAATTTAATTTATTGAATACAGGATGCTTACCTTACCAGGCAGGTCCTTTCTTCCATAGAAAAATGATCCCTTAATGCGAACAGAATCAGGAAAGATTCTCTGCTATAAGGACCATCTGTTGTTGCTCTCAAGAGTGAAAGAGTGGACTATCTTAATATGATCAACCATCAATCTGTCTTCATGATCTTTCCTAAGACGGCTGAGGAAGCTCTCGTTCATATCATACAGAAGCAGCTCTTCAAGGTGAGTAAGCATGTGTGTATCTAATGGAGGCATCTCCAACTTCTTACACTTGCATTTTTTTAGCTTTTCAAGTTCACACATTGCGGTTTCCTGCACTACCACTGTATTTAGGCATTCGAATTCTTCAAGATGCAAAATTTTTAGCTTACTAAACGAATTAGCCATGAACTCCAAGTGTTCTCCAATATATGAATCGACGATCTCAAGCTCTAGAAGGTTTGGCAAAGCTTGGAGTGCTGTAAGTGGGTTATTCTCAGCTTTTAGTTTTGACCACTTCAGATAAATCCTGACCAGACTGTCAAGGGAGGGTGAGGAAATCCACCCTGGTAATTTCACTAAGCGTCCTTTTAAAAATAGACGTTGAAGAAATCGAGGACAATTGACCATTTTATCCAGCATTAGATGCTCACGGGGGCCAGTTGAGCTTACATCAAGAGACAAAAGATTTTGCGTCTTCGAGATGGCTGCACACAGTTTCTCTCCATCTTCTCTCTTGAGACCAAGTAGCCCCAGCTTCCTAAGATTTGTTAAAGCTCCCAATTCTTCAATTAATTTAGAACTGTTTACCCTTAAAAGTGACAATTTCTGAAGCTCAGAAAAAGTCCCAATTCCTACAGGAACCTCCACCCCTTGTACAGAGTCAAAGGCTACATAGTTCTCTACATTGTAACGATAAGCAAGGAGATGGCGCAGATACTTAAATGCAAGTATCTCGGATGGCAGCTTTGTCACATAAGTATGTTTGAGGTTTAAGGTTTCAAGGTGTGCTAGCTTCTTTACGGACTTTGGAACTCTCTTTATCTTTGTTTCCTTCAAAGACAGGTACTTTAAAAGGGTGAGCTTAACAAGTTCTTCAGGAAAAATTTCTAATGGCGAACCCTCCAAATCTAAGACCTTCAGAAACCTAAACTGTTGAAGTAATTTACTAATGTTTGAGCTGAAGGATTCAAAGCGTTCAAACATGGAGAAAGTTCGAATTTCACTGAAATCCAAGTCTTTGTCCTGAGACAATTTTGAGCTAGAACATTGAACAGAAAGACGTCGAGGGCGAGCTGTCTTACCCCGCCTTGTACTGTTTGGTTCTGCAAGGATTGTGACAAAATTTTCCTCCTGGGATTTCTGAATGAGGAATTCTCGAACGAGGCCAAGCACTCGACAAGTGCTTACACGTCCATCAAAATCCATTGAGCTTGCGTCAACCAAATTCCTTCCAATCAGCTCATTAAGGTAATCCTCAGCAACCATCTCCATAGTTTTACCGCTTTCTTCCTCGATGAATCCTTCAGCTATCCACAGGCGAATCAGCCTTCCACGCTTAACTGAATAGTCCTCGGGAAAAATACTTAAAACAGAAAGCAGCTCCGTAGATTGCTTTTGCCTGACAGATCTTTGTAACTCGGTTGCAATATTTTTCCAATTATAGAAAGATCTGAACCAGTTTCCATTTCTGACCCAAGGCTATCGAGCAATTTCTTGAATTCATAAGGCGTTTTATCCCTTGTTGATAGAAGACTACCGACTGCCACAATTGCAGAAGGTATACCTTCACATTTTGTCAGAATACTATGAGACAAATCTATCAATTCCTTAGGACACTTGCCGTTGCTGGTGAAAGCCTTCTTACAGAATAGGTGCCAACCATCTGCCCAGGATAGAGCTTTTAATTTGTGAACATGAAGCTCTAACCGCACGCAAGAAGAGGCCACACTAGAGTTTCTTGGCATGATGATTATTCTTCTGCGACCAAAACCAGAGGGCAATATGCTCATAATGCAATCCAAAGGGTCTTTACTCCACACGTCATCTAAAACCAGGAGATAGCTTCTCTGATGTAAAACGTGTTTCAGTTTTCCTAGAACATTTATCCCAGGCGGAAAGAGCTGCTCCCTTCCCTCAGAAAACTGCCCCAACATTCTGCATAAAAGATCATCAATATTGAAGGAACCAGACACATGAATCCAAGCATGACAATCGTATTGTTTTACAACACTTTCGTCTTTACAGGCACTCTTTACAAGAGTGGATTTTCCCGAGCCAGCAAGTCCGACCACTGAAATTGTGCAACTAGCTGCTCCTTCTAATAACTGCCCGATGAGTATTGCTTTGTGCTCCTTAAAGCCTATAATTTGGTCTTCTTCGAGAATTTAGTTGGTTGTCTCATCCTCCACATTCAGACGAGAGCTTGAGCCTTCCGCTGGAAGAAGACGACCAAGGTTCAAGATGCTGTTCATCTTTTGCTTGATATCTTTAATTTTGGCCGACAACCCACGAAGAGCAAAGGGTGCATGATTGAATGTGTAGCATTATGAGCCATCTTTGAGATTGTGTGCTGATGAAAGTTTGGCACTTGGTCAAGCTGGAACTCATCAAGAACATCCTCCATCTTATAGGCTAAATCTCGCAATTGCTCTGCTCGATTTATCTGCATCTCTGTACCTACTTCGCCAAGCATATCTCTTAAATACGCTTGTATAGTTCTCAGCCATATTTTGATATCTTCAATATCATGATCTTTCTCAATTTTTTTACCGTTCATTTCTTTATCAAGGGAGAACCATGCCTTATCCGGCAAAAAGATTGTTGCTGTAATGGCGGCCTCTTCCATATATGATCGTTCTTCTTTTTTGTGCGCTTGAGGAAGAACTTGCAGGCTTTACAGTTCTCTCCTCCTTGGCAAGATCTAACCACATAAAGTATTTATGCAAAAAAATAGAGAAGACTACGGGTTTGGCCCCCCAACAAAAAAAAATGCTACAGAAGACTACAGCATTGAAATCTGCCTTACTTTCCTGGAAAGATTCATGGGGATAGGTATCACCACAATCTAAGAAATTATTACGAATCTGGGACACCGGACTAGGTCAGATGAGAAAAATGCAAGGGATGACCGTCTTCTATGACATTAAATTGGTGTAACATGGTGGCAAGCAATAGGCCACAAAAAGGGTAGAGGATTCCATCCGGAGTTTGGTACGCACAGGATGACCCGCCTATAATCACTGGACAAATCAGATAAAGTCACGTTAAGAGGATTGTAAGTGGATCAACAAGTATTTTTCTTCCGGGAGAGGTTCCTCTCCACTAAAACAGTGGAGAGGTCCACTGATCTGGTAAACTCAAATCGACGGCTAAAAGTTGGCCACATCATCTCTCTTTATTTCCTTGCTAAAACACAACGTTTTACTGAAGTTGACACCGTTTCTTCTATTTACTACCGTCGACTTCTTCTTCTTCTCCTTCTTCATTCTTTCCCATCCCCAGACCTCTCCTCCAATATGAAGTCTGAACACAATACGGTGCAAGGCGCATTTTTTTTCCCCAAAATCAAATACGCCATTTTTCAAGTGTCATCTACTCTAAACATCCATAAATGTAGAAAACTTGCAACAACTCGAGGAAACCATTCAAGTAGACATTTTTTTTCTTAGTTGCATATGCTTGACAAAGTTCAGATTTATGAGATATAAACATTAGCCATATCTAATAATGCATACCGAACCTATACTTGGATCTTGGAAAAAAAAAGTCTGGATGTGTGCTGCTTCAGGTAAAAAAATACCTACACAACGTAAATTAGGCATGTAGACGTTATTGTCTGGAATGGAGTAGACACGCAATGTGGACTTACTGTCAGAGTTAGTTGAAGTTCAGCAAAGTTCAAGACAGTTAAGTTGGTTAAGTTCTTGTCTTTTTCTGCAGCTGATTTCTTCCAATCAGAGACAAGAGCTTCAAAAACTTTTGAAGTTACGATTTGAAACACAACCAGCTCACTAAGCAGCTTCCAGAGGCGGTGGAGCTGTGCAAGTGGAAGTTCAAAGATTGGACAGCAGCCACCTTGCCTATTTTTGTACCAATGGCAGCACAAGTTTCTGTTTTAACTTGTTCTGTTTTTCAAATATGTTAAACTAGTTTAATAGCTACTTTAGCTTGCTTAGTGAAGTAGTTTTGTTCTTGGAACTTGTAGCAATCATGTGGTTGCAATGAAAGTTGTATAAATTCAGCAAAGCTTAATGAAATTATTGAAGCCTTTTCATCATTTTTTCTGCTCTTGTCCGAACACTATCTCATTGCTTAGTTTCAACTTTTAACAAGTTTCAATCCTGTTTCACGTTTTGAACTTTGAAACTAAGTGTTTTAAACCAACACTTGCAAACTATTCTGGTGGAATATGATTATGCTTAAGCCGTCCAAAGAGGTAACGAAGAGAGAATTATTTTGTGATTGGGGAGGGGTATTAGCTCTTGATTTTGAAAGCCAAATTAAAATTACAGCTAAAACAAAATCCCATTGTTACTTTGATATACTTCACTTCCATTTTCTTTAGATCATTCTCCCTACCATGAGCTCTCTGGAAAGTGGAATATTTGGTGGATTTACGAAGCTATGTAAGGGAATAGCAGTGATATTAATCATTAAGCACATTGTCATTAAGCTTCTTCCTGCTTCTTTTACTTATCTTGCTCTTAATTAGTCCCACCAGGACAATTCATTTTGGCTGGAACTTGGAACCTCATAACTGCTGGTTACATTGATCAAACAGTTCATGGGGTGGTCGTTAGCACTCTTGGTCTTCTTTTCATGGGGAAGTTGATTCACCCTACACGGAGTTCTAAGGAGTTCTTGAAGTTCATCTTTGTAATTAAGTTTCTAACTTCTGTTTGTGTTTTCATTACTGCTATATTGCCTTGTGGCTTGCACTACATAAGAGAGCAGGAAAATACCTGTGAGTACTACGATCTCCCTATGTTTAAGGAGCATTCTTTTTCTCTACCTTTCTTCTCAATCCAATGTTTTTGAAAACTAACAAGTTTTCCAATGAGATGGCCAAGATGGATTATAATTTAGGGGAGCAGAGTTTGCTGGCACTCATTGCCCCTACTTTTGTAACCCAGATTATTGTTAGAGGGAGGTTTGGCCTTTTCCATATATAAACTAGGAAAAAGTTTCTACCAATCGGTGTCAATTCTCATGAAACAAGTCACAGGATGTTTTGATTAGAAAATAAGAAAGATGACGTGGATTTCTTGTATCCGTGGATTTTAGTCTAGTAGATCAGTGGACCTCTCCACTGTTTTTTAGTAGTGGAGAGGATCCTCTCTCTTTTCTTCCATCTGTCACAAACACTTGCATATATATTAACTAGGGTATACAGAGGACTAAGATTATATTCCAAATCAAGAACCCAACATATTCATCTCAATTTGTTTATTACAATGTCATATTCATAAACTCTGCCAAACGAAAAAGGAAAAAGGAAATAGGAAACCATAATAATGCAAATTAATTCTTGCACGCGGCTCATGCAAATTGTGGTAGACTTTATACAAAGACAAAGCTGGTCTACCGAGGAAAATTGGTAGAAACAATGCAAGACAATGATCTCTGTCCAATAGAAAGCAAAGCTAGCTAGGAATGAATAAAAGTTTAGACTGCTGGCACTTTTCTTGCTCTTGATTCCTTTCTTTATTTGGAAGATGCCAAGCAATATCTCCAGCTTAAGAAAGTTCATATTCATAATTAATATGTATTTCCTATGGAGCTTCTCCTTTTGGTGGCCTCATAATGAATATATAAAATCTTCAATCTTCCTATTAAAAATTTTCTGGGGGCTTCCTTCAGTCAATTGCTGAGGAGAGTCAAAAAATATCAATGTAAGATTCATGGGAACAATATATTTGCGGGCATATACCATCTCAATGGAATTGAAATTCTATATATTCGTGTCTGCTCATCATAATCAAAGAAACTTTTATAACACAAGAAAGCCTCTTTTTAAGGAACCAAAATTTGAGCCTCATACTCTCCACGCATTTGGTAATTGTCTGATCTTTTGGCAATCAAAATTTTAAATGGTAAAGATGTTTTATTTCCAACTTGTTCCTTGATTATTGACCAAGTGGATTATTACAACTAATAGGAACTATTTTATTAAAGGCTTTTATGTAAAAAAGGCCCTTGAATTTTTTTTTTTAAATCAACTAAGCCCCTAACTTTTATTGCAATCAAATAAGCCCTTAAATTTTAATTAATACTTAATTAGGTCATTTATATAATTAAAATTTATAAGATTTCATGTTGAACTTCAATTAATGCCTAATTAGATTCTTTTTTTTTGGATAAATTTGTTAGCTTTATTTATCCAAGAAGTAGCAAAACTTCTACAAGTTCACAAACTATAGGAAACATAAAGCATTCTGTAAAATATAGTAAGCTAATAAAAGAGACTGCATATCAAAAATATCTACACAAAGTCCCCAGCTCCTACATAATTCAAGGTTGATGGAATCCCTTGCAATGGATTTGAGACCTCTTAGATTTCCTTGTATAATGGCAGCAATCTTCATCAACATTTGCAAGGAACTTGATTCAACTCCCCCAAATAGTCTATGTTTCTTTCTTTCCATAGTAAGTAGACATGTGCATTCCATGCTAATCTGCATATGAGTGCAAGAAGAGACTTCCCTTTGAGAGGGCTAGCTCGCCATTGTATTTCTGAATTCCAATCCACTAGCAACCTTTGTAAGCCACACAATTTTAAGATTCTACACCAAATTTCTTTTGAGTAGTAGCAACTAAAAAACATATGATCCCTAGATTCAGGGACTTGATGGCATAATAAACAATTTGCATTTGCAATTCGCATCCCCCATTTGATAAGTCTGTCTTGCGTAGGCAGTCTATTTTAAATAGCAACCATCACAACCACATCATGTTTTGTACATGGTGTGTAAACCAGACAAGTCTATGCCAAGTTACCTTAGGATTTTTCTACCTAAGTATCTACCATGCCTCTTGAATTCTAAATATGCCATTTATTTGCTGCAGCACCCTTTTTGTTGTATCCCGAATATGCAATAACTTTCTAAATGCCCAACTTCCATTTAGAGTTGTATTAAAATCCCAAAATGAGCAACCTTGACACGCCCGGACCTAGTCCGCACGTGTCAAGTCTTCTGTTTATGTATAGTTGTCTGGCCAAGATACCAAATTGGACTTCCAATGGATGTTTTGAACTTCATTTAGCTCTATTCCAAGCTTAAAAATCCTAAAATTGAAGTCCGGTGTTGTGGGGCCCACTTGGACAAGATTCCCAAGAAAATTTGACTGAGTTGACCGGAGTCAACTTAAAATTGTTGACTCCGGTGTTGGACCTGGTCGGGTCCGGCGCCGGACCCGTCATGTTTAAAGGGGTCTCGGCTCACCCGAGACCTCCATTTTCCTCCCTTTCTCTTGTTCTTCATTTCTCCGAGCTCTCTCTTCGATTTTCTTCAAAATCAACTCTTCAATCTCTCTTCAAACACTCAATCAAACATCATCACCCACTTCTCTTGCCCTTTTAAAGATCAAAACACCAACTTTTCCAAGAAATCATCAAATCTTCAAAACTGTCAAATTTGGTGACAGTTTGTTCACTGGCTTATATCTTTCAATTCAACCGTGGGAATTGGCTGAGAATTTGATATGTTGTTCTAGACTCATCAAGCTTTAATTTGATAGTTTATATGCATGATTTCGTGGTCTGTGCTAAGAGAAATCATAGATTGAAGTTGGAAATTCTGCTTTGCCCAAGAACATGTTAACCCTTAGTGTTTTGATTCAAATTCTGAGGATAGTTGGTTGTTTAACTCCGTTTTTGAAGCTGTGGGATCTTAGTTTAAGTGTTGAGGAGTATGTGTTTCAAATTTAGTGTTGATTGGAGTTGAATCGAGCTTGAATTGAGTTGAAGAAGGTTGGAGGTTGAAACTCGGCCTAGGGTGCAGTGAAGATCCGGCGTCGGTCATGCAGTGATCCGGAGCCGGATCATCCCTGCTGGGAAATATATTTTTCCCAATTTGGGTCTAGGGGCAAAATGGTCATTTTGTAGCCCTAGACCCCTATTGACCCCAATTGACTCCAATATACTTCAATTGATTTCTGGATTTGTCCAATTTTACTCCGAGACCTTAGGAACTCTAATTAGATTACCTAGGTGTTTAATTTTTAGTCAATTGCCTTCATTAATCGAATTAGATTTTAATTTAATTATTTAGGTACATGATTGTACGAGATCTGGACCAGTAGCAAATTGAGCTAAGGCATTCGTGGGAATTTATTGGGAGTATACAAACCTCCCTTACTAGTGAGTGGCTTGGATTATAGTGGTTGACCATTGAGGGTCAATCGTTTTCTAATTGTTTTATAAATTATTTTATTAAATTGTTTTTATACGTTTTGGGGTATAAAATGTCCACCCTCACACACAAAGTTTACAAAAGATTTAAAGGGTGGGAATTTCAAAAGACTTTATAAATTGTTGTTATTAATAATTGTTTGGGGTACGATACCCCGGAGAGATGAGAGATTGAGTGAGCTCCTTGGGCTCCAATATGCGTGGGAGCGTGGATCGAGTTGGAAAAGCATGCATGATTCTCATCCGTGGACCGCCTATCGAGGGGCACGGTGAGACGATACCCTGGGAAAGGCGCGAAGGGAAGCTCGCCAGGCCTCCAGTTGCTGTGTGCCACCACAGCAAGGCTAACGTCAAGGGAACGGGCCAAAGAGTTAATGTAAAGGATTTGAATTATGAGATAGCCCTTGACGGTCCAGTGGGGTACCCAAGTGCACGGGTGTACCTTTGGGACGTTTTCAGAAGCCAGCCCAATTGTGATATATATATATATATATTTGATATTTGATTTTTAACATGGGTTTTCAAATGATTTTACCAAATGATTTATTAAAGGCATTTTGGATTATTTCATATCTCCAGCCTGAGGTGATCGGTTACTATAACCGAGTCCTTCACTGGGTACATATATATCATACTCACACCATTCACTTTTATTGTCAGGTCATCAGGCTTCGGACGACAGGCGTCCAGGTGGTTAATGATCCCGGTATCTCACTGCGGACACAATTTTGTAGGTGCCACCCTGTTCCCTTATGAATCTTGGCTCGGAATAGTAGTGCATGTTGATATATATATATATATATATTTATCTTTTCAGCTGCAAGTTTGTACCGTAAAACGTGCCACCTACACTTATAAATATTTTAAATAATATTTTGTATATTAATTCTCACATATTTTCATATATTGCTTATATACCCTTTATTTTATGCCTTGTGCCATCTTGAATTGCCCGCCTGACGAGGCACGCATCTCGAGATGGTACGGCGGTTGTCACGTGGCCAGGCCTGCGGGTCGGGGCATGACAATTTGATTGGTATCAGAGCAAATTTTAAAATATATATTATATCTATATTATACCGAGCCGAGGAGTTCACATAGTTTTGAGATTTCTGATTTTGGGGTTAGAATTAAGGGGTACGATTAGTATAGAGATATTTTCGCCTACTAACCTAGATTTTATGTATTGTTACGCCATGCCACCTAGAAGGAAGAATATTCCTAATCCTTCCGTACCTATGACTGATCACCCGGTACCTAGGCAGAGAGGCCGGCCACGTAGGCAGCCTGAGGCACAACCTAGTGTAGACCCGGAAACCATAGCGATCTCGGATGAACCTATTCCACCCATTCCGCCTGTTGATGAGATACCTCATCAGGGTGTTCCTACTGAGGTTCCACCTCCCCCACCTCCGACTACTACCACGCCGGTGCAGTATACGCCCGCTGACTTCGAGCGGATGTTTGACAGTTGGGCCAACAGATTCTTTTCTTCACAAATGGCCACTGATGCTTATCCACCTATTGGCACTACACCATCTGTACATCCGTCTCCGTCTATGCCGACACCGACACCACCGCACTTTCAGCCGAGCGGTGCAGCGAGCATTTTCGTTGGTGCCACTCCTTCAGAGAATCGTTTGGTGAGGTTCCTTCGCATCATGAAGGACTAGACACCCCAAAGCTCTCTGACACGTCCGCCGATGCAGCATGGGATTGGCTGCATTTTGTCACCAAAAACACAGAGGGTCTGGGTATGACCTCTGAGGAGCGAGTGAGCGTGGTTACCCGATACCTCCAGGGACAGCCACTGAGTTGGTGGACCAATCTTGAGAGCCGAGCCACTGGACCAATGACGTGGGAGACATTTGTTACTAAGTTCCGAGAGAGGTTCATATCGGAGGAGATGGGGATGAGGCGATATGGTGAGTTCCTCCGACTGCAGCAAAGCAACAGATCTGTTGAGCAGTTTGAGACAGAGTTGTGGAGACTTTCACACCATCTTCCATCTATCACCGAGGATGCCATTTGTCTTCAGTTTGTTAACGGTCTTCGGTGGGAGATTGTACAGATGATGAAGCCTACTTCTAAAGCCACCTTCGAGCAGTGTCGACAGAATGCGTTGTGGGCCGAGGCTATGATTGCTCAACGTTAACTAGGACGATCAAGTTCGAGCGGACAACGGTCTTCCTACGTACCAATGGACATGGTGCGAAGAAAAAACCTCTATTACAATCACAAATAAATATGGTGATAAAGGCTCACCTTGCCTAACCCTTTTCCCACTAGGAAAGTACCCCTGAAGGCTTCCATTTACTGCTATAGAGAACATAGAAGAAGTAATGCAGGAAGTAACCCAGTTTACAAATATCATAGGTAAGCCAATTACTCTTAAGATTTTAATCAGAAAATCCCAGCAAAGAGAATCGAAAGCTTTTCTTAAATCAATCTTCAAGACACATCTTAGTGAGAGATTTTTCCTTTGATAGCTTGCCACTATTTCTTGCGCTAAGAATATATTTTCCAACATGCTTCTTTCTTTAACAAAAGTGCATTTGATTTGGGCTTATGATGCTAGAAAGGCATTTCTGCAATCTGTTAGCCATCAACTTTGTGATGCACTTATAAATAATATTGCAGCATGCAATAGGCCTAAAATCTGTCATCTTTCTAGGGTGGGAATCTTTGGAACTAAAGCTATAATAGTTGCATTCACAGCTTTAGGCATAATTCCAGAGTTGAAAAAAATATAATATGGCCTTGGTTACATCTTCCCCCACTATACTCCATGCAACCTTGAAAAATTACGCTGTGTGGCCATCCGGACTAGATGCCTTGTCTTCATTTATTGAAAACATAACCCTTCTAATTTCTTCTGTAGTGATTGGCATTTGTAGCAGGCTTGCTTCATCTTCTAAAATTTTGGGTATAAATCTTTTCAAACTATCCATGGGGTAATCTAGAATACCAATGTTGGAGGAGCCTAACTGTTCTTTGAAATAGCTCAGGGACTCTGAAGAGATCTCCTCGTAAGTTTCCAGCTTTTTGTTTTATGCACTCATCAACAACTTTATAGTTCCTTTTGATTGTTTTGCTTTAAAAATCTTATGAAAAGATCCTGTGTTTTGTCTCCTTCTTTAAGCCATTGGATTCTTGACTTTTGCTTGTAAAAACTTTTTTCGCCAGTAACAAATTATGCAGTTCAGAACTTAACTTCTATTCCTTTTCAAAACTAGTAGTCGTAGGATTATTTAGTATTTCCATTTGCACATTTTCCAACCTTTTCCTTTTCTCCTGAACTTTGTTGGAAATATTGCTGAAATGCCTCTAAATGAGCCATTTCAAATCTAGTTTTAGTCTCTTCAACTTGACATGAAGGACATACATAGGGTTGCCATTAACTAGTGCCATCCAGGATTTCCCCACAATATCCATGAAATTAGGATGTTGACTCCAGAAATTAAAATATTTGAAAGGTTTAGGAGCTTATCTGACTGCAGCATCCATTTTAATAAAACTTGAGGAATGGTCTAAACACTATGGTGCCATAAACTTAACATAAGACTATGGAAAACAATCTAACCATGCCTCATTAATCAAAACCCTATCCAATTTCCTTGTAAGAGGGGCTGATGGGCTTTTGTTACTCCAAGTGAAAAAAGCTCCTGTGAATGAGTGATCAAATAGAGCATTCTTATGCAAAAAATTCTGAAATTCCCTTATATTAGTAGAAGTTTTCATATCGCTGTCAAAATCAGAACTCTCTTCAGGAGATTTAATAACATTTGTATCTCTTGCAAGCATCCATGGCTTGTCTTTTAAAGATATATTCAGGGTTGATAGATGTTGCCACAATTTTCTCCTTTCATTATCTCTGTTTTTCCCCATATAAACAAGAAAAAAAGAAATCACAATTGTTATAAGACATAGCAAGGGTGATAGCCTGATCAGTACATGCTATTACTTTTAGCTCTACCTTCTTTCTACCAAGAATCCAGATTCTGCCCTTCGCATCAAAATTGTAATTTGAGAAAAAACTCCAATTTCTAAAATTCAATTATAAAATCGTGTTTACATTCTTTTCCTTCACCCTAGTTTCAATTAAGTAAGCAATGTCAACATGCAACGTATTAATTCTTTTAGCTATTTTTTTTGTTTTAAGAGGTCATTTTGACCCCTAACATTCCAAACAATAAAATTCATATGGGACTGGAAAAGGAATTACCATCAAGTGGCTTACCACTCACTCTAGCTTAACCTTTTGGTTTAATTTGATTCCTTTTTCTTGGTAAGGCTTGCTGTATTGCGACTTGAAGACCTGCAGAAGCTGCTCTAACCTTATTGGGACTATTGTGTTCTTTACTCAATTCTGCATGGTGATGAGCTTCATCTTCAACCAAAACAGAATCTAGGATAGAAAATTTATTACCTTGGGTTTCTACCAAACTAAATTCTCTAGGTCCTTGGTTAGTAGAAGGGCTTTTTCACTTTGCTTATGCAGATATAACTACTAGATGACTTTCATTGGCCTTGTCCTGGTGCCCTTTACAAACTTGTTTTGGATCAGTATCCATGTCACGCCCTGACCCGGAGGGTCGACCACGTGAAAATCGTCGCGCTACCTCAAAGTACGTGCCAATTGGTCATGCACTTGAAGCACGGCAAGGTATGAATTGAGTATCTTTGCTGCAAAACAGTTACTAAAATTTTTATTAGAAATCATTTAATAAAATAATCTACTAAAAAGAAGTACTAGTGGATTTATTTAAAGAAAACCTAAACAACGAAAACTACTACTCCTAAGCCACCGAGATCTCCTAATGAGCCTATGATCTATCTGCTGTCCTCGTACGTGGATCTGCACCCAACAATGTTGGCTACAGGTGAGTGGCAGACATTCTGTGAATCTCCATCAGGGGTTAGGGAAAACATGGGTAATCCAAAATATAATTTTAAAACAAATAAATAAATGTTTTTATTTCAAAACTCTTTTTAAATTCTCCAGACGAGAATTTAATTTAAAGCAATTTAAATAAATATATATAACTAAAATGGGATGGCCTCAAACATACTGAAGGCTCGACCCGCCGGCCGTATGCCTTACTGCACAAGGGCTATCTCATTTCTTTCGAAAGCATTTTTCATATTTTTCTTTCTCTAACCCGTTCCCATGGTGGTGCCAATCGTTGTGGGTGGAACATAGCTACATCGAGCCCTGACAAGTTTCCTTACGCACCTTTCTCGATGTCTCACACTCACCGTGCCCCTCGATAGGCGGTCCATGGCTACTTAGTCGCATGCATGTCTCGCTCGGTCCACTCACTTCCTCTCATCGGAGCACCGAGATCCACTCAATGACTCATCTTGTCTCTTATCATCATCAAAGTATATATATATATACATATATATGTAAAACATATAACATAAACACACACACATAAATCTTTATATTTCCTTTGAAAACGTCCCACTCTCTACGTGGGTATATCACCAAATAAGTACATGTGTGTGGATTCCCTGTATCCCAAAACATTTGAAAATCATTTTATATTTTGAAAACCATTTTAAAACATTTAACACCGGTGGCTAAGCAAAGAAATCTAAGCCACTTATAGTGTTGGGAGGTTCGTATACTCCTAAAGGATCCACGTAGATTAACCTTCGGAGCATCGCCGTACTCAATCGTCTGGAACCCTAATTACACAGAAATTTGTGTTAGCATTCATAATCAAACTATGAATGCACCTATGAGGCTCTAACATGACCTAAGACGATTTTTGAACGTGTTTCGGGGCTTAAAAAAGTGTCCGAAAAGGTTTTGGGTCAAAATCAGACACTTAACTAAAAATTACGATTTTACCCCTAGGGTAAAAAGTGACTCCTGCTCGGGACCTAGTCTGGATGGCCAAAATGGCCATTCGAGGTCACTCCCGCATGGATGTACCTCAGCTTACGTGCTGGAGTGCCTCAGATCCCGCGTGGGAGACGTCTATTTGGCTAGTTCAGCAAGGCTTTTTCTCGATTTTCAAGCTCGTTGCTCTATGATTTGGCCAAAAATTTGAGATGAGCAATCCTTACGTCTCGTATGACACGTCTACCGAAGCTAGAATGAGAATCACAAGCTCAGGGTTTCTAGGTCTCGAATCTAAGCTAAAATTTAACTAAAAAGCTAAACCAACTTTGAGTTGAGATCTCTTTTAGACCAATGCATGGAAATGCGTGAAAACAAAGTAAAATGTAGATTAAGGTGATTAGGATAACATACCAAGATCTCACCTTGATTCATCGGTCGGTCTGCCCGGATCGGCCAAAACTCTGAAATTGCTCTGAAAGAGCAAAAGAGAGGAGAGGAAGAGATGGAGAAGACAGAAATGAGGGGAAGAGCTGAACTCCCCCTATTTAGAGGTAAGCCCAACACCTGGCCTACTTGGACCCTGGGCCAGAGTTTTCCCCTCCTTTTAACCTCTCCATAGCTCGATCCTTGGCCTATTCCACCGACCACTACACCAATGGATATCCAATTCATTAGCTATAGACTTAAAGAAAGTCCGATTAGTGTTTCCATGCATGGTTACTTATCTCATCTTCCAACTCTATATTATCCTAATTTCCACTTCTCTTCTTCATCTGATATATCTGGACCAACGTATTGTTTGAATTAATATGCTGTCTACACTATTCCGTTTGTACGAAAAAGTTGAACTAGGTCTGAGTGTGTCAATCCAGGCTTTGAGAAAGTACCGAAGTTTGCTCTACTGTCGAAACGTTTTACCATTATGATGAAAATGGGTGTGAACAAGCTCGGGACTTAACATTCAAAAAACAAAATGGAGTCACTACTAACATTTTATTTAATTAGGTGTGGTTAGTCACCTATTTGTTTAACTTAACATAAATCTAGAAAGATTATGTCAAGTTAAGAAAGAAACCGATCTACAAATAAAGAGATTTTAGGTTTAGGAGTTAGTTATGCTCGGAGAAGGATTAGCACTCCTGAGACACCCAAAAATCGATACCACAAAAAGTCTTAAAAGTATTTTACTTGGATATAATAATAAAATATGATAAAAAATGTTTTAAGAAAATTATAATTTTAAATGTTGCAATAAATATTCTTTTTAATATGGGATAAACATCCCATTGAAAAAAACAAATTCAAAATTTGAAGAATTAATGTTAGAATGAACATTCCTTTTAATGTGAAAATCAAGATCCCAATTTTGAGTTTGAAGAAATTCCTACTTAGAATGAAAATTCAATTTCTAAACATGAATAAATATTCTTATAAGATCAAAGTGTTGGTCCCTTAGATTTGTGCTAGAGGGGGGTGAATAGCACTTAAGACTTCTTTTTAAATGGTGCAACTTCAATTGGAACTTTTGGTAGTGAGGTGGTTGGTTTTTGGGGTTGTTTTGTATGGATGGATGAGTTCTTTGCAAAGTAAAACTAGTAAAGAATAAGCTCACTCAAATTTCTCTGTCACAAAATGTGAAAGTTTAGGAACAAAGGAGAGAAATCAATACACAAAGAAAGTGTAGTTAATGCTCTTCATTGCTCTTCAATTCCTTATTTTTCTTCAGCATTTAAGAACCCTTTAAATAGCTATAGAGTTAATTCTATCCGTTGGGGCATTTAATGAAGAGAGAGGTCAACTTGTAACTGTGAAAAGACCTAGCCGATACACTATTCTGACACCATTGAATTAGTTGAGACCATTGCTGAATCGGTTCAATCTTTTTGATGTTGTCTTTTGAACTTCTTGTTACTTCTGTTGAATCGATTCACATTCCTCCTCAATCGGCTCAATTTCTTCAGCTACCATTTTCTTCAGGGTGTTGAATCGATTGAGCATAAGACTCAATCGGTTCAATTTATTCAGCTTCAGACCTTCTAGTCTTCACTTGTTCTTCCTCAATCGATTGAAAATCTCTGACTTCCAACTTTTTCGTCTTTCCATTAGTTGCTTAATCAGTTGAATATCTTGCTTAATCAGTTGAATTTATTAGGTCTGTGCTTTATAGCCTCAGTCCAACCTTGTTAAATCGATTGGGACAGAACCTCAATCGATTGAATCCTTAACACTTAGCATTTTTACTTTTGACTTCCAAAGATCTGCACACTTAACTTAGATTGATTAAAAGCATCTAATCGGGTTGTTTTGTATTCATCAAAAACAATTGGAGTTCAACAATCTCCCCTTTTTTGGTGATGACGAAACACCCCTTTGAATTGACAAACTTAAAAAGATTATCTAAGTTAAAACATAAATGTGCAAATACTAAGATTTGAGCAAAAACTCCCCCTGAATATGTGTTCTCTTCAACCTACACTTTGTATATTCATATACCTATACATGTAGTTCAAAAGATAAACAATTCCATCTACATGTAAACAACACAATCATAATATAAAAACCTGAACAAGTTATCAAATATATATAACTTCAAGTAATTTGCAATTAAAGGTTCCAAAAATGTAAAATATCCAAGGTTGATTCATCAAATAAGTAAATCAAACAAAATATTGTTTTAAAACATAAACAAGCTCCCCCTAAGTTTGTGCGAATCTATTTTTTCCCCCCTTCTAACATCATCAAAAAGAGAAAGAATAAAAAAGTTCATCAGAAATAATTTAGGTTTTCTTTGGTACTGGAGAGTGGGAGTGGGGGCTTTAAGGGTAGGCTTGGATGGGGTGATGAGGGTGGAAATTATGGTCTCCACAATCTGAGTAACTGTTGCCAACTGTTCCTCTGCCACTGGATCACTCGGAATCTCTTGTTCTTGCTCTTGTTGTTCTGAGGTAGCTCCGTGCTCATCACCATGATCCAAGTCACTAACATCAAAGAACCGATCATCTCTTTGTTTGCTGATCTCTACCACTTTTTTGTCTAAAACATCTAACCTAGTTGAACTAGTTGCTTGAACTCCCGAATCTCTTCTGCCAAAGTGGTCTCCATTCTCAACATGGTGTCCAGAATCAAACCAATCCAATCATCTTATGGTGCAGTTTGAGTTTGTTCTTGGACTTTTTCTTGGGCTTGCTCTTATGTTGCCTCTTTTTCTTGTTTTAGTTCATTTTTTCGGGTATCTTAGCACTGTTTTGGTTGTCTTCACAATTTGCTTGATCCAATTATTGCCATACAACACATAGTGCATGTTCTGAAGACTAGAGGAGTTGAAAGGGATATGAGTGCTCATTTTCAGGTCATTTTGGTACCTCTGACCCTAGATCCCCTTCTTCTTTAGCAATTTGGTAATGATTTTGCAAAAGCTAACTTGGCTCTCCTGGTCCACACTATTTCTTTCATTCTTTCAATCAAGAACCGAGCTGTGTTAACCTTTCCACCATTATTCATTACAAAAAACATCAACCAAACATCCACCTGAGTCATAGTGCTAAAACTACCAGACCTCCCATAGAGAGTGGTGCTAATGAAAACATGTAGCAATCTAAGCTCTAAAGTTTTGATCTTCAAGACTGAGTTCTTGAGACCAAAACTTTCATTTAGACCAGTAATTTCCTTCCAAGGCAATCCATAAATAAACTCATAAGGCTTAGAATATGCACCATTCTCAAATTCTATTTTCAATAAGCTACCGAGGTCCTTAGGAGTAATTAGAATCTCCCTACCGCAGGCAAAGGCATAAATGCCCTCAATGTTGATTTCTACTCCTTCCCCTAATTCATCTTGATTCTTAGGAATACTTGAGTAAAATTCTCTAACCATTAATTCACTATATTCTCTATCCTGAAAGTTATTTAAGCCAAACCATTTGGCATCCACAAAGAGTTTCCTAAGACTATCATGAAAAGTGTAGTTCTTAAATTCCTTCCAACCAATCTCTCTACCACAAATAACCTCTTTAGAGGACATAATCTCATCATATCTTTTCTTATGAATAGAGTTTCTAAAGTATCTAATGAGATTGCCTCCCTCTTGGATTCGAACTCCGCTACTTGGAGGATTCCCACTAGTAATTTCCTTTCCTTTGCTCAACTTCTTCCCTATGTTCTTCATTTTATTGCTTGGACCCTCTCCTTGTTATGGAATTTGTCTTTTGGGTGCCATTTGTGGGATTTTAGGTTTTAGGAATTGGCATTTTTTTATTTTGGGGGTGTAAGGGTGTTGATTTTATATTTAGAGGATGAATTAGAGGTTGGATTTTGCTAATGATAAAGTTTCTTGATGAGTTTTTGTGATGGAAACTGAAAAATTTTGAAATTGAATCAATTTAAAATGATTTTGAAAGTGTGAGAACCGTCGGGTTATATATAGGCCCGACAAGTTCAACCGGTTGAGTAAAGGACTCAATCTCGGTTGAGTAAAAGACCCAATCGATTAAACAAGTTCTAACTTTTGCTTCCAGACCTTGTTTGACTGAATCGATTGAAACTTACATGTCACATCGTTGTTCACTTACGAAACAATTGATTGAAACTTTGTTGGATGCAGCCTCCCAACCAAGCTATTGGGAAAGACCTTAGCTTAACTCCCTCGCCTTCACGGCGAGAATGCGGTGAGTTAATTGTTTTTCCCCCTACCTTGGTTTTGCTTCTCCGTTTCGTTCCTTACTTCCATTGTATCTCTTTCTAATCTTCTTCCATTTTAAATCCCGTGGCATATGAGTCAAGCTCCTGTACACACTAGCCCACACTTGGCCACATTATAACAAAGGAATTAGAGATCATGCCCTCTCGACTCTCACACTCCGACTCACTCTCTAACCGCCCATCTCTATCTCAAATAAAGCCCCTAGCCCATCTCATCTCATCTCATCTCTCATCCTCTCTAGGATGAAGAACTTTGGGTGGCCTCATGCACTCCCAAGTCACACTCTGGGTCGGTCCTCTCGAGTGGTCATTACAGAAATCCTCAAGATCTCGATCTCTGATCTTTTCTCTCATGGGGATGCCTCACATGGCTCCTAAGACATCCATACTTGAAACTCGACCTCATACCCATCTGTGCCACTCCTTTGGCCTCTTAGGCTTTCTTTTATCTCTCACTCCTTTGGAGGGTTCACTTCAAAAGGTATCACATGCTTCTCTTCTTTACGACCTCATTTCTTTACACTAGCTCCATTGCTAATGGTTGACTTCTTTTCCTCCTTTCATCAATAGTATTTATGGGGGTTTCCTTATCCCCTTCTTTATCCTTTTATTCCTTCCCATTCACCCACGGTCCATTGTGGGTTCCACCTTTTCTTTTGCCTTCCTACCAATGCGAATCAGCGTAATTAACGCACGTTACACTCATGTGGCATCCTTTGTAGCTTCGTCATCTCCGTATTTCTCTCTTGAGGTTTCTCCTCCTTTCATTTAACTTGCCTTTTTTCTGGTCCATTGCCATCCTTAGGCATCATTCTGTAGTTCTTGTAATCTCCATACCCTTTTTCCTTAGGGTCATCTCCATATTCTTTCTCTTCTTCACACTTCTTTACCTTGATTTACGTGATCTTTCACGTCTTATCCAAGGTTCCCTTTGCCTTGGTCTCATTCTTTCTCTTCTTGCTTTCTTCTCTGACTTTTTTCATCATTCTCATCCTTATTCCTCTTAACATTTTTGCTTCTCCTAGGTGTTAGAATTCCTTTTTTTCTCTTTACATTGGCTGTGCTCATAGAAGTTCATAGGCTTGATCAATTCCTTTTCTTATCCCTGTACTTCTTCCATTAAGTACTCGGGGTTCTCTCTTGTCATCCTTTCTATCTCAGTTCTCGCATCTCTTGCTTTTTACATGTGGGTTTCCTTTATCTCAGCCATCTTCGGCTCGTAAGTCCTTAATATCTTTTCGTTGTCTTTCAATACCATGGTTTATTTATCGCAAACAACACCTTTCTCTACTACCCATTGCCTCACAATCTTGTCCATGCCAAGCTAATTCCATTTTAGGTTGGTTTAACTCCATCTCTCATATCCTTTCTTCACTTATTATTTTTTAGGGAGGTTGTCCTTAAAGTTAGCTTACTCCTCTCCTTCTAAAAATTCAACTTATCTTCCATATTCCTCAACTTCTTACTCTTACTTCCTTATATTCCACTCTTTTACCATGCCTTCACCTTTTTGTCTTCTTCAGCTTCAATCATCACCTTATTCATTCTTTGTTTTATCCTCACTCTATCTTCGACTCTTACTTAGGTCGATTCACTTTCCTTATCATTTGGGTTTGTGATTTCCTTATAGTCTCCATCATCATCATTATTCTCGTCATCATCATCCTTTTACCTTGTTTACTCCATCATGCTTTGGTATCCTCACTTCTTTATCTCTCTCTTCTCCTCTTCCATTCATTCTTTACTGATATCATCCATCACTACCCGTCATCCATTAGGATATAATCACCTCCATTCACTCGTTTCCTACGAGTGCTTCTTCTCTTATGTTTTCTCCAATTTTTCTTTCTATCCCACTCCTTATCTCTTTTTCTATCACTAAAATAATCAGAGGTTTTCCTTTCCTTTCTTTTCACCAATTCACACTCTTAATTTTCCTGTTCTCTTCTTCCAAAATCAAGTAATCGGGGGTTTTCCTTTCCTTCCTTTCATACTCTTAACTCCTCTTCTCTATAGTTCCAGCCTCCAATAATCCTTGTTTATCCTTTCCTTTCTTTAACCTATTCGTAGTTTGATGTAGTGCCTTGGCTTGACTCAAATTGGGGTTCATTATGCTCGACTTTTCTTTAGCTAACATGCGTTTCTAAGTCTTTTATTCGCTTTCATTCACTAGGTCTTCCTTAATCCTCTTTCTAAGCCTCTTTTAAAACCCCTCTTTTATTTTCTTTCTTTAACCTATTCCTAGGTTATCTACCTAGGTTTTGTCTCGAATCCTAATTTCCTAGTCTTATTCTTTATTGGTTCTACCAAGTCATTTTGGGGTTATTAACCTATGATTCATTATGAAATTATTGCTAATTAAGGTTAAAGTTTTCTAGTGATTTGTTTTGCTTTTCTTCTTTTAAGGCTCTACTCCTAATTAGCCTATACTTAGTTCATCAACTGAACTAAGCTTCTCTTTCTTCTTAGGCCTTCTTCTCTTATTAGTCTAGGATTTTCTTTTACCTATAGTTTTATGCTTTTTTTCTTCATTAAAAAAGCTCCGCACTAAATCTCGACATTTCTTTATCCTTTGTGTAAGGGTTTGCTTCTCCTTTCCCTTCTTTTCCATTCCTCATTCTTCTTTCTCACCAGTTCTTTCTGGTTTTGTCTTCACAATATTGGAGGAAGTTCTATTCGTGCAGTTTATTTACACACGTGTAGGCATTCCCATCATTGCCGTGCATTCTACTCTTTCCGCTTGCTTACTATCCATTAATCTTGACCATGACAAGGTCTTTTCCCATCATCCTTTAAGGGTCTCCTCCTTCTCACTCTTGCTATCCACCAAGTGATGAGCGGTTTATCACCTTTAATCCTTAAGAGCGGAGGTTTCTAGCCTATCTTTCTCCTTATTCCGTTTCCTCCATCTTCATCTCCTTTCTCTTCTTTCTCCGATGTCCTCTTTTAACATTGGTATCCAATGGTCAACAAGTAGTAATGGACGTACTACTTATTGACCATATGGATGTGATCTCTTTTCATTCTTTCCTTATTTTCCATTTTGTCTTCTTTGCTTTATTCATCCTGATCGTTTCCCAAGAATGACTTCTCTCCTAGTCCTCTTTCCTTACTCTTCTTTTTTGCCATCCTCGAGTCCTTTAGGATTTTCTCTTATCAATAATCTTCACATCCTCAAGTGATTCTCCCTCATCTCACCTCTCTTGATCTTAGGCTCACTCGATCTCTTCCAATTCCCTTGGATGTCTCTCCTCAATTAACTCTAGGTGGGCTCTCTTTTATCCACCAATACCCTCTTTCTTTCACCATTTACACAACACAGTGTAAGGACAAGAGAAGTTAGCTAGCCCTTGCTGCAACTTCTCACACTTCACGCCCACTCCTCGGAGCATCTTCCAGGCAATTTGTGGGCTTATCCCACCATACTTCCCAACCTGTGGGCTCTTCGGCGATCACTTTACTTCATCTCCCATTTGTTAATTTGTGAGGTTCTTCTCAATCCTTAATCTGTTTACTCGAATACTTCACCTCATGTCCTGAGGTCTTAGTCAACCTCATCCTCCATGATCGATCCCTTCGATTTCTCTCGTCCTAACCCAACTCTCTCTCCTAAGCTACACACTAATGGTGTAGAGAGCGAGAAAAGTGGGGTTAGCGTTCACGCACGTTAGGCCTACCTTGGCTCCTTACCTCGTTCTAGTCGCTTCACTTTCTCCCAAGTTTTACACGTCACTAGTGTAGAGAATAGGGAAAACGCATCTAATTTAAGGTTAACTTCAAACTCGCTGCTTTACTAGTGTGTCTCAATATTCACAACTTCGAAAGTTGGGCATCGAAGGTTATGGGCATCGAACTAGTTTCCTTCACTGGCAAGCCTCTAATTAGGCACTCTCGGAAGTTGGACAAGATATCGTCTATCTCGTCACCCTAAGGGAAATACCATTCCTTGCATGGTTTAACTGCCGAGTAGGAAGGAACATTAAAAGTTGAAGGAGTGATTTTGAGGAATTTCTTGGAAAGCATTTTTTGCTTTCACGAATCTCGAGAAAAGGTGGTCGTGATGTATTCTCACTTAAAGACCACACTCGAGAACTCTATTTGGTGGCTTACTACTAAAGAAGGTATTCTAAGAGTAGGTTTAGATGTTTACGACGCTTTCGAGTAGCTACATACTCGAACTCTTTGAGTTTTAAACCTATTTAATCCACTGGCTTTGAAAACGTTCGAAAACGTTTGAAAATACTTTAAAAACACTTTATAACTTTTGAAAACAGTTAGAATATTTTAAATGCTCTGATACCAATCAAACTATCACGTCCCGATCCGTCCTGGGTCTGCCATGTGGCAACCGCCGCACTACCTCGAAATACGTATCTGCAACCATGCATTCGAGGCACCGAAAGGTATGAAATGGATACCATCGCTGCAAAACAACTAAAACTTTAATTAAAATCATTTAATAAAGTAATTAAATTTTAAAGTGATACTAGTGGACTAATTTATAAGAATACCTACACAGCGAAAACTACTAAGCCTATGCCACCGACGCCTTCTAGTGAGCCTCAGTGCTATTTGTTGACCTCGTACGCGGATCTGCATCCATCCACATTGGATATAGGTGAGTGACAAAGGTTCTAAGAATCTCCATCTGGGTTAGGGCAAATAAAGGAAATAAAAAAAAATAAAATAAATATTTTTCTTTTCAAAATCTCTTTTTAGTTCTCTAGCCGAGAACTCTCTTTAAAACACTTTAAATAATGAATATATATACATATCTAAAATGGGCTAGCCACAAACCACCGAAGGCTCAACCCTTTGGTCATATGCCTTACTGCATGGAGGGCTATCTCTTTTCATTTCTTAAAACATTTTTATACTTTTCTCTTTCTTTGGCCTGTTCCCTTGGTGTGCCAGCTACTGTGGGTGAAACACAACTATACGAACCCTGGAGTTTCCCTACGCGCCTCTCCTACCCACGTACTCACCAGCCCCTCGATAGGCAGCCCACGGCTACTTAGTTGCATGCACGTCTCTCAACTTGGTCCACACGCTCTCTCATATCGGAGCACCGAGGAACCCACTCAGTCACTCATCTCGCATCCCATCCATATTATATATCATATATATATATATATATAAATATATAAAACATATACATTTAAAACATATAAACACACACACATAAGTCTTTATACTTTCTTTTAAAGCCATCCACTCTCTACGTGGGTATATCACCATGCAAATGTGTGTGTGTGGATTTCCCGTATCCCAAAACCTTTGAAAACATTTATGTTTTTTTTTTTAAAAAATCATTTTTAAACAAAGAAGTCTAGGCCATTCATAGTGCGAGGAGGTTCGTATACTCCCAAGCGCTCCACGTAGCTTAACCTCCGGAGCATCGTCGCATTCGATCATCCAGAGCCTTAGTACATGCAAATACGTTAGTATTCATAATTAAACTATGTGTGCACCTATGAGGCTCTAATATGATTTAGGACAATGTTTGGATGTGTTTTGGGGCTTAGAAAAGTGTCCGGGAGGTTTCGGGATCAAAATCGGACACTTGAAGAAAAATTATGAAAATGCCCCTGGGGACCAATGGGCCGCCCATACAGGCTGGGCCCAGCCCCAGTCTGGGCCAAGCAGGCCCTCCCACACAGACTGGGCCACACTTGGCCCAATTCCCGCCTGGGGGAAGTGGGCTACCGCCCACTCCCGGCCGGGATAGGCCAAGTCCCGCGTGGGACTTGGCCATTTTGGCCACTCTCGCGCGGGAGTAACTCAACTCCCGTGCAGGAGCCGCATTTGGCCACGGGAACCGAGGCTTTGCCTTGATTTTCGGGCCCCTCGGTCCGTGGTTTGACGTAAATATCGAGACGTACGTTGCTCGTACCTCCCACGATGCCTTTACCGAAGCAGAAACGAAAATCACAAGCTCAAAGTTCCTAGATCTCAAATCTAAACTTAAAATCTAACTAAAAAGCTAAACCTAACTTTGAACTTAGATCTCTTTTAGACAAATGCATGGAAATGCATGAAAACTTAGAAGAATGTAGATCAATGCGTTAAGAATAGCATACTAGAATCTTACCTTGATCCTTTGGTCGGATTGTCCAAATTGGCCAAAAGTCCAAATTGCTCCAAGAAAGCAATTGAGAGAAAAGAGAAATGAAAGAAGAGAGAAAGAGAGAAAATAAGGGGAAGAGACTCAGCCTCCCCCTTATTTATAGGGGAGTCCGACGCCGGGTCTACTCGGGTCCCAGGCCAGACTTTCTCTCCTCTTTGTAACCTCTCATAATTTCGATCCTTGGCCTAATCCACTGACCATTTCACCAATGGACCTCCAATCCATTTGTTATGGACTTAAAGAAGTCCACTTTAGTGTTTCCATACAGGGACAATTGCCTCATCCTCCAACTCCTTTTTATCTTAAGCTTAACTTCTCTTCTTAATTAGACACATCCGAACCGACGTATTGTTGACTTAATACGCCGTCTTACACTATTCTGTTCGTAAGGAAAAATCCGATTAGGTCCAGGTGTGTCAGAATGTCTCTTGAGCTGAAATAAACCCAACCCAAAAGACCAAAACTGAACCCAACTCAACACACCCATCTGCCATCTCTTTTTTATACTATCAATAAGGCTGTTCAAGAGAACCAAAAAAATTGATAAACCGAATCAAACTGCTAATTCAGTTAGTGTTTGGATTATTCATATGGAAACCGAATTATCCAAATGAACTAAAATTAAAAAAAAATACTTGATTTTATTGACTCAAAATTGAATAACTTAAAGTTTTTATAATCCTATTTGGGCTGTTGTAAAAGAATAAAAGTGTAAAATTGATTTTATTGGTCTAAAATTGAATGACTCTAAGTTTTTATAATTTTATTTATGCTTTCGTAAAAGAATAAAAGTTCAAAATTGAATGAATTATAACTACCCGAAAACCCATAAAAATACCTGAACCGAACTGAACCGTTTGCACCCCTAACTATCAATAATGGCGTGTCACTGTTTTATACTATCTAAATTAAATTATCATACAACTAATTACTCTACTATACCGAAAATGTAAATTTAATCTTCATCTACAACAATTTGAACAAATTAAATTCGAGCAAATTAAATCTCTATTGACTTCAGGTGAAATAACGATTAATTAAAAACTTGGTGAAGCCCTCTCTAATTTCCATCTCTCGAGCCCCGAAGAAAACCCCCCTGATATCTATTGACATAAGTCATGACCCAACTTTTGGATGTGAAAAGTTTTTTTTTTCTCTCTTTTGTTTAATCAAAGATATTTTCAAGTCTTTAACTCAAGACTAATCCTTTTTAAAACTAATCACTTTCGAATCAAGTTGATTTATTATAAAGATAAAACTCTCCCAACCGTATCTTCATTATTCATAAGATTGTTCCTTATAAAATTTGAAATCTCGAAGAATTTCTTACTCCAACCAGATGTAACTTATAGCAATAGCAGTCACTATAATTTGGATATTTATTTCTTACTATTTATCTAGTAAGAATAAATTCATCTAAGTCACAAATTTAAGTTAAAATTTTGTACAAGGCCATTGTTTTACTGTTTATTGCTTCTATCAAATTAGCCCATTGGGCTTTTAGTTTCCTATTTTTTATTGGCCCGGTCCATAACTGATAAAATATGGGAATTTCTTTTTAATACTCAATCAGACTTAGAGGTGGCAGATGGGTAAGTTGAGTTGGATTCAAGTTGGGTCAGTTTTGGGTCAAGAAAAATTCGAGTCATTTCGGATTTAGGTCATTTGGGATTCGGGTCCGGGTTGGATTCAAATCGTCTAAATGTCAGGTTATATTAGATTCAGATCCAGTTAGTTCGGGTCCGAGTCATTTGGGTTCAGGTCATTCCGAGTTTCACACTTGAGTTTTTGGATTCGGTTGTTTCGGATTCGGGTCATATTAGTTTCAATTTGACATTCGAATTTTCGAGTTTGAGTTATTTTAAATTCAGCATAGATTATTTAAGTTTATTTTTTCCATATTTGACGTCTCGATTTCTATTTTACATCATTTCGGATTTTATTACGGAATATTAACTTCTTTTTTGTTTTTACACAGATTCGGGATTTATTAAAAAAAATAAAGTTTCTACTTACTAGATTTTTAACTTTTAATCTTTAACAATTTATTCTAGTTAATTGAGTAAAAATTCAAAATTTCAATTTTAAATGAAATTTCTAATTAATAATTGAAGTTTTTCTTAGTCCTCCAATTTGCAATACGTACAAATGAAAATTATCATTATTAAATTTTAATTCTATATGAGACATAATAAAATTTAAAAATTATATTAATTTTAAATTTCTTTTTTTAGTAATAAACAAGTCGATATTATTATAAATATCAATTTTTTTATCCAAATTCCACATAATCAATCTTTGAAAAACATTCATTTAAAATCAAATTTTTATTTACTTGGGTTGTCATAGGTTAATATTTTTAAATTTTTTTAAATATTATTATAAAATTAGTCAAAATATATATTTATTTAATATTAATTAAAATATTATATGATATTTGATATATCTTTATATTAACTATAAAATATTAAAGTATAGATATTTAAATAGTTACATAAAAATTTAATCTAATTCTATTTATAATAATGGAAATAAATTTTTTTATTGTTCTTAGATTTTAATTACAATTAATAATTAAGTTTCGATTAAACAAATACTAATAAAATATTTATATATGATACATACATATAATTGACTTAATATTTGATAAAAAATTAAAAAAATTTGAAAATATATTAATGGTTATCTACTAGTATTTTATATTATTATACTTTTATTTTTAATTGAATTATTATTTTAAAAATTTTCAAATTTACTTTCTTTTAAATTCGGATAATTTTTGATTTACTTTTTTAGTTAATCGAATTCATATCAATTTAAATTCAGATCATTTCAAGTTCGGATCATTTTTTAACTATCATTTTAGATTCGGGTCATTTTTAAATTTGGGCTTTAGGCTAGGACCAATTAATTTGTTGACTTTTGTAAAATTAGATTGAACCGGATTTGATTTGAGACGGATTAGATCGGATACTTATTTCAAAGTCAGGTTTTGTCGGCTTTACTAAATCTTAAAAACAAAATTTATTTAAAAAAAAAAGATAAAAAAGAAAAAAAATTCTTCTGCTCAGTAACCATGAATTTTTCTTCTCATAGATTTTGAAAAATCTCTGAAGTCTGACATGTGAATTTATTTTCGTAACTCATCACTGCAGAAGCTATTAAAAACACAATAATTTATTCAAATAAAAAAACATTGAAAAATATATTTTAAAAGTACAGTAATTAGCTCTCATACTTTCTCTCGAAAAATTTTCCACTCATATTATTGAATCGGAATAGCGTATATTGACTAATTAGGCTATTTAATCACAGAGCTAATTTCACCAAAAAAAAAGAGTAAGAAATTCTAAAAATATATATTTAATCTAAAGGAAAAAAATGATGAAACTTTTCATTTTTTTGAGATCAGAGTTTGGTAAAGAATTTGTCGATCTCGGTTGAATCAGAAACACGGACCAAATAAAACCTCATCATATCTCATCAGAATATCTTAAAATTTTTAAAGAAAAAATTGTAAAGGAAAAAAGAAGAATAATGCCCATCAGAGACTTAAATACAAGTAATCATGGAGTAAATCCATCATCTTGTTGCAGTTTTCTTTTTCTCATCAATTGATCCATCGATGAAAATATGTAAACATCGAGAGAGAGAAAAACAAGAGCGAAATTGTAAATAGATGATAGACCCTAACCCTAGTTTTGAAAGAGAAATCAGAAACGGCAGTAATCCTAGAAGCGGAAGAACAAAACAATAAGATACAGTTGTGGAGAACGTATTATTTATAGATTTATTCGGGGATGCTTCTATAAACCCTAGATGATGCTTCGATTTCGGCAGACGCTTTTGGGCTCAATTGCTGAACAATTGCGAATGGCTGTACAATTGGGCTTTCTGAAATTCCTCTTTCGGCCTAAGGCTTTTTGAAATTTAGGTCCATCAATTTTTGAGCCTGTTTTTAGGTTTTGACTAGCTGAGAACTTGTTTTATTATAGATTATTATCTTATACACGGTAAATTTAAAATTTTAACATCACAAATGGGATTTGATCTATGACAAGTAAACTTTTATAAATATAAATTAGTAATTAATTAGGTAATCAGATATTTGAAAGTTATCAAATTTTGCTTGTAAAATTAAAATTTTACACTGACATAACCTACACAAAGTTACGTCTAAGTTAATGCTGCGGGTATATTTGAAAGCTTATTTGATATGTTTTTCCCCAAAAATTAATGTGGGTGTATGACAATAGTATTTCATTTACCTATAGAAATCCATAATATTGGCAAGTGGCTTTCAGCATATGCGTAGAAAAAGTCTTTGTACATAAGTAAGATTAAGTACATATGGGTGGAGCATGTTAACAATGTAAGTGGATTTGTATAAAACAGCAAATATAGTTAAGGTACCAAGCCGTTTATCAACCTTTAAGATAGTCAACAATAAAACATACAATAATATGTGGTTCTATATCTAAATTTGTAGCTTCCCGATGTCTAGTGGAATAATATAAAATCTTATTTCATCTAAATTTCTTGCTTTACTTCCATGTTGGGTTTATTATGTTATTCTCCAAGCTTGTCTTGGTTTCAAATGTTATTCTTCAAGCATCTCCTCGCCCTTGCAATATTAGGAATAGTTAAAAGTAATGTAATTAGTCATCATTGTGCAGGTACTCTGGCTCTTCTGGCTCTTAAGCTTTTAATAGAACAATGATATATGCAATTTTTATATTCATTTACAAAAATAAACAGATAACTATTTCAAAAGAAAATATAGAATAATTAGAATAAAAGAAGGCAGTAGTTTCAAGAGGCTTTGGTCTTCAGCTGCAAACACGAGACAAAAAACGACTAATATAATTAAAATTGTTTTTTCTCTAACAGTGTTTGAAGAAGAAAAATGATATACCCCGACCGCTTACAAATTCGTGAATCTTCTCTCTGACAAAATTAAATGGATCTTGAGCTTTGAACAGATCTTAGAAGCACCAGAGCCGCAAACAAACTTGATTAAATGGACAAAAGAATACTACATCTACTAATAAGTAAACTACAAATCAATTGATTGGCAACATAACTTCTAGAATATTTATCATAAAATTGGATCAATTTCTTATCATTTGACCTGTAAAATTATTTAATGAACTTGGAGGAATTTACAAATATAATGCAGACAAAAGTTGTCTCGTAACAAAGGAGGAATTATGAGTACAAAATGCCATGCTTTTTGTTTAGACATGTTCCATGCACTCTTCCAGGAATTTTATCAAACACAAAGGGCAATAAAACTAGAAGAAAAGAAAATAAGATACCTTCCATTAATTATACTCCTCCTCCTCCGCTCCATGATAGATTCTGTGAGAGAAGGGCCCACAGAATCTTTTACTAGTCTGGCCATCCACTCTGGGCCCGGTCACCAGGGTCACCACTACTTAAGGTATTATCCTTTACCCTTCGCAAATTCAAGTACCAACGTGCATGCAGCACTCCTCGAACATAGGCCAACAAGGGTTTTATTGCTTTAAGAAAATACTTAAGGCACGCCTTTTAACCATTTGAGCTGTAGCTCAATTGATGAGAGGCGTGTGTATTAAGGCAATAAAACCCTTAGTGGCCTGGGTTCGAAGAGTGCTATAGGCATGTTAATACTCAAATTTGCGAGGGACAAGGGACAATACCTTTGGTGGGTGGGTTAGGCCAACCATCGTTTGTAAGCCTGGTGGGCGAGGCCCACAGGTTGACAAGTCCGTGGGCACGGCCCAGGATTGCCTGGAGAGTACTTGGGGCACGACTCTTACAAAAAAGGCATATTTTTTATAAGAGACGGGCCCACAGAACCTTTTACTAGTTCGGCCACCCACTCTGGGCCCCGCCACCAGTGTCACTACTACTCAAGGTATTATCCCTTGGCCATCGCAAATTCGAGTACCAACGTACCTTCTGTGACACGCCCAGACCTAGTCCGCACGTGTCAAGTTTTATATTATGTAAATTATTTAGCCAAGAAACCAAATTAGATTTTTCATAGACATTTTGAACTTCGTTTAACTCAATTTCGAGCCTAGGAGCTTAAAATTTTATCCGGAGTTGGTGGGGTCCTTGGACAAGAAGACCGAGGCAAGAAGGCCGGGTTGACTAAAAGTCAACCCATGGTGGGGTTGACTAATGGTCAAACCAGATGGGTTGACCAAAAGTCAACCTAACTAAATAAAAGTGGTGGTCGGCTAACCGACCACCATTTCCATTCATGTTCTTTTGTTCTTCTTCTCTTCGTTTGTTTCTTTCTTTCTTCAAATCTTTTCAATTTCCTTTAAATTTCCAACCTTTAGCCTCTCGTCAAACACTTCATCAATCATCAATAACAATTCCTTTAGCTTGTTTGAGAATCAAAAACATCAAATTCATGAAGAATTTTCGAAATCTAGAAATCTGTCAAACTGGCGACAGATTGTTCATCAGCTCATAACTTTCAATTCAACCTTGGGAATTGGCTGAGTTTTTGGTATGTTGTTCTAGACTCATCAAGCTTTAATTTGATGGCTTGTATGCATGATTTCGTGGTCTGAGCTGAAAGTTATGCTAATTTGAAGTTGAATTTCGCTGCTGCCCAGAAAATCTGCACACCTTGCTGTTTTGCTTCGAATTTCTTGTTGAATTCATTGTTTAATTCCGTTCTTTTTGCTATGGGTCCAAAGATTATGTATCTAAGATTACTTGTTTCAATTATCATGCATTTTGGTGGAGAATTGAAAGTGAATTGAATTTAGAAATGGTGCAACCAGATTTTCTGGTTGCTGAAGAAATGTGCAACCCGGATCCATTTGGATCCGGGTTGGACCCAGCTGATTGGGTCATTCCCAATTTGGGTCTTAAGGTGCAAAATGGTCATTTCGCGGCCCTAGGTCCCAATTAACTTATGATAGCTTCAATTAAGTTATGGACTTGCCCAATTTTACTCCGACACCTTAGAAACTCTAATTAGATTTTACCTAGGTGTTTAATTTTTAGTCAATTGCCTTTATTAATCAAATTATATTTTAATTTGAGTATTTAGGTACGTGATTGTATGTGGTTGGAACCGGTAGCAATTTGAGCTTAGGCGTTCGTGGGAATTTATTGGGAGTATACAAATCTCCCTTGTGAGTGGCTTGGATTATATTGGTTGACCATTGAGGGTTAATCGTTTTCTAATTGTTTTATAAATTATTTTATTAAATTATTTTTATATGTTTTGGGGTATGAAATATCCACCCTCACACACCAAGTTTACAAAAGATTTAAAGGGTGGGACTTTCAAATATTTTATAAATTGATATTTTTATTAATAATTGTTTGGGGTACGATGCCCCTGAGAGAAGAGAGATTGAGCGGGTTCCTCGGTGCTCCAATATATGCGGGAGCGTGGACCGAGTTGGAGAAGCATGCAAGATTCTCAACCGTGGACCGCCTGTCGAGGGGCACGGTGAGACGAGACCCTGGGAGAGGCGCGAAGGGAAGCTCGCCAGGGCTTCAGATTGCTGTGTTCCACCACAGTAAGGCAAACGTCAAGGGAATGGGCCAGTGAGCAAAGAAAAGTATTTTGAAATATAAAGTAATCCTTGACGGTCCAATGGGTACCCCAGTGCACCGGTGTACCTTTTTGGGACAATTTCAGAAGCCAGCCCATTTAGTAATATCATTATTAGTTTAATATTTGTTTTGGCGTGAGATTTCATATAATTTTTAGTAAATGGTTTAATAAATTAATTTTGGATTATTTCATATCCCCAGCCTGAGATGATCAGTCATTATAACCGGGTCCCTCACTGGGTATAAGTATATTGTACTCACACCATTCACTTTTTGTTGTTAGGTCATCAGGCTTCGGACGGCAGACGTCCCGGTGGTCAGTGATCCCAGTACCACACTGTGGACACGATTTTGTAGGTGCCACCCCTTTTTGCCATGTGAATCTTGGCTCGGAATATTAGTGCATATTATATATATATGTATATTACTTTTCCGCTGCATGTTACATCGTAAAACGTGCCACTTTCTTTATAAATATTTTTAAATTATATTTTCTATAATATCCCTTGTATGTTTTCATATATTGCTCATATACCCTTTTATTTTATGCCTTGTGCCATCTTGGTTGCCCGCCTGATGAGGCATGTATCTCGAGATGGTACGGCGGTTGTCACGTGGTCGGGCCCGCGGATCATGGCGTGACATTCTGCACCCCTCTAACCCAGGCCATCAAGGGTTTTGTTGCTCCTATGGGCATGCCTCTCATCAATTGAGCTACAACTCAAATGGCTAAGAGGCGTGCCTTAAGTATTTACTTAAAGCAACAAAACCCTTGGTAGCTTGGGTTCAAGGAATGCTGTAGGAATGTTGGTACTCGAATTTACGAGGGCCAAAGGGCAATACCTTTGGTGGGTGGGTTAGGCCCACCACCGTTTATAAGCTTAGTGGGCAAGGCCCACAGGTTGGCAAGTTCGTAGGCGAGTCCCAGGATTGCTTGGAGAGTGCTTGGGGTATGGCTCTTACAGAAAAAGTGCCTTTTTTGTGAGAGATGTGCCCACAGAGCCTTTTACTGGTCCGGCCACACAGTCTGAGTCTAGCCACCAATGTCACTATTACACAAGGTATTATCCCTTGGCCCTCGCAAATTCGAGTACCAACATGCTTGCAACACTCATCAAACTCAAGCCACCAAGGGTTTTGTTGCTTCCATGCGTACGCCTCTCATCAATTGAGCTGCAACTCAAATAGCTAAGAGGCGTGCCTTAAGTATTTACTTAAAGCAACAAAATCCTTGGTGGCTTGGGTTTGAGGAGTGCTGTAAGCACATTAGTACTTTAATTTGCGAGAGCCAAGGGACAATATCTTTGGTGGGTGGGTTAGGCCCACCACCGTTTGTAACCCTAGTGGGTGAGGTCCACAGGTTGGCAAGTCTGTGGGCGAGGCCCAAGATGGCCTGGAGAGTGCTTGGGGCACAGCTCACAAAAAAGGTGCCTTTTTTGTGAGATACAAGCCCACAGAGCCTTTTACTGGTCCGGCCACCCAGTCTGGGCTCGGCCACCAGTGTCACCACTATTCAAGGTATTGTCCCTTGGCCGTCATAAATTCGAGTGCCAACGTGCTTGTAGCACTCATTGAACCCAGGCCACCAAGGGTTTTGTTGCTCCTATGCGCACGCCTCTCACCAATTGAGGACCCAGACTAGGTGGCCGGACTAGTAAAAGGCACTGTGGGCCCGTCTCTCATAGATTCACTACAAGGAAAAAGCGGTATAGCAGTGCACAATAGGGAGGGACAGATTAAATCTGTCCCAAATTTTGGGATGGAATTTACGGCGAAATAGAAATTCCTTGCCAAAATCCGTCCGAAACCAACTGCACGCAAAAATTGGCGATGGATACATATTGCGTGCCTATATCATAGAAAATTTGAAACTGATTTAAGGACGGAAGCTTTTGAGGATGGATTTCAAGGATGGAAAGAGATCGAAATCTATAGGATTCCGGGGTTATGTTTTAGGGATGGAATTAGGGATGGATTTTTCGTACTGTCCCTAAATCCATCCCTAAATTTGGAAAGTAAAAATTATAATTGGCCAGCCAAAATGCATGTTTTTGGGGTTCTGCTGAGCATTTTCTTCGCCTCTCACTCCATTTTCCTTCTCCTTTCTTCTTCATTTTCTCTCATTTTCCCTAAGAAAACATTAGAAAAGTTTAAGTTTTTATGGATTTCGGTGGAAATCAGTGTTGGTCCCTTAGATTGGTGCTAGAATGGGGGTGAATATCACTTATGACTTTTTCTTCAATGGTGCAACTTCAATTGGAACTTGTGGTAGTGAGGTGGTTGGTGTTTAGGGTTGTTTTGAATGATTGGATTAGTTCTTTGCAATGTAAAGCAAGTAAAGAAGAAATAACACTTCTATTTATAGTGGTTCAGTGTTCCTCACCTACATCCACTACCTTGCCCTTCCCAATCAAGGATTTTCAATCTCATCTTCACTAGAGCAGTGGAATTCTAGCTTCCATAAAGCCTTTACAAGGAAAGCTCTTCCCAAGCTTCAATACAAATCAACCTAGGATCTCTTAGTTGATGCAACCCACTTAGAGTGATTCCCTCACCTCTAAGAATATAAGTAAATAGAAAATTGAGTATAATAATTGATCTCTGACAAGACCTAAGATGTACAAGGGTTTTAGCTCACTCAAATTTCTCTCACAAAGTGTGAAAGGTTAGGAACAAGAGAGAAATTAACGTACAAGGAAAAGTGTAGTAAATGCTATTCAATGCTCTTCAATTTCTTGTTTTTCTTTAGCATTTAAGACCCCTTTAAATACCTAAAGAGCTAATTCTGTCCGTTGGGGCATTTAATAAAGAGAGAGGTCAACTTGCAGCTTTAAAAAAACTAGCCGTTTCATTGTTCTGACACTATTGAATCGGTTGAGGCCATTTCTGAATCGGTTCAATCTTTCTGATGTTGTCTTTTGAACTTCTTGTTTCTTTTGTTAAATCGATTCTTCTCCCTCATTCGGTTCAATTTCTTCAGCTGCCATTTCCTTCAGGGTATTGAATCGATTGAGCATAAGACTTAATCGGTTCAATTTCTTCAGCTTCAGACTTTCTAGTCTTTACTTGTTCTTTCTCAATCGGTTGAGCTATGCTATGAATCAGTTGAAAAACTCTGACTTCCAACTTCTTTTTCTTTCCATTAGTTGCTCAATCAGTTGACTGTCTTGTTCAATCGGTTGAATAATTCTAGTCTGTGCTTTGAAGCTCGATTCAACTTTGCTCAATCGATTGGGTCAAAACCTCAGTCGATTGAATCCTTAATTCTTAGCACTTTTACTTTAGTCTTTTAATGATCTGCACACTTAACTTAGATTAATTAAATGCATCTAATTGGGTTATTTTGTATTCATCAAAAACACTTGGAGTTCAACAACCAAGGTAATATCTTCGAATCTCTTTGTACATGATTTCATTCTAATGATTAACACATGTTAGAATTTGGGTTTAGGGTGATTTTAGTTGGACTTTAATGATTATTTTGGTGATTTTGTTGCTTACATTAGTGTAAAAATTGTTAGACATTGAATGTTTAGGGTTTGTGTTGGTTGTGTTGTCTATTTTTTGTTATTAATATTAATTAATCATAATCATATGATATAATATTGAGTTATTTCTAATTGTGTTGGTTATAATTGTAATATTATTAATAAGATAATATATCGGTTTTGAGGTTGATGTTGACTGTGATGCATTTGTTGAATTTTGTTATTACAAAATTAACTACATTAAGGACGTAAAATTTTTGAAGTATGTAAATATGCATTGAAATTTAGCTGAAACTCATTTAATCGGAATGTTGTGATGCAAATCTTAATATATATTCACAAATAGCAATTAATTTGGTAGTTGTCCTAGTTGTTAACCTACTTTAATTGTATACAGAATGTAATTGAGGTGAAAACTGTTAGAAAACATTTAAAGTATTTGAATATAGGCTCGATTTAATTATTAATAGTAGCAATTATGTTTTGGGATATTAATAGTGATTTATAATATTTATGTAGAAAAAATTGATAAGTTGATTAACAGCCAACAGTAGATGTATAATCGGAAGGAACCGGGACAAAAAGGTGTGACTGAATAGTTTATGGCCAGTGTTGGAGAATTTAATAGTTGAGCATCAAGTTAGGACGCCTCATGGAAAGAAGGAGAAAAAAATTCATTGTCCCTGCACAGTGTGCAAGAATATGTGCTTCTTTTTACCAGTTAAGGTTACACATCATCTAATCCACTATGGTGTTAAGTAGGGGTGAGCATTCAATTAACTCGATTAATTCGGGTAAAGAAATCTCTTAATTGAATTAATCAATCATTGAAAAAATTTTACTCGAATTAATCAAGAATCTTACTTTACTCGACTTAATTCGATTAATTAATTAATCAAGTAAGTCAAGTAATAATTGAATTAATCGAATTTTTTTTAGAATTCAAAGAATTTTAACAAATCATAATTTTACTAACAAAAATGTTTGGGTTTCTAATTTTACAATTCAATATATGGGTTGAATGCCTTTGTGTTTTTATTTGGACTAATATAATATATGGGTTAAGATTTAAATATACATAAGGTTTATGGATTAAATGGTTGAAAAGAATGTATTTAAATAATTGAAAATATAAATTCGGATAATTCGATTAACCAAGGAAAAAATTTTTTACCCTACCCGGCTCGAGTTAATCGACTTTATCAAATCTTTTAATTGAATCAATCAACTTAATCAAATTACTAGACCTGATTTACCCAAATTTATTTGATTAACTCGATTAATTCGATTTTTGCTCACCTTTAGCTTTAAGGAGCATTATTGGAACTGGGTTAGCAATGGTGAACCATTGTGTAGGATTGATAGTAATGAGCAACAGCAAGAACAATCACCATTACCAGTTGAGATGGCAAACTAGGTGACTATGAAGATATGACATGGATTAGTGTATGGTGTTTGATGTTGCACAATTGAGTTTTGTCCACCGTAATGAAGATAAAGCTGGACCTAGTGGGGAAGTAGTAGATGAGTTTGGGTATGAGCAAGATCCTTTTACAGGCCAGCATGTGACATATTTAGATGATAGATGGTTTGACATCGTGAAAAATGTCAATAGTCATTGTTTAAGGGCTGTAGTGAGTCCAAGTTGTCCTTTGCTTCAACTTTATTAAGTGGGAAGTCGGAGTTTAACTTGTCTGAAGGTGCATTTGATTTTTTTTTGTGAAGCCTTGAAGAAAGTATTGTCGTAAGAAAATTTTCCTTAGAATTATTATCAACATAGGGAAACCATCAATGATTTGGGTTTACCGATTGTAAAACTTGATGCTTACAAAAATGGATGCATGATGTATTGGAAGGAACATTCGAACTCTGATTGCTCTAGGTTTTATGGTGAACCTAGATTTAAAGACATTGGTCGACGTGGGGACAAAACTCGTAAAAAGATTCATGCTGCCATTTTGAGATACTTGCCACTAACTCCCTGGTTGCTGCGATTGTACGATACCTAGACCACAGCAAAACATATAACTTGACTTGCTACACATAAAGCTCAAGATGGGGTAATGTGCCATCCGTCTGATGCTAAGGCATGGAAATATTTCGATTAAGAACATATCTTGATTTTGGTTCTGAGGCTCGAAATGTTATATTAGGACTATGCGTAGATGTTTTTGCACTATATCGCCAGTTTAGAAAGGCTTATTCTTGCTGGCTAGTTGTTCTAACTCCTTACAACCTTCCTCCAGGTATGTTCATGAAGAGCACTTATATGTTCTTAACATTGATTTGTCCTGGTTTGAAAAACCTGAAGAAAAACATAGATGTTTTCTTGCAATTACTGATTGATGAGTTGAAGCAATTGTAAAAAAATGGGATTTCAACGTATGATGTTTCGAGGAATGAGCATTTTTGCATAAAGGCTACTCTTATGTGGACTATTAATGACTTTCTTGCTTATGGCATGTTATCTAGGTGGAGCACTGTTGGAGTTCTAGGTTGCCTTATATGCATGCAGGAGAGCAAAGCATTTATGCTTCCACATAGTAGGAAGGTGACTTATTTTAATTTTCATAAGTCATTCCTTCACTCTGATCATCCTTATAGAAAGGATAAGAAGTCTTTTCATCGTGGTCGGGTTGAGAGGATGGCGGCACCACCATGGTTGACAGGGGAAGAAATATATACCTAAGTTTGGCATTTCCCTACTGCTATGGATGATCCGATTCATATGCTTGATTATTATAACACTCATCACAAATGGACAAAAAGAGTATTTTTTGGGATTTTCCTTATTGGAAAACAAACTTGATCTTCCATAACCTTGATGCTATGCATATTGATAAGAATATGTTTGATGCAGTTTTTGAAACTGTCATAGATTTGAGTGGAAAAACAAAAGGACACTTTGAATGCAATAAAAGATATCAGGGTTCTCTGCTCTCGAAGTTCAATTGCAGTTGATCCTGAAAGTGAGTAGCACACCAAACCTAAAGCCATTTACACTTTGACAAAACCCCAAAAAATAACTATTTTGAGATGGCTTAGGAACTTGAGGTTTTCAGATAGGTATGCATCAATATTAAGAGATGCATTGGCATGAATGAAGATAAGGTTTCTGGCATGAAAAGTCACAATTGCCGTGTCTTTATGCAGAGACTACTACTAATTGCATTCAGAGAGATGTTACCTTTTAGTGTGTGAAAACCTTTGATAGAACTTAGCCTCTTCTTCTGATGCATATGTTCTAGTATGCTAGAGTTAGGGAAGGTTCGGGATTTAAACGACAATGTTCCACTCAAACTATGTAACTTGGAAAGGATTTTCCCTCCAGCCCTGTTCGATTCAATGGGCTGAGAAACCCTTTTTTTTGGGGTTCCTAACTTCGTCTCTAGTATGGGAGTGGGTAAGTCTTGCGCAGAAGTCACCTTTCATGGCCAAAATGGCCATCCCAACCAGGTCTGATGTGGGGCCTGATTAGTTTCGTGTGGACCCATTTGGGTCCCAGGGTCATTTGGTAATTTTTTAAAAGCTCGTTTTAGACCTAACGCCCAGAACCTTTCCTAACCCTAGATCACTTCCGAACACTAATTTTAAGCAACTTAGAGCCCTGAAAAAATTTAGGAAAATTCAAATTATAATTCTAGCATGATTCTCCATGTATTAAAGTTTCTAAAAGATCAAATGCGGCAATGTTTCGGAGATTGATCATCACAGATACCTTGGGAATATATGAACCTCCCAGTACTGTGAGTGACTTAGATTTCATTACTTAGCCATTAAGATTAAATGTTTTTAAAATGTTTTAAATGTAAAATGTTTTATAAACGTTTTGGGATACAGGTAATCCTCAGCACACACTTTAATTTTATGATACACCGATTTAGTGGGTGGGATTATTTTAAGAAATTATAAATATTATATGTGTATGTTTTATATTTATGTTTTATGTATTTATATATGAGACGACGATGAACCAACACCACTTGGCAAGGATTGCAATAGATAAGATAGAGACTCGGTGATCTGGTGGCAGCAAGTAGATCGAGCGAGGCATGCCACTGATCAAGTAGTTGTTGGCTGCCTTTTGAGGGGCATGGTGATCAGGGAACCATAAGACTTAGAGGTGTGAAGGGAAAGTCATCAAGGCTAGTGTGTAGCTATGTCCACCCACAGTGAATGGCACCGTCGAGGGAATGAGCAAGAGAGAGAAAAGTATATGAAAATTTTTATATATGGTTTTAAGATAAAGAGATAGCCGTCGACGCAATGAGGCATACGACCATCTAGAGGTTAAGTCTTCAGTGTTTTACGACCATTTTATTTGAGATTTGTTTCATTTATTTATTTGTTTTAGTTTATTTAATTAACTATTAGGTTTTAAGAAAAAGGTTTTAACAACAAAATAAATTGTTTTATAAATTCTTTTGAATAGTACCCGTTTTCCTAATCCTTAGTGGACATTCATTGAGCCTCTATCACTCACTTGTAGCTAACTTTGTTGGATGCAACTTCCAGAAGCGATGTGTGGTGAGTACACATTGTGTACTTAGTGAGTAACTTCGGTTCAATGCAAAGTTAAATATGGTTTGAGGAGTAGGGTATAATCCAAAACAAGTTGTAAAACATTCTTATGTTTTAGTTAGAAAACATTTTTAGAAACATTTCCCCAAAACCTTTGTAATTCAGTTAATATTAATAATAACAATATTAATTGGACTGGCTGTAGAAACACACTCCAAGGTTCCACCCTACGCAAAGTTGCTAACCTTGAATAGGCGAGGCCTGACTCTTCTCCTTTCTTTTAAAAACATTTTAATTATTATATATATATATATATATAATATCTCATCTTTCTCTAAGCTTGTTCCCTCTACAATGTTGTTCGTTGTGTGTAGGCATAGCTACATTTGGACCATGACGAGTTATCATTTACCCCTCTCTATCCTACGGGTATAGGAATTCACCGTGCCCCCCTACTATGTGATCCACGACTACCTAAATGGATGGCATTCCTCTTTCAGTCCACTTGTCACGCCCCGACCCGCCCTGGGTCGGCCACGTGGCAACCGCCGCGCTACCTCGAAGTACGTGTCTGCAGCCACCCATCCGAGGCATCGCAAGGCTTGAAATAGGTATTATCGCTGCAAAACAAAACTAAATTTTAATTAGAAATCATTTAATAAAATATTTTATTTATAAGCAACACCAGTGGATTAATTTAAAGAATACCTATATAGCGGAAACTACTAAGCCTAAGCCACCGACGCCTCCTAGTGAGCCTCCATTCTATTTGCTGACTCCGTACGAGAAGCTGCATCCATCCACATTGGATACAGGTGAGTGACAGAGGTTCAATGAATCTCCATCAGGGTTAGGGAAAACAGGATAATCGAAAATATAATAAAACAAATAAATTAAATTAAATTAAAAAACTTTGTTTTCAACACTTCCTGTATCAAATTCTCCAGGTGAGAATTTGATTTTCTTTTAAAAACATTTAAAATAATTTATAAAGAAAACGGGTTGGCATCTAATACTCTGAAGGCACGACTGGCCGGTCGTATGCCTTACTGCACCGAGGGCTAGTTATTTTCTCTTTATAAACATTTTCTCTTTATCTCTTACTCTAGCCCGTTCCCTCGGTGGTGCCTCACTGTGGTGGAACACAGTGAACTGGAGCTCTGGCGAGTTTCCCTACGCGCCTCTCCCAACAAGGCTCGACTCACCGTGCCCCTCGATAGGTGGTCCACGGTTGAGTATCATGCATGCTCTCAAACTCGGTCCACGCTCCCGCAAATTGGAGCCCCGAGGAATCCCACTCAATCACTCCTCTTCTAGGGGCATCGTACCCTAATAATAATAATAATAATAATATTTCTTATATAAATATTAAAAACATGTAAACACACACAAGCTTTTGTATTTTTAAAATCATCCCACTCCCCAAGTGGGCGTATCACAAAATAAAAAGTGTGTGTCGTGGATTACCCTTATCCCAAAACAGTTGTAAAACCTTTTTAAAAGAATTTATATTTTGAAAACATTTTAAAAACATTTTATCCCTAGTGGCTAAACACTGAAAATAGGGTCACTCACAGTATTGGGAGAATCGTATACTCTCAAGCGCTCCATGTAGCTTTAACCTCTGGAGCATCGCTGCATTCGATTGACCCGGAGCCCTAGTACATGGAAATATACATCAGCATTCATAACTAAATTTATGAATGCACCTATGAGGCTCTAATATGACCTATGACTGGGTTTGGATGTGATTCGGGGCTTAGAAAAGTGTCTGGGAGATTCCGGGGTAAAAATTGGACACTTGGCAAAAAAATACGAAAATGCCCCTAGGGACCCGTGGGCCCCAGCCCGGCCCGGATTCTGGGCGATACAGGCCTTCCCGTGTGGCTGGGTCAGGCCCAGCCACGGATTGGGCCCGAAGAAGGCCCACCTGCGCGGGTGGGCCAAATGGGCCAGGTCCCGTGTAGGACTGGCCCAAGTCCCGCGCAGGACTCGGCCAGGCGATCTCTCCCGCGCGGGAGAGACGCGGCTCCCGCGAGGGAGCCGTCCACCAACCTCGGGATCCAAGGCTTTTCCTCGGTTCTCAAGCCCCTCGGTCCACCAATCGTAGTGAAATTCGAGATGGAGGTTCCTCTCACCTCCCACGACGCGTTTACCGGAGCAGAAACGAGAATTACAAGCTCAAAGTTCCTAGATTTCGAATCTAAGCTAGAAATCTAACTAAAAGCTAAAACTAACTTTGAGCTTGGATATCTCCTAGACCAATGCATGGATAAGCGTACAAACTTAGAAAATCGAAGATCAAGGAGTTAAGAACAACTCACCAAGATCTCGCCTTGAACTAGTGGTCGGTTTGTCTGGATCGACCAAAAGTCCAAAATTGCTCCAAAAGAGCAGTTGAGAGAAAAGAGAAAGGAGAGAAGAGAGAAAGAGAGAAAAATGAGGAGGAGAGGCTCGGCCTTCCCCTATTTATAGGGTAACCCGGCATCGGGTCTACTCGGACCCCGGGCCAGACTTTCTCTCCTGTTTTAATCACTCAAAACTTTAATCCTTGGCCCGATCCACCGACCAATTCACCAATGGACTTCCAATCCATTGGCTATGGATTTAAAGAAGTCCACGTTAGTAATTCCATACGTGGTCACCAATCTCATCTTCCAACTATGTCTTATCTTAAGCTTATCTTCTCTTCAGACTTGACACAGCCGGACCGACATATTGTTTAATTATTACATCATCTTGCACTATTCCGTTCGTATGAAAAGTCGTGCTAGGTCCGGGTGTGTCACCACTAGCTTTCAAAAGAACACTGAGCTTATTCGTCCTCAAGGGTACTCCACATCTTAATAAAATCTTGTCCCAAAGGTCACTCTCCTACATACATACATAAATATGTAAATCAATCATTAAAAATATTTTATGTTGGGCAACAAAATAAGGTGTGTGCTCAGGTAGGGGACTACCCAAATCAAAAACATATAAGCCATTTTATATAATGATAAAAATGTTTAGCCCTAAATGGCTAAACATTGAAACAAAGCCACTTGCAGTACTGAAAGGTTCGTGTACTCCCAAGAACTCCACAATCACGGTTTCTAGAATATCATCACACTTGATCATTCACAACCCTAATTACTCAAAAGTTTGTATTAGAATTCTAAATCGAATTCATGAATGCACCTATAGGCTCTACTATGCTTTAAGATGATGTTTGGAAGTGATTTGGGGGTGCTTGGAAGTGTCTCAGGTCGATTTTCCTTTGAAGTTAACAACTAGCACTGGTTTTATAGTGTTTGGGCACCGGACTTGTTCAACCAAAGGGGCCATTTCGACCAAGATGATACCCAGCGCTGGTGGGCTATATGTCCAATATCGGATGTGGTTTGGGTTTTACCCAAGAGCACATTTCTCCACTTCTCTATCTTATTTCTTTTCACCCTAGCCATGAATTAATCTATAAATTCATACACACAATGTTCACCACACCCACAATAAACTTATGAAATCTAAAATCCAATTCATCAACTCCAAATCCACTAATTTCTAACCAAACTCCATTTAACACATTAAAAACTAAACTTAAACTTTAAGCTAGTCCATCTTCCGATCTAGTGCATGGATTTGAGCAAGCAAATATGCTATTTAAGGATTGAAGAGTGTAGAACATACCAACAATTGAGCTTGATCTGATAGCTATATTGAGAGAACTGATTGGATCTTTAACATGGCTTGAAAAACTCTTGATTGTACCTTTTTAGTAATTTTCTTGTTTTCTCCTTGATCCTAAGCTTAGGGAGGTTAGGGATTTGATTTGGGATGTTTAGGGGGTGTTTAAAGGGTAGTTGAGGTGATGGTTTGAGTGAAAGAGGTGGAGGATAAGAGAAGAGGAAGGAGGAAAAAAAGAAGAAGAAGAAATAAAGGCTCAGGCTTAACCCCAACAATTTAAAGGTCACTTCTCACACTGGTTGTGGCTAAGATCTTCTTCTCTCTCATTTCTTGCCATTTCTAGAACCTTCTCATACCTACTACCTAAGTTCGATGCTTGCGGATGTCAATTCTGATGTCGGAGGTCTTTTAACCTTTCATTTCACTTTTATTTGCCTTCGATCCAATCCAATCTCTTTCCTAGACCTTAATACATTTCATTAAACCCATCCTGAAGTTGACACACTTCCTCCCATAGTCCAGTTAGGTTGAACACTTAAAGGGATTTGGTTATGAAAAAGTTTTAAAAGTATACATACCATAACTAGGGTTTTAGGTTCTTTGATTATCCATGCACTATCAATTATCTCATCTTCAACTTTGTATCCTTATATCCTTTATGTTTGCTTGATCCACCACACCTGGGTTAAATTGCATTTTGAAAATTTTATCTTATCCGCACCTATACACTGTCTTTTGTTGTTCCGATAGCACGAAAGGTATAGAAAAAGTTCTAGGTATGTCAAGTCACTTTCGCTTTCAGTTTCGTCAGGCTTGGTTTTGTTGACTTTTTGATCAAATAAGGTTGGGGTCGATTATGACACACCCAAACCTAATGCAACTTTTCCATACAAACGGAATAGTATAAGACGGTGTATTAAGTGGACAATATGTCGGTCCGGATGTGTCTAATTAAGAAGAGAAGTTAAGTTTAAGGTAAGACGGAGTTGGAAGATAAAGTAATTAGCCATGCATGGAAATTAGTAAATGCCAAAAAAAAACCTCCTATTAAGTCCCTAACAACTAATTATGGGCCCCGTCGGTACAAGAAATCAAAGGATTTAGCCAACGGGTGAAAATGGAAGAAAGTTGAAAAAGGAGAAAAAGTTTGACACGGGGCCCGAGTAGACCCGGTGTCGGGCTCCTCTATAAATAGAGTAAAGTCGAAGCTTTTTCTTCATTTCTTTTTTTTTCTTTCTTTTTCTTTTTTTCTCTCTGAAGCCAAACGGAGGCATTTTGGACAATTGGCAGATTCGGACAAACCGGCTGGCGAAAAAAGGTGAGTTTCTAATACGTTATTCTACTCACCTCGATCTACGTTATATTAAGTTTGCACGTATTTTCATGCATCAGTTTAGCGTAGATCTGAGTTTAAAGTTTTTGGTCAATTTAAATTTAAAACTCAGATCTACAGATATTGGGCCAGCGAAATAAGGTGAGTTTTTAGTATGTTATAGTACTCTTAATCTACGTCATACTCCGTTTTCACACATTTCCATGCATCGAGTGAGAGTAGATTGGAGATTTAGTTAATTTAGGCTAAATCTCGGTTCTATGGAAATTGGACCGATGTTTCTCATTTCTGCCTCGGCGAATCCGTCATGGATGCCATGAGGATCGCCTGTGTAAGTTTGTACATCGAAAGGAGGAGAAACGAGTACGAAAACTGGGGGAGGGACCAGCCGAGGAACAGGCCAACCGAATCCCTGTTTAGATATTTTTATATTATATTAATATATTTTAGATATTTATATATTATATTAATATATCTTAGCTATTTATATATTATATCATTATAATATATAAATATCTCGTGGGAGGGCTTTTTGGGCCCGATTTCGCGTAGAACTTGGCCTAGCCCGCCTAAGGCCTAGCCCAGTCCGGTTTAGGGCCCACGAGCCCAGAGGCATTTCGATAATTTTTTGTCGAGAGTTCAATTTTGGCCTCGTAACCTCCCGGACACTTTCCTAGGCCCCGAATCACATTCAAGTCAAGTCTTAGGTCATGTTAGAGCCTCATAGGTGCATTCATAGTTTAATTATGAATGCTAACATATTTCAGTGAACTAGGGCTCTGGGTGAATTGAGTACGGCAATGCTCCGGAGGTTAAGCTACATGGAGAGCTTGGGAGTATACGAATCTCCCAATACTGTAAGTGGCCTAGACTTCTTTGTTTAGCCATTGGGAACAAAAGTTTTAAAAAGGTTTTAAAAACATAAAGGTTTTCAAAGGTTTTGGGATACGGGAGATCCACATACACAAAGTACTTGTGATATTACCCACGAAGACAGTGGGATGTTTTCAAAGAAAATATAAAGACTTATGTGTGTGTGTTTATATGTTTTAAATATATATGTTTTGAATACATATATATATATATATGATAAATGTATGGATAGGACGCGAGATGCGCGTTTGAATAGGCTCCTCGGGGCTCCAGTATATGCGGGAGCGTGGACCGAGTTGGAGAAGGCATACATGATTCTCAGCCGTGGACCACCTACCAAGGGGCAAGGTGAGACGAGACCCTGGGAGAGGCACGAAGGGAAGCTCGCCAGGGTTCCAGGTAGCTGTGTTCTACCACAGCGATGGGCACCACCGAGGGAACGGGCTAGAGAGAGAGAAAATGTGAAAATGCTTTAGAAAGAAAAGAGATAGCCCTCGGTGCAGCGAGGCATACGACCGACGGGTAGAGCCTTCAGTATAAAAGAGATGCCAACCCATTCATGATATATATTTATTTATTTAAAGAGTTTTGAAAGAGGGTTCTCAGTTGGAGAACCAGAAAAGAGTTTTGAAAAGAAAGATATTTATTTTATTATTATTTTATTTTGGATTACCCCTGTTTTCCCTAACCTCGATGGAGATTCATTGAACCTCTGTCACTCACTTGTATCCAATGTGGATGGATGCAGATCCACGTATGGGGTCAGCAAATAGAATGGAGGCTCACTAGGGGGCGTCAGTGGCTTAGGCTTAGTGTTTCTGTTGCGTAGGTATTTCTTCTAAATTAATCCACTGGTACATATTTTAAAGTTAATTATTTTATTAAATGATTTTTAATTAAAGTTTTAGTTGTTTTACAGCGATGATATCTATTTCCTTGCCTTGCAGTGCTTCGGGTAAGTGAGCGACCGACACATACTTTGAGGCAGCACGGCGGTTGCCACGTGGCCGCCCCGGACGGGTCGGGACGTGACAGATTCAGTTCCAAGCAGGTTGGGTCGGGTACCTGTTATCAGGTCAGGTTTTACCAGCTCTAATATAAAACAATAAATCGATAGGCATTGTTAGGTAATAGTAATTTTATAGGCATTATGAGGGATTATATAGACTTTCACACCGTAAGTTCATTTGTCTTATCTTAAAGACAAAACCCATATTTGAAGAAAATTAATGGAGAGATAAAATCAATAAGAATATATCTAGGGCATTAGAAATTATCGGTTTACTTGGTTTGGAAGTGCACTTGGCTTGCAAATTAGGTTAAACCTATATTATTTGTAAAAGGATTCTCTGCTATAAATAGGGAGTCCTATCACTCTTTGTATCACACATTCATACAACTTTTCAAAGTTGTATTCTATCTTTTTTTGCAGTAATAAAATTCTCTCTGTTTCTTTTTTTCTCTTATTTCTTGTTCTTCATTGTTGTTTAATATTTTATATCATGTTATCAACATGAGAAGGCTTTTTCAAGGTTTAAGGATTGAGATTTGAGGTTTGATCTTTTTCTATTCAATTTCGTTTTGGCTTAGTACCAAATTTAGTCCTTGAACTATACCAGAAGGGATATATTGGTTCTTCAACTTTTATTTAAGACAAATTCATACCTAAACTTTTATTTCGAGGCATAAAAGTCCTTAAATGTATGGAAAATTAAACAATTCCATTAGTCTCTCACCATGGCGTAGATGTAGATTTTCAACAACAGATTTTGATGACATGGCACATCCACGTTAGTGTGGGGAAACATAACTGAAATTAAAAAAAGAAAAAGTAAAAGTTAGAAAAATAAAATGAGGTAAAAAAAATCAAATAGATGATGAAGATGGGCTGTTCCCATTAAAATTTTAAATTGGACAAAAAACACTTTCTGATTGGTTTAAAAACAAAAGAAATATAGATGAAATTGAAAGCTATATATGTGTAATATGTAAGATGAGAAAGAATTATATTTGAAACTAATCAAATATGAGACTTCCATCTACCAATTCATCGATACTGAGAGCTTGGAGACTTAGGTCTTTTCTTGATTTTTTTCATTGGCTATAAAACTTCGACAAGTTTAGGGCAAACGGCTTTGATTGATTGAATTTGACACTAAACCAATGAGCCTGAGGAATTGAAAACTCGAGAATCTTGCTACTCCTCTTCTTCAAAGCTATTGCTCTCACTCTGTCCCCATCTTTTTTTTTCTTATCCATCCTTGATCACTGCTGTCGACGAGCTCAACTTCAACACGATCTAATCCACTTACCCTTGTCGTCATCTCTATTTACAGAAGTTTTATGAGATGAAAACCCCTCAGATTCATCATCTTGTGCCTAATGAGGAGTCATTAAGATCCTACACTTTTCCCCACTCTTTTCACCAACTTTCCGTAGTTTATAATAATTGATGATACAAAAATTACAAAATGGTTCAAGAGATAATACTTAGAAATTTACGATAACAACAACAAGGGAATAACAGATTTTTTTAATTATTTAATTGAAATCAAATATTTTTATTTTTTAATTCTCAACTATGAGTCCCACGCTGACAAGGATGTGCCACCTCAGCAAAATCTGACGTGGAAAATCCATGTCAGCGCCATGGTGGGAGACTAATAGCATTATTTCATTTTCCATCCGTTTAAGGACTTTTATGTCTTAAGATAAAAGTTCCGATATGAATTTGTCTCAAATAAAAATTTAGGGATCAATATGTCTCTTTTGCTATAGTTCAAGGTATATTAATGATTTCTTTTTCATAGTTATGTTATTCATCTATTCACTTTGACCATATTGATTTCAATTTTAAAGGTTACGATTTTTATTTATTTTTTAAATTTTAGCTTGAATGAAACTAAAAGTTGTCACACAAAATATTGAGGTTGTTTTTCCTCCATATCGCAACTCAAAGTTGTACAAATTCCATGTTCATAGTTCAAGTGTGCAAATTTTTTGTTAAAATTAATTATATCAAAGAAGATAAGAAGAAACTAGATACAGAAACTTGTCTAAGCTCTAATCAAAGGAGAAAAAAAAATTCTAAGGTTTAATTTTATAGTGAAATTTGGAATTGTGATTATATTTGTAATCGTTGTTGACACCTGAAGCTGTCATATTGGTTATTGGATTAGTTTAAACCTCGTATTGGCACCTAAAAATGTCATATTGGTTCTGATAATTTTGATTGTTTTGTTGGTTATTAACTCACACTTGAAGTTGTTATACTTGTTTGAGTGATTTTTAATATTCTTGTTAGGTTAGCATATTGACATCTGAAGTTGACATGCTTTTGTTATTAATTACATGTCTAGAAAAATTCTGTCTAAGGAGTATGAAACTTAAATGGGACCGTTAGTGACCTTTCTATTCTTTCCTGGGAATTTAGTTGGTGTCATTTTTAATTGTTCATGTTGGTTTTTGCGGCCATTTACCTGTGAATGATTTTTTTTGGTGCACTTGACACAAGAAATTGTCAATAATGTGGATGGAATTTTTATTTTGTGTGTTTGACACTTGAAGTTGTCAATAGAAGTGCCTATTAATATAAGTGCAAAGCATTTGATGCCAGAAGTTGTCAACAAAATACAAATGGACAAAGAGTAAAAGCAAGTAATTTGCTTACTTGATAGTGCTACAACACACATTGTGCTTAGTAGTAAAGATTTTTCTCAAATATAACATTCTATAAGGCAAATGTCCACACAATATCTGGTCCTATTAAAATTATAGATGGTTATGAAAATACCACAGTTGTTTTGCCTACTATTTTGCATATTAAATATGCATTATTAAGTGGTAGATCAAAGAAGAATCTACTTAGCTACAAAACTGTACGTCTTAATAGGTATCATCTTAAGACAAATGAATGAGTAAAACAAATATTTTCTTTGTATTACTTTTTACAAGATAGGTGAGAAGACCATTCATGAGTAGGAGATTGTATTGTATCCCCATATGAGTTATAGAATCATATGCTACTATATCCTAGAAATTAGTGAACCCTAATGTATTTGGATTTTGGCATGATCGCCTTCGTATTATAGGAGTTGAAATGATGCGTAGAATCATAAAGAATACTAAAAGACATTCTTTAAAAGACTACAAGGTATTGTTGTCTGAAGATTATATTTGTAAATCTTGTTCACGAGGAAAACTCATTAAAACTTACAATTACAAAGGTTAACTATAAATCACCATCACTTTTGGAAAGTATTCAAGGTGATATTTGTGGGCCAATATAGCCCGCATGTAACACCCAGACCCTTTCGTACCCTCTATTCGGATCAGAATAGTGGAAGATGGTGTATCAGTACGAGTGATATTGAACTTTAAGGAGAAAATTTAAACATTGAAGTTAAATAAGTCAATCTAGGTGATCTTGAGGTCTAAGGTCAATGAGTAAGTAAGGAATATGATTTAATGTGTGTTAAGAATTAAGCATAATTATTATTTAAGTGAACTTGGGAGTCTATTTGTATAATAATAATAATAATTATTATTATAATTATGAAACTAAGGATATTATGGGCTAACGATGGACATTAGGAAATTGCCAATGAATGGGACATTGCAAGCCGAGCCAAGAGAACAAATAAAATAAAATTAGGTGTAATGCTAGAATGACTTGTTGTTTAAAAGGTTGGGCAACATGCCACCCCCTCATTTTCTCTTCTCATCTCTTTTCTTCTTCTCTTCTTCTTATTCCTCTCTTCTCCTCCACCACTACTTAAATTCACCCTAAACACTTCCAAACCATTCTCTAGCAAAAAAGGAGCAAAAGAGGCATTTTCTTCAAATTCTTGCATCTCTCTATCTAACTAATCGATTGAGGTGAGTTTTCAGTATGTTATTCTAATCATCTCACATTTCAATTTGCCTATTTACTTGTATCAATCCATGTATTGGTTTGGCAGAAACCTTAGTTCAAAGTTTAAGTTGGATTTTTTGGGTTAAATTGATATTAGATTTGATTTTTGAGAATTTTGAGCCATTTTTTTTCAGATTTGAAGCTATAATCTTGTTGTCGATGTTATGAGGATTTTATGTGTGAATTTGTAGCTCGTTCCACAGAGAATTGTAGGAGAAACGTGCTCGAAAAAAGGCGAAGAATCTCATTTTCGGGTTCTAGGCTTGCCTCCTGCGTGGGACGAAGCAATTCCTATGTGGGAGACAAGTTTTGAGGCCAACATGGCTGATTGACCAAGTTCAACATGGGACCTGGTTGGTCCCGGGTGGGACTTGTTCCAGGTCACTGGTGGCATTTTCATAATTTTACATAAAACCTAATTTTGACCCTAGACTTCTTGGAACTCTTTCCTAAGCCATAAATCACTTCCAAACCTTAATTTTAATCATCTTAGAGCCTTGGAATTATAGAGTTAAATTTGAATTTGATTTCTAACACATATCTCTATGTATTAGGTTTTCTAGGTGATCAAGTACAGCAACGACCCAGCGACCGATCGCAATGGAGTTCTTAAGAGTATATAAACTTCCCAATACTATGATTGACCTAGATTTTATGGTTTAACCATTAGGGCTAAATTGTTTTAATTGTTTAAAATAATAAATGTTTTATAAATTATTTTATATGTTTTGGGATTCGAGTAATTCCCTGTATACATGTTATTTTAAGTTACACCTATTTAGTAGGTGGGACTGTTTATATATATATATATATATATTTGTCTGTTTGTATGTGTGTGTATGTGTGAGTGATGATGAGATAGCCCTCAACGATTCGGGTGTTCTGTACATACACACCGGAGTGTATTCTATCAACCCATCTAGGAGATATTATATATATATATATACATAAAATACGGTTTGGGAAGTTATTTTTATAAAGAAAAAATATAAATATGTTTTTATAAATTGTTTTGAATTATACCTGCCGCCCTAGCTCTAGTGGATGTTCATTGAACCCTTGTCACTCACTTGCAACCAGCTTTGTTAGATGCAGTTTTCACATGCAAGGATCATTAGGATGTTGGTGGCTTAGGAGATTCGATTTCCACTGTGTAGATTATTTTGCAGTTATATCCATTGGTACCTAAATTGATTTTCAATTTGTTTTATTTTGTTAAATAGTTTTCTATTATTATTTCAAATTTTATTTTACTAATTAAATTTCAAATTTTGAATTGTTTTGCAGTAATAATATCAAATATGTGCCTTGCATTGCATTAGAGTATATGATAGTCGACACATATTTCGAGGTAGAACGATAGTTGTCATATGTGACACCACAAGTGAACCATTTCGATATTTTATGGTGTTAGGGGACGCATCCTACAGATGGTCCCATGTTTTCCTACTGTCCATAAGAAACGTTGCATTTACACATTTACTTGCACATATTATAAAGCTTCAAGAACATTTTCCTTATCATCAAATGAAGAGCATACGAATGGATAATGCTAGTAAATTCACTTCAAAAAGCTTTAATGCATATCATGGTTCATTAGGAATTGAAGTAGAGCACTTGGTCTTACATGTTTGTCCTCAAAATGGATTGGCAGAAACCTTGATTAAAGGGATTCAAATAATCACCATATTTTTTTTATAAGGACAAAAACTACCTTCCTCACATGTGCCCATGCAATTTTGCATGCTACAACACTTATGATGCAGCTTGTGGACGTTGTGATAGCATGTTATAAAATGCATGAAGCATACAGTCCCCACAACTTATTCCCATTAAAGTTGCAAAGATCTTTGTGTTGAAGTAATCCGGCCGCATGTGGTATAAATGTTAAAATGAGTACCTAATTAAGAAAGGTTACAAGAATGATGGCATCTGCCAATACATGTTTATTAAGAAATCTGAAATCATATTTGCACGAATAATAGTTTATGTCGACGATACGAATTGGATTAGAACTTTTGAAAAGTTATCTAAAATTACTGAATATTCGAAAGTTGTAAACCCTAACCCAATGTAAATTTGTATTTGAGTTCCCAATGTGTAAATTGTTAAAGTTGTGGGGTGAAATTTAGATTTTTCTAAATTATAGTTTGAACTAAATTGAAGAAAAATCTTAAGTTGGGTACTAAATTGAAACAATGGAGATGTGGAAAGGTAAAAGATAGATTTCATAAGAGACATATAAAGGCCATGTTTTTGCTAAAATGAATTTCAGCTTCTTCCTCCTTTCTTCTAATTAGTTTTCTCTATCCTAACCCTGTTTCTGAACTCTAATATTCTCTCTTCAATTTATCCCTCAAATCACAGTCAAATTTAACACGTAAATACTCATTTTCACTTAAAATTTTCATGCTTTATCCATTGGTGGTAGTTTTTCCCGCTAAAAGTGGTTGAGTGAATCTCATTGGGCAAGCAAGTAGTTCATGTCTTTTTAAGACTGTAAAATCTAACCATTTTTTAGTTATCCATTGCACAAGTATACACATTTTTTTATGTTGGTAGACTCAATTTGTATATACCTAAAATATGAAAATATTTTGATTATAAACCTGATCGTGGCAATGTAAGGGTCTGAGCATTGCCTACCCGATTGAGATATTTATTATTAGTCCATAAGGGACTAGTCCTTTAAGGGCAAGTCGATGAAGGGCTTTCACTAGCGAACTTAGTAGCCTATGGGCCATCTATTAGGAGAGGCATAGGTCAGTGTGTTGTTGGGGTTAAGAGGTGCGTAGGGAAACCTATCAGAAGGTTTTATAGTTGCATGGTGCAACAAATGGCAACATTGGGAGAGTAGGAGATTATAAGTATATAATATTTTATTAATGTGTGTATGATCGTTGCTCTCAATGGTGTGAGTCCATCGACAGATGGGACTCGATCACTTTTTGTTGCCTTATCTATGTCATATATGATTTTAAATCAAATGATTTATTGGAGGTGTCGAAACGTCTAAAAGGTCGTCCGATGGGAAATTTAAAGAAATGAAAAGATTTCGAAAACAAAAAAAGGAGTCGCCACTAACCATTTGGTTTAGGTAGGTTAGTCATCTATGTTGACTCCGTTTAACTTAACATAATCTAGAAAGATTATCTTAGGTCAAACAAATATTGGTTTACGAAAACAAGTTTTGAGTTCGGAAGTCGATTACGCTTGAGGAAGGATTAGCACCCCCGAAGTGCCTGGAAATCGGTACCATAAAACCTTGTGAAAATTCGTTTTAGAGTTAATAACAAAAATGTTTCTTTTGAACTGAAATAAAATAAAATAAACTAAAATAAAGTATCTACAAATGTTGGAGTAGAACTCCTTTTGATACGGGTTAGTTCACTCTTTAAGAAAATTCAATTTAATGAGATCCATGAAAAAGAAACAAATAAAAATAAATAAAAATAAAGAATAAAAAATAAAAAGAAGGTCTCAACTTTGAATAACCGAATTGAGAACTTTGTAAAAATAAGCTTTAAAATCAAAGGTTGAAAATTCATAATTTGTTAAAGAAAAATTTGAGTTTTAAACAAAATTGGATTGAATTTGGAAAGACTCTAATTGTTAATGACTGAATTGAAAATCTTTCAAAAAATATTTTTGGATTTTTGAAATTAATGTCAGAATTATCAAATTCCTTTTATTGGTAGATGGATTTTGATTAAAGGCAAGATTTTTAAAGGCAAGATTTTGTAAAAAAAAATTAATTAGAAAGACTCCAATGTAAAGGTCTAATTGAAATCTTTCAAAACATTTTTTGGTTTTTTTTTTGAAAATAATGTCGGAATAATTAAATTTCTTTTATTTTTGGATCTCATTTTTAAAACCTTGATTAAAGAAATTAACCAAAGTTTGATTTCGTAAGAAAACCTCAACTATTGATTAAGTTTGAGATTTTCCTAAAAAGTCATTTTTAGATTTTTAAAATTATGTCGAAATTGAAATTCCTTTTGCTGATAAATGGGATTTTCCCTTTTTAAAATTTTTTTTAAGGGCTTTCTTAAAGTAATGAAATTTGTAGGAGAACTTTTGGAAATTTTAAAAAAATTATGAACATGGTATGCTAATGCCATTTTTGAAATATGATTAAAATCATTCTTTTAGTATTTTTTTGAAATTGGGGTGGAAATTTGTTTATTGGAAACTTTCTAGGCCCAATCGAAATTCCGAAAAGGTGAACTAAAAAGCCCCCTCAGCCTAAGGAAGTCTTTGAGAATCTCGTAATTATGTGATCCCCTCGGATTCCCCATTATCGGGATTTCCATGCACATGAGATTTTTGAAAACAATTATTTAATTACTAAATACATGAAATGATAGGACAAAATAAACCAAGAAAATGGGTTAGCACAAGAAATATATTAAGTACATATTAAACAAGTAATCATTGATGCATGAATTTAATTTCTAAAATGACACAAAATGATGTGAATGGGCCTAAGCTAAATGGCATATTCAAATGCTAATGGGCCTAAGCTAAATGGCATATCAAAATGCTAATAGGCCTAATCTAAATGGCATATTAAAATGTTAATGAGCCTAATCTAAATGGCATATTAAAATGTTAATGGGCCTAAGCTAAAATGAAAATGGATCTAATACCTAAAATGTGAATGGGCCTAATATCTAAAATATGAATGGGCCTAAATTACTAATGACAAAAAATGCAATTAGATCTAAAGTTATTAAATGACATAAAAAGAATGCAATTAGACCTAAAATTACCAAATGACATAAACATATTGAAAATGTCCTAAATTACTAAATGGCATAAAAATGTAAAATGTCCTAAATTACTAAATGGCATAAATAGTGAAATGATAAATAACCTAAAAATACTAAATGACATGGTAATATAATGAAATAAATAAAATATGCGGGTCGAAATTATAAAACTTTCTAACTGGAATAACTTAATAAAATATATGCTAGTAATTATATATCACGGCATGACATTACAAGGAACATTACCAATAATAAATAAATAAATAAGAAAAAATAAAATTTGAACAATAAAATAAGATATTTTCCTAACCTAATTGCATGTCCTTTTATTCCGATTAATATTTGTCAAAACATTTTCAATCCTAAAAAAATAATAACCCAAGCCTAATCATACAATTTGTACTTCCACACCATCAAACCAATCTCGAGTTATACGATATTAAAATCCCAACATCAAGAAAATGGCCTATTATCACAACTCATCTAAAATTGGAAATCCAAGTTCCATACAACAATCACAAAACCCAAAGCATTATAATGGCAGAGCAACAAGTTGAATAACCAGGACTTTAATTCACAAACCCAAACCCAAGCACGTCAACATCCCGTTTCATTCGTGAACAGCAAACCACGAACCCAAAACACGAAAAAGAACTTAGCAGCAAAATCCCAAAACACCCTACAACAATTTTAGCCCCGAAATAAATACTCGCATGACCCAAAATATAAAAGAAATAAGGCCCCAACAAGCACATCAGATTAAATACAGTCTAAAATAATGTAAGAGGAATGATAAAAAGAAAACCCATGAGTCCATGAAGACATTCAAAGCAGAATAATATTGAGTCTGAATAACAAGCCTGAAAGTTTAAAAAGTTTACCCCTAAAACGCAGCAAGCTTTTACGTTTTGATTTGATAGCCCTATTTCTTCTGCTTTCTATTTTTTGCTTCCCTCACTCTGCAGCCACCTTTCTTCGTTTTTACACTCGAATAAAGAGAAACATCGATCGTTGATAGTCACTTTCAACGACGATGAAGGGACGGCTCCCTTTCTCCTTCAACTATCCTAACCCGAGAGCAAAAGAACCAAAAAAATGCTGCAAGGTCGTCAAACCCCTTTCTCTTCTCTAAACTAAAAACCCTAGGATTTTTTTTGTCAATTGGAAAATCCCCCTTACTGTACGAAACAATGGTATTTAAATGAGCCAGGAAATTGATCCAATGGTAGATGTTGTATTTCTAAACCTAAAATCAATGATGGGGATGGCTTTTTATTCTTTCCTTTGCCTGTTTTGCAGGGATTTTGGGATATTAAGATCTGGGCTTCAATTTGTAATTTTTTTTAACCCATATAAGTCCAAGTCCAACACTTTCTCCAATTATCAAAGCCCGATCCATCCTAATAGCAAATCAAAATTAAAATGTGAGCCATAATAAAATATAAAAATCAAATAATTAAACAAAAAAAAGTTGTGCAAAAAGAATTAAATGATATATAAAAATGGTGTCTACAACTGCCCCTCTTAGAGCATTTTCTAATGATCATGAAGTTTGCTTCTAGATAATTAAGAAATGGTCCAAGACGTAAACACCATGTCTTTTTAGAACTTTTTAAAAGCTAAAACTTGGTCTCCAAACAAATTAAATGCCATAAATTGGCCTTTAAATGAAATAAGAGCTGTGACTCGATCTCTCAATAAACTAAATGAATCTTTAGAACCTAAACTAAATCTCCAATTGAATTAAAAGCCATGACTTGGTCTTAAAATGAAATAAGTGTCGTGATTCGGTCACTAACTGCAACGAGAGCCGTGATTCGGTCTCTTAGGAAACTAAATAAACCATGAGAACCTAAACTAGGTCTCAAAATGAAACAAAAACCATGATTTGTCCTCAAAAATGAAATAAGTGCCGTGATTCGGTCACTAACTGCAACGAGAGCCGTGATTCGGTCTCCCAATGAACAAATTAAACTGTGAGAACCTAAATTAGGTCTCAAAATGAAACAAGAGCCATGATTTGGCCTTTTAAATGAAACAAGTGCCGTGATTCGGTCACTAACCGCAACGAGAGCCGTGATTAGGTTTCCCAACAAACTAAATGAATCAATACCTTGGTTTCCAATTGAATCAAGAGCCATAACTTAGTTTCCAACTGAATAAAGTGAATTTCAAACCTTAACTGGATCTCAAAAATGAATTGAATGTCATACCTTGGTTGCTTAAAGAAAAATAAGAGCCGTAACCTGGTCTCTTTTGATGAACAATCATATTTGCTGGATTCTTGGACAAGGATACTTCCATCTTGATCTGGAGTTGATGTATCAAATACCTGACATGTTATCTGAAAACCTGATGCTCTAAAATGATGCAATGATCATGTCATGATGCATGCAATGCTTAAAGCTTGATTTGCAATGACAAATTTAGTATCTTTTTGTACAAAGCCTGATTCTTGTTTGTAACAGCATGGAAACCTTTTACTCAATCCCAATCTTTTTGCTCATTCATTCTGATTAATAATTTCAAACTGTATCAGTGCTTTTCCTGACTCAGATTGCTTGTTTTTGTTATTTTTGCACATTCTTGATGATTTGCCACAAACAGCTTCCACTTTCCTCCTAAGTGACTTGTTAGTTGAAACCTTGTCTCTTAAACCTAACCTATGCCTTCCAAAATTAAATGAGCATTTTCATACCTGTATGGTTTCTCGCCTGTTTATTCACATTTTGAAATTCATGACAAAATTTAATACAAGCAACAAACCAATTAACAATAAGATTCATCGCATTATTAAGAAAAGGATCAAAGAAATAAATCTACTTGATTCAATTTTCGCATTTCAGAACAAAATTCTTACAAACAAAAGGAATTCAAACTTCAATTCACATTCAAAAATAGGTTCATACAAACGAGAAAGCAAGTTCATTGATTCAATACAAGAGAAAGGATAAGGGGTACCTCCCAACAATGAATACTCAGAAACATGTGCGAACGAAACCTGAGTTATTCCTATGATCAATTGACGATACCAACGAACTTGACAACTCGGTCTATTGAGTGATCTAATATGCCCCAATTAGACCCATTGAATTTGATCTTACTTCATTCAATAGCTGTGCCTATGCCTTTTTTCCTCCTGCTTAAGTAGCCTTTTCAGGTTTTCAACTTAAGCAACCTCTCAATTGATCCAAGCTGCCCTTTCGGGTTTTCAACTTGGATCTCTCCTTTTTTTTTCCTTTTTTTTCCATCATTTTTTTCATTCTTTTCATTTTTTCCATTTTTTCATTTTTTCATTTTCATTTTTTCATTTTTTTTACTTCAGGCATAGTATTTCCTTACAGCATCAACATTGATAGGACTGGAGAATTCTTTCCCATCCATCTCTTGTAATATTAAAGCTCCACCAGCAAAAACCTTCTTGACAACATATGGGCCTTCCCAATTTGGTGCCACTTGCCCCGAGAGTCACGTTGGTTCGGGAGTATTTTCTTTAACACCAACTCCCCTTCTTTGAATTGCCTCGGTTTCACTTTCTTATCATAAGCTCTCATCATTCTTTTCTGGTATAACTGACCATGACAAAGTCTGGCAAGGTGCTTCTCATCAATCAAATTCAACTGATCATGTCGTTCTTGGATCCAATCAGCTTCATCCAAGTTCACTTCTCTAAGCACTCTGAGAGATGGAATTTCCACCTCGATAGGCACCACTGCTTCTGTCCCATATACCAATGAAAAAGGAATTACCCCAGTAGATGTTCGGACTGCAGTTCGGTAAGCAAGAAGAGCAAATGGCAACTTCTCATGCCAATCCTTATAAGTTTCAATCATTTTTGCTACAATCTTCTTGATATTCTTGTTAGCTGCTTCCATTGCCCCATTCATCTTTGGCCAATATGGTGTGGAGTTACTATGAATGATCTTGAACCGAGAACATAGTGATTCTATCATTTTACTATTCAAATTCTGAGCATTATCGGAAATGATCCTTTCCGGGAGGCCATATCTACAGATGATCTCTTTCTTCAAAAATTTAGCAACCACAGACTCGTAACACTGGCATATGAGGCTGCTTCAACCCATTTGGTGAAATAATTAATCATAACAAAGATGTACTGATGACCATTTGAAGCTTTCAGAGTAATTGGTCCAATAATATCCATTCCCCACATAGAGAAGAGCCAAGTTGATGCCATAACATGAAAAGGATTCGGAGGAACATGAATTTGATTTGCATAAATCTGACATTTGTGACATTTCCTTGTGTAATTGATATAATCTGATTCCATGGTTAACCAGTAATTGCCATATCTCATAATCTGCCTAGTCAATTTGTGTCCACTAGCATGAGTTCCATAGACTCCTTCATGCACTTCACTCGTAATCATTTGAGCTTCTTTAGCTGCCACACACTTTAACAAGACTTGATCATGAGTTTTCTTGTACAAAATTTCCCCATCCAAGTAAAAGGTCATTGACAGTCTCCGGATAATTTTCTTATCGTTCTCTGAAGCATGATCGGGATACTTCTGATGCTTGAGAAACTGTATAACATCAAAGTACCATGGTTTGCTATCTTCTTCTTCTTCAACATTCATGCAATGTGCCAGTTCACTCATCAAATCGATCTTGATGGGTGGAATCTCAGTGTTTGCATCTACTTTGAACATGGAGGCTAAAGTGGCCAAAGCGTCGACAACTTGGTTTTCCTCTCGAGGCAAGTGATGAAAAGAGATCTCCTTGAAGTTCTTTATGAGATCTTTGATGTATTCATGATAAAGGACTAACTTTGAATCTTTAGTCTTCCATTATCCCTTCAACTGATAAATCACAAGTGCAGAATCACCATACACCTTCAAATTTTCAATTTTTCTTTCCATGGCCATCTGAATACCAAGAACACATGCTTCGCATTCCGCCATATTGTTTGTGCATCAAAAATCTAACCTTGCAGTGGCTGGGAAATAGTTGCCTTCTGGGGATGTCAGCACTGCCCCAATGCCATGTCCAATTGCGTTTGATGTTCCGTCAAAATACATTGTCCATGTTTCATCATCATCTAATTCTCCATCAACATGAAATACTGCCATCAAATCTTCATCAGGAAAGTCAAACTCCATAGGCTCATAATCATCACTAGCCCTTTCTGCTAAAAACTCTGGCACAGCACTTCCTTTGATGGCTTTTTGAGAAACATATTGAATATCATACTCGGACAACAATACTTGCCACCGAGCAATTCTTCCTGACAAGCCGGGTTTCTCAAATATGTATCTAATTGGGTCTAACTTGGCCACCAATAAGGTAGTATGGTATACCATGTACTGTCTTAGTCGGTGAGTAACCTAAGCCAGTGCATAGCACATCTTCTCTAATGGGGAATACTTGGCTTCATATTCAGTGAACTTCTTACTAAAATAGTACACTGCATGCTCTTTTTTTCCAGTTTCGTCTTGTTGCCCCAATACACATCCCATGGAATTTTCAAACACTATGAGATATAAGATCAAAGGTCTTCCGGGTATTGGAGGTATTAGCACTGGTGGATTTGCGAGATATTCCTTGATCTTTTCAAAAGCTACTCGACAATCATCATCCCATTGACCTGGATCCCACTTTTTAAGCAATTTGAAAATTGGATTGCATTTAGCAGTCAATTGCGATATAAATCTGGCAATGTAATTCAATCTCCCAAGGAAACCTCTGACTTCTTTTGGGGTTTTAGGTGGTGATAAATTCTGAATAGCTTTGATCTTATCTGGGTCTACCTCAATCCTCTTTTCACTAACTACAAAACCCAATAGCTTCCCGAAGGTTGCCTTAAAAATGCATTTGGTTGGATTTAACTTGAGCTTGTACTTCCTCAATCTTTTGAACAACTTCTGCAAATTGACAATATGTTCTTCCGTAGTTCGAGCTTTAGCAATCATATCATCGACATACACTTCAATCTCTTTGTGCATCATATCATGGAACAAAGTAACCACAGCTCGCTGATAGGTAGCACCGCCATTCTTCAAACCAAAAGACATCACTTTGTAGTTAAAAGTTCCCCACATGGTGATGAAAGTTGTTTTCTCTTTATCTTCTGGTGCCATCTTGATTTGATTATATCCCGAGAAACCATCCATGAATGAGAATATGGAATAGCGGGCAGTATTGTCAACTAGGGTATCAATGTGAGGTAAGGGAAAGTTATCTTTGGGACTGGCTCGATTGAGGTCTCTGTAGTCTACACACATTCGGACCTTTCCATTTTTCTTCGGCACCGGAACTATGTTGGCTACCCACTTTGGGTACTTTGCAACTTCAAGAAAACCTGTATCTAACTGCTTCATTACTTCTTCCCTTATCTTCAATAACATCTACGGTTTCATCCGCCTTAATTTCTGTTGAACCGGCTTGCATTCTGGCTTAATCGGCAGCTCATGAACTACAATTTCTAGATCTAATCCCAGCATATCTTGATAAGACCATGCAAAGACATCTAAATACTCTTTCAACAAATCAACTAACTATTATCTTTTAGTTTCTGATAAAGTGGTGCCTATCTTCACTTCTCTTCTGTCCTCTTCTGTGTCCAGATTTATCAACTCTGTGGTTTCTTTATGGGGCACTATCTGTCTCTCTTCTTGCTCAACTAACCTCAACAAGTTTTGGGGCAGATCAGAATCATCAATATCATTGTTATCAACCTCATCAGTATCAATCAACTTATCGAAGTTGAACTCAGGTCCGCTGCTTGTGCTATCTTCGCATTCATTGACGGTGGACCTGCAAAGGGCAATTTGGAATGGATATATACAGAGTAATAGAATAGGAATGTATGGTAAGAGATAAATCAAAGAATAGTGAATTGGGAAACAATAGAAGAAAATATAGTGAATATATTGCAATGTAATCTCATTGTGTCAAAAGTCTTTGCATGCATTAATTCATCATTGAAGTTCAAATTATGTATAAACAAGAAAGAAAGCCTTAACCAATTATGAAAATACTCATCAACACTCTTGGCATAAGTGTTGATTTGACAAACAAGAGTTTCAGCTAATTACATTTGCTCAGAAGATGAAAACACAACTGGTATCTCAACAACAAATTAATTGTCTAATTCAGTGTCCATTTCAGCCACATAGATTAACTCATCTAGTTGATCTGAAACCTCGTCATCAACAGCACAAATAACCAAATTCTGCAATCCTGACTGAACAAACTGGACTAAAATTGGTGCTTGCCCATACCGATTAAGGTTGACCCAACCAACTGATACAAAATCGGTGGGAACTTCAATCCTTTCTCCTCTTCCATGTACACCCTATCCTTCTTAGCCAACCTCCGGGCTTTCTTCTTCTCCTTTATTTGCTATTTGTCTCTTCATGATGGCTTGAAACCCAGACCAAAAGTATTATCTTGGTGAGGCTAGTCTATCAATTCGGGATTCCCTTGTAGATTCTTTCCAAACCCTTTCCATCAGACCAACCCAGTTCTCGCATCTGTCTCTTCTGACTAGTCAAGCCCTCAGAACTTTGGCTTGCATCCTTTTCTGATATGACCTTCGCAATTTCAAAAGATCGAAAAGAGCAGTCTAAAGTTTCTTCGGTAACTTCAATGTAAGGGGAGTCCGAAGATTGTGCCACCATGATATCCTCTTCTCCTCTAACTATGACTATTGTCCTTTCCACCCGAAACTTTACTTTCTGATGCAGGGTTGATGGAACTACCCAAGCCAAATGTAACCATGGCCGACCAAGGAGACAAGTGTAAGATGGGTTGATATCCATCACTTGAAAAACCAATTCAAATGTAACCGGACCGACCTGGAAAGGTATCTCTATGGTTCCATACACTTCCCTTCGAGTTCCATCGAAAGCTCTGACTATGAGGTCACTCGACTGTATGTAGGACAAGTTCACTGGTAGCTTCTGTAAAGACCTGAGAGGCATGACATTCAATGCTGAACCATTGTCGATCAAGACCCTCGCCATTGTGTAGCCCTTGCATCTGGTAGTAATGTGAAGTGCCTTAGGAATTCCCCTAATCCCCGTAGGTATCTCATCGTCCGTAAATGTGATGTAATTAGCTGCACCAATGCTTCCAACTATATGGTCCATATCAACAACAGAAATATTTCTGGACACATAAGACTGACTCAGGGCCTTCAGTAATGATTCTCTATGAGGTTCAGAGTTCAACAACAGTGCAAGTAAAGAAATACGAGCTAGTGTCTTATTCAATTGGTCAAGCACACTGTATTCACTCTGCTTAATGATCTTAAGGAATTCGTCAGGTTCATTAACAGAAGCACCATTGGTAATCTCTTTCTCTGATATCATCTCTTGAACGTTCTTTGGCTCATCACTTACCTTAGCCTTTCCCTTAGAAGATTCACCATTTTTAGGACAATAAACTCTACCACTTCGGGTAATTCCACCAACCTCAGACACTGGGGGAAATCCCGACTCTTTAACTCCTTCGATTGTAGAAAAACTACACTCATACTTCCAAGGAACTTGGTGATCATTTTTGTACTCAAATGGTTAGGGAGGATTCACAACCACTGGTGCTGTTGGTTTTGATTTTGGTGCATCATAGTAGATCACCAAAGGTTTAGGTACTTCCATGGGTGTAGGAACAAATGGTTTTTGTACTAGAGGTGCGTAATAGTAAACGACAAAGGGTTTTGGCTTGGGTGGCTCATCATAGTATACCATGAATGGTTTCTGCACCTCTTTCTCACCTCCTACCATATTTACGGAATCATTAACCCATTCCACATAAAACTCAATCAAAGATTGACCCATTAACTTCTGCACCAATTCCCAAAAAGATTTGCAGCTTTGCACATCATGACCCATTTTACCACAATACCGACAACCGTCATCTTTCTTCTCGCACTGAATCATTTGTGCCTTCTTTAATGCTTCAAAAACTATAGCCATTGAAGTTTTCACCTCATTCACAAATCTCTTCACATGTTCATCATTACCAACCACATTTACTGCTGTTCCCCCATGGTTTGGCAAAGGGTTTAGGCCCACGTTTGGTTGTGTATTTTGAGAAAATCTTAACCTTCCTTCCCTTACTAGATCTTACACCTTAAGCTTCAAAACATAACAGTCTTCTGTTGAATGACTGGCAGCCCCATGGTGATAGTCACAATGTTCATTGGGTTTGAACCAGTCACGGTATGGTGGTATGTACGTTTTGGTTACGCGTGGTTTTTCAACCAATTTCTGTTGTAAAAGCTGTGGAAGCAAAGCAGTATACGTGTATGGAATAGGATCAATTTTGGTATAGGTCCGGGCAGGCTTTGGATTGGTTCCAACATTTGTGGTGGTGTTTGGTCTAGGTGTGAAAGTTTGGGCGGTGGGATGGAAGGTTGATCCATAAGTGATGTAATTGGCGGCTGGTGGTTGGTACCGGATAGCGGGTTGGTATAAAGTGGGTGGTTGGTGTGGAGCATGTGAGTGGTAGGAAGTATGTGGTTGATATGCACCTTGAGGCCTATAAGAACTTGAGCGCCAGTTGTGATAAGGCCTTTGATTGGGGTAGTGGTAGTTTTGATGCCGATAGGTATATGGGTATGAATAGCTATCAATAGCATGAACCTCCCCTTCTTTCTTTTTAGGATTCTGCACTTTTTTTCCTCCAGATAAGTTCCATCGTCTATCTTTCCATTCTTGATTGCCTTTTCCAAACACTCTCCGGCAACCACAATATCGACAAATGTGCCAGAAATGCTAGTAACAAGCCGGTCATATAACGGTTCTTTCAAAGTTTCAATGAAGGTATAGTTTGACTCTCTTTCTGTCAATGGAGGGTCAACATGTGCAGCCACGTCTCTCCACCGTTGGGCATACTCCTTAAAGGACTCACTGGACTTCTTTTCCATGGTTTAAAGAGTCAATCGATCAGAAGCTAGATCTGTCATATGTTTGTACTGGGCAATAAAGGCATTCACCAAATCTGACCAAGACTAAACCTTAACCCTATCAAGCCGATTATACCACCTCAAAGCTGCCCCAGAAAGACTGTCTTGGAAAAAGTGAATCAGGAGCTTGTCATCATAAGCATAAGCTGCCATCTTTCTTACATAACTAGTGAGATGCTTTTGTGGGCACCTGGTTCCATTATACTTTTCAAAATCGAGGACCTTAAATTTTAGGGCTATCACAATACCCGGAACTAAGGTAATATCAACTGCATTCATAGCCCTATAATATTGTGCCCCTTCAATTGCCTTTAGTAGTTCCTCCAACATGCTTAACATTTTGCTATCCGAGGATGCTTCCTTAGAAATTTCTAGATCAAGTACCATTGGATTTGCTGAAGTTGTACCCGCATTAATGATTAGGACATAACTAGGTTGGGTAGTTTGGGTGCGTAGAGTGGTGTAGACAAACCCACAAGTATTAGGTCCGGTAGATGGTAGAGGTGGGTACTGATTTTGAGTATCTGGCACAACCGGTGGAATAGGAATGTTGAGTGTTGGTAGGTTTTGCTGGGTTGTATCGGGCGTGTACCCCGGAGCATGAATTGGTGTTCCATTATGAACAGGTGTATTCTCTTTGACCATTCTAGTCAATTCACTGATCTTTCTCAATTCACTGATCTTTCCCATTGCTTTATTCAGCTTATCTGTTAGATCCTCGTTAGCCTGTTTCAAATTCTCAATCTCTGTATTTTGCTTTGCCATTTTTTTTGCCTATAATCTAGTGTAGTATTGGGGAGCTTGGGACACTATCTTGAAACCTTTAATTATTACAAACATGAATCAGGATATTTTATTATGAAAATAATGAGATTATGATGCAATAAATAATGTAAATGATTAATGTATGTAATGATAAAAATCTATCCGCAACAATTAAACCATAAAATAAAATTGACCATTAAACGAGGTTATCATCCATCATCCCCAAAATACTGATTACAGTTATCCGGCAAGTAGAAATAAACTGCTTAAAAGGTTTACAATCATCCAGCAAATAAGCAGAATCCGGTTGCACATAAATTGTTTAGAGTTTTTACAGTCATCCGATAAATAAACAGAAATAACTGCTCAGAGTTTTTATAGCTATCCAAGAGAGAGGCAATATCTTTCCATTGGAATTTCCAACAGGAGATCATTCACTCGAACTAGTAACCGGGTAGTGGTTTATACACAAAGCTGGCATCTTTATGATATGAGACTATGTCACCACAGAGTTTGGCTGTCTGCATCAGAAAATCAGCAATCTTCATATCAAGAGGTGTGTTCTGTGGTAATAGAGTAAATAAATCTCTCGCATTGTTCATGAGTTTCTTGTACTGTTCAGCGAATTTGGCAATCTCCGCCAGCAGGCCCTCAATGCAGTCCCGGTTTAGCTTGTTCTTCTCTTACCAGACCTTGGCATCCCTTTCAATAATTTTTGCCCCATCTTTTATCTCATCATATTTCTCTTGCAACCTATGCAACTTGCAACTGATCATTTCTAAATCTTGCATCAATTTGGCATTTCGAGCACTCTCTTGCTGATCAACCAGACCTTCATGAGATACAGGTCGGGAGTTTTCCGTCTTTTGATGCCACTATTCAATCTCTCTTTCCAATTTCGCACGGCGGCGTCTTTCATCTTTTAACCTATGTCTTAACCGCTTCTTTGTAAGGATTTGAGCATGTTTGGCCTTCTTCACCTCTTTTGCTCCTTTCTCGATGGTACTTCTTTTAAATGTGACGAAGCCTCTTAGCATTCTTGAGGGACATTGCATTCTTGTCTGTATACTCATTCTCTAATTCAACCACTAGTTTAGCATTCTCAGTCTGAATCTCCTTCTTCTTCCTTTTTAGCATCTTATTCTCCATCTCGAGTTGTTGACATCTCTTAACCCACTGATCCATCATGTTATCTTGTAGTTGCCACTCATTCTGACTTTGTCCACCGGCCATGATCAATTCTGTTTTATGGTTTCTTTCTTGTGGATAGATTCCTATAATGAAATGTATAGAATGGGATGCGGAGACAGAAGAAAGGAAAAGTAAATGAGTTAATCTATATAATCATAATGAAAATGGTAAAAGAAATACAAATGGAGTATGCAATAGGGATCCATCCATAACAAATTTACTATTAAAGATAACTAATCATTTCAAAAGTAGAAAGAGTAGTTTCAATCCCATAACAGCACCGTGCCATTTCCATCAACTACAATTTAAAGTATTTACAAATCGCAGCAGATCTTGTCTCTATATCAAATTTACATCACTAATGCTCCCTAACCCGTTTTTAACTGGTTCAACTTCTCTGTAAGCTCCCTGACTTGACGCTCTAAATCTTCATTTCTTTTCACCAAAAATCTTTGTATGCGACTTTGCTCTTCCTCGGCTTTCTTCATTCCCTCTTCTTTGTTCTTCAGCTTATCCCTTTCATTCTTCAATTGATCGTTCTCATTCTTCAGCTCATCTCTTTCATTCTTTAGTCGATCTTTCCTTTTCTTCAGCTCATCTCTTTCAATTTTCAGTTCATTTCTCTCGTACTGAATTTCAGCATATTGGACTCGAGCATCGGTCAGACGCTTGTTAGCATCCTCTTTGTCATCCCTGAGTTTTGAAGCCTCATTACCTTTACTAGTTGCTTCTTGACTCCAACCATCCGCCATTTTCTTCATCCTCGCACTATCTTCCTGTGCCCTTTTTATAGCTCGGACCCATCCTCTCTTCTTCATCCTCTTCTTTTTTAGCTTATCTTCCAACTCGCAAGTTACCCACCTTAATTGCTCACATTCGTGAGTTAGCTCGGTCTTTTCAATCCCTTCTCTTAATCTCCGGTTCTCAACTCTCAGTCTTCTAAATTCATCTACTGGTCTCTCAATTATGGGGCACTCCCTATCTGGCGTGAAAGGAACAAAAGCATCTCTTTCTTGATGCCACATAGAGTATTCAGATATGACATTCTTCACATATGCAATATGCTCCGTCCTATTAGCTGCTTTGTAAAGCTCTCCCCAAAGTTTAACTTCATCCATATGATCAGGATTGTCATATGAGAGATCCAATAGGTTGAGGTAACCAGTGAGAGGAATAAATTGCTCTGAATTGTACTGTCTTCTGACCAGAAGTGGAGAGTAACTAGCTGTTCCCCAAAGACCTACTAACGGGACCCATGGAATCTTGACATGTAAGTAAGGAATCTCTCTCGCTTGCATCCTCCGGGCTATCCATGTGATCTAATCATCACCCAAACTCCTGAACCATTTATACCACTCATCCTCATCTTTTTCTGGTGGCCAACTATTCTTTCCATAGATGGCTATTGGAACTCTGTCTTCATCAATAAAGGACATTACCAACTTTTTCTTATAGCCGAAGTGACTCTTGAACCAGATGACCAACATTTGAGCACATGCTTCAAACTTTCCACCAGCCTTCCTACAGGCATTCAATGACCGGACGATTTCTGCTAGAATTGCTGCTGAACGATCTATTTGATGCTTTATCTTGGTGAAGAGCGTCACTACTGATAAGTGAACGTACCCAAGCTTCTTTGGGAAAACCACTATGCCATATATTAAGAAGGTTAGGACATCTATCCCTTTCTAAGTGCCACGTTTTTCATCCACGAACTTCATCAAGAAATCTGTCTGGAAATAATCCCCATTCTTGTATTGGCGTATCTCCTCAATACCCATTTCAACCATCTTCGCAAGGAACCTCGAGTTATCTTTCATGTCTTTTAAGGGCAAAAAAATCTTACTTGGTTTGGCTTTTTTCATCATAAGGAAATCTCGATATTCCTCAACTGTTGGCGCCATATCATGCTTCCCAAACATAAAACACCGGTAAGATGGATTCTAGAAATACAAAGCTACTTTCAAGATATCTTCTTCCACCTTAATGTCCAATAATAGAGCCATGTCCCCATACGTGTCTTTGAACTTTTTCTGTCCACTCGGCCCAATCTTTATCCATAACTCCTTTAGCTTTGACAGGTCATTTTGGGCAATGTCGAAATTCACAAATAAAGGTAATGTAGGTTCAGGGTCTTTTCTCGATCGATCTCTTTGAAGTCTTTGTTCCAACAAATCTAAAGCATTCCCCAAAATAGAACTAGCATTACTGACTCTAGGTTCATCCAAATCCATGTCGACTACCCCTCCCTCTTCAACCATGATTGGTTTCCTTTAGTAGCAAATTCACTATGGATGGACCCCAGATGAGATGCATGATGTATGTACATAAAAGAGAAGCATAAAACAAGACAAGAAAGAAAGAACATTAGAACTTCGTTATGAAATAAGAAAGCAAGGTAATAAATAGATCATATATACAAGGAAATATGAAAAGAATTGATAAAGGTTTAGAAGGCGTCCCTCCTTTGTGTCCTAAGAAAATCGGTTTATCTCGAAAAGGGTTTAGCTCTACCTAGGTTTAGGGTTTGGCTTTACTTAGGTGGGCATTCCTCACGTGTACTCTATATGCATGGTTCGAAGTTCTAGACAAGGTACCCATCGCGGACACGACGGGGTGGAAGGATACAAGCACCTTCCTTCTAATTAGGAGAAGGACCGGGAATTCCGGACCTTTATGTTATGAATTGTGTAGTGTGTGGGAGGGACTACCTACCTTTACCAACTGCCTTTCATCACATGTTGCCTCGAAGAATAGAAGAATAGAACAAGAATCACTATCACCAATCAAATAAACGGTTAGTCCAATTCAAAGAATAAATACATAATAAAGAACTGAAATTAGGCATGCACAAAATAAGTGTGAAATATATACAAAGATGAAGGCAATTAAATGCAAAAGAAACCACATAGTGCATATGCAATATATACATATATAAACAAAGAACAAGGAAGAAGCATACAAGACATATACATAGAAAAATAGATAATCAAAAAAAGTGTATACAAATATGTACAAGAAAAGCAAGATCAAGGCGAGATATACACATATAATACAATGAAATGAATCAAATAATGTGAGATGCAAAATGCAATTTTTGAATAAAAGGTTTTATTGATGCAATTTAAAGTGCAATATGTAATTTTGAAAAAGTTTTATTGATACAAATGTAAAATGCAAAAAGAAAGTTTATTTACATTTTTGTCCAAAGCAATATAATATATAAAAATATGCATGTTCATGAATGAAATCGAACTTTAAAAACATTTCAAAATTAACCCTAAATTGAAAACAAGACTTTTTCGAAAAATGGCTCGACTCTCTAAATAGTCCTTAGTGGAGTCGCCAATCTGTCAAAACGTCTAAAAGGCCATCCGACGGGAAATTTAAAGAAATGAAAAGATTTCGAAAACAAGAAAAGAAGTCGCCACTAACCATTTGGTTTGGGTAGGTTAGTCACCTATGTTGACTCCGTTTGACTTAACTTAATCTAGAAAGATTATCTTAGGTCAAGCAAATATTGGTCTACGAAAACAAGTTTTGAGTTCGAGAGTCGGTTACGCTAGAGGAAGGATTAGCACCCCCGAAGTGCCCGGAAATCGGTACCATAAAGCCTTGTGAAAATACGTTTTAGGGTTAATAACAAAAATGTTTCTTTTGAACTGAAATAAAATAAAGAATCTACAAATGTCAGAGTAGAACTCCTTTTGATACGGGTTAGTTCACCCTTTAAGAAAATTCAATTTAATGAGATCCGTGAAAAAGAAAAAAATAAAAAAAAGAATAAAAAAGAATAAAAAATAAAAAGAAGGTCTTAACGTTGAATAACCGAATTAAAAACTTTCCAAAAACAAGTTTTAAAATCAAAGGTTGAAAATTCATAATTTGTTAAAGAAAAATTTGAGTTTTAAACAAAATTGGATTGAATTTGGAAAGACTCCAATTGTTAATGATTGAATTGAAATCTTTCAAAAAATATTTTTGGATTTTTGAAATTAATGTCGGAATTATCAAATTCCTTTTATTGGTAGACAGATTTTGATTAAAGGCAAGATTTAAAAAAAAATTAATTAGAAAGACTCCAATGTAAAGGTCTAATTGAAATCTTTCATAACATTTTTTGGTTTTCTTTTTTGAAAATAATGTCGGAATAATTAAATTCCTTTTATTTTTGGATCTCATTTTTAAAACCTTGATTAAAGAAATTAACCAAAGTTTGATTTCGTAAGAAAACCTCAACTATTAAGTTTGAGATTTTCCTAAAAAGTCATTTTTAGATTTTTAAAATTATATCGGAATTGAAATTCCCTTTGCTGATAAAGGGGATTTTCCTTTAAAAATTTTTTTTTAAAGGGTTTTCTTAAAGTAATAAAATTTGTAGGAGAACTTTTGGAAATTTAAAAAAAAATTATGAACATGGTATGCTAATGCCATTTTTGAAATATGATTAAAATCATTCTTTTTGTATTTTTTTGAAATTGGGGTGGAAATTGGTTTATTGGAAACTTCCTAGATCCAATCGGAATTTCGAAAATATGAACTAAAAAGTCCCATCACCCTAAGGAAGTCTTTGAGAAACCTTGTAATTACGTAATCCCCTCGGACTCCCCATTATCGGGATTTCCATGCACATGAGATTTTTGAAACCAATGATTTAATTACTAAATGTATGAAATGATGGGACAAAATAAACCAAGAACATGGGTTAGCACAATAAATATATTAAGTACATATTAAACAAGTAATCATTGATGCATGAATTTAATTTCTAAAATGACACAAAATGATGTGAATGGGCCTAAGCTAAATAGCATATTAAAATGCTAATGGGCCTAAGCTAAATAGCATATCAAAATGCTAATGGGCCTAATCTAAATGGCATATTAAAATGTTAATGAGCCTAATCTAAATGGCATATTAAAATGTTAATGGGCCTAAGCTAAAATGAAAATGGTCCTAATACCTAAAATGTGAATGGGCCTAATATCTAAAATATGAATGGGCCTAAATTATTAATGACAAAAAATGCAATTAGACCTAAAGTTATTAAATGACATAAAAAGAATGCAATTGACCTAAAATTACCAAATGGCATAAACATATTGAAAATGTCCTAAATTACTAAATGGCATAAAAATGTAAAATGTCCTAAATTACTAAATGGCATAAATAATGAAATGATAAATAACCTAAAAATACTAAATGACATGGTAATATAATGAAATAAATAAAATATGTGGGTCGAAATTATAAAACTTTCTAACTGGAATAACTTAATAAAATATATGCTAGTAATTATATATCACGGCATGACATTACAAGGAACATTACCAATAGTAAATAAATAAAGAAGAAAAAATAAAATTTGAACAATAAAATAAGATATTTTCCTAACCTAATTGCATGCCCTTTTATTCTGATTAATATTTGTCAAAACATTTTCAATCCTAAAAAAATAATAACCCAAGCCTAATCATACAATTTGTTCTTCCACACCATCAAACCAATCTCGGGTTATGCGATATTAAAATCCCAACATCAAGAAAATGGCCTATTATCACAACTCATCTAAAATGGGAAATCCAAGTTCCATACAACAATCACAAAACCCAAAAATTATAATGGCAGCCCAACAAGTTGAATAACCAGGACTTTAATTCACAAACCCAAACCCAAGCACGTCAACATCCTGTTTCATGCATGAACAGCAAACCACGAACCCAAAACACGAAAAAGAACTTAGCAGCAAAATCCGAAAACACCCTACAACAATTTTAGCCCCGAAACAAATACTCGCATGACCCAAAATATAAAAGAAATAAGCCCCCAGCAAGCACATTAGATTAAATACAGTCTGAAATAATGTAAAAGGAATGATAAAAAGAAAACCCATGAGTCCATGAAGACATTCATAGCAGAATAATATTGAGTCTGAATAACAAGCCTGAAAGTTTAAAAAGTTTACCCCCAAAATGCAGCAAGCTTTTACGTTTTGATTTGATAGCCCTATTTCTTCTGCTTTCTATTTTTTGCTTCCCTCACTCAGCAGCCACCTTTCTTTGTTTTTACACCCCGAATAAAGAGAAAAACCGATCGTTGATAGTCACTTTCAACGACGATGAAGGGACGGCTCCCTTTCTCCTTCAACTATCCTAACCCAAGAGCAAAAGCACCAAAAGAATGCTGCAAGGTCGTCAAACCCCTTCCTCTTCTCTAAACTAAAAACCCTAGGATTTTTTTTGTCAATTGGAAAATTCTCCCTACTGTACAAAACAGTGGTATTTAAATGAGCTAGGAAATTGATTCAAGGGTAGATGTTGTATTTCTAAACCTAAAATCAACGATGGGGATGGCTTTTTATTCTTTCCTTTGCCTGTTTTGCAGGGATTTTGGGATATTAAGATCTAGGCTTCAATTTGCAATTTTTTTTAACCCATGTATGTCCAAGTCCAACACTTTCTTCAATTATCAAAGCCTGATCCATCCTAATAGCAAATCAAAATTAAAATGTGAGCCATAATAAAATATAAAAATCAAATAATTAAACAAACAAAAGTTGTGCAAAAAAAAATTAAATGATATATAAAAATGGTGTCTACAGGAGGTATTAGTATATAAAATAAATAATGATTTATAAATATGATTTTTGCTTAATTGTATTCCCCTACATCTTTATCTTTTACATTATTTCCAAACCATAGCATCGTAGTTTAATTCTTTTTCAAGCAATTAAGGCTCATTGAGGACCGAACTATCTGTAGCCAATGCAAGCTACACTCGAGCTGCTTTGGTGAATGTTTCTTCCTAGATTTATTGATCCACATGTGTATTTTAATCCGTTGCACTTTGTTTTCTATCTTCACTGCACACTTGTGAATAAAGTCTGGTTTTCATATAGTTTCTATATTTTAGGGGATTTTACATATATACTGATGTTAAGCTATTCAATATATGTATATGTGTGTATATATATATATATATATATCTACATGAGATTTTTTAGTTATTTAAATGACTAAAATTTGATATTTGTTTTCGGTGATGAATTTTGATTAAATCCTGGTGCTATCTCAGAGGCATGACTAGCCACCACGTACTTCGAGGTAGTATGACGACTGTCTCTTACTCAAGCCTACAGGTCGGTGGATGATAGTTTTATTGGTATCAGATCTTAAAATCTGTTTTAAAAATGCTTTTGAAAAACACAGTGGATCTCTTGAGGAAATAAAGAGTCAATTTGGGTACTTAAGTACTTTATAAAATTCTTCTTAGCCATCTTTAGAGCTTTTTACTATTTTATAATCTACTGAACGATTCTCTTATTATGTAGAATGATTCCACATGCAAGATGTCGAATTGGGCTGGCCAAGGTCAAGGTCTCAGTTGTCGAGGCCGACCTTTACTACATGGCTATGGCCATTTACCACAACTTGAACCAGTGGTAGTGGAATTTCTTAATGAGAATGAAATTTCTGTCCATATTGAGGATGAAATCGATTATGTGCCATTTGAGGTAGGAGTATATTATGCTCCATCGCCTCCTAATCCTCTACCCTATGTTCTTCCACCATAAAAATCTCATAAATATCCACCTCCACCTCAGTAAAATCTTCCTCTACCACCTCATGATATGTAATGTCCTAAAGACTAAATAGATTGGTGGAATAACTACTTTGTTCTTATGTTTGCTGTAGTAAAAGTCGATGGTCCACCTCCACCTCCACCGAATCACTCGCCACCACCTTTATCAAATAATCGTTCCTATACAAATTTTCAATCAATCAAGATTGTTAAGCTCTAAAGTATCAAATATCTCTGTCACATGGAGTAGCCAATCCTTGGAATCAACATTAGGATCATCCCCACTGAAAGATGGAGCTAGGTGTTGGTGAGATAATATGAAGCTTCGTTATGGTAGATGCTTGTCTCAGGACTACTTCAAAAAGGAGTTTACTGATGAATATTTCCCTAAAGAGGAAATAGAGCACATGTGGGTAATCTATTATAATTTGAACCAAGGTAGCATGACATTAAAGGAATATGAGACCAAATTAAGGAAGCTGGTCTGATCCTTTGTTGAAACCTCTATTTCAAAGGCAAAACTATGTTTTAAGTTAATTCATTTATGGCTTGAGACTCAAATCAGAGAGAAAATGACTATTATTCTCGGTACCACTTACCAAAAGAGAATTTAGGCAGCCCTTACTATAGAGAGATTGGTTGATGGCCGGAAGGTAATTTCTTCCCGCACTTGGGGGTTGAGTAGTGGAAGCAAAAGGAAATGAGATGATTCTTATTCCAATCAGTCATAAAAAAGAAGTAGAAGCGCTAGTTCAACAAGCGGATGCTCTAATGTTAGCTTAGTATGCTCTTCACAAGTTAGGTAACAATTTAATGTTGGGAAAGGCAAGTCCAAGGTGGCAAATATGTTCTACAGTTGGTTTTTTAAGAATAAGGATTAAGGAGATAGATGTGCAAACCACTCTAGCTATCATTCTAGGCATTACATTAAGTCTAAGCATTGTTTTCAGTGTGATAGCCCAAACCACACTATGAAGGATTGTGATAGTCTTGCTGTCGCTCAATTTAGGTATGGAAGATAATTATCCCAAGCACAGAATCGTTGGAATTAAGAGACGTCAAAACATTCAAGCTATTATTGTTCATGCCTCTAGGATATGAGGTAGTTTATCTCATGGTTGCATTCAGAACAGGCAGTAGACCCATATCTATACTATGACCTAAGAGGATGCTGACACAAATCTAGATGTGGCAATAGGTAACTCTAGAAAATTCTTTTAAATGTTATTTCTCTTAATTGAAATATTCTATCAAGCTTTGTACATTCACGTATGTAAATTTCCCATTAATCTTAGAGAAAATATTGTGTTAGGTACCGTTTCCATCTTTGGTCACCCAGCATTTGTGATCATGAATACAAGGTCTTTGAAATCTTATGTCAGCATAAACTTTATTGTGCATTTTGATTGAAATCCGTCCCCAATAGACTATGAACTTTTAGTGCATACTCCATTGGGAGAGAACTTAATTCGAAATGCAGTTTATAAGAACTGTAAAGTGGGCATTGAGCGAGAAGTTCTACTAGTTAATTTAATTCCCCTGAAAATGGTGGATTTTGATGCCTTACTTGGTATGGATTGGATGGAAGAGCATGGTGTGATGGTTAACTATCCTACCACGACAGCTACAATTTGAAAGCTTTGCAAAAGGCCTATCTATTTTGTTAGGTAGTGTAGAATATTAGCATCCTGTGTGATTTCAATGCTCTGATCGAGTAAGATGTTCTAAAAGTGGTGCCCAGCTTTTCTTGCTCATATTATTAACAATGAAGTTGATGAAGTAGATGTAAATTGAAGTAGATGTAAATTCTATCTTCAAAAGGAATTGTTAGGATTACCATTGAAAAGAGTATTTGACTTCTCTATCGACTTACAATCGGGTACAGACCCAATTTTCACTATTTTGTATTGGATGGGGCTAAATAAGATGGCAGAATTAAAGAAGCAACTTGTTAAACTGCTTAAAAAAGCATTCATTGGGCTGAGTATCTCACCTTTGGGTGCACCAGTTTTATTTGTAAAAAAGAATGATGGATTTCTTCCACTTTGTATCAATTACAAATAGTTGAAAAAAGTTCCCATAAAAAATAGATATCCACAATCTCGCATGGACAACTTATTTGATTAATTACAATGTGCAAGCATCATTTCTAAAATCGATTTTTTGTTTGGATAAGGAAAGTGACATTCCTAAGACTAATTTCCATACTAGATATGGACATTATGAATTTCTAGTTATGCCTTTGGTCTAACAAATGCACCTGCAGTATTCATGGACTTAATGAATCAGGTTTTCCAACCATGTCTTGGCCAATTTGTCATTGTTTTCATTGATGACATTTTGGTCTACTCCAAGAGTAAGTACGAGCATGCTAAGTCTCATGGCCACACCATGTCTAGGGCCATGACGTGGCCAACCTTGTATAGGGCCATGGTCGAGTATAGGCCAGATGATGGGTTGTCTTTGGTAATCTAGGAAAAGTGTCCCCATTTTAAACATCCCAACGGTTGTTAGTAAAATAGCTATAAATCCCGTTAGCTCTTTTTCGAGGGAGGGGGCGAGCAGTCGGTGTAATCGTTGGATTACCTCACTAGTTAAGGTATGTATCACCAACCACATAGGGTTGCCCTCTTGGCCCTCAAGTGGTATGGTAAGCCTTATGGATTAATACAAATCATGTTGCTTTTTTTTAAGCCATGCTGCCTTGTTGCCTTGATGTAATACATGATGCTAATAATAATTAACCAATTTTCCTAAGGGGCTAGACTGGGGTCACCATGCTAGTTTGGCTATGCCCCGATGGCTATTTTTGTGGCTAGTGATGGTAACTTGTGGCTTATTGTGTGCTTGTTCAGATTCAAGCAAACTCTTGGCTGACTTGTTTGGGATAGCCTATCCAAGTGCCGCACGGTCAAGCTAGACATCAAGTGCAATGCTTACCTGTGACATGTGGTATCGAGCTCAGTCGGGCAGTTCTAGTTTCCAACATAACCATCATCATAAGAAACAATAGGTTAAATGAGCAAGAGAGGCCATCGATAGATTGAAGGCCATTGAGACAACCCAGTGGAAGTTGTCTAAGGTCATTACTACCCTAGGAGAAGAGACCAGGGATGCTCTAAATATGCTTCAAACAGAGCTTGGGGAGCTCAAGTCCAAGATCAATATGCTAACCATGGTCGTGGGTAGTGTTAAACTCCATTTTACTCTAAAAATATGCCTTAATATCTTTCATCTTTCTCTCTTCAACACCTTAGAATACTAATTTTTAATTACTTTTACTTTTTAGGTGAAATTAGAAGAGTATGATGAAAATAAAGCTAAACTGGAGTTGATTCCTGAACTGTGTTAAAAGAAGCAAAACTAGCAAGACTCATCGACGGATGAACGCTTTAACCGTAGACGAATGGACCAAGCAGGACCAACATTTTCAACCACATGCAACACCAGTCGACGGATGATGACTTTAGACGTCGATAAATCGATCAGACAGGGTTGAAGCATAAAGGATACAAGCTAAACCGCCGACGGATCATCACCCAGCTATTTACAGATCAATCGAGCCACTACATAATCTGGAGAATACAAGCTGATACGTCGAATCAGTCGGTGTTAGCTAACATATGAGGCCATTCGTGTGCATGTATTTTAAGGCTAATTTGGTGGTCCCACTTCACCAGAGATAGTAGCCAAGCGAGGATAAATACCTAGTCTACCTTTAGTCGCTCATTCCTTTGTTTTGAAACCCTAGGATATAATTGTAACTACAAACTATTCTTTTACTTAGAAAAAAAGAGAGAATGAAGAGGAATTTAAAGAGTTAATGATAGGTGTATTTTACACCTAAACTATGAGCTATTTTATAAGTATATTTGGATAATTTTTATTGATATTATAGCTTATGTCACGCCCCGACCCGCCCGGGTCGGCCACGTGGCAACCGCCGCGTTGCCTCGAAGTAGTGTCAGCCGCTCACGCACCAGAAGCACCGCAAGGCAAATAAATGGATACCATCGCTGCAAAACCTTTAAAACTTTAATTAAAAACCATTTTATAAAATAATAAAACTTAAAAGGTGCACCAGTGGATTAATTGAAAAGGAATACCTATGCAGCGGAAAACTACTAAGCCTAAGCCACCGACGTCTCCTAGTGAGACTCCATTCTATTTGCTGACTCCATACGCGGATCTGCATCCATCCACATTGGATACAGGTGAGTGACAGAGGTTCTAAGAATCTCCATTGGGGTTAGGGGACACAGGAAAATCCAAAATAATTAACAATAAATATATATTTCTTTTGAAAACTCTTTTCTAGTTCTCCTGCTGAGAACCCTCTTTTAAAAACTCTTAAATAAATAAATATATAAATCTCAAATAGGCTGCCATCTCTATTATACTGGAGGCTCGACCCGTCGGTCGTATGCCTCACTGCACCGAGGGGTATCTCTTTTCTTTCTAAAACATTTTTACATTTTCTTTTTCTCTAGCCCATTCCCTTGGTGGTGCCCTTCGCTGTGGTGGAACACAGCTACCTTGAGCCCTGGCCAGCTTCCCTACGCGCCTCTTCAAACTAGGCTCGACTCACCGTGCCCCTCGATAGGCGGTCCACGATTGAGTCTCTATCATGCTTTTCTCCAACTCATCCACGCTCTCGCAAATTGGAGCCCAAGGAGCATCTCTCTCAATCACTCATCTCGCAAGGGTATCGCACCCTTAAAAATCATAATAATAATAATATTTCATAATTATATATATAGGTATAAAACATACATTTTTAAAATATATAAACACTCACACACATAAGTCTTTATATTTCTTTTTAAAACATCCCACTCACTGTGTGGGTATATCACAAACAAGTGTGTGTGTGGATTTTCCGTATCCCAAAACCTTTTTTTTGAAAACAATTATGTTTTTAAAATCATTTTTAAAACCTTTTTCCCCAGTGGCTAGACAGAGAAGTCTAAGTCACTCACAGTATTGGGAGAATCGTATACTCCCAAGTGCTCCATGTAGCTCAACCTCCGGAGCATCGCCGCATTCGATTCAACCGGAGCCCTAATACACGGAAATATACATTAGCATTCATAACAAAATTTATGAATACACATATGAGGCTCTAACATGACCTAAGATTGGGCTTGAATGTGATTCGAGGCTTAGAAAAGTGTCCGGGAGGTTCCGGGGTAAAAATTGGACACTTTGTGAAAAATTACGAAAATGCCCCTAGGGACCTGTGGGCCCCACACTCGGGCTGGGCTTGTAGGGCCAGCCCGGCCCGGTTCTGGGTCAGGCCTGGCCTGAAATTTGGGCCGAAAGGCCCATCCCTTGCGAGTTGGGCCGAGCCCAACTCGGCTTGGGCCCAACAAGGCCCAAGCACACGGATTGGGCCAAAAGGCCAAGTCCGGCGCCGGACAGCCCAGGTCCCGTGCGGGACCTGGCCTGTAGGTCTCTCCTGTGCGGGAGCCATCCGGCCACCTCGAGATCTGAGGCATTTCCTCGGTTCCCGAGTCCCTCGGTCCACAGTTTGACATAAAATTCCAGATGGAGGTTCCTCTCACCTCTCACGACACGTTTACCGAAGCATAAATGAGAATCACAAGCTCAAAGTTCCTAGATCTCAAATCTAAGCTAGAAATCTAACTAAAAAGCTGAAACTAACTTTGAGCTTGGATCTCTCCTAGACCAATGCATGGATAAGCATGAAAACTTAATAAAACGTAGTTCAAGGAGTTAAGAACAACTCACCAAGATCTCACCTTGAACTTGCGGTCGGTTTGTCCAGATCGGCCAAAAGTCCAAAATTGCTCCAAAAGAGTAGTTGAGAGAAAAGAGAAATGAGAGAAGAGAGAAAGAGAGAAAATGAGGGGGAAAGGTCGACCTCCCCCTATTTATAGGGTAGCCCGGCACCGGGTCTACTCGGACCCCGGGCCAAACTTTCTCTTCTCTTTTAAACCTCTCAAAACTTTAATCCTTAGCCCGATCCACCGACCAATTCAGCAATGGACTTCTAATCCATTGGCTATGGACTTAGAGGAGTCCACTTTAGTATTTCCATGCATGGTCACCTGTCTCATCTTCCAACTACGGCTTACCTTAAGTTTGACTTCTCTTCTGACTTGACACAGCCGGACAGACATATTTTTTAATTATTGCGTCATCTTGCACTATTCCGTTCGTATGAAAAAGTCTTGTTAGGTCCGGGTGTGTCAGCTTATTCTTTATCTTTTACTCTGACTTTTATCTTGTTGAATGTAGGAGAGCTTTATGGAGAATTGAGGTCAAATCAAGGAGATTTGGAGCTAAAAAGATCAAAAAGGATGATTGAAGTGCAGCTTAGGCTGAAAGAAGTTTGAAAAGCTAAGAAAATTAGAGGCTGACAAGAAACGGGTGGTGATTCATGAATGAAATGGCCCCGGAATTAAGAAACGAGGTCCTAGTTACTACAGTTAGAAACAGCGCCATATCTGCTATGCCCTAGCATCGGAAGTGAAGAAGACCAAAGTCGACCCGAGTTTGCATGAAGTGAAACGGCGCCGTAACATACTAGAAACGGGGCCGGTTCTTAGCTGTTGAGTTTAATTAAATTTAGATCTCCTAATTCTTTATAAACACTCTAGTATAAATACTTTTGTTTTAGGGTTTTATAGAGGGATGTTTGAGCAAAATTCTTCAGAGAAGAGTTACAGCCAAGTCAAGTCTATTATTTAATTTGGCAAATTTATTCTTGTGATATTATTTTAATTTAATAATGAAGTTTTCTTTTCAAAGTATGAGTAGCTAATTTATTTGTTGGGGATTTGGGTAGATCTTCTAGGGACTTTAATTCGATAATTGTATGAATTGATTATTCAGGGGTTATATCTATTTTCTTTGATCTTAATTCTGTTTTATGTTTAGCCAACATAGAATAGTTCTTTGGAATAGTATGAAGTACCGAGGGGTGAAGTATATTTCGAGCTCTGGGAAAGTAGGCACAATTTAATTGGATACGAGAGTAATTCAGTTTATTGTGATAACCATAATTGAATTAGGATCGTGGAGAAACTTATTTGATTATAATCCGAGGTTCTTAATGTTTAAGCTAATTAGGTTATGCACTGAGAGGTGGTAATCACTTAGTTAGAAAGGCTTAAGAAGATCTGAGAGGACTCCTAAGTAGATTAGAGATTGTTATTTTAACTCTGATAATTAAATTCATACATAATTGGATTAAATAACTAGAAGAAAAACATAAACCCTCAAACTCTTTGATTGATTTTCTTTTAATTATTTAGTTATTGATTTCTCATTCAAACTCTATTTCTCATCTTCCTAATTGATTGCGTTAGTGGGATTGATATCTTGGAATACTCCAAGCTTTATTACTTGATTTCGTACACTTGCGAAAATAGCACATCAGTTAACAAAGAGGGAAAAGGTAACTCTAGTTTTCTTATATAGTTTTACAACTTTCTGGGAATTTTCTTATATGCATTTAAGGAATTAATGCTAGTGTTGATTCATTACTTTCAATCTTGATTGATTAATTGAATAGGCCCTTGATTAATTAGTTAGGATGGATTGTTTGTTAATTTGGGCAACTTCCTCCCCATTGGAATTGCTTGATGATATTAACATTTTGGGTATGATCTTTACCTCATAGATTCAAGAATTAGAGTTGAAAGGCCTAAGCTACCTTGGGTTATTACTTCATCAAGTTGAAATCCTTGTGCAAATTCTTTTTATTGATTGAATTCATTGTGCTAACATAGTGGATTATTAGTTAGTTAGAGTGATTAGTCTATGGTTGGTCATATTCTATTCCAATTAATGTGGATTAATCAATCTTATTAATGCTGGGTTAGTAAGATTGAAGCTTGGCAATCAATGGACAATTAAGTTTTAGGTAGATCCCTGATCAATTCCCATCTAAGAATCGATCAATTTCTAGGTTAGGAATAATTAACATTGATATTTGTATTTCATACTTTGTTATTATTGTTATTTAGTTATTTCTTCTTCAAAGAATCCCTCATTTCATTGCCATTAATTTATAGTTAGCTCAAGAAAGTATTGACAAATCAAGAAGTTTACCATGGGATTTTGACCCTTACTTCCCTAGCTATAGGTTAGATTAGTAAGGTTAATTTTGGTGCTTTACGACGTGCATCAGGTAGGTCAGGGTCCGACTTGACAAATAGAGCCAAGAGAACCAAAGTACCTGAATCAAAACGATTTAAGGGGGCACGGGATGCCAAGGAGTTGGAGAACTTCTTATTCGATATGGAGAAATATTTTTGAGCCGTCTACATCGAATCAGAGGAAGACAAGGCATTCATGGTAGCAATATACCTAATCGAAAATGCAAAGTTGTGATGGCACTCCAAGTTTGTGAATGATGAGTACCCCATCAAGACATGGGCCGAACTGAAGTCAGAGTTGAAGAGCCAATTCTTCCCAGAGAATGTGGAGTATATGGCCTGTCAAAAGTTGAAGAAGTTAAGCCAGACAGGGTCTGTATGGGATTATGTTAGAGAATTCTCCACCCTGATTCTTGATATCAAGGACATGATCGAGAAAGATAAGGTCTTCTATTTCTTAAAAGGTCTGAAGTAGTGGGCTAGAAATAAGCTACATAGGCAAAAAGTGTAAGACTTGGCCACGGCTATAGCGGCTGCAAAGCGCCTCAATGACTACAATGATGGTGCTTAAAAGTGGAAGAACCCACCTCCCAATGGTAGTAGCTCTAGTCGTGGCGGTGGGGGAAAAATGCCTAGGACGGGTAAACCATCAAGTGGGGGAATGGAGAAAAGGATTATGAGTAAAGACACCTTTCAGTTAAGGAGCACGGGTGCTTTAAACACCAAACCAAGGCCATTGGCTTGTTTCCTTTGTAATGGGTCATATAAACTTGCTGAGTGCCCACACTGGGGGGCTTTAAGTGCCCTACAGACATCTTCACAAAAAGCATCTCTACCTCAACCAAGGAATAAGGAAGGGGAGGAGGAAGAACTTGCTGGGGTAGGATCGATGCATTTTCTCAATGTACTACGCTCCTAATTAGACTAGATGAGGAAAGCATCGACACTAGGCCTCATATATGTTGATATTATGCTGAATTGAAAGGCCATCTAGGCCATGGTTGATTCGAGTGCCATAGATACTTTCATCACCCCAGAGGAGAAACATTTGGTATTAAAGTCGATCGAGAAAGCGGGCATATGGAGGTAGTGAACTCACCGGCCTTGACCATTTGTGGAAGTTCCAAAAAGGTGATAACCAAGCTTGGTCCATGGGAAGGAGACGTAGACCTCACTATTTTCCTCATGGATGACTTTGATGTTGTCCTAGGCTTAGATTTCATGATGTTGGCCCAGGCCGTCCCAATTCATGATGCTAGTTGCTTGTTATTCTTAGGAGACCATCCTTGTGTGATGCCAGCTCTCATTCTTCCAAGGAGTATGAAGAAAATGATATCGGCCTTATAGTTAAAGAAAGGTGTCAAGAGGGGTGAACCATCCTACATCACCGTGCTCGTCTATAAAGGAGAAAGTGAGCATGAAACCATCCCCAGGGGAGTAAAGTCAGTGTTGAAAGAGTTTAAATACATGATGCTAGACTAAATACCTGAGACATTGCCTCTACGGAGAGCCATTGATCATGAGATAAAACCTTACTTGGGAGTAAAAGAACCTACTAAGGGGCCTTATAGAATGATTTCCCTTGAGTTAGCGGAGTTGAGGAAGTAACTAGATGAGCTACTATAAATGGGCTTCATTAGGACCTCCAAAGCATCGTTTGAAGCCCCAATGCTATTTCAAAAGAAGCAAGACGAGAGTTTAAATTATGTGTGAACTAGATGGCCTTGAACAAAATGACAATGAGGAACAAGTACCCCAATTCTCTCATCTCTAACTTGTCTGATTAGTTGAGCCGTGCTAAGTACTTTTCCAAGCTTGATCTGAGATCTGGGTATCACCAAGTTCAGATAGCAGAAGACGATGAGCCTAAAACTATTTGTGTAACTCGATATGGTGCCTTTGAATTTCTGGTTATGTTTTTTGGTTTAACTAATTCTCCTGCCACATTTTGCACTTTTATGATCCAGGTGTTCCATGACTTCCTTAGTAAGTTTGTAGTCATATATCTAGATGACATTGTGGTATACAGTTCCATCTTAAAAGAGCACTAAGAGCACTTGAGGGAAGTGTTCTATAGACTATGGGCAAATCGTTTGTATGTGAAGAAAGAGAAGTGTGCCTTTACACAAACCCATATTCAGTTTCTTAGCCACACTATTAAACAGCGGCACATCAGGATGGATAGGGCCAATGTGAAAGTTATCAAAGAGTGGACAACTTTGAAGAATGTTAGTGAACTCCAATCCTTTTTGGGACAAGGCAACTACTATAGGTGGTTCATTGAGGGGTACTCTCGGAAGATGGTAACCCTGATTGAGTTATTAAAAAAAGGGCATGAGTGGACATGGATGATTGAGTGTCAAGAGGCCTTTGAGAACTTGAAATAGGCCATTATGAAAGATCCGGTGTTGTCAAATCGATGCTTTAGATTTTGCCTTAGGTGGTGTCTTACTCTAAGAGGACCATCCATGGCCTTTGAAAGTAAAAAGTTGAATGAAGCCAAGAGGCCATAATGAAAAAGGCCACGAAGAGCCCGGTGTTGTCATTCCTCGACATGGAAAAGCCCTATGAAGTGCAAACCGATGATTTATACTTTTCTTTATGTGGTGTCTTACTCTAATAGGGCCATCCTGTGGCCTTTGAAAGTAGAAAGTTGAATGAAGCTGAAAGGAGGTACATGGCTCAAGAGAAAAAACTCTTAGTAGTGGTTCATTGTTTGAAGGTGTGACAACACTACTTATTGCGGTCCAATTTTATGGTGAAGACAGATAACATAATATTTAGTCATTTATTCACCCAAGCAAAGCTCACAACGAAACAAGCCTGATGGCAGGAATTCTTGGCCATATTTGATTTCACCTTTGAGCATTGAGCATAAGTCGGGGATGACTAATCAAGAGGTCGATGCTTTGAGTCATAAGACGAAGTTGGCCACTCTTCGGTTGGTTGCCCTATGGTAGTTGGTAGGGTGACCTGGGACATCAAATAGTTGATTAAAGAGAACTTAAAAGTAAACCCTCAAGCTACTACCATCATAAGACTAGCAGAAGAAGGCAAATTAAAGTTCTTTTAAGTTAAGGGCGAACTACTCATAACAGAGAGGCCATGGATGTATGTCCCTAGAACTGAGGAGTTGAGGCGAAAATTGATGAAAGAGTGCTATGACACCCTTTGGGTGGGTCACCCAGGTTGGAAGCCCACATTTGCCTTGTTACATTATTTGCCCCATAAGTGGCAAGATGTGAGGGACTACACAAAAACATGCCTCATTCGCCAATAGGACAAGATTGAGAAGCAGAAGTAAGTTAGGTTGTTAGAACCTTTATCCGTTCTTGTAAGGCCTTAGGAAAGCATTTCATTGAACTTTATAACCAACATTCCCAAAGTTCATGAGCTTGGTGTTATTTTAGAGGTGATAGATCATTTTTCCAAGTATTCTACTTTCATCCCAGCCCCAAAGCATTGTAATATGAAAGAGAGAGCCTGATTGATTTTCAAGCATGTAGTGAAGTATTGGGGTGTACCCTAAAGTATCGTTAGTGACAGAGACACCAGATTCACAGGGGCCTTTTGAAGAGAACTCTTTATGATATTAGGGTCAGAGCTCAACATCTCTTCGAGCTATCATCCACAAACTGATAATGACACACCCGGACCTAGCACGACTTTTTCGTACGAACGGAATAGTGCAAGATTATGTAACAATTAAACAATATGTCGGTCCGGCTGTGTCAAGTCAGAAGAGAAGTCAAGCTTAAGGTAAGAAGGAGTGGGAAGATGAGATTTGTGACCATGCATGGAAACACTAAAGTGGACTTCTTTAAGTCCATAGCCAATGGATTGGACGTCCATTGGTGAATTGGTCGGTGGATCGAGCCAAGGATTAAAGTTTTGAGAGGTTTAAAAGAGAAGAGAAAGTCTGGCCCGGGGCCCGAGTAGACCCGGTGTCGGGCTCCCTTATAAATAGGGGGAGGCCGAGCCTCTCCCCCTTATTTCCTCTCTTTCTCTCTTCTCTCATTTCTCTTTTCTCTCAACTGCTTCTTTGGAGCAATTTTGGACTTTTGGCCGATCCGGATAAACCGACCTCAAGTTCAAGGCGAGATCTTGGTAAGCTATTCTTAACTCCTTGATCTTCGTTTTATTAAGTTTTCACGCATCTCCATGCATTGGTCTAGGAGAGATCCAAGCTCAAAGTTAATTTCAGCTTTTTGTTAGATTTTAAGTTTAGATTTGAAATCTAGGAACTTTGAGCTTGTGATTCTCGTTTCTGGTCCGGTAAACGCATCGTGGGAGGTGAGAGGAACCTCCATCTTATATTTCATGACGATCGGTGGACTGAGGGGCTCAAAAACCGAGGAAATGCCTCGACTTGGGCCAGTCCCGCGCGGGACATGGCCATTTTGGCCCAAACCGCGCAGGTGGGCCATTTTGGGCCCAATCCAAGGGAATGGGCTTTCCTAACCAAATTTCAGGCCAGCCCTAACCCAGCCACGTGGGGGGGCCTGCCTGGCCCAGATCAGGGCTGGGCTGGGCCTTACGGGCCCAGCCCAAGTGTGGGGCCACGGGTTTCCAGGGGCATTTTTGTAATTTTTCATCTAGTGTCCAATTTTTACCCCGGAACCTCCCAGACACTTTTCTAAGCCCCGAATCACATACAAGCTCAATCTTAGGTCATGTTAGAGCCTCATAGGTGCATTCATATATTCAATTATGAATGCTAATTTATATTTCCGTGTATTAGTACTCCCGTTGAATCGAGTGCGGTGATGCTCCGGAGATTAAGCTACATGGAGCGCTTGGGAGTATACGAATCTCCCAATACTGTGAGTGGCTTAGATTTCTTTGTTTAGCCATTGGAGAAAATGATTTTCAAAAATACTTTTCAAAAGGTTTTGGGATACGGGAAATCCACACACACACAATTGTTTGTGATATACCCACATAGAGAGTGGGATGTTTTCAAAAGAAATATAAATACTTATGTGTGTGTGTTTATATATATTTTAAATATGTATGTTATATATATATATTTGAAATATTATTATTATGATTATTGATGGTACGATGCCCTTGGAGAAAAGTGATTGAGAGGGTTCCTCGGGGCTCCAATTTGCGGAGCGTGGACCGAGTTTGAGAGCATGCATGATACTTATCCGAGGACCGCCTATCGAGGGGCACGGTGAGTCAAGCCTGGTTGGTAAAGGCGCGTAGGGAAACTCGCCAGGGCTCCAGTTCACTGTGTTCCACCACAGTGAGGCACCACCGAGGGAACGGGTTAGAGAAAGAGAAATGAGAAAATGTTTTAGAAAGAAAAGAGATAGCCCTCGGTGCAGTAAGGCATAAAACGACCGACGGGTCGCGCCTTCAGTGTGATAGAGATGCCAGCCCATATTGTGTATATTTATTTATTTAAAATGTTTTTAAAAAAAGTTCTTGGTTAGAGAAGTAAAGAGGAGATTTTAAAAAGAAAAATATTTATTTATTATTATTTTAGTTTGGATTTCCCTTATTTGCCCTAACCCCGATGAAGATTCATAGAACTTCTGTCACTCACCTGTATCCAATATGGATAGATGCAGATCCGCGTATGGAGTCAGCAAATAGATCGGAGGCTCACTAGGAGACGTTGGTGGCTTAGGTTTAGCAGTTTCCGTTGCGTAATTATTCTTCTAAATTAATCCACTGGTGTGGCTTATAAATTAAATATTTTATTAAATGATTTCTAATTAAAATTTTACTTTTGATTTGCAGCGATGATATCCATTTCAATCCCTTGCGGTGCCTCAGATGCATGGCTGCAGACACGTACTTCGAGGTAGCGCAACGGTTGCCATGTGGCCGATTCAGGCAGGTCGGGGCGTGACAATTTGATTGGTATCAGAGCGTTTAAAAGATTCTGATGATTTTCAAAAACTATAGAGTATTTTCAAAGCGTTTTCAACTTCAACGTATTTTCAAAATGTTTTCAAAGCCAGTGGATTAAATAGGTTTCGAACTCTATTATTCGAGTATATAGTTGCTCGAAAGTGTCAAAAATGATCGAATCTATTCTTAGAATACCTTCTTTAGCAGCAAGCCACCATATAGAGATCTCGAGTGTGGTCTTAAGTGAGAAGACATCACGACCACCTTTTTCCTCGAGATTCATGCAAGCAAGGCACGTTTTCCAAAAAACTCCCCAAATCCAAATCTTCGACTTTTAATGTTCCTCCTACTCGACAGCCCAACTGTGCAAGGGATGGTATTTCCCTTAAGATGACGAGATAGGTGATATCTTGTCTATTTCTCCTTGGTAGCCTAGTTAGGGGCTTACCAGTGGTGAAATTGGTTCGATGCCTATAACTTTCGATGTTCAATCTTTGAAGTTGTGAACATCGAGACTCGCTAGTAAAACAGCGAGTTTGAAGCGTAAATTAGATGCGTTGCCCCAATTCTTTACACTAGTGACATGTACGAGTTGGGAGGATATGATGCGACTAGAACAAGGCAAAGGGCCAAGATGGGGCGTAACGTGCGTGAACGCTATCCTCACTTCTCTCGTTTTCTACACCATTGGTGTGTAGCCTAGAAGAGAGAGTTGGGTTAGGATTGACGAATTGGAGGAGTCAACCACGGAGGATGTGGTTGACCCAAACTCTCAGGACGTGAGATGAAGCATCCAAGCAACCAAATGAAGGATCGAGGAGGACCTCACAAAGCATCAAATGGAGATGAAGTGAAGCAATTGCCGAAGAGCCCACAGGTTGGCAAGTCTGGTGGGACAAGCCCACGGATTACCTAGATGATGCTTCGGGGAATGAGCATGAAGTGAGAGAAGTGGCAGCAAGGGCTAGCTGACTTTTGTTGTACTTACATAGTGGTGTGTAAGTGGTGAAAGAGAGGGGGGTATTGATGGACGAAGGAGAGTTCGTCTAAAGTCAATCAAGGAGAAGCATCCAAGGAAATTGGAAGAGAAAGAGTGAGCCCAAGATCTAAAAAAGTGAGATATGGGAAGATCATTTGAGGAGGTGAAACGATTGATAAGAGAAAACCCTAAAGGATTCAAGGATGGCAAAAAGAAAGAGTAAGGAAAAAGGAATAAGAGGGAAGCCATTCTTGGGAAATAATGAGAAGGAATAAGGTAAGAATGAGAAGATGGAGAATGAGGAAAGAATGAAAAGAGATCACATCCAAGTGGTCAACGAGTAATACGTCCGTTACTACTTGTCCGACCATTGGATACCAATGTGAAGAAGGATAATGGAAGAAGAGAAGAGAAAGGAAATGAAGATGGAGTAAATGGAATAAGGAGAAGGATAGGTTGGAACCTCCATTTCTAAGTGGATTAAGGGTGACGAACCCCTTATTAATTGATGAATAATGAGAGTAAGGAGGAGGAGACCTCCAAAGGATAATAAGAAATGATCTTAATGAAGTCAATGGAAAGTAAGCAAGCGAAGAAAGAGTGTGATGCACTGCAATGATGACAATGCCTGCATGCATGCTAATGGAAGGCACGAAGAGAATTTCCTCTAGTATTGTGAAAACATCACCAGGAGGAACTGGTGAGAAAGAAGAAGAGGAAAGGAGAAGGAACACGAACCCTTAATCAAAGGATAAAGAAATGTCATGATGTAGTGCGGAGGCTTTCTTAATGAAGGAAGAAAGCTTGAAAATCCTAGGTAAAAGAAGATCCTAGGCTAATAAAAGAGAACAAGGCTTAGAAGAAAGAAAGACTTAGTTCAGTTGGTGAACTAGGTATAAGCTGATTAGGAATAGAGCCTTAAAAGAAGAAAAGTATAACATATCACTAGAAAACTTTAACTTTAATTAGCAATAATATCATAATGAACCATAGGTTAATAACCCCAAATAACTTACCAGGATTAGCAAAAGAATAAGACTAGGAAATTAGGATTAGAGACGAAACTTAGATAGATAACCTAGGAATAGGTTAAAGGAAGTGAATAAAATGGAATTAAAAAGAAGTCTAGAAAGAAGACTAATAAAGATCCAGTGAAAGAAAGTGAAGAAAAGACTTAGAAACGGATGTTAGCTAAAGAAAGTCGAGCATAATGAACCCCGAACTTGAGTCAGGCTAAGGCACTACATCCTAAAATGAATAAGTCAAAGAAAAGAAATGAATAAACAAGGATTATTGGAGGCCAGAACTGAAGAGTAAAAAGGGGTCAAAGATATAAATTGTTAAAGGAAGAGGAAACCCCTGACTACTTGTTTGTGAAAGAGGTGAACAAAAAGGTTAAATTTGTAAATTGGTGAAAAGAAGGGAAAGGAAAACCCTAATTAGTTGATGATAAAAGAAGAGATAAAGAGATTAGATAGAAAGAAAAATTGAAGAAAACATAAGAGAAGAAGCACTCGAAGGAAACAAGTGAATGGGGTAATTGTATTTTAATGGATGATATCAATAAAGAATGAATGAAAGAGAAGAAGAGAGAAATAAAGAAAAAGGATATGTAAGGATATGAAATCATGATAGAGTAAAAAAAGGTGAAAGAATGATGATAATGAGGAAATGATAATGATGATAATAATGGTAATAATAATGATAATGAAGATTTGAAGAATAATCAAACCCAGTAATGAGGAAAGTGTATCGACCTAAGTAAGAGTCAAAGAAATGAATGATAACACGATTATCATTACTGGGTTTGATTATCGTTGGATTCCCTCACTGGTTAAGGTATCTATCACCAACCATCTAGGGCTATCCTTCTGGCCCTCAAGTGGTATGGTAAGCCTTGTGGATTAATACAAATCATGTTGCCTTTTTGTTTAGCTATATTGCCTTGTTGCCTTAATGTAATACATGATGCTAATAATAATAAACCAATTTTTCCTCGGTGCTAGATAAGGGTTACCATGCTAGTTTGGCTATGCCTCAAGGGCGATCTTTATGGCTAGTGATGCTAACTTGTGGCTTGTTGTGTGCTTGCTCAAATTCAAGCAAATTCTTGGTTGACTTGTTTGGGAGAGCCCATCCAAGTGTCGCACGGTCAAGATAGAGATCGAGTGCAAGGCTTGCCTGTGACACTAAGCATCTCCGTATTGTCTTGCAAATATTTAGAGAACACTAATTATTTGCCAAACTATCCAAATGTCAGTTTTGGCTATAGCAAGTAACTTTCTTGGGGCATGTAGTGACAAAGGAAGGTATTTTTATGGATAGAAGCAAAGTTGAAGCAATTCTCAATTGGGAACAACTTAGAAACGCCATCGAGATTCGCAACTTTCATTGTTTGGCGAGCTACTATTGGAGATTTGTTAGAGAATTTTTTATATTAGCTATACCACTAATTTGTTTAACTCTCAAGGGAGTTAAGTTTCAGTGGGATGAATGGTGTGAAGCAAGTTTTCAAAAGCTCAAACAGTGTTTGACTTCAGCTATAGTGTTGACTTGCCAATCATTGGCAAAGGTTATACAGTCTACACGTATACATTAAGACAAGATCTAGGTTGTGTCCTTATGCAAGATGGGAAAGTGGTTGCCTATGCTCCTCGTCAGTTGATAAAGCATGAGGGAAATTATCTTGTGCATGACTTGGAGTTGGCTGTCATAATCTTTGCACTTAAATTTTGGAGCATTATTTATATGGGGAAACATGTCACATTTACACCGACAATAAGAGTTTGAGGCACTTTATGTCATAGAGGGAGCTAAACATACAGCAAAGGCAGTGGCTTGATTTATAATTAGGTTATAGATTATCACCCAGGCAAAGCCAATATAGTGGCTGATGCTTTGAGCTGAAAGGCGTCTTCTTCCACTCATTTGGCGATCATGAAAACTTGTTATATGCTGCTGTTTGTTGGAATTCAGATAACTAGTGCCAACCTGGGAGTTGGACATGGTAGTGCGTTGATCGCTCAATTCATTGTTCGACCCCTTCTTGATTGAGCAAATTCACATCATGCAATTCAATGATGTAAAATTTATGGAAAAAGTAGAAAAGTTGCAAAGAGTTAGGCAACTTGAATTTCGAGTGAAACATGATGGAGTTTTGCTCTACCAAGATACAGTTTGTGTTCCCAATGATACAGGTTACATAATGCAATCATGGAGAAAGCTTGCTCCTTTGAATTTGCGATGCAACCTAGAAATGATGCACCAAACCATCAAAGATAACTATTGGTGGCCTGGTATGTAAAAAGAGATTGTGGAGTATGTAGCAAGATGTTTGACTTGTCAGCAAGTGAAGGCAAAACATCAGAAGCCTAATGGCATGTTGTAGTTTTGCTTATTTTTTAATAGAAATGGCAAAAGATTACTATGGACTTTGTGTCTGGTTTGTCTTGTACACCGAAAGGGCATGATGCGGTGATTGTCGACAAACTCACCAAATTTGCACACTTTCTAGTAATGAAGATGACATGGAATTCTAAGTGGTTGGCTCAATTGTATATTGATAAACTGGTGATAATCCATGGTATTCTTATGTTTATTACCTCAGATCTAGATCCCAAACTATAATCTCAATTCTAGATAAGGCTGCAACAGGAAATGGAAACAAAGTTAAATTTCAGTACTACTTTTCGTCTCCAGACTAATAGGCAATTTGAAAAAACAATTCAGATTTTTGAGGACATGTTGTGTGCCTATACAATTAACTTTCAAGGAAGTTGGGACACGTATTTATCTTTGGCAAAATTTGCTTACAACAATAGTTATCACTTTAGCATTGGCATGGCACCTTATAAGGCTTTGTATGGGAGAAAGTGCTGAACCCCACTTTGTTAGGATAAAGGGAAAGAAATGCATATGCTTAGTAATGAAATTGTGGAAGTCACTATGGAAAAGGTGAAAATAATTCAAAACTGGTTAACTACAGCTTAAGACTAGCAAAACGTATATTTGCCCTTGGAAGGGTGTAATTCGTTTTCGCAAGGCAAGGAAGCTCAACCCAAGGTATATTGGCCCTTTCCTTATCATTGAAAGAATTGGTGCTGCAGCATACTGATTGCAATTAGCTTTAAAGTTAGAGAGGATTCATGATGTGCTTCACATTTCAATGTTGAAGAAGTATGTATCGAACCCTTCTCACATCTTTGAAGCTCTTTCAATCAACCTTGATCGAGGATTGAACTTTAAAGTTAAGCTTGTAACAATCTTGGATCATCAAGAGTGATCCTTAAAGAATAAATGGATTCCTTTAGTTAATGTCTTGTGGAGAAGTGCTGAAGTTGAAGAATAGACTTGGTAACCCGAAGATGAGATGCAGCGAAACTATCCCTACTTGTTTCCTACTATTTCTTAAATTTTGAGGACAAAATTTTTGTAAAGTGGGGAGAGTTGTTAACCCCAACCCAATGTAAATTTGTATTTAAGCTCCCAATGTGTAAATTGTTGAAGTTGTGGGGTGAAATTTAGATTTTTCTAAATTGTAGTTTGAACTAAATTGAAGAAAAATCTTAAGTTGGGTGCCAAATTGAAACAATAGAGATGTAGAAGGCTAAAAAAAGAGATTTCACAAGGGGTATATAAAGGCCAAGTTTTTGTTGAAATGTATTTCAGCTCTTCCTCCTCTCTTCTAATTCATTTTCTCTCTCATAACCTCATTTTTGTACTCCAATCTTCTCTCTTCAATTTCTCACTCAAATCAAAGCAAAATTTAACATGCAAATACTCCTTTTCACTTAATTTTTCAAGCTCTATCAATTAGTGTTAGTCTTTTTTATCGAAAGTGGCTGAGTGAAGCTCGGTGGGCAAGCAAGCATTTTGGGTCTTTTTGAGACTTGGTAAAAATCTATCCTTTTTTGAGTTAAGCCCTTAAGGTATGTGAATGAGCTATTAAAGTGCTTTTAAACAACCTAATTGCATGTTAAATTCATGGAGAAATGGCTAAGTTTGAAGATTTTGAAGCATTTTAGTTCATGTTTAGATTTTAAGTTAGATTAATTGTTGAATTGTTTATTGTGGTTGTTGTGAAGGAAGTATGTTGATTATTGAAGCCTTAAACGGCTATAGAAAAGATTAGAAATGTAAAATTTGGTGTTTGACAAGTGAAGGATGGCTGAGGGGCCATCGTACACTATGGTAGAGGGTGGTCCAATGCCAGACTAAGCTAGAAGAGCTGCCTAAGTTCACTTGGGTTTGAATTAGAAAGGAATAGGAATCGAACAGAACCAGCATTCTTAGTGTATAAGTTAGGCGTTTTGTTAAAATAGAGACTCTAAAAAATATTACAAGTCATCCCATTATTGCCCAAGAAGTCTAATGAACTGGCACCAAAAGTGGTTAAAAGGAATTTAACCATAAAGCTAGCTGGCCTTGTCATCTAGCGCTGACACTACCCATGACCGGCATCGAACTTAGCCATTGACTGTCTAGAGTTGATCGTTGATGGGTAGTTTACTCAAGGGTTGACTTTTCCAAATTACCCCAAATCGATCTTGGTTTAACCTAAAACCTTTCCTAGGTCTAATGAAACCCTACTTGGGCTAATAGAGTTTGTGTTTGTATATTTTTGGATTTAAAATGATTTCTAATTAACTTTTCAAAATAATTAGGAACATAGGCAAGAGATTATGGCAAGGCTCATAATGTACATTGGACTAGCACGGAAGTATACTATTCTCCTAATCCGTGAGCAGTTTGGTCCCAATGTTTGGTGACATTGATGGCAAAGTATTCTATCTGTTTTTAAGATAAATGTTTTAACTGTCTTAGGGTACAGTTATTCACAGCACAAGCATACAATTTTTAAAATCTAGGCCACTTATAATACTGGGAGGTTCATATACTTACAAAAACTCCACGATGATTGATTTTCAGAGCATTGCCATGCTTAATCATCGAAAAACCCTAATACATAAGGAAACACATTAGAAATCCAATTCAAACTTACCTTAATGTTTTCGGGGCTCTAAGATGCTCAAAATTTAAGCTTTGGAAGTGATTTAGGGGTGAGGAAAGGTTCGGGAAAGTTTTGGGTCAAAAGCAGACTTTTTGTGCAAAATTACAAAAATGCCTTCGATGGCCAAGGCCAAGTTTCATGCGGGAGTAACCAAGTCCTATGCCGAACTTGATCTAGGGGTCCATATTGGCTTTAAACTTCGACTACCGCATAGGTTTGGCATGGTCCTATGTGGGAGTTAAGTTAGAAACCTTAAAATTGGGTTTCTCTACATTTTTCGACCCCATTTCATCCCTGTTTCTCCATGGATTGAACCACAAATCAAGACACACAATCCACACATCATCTACAACAAGATTATAGCTTTAAATTCCAAAACCAATAGCTTAAATTTCTCAAAAATCAAATCTAATCTTAATTTAACCCGAAAAGATAAACTTAACTTTAAACCTAGATTTCACCTAAACCAAAGTATGGATATATGCGAAGCAAATAGGCAAATTAAAGTTTAGGTGAGTAGAATAATATATTAGAAACTCGGCTTAATTCAACAATTAGATTATCTGGATTGGCCAAAGCTCAAAAATGCCCGTTTTTGCTCATTTGCTTTAATCCTTGAGATTTCTTGGTTTTCTTTGCAGATCTTTGCTTAAGGCGGTAGGATGATTGTTTAGAAATGTTCATAGGTGAGTTTAAATGACACACCCGGACCTAATCCAACTTTTTCGTACAAACGGAATAATATAAGACAGCATATTAACTCAATAATACGTCGGTCCGGATGTGTTAGATGAAGAAAAGAAGTGGAAATTAGGATAAGACAGAGTTGGAAGATGAGATAAGTGACCATGCATGGAAGTGCTAATTGGACTTTCTTAAGTCCATAGCCAATGGATTGGATATCCATCGGTGAATTGATCGGTGGATTAGGCCAAAGATCGAGTTTAGGAGACATTGAAAAGAGGGAATAAAGTCTGGACCGGGGTTCGAGTAGGCCCGACGTCGAGCTTGCCTATAAATAGGGGAAGTTAAGCTCTCCCCCTCATTTCTCTCTTCTCTCTCTCTTCCTCTATTCTCTTTTGCTCTCTCAGAGCAATTTCGAACTTTTTACCGATCCGGACAAACTGACCGTCAAATCAAGGTGAGATCTTGATATGTTATCCTACTCACCTTAATCTACATTTTACTTCATTTCACGTATTTCCATGCATCAGTCTAGGAGAGATTTAAGCTCAAAGTTGGGTTTAGTTTTTTAGCTGGATTTTAATTTAGATTTGAGATTTAGGAACTCTGAACTTGTGATTCTCGTTTTTCTTTTAGTAAATCTGTTGTGGACCACGTGAGGATCACCAGTCCAAGTTAGCGCATCAAAAGGACGAAAAATGGGCATGAAAATCGATGAGAGAGGTCGGTTCTAGAGCTCTCTGTCCGTCTCCCATGCGGGAGTGGGCTGTAACCAAGTGCGGCACGGGACTTGGCCCAACCCTGTGCCGGACTCTGCCTAGTCCGCATAGGAGCCCATTGGGGCATTTTTGAATTTTTCATCATGTGTCCAATTTTGACCCCGAACCTTCCCATACACTTTTCTAAGCCCCGAAATACATCCAAACACCATCTTAGGTCATGCTAGAGCCTCATAGGTGCATTCATAGTTTGATTATGAATGCTAACACAAATTTTCGTGTATTAGAGTTCCGGATGATCGAGTGTGACGATGCTCCAGAGACTTATCTACGTGGATTATTTGGGAGTGTACGAACCTCCCAACACTGTGGGTGGCTTAGATTTCATTGCTCAACCACTGGGTTAAACTTTTTTAAATATAAAATGATTTTCAAAGGTTTTAAGACACAGGGAATCCACCACCACACACACACTTATTTGGTGATATACCCACGTAGAGAATGTGATGTTTTCAAAGAAAATATAAAGATTTATGTGTGTGTGTTTATGTTTATATTTATATGTTTTACATATATATATGTTTTATATATGTATATATATATATATGATATTTGATGCGGATGGGAGGAGATGAGCAACTGAGTGGACCTCGGTGCTCCGATGAGAGGGAACAAATAGACCGAGAAAGACATGCATGCAACCAAGTAGTTGTGGATCGCCTATCAAGAGGCACAATGAGTGTGAGACCCTGGAAGAGGCGTGTAGTGAAACTCGCCAGGGCTCGATGTAACTATGTTCGACCCACAACGATTGGCACCACCGAGGGAACAGCCTAGAGAAAGAAAAATATGAAAATATTTTAAAAAGAAAAAAGATAGCCCTCGGTGCAGTAAGGCATACGATCGGTGGGTCGAGCCTTCAGTATGTTTGAGGCCAGCCCATTTTAGTTACAGATTTGGTTAAATGGTTTTAAATTAAATTCTCACCTTGAGAATTTGAAAAGAGATTTTGAAAATAAAAATATTTACTTTATTATTATGTTTTGGATTACCCATATTTCCCTAACCCCTAATGGAGATTCATTGAATCTCTGTCACTCACTTGTATCCAATGTGGATGTATGTAGACCCGCATGCGAGGATAGTAGATGGGTCAGAGGCTCACCTGGAGGCGTTGGTGGCTCAGAAGTAGTAGTTTCCGCTATGTAGGTTTTCTTTTAAATAAATCCACTGGTACTTCTTTTATAGTTATTATTTTTTATATGATTTCTAATAAAATTTTAGTATTGTTTTGCATCAATGATATCTATTTCTATGCCTTTCGTTGCTTCAGATGCGAGATCGACTGATATGTATTTCGAGGTAGTAGAGTGGTTGCCACGTGGCCGAGCATCTAAGTCGAGGCATGACATTAAAGGTGGTTTATAGTGGTGGTTTGGTGGTTAGTGTAGAGAAAAAGAGATGAAGAAGAAAAGAGAGAAAAAAGAGAAATGGGATGTTTGGGTCCTGCACCAGACCTCCCTTTCTTTCTCTCTTCTTCTTCGATTCTCCTCTTTCTACCCAATTCTCTTATCTCTTATGCTATTGGGCCCCACATTCATCGATTATATTTTTAAAGGAAGTTTGGCTTATGCCTATTAATTTCCATGCTTTGGCAATTATCTCATCTTTCAATTCCGCCTAGCCATATCCTTAATATCAATTTAAAATCTCCAATAGACTCCCGAGTACTCTTGATAGTAATCATACTTAATTACACTTATATTAATATTCTTAATTATATGTCACACCTTAGACCTCAATATCATTTAGGTTTACTTAATCACCTCTATCATCCACATCAAAGTTCAAATTCTCTCTGGACAAATACATCTTTATACCAATTCATCATTTTCTACTATTCCGATTGTACTAAAGGTACTAAAAAAGTTCCATGCGTGTCATTATTTGTCACAATCTATGTAGATTAAGTCCTAATTTGCAGCAATTAAAAAGTAGATCCTTAAATGAGAATACCACTAAACATTAATCCTAATTTGATTGTTTAGCCTTTTTGACAATTCTTTAGTGACGGCAATATGTAGAGGTGCCAAAGTGAGATCGAACTAGAAAAACCTGCCCAAATAGCCCAAACCTAAACCCAACTGGAGCTCAGTTAACCAAAAAAGTCAACCACCCAAACCTGAAAAAAATCCAACCCTAAATGGCTCGATCTCCAAAAAAACTCAAATTTGAAACAATCCAAACCCTAAATTACTCAAACGTGAAACTGTTCGAACCCAAAAATACTTGAACTTAGAAATGTCCAACCAAAGCCTGATTTGAACCCAAACCTGAAATAACCCAAATTAATACTAAAAGTTTAAATAATAGAATTTGTAATTAAATAACTTGTTAAATACAACTTTAGTTGAAAATTTATTGTAAATTTTTAAATATTTTTATTTTAATCATACAATTTAGTAAACAAATAATCCTCCAACTTCTTTTCATTTTAATCATACAATTGAGTAAAATCTTTTTATTTTAGCCAATTCAATAGTCATACTTAATAAAAGTTAAAACTAAGCCAACCAACCCATCTTGATGCCATTTCCATGTTATAAATTTATAATGTTACCTTCATCTTAATTATTATTTTTCTAGAAATTTCAATTTTAACTTACAAGAATCAAAAGTTAATATTATCTTATCATTTTTTATTCTAATGGACATATGTCTTACTTTCAAATCTAACTATTTACTATTTATTTAATGTGAATGTCTAATGTGTTACGTGTACGATATGTTTTTATTGATATATACTAATTTATGTAATGTGTATGGTATTTACTTAATCTTTTATATATATATACATATAATATGTTCTTTAAATCTAATTATTTTCAATTATTCATTGATCATTAATTTATTACTAAATTAATGTAATGTTATGGGTATGGATCTTATTCTTAATTTATTCTGTTGTGTATGTCTTATTCTAATTTAATCATTTACCCAATTCACAATTTATGACTAATGAGTAATAACAATGTAAATAGATCTTAGCCTTTATATGTATGTATGTATGTATGTATGTATGTATGTATGTATGTATGTATGTATGCATGCATGCATGCATGCATGTATGTTATGAATACATAATTTTTTATACTATAAAGTAGTTTTTTTAGTTAATAATAATACTACTCTTTTTTTCATTTTTTTATATATATTAGTTTATACTACTTTATATACATGATTAAATACAAAAAGTATAGTAAATAAAAAATAATTAACCTTTTGGATTTAAAATTTTGAAAATTTCATTTATATGAAATAATTTTTCACATAAAATCTAAAAAAGTATGGAACCTGTCTAAACTTCAGTCCGAACCTAAATTAATCTAATCCGAAAATAATTCGAATCCAATAATACCTTAACCAAAATGTTCCGTACCTGTAATGACTCGAATCTAAAGTGATCCGAACCTACTATAGACAAACCCAAATGACTTAAATCCAAAATGACCCAATACGAAACCGTCCAATCCTCCCGTTTGCTGCGTCTAACAACATGGGTACATGGGTGGGTTAAGTTGGCACGGCATGGGAAAATGAGCACTTTTTGGCATTGTAGCGAGTGAGGTCATCTTGTCTTGGTTATTAAATAAAACCATATGGCACGGTCCACATAAGGGAGGTCAGGCCTTGGCGGGGTAAGCCGACTGGATTGGGCTAGGCATGGTTGATGGCTCGAGCATTATTATTATTTTTTTTTGCCAAACAACAACTTGTCATTTTATTGCAATGAAAGAATTGCACCATAAACAGATTTACAAAGTCAAAGTCATGTGGAGATTGAGAAACAGATTCTAGCTCTCACTCCCTAAGGCTACCCATTTTTTAGTCAACAAAGTGGTGGTGCAGGTACCCCATCCTTATCACAAATTGATGAATAAAAGGGGATCAAGTAATTGACACAAAAGATTTGAATATTGACAATTATAAGGGTTGGTCAATTTGAATTTTTTTGAACTTCTTTATTTTTTATTTTAATAATTTTATTAACTCGATGATGGAATGGCTATTTGGTTTTATTCTTAGGTACTTGAAAATAATCCTTTAGTTATTTTTGTTCTTATACTAAATACTATTAAATTTCTTTCTTTAATTTGTTCTTGTCTCATTTTAATTATTCATAATTGATTTTTTTCATTTCTTAAAAAAAAATTTGATTATACGTAATATAAATTATTTAACTTCAACTTGAATAAATTATTATACTTCAATTTCTTTTAATATCACATTGAACTTCTCATTTAATTTTGTTAATTTTGAAACAAAAATTAATAATAAGATAATCACATTGAACTTGATAAAGCTTGCATCAACCTTTCAAAGCAACGTGAAACAATACGTCTAAGTAGTTGACTCCTGGAGCCTTCCATTGTCGTAAAAATGGAATCTTCCTTTGTCCATGTCTACTGTTTACCCCGTGCGCTGGCGTAGGACATCATTCGTGCTAATTATATCAGAAATACCTGCATGAAATGTTAATTTAGGCTCAAATTTTGGGATCTGATGATAACTTGTATGAGGTTGATTTGGCTTAATTCATCGGCTTTAACTTGTGTTTAGGATTTTAATCTTTGACATTTTCCAAGTGTAGCTGATATTGAATCAGATCGATTTATTTCCTATTTTGCTGATCTCTGTTTATGGAGTAACACAATAAGGCTTCCTAACTTTAACTATGTTGCCAAAGTGTTGTAGCCGCCAGCATTTACTTTTGGGTAGTTTCATAAGCATGTCTTCTGAAATAGTATTCAAAATTGGTGGCCAGATAAATCGAGACAATTGGAAACTTCCGGGCTATGTTGTAAGTAAAGTGCAAACTTGATGCTCCAGAGACTGAATAAACAAATACATTTTGTTAGCTAGAGAATAAACAAAGGCTTGAACGACTTCTTCCCGTCTTTCCGTCTTCATTCGACGACGTCGTTGGAAATTTGTGGAAATTTTCAGCGGGGAAAGTGTGGAAAAGTTGTAACTTGAACACCAAGTCACAAACGGTATCCACATATCCTCTCAGTATAAATAGAGCAAGCTAAGGCAGTCATCAGAACACTTAAACATTAGAAAATGGCTATGATGATGTGGTCTCATTTAGGCTCAACCATGGCAAGTTTGATGTTCATTTATGCCATGGTCAAACAGTTCTTCCCTCACCACCTTCAAAACTATCTTGAAAAATACTTTAGAAAACTGGTGAGTTTTGCATATCCTTATGTTGAGATCACCTTCGATGAATTCACCGGAGAAAGAATGAGGCGTAGCGAAGCCTACTCTGCAATTAAAACTTACCTCAGTGGCAAGTCCTCTTCCTCTGCTAAGCGACTCAAGGCTGATGTTATGAAAGATAGCCAGTCTGTGGTTCTTAGCATGGATTATAATGAGGAAGTCACTGACGAGTTTCAAGGGGCTAAGATTTGGTGGTCTGCAAGGAGAACAATTCCAAGATCGCAGCGAATTTCATGGTATCCTGATGATGATGAAAAGAAGTTTTACAAGCTCACAGTCCACAAAAGCCACAGAGAACTCATCACTGGATCTTATATTAGCCATGTGTTAAAAGAAGGAAAGGAGATTGCAACAAAGAACCGGCAGCGAAAGCTCTACTCTAACAATCCTAGTAATAATTGGTATGGATACAATAGAAGCAAGTGGAGTAATGTAGTGTTTGAGCATCCTGCAACATTTGATACTTTGGCAATGGACGCAAAACTGAAAGAGGATATCAAGAAGGATCTCATCAAGTTCAGCAACGGGAACGATTACTACGCCAGGATCGGGAAGGCTTGGAAGCGTGGATATCTCCTTTACGGTCCTCCAGGCACTGGAAAATCCACTATGATTGCTGCCATGGCTAATCTCTTGGATTATGATGTTTATGATCTTGAACTTACGGCAGTCAAGGACAACACGGAGTTGAGAAGGCTTTTAATTGATACGTCGAACAAGTCGATTGTAGTGATCGAGGATATTGATTGCTCTCTTGAGCTTACCGGCCAAAGAGAGAAGAAGAAAAAGGGGAAAGACAGCAATGAAAAAGAGTTGGACCGTGTTGCAAAAAAGGCAAAGGAAGAGGAGAAAACAGAGAGTAAAGTTACTTTGTCAGGGCTTTTGAATTGTATTGATGGACTTTGGTCAGCTTGTGGGGGTGAAAGAATCATTGTTTTTACTACTAATCATGTGGAAAAGCTTGATCCAGCTTTGATAAGGAAAGGAAGAATGGACAGGCACATAGAAATGTCCTATTGCTGCTTTGATGCTTTCAAAGTGTTGGCAAAGAATTACTTGGAGATTGAATCTCATCCATTGTTCGGAGAAATTGAAACATTGTTGTGCGAAACAAAAATGACTCCTGCAGATGTTGCAGAGAATTTGATGCCAAAGTCAGATTATGACAAGGTGGAGACTTGTTTAAATAGGCTGACTGAAGCTCTTAAGGGTGCAAAGGCCGAGGAAGAAGCTCGTATAAAGGTGGATAAGGAAGAAAAAGAGAAGCAACAATCTGAGAAAGAAGAGAAGGACAAGGAACAATCTCCTAAGGATGCCAAAGAAGATGAAACATCGACCAAAGAAGTAAAGAAGAATGGAGTGGCGGGCAAAGAAGTGAAAGAAAATGGTGTCGTCCATTAATCCATGGTGCTGGGATTGCAGTCCTCGTTGCTTTTAATATTGCTGTTAGTTGCATTGTCTATAGGTGTTCACGTTGCTCTAATTTGTACTGTATTTGATTGTCCAAATAAGCACTCTCAGCAGGTTAATTTGGCTTGTACATATGTTTGATTTAGTAAATTGTCATCACTTAATATAGTAAGGCAATAATAATATTTGTAGTTCTTGTCAGATGAAGTTCAGTCTGTATGAGTATAACCCCACTGCGTCAACAACACGAAGTTAATAACGTTACTAAAAAGCAGTATGGAATTATTTTGGAAATTGTTGTTAAGATTCCTCGGTGGAGGGAAAGAAACAATGTAGTAAAAATACAATACCAAAACGTTTCCATTGTTTCATGTTGATTTTCCAAACACTGAAAATGAAAACTGTTTCCAGAAAATGAAAGTGTTTTTCTTTTTAGACCAAACAGACAGTAAAATCTTTCATGGCAACCTGCACCCAATTTTCCTTCTATGGTTTTGATCTGTGTGTGTTCCCTCAACAAAGTAAGATTATGGGGTTTCTTTTTTAAGTTTGTTTGAGTTTATTCTCAAGATTTGTTTTATTTCTGCACTGTTGCAAGTCATAATTTAGAATAGTGCGTTCTGATTTTCCATCTAATTCTGTATAAATATGGGCTGTTGGCTGAAGATCAGAAGTTTTGGCGACTTCCATAAATGTGCAAGTTCACTAATCACTTGGATATTGGGGGACTGCAGTTTGTAAGAAAGCCTTTTGATTCTGTCCTAGTTGGGTCTTTCAGTCTGGACTTTGTATCAATATTTTTTTATCAAGGAATCATTTTTTTTTCCTTAGACGGTAGTTCAGTAGTACTACCATTCCTCTTCAAGCCAATGCACAACTTGTGATTAAAATAATAATTAGATGAGAAGTAAGCCGTGCATGCTGTTTGATATTTATTAATAGTAAGATAGCCATTTTATAAAGTGTCTCTCTGGTTTATCTGTTTTCTTCTGTTTGTACTACCCAAACTTTCCTGATGTGCTACAATTGTTTGATTTCCAATCAGATTTACTTACTTGTTTATTTGTTTATCAATCAGATGTTTTTATATATATGTATGTATGTATGCATGTATGTATGTATACATATATATATATTATTAATATATTTATTAATATATATTAATATATATAAGTGTAAACTTCTTTAATTCATAATTGATTTACTTTAATGCTCTTTAAAATTATCCCATTGTTTAGTAAATTTAGAGGTATAATAGGAACTTAACAATTAATCATTTATTTATTTACTTATTTATTTATTTTTTCCACATTTATTTATTTATTTATTTTAAATAAAAATAATTATAACATTGAAATTACATTAATATCCTTTAAAATCATCTTATACTTTTATTAGATTAAGAGGTGTCATAGTAATTAACGAATAATTATTTATTTATCTATTTTAAATATTATATTAATAATTACAATTCCTAATTAAAAAATGACTATGATTAGTCTTATATATAAAAAATCTCATATATGCTCTTCTTCAAATATTATTAATGAGTAAGAGTTATAATATTAATAATTATAATTCTTTAAAAAATTTAGAGGAAAAAATTTGTATTTGGGGACCATAATCTTTAAATGGAGATCGTGTATAAATACCAAATCAGAGATCGTGATTTTTAAATTAAGACTGTGTATAAGATTTAAAATTCGTTCCTTTGTTTTAATCATGACTTTTAAATAAGAACTGTCTATAAATACACAATTAGGGATCAATACTTTTAAAAGGGGAAAGTGTAGAAGATTTAAAATTTGTTTCTTTCTTGAGGACCATTACCTTTAAATAGGGAATGTGTATGAATACTCAAACGGAGATCATGTGTCATGCCCCGACCCGCCCGGATCGGCCACGTGGCAACTGCCGCGTTGCTTTGAAGTACGTGCCGGCCGGTCATGCACCAGAAGCACCGCAAGGCATTGAAATAGATACCATCGTTGCAAAACAACTAAAATTTTAATTAAAAATCTTTTTAATAAAATAATAATCTTTAAGGTAGTACCAGTGGATTAAACTTAAAGAATACCTACGCAACGGAAACTATTAAGCCTAAGCCATCGACGTCTCCTAGTGAGCCTCTTTTGTATTAGCTTACTCCATACGCAAAGCTGCATCCATCCACATTGGATACAGGTGAGTGACAGAGGTTCAATGAATCTCCATCAGGGTTAGGGAAAACAAGGGTAATCCAAAATAAAATAATAAATAAATAAATAAAATTTCTTTTTTTAGAAAAAAACTCTCTTCTGGTTCTCTAGCAGAGAACCCTCTTTTAAAACTCTTTAAATAAATAAATATATTTATCACAAATGGGCTGGCATCTCTTTAATACACTGAAGGCACGACTGGCCGGTCGTATGCCTTACTGCACCGAGGGCTATCTCTTTTCTCTTAAAATACACTTTCATAATTTCTCTTTCTCTAGCCCATTCCCTCGGTGGTGCCTCACTGTGGTGGAACACAGTGATTTGGAGCTCTGGCGAGTTTTCCTACGCGCCTCTCCCAACCAGGCTCGACTCACCGTGCCCCTCGATAGGCGGTCCACGGCTGAGTATCATGCATGCCCTCAAACTCGATCCACGCTCCCGCAAATTGGAGCCCCGAGGAATCCCACTCAATCACTCCTCTTCCAGGGGTATCGTACCCCAATAATCATAATAATCATAATAATATTATTTCTTATATAAATATTAAAAACATGTAAACACACACAAGCTTTTGTATTTTTAAAATCATCCCACCCCCTAAGTGGGTGTATCACAAAATAAAAAGCGTGTGTCGTGGATTACCCTTATCCCAAAACAGTTGTAAAACCTTTTTAAAACAATTTATATTTTGAAAACATTTAAAAAACATTTTGTCCCTAGTGGCTAGATACTGAAAACAGGGTCACTCACAGTATTGGGAGATTCATATACTCCCAAGCGCTCCATGTAGCTTTAACTTCCGGAGCATCGCCGCATTCGATTCACCCAGAGCCCTAGTACACGGAAATACGTTAGTGTCGAGACGTTTTACCGCTCTGACGATAAATGATATGGCGTGAGATATATTCGGGACTAAACAGTCGAAAAAAACAAATGGAGTCGCCACTAACCTTTTATTTTTAATAGGTGTGGTTAGTCACCTACTTGTTTAACCCAACATAAATCTAGAAAGATTACGTCAAGTTAAGGAAAGAAACTAGTCTACGAAAAAGATTTTAGGTTCGTGAGTCGGTTACGCTCGAGGAAGGATTAGCACCCCTGAGATGCCCGGAAATCGGTACCACAAAAGTTTTGAAATATTTTACTTGGAAAATGATAATAAAATGTTTTAAAATCATTTTAAGAAAAAACATAATTTTAAATGTTGGAATAAATATTCTTTTTAATGTAGGATAAACATCCCATTATAAGAACTGAACTCGAAATTTAAAGACTTAATGTCGGAATAAACATTCCTTTTAATGTGAAAATCCATAGCCCAATTTTAAAGAAATTTCTTATTTAGAATGGAGATTCAATTTCTAAGTAGGAATAAATATTCTTCTAAAATCAAAGTCAAATTTAAAAATGAGGATAAATATCCTTTTATGAAAAAACAAAGGTTTAATTTTAATTTTAGAAAGTATTTTATTAAAAGGTTGGGATAAACATCCTCAAATTCATGCTTTGAAATTTACATTAAGAGACTTTAATTATGATTACTCAAATTAAAATCTCTAAGAAAGATTTGATAAAAAAAATGTTGGAATAAATATTCCTTTTAATTTGGTGAAGGGAATAATTTGACAAAAATTCAGTTTAATAGGAAAACTTTAGTAAATTAAGACCTCTCAAAAAATGAATATCTTTTTATCAAATAAAATTGATTTTGAAAAAAGAATTTTAAAGATTTAAAGAATAAACATTCCTTTTGTTGAAGTTAAAAATGCATTTTTTGATAAAAATGAAGTTTACTTAAATGGTCTTAATTAATTAAATTTACTAAAGTTCTCCCAAAAAGGTATTTTGGAAAATTAAAAAAATGAATATTCCCTTTCAAAGAAATAAAAATAAGAAAAGAAATTTTTAAAAGTGATTTTTTAACAAAACTTGAATTATTTTGAGAGGCCTTAATTATAATTGGGTAGTTAAGATCTTTCAAAAAAACATTCTAAGACATGTTTTGAAATTAATGTTGGAATAAACATTCCTTTTAATTTAATTGGGCCTCTTAAACAAGAGATTTTCTTAAAATGAAGTAAAAATAAAACATAAAAGTAAAAATAAAAATAAATAAAAATAAAAGATTTTGGAATTAACATTCCTTTTTGTAAGAAGAAAAATTTTTGAGTTCATTCGCAAATTTTAAGAAATTAAAGAAAATCATAAACATGATGCATGCTTTTTACGAAAATTACATGAAAAACATATTTTTTAATTTTGAGGGGATGAAAAATTATCCCGGGCCCGATCGGACTCCCGATTAGACACCGAAATAACCTCTCATCGGAGAAAACCTTCGGAAACCTCGGACTCCCGAGGCGTCTTTCGGTTACCCCATGCATATGAATTTTTGAAAATCAATGTCCTAATCTTAATTATGCATGAATGGGACAAAGAAACAAGGGTTAGTACGCATACACAATTAATTACATAATATGATATGGCAAAATAAATAAAACATGGGAATTTAAATTTAATTTTACAAGGTCAAATTGCATGACAACTAATTTAACACATATAAGCAAGCTTAATTTAAACAAACACATATACAAAGTCAAGTATGTAATTTTATACAAAATTCAACTCATAATTAAACAAATATATAAGCAAGGGCAAAAGAGTAATTTCACATATAAGATTCAATCTTTAATTAATCAAACATACATACAAAGGCAGAAAGGGTAACTTAATACAAGATACAATTACTAAATAAGCAAAAACACATGTAAGGGCAAAAGGGTAATTTTACATACAAGATTAAATTTTTAATTAAAAAGCATGCATAAAAGGGCAAAACAGTAATTTAACACATGATATAATTACTAATTAAGCTAACATATCCATAAGGGCAAAGGGGTAATTTTATATGCAAGCATAAATTTATATTAGACAAAACACATATACAAGGGCAAAAAGATAATTTCAATGATAAAAGAAAATTTAAATCTTAAACTAAATATGCATTTATATAAGTTTAAAAATTTAATTTTTTATTAAAAAAATCAAAGATTATTTCTATTTAAATAAATGAAAATAATAAAAAATAATAAAAAATAAAATAAACTTGAAGATTCAATTTTTATTAACCAAGCTTTCATTTTTAATCAAACAAAAATACCCACAAACAAAAAGGTACAATTTTTATAACCTTAAACTTAACATTTAACTAAACAAACAAGTTAATCAACTTAAAGTTATGACCTTTATAATCAAGATTAGATTTTTAATCCATCAAGGATGAACATAAGCTAAAAAAATGCAATCTTTTTAATCAAGATTAAAATTTTATACTAAACAAGCATATTGATCATATAAACAAGTTTTAAAAGTAATAACCAATGGTATAAAACAAGAAAGTTAGGAACTTTTTATATAATCATGTAAATATTTAAGAAAAATGACATATTAATAGAATAAAATAGACAAACAAATGGAAAGGCCTCATATTGAACATATTAAAACATATATTAAACATAATAAATCACTTTGCAATATACAAAATGCTTCATGGATCATAAATATCATTATAAGAGAGAACGCTAATATTTTTATGCACAAGATTAACATAATAATACAAGAATATTACATTTAAAGCATAAAGAAATAATTTTTACACAAATAAAAGTAAGAACTTTACCTAAAGAAAGGATGAACTTTTATATCAAAACTTAAAACAATGGCTTTGTGGAGAAGAGAATGGCTAAAAATTGATACACAATAAGCCTTTTCTCTATTTTTCTCTAGCCAAACCGTTAAAATAGATCAAGAAGAAGAAAAAAAATTTTCTTTTCCTTCTCGGACTCTTTTTCTCTCTTCTCCTCTCTTTTTTTTTGTGTTTTGTTCTTGAAGAAAAAATGAAAAAAATGCTGAAGTCTCTGTTTGAAGAAAAAAAATGCTACAGCCTTCTTTGTGCTCTCTCCTCTGTTTCTTCTTTTCTGTTCTTCAAAGAAGGCTGAAGCTCTCTAGCGCCTCCCCCTTTTTTGTTGCTGAAAATCTCCCATTTTATACTCCTCTTCCTCACTTTTATCCAACGGCCCTCCTCCTTTCTTTCTTCCTCATCTGATGGCCCATAATCATTGACCGTGCTTTTACTTTCTTGCCCTTTTTCTCTACTATGATTGGTTCATGCCTCGTTGCTTTTTGGTCTCCATTGGCTAATCTCATTTGCTTCTTTTTAGCAGGGGTATCATCCTTTTTGGGAGAGGAAGACAGCTGGGATGAGGGGAGTGTGCTGGCAAAGTCACGTGTTGTCTTCTTTTTCTCTTTTCTTGAGTTGCGGTTGGATGTTCCATGCGTGTAGACGGGGCACTTGGCTCAAAGTGATATGCCTTTAAAGGACCAAGGGTGCTAACATCTCAACAAGCATTTCGGATGAAAGGGCTCTTGAAATTCCAACGATGAAGACCTCGTGATTTGAATCCTTCACGGCATCTCTGACTATAGTAACCATTGCCTCAAACTTCCCCGGTTCACCAATCAAGATATAAAGCCTCATCCCTCTCTTCAAGCCTGTATTTATCACAGTAGTTCACAAGCAGTGTTTTTATGGTGGCATTAACCAAGGAGCTTAACGGATAAGGAGCGAAGCCTGCCATTCTGAACCTTGACTTCCACTTACCCAAGAGCTCATGTCTTTCCACTCTCTCAGGCACCTCACATGCAATTATGTTGACAATCTCCCGGGCCAGACAGTGTTGTTCAACACTAATACGCTCCTTGTGTTCCCTAGGCGGAGTAACATCAATCGATTCAAAGATTGCCAAATAATGATTCATTGTCTCTAGGAAACGAGGAAAGAATGGGGCAGTATTAGTATTGGCTTCTTGCTCAACAAGAGTCACCACTTTTGGAGACATACTCTTCACCAACCTCAACAGCCTGTCCCGATGGTTCTGAGTGCCCACACTTTCATCTGGCATGTGATGCAGTATCATGGCAAAGTTTACAGCAATAGCTTCACCAGGTTGAATTCCAAGGTTTTCAAGTTGAACCTCAGAACCAGAAATAGCAGCAGCATGGAACTCAAAGGGTACATTACACGATTCAGCAACCTTGCGTAGTCTCTGCCCCACTATTTCAAGTCCTCATCCTCTGGCATAAGCTACTGTAGTATCATCAATGCCTGTAATACGTATGCTTGGAGGTCCTCCTGGTCGTGCAGCAAGAGCATGGATTAGTGTCAACCATTGGGCTCCTTGTGCAATCTGAAAATCAATAATATGGAATCTGCTTTCATCTTTCATGGCTTCAGCAATTGCCCCATTCGCTGACATATACCCAAACTTGAAGTATGGACAGATTTCATAGAGTATGTGCATGTATGAAAACAGTTCAGCACTGGCAGGCTCTTTGCATCTTAGGGCTTTGTAGATAGAACTTCCTGAAAAAGCCAACCTTGCAACAAGCCCTTCCAACATGTAGGCTCCTACACGTTGCATTGGTTCACCTGAAACGGACACCATTTGACGTAATTGCATCATCAACCAGTCAGTCATATACATATCACTGTTTTCTACAGCTTTGGCACAAGCACAAAGCAGTTCTTTAAGGTTCCCTCTGGCAATTATCTCCATCATTTATTTCCACTTCTCTGTTTCTATGGAGATTTGAGTGGCTCCATCAGAAGAATTGATAGCGTGAGTGTCAAAAGTATCTGAATCAGTTCCAAGCATAGCAGTTTCCAATTGTCCTATCTTGGTGGGATAAGAAAGTTGCATCATGTGATCCATCCAATAAGAAAGCCAAAAGTTAATGGAGTTTTGCATCTACAGTTGTTTGAGCAATAATTCTGGCACTGTGCCTCAATCAATTGGTATCCTCCAACACCTAGATATGATAATAAAATAAGCAGCATGGGTCTCCATCAAAGAAAAGAAGGAAAATAATGGAGCCATGACTTCCGGGCTTATATATATAAATATTCATACGAATATATAAGTATATATATACCTTTAGATATATGTATATATATATATATAAGTATATATATAAATATATGTATATATAAGTATTCATATGTATACACATAAATATATATGTATACAATTACAAATATATACACACACACACATATATATATATATATTCTTACATACCTATATACATATATACACATGTATATATACACGTATACACATATATATATCTATATATTTTATATGATAATCAAGTTGACTCGGTTGGCCTTTGCTTGCAAGGCTTTCCATGGGACCGAGTTGACTGGTTGGCTTTTCGATTTTTGCTCAAGAATTACCTACAAGATAACAAAATAAGATAAGATTAAAATAATAATAATAATGATAATAATACACAAAGATAGACTAAGCTTAAAAAAAAAAAACAAGGATGATAGATGCAATAAAAATTGGAAGTGGTCAATTGATTAGTTGGTTAATTTATTAACTGACTAACCAAAAATCAAAATTAAAAAATAGTGTCTACAGTTAGCATTCATAATTAAACTATGAATGCACCTATGAGGCTTTAGCATGACCTAAGACTGGACTTGAATGTGATTCGGGGCTTAGAAAAGTGTCCAGGAGGTTCTAGGGTAAAAATTGGACACTTGGTGAAAATTACAAAAATACCGTTGGGCCCATGGGCCGCACACTCGGGCTGGGCCCGGCACATAGAAAAGTGTCAAGGAGGTTTCGGGGCTAAAATCGAACTCTCGACGAAAAATTACCAAAATGCCCCTGGTGCCCGTGGACCCCACACCCGGACTAGGCTGGGCCCCACACGGGTTGGGCTAAGTTCTACTCGAAGTTGGGTTCAAAAAGCCCACCTATTAGATATTTATACATTATAATGATATAATTTATAAATATCTAAAATATATTAATATAATATAGAAATATCTTTTAATATAATAATATTATATAAAAAATCTAAACAGGGACTCGATCGGCTTGTTTCTCGGCCGATCTCTCCCCCGGTTTTCGTACCCGTTTCTCCTCCTTTCGACTTACAAACTTAGAGAGGCGATCCTCATGGCATCCATGACGGATCCGCCGAGGTAGAAACAAGAAACACCTGTCCAATTTTTCCACAAACCGAGATTTAGCCCAAATTGACTAAACCTCCGATTTATTCACACCCGGTGCACAAAAATACGTGAAAACGGAGTGTGATGTAGATTAAGGTGAGTACTATAAGATACTAAAAACTCACCTTATTCCACAGGCCCAAAACCCACCGATTTGAGTTTAAAGTTTCAATTCGGTTAAAAGCTAAAAACTGAGATCTAGGCTAAACCGATGCATGGAAATGCGTGCAAATCTACTATAACGTAGATCGAGGTGAGTATAATAACATACTAGAAACTCATCTTGTTTTGCTAGCCGATTTGTCCGGAACTGCCAATTTTCCAAAATGCCTCCGTTTTGGCTCCAGAGAGAAAAAGAAGAAAAAGAAAGAAAAAGAAAAGAAAAAAATGAAAGGAAAGATCCGGCCCTCCCCTATTTATAGGGGAGCCCGACGCCGGGTCTACTCCGGCCTCGGGTCAAACTTTTTCCCCTTTTTCAACTTTCTTCCATTTTTACCCGTTGGCTAAATCCTTTGATTTCTTGTGCCAACGGGGCCCAGAATAAATTTCTAGGAACTTAATTGAAGATATTTTTAGCATTTACTAATTTCCATGCATGGTTAATTACTTTATCTTTCAACTCCGTCTTATCCTAATTTGAACTTCTCTTCTTAATTAGACACATCCGGACTGACATATTGTTTAATTAATACGCCGTCTTATACTATTCCATTTGTACGAAAAAGTCGTGCTAGGTCCGAGTGTATCAACTCTCTCCTCCTTCTAAAAATTTCATCCTCGAAATTAAATGAGGTAGCTTGGGGAGGTTTGGCTTCCATTCGAAGCCCTCCTTTCGTTTTCGAATAGTGCTCGCATCACTATTCGCTGCTGACACCTACCAATTCGCGTCTAATCTCCTCCGATCATGCTTGTTCAAGAACAGTTCCACTTCTCTTTTGTTCTTGAGTTTGAACCTCATCTTTTCCCTTAACATAGCCTACCCTTACCTATTCATGGGTTAGGTTTTCTTCACTCCATTCGTGTTTACTCGATCTTCTCACTTTGTTCTTGTCTCATCCTTCAAGTCTCTCTTGATGAGACTATTCTATTGTTACCTCTGAGGTTCCACACTTCTTACTCTTCTTAGGAGTTCCTTCTCCTTTCTTTGCCACTGCCTCTCAGCTTGAGGCCATCCTCCAACGCATTACTCGTCATTCATGGTCTTGTACTCATGTTGTAACCAAGCTATTGGGAAAGACCTTCGCTTAACTCCCTCGCCTCCACGGCGGGGATGCGGTGAGTTAATTGTCTTTCCCACCCTATCTTGGTCTTGCTTCTTCGTTTCATCTCTTAGTCCCATTCTCTTCCTTCTTTGATCTTTTTCCATTCAGATCTCATGGCTTATGAGTCGAGCTCTTGTACACCCTGGCCCACACCTGGCCACATCATAACAGAGGAATCAGAGATCATGCCATCTCGGCTTTCACAATCTGACCCACTCTTCTGACCGCCCATCACAATCACAAATAGGGCCCTCGGCCCATCGCATCACATACAGGGCCTATGGCCCATCACATCTCATCTCTCATATTCTCTAGGATGGAGAACTTTGGGTGGTCTCATGCACACCCCAATCACACATTGGGCCGGTCCTCTCGAGTGGTCATCACAGAGATCCTCAAGATCTCAATCTCTGATCCTTTCTCACATAGGGACGCCTCACATGGCTCCCAACTCATTCACACCTGAGCCTCGACCTCATGCCCATCCATATCATTTCTCTAGCCTCTTAGGCTCTCTCTCTCATCTGTCACTTCCTTGGAGTGTTCACTTCAGGAAGTGCCGCACGTTTCTCTTCCTTTCGACTTCGTTCCTTCACATTAGCTTCCTTGCTAATGGTCGATCACTTTTCCTCCTTTCATCAACAGTATTTTCTGGGGTTTCCATATCCCCATCTCTAACCTTTTCTTTCTTTCCATCCACCCATGTCCATTGTGAGGTCCACCCTTCTCTTGCCTTTCCGTCAATAAGGAACTAGGCAAATCACGCACGTCAAACCCGTGCTGTACCCTTTGTAGCTTCTTCACCCTCATACTTCTTTCTCGAGGTGTCTCGTTCTTCACTCGACTTACCCTTATCTTGGGTCCATTGCCATTTTTTGGCATCATTCTGCTGCTCTTATCATATCCATACTATTTTCCTTGGGGTTATCTCCGTGTTATTTCTCTTCTTTACGCTTCTTTTACATTGATTTACTTGATCTTCCGCTTCTTATCCCAGATTTCCTTTCCTTGATTTCATTCTTCCTTTTCTTTGTTCTCGTTATCATTCTTCTCCTTATTCCTTATTTCTCTTTTCTTCTAACACCTTTGATTTTCTTGGGTGTTAGAATTCCCTTTTTGCTCTTTACACTGGCTGTGCTCATAGGAGTTCATAAGATTGATTAGTTCTTTCCTTATTCTCGAACTCCTTCCATTGAGTACTCGAGGTTCTCTCTTGTCATCTTTTATGTTTCAATTCCCTTATCTCTTGCTTTCCACGTGTGGGTTTCCTTTATCTTAGCCATCTTCGGCTCTTAATCCATCGATATCTCTCCTTTGTTTTTCGATACCATGGTTTATTTATCGTGGGCAACACTTTCCTCTATCCTCCATCACCTCTCTATCTTGCCCACATGAAGCTAACTCCATCTTAGCTTGATTTGACTTCATGTCCCACATCCTTTCTTTACTTATCATTCTTCGGGGAGGTTATCCTCAAAGTTAGCTTACTCCCTTCCTTCTAAAAGATTTAACTTATTTTCCTTTATGTTCCTTAACTCCTTACTCTTAATTCCTTCTATCTCACTTTACTCATTTGTTCTCATCCTTTCTTCTCTTTAGGTTCCAACCATTATTCTGGTTCATTCTTAATCACCTTTTTATCTTCTCCAGATTCATTTATCACCTTATTCATCCTTGTTCTATCCTTATCCTCTTCTTCAACTCTTACTTAGGTCGATCCACTTTCCTTATCCTCCGTATTTGATTATTCTCCAATTTCCATTATCATTATCATTATCATTATTATTATTATCCTCATTCTTATCATCATTTCACTTTGTTTACTTCATCATGATTTCGTATCCTTACTTCTTTTACTTACCTTTTTCCTCTTTCTTCCTTTCTTAACTTATATCTTCCTTCCTTTGCTCCTTTTTCAATCTCTTCCATTGATTCTTTACTCGTATCATCCACTATTACCCATCATCCATTGGGATATGATCATCTTCCTTCACTCGTTTCCTATGAGTGCTTCTTCTCTTATGTTTCTCCAATTTTTCTTTCTATCCAACTTCCTTATCTCTTCTTCTATCACTTAAACAATCAGGGGTTTTCCTTTCTTTTCTTTCTTCACCGATTCACACATTTAACTCTTCTGTTATCCTCTTCCACAATCAAGTAGTCAGGGGTTTCCTCTTCTTTTAACCAATTTATACCCTTGACCCCCTTTTCGTTCTTCAGTTCTAGCCTCCAATCATTCTTGTTTATTCTGTCTTTTCCTTAATTTATTCGTTTTATGATGTAATGCCTTGGCTTGACTCGAGTTCGGGGTTCATTATGCTCGACTCTCTTTAACTAATATCCGTTTCTAAGTCTTTTATTCACTCTCCTTCACTAGATATTTCTTAATCCTTTTTCTAAGTTTCTTTTATTCTCCTTTTTATGCTCTTCTTTAATCTATCTCTAAGTTACCTACCTAGGTTTTGTCTCTAACCCTAATTTGCTGGTTTAAATCTTTTACTAATCCTATCTAGTCATTTTGGGGTATTAACCTATAATTCATTATGGAATTCTTACTAATTAAGGTTAAAGTTTTCTAGTGAGAGGTTATACTTTTCTTCTTTTAAGGCTCTATTCCTAGTTAACCAAAACTTAGTTCAACAACTGAACTAAGTCTTTCTTTCTTCTAAGCCTTGTTCTCTTTTATTAGCCTAGGATCTTCTTTTACCTAGGATTCTTATGCTTTCTTTCTTCATTAAGAAAGCCTCTGCACTACATCACGACATTCCTTTATCCTTTATTTAAGAGTTCACATTTCTTCTCCTTTCCTATTCTTCATCCTCACCAGTTCTTTCTGATGATGACTTCACAACTCTGGAGAAAATTCTCTTCGTGCCTTCCATTAGCACGTATGTAGGCATTTCCATCATTGCCATACATCCCATTCTTTCCACTTGCTTACTTTCCATTGTCTTCGCCAAGATCATTTCTCATTATCTTTTGGGGATCTCCTCCCCCTTGCTCTCATTATTTCATCAATTAATAAGGGGTTCATCACCCTTAATCCATTTAGAAATGGAGGTTTACATCTTATCATTCCCTTTATTCTATTTCCTCCATCTTCATTTCCTTTCTCTTTTGTCCATTATCCTTCTCATCATTGGTATCTAATGGTCAAACAAGTAGTAACGAACATACTACTCGTTGACCACTTGGATGTGATCTCTTTTCCTTCTTTCCTCATTCTCCATTTTGTCATTCTTGCCTTATTCCTTCTCATCGTTTCCCACGAATGGCTTCTCTCTTGTTCCCTTTTTCCTTACTCTTCTTCTTTGCCATCCTTGAATCCTTTAGGGTTTTCTCTTATCAATCCTTATACATCCTCAAGTGATCTTCCCATATCTCACATCTTGGGATCTTGGGCTCACTCTTTCTTTTCCAATTTCCTTGGATGCTTCTCCTCGATTGACTCAGACGAACTCTCTTTCGTCCACCAATACCCCCTTTCTTTCAATGCTTACACACCACTGTGTAAGTACAAAAGAAGTCAGCTAATCCTTGCTGCAACTCCTCTCTCACCTCTTGCCCACTTCTAGAAGCATCATCCCAGCAATCTATGGGCTTATCCCCCTAGACTTGCCAACCTGTGGGCTCTTCGGCAATCGCTTCACTTCATCTCCATTTGATGCTTTGTGAAGTCCTCATTGATCCTTCATCCGATTGCTCAGATGCTTCATCTCATGTCCTGAGGTTTTTGGTCAACCACATCTTCCGTGATCGACTCCTTTAATTTCTTCAATCCTAACCCTTTTCTCTCTCCTAGACTACACACCAACGGTGTAGAAAAAAATAGAAGTGAGGTTAGCGTTCACGCATGCTATACCCACCTTGGCCCCTTGCCTCGTTCTAGCCGCTTCATTTCCTCCCAAGTTTTACACGTCACTAGTGTAAAGAATTGGGGCAACGCATCTAGTTTACGCTTTAAACTCGCTACTTTACTAGCGAGTCTCGATATTCACAACCTCAAAAGGTTGGGCATCACACCAGTTCTTCACTGATAAGCCTCTAACTAGGCTTCCTTGGAGAATTGGACGAGACATCATCTATCTCGTCATCTTAAGGGAAATACCATCCTTTGCATAGTTTAGCTGTCGAGTAGAAGGAATATTAAAAGCTGAAAATTTGTGTTGGGGGGTTTTCTTGGATAACGTGCCTTGCTTGCACGAATCTTGAGGACGAAGGTGGTCGTGACGTCTTCTCACTTAAGACCACGCTCGAGAACTCTATATGGTGGCTTGCTACTAAAGAAGGTATTCTAAGAGTAGGTTGGATCATTTATGACGCTTTCGAGTAACTACATACTCGAACACTGGAGTTCTAAACCTATTTAACCCACTGGCTTTAAAAACATTTGAAAACATTTGAAAACACTTTGAAAATATTTTATAGTTTTTGAAAATAGTCAGAATCTTTTAAACGCTCTGATACCAATCAAATTGTCACGCCCCGACCTGTCCGGATCTGTCACGTGGCAACCGCCGCGCTGCCTCGAAGTACATGCCGGTCGGTCACGCACTAGAAGCACCGCAAGGCAATGAAATGGATACCATTGCTGCAAAACAACTAAAACTTTAATTAAAAATCTTTTTAATAAAATAATAATCTTTAAGGTAGTATTAGTGGATTAAACTTAAAGAATACCTACGCAACGGAAACTGTTAAGCCTAGGCCACCGACGTCTCCTAGTGAGCCTCTTTTCTATTAGCTGACTCCGTACGCAAAGCTGCATCCATCCACATTGGATACAAGTGAGTGACAGAGGTTCAATGAATCTCCATCAGGGTTAGGGAAAATAGGGGTAATCCAAAATAAAATAATATATAAATAAATAAAATTTCTTTTTTTAAAAAAACAAACTCTTTTTTGGTTCTCTAGTAGAGAACCCTCTTTTAAAACTCTTTAAATAAATAAATATATTTATTACAAATGGGCTGGCATCTCTTTAATACACTGAAGGTACGACTGGCCGGTCATATGTGACACGCCCGGACCTAGTCCGCACGTGTCAAGTTGTATATTTATGTATTGTTGTCTAGTCAATATACCAAAATTGAATTCCCATGGATGTTTTAAACTTCGTTTAGCTCGATTTCAAGCTTAGAAACCCTAAAATTTAAGTTTCGAGTTGCGGGGCCCACTTGGGCACGGATCCCAAGGAAGTTTGACCGAGTTGACCAGAGTCAACTTGACTCTGTTGATTTCGGCGCCGGAACTGATCGATTTTATTAGGGGTCTCGGCCACCCGAGATCCCCATTTTCAGTTCTCCTTATTTTCTTCAATTCTCCGAGCTCTCTCTTCCAATTCTCTTGAAATCAAACCTTGAATCCTTCTTCAAACACTCAATCAAACATTAATACCAACTTCTCTTGTATCCTTGAAGATCAAAATACCAAAGTTTCCAAGAAAATCACCAAATCTACAAATCTGTAATTTTCGCGACAGATTGTTCTTCGAGCTAGATCTTTCAATTTAACAGTGGGATTTGGCTGGGAATTTGATATGTTGTTCTAGACTCATCAAGCTTTAATTTGATAGTCTACATGCTTGATTTCATGGTTTGTGTTAAGAGAATTCGTTGATTGAAGTTGTGATTTCTGTTTTGCTCGAGATATGTTAATCCTTAGTGATTTGATTCAAAATTCGAGCATGTTTAATGGATTGATTCCGTTCTAGAAGCTGTAAATCCTTAGATCATGTGTTTAACTTGTTGCGTTTCAATTTTGGTGCGGATTGGTTGTGAATCGAACTTGAATCGAGTTGATGAAATTGGAGGCCGAAGCTCGGCCTTAAATGCAGGACAGAACGGGCGCCGATTCTGGTATGAACCGGGGGCCGGAACATGAATTTCACTGTTGGGCAATTTTTGCTTCAATTCGGGTCCAGGGGCAAAATGGTCATTTTGCAGCCCTAAATCTCTTTTGATCCCATTTGACCCAATTGACTTTAATTTACTTCAATTGACTTCCGGACTTGCCCAATTTTACTCCGTGACCTTAAATGGGTTTTGTTTTATGATTTAATTGTTGGTTGAAAGTTTTTATTAATCAAATTAGATTTTAATTTGATCATTTAGGTACGTGATTGTACGAGTTTCGGACCGGTAGCAGTTTGAGCTAAGGCATTTGTGGAGTAATCGGGGAGTATACAACTCTCCTCTTTTGTGAGTGGCTTGGATTATATTGGTTGATCATTGAGGGTTAACCATTTTCAAATTTCTTTATAAATGCTTATTAAATTGTTTATATATGTTTTGGGGTATGAATTGTCCACCTTCACACACCATGTTTACAAATGATTTAAAGGGTGGGAATATCAAATATTTTTACAAATTGATATTATTGATTATTGTTTACGGAACGATACCCCTGAGAGATGAGAGATTGAGTGATTTCCTCGGGGCTCCGATTTGTGGGAGCGTGGACCGAGTTTGAGAGCATGCGAGATACTCAGCCGTGGACCACCTATCGAGGGGCACGGTGAGTCGAGCCTGGTTGGGAGAGGTGAGTAGGGAAACTCGCCAGGACTCCAGATGCTGTGTTCCACCACAGCAAGGCAAACGTCAAGGGAATGTGCCAGTGAGTAAAGAAAAATGTTTTAAAAGTATAAAGTAACCCTTGACGGTCCAGTGGATACCCCAGCGCATGGGTATACCTATTTGGGACAGATTTCAGATGCCAGCCCATTTAGAAATATTATTATGGATTTAATATTTGTTTTGGTGTGGGATTTCCTATATTTTGATAAATGGTTTATTAAGTTGATTTTTGGATTATTTCATATCCCCAGCCTAAGCTGATCGGTCTTTATAACCGAGTCTTTCACTGGGTACAAGTTTATGTACTCACCCCATTCACTTTTATTGTCAGATCATCAGACTTTGGACGGCGGACGTCCTGGTGGCCAGTGATCCCAGTACGTCTCTGTGGACACGACTTTGTAGGTGCCACCTCATTTTACTCGGTATATCTTGGCTCGGAATATTAGTGCATCTTACATATACATTTATGTATTATTATATAATACTTTCCGCTGCATGGAGCATCGTAAGATGTGATACTTTATTTTTAAATATTTTGAACTATATTAATTATGATAATTTCGTATGTTTTCATATATTGCTCGAATATCCTTTATTTTTAAGCCTTGTGCCATCTTGGTTGCCCGCCTGACGAGACACGCATCTCGAGGTGGTACAGCAATTGTCACGTGGCCAAGCCTGCGGGTCGGGGCGTGACAGTATGCCTTACTGTACCGGGGGCTATCTCTTTTCTCTTAAAATACACTTTCATAATTTCTCTTTCTCTAGCCCGTTCCCTCGGTGGTGCCTCACTGTGGTGGAACACAGTGATTTGGAGCTCTGGCGAGTTTCCCTACGCGCCTCTTCCAACCAGGCTCGACTCACCGTGTACCTCGATAGGCGATCCATGGCTAAGTATCATGCATGCTCTCAAACTCGGTCCACGCTCTCGCAAATTGGAGCCCTAAGGAATCCCACTCAATCACTCCTCTTCCAGGGGCATCGTACCCCAATAATAATAATAATATTATTATTATTATTATTATTTCTTATATAAATATTAAAAACATGTAAACACACACAAGCTTTTGTATTTTTAAAATCATCCCACCCCCTAAGTGGGCATATCATAAAATAAAAAGTGTGTCGTGAATTACCCTTATCCCAAAACAGTTGTAAAACATTTTTAAAACAATTTATATTTTGAAACAGGGTCACTCACTGTATTGGGAGATTCGTATACTCCCAAGAGCTCCATGTAGCTTTAACCTCCGTAGTATCGCCGCAGTCGATTCACCCGGAGCCCTAGTACAAAGAAATACGTTAGCATTCATAATTAAACTATGAATGCACCTATGAGGCTCTAGCATGACCTAAGACTAGGCTTGAATGTGATTCGGGGCTTAGAAAAGTGTCCAGGAGGTTTTGGGGTAAAAATTGGACACTTGGTGAAAATTACAAAAATACCCCTGGGCCCATGGGCCGCCCATTCGGGCTAGGCCCGGCACATAGAAAAGTGTCCGGGAGATTTTGGGGCTAAAATCAAACTCTCGATGAAAAATTATCAAAATGCCCCGGGGGCCTGTTGACCCCACACCCGGACTAGGCTAGGCCCCACACGGGTTGGGCCAAGTTCTGCTCAAAGTTGGGCTCAAAAAGCCCACCCATGAGATATTTATACATTATAATGATATAATATATAAATATCTAAAATATATTAATATAATATGTAAATATCTTTTAATATAATAAAATTAATAAAAATATCTAAACAGAGACTCGATCGGCCTGTTTCTCGGCCGATCTCTCCCCCGGTTTTCGCACTCGTTTCTCCTCCTTTCGACTTACAAACTTAGAGAGGCGATCCTCATGGCATCCATGACGGATCCGCCGAGGCAGAAACGAGAAACACAGATCCAATTTTCTCGCAAACCGAGATTTAGCCCAAATTGACTAAACCTTCGATTTATTCACACCTGGTGCACAGAAATACGTGAAAACGGAGTGTGACGTAGATTAATGTGAGTACTATAACATACTAAAAACTCACCTTATTCCACCAGCCCAAAACTCGCCGATTTGAGTTTAAAGTTTTAATCCGGTTAAAAGCTGAAAATTGAGATAAAGGCTAAATCGATGCATGAAAATGCGTGTAAATCTAATATAACGTAGATCGAGGTGAGTACAATAACATACTAGAAACTCACCTTGTTTTGCCTGCCGGTTTGTCCGAAACTGCCAATTTTCCAAAATGCCTCCGTTTTGACTCCAGAGAGAAAAAGAAGAAAAAGAAAGAAAAAGAAAAGAAAAAAAATGAAAGGAAAGATTCGGCCCTCCCCTATTTATAGGGGAGCCCGACGTCGGGTCTACTCGGGCCTCGAGCCAAACTTTTTTCCCTTTTTCAACTTTCTTCCATTTTTACCCGTTGGCTAAATCCTTTGATTTCTTATGTCAACGAGGCCCATAATAAATTTCTAGGGACTTAATTGAAGGTCTTTTTGGCATTTACTAATTTCCATGCACGGTTAATTACTTTATCTTTCAACTCCGTCTTATCCTAATTTGAACTTCTCTTCTTAATTAGACACATCAGGACCGACATATTGTTTAATTAATACGCCGTCTTACACTATTCTGTTTATACGAAAAAGTCGTGCTAGGTCTGGATGTGTCATCATGACTTTTAAATGAGGACTGTGTACCAGATTATAATTTGTTACTTTTTTTGAAATCGTGATCTTCAAATTGGGATCATGTAAAAATATTTAATTACGGGTCATAACTTTTAAATAGGAATAATGTACAAAATTTAAAATTTGTTAATTAAAATCGGCATTCATAAATCTAGAAAACATTCGACTGTGTATTACTGAAATTTATCTTTAGAGACCATGACCTTCAAATGGGGACTGTGTACAAAAATTCAATCAGAGATCATAACTTTTAAATAGGGATATTCATGTTTTATTATATTAGTAAGAAATTTAATTCATAACCTTCAAGTTTTACAAATACACAATCATAACCTTCATGTTTTATCACATTTCTTTACAACTATTATTAGTAACAAAATTAATTTATAAGTATTATAATTCTTTTCTTCTCAAATTGATACTCTAAACTATAAAGTAATTTTCCGTGCATTAAAAAAATTTACCTTTGAGGAATGGGACCTTTAAATGAAGATCGTATACAAATACTTATTACGGATTGTGACACACCCGAACCTAGCACGACCTTTTCATACGAACGGAGTAGTGCAAGATAACGTATAAATTAAACAATATGTCGGTCCGGCTGTGTCAAGTTTGAAGAGAAGATAAGCTTAAGACAAGATGGAGTTAGAAGATGAGATTGGTGACCATGCATGGAAACACTAAAGTGGACTTCTTTAAGTCCATAGCCAATGGATTGGACATCCATTGGCGAATTGGTTGGTGGATCGGGCCAAGGATCGAAATTATGAAAGGTTTCAAAGAGGGGAAAAAGTCTGGCCCGGGGCCCGAGTAGACCCGGTGCCGGGCCTTGCTATAAATAGGGGGAGATGAGCTCTCCCCCTCTCATTTTCTCTTCTCCCTCTCTTCTCTCCTTTCCTTTGCTCTCTTGGAGCAGTTTTGGACTTTTGGCCGATCCGGACAAACCGACCGCAAGTTCGAGGCGAGATCTTGGTGAGCTATTCTTAACTCCTCGAACTACGTTTATTTAAGTTTTCACGCTTATCCATGCATCGGTCTAGGAGAAATCCAAGTTCAAAGTTAGGTTCAGCTTTTTCTTAGATTTCTAGCTTAGATTTAAGATTTAGGAACTTTGAGCTTGTGATTCTCGTTTTTGCTCCGGTAAACGTGTCGTGGGAGGTGAGAGGAGCCTCCATCTCGAATTTCACGACGATCGGTGGAGCGAGGGGCTTAGGAACCGAGGAAAAGCCTTGGGCCATTTGGGCCCAATCCGGAAATTTGGGCCCTCCGGCCCAAATTTTAGGCTGGGCCTGACCCAACTTCGGGGGCAGGCCTGCCTGGCCCAGCCCAAGTGTGGGGCCCACGGGGTCCCCAGGGGCACTTTCGTAATTTTTCTCCAAGTGTCCAATTTTTACCTTGGAACCTCCCGGACACTTTTCCAAGCCCCGAATCACTCCCAAACAACGTCTTAGGTCATATTAGAGCCTCGTAGGTGCATTCATAAATTTAATTATGAATGCTAACGTATATTTCCGTGTACTAGGGCTCCGGTTGGATCGAGTGCGGCGATGCTCCGGAGGTTGAGCTACATGGAGCGCTTGGAAGTATACGATTCTCCCGTCACTGTGAGTGGCTTAGATTTCTTTGTTTAGCCACTGGGGAAAATGATTTTAAAAATGAATTTTTTTAAAAAAAAAAAAAAAATAAATGTTTTCAAAACGGTTTTGGGATATGGGAAATCCACACACACACACAATTGCTTGTGATATACCCACACAGTGAGTGAGATGTTTTAAAAAGGAATATAAGACTTATGTGTGTGTGATTATATGTTTTAAATATAAATGTTTTATGTGTGTATATATATATATATTGTTGAAATGTTATTATTATTATTATTGAGGGTACGATGCCCTTGGGAGATGAGTGTTTGAGAGGGTTCCTCGGAGCTCCAATTTGCGAGAGCGTGGACCGAGTTTGAGAGCATGCATGATACTCAGCCGTGGACCGCCTATCGAGGGGAACGGTGAGTCGAGCCTGGTTGGGAGAGGCGCGTAGGAAAACTCGCCAGAGCTCCAGTTCGCTATGTTCCACCACAGCGAGGCACCACCGAGGAAAAGGGCTAGAGAGATAGAAAAGAGAAAATATTTATAAATGAGAAAAGAGATAGCCCTCGGTGCAGTGAGGCGTAAGGCGGCCGACGGGTCGTGCCTCCAGTATGATAGAGATGCCAGCCCATTTTATGTATATTTATTTATTTATTTATTTAAAGTGTTTTTTAGAGGGTTCTCAGCAAGAGGACCGGAAAAGGATTTTAAAAGAAAAATATTTATTATTATTTTATTTTATTTTATTTTATTTTATTTTGGATTTCCCTTATTCCCCCAACCCAGATGGAGATTCTTAGAACCTCTGTCACTCACCTGTATCCAATGTGGATGGATGCAGATTGGCACACGAAGTCAGCAATAGAAGAGAGGCTCACTAGGAGACGTCGGTGGCTTAGGTTTAGTGGTTTCCGCTGTGTAGGTATTCTTTTAAATTAGTCCACTGGTATTGTTTATAAATTAATATTTTATTAAATATTTTCTAATTAAAATTTTAGTTTTGTTTTGCAGCGATGATATCCATTTTTATGCCTTGCGGTGCTTCTGGTGCGTGACCAGCTGGCACGTACTACGAGGTAGCGCGGCGGTTGCCACGTGGCCGACCCCGGGCGGGTCGGGGCGTGGCAGATTGTGACTTTTTGGGGCTATTTACAAGATTTAACATTTGTTTATTTTTTAGAACTGTGACTTTTAAATGGGTACCGTAATTCATAAGTATTATAATTCTTTTCTTCTTAAATCAATATTTATAAGTCAAAAAAAAAATCACCGTGTATTACTAAAATTTGTATTTGGGGATCGTAACCTTTAAATGGAGATTATATATAAATACTCAAACGGTGATCGTGACTTTTAAATAGAGACCATGTATAAAATTTAAAATTTTTTCTTACTGGGATCGTGACTTTTAAATGAGCACCGTATATTAATATGTAATTAGGAATCATTACCTTTTAATGAGGGAAGTGTACAAGATTTAAAATTTGTTTCTTTCTTGAGGACTGTGACTTTTAAATAGATAACATATATAAATACTCAAATAAGAATCATAACTTTTAAATGAAGACTGTATACCAGATTTATAATTTGTTACTTTTTTTAGGATCATAACCTTTAAATTTGGATCGTGTACAAATATTTAATTGGGGATAATGTACAAAATTTAAAATTTGTTTGTTTCTTGAGTATTGCGACTTTGAAATAGAGACAATGTACAAATACTCAATTGAAGATCATTACTTTTAAATATAAATAGTACACAATATTTAAAATTTGTTCCTTTTTTTAGGGATGATGGCTTTTAAATAAGGACGGTGTGTAAATATTTAATTAGAGATTATGATTTTTATGTTGAGATTGTGTACAAGATTAAAATTTACTTTATTTTGGAAATTGTGACTTTTAAATAAGGAGTATGTTCAAGATTTATAATTTGTTTATTTTTTTTTACGAACGGGACTTTTAAATAGAAACAATATAAAAATACTGATCAATTGGAGTAGTGACTTTTTAATGGGGACCGTATACAAGATTTAAAATTTATTCTTTTTTTGGGGGGGACTGTGACTTTTAAATGAGGATCCTATACAAATACTCAATTGGAGATTATGACTTTTAAATGAAAATCATGTACAAGATCTAAAATTTATTTATTTTTTATGGACTATGAGTTTTAAATAGAGACTGTATAGAAATATTAATTAGGGATCATGGCTTTTTAATGGAATCATATACAAGATTCAAATTTTGATCTTTTTTTTATCATGACTTTTAAATGTTGATCATATATAAATACTAAATTGGGATCAATATAACAAGAATTCAATAAAAATTTGTATATACAAAGGATTAAAAAAAGTAGAAATATATTTCTTTGAAAAGATATCAGGTATGTTCTATTATTATAACTAATTTATATGATATTTTACAATTTTATTATGTATTATGTATTTTATTCCTATTTATTAAATTATGTGAAATGAAATTAAAATTTAATATTAGGTAGGTGTTTGGCCCACTTAAAATTTTAAATTATGCGGTAAGTAGTTTTGAACTTTCAGGAGAAATTACAATCTGAATTTTTCGTTAAAAATCACTTTTTATAGCTTATGTGGATAGAGATTTTCTTTTAATGAATTTTTTGTTATAATGCTCTTTTTTTTTTCTATTTAACAACCAAATTTTATTTTCAGTTTTCACGCTTTTCACTTTTCACTTTTTCATTTTTCATATTTGATAGTCATATGTTTCTCTCAAAAGCATCTTTTTTTTATTTTAGAAGATTTTAATATAGTATAGTAATAATCTATAAATTATGTATAATTTATATGTAGTACATTAATCAATTGGTTGAAAATTTATACATAAATTTAATAAAAATGAATTTATAAATAATTTGTACATTATGAAATAATGATACAAAAAAAATTTTATAGATAAAATGGTCAATTAAATTATAATTTATATTCACAAATATAATAATATATATTAACATATATATATATATAATAGTTAATAGCTAACACTTTTTTTTTGTAATTTTAACATTTTATAGCAAGTTTACAATATTAGTATCTAACAACTTTTTACGCTTACAATATTTTTGTGTTAAATTTGCCAAATACTATTTTGACTTTTCTAAACAGCACTTATAGAACAATTCTACTAAAATAGTATTTTTGCTAAAAACTCCAATCGGGCCAAACAAGTTCTAAAAATAAGAATAAATACCCACGTGCGATGCACGTGTCAAGATACTAGTATATATATATATATATGTATATGATTATTGATTATTGTCTCATACACTGCCTTTATAAAATTTTAACTCTATAAGTAAAGTCAGATAACTAACAAGTGTCCTTATCTATGCCATTTAAAAAAAAGAATGCCTTATGAAGATTATAGAGAACGTTATATAGGGATACGAGGTGAGAGAAAAATAATTATGGGATAATTTGAAAATAATTTTTATTATTTTTTAAGTGTGGTATTACTTTGAATGAGCTATTTAAGTATTTATTGTATTGCAGGAGGGAGAGAGAAAATTAATATAATCTTTTATTAACGAGAGAAATTTTTATTTATTTTTTGTTTTAAATTGACATTTGGTTAAAGGAAAATATGGAGAATAGAAATATCATATTTACCTCATAATTTATATGTTAACCCGAAATATTAGTGTGGGCATATGATGCCTCAAACTTGCTAGCTCGTTCAAATGATAACTGTCACATTACCTCGAAGTATGTGTCGATCACCACACACCCCCAATGTAACACAAAGTATAATATTAGATAGGGTAAATTACACCAGTGGTCACTTAACCTTTAATGAGGTCACCTAACTATGAAAACTAACAATTTAATCTCTAAAGTTTCTAATATTGTATTTTTTTAGTCACTTTGTCGTTAGTTACCGTTAGTGACTAACGAATGGATGATGTGGCATGCTACATCCACTGACGTTGCCATGTGGTAAAGCCACATCAGATCAGGTGTCACAACGCATACAATTTTTTTTTCTTTTCTTTTTGTCTGATTTTTTTGTAAATTTTTCTTAATTAAAAAATCTATAAAAATAATATGTTTTTAGGGAATAATAAATCACATAATATGTAAATTTTAACGGGGAGTGAGATCTAAAAATACGGGTAAAAGAAAATAAAAAGGGTAAAAAGAAAAAGGATGAAGAAGCCGATAATCAGAAACCAGTTAAAGCTGGTAAACAAAAAGAATACCATGTAATGCATGCCCCAAACTCCAATAAAATCAAGTAGGGCATACAAGTTAATTTCGAAAAACAAAATTCAAAATATACAAGCTAGAGAAATTAATTTATGAAATTGGTAAACAAAAAAGTAGTATAGTCGCATGGTTGTTTCTCATAAATAAAATCCAATTAGGTTGGTAGACAAAACAACTAACCCAGCAAAATCAAGGAATAAACATCATTTTTTGTCAACTAGCTTTGCAGATGCACCTTTTAATGGTCCTCTTTTGGCTCCTTTATTTTCTTGAGCATTTAGAGCTAGCAAAACCTGACTCGAGAACCGCTATGTCACGCCCCGACCCGCCACGGACCGGTCACGTGGCAACCGCCGCGTTGCTTCGAAGTACGTGCTGGCTAGTCACGCACCTAAGGCACCGCAAGGCATAAATGGGCATCATCGCTAACAAATAAAACTAAAACTTTAATTAGAAAATATTTAATAAAATAATTAACTTTAAAAGTAATGCCAGTGGACTAATTGAGAGAATACCTACACAGCGGAAACTTCTAAAGCTAAACCACCGACGTCTCCTAGTGAGCCTCTTTTCTTTAGCTGACTCCGATCGCGAATCTGCATCCATCCACATTGGATACAGGTGAGTGACAGAGGTTCTAAGAATCTCCATCTGGGTTAGAGCAGATAAGGGAAATCCAAAAATAAAATAAAATAAAATACTAATAAAATAAATATTTTTCTTTTAAAAATTCTCTTCTGGTCCTTCTGCTGAGAACCCTATTTTAAAATACTTTAAATCAATAAATAAATATATATACACATAAAATGGGCTGGCATCTCTATCATACTAGAGGCGCGACCCGTCGGTCGTCTCATGCCTCACTGCACCGAAGGCTATCTCTTCTCTTTTTAAAACTATTTTTCTCTTTCTCTTTCTCTTTCTCTTTCTTTAGCCCTTTCCCTCGGTGGTGCCTCACTGTGGTGGAACACAGTGAACTGGAGCCCTGGCGAGTTTCCCTACGCGCCTCTCCCAACCAGGCTCGACTCACCGTGCCCCTCGATAGGCGGTCCACGGTTGAGTATCATGCATGCTCTCAACTCCGTCCACACTCCCGCAAATTGGAGTTCCAATGAACCCTCTCAAACACTCATCTCCCAAGGGCATCGTACCCTCAACAATCATAATAATAATAATATTTCAATATATACATACATATAACATCACATATTTAAAATATATATCCACACACACGTAAGTCTATATATTTCCTTAAAAAACGTCCCACTCACTGTGTGCGTATATCACAAGCAGGTGTGTGTATGTGGATTTCCCGTATCCCAAAACCTTTTTGGAAAAACATTTATGTTTTAAAATCATTTTTAAAATCCTTTCCCCCAGTGGCTACACAAAGAAGTCTAGGCCACTCACAGTGATGGGAGATTCGTATACTCCCAAGCGCTCCATGTAGCTTTAACCTCCGGGGCATTACTGCACTTGATTATCCGGAGCCCTAGTACACAGAAATACATGTTAGCATTCATAAATAAATTTATGAATGCACCTATGAGGCTCTAATATGACCTAAGACGATGTTTGGAAGTGATTCGGGGCTTAGGAAAGTGTCCTGGAGGTTCTAGGGTAAAAATCGGACACTTGGTGAAAAATTACAAAAATGCCCCTGGGGTCCATGGGCCACTCGGGCTGGGCCCGACACTTAGAAAAGTGTCCTGAAGGTTTCGGGGCTAAAATCGGACTCTCGACAAAAAATTACCAAAATGCACCCGGGGGCCCGTGGGCCCCACACCCGGACTAGGTTAGGCCCCACACGGGTCGGGTAGAATTCTACTCGAAATCGGGCTCAAAAAGCCCTCCTATGAGATATTTATACATTATAATGATATAATATATAAATATCTAAATATATTAATATAATATATAAATATCTTTTAATAGAATAATATTATATTCAAAATATCTAAACAGGGACTCGATCGGCCAGTTCTTCGGCCGGTCTCTCCCCCCGGTTTTCGCACTCGTTTCTCCTCCTTTCGACATACAAACTTAGAGAGACGATCCTCATGGCATCCACGACGGATACGCCGAGGCAGAAACGAGAAACACTGGTCCAATTTTCCTGTAGACCGAGATTTAGCCCAATTTGACTAAATCTCCGATTTACTCACACCCGGTGCACAAAAATGCGTAAAAACGGAATGGGATGTAGAATAAGGTGAATACTATAACATATTAAAAACTCACCTTATTCCGCTGGCCCGAAATCCACTTATTTGAGTTTAAAGTTTTAATCCGGTTAAAAGCTGAAAACTTGGATCTAGGCTAAACTGATGCATGGATGTGCGTGCAAACTTAACATAACGTAGATCGAGGTGAGAAGAATAATATACTGGAAACTCACCTTGATCTGATAGCTGGGCATGTCCCGATTTGTCAATTGTCCAAAATGCCTCCGGTCGGCTCTAGAGAGAAAAGAAGAAAAAGAAAGAAAAAGAAAAGAAAAATGAAAGAAAAGGTTCAGCCCCCTCCCCTATTTATAGGGGAGCCCGACGCCGGTTCCACTCGGGCCCCGGGTCAAACTTTTTCCCCTTTTTCAACTTTCTTCCATTTTCACCCGTTGGCTAAATCCTTTGCTTTCTTGTGCCAACGGGGTCCATAATAAATTTCTAGGGACATATTTGGAGGTCTTTTTGGCATTTACTAATTTCCATGCATGGTTAATTACTTTTTCTTCTAACTCCGTCTTATTCTAATTTAAACTTCTCTTCTTAATTATACACATCCGGACCGACATATTGTTTAATTAATACGCCATCTTACACTATTCCGTTCGTACGAAAAAATCGTGCTAGGTCCGGGTGTGTCACGCTATCTAACTGAAACTAAATCTGAATATAATTTGACCAAAAAGTCAACAAACCCAAACTCGATTCAACCTGAACCTAGAATGATCCAAAACTTGAAATGACCCAAACTCAAAATGATCTGTAACCCGAAATGACCGGAACCCAAAATGACCCGTAACTCGAAATGACTTAAACCCGAAATAACCTGAACCCGAAGTGACCCAAAAACTATTAACCCGAAATGACCTGAATTTAAAAGAAAGTGTATGTGAACATTTTTCAAAATAGTAATTCAATTAAAAATACAAGTATAATAATAATAGTATAAAATACTAGCAGACATCATTTTAATTTTTTTACCAAATATTCAGTTAAGTATATGTATGTATCATGCATCAATATTTTGTTAGTATTTTTTGACCGAAACTTAACTATTAATTATGATTAAGATTTAAGAACAATAAAAAAAATTATATTCATTGTTATAAGTAGAATTATGTAACTATTTAAATATCTATTCTTTAACATTTTATAGTTAATGTAAAGAAATTTCAAATGTCATATAATATTTTAATTAATATTAGATACTTATAATTTAGCTAATTTCATATTAACATTATATAATATTTAAATAAAAAGTTTTGACCTATAGATTTAGTGACAAATAAAGTTAATTAAATTAGATTTCAATTGAATGTCCCTTAAAGATCGTCTAGGTGGAATTTGAACCAAAAAAATTGATATCTACAATAATATCGACTTGTTTATTGCTAAAAAAAAGAAATTCAAAATTAATATGATTGTTAGATTTTATTATGTCTCATATCGAATTAATAATTAATAATTATAATTTTCATTTGTACACATTGCAAATTGGATGATTGAAATAAGCTCAATCACCAATTAGAAAATTTCATTCCAAATTGAATATTTGAATTTTTTCCATTTAGAATAAATTGCTAAAGACTAAAAGTTAAAAATCTAATAAGTACTAACATTATTTTTTTAATAAATATTGAATCTATATAAAAGAAAAAAAAAGAGAGAAGTTAATATCCCGTAATAAAATCTAAAATGACGCAAATAAGAAATTCAAGTATCAAACATGAAAAGTAAACTCAAACAATCCAAATTGAATTTGAAATAACTCAAATATGAAAATCCGAGTGTCGAACCTAAACTAATATGATTCGAACTTGAAACAACTCAAACTCGAAAATCGGAGTGTGCAACCTGGAATGACCCGAACCTAAATGATCGGAACTCGAACCCGATATGACCCAACATTTAGATGACTCGAACCTAACCCGATGTCACGCCCCGACACGATAGTCGAGCACATAACAATCGCCGCAACTCTTGAAATGCATTCTATTAGGTTAGAATACACTCCAAGGGTCGCAAGGCTAAAACGATCATTTTATACATTTTTCCGTTCTATAGTTTTAATCGTACCAAGTAGTTAAACCACTTAACTATCATTCGAACAAATCAAAATAGATAAAAAATCAAACAGCCATAGCATAAAAATTCATTTATACACAAGACACCCAAACTTTAAAATATTTACGGAAATGCCATTAGGTTTTTCGACATAATTTTGTAGAATTTATTTACGGACTTCCAAAACTTAGAAAAATATCACATCAGTTTCAAAACGTCTTAGACTCATTAAAGAAGAGAACTGACTATTTAAAATGATATTTACATACTTTGTGGGACCTACATGAATATTTCAAAATAATACAAAAGGGTTGACTTTTTTTTCACCTCTGGTCAAACCGGTGCAAAGTGCCAAATACTTTCCCACCACAACGTACCCTAGTAGCACAGTTGATATTTACAGCCCGAAAAATATTTTTAGTAAAAACACGAGTAAGTAACAAGGTTACTCAGTGAGTAGATAACCATATAAGACAATAATATGATAATACATTTATAATAAATTAGTGAAATATGTTCATGAACATAAATAATATTAAGTAAGTAATATAAAACTTGGCCCATGGATCAATCTCATTTTTCGGTCAATTCCTCGCTCAAATTGTCGCCTTGGTCGGGGTCGATAACTGAGCAATGAGTTCCATCCTGAACGATGGATACCACAGGAGGAACTCGAAGTGCCTTACGGGTTTTCCTTCGTGCCTCCTGACAAGGCATATACCACAATCACCCACGCCCCTCAAAAGGTGGCCTGTGGGCTCCTTAGTCACTGCAGTAACGATAAACCCTCCCTTGGAGGCCACCGTATAGTCAAATCTCGGAATCATGATGACACACCCGGACCTAGCACGACCTTTCCGTATGAATGGAATAGTACAAGATGACGCGATAATTAAATAATAAGTCGGTCCGGCTGTGTCAAGTCAGAAGAGAAGATAGGCTTAAGACAAGACGTAGTCGGGAGATGAGATTGGTGACCATGCATGGAATCTCTCAGTGGACTCCTTGAAGTCCATAGGCAATGGATTGGAGGTCCATTGGTGAATTGGTCGGTGGATCGGGCCAATAATCTAAGTTTTGAGAGGTTTAAAAGAGAAGAAAAAGTCTGGCCCGGGGCCCGAGTAGACCCGGTGCCTGGCTCCCTTATAAATAGGGGGGAGATGAGCTCTCCCCCTCATTTTTCTCTCTTTTCTCTCTTCTCTCCTTTCTCTTTTCTCTCAACTGCTCCTTTGGAGCAATTTTGGACTTTTGGCCGATCCGGACAAACCGATCGCCAGTTCAAGGCAAGATCTTGGTGAGTGGTTCTTAACTCCTTGATCTTCATTCCATTAAGTTTTCACGCTTATCCATGCATTGATCTAGGAGAGATCCAAGTTCAAAGTTAGGTTCAGCTTTTAGTTAGATTTTAAGTTTAGATTTGAGATTTAGAAACTTTGAGCTTGTGATTCTCGTTTCTGCTCCGGTAAACGCGTCGTGGGAGGTGAGAGGAACCTCCATCTAGAATTTTACGCGAAACGGTGGACCTAGGGGCTCGGGAACCGAGGAAATGCCTCGGATCCCGAGGGGGCCGGACGGCTCCCGCGCGGGAGCCGAGTCTTTCCTGCGCGGGAGAGACCGCCAGCCTAGGTTCTCCCGCGCGGGACCTGGGTCATTCCGGCGCATGACTGGGCCATTTGGCCCAATCCGTGCAGCTGGGCCCTTTTGGGCCCAAGCCTAGTGGGCTTTGGCCCAATCAACAAGGGGGGGCCCTTTTTGGGCCCAGAGGCAGGCCAGGCCAAGCCCAACTTCAGGGGCAGGCCTGCACGGGCCCAGCCCTACTGTGGGGCCCACGGGTCCCCAGGGGCATTTTCGTAATTTTTCACCAAGTGTCCAAATTTTACACCGGAACCTCCCGGACACTTTTCTAAGCCCCGAATCACTTCCATACATCGTCTTAGGTCATATTAGAGCCTCATAGGTGCATTCATTAATTTAATTATGAATGCTAACATGTATTTCCGTGTATTAGGGCTTCGGTTGAATCGAGTGCGGCGATGCTCCGGAGGTTAAGGCTACATGGAGCGCTTGGGAGTATACGATTCTCCCATCACTGTGAGTGACTTAGACTTCTCTGTCTAGCCACTGGGAAAAAGGGTTTTAAAAATGATTTTAAAATATAAATGTTTTGTTTTAAAAGGTTTTGGGCTATGGGAAATCCACATACACACACCTGCTTGTGATATACCCACATAGTGAGTGGGACGTTTTAAAAAGTAATATATAAACTTACGTGTGTGTGCTTATATAATTTAAATATGTAATGTTATATATAAATATATTTGAAATAGTATTATTATGATTATTGAGGGTGCGATGCCCTTGGGAGATGAGTGTCTGAGAGGGTTCCTCGGGGCTCCAATTTGCGGGAGCGTGGACCGAGTTTGAGAGCATGCATGATACTCAGCCGTGGACCGCCTATCGAAGGGCACGGTGAGTCGAGCCTGGTTGGGAGAGGGGCGTAGGTAAACTCGCCAGAGCTCTGGTTCTCTGTGTTCCACCACAGCGAGGCACCACCGAGGGAAGGGGCTAGAGAGATAGAAAAGAGAAAAATATTATGAATAAGAAAAGAGATAGCCCTCGGTGCAGTGAGGCATAAGACGACCGACGGGTCACGCCTCCAGTATGATAGAGATGCCAGCCCATTTGATGTATATATATATTTATTTATTTAAAGTGTTTTTAAAAGAGGGTTCTCAGCATGAGAACCAGAAAAGAATTTTAAAAGAAAAAACATTTGTTTTATTTCTATTTTATTTTATTTTGGATTTCCCCTTATCCGCCCTAACCCAGATGGAGATTTTTAGAACCTCTGTCACTCACCTGTATCCAATGTGGATGGATGCAGATTGGCATACGGAGTCAGCCATAGAAAGGAGGCTCACTAGAAGACGTCGGTGGCTTAGGTTTAGTGGTTTCCGCTGCGTAGGTATCCTTTATAATTGGTCCACTGGTATTGCTTATAAATTAATATTTTTATTAAATGATTTCTAATTAAAATTTTAATTTTGTTTTGCAGCGATGATATCCATTTCAATGCCTTGTGGTGCTTCTGGTGCGGGACCGGCCGGCACGTACTTCGAGGCAGCGCGGCGGTTGCCACGTGGCCGACCCGGGCGGGTCGGGGCGTGACACATGATGGCTTTCCGAATAACGCATTTTCATTACTAATAAAATTTTTTATTTTTACAATCACATAACAAACATTTTAAGTTTTTTAAAACCAATATAGCAACTTGTCATAAAACCCTTTTTCATGAATTATCACATAAAAATCAATTTCCAATTTAGCCATCAAGTTCCCACATTCCATAAGCCATTTGTATTCCATCATTTAACACATATAGATAGCAAATAATTCAAAAAAATAGCATTTAACAAAAATGCAATAAAACAGTATTTTAATCTAGTTATCCATGCACAGTGACACTTGAGGTTACTCTCGGTCCTCTCCGCCCGGTTCCTCACTCCTTGATGGCATAGGAACTCCTAATTTTCATCAACCCATTTAGTTTCTATAGCCATTGCTAAATTTGATTAAGGCCTAAACTAAATGCAATTCCACGCATGCCATGCAATAAATTAGAATTCTAACTCCTAATTATACTTTTCACTAATATTCTTCTAATCTAATTTTTTCAAGAACCCATACTAATTTTGTCAGGCCCCGACCTGCCCCGGGTTAGCCTCGTGGCAACCGCCATGTTCCTCGAAGTACGTGTCTACAGCCACGTGTCCGAGGCATCGCAAGGCATAAAATGGATACCATCGCTGCGAAATAACTAAAACTTTAATTAAAATCATTTAATAAAATAATTAACTTTAAAAGTAATGCCAGTGGATTAATTTAAAGAATACCTACACAGCGGAAACTACTAAGCTTAAGCCACCGATGTCTCCTAGCAAGCCTCCATTCCATCTGCTGACCTCGTACGTGGATCTGCATCCATTCACATTGGATACAGGTGAGTGGCGGATGTTCAATGAATCTCCAACGGGGTTAGGGCAAATAAGGAAAATTCAAAATAAAATAATAAATAAATAAATAATAAGATAAATGTTTTTCTTTTCAAAATCTCTCTGTAGTTCTCTAGCCGAGAACTCTCTTTAAAAACACTTTAAATAAATATATATACATAAAATGGGCTAGCATCTCTATCATACTGAAGGCGGGACCCATTGGTTGTCTTATGCCTCACTGCACCGAGGGTTATCTCTTTTCTTTTTTTTAAACATTTTCTTTTTTCTCTTTCTCTAGCCCGTTCCCTCGGTGGTGCCCATCGTTGTGGTGGAACACAGCTACCTCTGACCTGGCGAGCCTTCCTTCGCGCCTTTCTACTCCAAGCTAGCTTATTCTCCGTGCCCCTTCAAAAAGGCGGTCCACGAGAACCTCATAAGCATGCCTCTCACTCTGTCCACGCTCCCGCATATATTGGAGCACTAGGGGTCCTCTCAATCACTCATCTATAATAAAAATATTTCATATATATAGATATATACAGGGTATCGTACCCTCAAATATCATAATAAAAATATTTCATATATATATATGTATAAAACATATAATTTAAAACATATAAACACACACACACACGTAAGTCTTTATATTTCCCTTGAAAACATCCCATTGTCTACGTGGGTATATCACAAGCAACTATGTGTGTGTGGATTTCCCGTGTCCCAAAATCTTTAAAAACATTTATGTTTTTAAAACATTTTTTTTAAACCTTTGTGCCCAATGGCTAAACAAAGAAGTCTAGGCCACTCACAGCATTGGGAGATTCGTATACTCCCAAGCACTCCATGTAGCTTAACCTCCGGAGCATCGCCGCACTCGATTCAACCGGAGCCCAAATACACGGAAATATACATTAGCATTCATAATTAAATTTATGAATGCACCTACGAGGCTCTAACATGACCTAAGACTGGGTTTGAATGTGATTCGGGGCTTAGGAAAGTGTCCGGGAGGTTTCGGGGCTAAAATCGGACTCTAGACAAAAAATTACCAAAATGCCCCCGGGGCCAGGGCCCCACGTGGACTAGGCCAAGTTCTACCCAAAATTGGTACAAAAAGCCCTCTTACGAGATATTTATATATTATAATGATATAATATATAGATATCTAAGATATATTAATATAATATATAAATATCTAAAATATATTAATATAATATAAAAAATATCTAAACAGGGATTCGATCGACCTGTTCCTCGGTCGGTCTCTTCCTCGGTTTTTGCATTCGTTTCTCCTCCTTTCGTAACTTAGACGAGCGATCCTCATGGCATCCATGACGGATCCACCAAGGCAGAAAAGAGAAACACCGGTCCAATTTTCTTAAAACCAAGATTTAGCCTAAATTGACTAAATCTCCAATTTTGACACACCCGAACCTAGCACGACCTTTTCGTAAGAACGGAATAGTGCAAGATGACGTAATAATTAAACAATATGTCGGTCCGGTTGTGTCAAGTCAGAAGAGAAGATAGGCTCAAGACAAGATGTGGTTGGAAGATGAGATTGGTAACCATGCATGGAAACACTAAAGTGGACTTCTTTAGGTCCATAGCCAACGGATTGGACGTCTATTGGTGAATTGGTCGGCGGATCGGGCCAAGGATCAAAGTTTTGAGAGGTTTAAAAGAGAAGAGAAAGTCTGGCCCGGGGCCCGAGTAGACCCGGTGTCGGGCTCCCCTATAAATAAGCTTCTCCCCCTTTCATTTTCTCCTATCCCTCTCTTCTCTCCTCTCATTTGCTCTCTTGAAGCAAGTTTGGACTTTTGGCCGATCCGGACAAACCGACCGCAGAATCAAGGTGACATCTTGGTATGTTATTCTTAACTTCTTGATCTACGTTTTATTAAGTTTTCATGCATCACCATGCATTGGTTTAGGAGAGATCCAAGCTCAAAGTTAGGTTTAGCTTTTTAGTTAGATTTCTAGCTTAGATTTGAGATCTAGGAACTTTGAGCTTGTGATTCTCGTTTCTGCTTCGGTAAACGTCTCGTGGGAAATGAGAGGAACCTCCATCTCGAATTTCACGCCAAATGATGAACCGAGGGGCTCGAGAATTGAGGAAAAGCCTCGGATCTCGGGCTGACAGACGGCTCCCGCTTGGGAGCCGAGTCTCTCCCGCGTAGGAGACACCCGCAACCCAGGTCCCGTTCGGGACTTGGGCCTGTCCCGCGCCGGACTGGGCCTTTTGGGCCAACCGTGGGGGTGGGCCATTTTGGGCCCAATCCGAGGGAATGGGCTTTCCGGCCCAAATTTCAGGCTGGGCCTGACCTAACCTCAGGGGAAGGCCTGCTTGGCCCAAACCCGGGCCTGGCGAGTTGGTGGCCCATGGACCCTAGGGGCATTTTTGTAATTTTTCACCAAGTGTTCGATTTTTACCCCGGAACCTCCCGGACACTTTTCTAAGCCCCGAATCACATCCCAACCTAGTCATAGGTCATATTAGAGCCTCGTAGGTGGATTCATAAATTTAATTATGAATGCTAACGTGTATTTCCATGTATTAGGGCTCCGGGAGAATCGAGTGCGGCGATGCACCGGAGGTTAAAGCTACATGGAGCGCTTTGGTGTATATGAATCTCCCAATACTGTGAGTGACCTAGACTTCTCTGTTTAGCCACTAGGGAAAAAGGTTTTAAAAACATAAATGTTTTCAAAAAATTTTTGGGATACGGGAAATCCACACACACACACTTGTTTGTGATATACCCACACAGCAAGTAGGATGTTTTAAAAAAGAAATATAAAGACCTATGTGTGTGTGTTTATGTATTTTAAAAATGTATGTTTTATACATATATATATAATTATTAAATATTATTATTATTATGAGTTTTAAAGGTGCGACACCCTTGCGAGATGAGTGTTTGAGAGGGATACTCCTTGGGCTCCAATATGCGGGAGCTTGGATGATGTGAACCCCATAAATTGAATCTAGGAACCCACGAACAAGTTGATGAATGAAGTTCCAGGAAAGCCAAAATCAGTTTAGAACTCAAGAAAAAACCTTGACCCAATGTTTAGAGAAACAAGAACCAAAGGTATAAAGAAGGATAACTGACACCACACTCTAGAAAGGAAGAGATTGAGAGTGATAAGTCAGAAGAACGCCACAAGGAATTAACCTTGATAAGTTCAGAAGTTCAATGAAGAACAAACCAAGTGAATAATCTCACCAAATTCATCAAATTCCAATCTGCCAAGTTTAGAACAAGAATTGATGATTTAAAGGCTAAAGAAAACCCTAATAAATCTTCCAGCAAGATTTACTCCTAAAAATAAGGAAGTTCCTAAAATTAAGGAATGTGACTTTAAGGCTTCCTTATTTTGAGGAATGCAGCAAGATTTACTCCTAAAAATAAGGAAGTTCCTAAAATTAAGGAATGTGACTTTAAGGCACCATAAAATCAGCTAGAAATCTCTTAAAACTTCAAAATAAAACCAAGTCTGAAAACCAGAATCCAATTAGGCCGAAAACAACTAATTAGGCCCTATTAAATGCTTCAATTAAGTTGATAACACCAATTGATTCCTCCAAGCCCAATTCAGCTCCTATTGTTGGTTGTTTAGCCCAAACAGCTTGAATTAGTCCATTAAGGGCTTCCTTCATCCTTTTAGCTTTAGCTCGAGTTATTGGACCTCCACCAATGAATAATGGATCATCATGTTGTGTTGAACCAGATTGCTCCATCCTTTGCATGTCCTTAACTTGGATTCCATCATTGGAAGAGTTAGAGAAAGCATGCTAGATTCTCAGCCGTGGACCGCCTATTAAGGGGCACGGTGAGACGAGCCTGGTTTGGAGAGGCGCATAGGGAAGCTCGCCAGGGCTCCAGTTTCCTATGTTCCACCATAGTGAGGCACCACCGAGGGAAAGGGCTAAAGAAAGAGAAAAGAGAAAATATTTTAGAGAGAAAAGAGATTGCCCTCGGTGCAATAAGGCATAAGACGACTGACGGGTTGCGCCTTCAGTATGATAGAGATTCCAGCCCATTTTATGTATATATATATTTATTAATTTAAGGTGTTTTAAAAGAGAGTTCTCGGCTAGAGAATTAGAAAGAGTTTTTAAGAGAAAAATATTTATTTTATTATTATTATTATTATTTTATTTTATTTTATTTTATTTTAGATTTCCATTATTTGCCCTAACCCAGATGGAGATTCTTAGAGCCTCTGTCACTCACCTTTATCCAATGTGGATGGATGCAGATCCATGTACGGAGTCAGCAAATAGAATGAAAACTCACTAGGAGGTGTCGGTGGCTTAGGCTTAGAAGTTTCCGCTGTGTAGGTATTCTCTTAATTAGTCCACTGACATTACTTTTAAAGTTAATTATTTTATTAAATGTTTTCTAATCAAAGTTTTAGTTTTATTTGACAGCGATGATGCCCATTTTTGCCTTGTGGTGCCTTAGTTGCATGACTGGCCAACACGTACTTCGAGGTAGCGGGCGGTTGCCACTTGGCTGGCTCGGGCGGGTCGGGCGTGGCAACTTTAATGGTATCAGAGCGTTTAAATGATTTTAACTGTTTTCAAAACTTATAAAATATTTTCAAAATGTTTTCAAAGTATTTTTAAACGTTTTCAAACATTTTCGAAGCCAGTGGATTACATAGGTTTAGAACTCCATAGTTCGAGTATGTAGCTACTCGAAAGCATCATAAATGATCAAACCTACTCTTAAAATACCTTCCTTAGCAGCAAGCCACTAGATAGTGTTCTCGAGTGTGGTCTTAAGTGAGAAGATATCACGACCATCTTTTTCCTCGAGATTCGTGCAAGCAAGGCGTGCTTTCCAAGAAACTCCCAAACTCAAATTTTCAGCTTTTAATATTCCTTCTACTCGACAGCTAAACCATGCAAGGGATAGTATTTCCCTTGAAATGACGAGACAGATAATGTCTCGTCCAATCCTCCTAGAAAGCCTAGTTAGAGGCTTACCAGTGGAAACTAGCTCGATGCCCACAACCTTCGATGTGCAATCTTTGAAGTTGTGAACATCGAGACTCGCTAGTAAAGCAGCGAGTTTGAAGTGTAAATTAGATGCGTTCCCCATTCTTTACACTAGTGACGTGTAAGACTTGGGAGGAAATGATGCGACTAGAACGAGGCAAGGGGCCAAGGTGGGCGTAACGTGAGTGAACGCTAACCTCACTTCTCTCGTTTTCTACACCATTGGTGTGTAGCCTAGGAGAGATAGTTGGGTTAGAATGAAAGAAATCAAAGGTGTCAACCACGGAGGATGTGGTTGACCCAAACCCTCAGGACGTAAGATGAAGCATCCGAGCAACCAGATGAAGGATGGAGGAGGACCTTGCAAAGCATCAAATGGGAGGTGAAGTGAAGCAATTGTCGAAGAGCCCACCAGTTGGCAAGTTTGGTGGGATAAGCCCATAGATTGCCTGGATGATGCTTCGGGGAGTGGGCATGAAGTGAGAGAAGTGGCAGCAAGGGCTAGCTGACTTCTGTTGTACTTACACAATGGTGTGTAAGTGGTGAAAGAAAGGGGGTACTGGTGGACGAAAGAGAGTTCGTCTGAAAGTAATCGAGGAAAAGCATCCAAGGAAATTGGAAGAGAAATAGTGAGCCCAAGATCATAAGAGGTGAGATATGGGAAGATCACTTGAGGATGTGAAAGGATTGATAAGAGAAAACCCCAAAGGATTCAAGGATGGCAAAAAGGACGAGTAAAGAAAAAGGAACAACAGAGAAGCCATTCTTGGGAAACGATGAGGAGGAATAAGGCAAGGATGACAAATGGGGAATGAGGAAAGAACGAAAAGAGATCACATCCAAGTGATCAATGAGTAGTACGTCAGTTACTACTTGTTTGACCATTGGATACCAATGTTAAAAAGGGATAATAGAGAAAAAAGAGAAAGGAAATGAAGATGGAGGAAATGGAAATAAGAGAAAGATAAGATGTAAACCTCTATTTCTAAGTGGATTAAGGGTGATAAACCCCTTATTAATTGATGGATAATGAGAGTAAGATGGAGAAGGTCTTCAAAAGATGATATGAAATAACTTTGGCGAAGATAATGGGAAGTAAGCAAGCAGAAAGAATGGGATGCACAACAATGATGAGGATGCCTGCATGCGTGCTAATGGGAGGCACCAAGAGAATTTCCTCTAGTATTGTAAAGACATCACTAGGAGGAACTGGTGAGAAAAAAGAAGGGAAAAGGAGAAGAAAAGCAAACCCTTAAACCAAGGATAAAGAAATATCGTGATGTAGTGCAGAGGCTTTCTTAATGAAGAAGGAAAGCATAAAAGCCCTAGGTGAAAGAAGATCCTAGGCTAATAAAAGAAGAACAATGCCTAGAAGAAAGAGAGACTTAGTTCAGTTGATGAACTAAGTATAGGCTGACTAAGAATAGAGCTTTAAAAAAAGAAAAGCATAACACATCACTAGCAGACTATAACTTTAATTTATGATAATTTCATAATGAACCATAGGTTAATAACCCCAAAATGACAAGGTAGGATTAGTAAAAGATTAAGACTAGGAAATTAGGGTTAGAGACAAAACCTAGGTAGGTAACTTAGAGATAGATTAAAGAAGAGCATAAAAAGGAGATTAAAAGAAGCTTAGAAAGAGGACTAAGAAAGATCTAGTGAACGAAAGTGTGTAAAAAACGTAGAAATGGATGTTAGCTAAAGAAAGTCTAGCATAATGAACCCCAAACTCGAGTCAACCCAAGACACTACATCATTCTAAGAATAAGTCAAAGGAGAGAAAGAATAAACAAGAATGATTGGAGGCCAGAACCATGGAACAGAAAGAGGTTAAGGATATAAATTGGTGAAAAGAAGAGGAAACCCCCGACTGCTTGATGGTGGAAGAAGAGAGTAGAAGGTTTAAATGTGTGAATTGGTGGAAAAGAAAGGAAAGGAAAACCCCTGATTAGTTAGATGATAAAAGAAGAGATAAGGAGGTTGGATAGAAAGAAAAATTAGAGAAAACATAAGAGAAGGAGCACTCATAGGAAACGAGTGAACGGAAATGATGGTATCTTAATGGATGACGGGTAAGGATGATACGAGTAATGAGTGAATGGAAGAGATTAGAAGAAAAGCTAAGGAATGAAGATATAAGTTAAGAAAGGAAGAAAGGAGAAAAGGGCAAGTAAAAGAAATGAGGATACTAAAACATGATGGAGTAAACAAAGGTGAAAAGGATGATGAGGATAAGGATAATGATGATGATGGAATCTTTAAGGATAATCGAACACAGTGATAAGGAAAGTGCATCGACCTAAGTAATAGTCGAAGAAAGGAATAAGGATAAAACAAGGATAAATAAGGTGATAATTGAACTGGAGAAGGCAAAAAGGTAATAAAACATGAACAAAAATAATGGTTGGAACCGAAGGAGACGAAAGGATGAAAACAGAGAATTAAAGTAAGATAGAAGAAATTAAGAGTATAAGGTTGAAGAATATGGAAGATAAGTTAAATTTTTAGAAGGAAGTGAGTAAGCTAACTTTAAAGATAACCTCCCTGAAATAAATGAAGAAAAGATATGGGAGATAGAGTTAAAACCAAGCAAAAATGGAATCAGCTTGGCGTGGGCAAGATAGAGAGGTAATGGAGGATAGAGAAAGATGTTGCCTACGATAAATAAACCATGGTATCGAAAGACAAAGAAGAAATGTCAATGGATTAAAGAGCCGAAGATGGCTGAGATAAAGGAAACCTACATGTGAAAAGCAAGAGATGTGGGAATGGAGACAAACAAGATAACAAGAAGAAATCCCCGTACTCCTATGAACAAGGGATAAGGAAAGGAAATTGATCAAGCTCATGAATTTCTATGAGCACAGCCAGTATGAAGAGCAGGAAGGAAATTCTAACACTTAAGAGAATCAAAAGTGTTAGAAGAAAAGAGGAATAAAGATGAGAATGATGAAGAAAGTCAGAGAAGAGAGCAAAAAAGGGAAGAATGAGGCCAAGGTAAAGGAAACCTTAGGCAAGACGTGAAAGATCACGTAAATCGAGGTAAAAGAGTGTGATAAGAGAAAAGATATGGAGATGACCCTAAGAAAAAAGGCATAAAGATGACAACAACTGTAAGTGATACCTAAAGGTGGCAAGGGACCGAAGAGAAGGTCAAGTTAAGTGGAGAACGAGATACCTCAAGAGAAAAACGCAAAGATGAAGAAACTAAAAGGAATGCAGCATGAGTATAACGAGCATGAATTATGCTGTTCCGCATTAATGAGAATGCAAGAGAAATGTGGACCCCACTATGGACGTGGGCGGATGGAAAGGAAGAAAAGGTTAGAGAAGGGGATAAGGAAACCCCCATAAAGTACTGTTGATGAAAGGATGAAAAGAGATCGACCATTAGCAACGAAGCTAATGCGGCGGAAAGAGGTCGAAAGGAAGAGAATCACGCGACACCTTCCGAAGTGAACACTCCAAGGGAGTGACAGATGATAGAAAAGCCTTAGAGGCTACAGAAAATGGCATGGATGGGTATGATGTCGAGGCTCAGGTATAAATGATTTGGGAGCCATGTGAGGCGTCCTTATGAGAGAAAGGGTCAGATATCGAGATCTTGAGGATCTCTGTGATGACCACTCGAGAGGACCGACCCAGTATGTGATTGGGGAGAGTATGAGACCTCCCAGAGTTCTCTATCCCAGAGAGAATGAGAGATGAGATGGAATGGGCTATGGGCCCTATATGTGATGTGATGGGCCAAGGGCCCTATGTGTGATTGTGATGGGCGGTCAGAGAGTGGGTCAGATTGTGAGAGCTGAGAGGGCATGATCTCTGATTCCTCAGTTATGTTATGGCCAAGTGTGGGCCAATGTATATTAGAGCTCGACTCATACGCCATGTGATTTGGATGGGGGAAGAGTAAAAGAAAGAAAATGGAAGTAAGGAACGAAATAGAGAACTAAAACCAAGGTAAGGGGGAAAGATAATTAACTCACCGCATCCTCGCCGCGGAGGCGAGGGAGTTAAGCGAAAGTCTTTCCCGATAGCTTGGTTACAAAGATGACTACAAGACCACGAACGATGAAAAACGCGTCGAAAGATGGCCTCGAAGTCAGAGGCAGTGGTAATGAAAAAGGGGAAGAGACTCTTAAGAAGAGTAAGAGGTATGGAACCTTATAAGTAACAAGAGGATAGTCTCATCAAGAGAGACTTTAAGAAAGAACGAGGACAAATGAGATGATCGAGCAAGCACAACTGAAGCGGAGGAAGAACCTCAAAGTGTTATGATCAAAGTAAAGTGAGCCTAACCCATGAATAGGTAAGGGTAGGCTATGTTAAGGAAAAGATGAAGTTCAAACTCAAGAGTGGAAAAGCGATGAAGCCACTATTGAGGAAGAAAGCGATCAGAGTGCCCAGCGGAAGCATGGTAAACTTCAGCAGCGAATAGTGAGATGAACACTATTCGAAAATGAAATAAGGGCTTCAAATGGAAGCCAAACCTCCAAAAAGCTACCTTATTTAATTTTGAGGACGAAATTGTTAGAAGGAAGGGAGAGTTGACACACTCGGACCTAGCACGACCTTTTCGTATGAACGGAATAGTGCAAGAAGACGTAATAATTAAACAATATGTCAGTCCGGTTGTGTCAAGTCAGAAGAGAAGATAGGCTTAAGACAACACGTGGTTGGAAGATGAGATTGGTGACCATGCATGGAAACACTAAAGCGGACTTCTTTAAGTCCATAGCCAATGGATTGGACGTCCATTGGTGAATTGGTCGGTGGATCGGGCCAAGGATCAAAGTTTTGAGAGGTTTAAAAGAGAAGAGAAAGTCTGGCCCAGGCCCGAGTAGACCCGGTGTCGGGCTTCCCTATAAATAGGGGGGAGGCCGAGCCTCTCCCGCTCTCATTTTCTCTTCTCCCTCTCTTCTCTCCTCTCATTTGCTCTCTCGAAGCACTTTTGGACTTTTGGCCGATCCGGACAAACCGACCGCAAAATCAAGGTGACATCTTGGTATGTTATTCTTAACTCCTTGATCTACGTTTTATTAAGTTTTCACGCATCTCCATGCATTGGTTTAGGAGAGATCCAAGCTCAAAGTTAGGTTTAGCTTTTTAGTTAGATTTCTAGCTTAGATTTGAGATCTAGGAACTTTAAGCATGTGATTCTCGTTTCTGCTCTGATAAACGTGTCGTGGGAGGTGAGAGGAACCTCCATCTTGAATTTCATGCCAAACAGTGAACCAAGGGGCTCGGGAATCGAGGAAAAGCTGCGGATCCCGAGGTTGACAGACGGCTCCCCCACGGGAGCCGAGTTTCTCCCACGTTGGGAGACACCCGCAGCCTAGGTCCCGCGCTGGACTTGGGCATGTCCCCTGCCGGACTGGGCCTTTTGGCCCAAACTGCGGGGGTGGGCCATTTTGGGCCCAATATGAGGGAATGGGCCTTCCGACCCAAATTTTAGGCTGGGCCTGACCCAACCTCAGGGGAAGGCCTGCCTGGCCTAAACCTGGGCCGGGAGAGTTGGCAGCCCATGGACCCCCAAGGGCATTTTCATAATTTTTCTCCAAGTGTCCGATTTTTACCCCGGAACCTCCCGGACACTTTTCTAAGGCCTGAGTCACATCCCAACCCAGTCATAGGTCATATTAGAGCCTCATAGGTGCATTCATAAATTTAATTATGAATGCTAACGTGTATTTCCATGTATTAGGGCTCCGGGTGAATCGAGTGCGGCGATGCACCGGAGGTTAAAGCTACATGGAGTGCTTGGGAGTATACGAATCTCCCAATACTGTGAGTGACCTAGACTTCTCTGTTTAGCCACTGGGGAAAAATGTCTCAAAAATGATTTTAAAAACATAAATGTTTTCAAAAAGGTTTTGGGATACGAGAAATCCACACACACACACTTGTTTGTGATATACCCACACAGCGAGTGGGATGTTTTAAAAAGAAATATAAAGACTTATGTGTGTGTGTTTATGTATTTTAAAAATGTATGTTTTATACATATATATATAATTAGGAAATATTATTTTATTATGAGTTTTAAGGGTGCGACACTCTTGCGAGATGAGTGTTTGAGAGGGATACTCCTCGGGCTCCAATATGCGGGAGCATGGACGAGTTGGAGAAAGCATGCTAGATTCTCAGTCATGGACTGCCTATTGAGAGGCACGGTGAGACGAGCCTGGTTTGGAGAGGCGCATAGGGAAGCTCGCCAGGGCTCCAGTTCGCTGTGTTCCACCACAATGAGGCACCACCGAGGGAAAGGGCTAAAGAAAGAGAAAAGAGAAAATATTTTAGAGAGAAAAGAGATAGCCCTCGGTGCAATAAGGCATAAGATGACCGACGGGTCGCGCCTTCAGTATGATAGAGATACCAGCCCATTTTATGTATATATATATATATTTATTTAAGGTGTTTTAAAAGAGAGTTCTCGGCTAGAGAACTAGAAACAGTTTTTAAAAGAAAAATATTTATTTTATTATTATTATTATTTTATTTCATTTTATTTTAGATTTCTCTTATTTTCCATAACGCAGATGGAGATTCTTAGAACCTCTGTCACTCATCTGTATCCAATGTGGATGGATGCAGATCCATGTACGGAGTCAGCAAATAGAATGAAAGCTCACTAGAAGGCATCGGTGGCATAGGCTTAGAAGTTTCCGCTGTGTAGGTATTCTCTTAATTAGTCCACTGGCATTACTCTTAAAGTTAATTATTTTATTAAATGTTTTCTAATCAAAGTTTTAGTTTTATTTGACAGCGATGATGCCCATTTATGCCTTGCGGTGCCTCAGTCACTTGACTAGCCAGCACGTACTTCGAGGTAGTGCGGCGGTTGCCACGTGGCCCGCTCGGATGGGTTGGGGCGTGACAAATTTACTCTCACCTGGTGCACAGAAATGCGTGAAAACGGAGTATGACATAGATTAAGGTGAGTACTATAACATACTAAAAACTCACCTTATTTCACCATCTCGATATCCGTAGATTTGAGTTTTAAATTTAAACCGGTCAAAAACCAAAAACTCATATCTACGCTAAATTGATGGATAGAAATGCGTGCAACCGAAATAAAACATAGATTGAGGTGAGCAGAATAACATACTGAAAGCTCACCTTGATCTGACGACCGAATTGTCCAGATCTGTCAATTGTCCAAAATGCCTCTGTTTTGCTTCAGAGAGAAAAAGAAAAGAAAATGAAAAAAAGAAAAGAAAAAGATAAATGAGGAAAAGCTTTGGCTTTCCTCTATTTATCGACACCGGGTCTACTCAGGCCCCGGGTCAAACTTTTTCCCCTTTTTCAATTTTCTTTCATTTTCACCCGTTGGCTAGATCTTTTGATTTCTTGTATCAACGGGGCCCATAATAAATTTCTAGGGACTTAATTGGAGGTCTTTTTGACATTTACTAATTTCCATGCACGCTTAATTACTTTATCTTCCAACACCGTCTTATCCTAATTTTCACATCTCTTCTTAATTAGACACATCCGGACCAACGTATTGTCCACTTAATACGCCATCTTATATTATTCCGTTGGTACGAAAAAGTCGTATTAGGTCCGGGTGTGTCAAATTTCATTAAATTTGTAAATTCTCCATTACCAATCACGTAGAGATTTTCGGCCATTTCCATATTTTTAACCAATTCCCACATTTTTCCTTTCCATAATTTTTCCTTAGCATTTTCACACTAAAATTTTTCCAAAATCAATCTTATTTCAACTAAATCAACAAAATGGCAAAATGTCATTTTCCTTCATGAAATTCGGCATACCCTTGAACAATTGAAAATATTCCTTTCCAATGTCATTCAATTGCATTTTCTAGCTAAATGAGCTTCCAAAAACAACATATTTCAATTTTAAAGTCCATTGAATTGATTTTTGCCCACAAGCTTAAAAATCAAGAATTTTCCCATGAAATTCTAAATTTCTAGATTCATAAGCATACAATGAAATTCATGCTAAATTAGTTTGATATTCATGATTAGCATATCACGAACTAACATATAGCATTGAATTTAAGTATGCTTACCTTTGATTTTCACTTTTCCACCAAAAGCCTTAGAACCTCAAATTAAAATTCCTTCCAACCAAGCTTGAATTTCTTGAAATTGTTATGGGACTATGGATGGGCTCTTCAAGAGCTTCAAGTTGGTTACCAATTTATGGGAGGTTGTTTGGCTAGATTTGGAGTTGTGTTTTATGGAGGAAGCTTTCAAAGTTCATCAATGGTGGAATCGTTCTTCAATTTTCCAAGGTTGAAGACAACTTAATAATTGCATGAAAATTTCTAGATTTTTCTACACATGGGCGGATTTTTCATGTAAAAAGGATGATGAAATTTGTTTCAATCCCAGCCAGCCATTCTTTAATTATTTGACACTTGTCATAAGATCCTTGAATTCCACCTATGTCCCAAGTCAGTAGAATAAAATTATTAGTGTATATTTCTATTCTTCAGACAATTTCAGTTTTAAACATTGGTAGTGAAATTTTCAAATTCACTGTCAATTTTTGGTAAAACCGGTCTGAATTTCTTATTTTTCTACTAATTCTCTACTCACTATTTAATTACATTTTTCTCCACATATACTAGGCAATACTTTCCATGTTTTTCTACTACCTGATGCATGCTATAACGGACGAAAAGAAATGGGCATTAGGCATGGGTATCACACCTAGACCCGAATGACACACCCGGACCTACCACGACTTTTTCGTACACACGGAATAGTGTAAGATGGTGTTTTAATTAAACAATATGTCGGTCCGGATCTGTCTAATTAAGAAGAGAAGTTTAAATTAGGATAAGACGGAGTTAGAAGAAAAAGTAATTACTCGTGCATGGAAATTAGTAAATGCCAAAAAGACCTCCAAATAAGTCCCTAGAAATTTATTATGGACCCCGTTAGCACAAGAAAGCAAAGGATTTAGCCAACGGGTGAAAATGAAAGAAAGTAGAAAAAGGGAAAAAAGTTTGACCCAGGGCCTGAGTGGACCCGGTGTCGGGCTCCCCTATAAATAGGGGAGGGGGCCGAACCTTTCTTTCATTTTTTCTTTTCTTTTTCTTTCTTTTTCTTCTTCTTTTCTCTGGAGCCGACCGGAGGCATTTTGGACAATTGGCAAATCGGGACAGTCCGACCATCAAATCAAGGTGAGTTTTCAGTATGTTGTTCTTCTCACCTCGATCTACGTTATGTTAAGTTTGCACGCACATCCATGCATCGGTTTAGCCTAGATCGCAGTTTTCAGCTTTTAACCGGATTAGAACTTTAAACTCAAATAAGTGGATTTCGAACCGGTGGATTAAGGTGAATTTTTAGTAGGTTATAGCACTCACCTTAATCTACGTTATATTCCATTTTTACCCATTTCTGTGCACCGGGTACGAGTAAATCGGAGATTTAGTCAATTTGGGCTAAATCTCGGTCTACGGGAAAATTGAACCGGTGTTTCTCGTTTTAGCCTCGGCGGATCCGTCATGGATGCCGTGAGGATCGCCTCTCTAAGTTTGTACATCGAAAGGAGGAGAAACGAGTGCGAAAACCGGGGGAGAGACCGGCCGAAGAACTGGCCGATCGAGTCCCTATTTAGATATTTTTAATATAATATTATTATATTAAAAGATATTTATATATTATATTAATATATTTATATATTTATATATTATATCATTATAATGTATAAATATCTCATAGGTAGGCTTTTTGAGCCCGATTTCGAGTAAAACTTGGCCCAACCCATGTGGGGCCCACGGGCCCCCGAGCGCATTTTGGTAATTTTCCGTTATAGCCCCAAAACCTCCTGGACACTTTTCTAAGTGTCGGGCCCAGCCCAGTGGCCCATGTACCCCCAGGGGTATTTTCGTAATTTTTCCCCAAGTGTCCAATTTTTATCCCGGAACTTCCTGGACACTTTTCTAAGCCCCGAATCACATTCAAGTCCAGTTGTAGGTCATGTTAGAGCCTCGTAGGTGCATTCATCAATTTAATTATAAATGCTAACGTATATTTCCGTGTGCTAGGGCTCTGGGTAAATCGAATGCGGCGATGCTCCGGAGGTTGAGCTACATGGAGCGCTTGGGAGTATACGAATCTCCCAATACTGTGAGTGGCTTAGATTTCTTTGTTTAGCCATTGGGAACAAAGGTTTTAAAAATGATTTTAAAAACATAAATGTTTTCAAAAAGGTTTTGGGATATGGGAAATCCATACACACACAATTGTTTGTGATATACCCACACAGTGAGTGGGATGTTTTAAAAAGGAATATAAAACTTATGTGTGTGTGATTATATGTTTTAAATATAAATGTTTTATGTGTATATATATATATTTGAAATATTATTATTATTATTATTGAGGGTACGATGCCCTTGGGAGATGAATGTTTGAGAGGGTTCCTCGGAGCTCCAATTTACGGGAGCGTGGACCGAGTTTGAGAGCATGCATGACACTCAGCCGTGGACCGCCTATCGAGGGGCATGGTGAGTCGAGCCTGGTTAGGAGAGGCGCGTAGGGAAACTCGCCAGGGCTCCAGTTCACTGTGTTCCACCGCAGTGAGGCACCATCGAGGGAACGGGCTAGAGAGAGAGAAAGAGAAAATGTAAAAATATTTTAGAAAGAAAAGAGATAGCCCTCGGTGCAGTGAGGCATGAGACGATCGACGGGTCGAGCCTCCAGTATAAAAGAGAGACGCCAACCCATTTGAGATTTATATGTTTTATTTATTTAAGAAGTTTTTTTAAAAGAGAAAAGAGTTTTAAAAAGAAAAATATTTATATTATTATTATTTTATTTTGGATTTCCCTTATTTTCCATAACCCCAATGGAGATTCTTAGAACCTTTGTCACTCACCTGTATCCAATGTGGATGGATGCAGATTTGCGTACGGAGTCAGCAGAAAGAATGTAGGCTCACTAGAAGGCGTCGGTGGCTTAGGCTTAGTAGTTTCCGCTGTGTAGGTATTCTTTAAATTAATCCACTGGTACATCTTGTAAGTTTAATTATTTTATTAAATGATTTTTAATTAAAGTTTTAGTTGTTTTGCAGCGATGGTATCCATTTCTATGCCTTGCGGTGCTTCAGGTGAGTGACTGGCCAGCATGTACTTTGAGGCAGCGCAGCGGTTGCCACGTGGTCGACCCGGGTGGGTCGGGGCGTGACAACTTTAATGGTATCAGAGCGTTTAAAAGATTCTGACTGTTTTCAAAAACTATATAGTATTTTCAAAGTGTTTTCAAAATGTTTTCAAACGTTTTCAAAGCCAGTGGATTAAATAGGTTTAGAACTCCAATGTTCAACTATGTAGTTGCTCGAAAGCGTCATAAATGATCAAACCTACTCTTAGAATACCTTCTTTAGCAGCAAGCCACCATATAGAGTTCTCGAGTATGGTCTTAAGTGTGAAGACATATCACGACCACCTTCTTCCTCGAGATTCGTGCAAGCAAGGTACGCTATCCAAGAAACTCCCCAAACCCAAATTTTCAACTTTCAATGTTCCTTCTACTTGATAGCTAAACTGCGCAAGGGATGGTATTTCCCTTGAGATGACGAGATAGGTGATACCTCGTCTAATCATCCTTGGTAGCCTAATTAGAGGCTTACCAGTGGAAACTAGTTCGATGCCCACAATCTTCGATGTTCAATCTTTGAAGTTGTGAACATCGAGACTCGCTAGTAAAGCAGCGAGTTTAAAGCGTAGACTAGATGCGTTGCCCCAATTCTTCACACTAGTGACGTGTAAAACTTAGGAGGAAATGAAACGGCTAGAACGAGGCAAGGGGCCAAGGTGGGCATAACGTGCGTGAACGCTAACCTCACTTCTCTCGTTTTCTACACCGTTGGTGTGTACCCTAGGAGAGAGAGTTGGGTTAGGATACAAGAAATTGGAGGAGTCAATCACGGTAGATGTGGTTGACCAAAAACCTCAGGACGTGAGATGAAGCATCCGAGCAATCAGATGAAGGATCGATGAGGACTTCACAAAGCATCAAATGGAGATGAAGAGAAACGATTGCCGAAGAGCCCACAGGTTGGCAAGTCTAGCGGGATAAGCCCACAGATTGCCTGGATGATGCTCCGAAGAGTGAGCATGATGTGAGAAAAGTGGCAGCAAGGACTAGCTGACTTCTTTAGTACTTACATAGTGGTGTGTAAGTGGTGAAAGAAAGGGGGGGTTTTGGCGAACGAAAGAAAGTTCGTATGAAGTCAATCGAGGAGAAGCATCCAAGGAAATTGGAAGAGAAAGAGTGAGCCCAAGATCCCAAGATGTGAGATATAGGAAGATCACTTGAAGATGTGAAAGGATTGATAAGAGGAAACCCCAAAAGATTCAAGGATGGAAAAAAGGAAGAGTAAGGAAAGAGCACAAAAGAGAAGCCATTCTTGGGAAACAATGAGGAGGAATAAGGCAAGGATAATAAAATGGAGAATGAGAGAAGGATGAAAAGAGATCACATCCAAATGGTCAAGGAGTAGTACGTCTGTTACTACTTGTTTAACCATTGGATACCAATGTTAAGAAAGGAGAAATGTGAAGATGAAGAAGTTACAAAGAATGCAGTAAGAGTACGGTGCGAGTGAGATACATTGTTCCGCGATGATTGGAAGATAAGAAAAGGTGGACCCCATGATGGACCTGGGTGGATGGACTGGAAGAAAGGGATAGAGATGGGGATAAGGAAACCCCCAGATAGCACTATTGATGAAAAGGGGAAAAGAAAGTCATAGTGAAGAGAAGCACGAAGACAAAGAGCATGCAGTGACCATGAAATGGTTGCGATCGGCTACGTCCCGTGTTGATTGGAATGTCAATGGGGGAAAGAAAACCCCTTTTGAGAGGCCTAAGAGGCCTAAAAGTCAAATGAGAGCCTAAGAGGCTAGAGCAATGGCATGAATGGGTATGAGGTCGAGGCTCAAGTGTGAATGATTTGGGAGCCATGTGAGGCATCCCTATGTGAGAAAGGATCAGAGATCGAGATCTTGAGGATCTCTATGATGACCACTCGAGAGGACCGGCCCAGTGTGTGATTGGGGTATGCATGAGACCACCCCGAGTTCTCCATCCCAGAGAGGATGAGAGATGAGATGTGAGGGGCCATGGGCCCTGTATGTGATGTGATGGGTCGAGGGCCCTATTTGTGATTGTGATGGGCGGTCAGAGAGTGGGTCAGATTGTGAGAGCCGAGAGGGCATGATCTCTGATTCCTCTGCTATGATGTAGCCAAGTGTGGGCCAGGGTGTACAAGAGCTCGACTCATACGCCATGAGATCTGAATGGAAAAAGATCAGAGAAGGAAGAGAAGGGGAGTAAGAGACGAAACGAATAAGCAAGACCAAGATAGGGGGGAAAGACAATTAACTCACCGCATCCTCGCTGTGAAGGCGAGGGAGTTAAGCTAAGGTCTTTCCCGATAGCTTGGTTACAAGAACGAGTTCAAGACCACGAAATGACGAGTAACACGTCAGACAATGGCCCAGAAGTGAGAGGCAGTAACAAAGAAAAGGAACTCCTAAGAAGAGTAAAAAGTGTGGAACCTCAGAGGTAACAAAAGGATAGTCTCGTCAAGAGAGACTTAGAGGATGAGACAAGAACAAAGCGAGAAGATCGAGTAAACACAAATAAAATGAAGAAAGCCTAACCCGTAAATGGATAAAGATAGGCTATAATAAGGGAAGATGAGGTTCAAACTTAAGAGTGGAAGAGTGATGAAACCACTCTTGAGGGAGAGAATGATCAGAGTGCGCAGCGGAAGCGTGGTGAACTTCAGCGATGAATAGTGATGCTAACACTATTCGAAAACGGAAAGAGGGCTTCGAATGGAAGCCTAATCTCCCCAAGCTACCTTATTTAATTTCGAGGACGAAATTTTTAGAAGGAGGGGAGAGTTGACACACCCGGACCCAGCATGACTTTTTCATACACACAGAATAGTGTAAGATGGCGTTTTAATTAAACAATATGTCGGTACGGATGTGTCTAATTAAGAAGAGAAGTTTAAATTAGGATAAGACGGAGTTAGAAGAAAAAGTAATTAACCGTGCATGAAAATTAGTAAATGCTAAAAAGACCTCCAAATAAGTCCCTAGAAATTTATTATGGACCCCGTTGGCACAAGAAAGCAAAGGATTTAGCCAACGGGTGAAAATGAAAGAAGGTTGAAAAAGGGGAAAAAGTTTGACCCGGGGCCCGAGTGGAGCCGATGTCGGGCTCCCCTATAAATAGGGGAGGGGGCCGAACCTTTCTTTCATTTTTTCTTTTCTTTTTCTTTCTTTTTCTTCTTCTTTTCTCTAGAGTCGACTGGAGGCATTTTGGACAATTGGCAAATCGGGACAGTCCGGCCATCAGATCAAGGTGAGTTTCCAGTATGTTGTTCTTCTCACCTCAATCTACGTTATGTTAAGTTTGCACGCACATCCATGCATCGGTTTAGCCTAGATCGCAGTTTTCAGCTTTTAACCGTATTAGAACTTTAAACTCAAATAAGTGGATTTCGGGTCGGTGGATTAAGGTGAGTTTTTAGTAGGTTATAGTACTCACCTTAATCTACGTTATATTCCATTTTTACGCATTTCTGTGCACCGGGTATGAGTAAATTGAAGATTTAGTCAATTTGGGCTAAATCTCGATCTACGGGAAAATTGAACTGATGTTTCTCGTTTTTGCCTCGGCCGATCCGTCATGGATGCCATGAGGATCGCCTCTCTAAGTTTGTACGTCGAAAGGAGCTAAAACGAGTACGAAAATCAGGGGAGAGACCGACCGAAGAACTGGCCGATCGTGTCCCTATTTAGATATTTTTAATATAATATTATTATATTAAAAGATATTTATATATTATATTATATATTTAAATATTTAAATATTATATCATTATAATGTATAAATATCTTATAGGTGGGCTTTTTGAGCCCGATTTAGAGTAAAACATGGCCCAACCCGTGTGGGGCCCAGCCTAGTCCGGGTGTGGGGCCCACGGGCCCCCGAGCGCATTTTCGTAATTTTCCGTCGAGAGTCTGATTTTAGCCCCGAAACCTCCCAGACACTTTTCTAAGTGTCTGGCCCAGCTCGAGTGGCCCATGGACCCCAAGGGGCATTTTCGTAATTTTTCACCAAGTGTCCAATTTTTACCCCGGAACCTCCTGGACACTTTTCTAAGCCCCAAATCACATTCAAGTCCAGTCGTAGGTCATGTTAGAGTCTCGTAGGTGCATTCATAAATTTAATTATGAATGTTAACGTATATTTCCGTGTGCTAGGGCTCCGGGTGAATCGAATGCGGCGATGCTCCGGAGGTTAAGCTACATGGAGCGCTGGAGAGTATACGAATCTCCCAATACTGTGAGTGGCTTAGATTTCTTTGTTTAGCCACTGGGAACAAAGGTTTTAAAAATGATTTTAAAAACATAAATGTTTTCAAAAAGGTTTTGGGATATGGGAAATCCACACATACACAATTGTTTGTGATATACCCACACAGTGAGTGGGATGTTTTAAAAAGGAATATAGAACTTATGTGTGTGTGATTATATGTTTTAAATATAAATGTTTTATGTGTATATATATATTTTTGAATTATTATTATTATTATTATTGAGGGTACGATGCCCTTGAGAGATGAGTGTTTGAGAGGGTTCCTCGGAGCTCCAATTTACGGGAACGTGGACCGAGTTTGAGAGCATGCATGACACTTAGCCGTGGACCGCCTATCGAGGGGCACGGTGAGTCGAGCCTGGTTGGGAGAGGTGTGTTGGGAAACTCGCCAGGGCTCCAGTTCACTGTTTTCCACCGCAGTGAGGCACCACCGAGGGAACGGGCTAGAGAGACAAAGAAAGAGAAAATGTAAAAATATTTTAGAAAGAAAAGAGATAGCCCTCGGTGCAGTGAGGCATAAGACGATCGACGGGTCGAGCCTCCAGTATAAAAGAGAGTTGCCAGCCCATTTGAGATTTATATGCTTTATTTATTTAAGGATTTTTTTTAAAAGAGGGTTCTCAGCAGGAGAACCAGGAAAGAGTTTTAAAAAGAAAAATATTTATATTATTATTATTTTATTTTGGATTTCCCTTATTTTCCATAACCCCAATGAAGATTCTTAGAACCTTTGTCACTCACCTGTATCCAATGTGGATGGATGCAGATTTGCGTACGGAGTCAGCAGAAAGAATGTAGGCTCACTAGGAGGCGTCGGTGGCTTAGGCTTAGTAGTTTCCGCTGTGTAGGTATTCTTTAAATTAATCCACTGGTACATCTTGTAAGTTTAATTATTTTATTAAATGATTTTTAATTAAAGTTTTAGTTGTTTTGCAGCGATGGTATCCATTTCTATGCCTTGCGGTGCTTCAGGTGCGTGACTGGCCAGCACGTACTTCAAGGCAGCGCGGCGGTTGCCACGTGGCCGACCCGGGTGGGTCGGGGCGTGGCACCGAATCCGAAATGACCTAAATTTCTCTTGACCCGAAACTGACCTAACCGAAATAACCCGAACTTGAAACCAACCTAACTTGCCCATCTGCTACCTCTATGAGCATTAATAAAAGATTAATAGTGCTTTCTCTTTCCTTTCTTTATGTTTCCAGCCTGTGCTTGGTCACTGAAATACTTAAATTGCCCTTGCCTTCCAATTTCTTTTTGTTCTTGTCTAAGTGGATTGCCCTGTTCACTTAGTCCAGTACTTGCACAACTTTGTTGAGTATACAAAGTTTGACTTATGCCTTGTGAATAATGACAGACATAAAATGTGATGCAAAATGAGAAAGTAAATATTGTGAAATAATGCTTCACTTGGTCATTTGATCATTTATCCCAAAGTGTATATTAGTTTTTTTTTTGGCCAAAAAAGAATGATTTTATTACATTTATAAAAAAATCACAAACCATGAGCATCGAGATTGTAGACATCGTAATTTTTTTTTGGGAGGTATAGGGTGCATTTGTGACCCATGAATTTGGATTGGGTTAGTGGGCTAATTGTCATCTAAACTTGGACCCGGACTAGGCCACTAGGGTATTCAAATTTGTAATTGGGCCTTCTGAATATATTGTTCAAAATGGGCTTTGTTCCTTTTAGTTTTTTTTTCTTTTTTTTACTTGCCATTTTTGTAGAGTTTACTTTTGTCAAACTAATTGTCAATCAATCTTAATTACAAAATCAATTTCACTTTCAAAAATCAACCATTTTTTTAAAAATTTTTTTCTTCAATCAATTTGATTTGATTTTCTCCAATTTAGTTTTAATTATTCAATTAGTATTAATTTAGGATATTTTCTTACCTTTATAGAGCTCATTCTTGTGTATAAATACCCACTCCTACAAGAAGAAAAAGGGGAGTGAATAGAGTCTGTCAAAATTGTGTTAAGAAAACGAAGAGAGGAACATAGGGGTCAGGCGAAAATACTGCTAAAATTCCTTTACCCATTTTCTCTAAAAAAATTGGTGGGAGTCCGCGAAGAGGGCTGTCGTAGACACCAAAAGTTTCAAAACTAAAAGTAGCGTAATGAAGTCCGAGTCATTGCAGCATCGCCCGAAATTTGGTGTAGTATAGTCTGGAGGATCGATGCATCACTAGATATTCATCTTCATCCAAACCCACATCATCTTTTTGTGTGAGCAACCAAAGCCGAACCCAACACTTGGGTTCAAGGTATATTTTTAGCATTTCTTAATATCATGGGTTTGACTTTTTTTTTGTAGCATTTGTTAATGTTAAGGATTTGACTACAGTATGATTGAAAATGGTCCATTAGATTTTAAAAAGGGCTAGTAAATAATAAGGTTAGGATCTAGTTGTCACGCCCCGACCTGCCCGGGGTCGGCCACGTGGCAACCGCTGTGCTGCCTCGAAGTACGTGCCGGTCGGTCATGCATCAGAAGCACCGCAAGGCATTGAAATGGATATCATCGCTCCAAAACAACAAAAACTTTGATTAAAAATCTTTTAATAAAATAATGAACTTTAAAGTAGTACCAGTGGATTAATTTAAATAAGTACCTATGCAGCGGAAAACTACTAAGTCTAAGCCACCGACGTCTTCTAGTGAGCCTCCTTTCTAAAGCTGACTATGTACGCGAATCTGCATCCATCCACATTGGATACAGGTGAGTGACAGAGGTTCTAAAAATCTCCATCTGGGTTAGGGCAGATAAGGGAAATCCAAAATAAAATAAAATAAGATAAGATAAAATAAATATTTTTCTTTTTGAAAACTCTTTTAAAAACTCTTTAATAAATAAATATATAAATCTCAAATGGGCTGGCATGTCTATCATACTGGAGGCACGACCCATCGGTCGCCTTATGCCTCACTACATCGAGGGCTATCTCTTTTCTCATTTATAATTATTTTCTCTTTCTGTCTCTCTAGCCCTTTCCCTCGGTGGTGCCTCGCTGTGGTGGAACACAACGAACTGGAGCTCTGGCGAGTTTCCCTACATGCCTCTCCCAACCAGGCTCGACTCACCGTGCCCCTCAATAGGCGGTCCATGGCTGAGTATCATGCATGCTCTCAAACTCGGTCCACGCTCCCGCAAATGGAGCCCTGAGGAACCCTCTCAATCACTCATCTCCCAAGGGTGTTGTACCCTCAAGAATCATAATAATAATATTTGAAAAATTATATATATACGTATAAAACATTTGTATTTAGAACATATAAATCACACACACAGGTTTATATTTCTTTTTCATAATTAAATTTATAAATGCACCTACGAGGCTCTAACATGACCTACGACTGGGCTTGAATATGATTCGAGGCTTAGAAAAGTGTCCAGGAGGTTCCGGAGTAAAAATTGGACACTTTGTGAAAAATTACGAAAATACCCCTGGGGGTCAATGGGCCACTCGGGCTGGGCCCGACACTTAGAAAAGTGTCCGGAAGGTTTCAGGGCTAAAATCGGACTCTCGAAGAAAAATTACCAAAATGCCCCCGAGGGCCCGTGGGCCCCACACCCGGACTAGGCTGGGCCCCACACGGGTTGGGCTGAATTCTACTCGAAATCGGGCTCAAAAAGCCTTCTTATGAGATATTTATACATTATAATGATATAATATATAAATATCTAAATATATTAATATAATATATAAATATCTTTTAATATAATAATATTATATTAAAAATATCTAAACAGGGACTCGATCGGCCAGTTCTTCGGCCGGTCTCTCCCCCCGGTTTTCGCACTCGTTTCTCCTCCTTTTGACGTACAAACTTAGAGAGGCGATCCTCATGGCATCCACAACGGTTATGCCAAGGTAGAAACGAGAAACACCAGTCCAATTTTCCCGTAGACCGAGATTTTGCCCAAATTGACTAAATCTCCGATTTATTCACACCCGGTGCACAGAAATGAGTAAAAATGGAATATAACGTAGATTAAGGTGAGTACTATAACCTACTAAAAACTCACCTTAATCCACCGGCTCGAAATCCATTTATTTGAGTTTAAAGATCTAATCCGATCAAAAGCTGAAAACTTGGATCTAGGCTAAACCGATGCATGGTTGTGCATACAAACTTAACATAATGTAGATCGAGGTGAGAAGAACAACTTACTGGAAACTCACCTTGATCTGATGGCCGGACTGTCCCCATTTGCCAATTGTCCAAAATGCCTCTGGTCAGCTCCAAAGAGAAAAGAAGAAAAAAGAAAGAAAAAGAAAAGAAAAAAATGAAGAAAGGTTCGGCACCCCCCCTCCCTTATTTAAAGGGGAGCCCGACGCCGGATCCACTCAGGCCCCAGGTCAAATTTTTTTCCCTTTTTTAACTTTCTTTAATTTTCACCCGTTGGATAAATCCTTTGCTTTCTTGTGCCAACGGAGCCCATAATAAATTTCTAGAGACTTATTTGGATATCTTTTTGGCATTTACTAATTTCCATGCACGGTTAATTACTTTATCTTCCAACTCCGTCTTATCCTAATTTAAACTTCTCTTATTAATTAGACACATCCGGACCGACATATTGTTTAATTAATACGCCGTCTTACACTATTCCGTTCGTACCAAAAGTCGTGCTAGGTCCGGGTATGTCAACTCTCCCCTCCTTCTAAAAATTTCGTCCTCAAAATTAAATAAGGTAGCTTAGGGAGATTTGGCTTCCATTCGAAGCCCTCCTTTCGTTTTCGAATAGGGTTCGCATCACTATTCGCCGTTGAAGTTTACCACGCTTCCGCTGCGCACTCTGATCGTTTGCTCCCTCAAGAGTGGCATCATCACTCTTCCACTCTTGAGTTTGAACCTCATCTTTTCCTTAATATAGCCTACCCTTACCTATTCACGGGTTAGGCTCACTTAATTCCAATTGTGTTACTCAGAGATTCTTTCTTAGCTTTGGCTGTGCTTGCTCAAACTTTTCATTTTGTCCTTGTCTTATCCTCCAAGTCTCTCTTGACGAGGCGATCCTTTTGTTACCTCTGAGGTTCTACATTTCTTACTCTTCTTAGGAGTTCCTTCTCCTTTTCTTTGTTGCTGCCTTTCACTTCAAGGCCATTATCCGACGCATTACTCGTCATTTCGTGGTCTTGAACTCGTTCTTGTAACCAAGCTATCGGAAAAGACCTTAGCTTAACTCCCTCGCCTCCAAAGCGAGGATGCGGTGAGTTAATTATCTTTCCCCCTATCTTGGCTTCATTTGTCGTTTCGTCTCTTACCTCATTCTCTTCCTTCTCTGATCTTCTTCTATTCAGACCTCATGGCATATGAGTCGAGCTCTAGTACACGTTGGCCCATATTCGGCCACATCACAACAGAGGAATAAGAGATCATGCCCTCTCGGCTCTTACAATCTGACCCACTCTCTGACTGCCCATCACAATCACAAATAGGGCCCTCGGCCCATCATATCATATACCGAGCCCACGGCCCAACACATCTCATCTCATCTCTCATCCTCACTGGGATGGAGAACTCTGGGTGGTCTCATGCACACCCCAATCACACACCGGGTCGGTCCTCTCGAGTAGTCATCATAGAGATCCTCAAGATTTCGATCTCTGATCCTTTCTCACATAGGGACGCCCCACATGGCTCCCAAATCCATCACACTTGAGCCTCGACCTCATACGCCTCCATATCATTTCTCTTGCCTCTTAGGCATTCCTTAACTTTTATTTTCTTGAGGTACCCACTTCAGGAGGTGTCGCGTGCTTCTCTCTTCCTTTCAACCTCTTTTCTTTCACATTAGCTTCCTTGCTAATGGTCGATCTCTTTTCCTCCTTTCATCAACAATATTTTCTGGGGTTTCCTTATCCCCTTCTCTAACCTTTTCTTCCTTTCCATCCGCCCACGTCCATTGTGGGGTCCACATTTTCTTTTACTTTCCAACCAACGCGGATCAGTGCGCTTCATGCACGTTATACTCGTGTGGCACCTTTCGTGGCTTCTTTATCTTCATGCTTATTCTTATTAGGGTTTCTCGTCCCTTTAATCGATTCTGCCCTTCTCTTGGGTCGGTTGCCACTTCTTGGCATCGTTTGCAGTTCTTGAAATCTCCATATCCTTTATCCTTAAGGTCATCTCCGTATCTATTCTCTTTTCCATATTCCTTTACCTTGACTTCATTCTTTCTCTCTCTTTGCTTTCTTCTCTGACTTTCTTCATCATTCTTATCCTTATTCCTCTTTTCTTCTAACACCTTTGATTCTCTTGGGTGTTAGAATTTCCTTTCTGCTCTTCATACTGGCTGCGCTCATAGAAGTTCATGAGCTTAATCAATTTCTTTCCTTATTCTCGTACTCCTTCCATTGAGTACTCGGGGTTCTTTCTTGTCATCTTTTCTATTTCAGTGTCCTCATCTCTTGCTTTACCAATGTGGGTTTCCTTTCTCTTAGCCATCTTCGGCTCTTAATCCGTCGATATCTCTCCTTTTTCTTTCGATACCATGGTTTATTTATCATGGGCAACACCTTTCTCTACTCTCCATTACTTATCTATCTTGCCCACACCAAGCTAACTCCATCTTAGCTTGGTTTGACTTTAATCTCCCACATCCTTTCTTCACTTATCATTCTTCAGGGAGTTTATCCTCAAAGTTAGCTTACTCCCCTCCTTCTAAAAGATTTAACTTATCCTTTATGTTCCTTGACTCCTTACTCTTACTTTTTTTCTATCTCAGTTTACTTCTTTGATCTCATCCTTTTTGTCTCTTTTGGTTTCATCCATTATTCTCGTTCATGCTTGATCACCTTTTTGTCTTCTCCAGTTTCAATTGTCACTTTATTTATCCTTATTTTATCCTCATTCCTTTTTTCGACTCTTCCCTAGGTTGATCCACTTTCCTCATTCTCTGTGTTTGATTATCTTTAAAGTTCCCATCATCATCATTATTCTTATTCATTATCATCATCCTTACATATCGTTATTTCTTTATTTCTCTATTCTTTTCTTTCATTCATTCTTTACTGATATCATCCTTACCCGTCATCCATTACGATACCATCATCTCCATTCACTCGTTTCCTACGAGTGCTCCTTCTCTTATATTTTCTCCAATTTTTCTTTCTATCCAACCTCTTTATCTTTTCTTTTATTATCTATATAATCGGGGGTTTTCCTTTCCCTTATTTTCATCAATCCACATTTTAAACCTTTTGTTCTCCTTCTTTTTTTCACAATCACATAGTCAGGGGTTTCTTCTTCCTTTCACCAATTTATATCCTTGACCCCTTTTCTGTCTTTAGGTTCTGGCCTCCAATGATCCTTGTTTATTCATATTTTTCCTTGACTTATTCGTTTTATGATGTAGTGCCTTGACTTGACTCGAGTTCGGGGTTCATTATGCTCGACTCTCTTTAACTAACATCCGTTTCTAAGTCTTTTATTCGCTTTTATTCATTAGGTCTTTCTTAGTCCTCTTTCTAAGTTTCTTTTAATTTCCTTTTTATGCTCTCCTTTAATCTACCTCTAAGTTACTCACCTAGGTTTTGTTTCTAACCCTAATTTCCTAGTTTTACTCTTTTACTAATCCTGGTCAGTCATTTGGAGTTATTAACCTATGGTTCATTATGACATTACTAATTAAGGTTAAAGTTTTCTAGTGAGAAGTTATACTTTTCTTCTTTTAAGGCTCTAGTCCTAGTTAACAAACTTAGTTCATCAACTGAACTAAGTCTCTCTTTCTTCTTAAACCTTGTTCTTCTTTTATTAGCCTAGGATCTTTTTTTACCTAGGATTCTTATGCTTTCTTTCTTCATTAAGAAAGCCTCCGCACTACATCACGACATTTCTTTATCCTTTGCTTAATGACGTGCTTTTCTTTTCCTTTCCTCTTCTTCTTACTCACCAGTTCCCTCTGGTGATGTTTTCACAATACTTAAGAAAATTTTCTTCGTGCCTTCCATTATCACGAATGTAGACATTCCATCATTGCCGTGCATTACTCTCTCTCTTCGCTTGCTTTCTTCCCATTCACTTTGTTCAAAGTCATTTCTTATTATCCCTTGGAGATCTCCTCCTTCTTACTCTCATTAGCCACCAATTAATGAGAGGTTCATCACCTTTAATCCCCTTAAGAGTGGAGGTTTACAACTTGTCGTTTTCCTTATTTCATTTCCTCCATCTTCATTTCTTTTCTCTTTTATCCCTTATCCTTTCTTAACATTGGTATCCAATGGTCGAACAAGTAGTAACAGACGTACTACTCCTTGACCACTTGGATGTGATCTCTTTTCATTCTTTCCTCATTCTCCATCTTATAACTCTTGCCTTATTCCTCCTCATTGTTTCCCATGAATGGCTTTTCTTTTGTTCTTTTTCCTTACTCTTCTCTTTTTGCCATCCTTGAATCCTTTCGGGTTTTCTCTTATCAATCCTTTCACATCCTCAAGTGATCTTCCCATATCTCACATATTGGGATCTTGGGCTCACTCTTTCTCTTCCAATTTCATTGGATGCTTCTCCTCGATTGACTTCAGACGAACTCTCTTTCGTCTACCAATACCCCCTTTCTTTCCCCACTTACACACCACCGTGTAAGAATAAATGAAGTTAGCTAGCCCTTGCTGCCACTTCTTTCACATCATGCTCACTCCTCGAAGCATCATTCAGGCAATCTGTGGGCTTATCCCGCCAGACTTGCCAACCTGTGGACTCTTCGGCAATCACTTCTCTTCATATCCACTTCATGCTTTGTGAAGTACTCCTCGATCCTTCATCTGATTGCTCGGATGCTTCATTTCACGTCCTGACGTTTTTGGTCAACCACATCTTCCGTGATTGACTCCTCTGATTTCTTTCATCCTAACCCAACTCTCTCTCCTAGGCTACATACCAATGGTGTAGAAAACGAGAGAAGTGAGGTTAGCGTTCATGCGTGTTATACCCACCTTGGCCCCTTGCCTCGTTCTAATCGCAACATTTCCTCCCAAGTCTTACACATCACTAGTGTAAAGAATTGGGGCAACGCATCTAGTTTACGCTTGACACCCGCTACTTTACTAGCGAGTCTCGATGTTCACAACTTCAAAGGTTGAACATCGAAGGTTGTGCGCATCGAACCAGTTTCCACTGGTAAGCCTCTAACTAGGCTTCGTTGAAAGACTGGACGAGACATCATCTATCTCGTCATCTCAAGGGAAATATAGTCCCTTGCACAAATCGCCTGTCGAGTAGAAGGAACATTGGAAATTGAAAATTTAGGTTTGGGGAGTTTCTTGGAAAGCATGCCTTGCTTGCACGAATCTCGAGGAAAAAGGTGGTCGTGATGTCTTCTCACTTAAGACCACACTCGAGAACTCTATATGGTGGCTTGCTGCTAAAGAAGGTATTCTAAGAGTAAGTTTGATCATTTATGACGCTTTCGAGAAGCTACATACTCAAACTCTTAAGTTCTAAACCTATTTAATCCACTGGCTCTGAAAACATTTGAAAATGTTCAAAAATACTTTGAAAATACTTTATAGGTTTTTGAAAACAGTCAGAATCTTTTAAACGCTCTAATACCATTCAAATTGTCACGCCCCGACCCGCCCGGGGTCGGCCACCTGGCAACCGCCGCGTTGCCTCGAAATACGTGTCGGCCGGTCACGCACCAGAAGCACCGCAAGGCATTGAAATGCATATCATCGCTGCAAAACAACTAAAACTTTGATTAAAAATCTTTTAATAAAATAATGAACTTTAAAGTAGTACTAGTGGATTAATTTAAAAAAGTACCTATGCAGCGAAAAACTACTAAGCCTAAGCCACCGACGTTTTCTAGTGAGCCTCCTTTCTAAAGCTGACTCCGTACGCGAATCTGCATCCATCCACATTGGATACAGGTGAGTGACAGAGGTTCTAAGAATCTCCATCTGGGTTAGGGCAGATAAGGGAAACCCAAAATAAAATAAAATAAGATAAGATAAAATAAATATTTTTCTTTTTGAAAACTTTTTTAAAAACTCTTTAATAAATAAATATATAAATCTCAAATGGGCTGGCATCTCTATCATACTGGAGGCACGACCCGTCGGTCGCCTTATGCCTCACTGCACCGAGGGCTATCTCTTTTCTCATTTATAATTATTTTTTCTTTTCTGTCTCTCTAGCCCTTTCCCTCGGTGGTGCCTCGCTGTGGTGGAACACAACGAACTGGAGCTCTGGCGAGTTTTCCTACGCGCCTCTCCCTACCAGGCTCGACTCATCGTGCCCCTCGATAGGCGGTCCATGGCTGAGTATCATGCATGCTCTCAAACTCGGTCCACGTTCCCGCAATTGGAGCCCCGAGGAACCCTTTCAATCACTCATCTCCTAAGGGCATCGTACCCTCAAGAATCATAATAATAATATTTGAAAAATTATATATATACGTATAAAACATTTGTATTTAGAACATATAAATCGTACACACACAGGTTTTATATTTCTTTTTAAAACATCCAACTCACCGTGTGGGTATATTACAAGCAAATGTGTGTGTGCATGGATTTCCCGTATCCCAAAACCTTTTTGAAAACATTTATGTTTTAAAAACTATTTTTAAAAACCTTTTTCCCCAGTGGCTAAACAAAGAACTCTAGGTCACTCACAGTATTGGGAGATTCGTATACTCCCAAGCGCTCCATGTAGCTCAACCTACGGAGCATTGCCGCATTCGATTCACCCGGAGCCCTAGTACACGGAAATACGTTAGTATTCATAGTTAAATTTATGAATGCACCTACGAGGCTCTAACATGACGTACGACTGGGCTTGAATATGATTCGGGGCTTATAAAAGTGTCCAGGAGGTTCCGGAGTAAAAATTGGATACTTGGTGAAAAATTACGAAAATACCCTAGGGGTCCATGGGCCACTCGGGCTGGACCCGACACTTAGAAAAGTGTCCGGAAGGTTTCAGGGCTAAAATCGGACTCTCGACGAAAAATTACCAAAATGCCCCTAGGGGCCCGTGGGCAACACTCGGACTAGGCTGGGCCCCACACGGGTTGTAATCAGATTGGGATGGCTCCGGAAGATAAGGAAAAGCTTGCTTTCACCACCATGCTCAATATAATATGATGTTTTTTGGTCTCAAGAATGACGGGCAACTTATCAGAGAGCTATGGTAACCCTTTTTCATGATATGATGCATAAAGAGATCGAGGTGTATGTGGATGATATGATTGCCAAAGGCCGAAATCCAGATGAGCATATCACTGGTCTGAGGAAGTTGTTTGAGAGACTACGTAAGTATCGGTTGAGGTTGAATCCGGCGAAGTGTACTTTTGGCGTTACTTCAAGAAAGCTACTGGGCTTTATTGTTAGTCAGAGGGGCATCGAGGTAGACCCAGATAAAATCAAAACCATTCAGAATTTGCTACCTCCAAAAACTCAAAAAGAAGTAAGAGGGTTCTTTGGGAGATTAAACTATATCTCCCGCTTTATTTCCCAGTTGACTACAAAATATGACCTGATTTTCAAGCTTTTGAAGAAGAACAGTACGGGAGAATGGAATGAAGATTGTCAGAAAGCCTTTGATAAGGTTAAGGAGTGTTTGTCAAGCCCACCAGTGTTAGTACCTCTTGTACCTGATCGACCTCTAATCTTGTATCTAACGGTGTTGGAAAACTCCATAGGCTATGTGTTGGGGCAACATGATTACACCGGCAAGAAAGAGCAGGTGATTTACTATGTCAGCAAGAAGTTCACAGAGTATGAGGCCAAGTATTCTCAGATAGAAAAGATGTGTTGTGCATTGGCATGGGCGGCATCAAAGATTAAGACAGTACATGCTGTATAATACCACATGGTTGATAGCAAAGCTGGATCCGATCATATTTCTCTTTAAGAAACCTTCATTTTCAGGCAGATTGGCTTAATGGCAAGTATATGATATAGTTTATATCTCCTAGAAAGCTATCAAAGGAAGTGCTATTGCTGAATTTCTAGCCGATAGAGTAGTTGATGACTACGAGCACATGAAGTTTGAGTTTCCTAATGAGGATTTGATATTCAACATTGAGCCGAAGCGAGAAAAAAAGTAGAGAATGTATCAAATACACTGGGGCACGGAATAAAAACTGTGCTAATATCCTCAAATGGGGATCAATACTCGGCAATGGGAAGACTTGACTTCGACTGCACAAACAATATGGTGGAGTATGAAGCTGTCATCTTACGAATTTAGGTGGCAATAGAGACAGATTGTATCAATCATGCCAAGAAAGGTCACAAGTGCTGAAATTATGCTGATCAGATTTACATGCCTCTCAAAACACTACATGTTATTTCTTCTCCATGTTCTTTCTCAATGTGGGGCAAAGATATGATTGGGGCAATTTCACCAAAAGCTTCTAATGGACATCAATTCATTCTGATGGCTGTCGATTACTTCACCAAATGGGTCAAAGCAGCTTCTTATGCAAGTATAATGTAGTCAGTGGTCATCAGGTTTGTGAAGAAAGAAATCATTTGCCGATGTGGGTTGCTGAAAAGAATCATCACCGACAATGCCAAGAATTTCAACAATAAGAGGCAGTGTGCTCCTAATTCAAGACCAAGCACAGCAATTCTACCCCTTACCGCGCTAAGTTGAATGGGGCAGTTGAAGCAGTAAACAAGAACATCAAGAAGATAGTTGATTGGCATGAGAAACTTTCTTTTGCTCTACATGCTTACCGCACTACTATAAGAGCATCCACTGGGGCAACTTCATATTTCTTTGGTTCATGGAATGGAAACAGTTGCTGATTGAGTTGGAAATCCCATTTTTGAGAATATACAGAGAGTTGAAGCTCGAAGAGTCAGATTGGGTGCAGGAGATTTGACCAATTGAACTTAATTGAAGAGAAGCAGCTCAAAGCACTTTGCCATGGTCAATTGTATCAGAAGAGAATGATGCACGCAAATGATAAGAAGGTACTTCCACGCGAGTTTACAGAAGGAGAATTGGTGCTATTTACTTAGCATGATCCCTGAGGAAAGTGGACTCCAAATTGGGATGGTCCTTATGTGGTGAAGAAAGCATTCTCAGGAGGTGCCCTAATCTTACACGAAATGGATGGGGATGAATTGCCACGTCCAATCAATGCCGATGCTGTGAAGAAATACTACACCTGAAGAATAAAAAAACTTGAATGAAAAAAATATGAAAAAATGAAAGAAAAAAAATAAATGAATGAAAAAATGAAAAAATGAAAAATGAAAAATGAAAAATGAAAAATGAAAAGAGCATCTCAACTTGAAAACCTGAAAAGGCGACTTGAGTCCGAAAAAGAGAAGAAAATGAGGGGTCTGAGGCGAAAACCCGAAAGGGTGGTTCAGATCCAATTAGGTTGGTTCCTAAGCTGAAAACCTGAAAAGACAGTTTAGGAAGGTTGAGAATGCACAACAAAAGGGCACCTAACTTGTACAAGAGGTCTTGTTCGGTTATGGGGATCGAAGTAATCAGAAATCATCAAACCTTGTTAAGCGTCACTTCAGTGAAGATGAGTCAGTAGAAGGCAAGGCGCGGGACGACCAATACTTTGTTGTCTATGCATTCATCGCACTGAGGTCATGTATCTTTCTTATTCTTTTGTTATAAACTCGTTTATTGTGAACTTATTTGTTATAAATTTGTTTGTTAAATCCTTGTCATAAGTTTGTCTATTTAATATATTGTGCGTTGCTTTTCTTCAAGATGATCCATGAATTTCTCCTTAAATACAAATTTATAATTTATTTATCATGAAAGGGAGAGCAAACAGGTAAGTGAATGCCATAACATTCGAAGTCACTCCCAACACAGAAAGGAAAGAAATGTGAAGGTAAACATGAGCTCAACAACACACTTTTGGTGCCAAAAGCAAGGTGACACATGAATGAAATTATCTCAAACTGGGATGTTCAGGCAAAAATGATTTGAAATAAGGGGTTTAGGGCATGTTTATGTGAAAAGAAGATGTTCTCCAATTCTGAAGAATGTAGGTCGGACCAAGCCAAAGGCTATCTTGAAACCTTTGAGGCAAAGTAGAAAGGCATTATCATTTAAGCATGAGCGTGCAAATTGCATCATTTTAGCGTCGTTTCTCATAAACATTCATCATGTATCCTGTCATTGTTCAAAAATTACAGGCATAAATCCATTTCAAATTGCGAGGTTAGTCATGTTTAAGAAGCTCCTCAGGTAACTCTCCAAAACTCCTTTAAGGTCTTTTCTTGCTTAAGGTAATTATCTGTGATTCAGTTCTGTTTAGCATGAATTATTTCTACAATTTATTCAAAGTTTAAAATCATTCCTTTTTAGGATGGTTTTCTCAAAAGCATTTCATTTTAAAGCAATTTATTCAAAGTTTAAAATCATTCCTGTTTAGGATGGTTTTCTCAAAAGCGTTTCTTTTTAAAGCAATTCCTTCAAAGTTTAAAATAATTCCTGTTTAGGATGGTTTTCTCAAATGTGTTTCTTTTTAAAGCAATTTATTCAAAGTTTAAAATCATTCCTGTTTAGGACGGTTGACACACCCGGACCTAGCACGACCTTTTCGTACGAACGGAATAGTGCAAGATGACGTAATAATTGAACAATATGTCGATCCGGCTGTGTCAAGTCAGAAGAGAAGTCAAACTTAAGGTAAGCCGTAGTTGGAAGATGAGACTGGTGACCAAGCATGGAATCACTAAAGTGGACTTCTTTAAGTCCATAGCCAATGGATTGGAGGTCCATTGGTGAGTTGGTCGTTGGATCGGGCCAAGGATCGAAATTATGAGAGGTTTAAAAGAGAAGAGAAAGTCTAGCCCGGGGCCCGAGTAGACCCGGTGCGGGGCTCCCCTACAAATAGGGGGGAGATGAGCTCTCCCCCTTATTTTCTCTCTTTTCTCTCTTCTCTCCTTTCTCTTTTCTCTCAATTGCTCCTTTGGAGCAATTTTGGACTTTTGGCCGATACGGACAAACCGACCGCCAGTTCAAGGTGAGATCTTGGTGAGTTGTTCTTAACTCCTTGACCTTCGATTTTCTAAGTTTGTACGCTTATCCATGCATTGTTCTAGGAGAAATCCAAGCTCAAAGTTAGTTTCAGCTTCTAGGTAGATTTCTAGCTTAGATTCGAAATCTAGGAACTTTGAGCTTGTAATTCTCATTTCTGCTCCGGTAAACGCGTCGTGGGAGGTGAGAGGAACCTCCATCTCGAATTTCAAGATGATCGATGGATCGAGGAGCTCGGGAACCGAGGAAAAGCCTCGGCTCCCGAGGCTGGTGCGCGGCTCCCGTGCGGGAGAGACAGCCTGACCGAGTCCCTCGCGGGACCTGGCCAATTTGGCCCACCCGCGCGGGTGGGCCTTCTTCGGGCCCAATCCGTGGCTGGGCCTGACCCAGCCACACAGGAGGGCCTGTATGGCCCAGAATCCGGGCCGGGTTGGGCCCGAGTGTGGGGCCCACGGGTCACCAGGGGCATTTTCGTAACTTTTCGCCAAGTGTCCAATTTTCACCCCGGAACCTTCCGGACACTTTTCTAGGCCCTGAATCCCATTCAAGCCTAGTCTTAGGTCATGGTAGAGCCTCATAGGTGCATTCATAAATGTAGTTATGAATGCTAATTTATATTTTCATGTATTAGGGCTCTGGATAATCGAATGTGGCGATGCACCGAAGGTTTAAGCTACATGGAGCGCTTGGGAGTATACGATTCTCCCAATACTGTGAGTGACCCTGTTTTCAGTGTTTAGCCACTAGGGACAAAATGTTTTCAAAACGTAAATTGCTTTAAAAGGGTTTTACAACTGCTTTGGGATAAAGGTAATCCACGACACACACTTTTTATTTTGTGATACGCCCACTTAGGGGGTGGGATGATTTTAAAAATATAAAGCTTGTGTGTGTTTACATGTTTTAATATTTATAAAGAAATATTATTATTATTATTATTATTATGGTTATTGGGGTACGATGCCCCTAGAAGAGGAGTGATTGAGTGGGATTCCTCGGGGCTTCAATTTGCGGGAGCGTGGACCGAGTTTGAGAGCATGCATGATACTCAGCCGCGGGCCGCCTATCGAGAGGCACGGTGAATTGAGCCTGGTTGGGAGAGGCGTGTAGGGAAACTCGCCAGAGCTCCAGTTCACTGTGTTCCACCACAGTGAGGCACCACCGAGGGAACGGGCTAGTGTATGAGATAAAGAAAAAATGTATATGAAGAGGAAAGAAATAGCCATCGGTGCAGTAAGGCATACGACCGGCCAGTCGTGCCTTCAGTGTATTAGGTGCCAGCCCATGAGTATATAATTATTTTTAAAGGTTTTAAATTTAATTCTCCTTGGGAGAATTTCAAAAGAGGTTTTGAAAACAAAATTTATTTTATTTACTTTAATTATTTTATTTTATTATATTTTCGATTACCCTGTTTTCCCTAACCCTGATAGATATTCATTGAACCTCTGTCACTCACCTGTATCCAATGTGGATGGATGCAGCTTTGCGTACAGAGTCAGCAAATAGAATGGAGGCTCACTAGGAGGCGTCGGTGGCTTAGGCTTAGTAGTTTCCGCTGTATAGGTATTCTTTAAATTAATCCACTGAGTTGCTTATATATGAAATATTTTATTAAATGATTTCTAATTAAAATTTAGTTTTGTTTTGCAGCGATGATACCTATTTCAAGTCTTGCGGTGCCTCGGATACGTGGCTGCAGACTCGTATTTTGAAGTAGCGCGGCGGTTGCCACGTGGCCGACCCGGGGGGGGGGGTCGGGGCGTGACAACGGTTTTCTCAAAAGTATTTCTTTTTAAAGCAATTTCTTTAAAGTTTAAAACCATTCCTATTTAGGATGGTTTTCTCAAAAGCGTTTCTTTTTAAAGTAATTTATTCAAAGTTTAAAATCATTCTTGTTTAGGATAAAGTGTTTCTTTTTAAAGCAATTTATTCAAAGTTTAAAATCATTCCTATTTAGGATGGTTTTCTCTAATGTGTTTCTTTTTAAAGCAATTTATTCAAAGTTTAAAATCATTCCTGTTTAGGATGGTTTTCTCAAAAGCGTTTTGACACACCCGGACCTAGCACGACCTTTTCGTATGAACGGAATAGTACAAGATGACGCGATAATTAAACAATATGTCGGTCCGACTGTGTCAAGTCTGAAGAGAAGATAAGCTTAAGACAAGAGGTAGTTGGAAGATGAGATTGGTGACCATGCATGGAATCTCTATGTGGACTTCTTTAAGTCCATAGCCAATGGATTGGACATCCATTAGTGAATTAGTCGGTGGATCAGGCCAAGGATTAAAGTTTTGAGAGATTTAAAGAGAAGAGAAAGTTTGGCCCGGGGTCCGAGTAGACCCGGTGCCGGGCTACCCTATAAATAGGGGGAGACCGAGCCTTTCCCCTTCATTTCTTCTCTTCCTCTCTTCTTTCCTTTCTATTTTCTCTCAACTGCTCTTTTGGAGCAATCTTAGACTTTTGGCCGATCCAGACAAACCGACCGTAAGTTCAAGGCGAGATCTTGGTGAGTTGTTCTTAACTCCTTGAACTGCATTTCATTAAGTTTTCACGCTTATCCATGCATTGGTCTAAGAGAAATCCAAGCTCAATGTTAGGTTCAGCTTTTAGTTAGATTTTAAGTTTAGATTTGAGATTTAGGAACTTTGAGCTTGTAATTCTCGTTTTTGCTCCGATAAACGTGTCATGGGAGGTGAGAGGAACCTCCATTTCGAATTTCAAGCGAATCGGTGGTCCGAGTGGCTCGGGAACCGAGGAAAAACCTTGGAACCCGAGGCCTGCGGACGGCTCCCGACCCAGCTTTAAGGGCAAAGATGGGGCCTTTTGGGCCCAGAAACAGGCCAGGCCCAACCCTGCTTTAGGGGCAAGCCTGCCTGGCCCAGAACCGGGCCGGGCTGCGCCCGAGTGTGGGGCCCACGGGTCCCTAGGGGCATTTTCGTAATTTTCCTTCAAGTGTCCAATTTTTACCCCGGAACCTCCCGGACACTATTCTAAGCACCGAGTCACTTCCAAACATCATCTTAGGTCATATTAGAGCCTCATAGGTGCATTCATAAATTTATTTATGAATACTAACATGTATTTCCGTGTACTAGGGCTCCAGATAATCGAGTGCGGCGATCCCTTTAATAATATTGGCTATAAGATTTATTCCAAACCAAGTCTAAGAGAGGACGCGATATAAAAATAATTCTAAATAAAAGCTTTTATAAATTCCCTTTTTTATAACAATAAATCAATCATTACAACCCAATTTTTTTGTTTTGTTGTTTTGTTAAGGCCTTTTAATATTAAATCTTTTGGTACCGTCATTTGACAGGCGTTGTGGGGGTGCCGATCCTTCCCCACACATAACTGTACTCCCGAACCTAATTCTGTTTTGTAGACCAGAGCCTATCTAAATTAGTATGCCATATCAGGCCAATACTAAGTTAGATAGATTCATATAGGTGGCTAGTCACACCTAAATAAAAATGATTAGTGGCGACTCCCTTTTTTTTAAGACCAATTTGGTCGTGGCAGTCACACGTTGCGACAGATTGGCGACTCCACTGGGGACGATTAGAGAGTCGAGCCGAAAACTTGATTAATATTATGGGCCTTAACCTTTTTTTTTTTGAGGTAATAAGTCACAAGTATTAATAATGTGTGTATATATATATATTTGTAACATAATGTTGTTTATGTATTTATTTATTTTGTTAAGTTTATTTGTTAATACTAATTCTTTTATTTCATGTGACTTTTGAAAGGATGATGATTCAATGGTATATTTTTGGTAAAGGTTTGTATGTTCCTTCTCACACACGTCACATTTACATTCATACAAAAAGCCCTAGATTAGGCTGTCCCATTTTTAAGAGGGGGTTGAAGTAGCTAGCTCGCATGAGGCATCTCCTCATGTTGGGTTGAGTAGTGAAAAGACCCCCACTCAGATTGAACACTTTCCAATGAGCCTATAATGGGTTAGGATTGGGGGCCTTACTAGCCCATATTGGGCGCCAATAAGGACAATCTGAGAACCTTTTAGACCAAAACTTAACCAGCATATAGTTACCTATGATACCAAACCTAAGTAGAGCCAAACCCATGGAGTCAACCGGGGAATAGGACACATGAAGGAACATCTCTTACCTTTTACCTTCTATATATCCATAAATATATGACAGTGGAATGGTTGAAAGCCTCTTTCAACCATGTTAGGAAGACTACCTATGACACACCCGGACCTAGCACGACTTTTTCGTACGAAAGGAATAGTGTAAGATGGCGTATTAATTAAACAATATGTTGGTCCGGATGTGTCTAATTAAGAAGAGAAGTTCAAATTAGGATAAGACGGGGTTGGAAGATAAAGTAATTAACCGTGCATGGAAATTAGTAAATGCCAAAAAGACCTCCAAATAAGTCCCTAGAAATTTACTATTGGCCCCGTTGGCACAAGAAATCAAAGGATTTAGCCAACGGGTAAAAATGGAAGAAAGTTGAAAAAAGGGAAAAAGTTTGACCCGGGGCCCGAGTGGACCCGGCGTCGGGTTCCCCTATAAATAGGGGAGGGGGGCCAAACCTTTCTTCATATTTTTCTTTTCTTTTTCTTTCTTTTTCTTCTTTTCTCTCTGGAGCCGATCGGAGGCATTTTAGACAATTGGCAAATCGGGACAGTCCGGCCATCAGATCAAGGGCTCCGGATAATCGAATGAGGCGATGCACCGGAGGTTAAAGCTACATGGAGCGCTTAGGAGTATACGAATCTCCCAATACTGTGAGTGGCCTAGATTTCTTTGTTTAGCCACTGGGAACAAAGGTTTTAAAAATGATTTTAAAACATAACTGTTTTCAAAAAGGTTTTGGATATGGGAAATCCACACACACACACTTGTTTGTGATATACCCACATGGTGAGTGGGATGGTTTAAAAAGAAATATAAAACTTATGTGTGTATGATTTATATGTTCTAAATACAAAAGTTGTATACGTATATATATAATTTTTCAAATATTATTATTATGATTATTGAGGGTGCGATGCCCTTGGGAGATGAGTGATTGAGAGGGTTCCTCGGGGCTCCAATTTGCGGGAGCGTGGACCGAGTTTGATAGCATGCATGATACTCAGCCGTGGACTGCCTATCAAGGGGCACGGTGAGTCGAGCCTGGTTGGGAGAGGCACGTAGGGAAACTCGCCAGAGCTCCAGTTCGCTGTGTTCCACCACAGCGAGGCACCACCGAGGGAAAGGGCTAGAGAGATAGAAAAGAGAAAATATTATTGAATGAGGAAAAAGATAGCCCTCGGTGCAGTGAGGCATATGACGACCGAAGGGTCGAGCCTCCAGTATAAAAGAGATGCCAACCCATTTGAGATATATAAATTTATTTTATTTAAGATGTTTTTAAAAGAGGGTTCTCAGCAGGAGAACCAGAAAAGAGTTTTCAGAAGAAAATTACTATTTTATTATTATTTTGTTTTATTTTATTTTGGATTTCCCTTATCTACCTTAACCTAGATGGAGATTCTTAGAACCTCTGTCACTCACCTGTATCCAATGTGGATGGATGCAGATTCGCATACGGAGTCAGCTTTAGAAAGGAGGCTCACTAGAAGACATCGGTGGCGTAGGCTTAGTAGTTTTCAGCTGCATAGGTATTCCTTTTAAATTAATCCACTGGTGCACTATTTAAGTTTTATTATTTTATTAAATGATTTTAATCAAGGTTTTAAAGCTTTTGCAGCGATGGTATCCATTTCAATGCCTAGCGGTGCTTCTGGTGCATGACCGGCCGGCACGTACTTCGAGGCAACGCTGCGGTTGCCACGTGGTCGACCCGGCGGGTTGGGGCGTGACAAGCTACCCCAGAGCACTAATGCTCAATTTCATGGTTTTAATTATGATAAAGGGGCAATTTTTTAAATTAAATTTATTTTCACTATATTTTATCTTGTGGAATTGTTACTAACTCGGTTTGTTTTGCTCATGCATTTTTCATATCATCATGCATATATAGGTATTTTCCTGTGACACAATTTCAAGAGAAGGATCGTTAATTATGGCTTCTGAAAAGGGAAAAGTACAGGATGGTGTAGAATTTGATCCAATCAACCTCATGCATACTAGTCAGCAGTTTTGAGAGCAGTTCGGGGATTGCTTGCCTGAAAATTTTAAATCTAGTCTACACTCGCTAATCAGAGTTAATTTAGAGCAAAATGATGTGTCCCACTTGCTGAACATTTGGGATAGTTGGGATAATGACCGTCGCCAGAAATTCACAAAAAAATTTGGGGAAATAGCCACCTTGTTACAAGTTAAAATTGATGAAGAATTGATTCGAGCCATAGTACAATTCTGGGATCCTTCATATCGTTGTTTCATCTTCAACAAAGTTGACTTGGTCCCTACCCCTGAAGAGTATGTAGAGCTAATGAATATGCCACATGCTAATCGTGGAAAAATATTCTGGAAAAGTGACAAGAAGGGACAGTTTAAAAAAATGGCTGACCTAATGGGGATCACACCGGCAGAGTTGGATAAACTTGTATGTGATAAGGAAGCAGAATGCTATGAAATCCAGTTTCTTTACAAATTTTTAGAGGAGCACCAATATGATGATTGTGGGTTAAATGTTTTGGCACTATTGATATATGGCCTAGTGGTATTTCCCAAGACAATTGGACACTTAGATCGAGAAGTGGTGAGTCTTGTGGAGCAGTTGTCATTCCAGGTAGACCCTTCTACTGCCATCATAGCAGAAACTCTTCGTGCTTTGAGCTTTTGTCACCGTAATAAGGATTCACATTTCCCTGGTTGCATACAATTACTTTATGTCTGGTGCTTAAGTCACTTGAAATTCTTTAGTTGCAAGTTTTGGTACACCCCTCATCTCGAGCAAGTCCGCAAAAACACATGGCAATCTATGCCAAAGGAAGACTGGATTGAGGCATTAAGGAAACTGACTAGTGATGATGTGATATGGAAAGCGGCATGGATGGCTAGAGAAAAGGTGAGGTTCCAATCAGAGCAAGAACCATAGATGCCATTAGTTGGGTTATGGGGAGTCATTAGCTATCTGCCTTTGCTAGTGAGGAGGCACTATGGATCGGAGCAATTCATACCAGTGACACATGGCCTAAATAGTGTGGAGTTTGATTTCAAAGGGCTCAATGACATTAAAAGGGCCAAAAAATTCTCAGACATATGGAAGAACAAGAATTTGGTAAAAGAAGGTGATTTCTCAGAATCAGCTACATTGGAATATGAGCTGTGGCACAAACAAAGAGTGAAAGATATGGTATTTCCCCAGGAAAAAGACCCCAATTATCAAGCTGGGATTGAGGGACGAGATACTTTAGCTGAATTGACAATTGAGAACCAAAGGCTCAAGGATGGCACTGGAATAGAGGAGCTTAGTAAGAAGTACCAAAAGGAAAAGAAAGAATGGGAGAGACAAAAAAGAGCATATGATGACAAGGTCCAGTTCTTAAAGCAAAGCCTAGAATGGGAAGGAGATATTGTGAAAGCAAGAGATGCTACAATTAAGAGTGTGAATGAAGAGTATACAAAGTAAAAGAGAGAAGCTTCATCTTTGAAAGATAAACTGGATGCACAGCGAGAAGAGAATGAAAAGCTAAGAAAAAGGTTGAAAGAAGCAAAAGTATGGAATGCAGAATTGGGATATAAGGTTCAAGAGCTCAAGAAAAAGAATGTTCCTCCGCCTTTACGATCAAAGCAAGAGGATTTGTTGAAGATCAAAAAACTCGAGGAAACTATAGCTAGCCTAAACCATCAATTGGGTGTTTTACAACAAGTGGTCCAAGTACATGTGGGAACTGTCAATGAGTTAGAGCAAGCCAGGAAAAGTTTGGAAGATGTTGTCAAAGTCCTTAAAAACAAGCACGGAGAAGCAACTATTATGCGAGATACATGGAGACAAGCTTATATGCTCAAACTTAACCACATAGAGTATTTGTTAGGACAACTCGAGAAAGGGGTCACTCAGGCTCAATACATGGAGAAAAAGGTGCACAAGATTCAATTGAAGCTAGTTGAGGAAAAGCTGAAGCCATCAGGAAGTCAACACCAGCGGGTCTCCTACTTCATGGAAGAAGCAATTTACTAATATCGTCAAGTTGTAAAACTTTTTGATCTTGTGAATGTAGAGATGAGGAAGATATAATTTGTTTTAATGATGTAATAAACTCTCGTTTCGAAGCTTTAATTAAGTTCACTTGCTTTTAATTGTTATGCGGCAAATTTAGAAATTGTACATACATGCATCATACACCATATCATGGCATTCCATTTTACTAAGCCAAAAAAGAAGGAATTATATCATTAGCAAGAGTGCAATGATATAATTCTAGATGTAAAAGGGGAGTTTATAAAATGTCTTGAAAGAGATCGAGTGTCTTATAAAACCTCCTTTTATGGCACCCTCATCGATAAGTGACCTAATCCATATTTGTGGTAATTAGGGTTCCAAGATAGCTCAAAGGAGGTATTTTACTCGCTCACAAGCCAAAATCATGGAGAGTGAACATATGTCAAGAGTTGAGCAATTGGAGAAATCAAATGAAGAGTTGAAGGAACAGATGAGGGAATTAATGAAAATGATGTCGAATTTGGTTAAAGAAAAGACAACAACTAGAGCTTCTGGTAGTGGGAAGGATGATGAGCAGAATTCACCAGCAGGCCTTGAATCCACTGGCGTGATCACCCAAGCTTCTGAAAACATCAAGCTTCCATCACCAACAGTGCCATTCTATCCTTTATCGCCTTTTGTACCCCAACCCATGGTCCTAAATGGGCATGAGGCGATAAACCCTATCACTATTGATAGTGATGATAAAGGGAAGCCCGATGAAAATAGCAAGCTATTAAGTATGCTTGATGAAAGATTGAAGATGGTTGAGGGATTTAGCTATCATAAGGCCATGAATGCCTATGAGGCTACCTTGGTGCCTGGGTTGGTTATTCCTCCAAAGTTCAAAGTACCAGAATTCGAGAAGTATAATGGTACAAAGTGCCCATAAGACCACCTTCTGAGCTATGTTAGGAAGATGGCAGCTCACACCTCTGATGATAAGCTCATGATTCACTTCTTCCAAGATAATTTAACTGGAGCTGCCTCTAGGTGGTATAATCAATTGGATAGTGTTCGAATTAGAACATGGACTGATCTGGCTAAGGCTTTCATAGCACAGTACAAGCATATGACGGATCTAGCTCTGGACCGTCTAACATTGCAAACTATGGAAAGAAAGTCTATTGACACTTTTAAGGAATATGCCCAGAGATGGATGGACATGGCTGTGCAGGTCAATCCTTCCCTAACAGACAGAGAAACAAATTTCATGTTTTTAGAGACCTTGAAAGCCCCATACTATGATAGGTTGCTGGCTAGCGTACCTAAGGCATTTTCTAATATCATGATAGCCGGTGAGTTAATTGAAAAGGCTATTAAATCCGGCAAGATTGATTCAGAGGAGACCACCAGCACAAAGAAAGGTCAAGGCTCCAAGAAAAAGGAAGGGGAAGCTAATGCTGTTAGCACCTACCAAACACCACATCACACTTACCCATATAACCCATCACCGCCAACATATGGATATCAATACCCTTACCAGCAATCACCCTATTCTTACCAACGACCCCCCACCTCATACCAATATCCTACCTCAAATTACATTGACTCTAGACCTACATTCCAACCCGCACCAACAACACAAACATTCTCTCCTAAACCAAACACTTCAGCCCCAAACACTAAAAATAACCAAAGATAATTCCGGCCTTACACTAAGACACATATCGATCCAATCCCTTACACCTACACCGCTTTACTTCCTTAACTACTACAACAGGGTCTATTGGAAAAACCTCGCTTTACCAAAACATATAACCCACCGTATCCCAATTGGTATAAGGAAAATGCTCATTGTGACTATCGTAATGGGACAGCGGGTCACTCCACAGAGGACTGCATGGCTTTGAAATTTAAAGTCCAAAAGCTGGTAAAGGAAGGAAAACTTGGTTTCAATAAGAACCAACAACCCAATGTGGGGCAAAATCCATTACTCAATCATGGGGGAGCGACTGTGAACATGATCGATGGAAATGAGTACATTAAGAAATCTGTTGATGAGGTTACAACGCCCATGATAGTCATCTTCAAAGCGTTAGTAAAAGCCCAAATGATCCAAAAGGAAAATTTGGAAACTGAAAAAGGCTGTTGGTATTATGGAAAGCCTGATCATGACATTCAGTGTTGTACAAACTTTCGCAAACAGCTTCAGAGGATGATGGATCAATCATTGGTAGAATTCTACGTGGAAACTGGGGAGCAAGAAGTGAATGTGATAGGAAATGGGAAGGAGGTGACGAAGCCATTCATTGTATACTATGATGAACCTCCCAAGCCAAAACCTTTCACTGTTTACTATGATGAAGAGCCTAAAAAAGGACCATTCGTGCCAACACCAATCTCACCAATAGTGGTTTCTACCCCACAACCATTCCCATACAAGGATGACCATCAAGTTCCTTGGAAATACGAATGTAATTTCTCTACAATTGACGAAACAATGTCTGTGTCAAATGTAGATTGGATCACTCGGAGTGGTAGGTGTTATTCACAAGAAGCTGCTGAATCCTTTAAAGGAAAAGCCAAGGTTAATGATAAACCAATGACAAGACAAGAAACTGACCTGGGATTGGTACCGACTTCAAAAAAAGAATCAGTGGAGACCGTTCCGATAGATGAGTCTGGGGAATTCCTAAAAATTATTAATCAAAGTGAGTACAGTGTAGTAGACCAACTGAACAAAACACCAGCACGTGTCTCACTTCTCGCTCTACTATTAAACTCCGAAGCGCACCGACAAGCACTGTTGAAAACTTTGAGTCAAACCTATGTATCTCACAATATCTCAGTGACAGATATGGATCATATAGTTAGTAGTATCACTGCAACTTAATTATATTGCTTTCACTAATGAAGAGATACCGTCTGGAGGAAGAGGCATTCCTAAAGCTCTTTATATAACCACTAGATGTGAAGGCTACACCATGGCTAAGGTATTGATAGATAATGGCTTGCACTAAATGTTATGCCTCTCTCCTCTCTACAGAAGTTGCCAATTGATGCTTCTTATATGCAACGGAGTAATATGATTGTTTGTGCCTTTGATGGTACCCGAAGGGGAGTATTGGGAACCATTGAGATACCTCTCCAAATAGGGCCAACAACATTTGATCTAGCTTTCCAAGTGATGGATATAAATCCCTCGTATACTTACTTGCTCGGCCGTCCTTGGATTCATATGGTCGGAACAATCCCTTTGACTTTGCATCAAAAAGTCAAGTTTAGGGTGGAAAGGACCATAGTCATAGTCCGAGGTGAAAAAGATATCCTGGTGGTTCAGTCTTCAAATACTCCATATATTAAGGCAACTGAAGAGGCATTAAAATGCTCGTTTAGATCCTTTGAAATTGCTGAAGTTATTTTCGAAAAGGACGCATGCCAAAAGCCTACAAGCCTTATATTACAGCGAAAGTTGATGAACGAATATGGATGGTATGAGGGGAAAGGATTGGAAAGAATTTACACGGAGATTATGAATTGATGGAGTGGCCTAGCCAGGACAACACTTTTGGTTTAGGTTTCAGACCTTCCAGAAAGGATAAACTACAGATGAAGGAGAAGAAAAGAAATAAGAGGTTAGCTAGATTTGAAGAAAAGTGCATGGAAAGAGGAAGGATGGAATTCCCTCCTATTAGTCAGTCTTTTGTCTCTGCATGGTGGATCAACATGAACCAACAAAAAGAGGTGACAATCTCAGTGCAATGTGTCTAGGAAGCATTGGAGCATGTTTCTATACAAGCTATCAATGATGAAGAGCCAAGTCAGTTAAATAGTTTGATATTTGAGACAGCCCCAGGCATCGAGCTGGATAACTGGTCCACCATGGAGATACTAGCCATATTTTCTGATAATGAGATGTAATGCTTTTAAACTTTGTTTAATGAACCGATACTTATGCCTAAGGGTGTTGGTGACCTTTTTACGCAATGTTAGGGCTTTTTGTTTATGCATGTTTTGAATATAATGATGAATAAAATGCATTCCGGGATTTTGAAGCAATTGAATTTTTCTTTGCAATCCAATCCTTTTACTTTCTTTTGTCTTCAGTCTTTACATTGCATTTCATTCACAATACATTTTCGTTCCATCTCCTTGTATATATATCCTTTCCAATTTGTTTTTCAAGCCTACGATTAATAAATGCAAAGATAATGAGAGCAGTGAACCTGAGTTTGATCTTGAAAGGTTAACTCATATTACAGAAATTGATAGTGAAAGTATCGAGGACCCTGACTTGCCCCAAGAACTATTAAGGATGGTTGAAAGAAAAACAGATCTTACCCTATAAAGAGACCACAAAGTTGATAAATTTGGGTTCTAAAGAGGATAAGAAAAAGGTTAAAGTAGGCACCACACTATCAGGCCAAGAAAGGCAGCAGCTGATTGATTTGTTGAATGAATATACTGATGTCTTCGCATGGTCGTACCAAGACATGCCAGGGCTCGATCCAGAGATTGTGGTACACAAGCTACCAATCAGGCTAGAATGAAGCCAGTACAGCAGAAGTTGAGGCGTATGAAACCAGAAATGCTTTTGAAAATAAGAGAAGAAATCGTGAAGCAATTTGATGCCGGTTTCTTGGAAGTAGCCAAATACCCAGAATGGGTAGCAAATATTGTACCCGTGCCAAAGAAAGATGGAAAGGTGCGAATGTGTGTTGACTATCGGGACCTCAACCGAGCCAACCCCAAAGATAACTTCCCATTGCCGCATATTGATACCCTTGTTTATAACACAGCCCAATATTCCATATTCTCTTTCATGGATGGATTCTCTGGGTATAATCAAATCAAAATGGCACCGGATGACAAGGGGAATACGACATTCATAATTGTGTGGGGAACCTTTAATTACAAAGTTATGTCGTTTGGATTGAAGAATGCGGGAGCCACGTACCAACGGGCCATAGTGACCCTATTCCATGACATGATGCACAAGGAAATTGAGGTGTATGTGGATGACATGATAGCCAAGGCTCGAACAACACATGAGCATATGGTTAATCTGAGGAAATTGTTTGAAAGGCTACGGAAGTATAGGCTTCAGTTGAACCCGACAAAATGTACATTTGGAGCAATTTCAGGAAAATTGTTGGGGTTTGTTGTGAGTGGAAAAGGGATTGAAGTGGATCCTAACAAAATCAAGGCTATTCAAAACCTGCCATCACCTAAAACAACAAAGGAAGTGAGAGGTTTTCTCGGGCGACTGAACTATATTGCCAGGTTTATATCACAATTGACTACCAAATGTGATCCAATTTTCAAGTTACTTCGGAATCAGAACCCCGACGAATGGAATGATGAATGCCAGCTTGCTTTTGAAAAAATCAAATAATACCTTACCAACCCACCAGTACTAGTACCTTCGGTACTAGGTAGGCCTTTAATTTTATATCTAACGGCGTTTGAGAGCTCCATGGGATGTGTATTGGGGCAACAAGATGAAACTGGAAAAAAGGAGCACGCTATGTATTATTTGAGTAAGAAGTTTACGGAATACGAGTCCAAGTACTCATTCCTTGAGAAATTGTGTTGTACACTAGCTTAGGCTACTCGCTGATTAAGGCAGTACATGTTGTATCACACAACTTTATTGGTGGCAAAGTTAGACCTCATCAAGTACATATTTGAGAAACCAGGTTTATCGGGAAGGATTGCTCGATGGCAGGTTCTATTGTCTGAATATGATATACAGTACGTTTCCCAGAAAGCCATCAAAGGAAGTACGGTAGCAGATTTCTTGGCTGAACGTGCTAATGATGATTATGAGCCCATGGAGTTTGATTTCCCAGACGAAGATTTAATGGCAATGTTCCATGTCGAAGAGGAATCGGATGATGAAAGTGGGGTTTGGACAGTGTTCTTTGATGGAGCCTCAAATGCAATAGGGCATGGCATCGGAGCAGTACTAACGTCTCCAGAAGGAAATTGCTTTCCAGCCATAGCAAGACTGGATTTCAGATGTACTAATAACATGGTTGAGTATGAGGCATGTGCTTTGGGTATTCAAATGGCCATAGAAAGAAAGATTGAAGTGTTGAAAGTTTACGGAGATTCAGCACTAGTGATTTATCAGTTAAAAGGAGAATGGTAGACAAAAGACCCAAAATTGGTTCAATACCATGAGTACATCAAAAATCTAATGATACAATTTAGAGAAATATCCTTCCACTACCTTCCTAGGGAGGAGAACCAATTGGCTGATGCTTTAGCCACATTGGCCTCCATGTTTAAGATGGACGTAGGTACAGAAATTCAGCCTATCAAAATAGATTTAAGAAGTGAACCAGCTCATTGCATGAGTGTCGAAATAGAAGATGACGGAAAGCCTTGGTATTATGACATTGTAGAATTTCTCAAGTACCAAAAATATCCAGAGCATGCCTCAAAAAATGATAAAAAGATCATCCGAAGGATGTCAATGAATTTCTACTTGGATGGTGAAACCTTGTATAAGAGAAGTCGGGACCAAGTGCTGTTGAGATGTGTGGCAGCAAGAGAAGCCCAAAAGATCATTAAAGAAGTACATGAGGGAATTTATAGGACCCATGCTAGCGGACACAAATTAGCAAGGCAAATTATGAGATCTGGTTATTATTGGTTGACACTGGAATCAGATTGCATTAACTATACCAGAAAATGCCATAAATGTCAAATCTATGCAGATCAAATTCATGTTCGTCCAAGTCCGCTACATGTCATGGCACCTTCATGGCCATTTTCTATGTGGGGCATGGATGTTATTGGGCCAATTTCACCAAAGGCATCGAATGGTCACCAATACATTTTTGTCATGATTGATTACTTCACCAAATGGGTTGAAGCTCATATGCCAGTGTCACCCAATCAGTAGTTGCCAAGTTTCTGAAAAGGGAAATTATCTGTCGACATGGTCTTCTTGAAAAGATTATTTCAGACAATGCCCAGAACCTAAATAGTGGAATGATAAAAGCATTATGTTCACAATTCAAGATTACGCATAGCAACTCGACACCGTATCGACCAAAAATGAATGGGGCGGTAGAGGTTGCTAACAAGAATATCAAAAGAATTGTGACAAAGATGATTGAAACTTATCGAGACTGGCATGAGAAGCTACCTTTTGCACTTCTTGCTTATTGGACTACTATGAGGATATCTACTGGGGCAACTCCTTTCTCACTGGTATATGGAATGGAGGCAGTGCTGCCTATAGAAGTTGAAATCCCATCCCTCAGGATACTCAGAGAAGTACAACTGAATAAGGCTGAATGGATCAAAGAACGTTATAAACAGCTGAATTTGATTGAAGAAAAGCGCCTTGCGGGGCCATGGCCAGCTATATCAAAAAAGAATGATGAGGGCATATGATAAGAAAGTAAAGTCGAGACAGTTCCAAGAAGGGGAATTAGTTCTGAAGAAAATACTTCCCATCCAACGCGATCGTCAAGGCAAATGGGCACCAAATTGGGAAGGACTGTATGTTGTCAAGAAGGCATTTTCTGGAAGAGCCCTGATTTTACAAGAAATGGATGGCAAAGAGTTGCGAAGCCCCATCAATCAATTCTAATGCTGTGAAGAAATACTATGCCTGAAAAAAAGAAAAGGCATAAAAATGAAAAAAGAAAGAAAAAAGAAAAAGGAAAAAAGGAAAGAAAAGAATAAGAAAATGAGTGGCTCAAGTTGGAAACCTGAAAGGGCGGCTTAAGTCCAAAAAAGAAAAATGAAAAGGAGTGGTTCAAGTTGAAAACCAGAAAGGGCGGCTTGAATCAAGACGAGGGTGACTTAAGTTGAAAACCTGAAAAGGCAACTTAAGCAAGATGGAAAGGGCATAAATTTACTTCCTGAATTGTGATGATCTTGGTATTTTGAATGAGGCAAGTCAGATCATTCGATATACAAAGCTGTCAAAGACACTAGTATAGTAAGTCGATCAAGAAAGAACTCAGGTTTCATTTGCACTTGTTTCCGAGCATTCGTTGTCAGAAGGTAGCCTCATTCCTTTGATCTTGAAAAATATTCGAACAACCCTTTTGAATTGTACAGCTTTTTCTCTATCAATAAAATCCTTTATCTATCGTCACTTGTCTCTCACTACTTTCATTCATTCTTATGCAATAAGAATTTTGGTTATTGATAAATTCAGCATTTTGTTAAGTTCTTTCATAAATTTCAAAATGTGCATAAATAGGCAGAAACGAAAGCTTGCATAAAATGCTCGTTCATCACCCAAAGGTATAAGTCAAGTTTGGTAAACAAAGGGCAAATTAGAATGGCACTCCAAGAGAATGTGAAAGCCACCATAGACAAAAAGCTTGGGACATTTGAGTGTAACGGAAAGAAGAATCTCAAATCAAGAAAAACACAGATACATGTGAAGCTCATTTGAATAGAGCAAGGAGAATAAACATTAAACTGTCAAGGTTGCTTGCTTCACCATAAATATGAATTAGGTCACTGCCAAAATGCATCCAAAATTCTGCATCATGAACAAAGATGTCTGAGTATTTGATATAGCAATACTATGATCATTTTAGCATGGCGCCATAAATTGTTTATGAATCCTATTTTAACCTTATTTCATTTCAGCATATACAAATCAATCGTTTTTCTACATTAACAATTTTGCACCAATTAACTCCCTCCAAGGAATCATCACATTTTGCCCTATCAAGGTCTCTGCATTGCATTATATTACATCATTATGCCTTATCAAGGTTCCCGCTTTGCACAGTTGCCCTATCAAGGTCTCTGCATTGCATCATTTTACATCATTTTGCCCTATCAAGGTTCCTGCTTTGCACAGTTGCCCTATCAAGGTCTCTGCATTTCATCATTTTACGTCATTTTGCCCTATCAAGGTTCCTGCTTTACACATTTGCCCTATCAAGGTCTCTGCATTGCATCGATTTACATCATTATGCCCTATCAAGGTTCCCATTTTGTACAGTTGCCCTATCAAGGTCTCTGCATTGCATCATTTTACATCATTTTGCCCTATCAAGGTTTCTGTTTCACACAGTTGCCCTATCAAGGTCTCTGCATGGCATTATTTTACATCATTTTGCCCTATCAAGGTTTCTGTATTACATAGTTGCCGTATCAAAGTCTCAGTACGACATTACTTTGCTGTATCAGGGTCTCTGTATTGCCTCATTTGCCCTTTTTAGGGACATTATAATCCGGTCTTTCTTTGGACTGTGTTCTCTTAGACAACATATTTACTTGCTTGATATTTCTTTCAAAAGAAATCCTTGCAGTTTGATAGATCCCCAAATTTCCCCGTGTAAAAGCTTGGTGTCTACTATCTTTGCTCGTTTCCTAAGTCTCAAGAAGTATGCACTTCCAAATTCTCAAAAAACACGTAAAGAGGGACAGCTTTAGACATTGTAATTTTTTTTTGGGAGGTCTAGGGCGCATTTGTGACCCATGAATTTGGATTGGGTTAGTGGGCTAATTGTCATCTAAACTTGGACGCGGACTAGGCCACTAGGGTATTCAAATTTGTAATTGGGCCTCCTGAATATATTGTTCTATATGGGCTTTGTTCCTTTTAGTTTTTTTTTTCCTTTTTTTTACTTGCCATTTTTGTAGAGTTTACTTTTGTCAAACTAATTGTCAATCAATCTTAATTACAAAATCAATTTCACTTTCAAAAATCAACCGTTTTTTTTTTAATTTTTTTTCTTCAATCAATTTGATATGATTTTCTCCAATTTAGTTTTAATTATTCAATTAGTATAAATTTAGGATATTTTCTTACCTTGTATAGAGCTCATTCTTGTGTATAAATACCCACTCCTACAAGAAGAAAAAGGGGAGTGAATAGAGTTTGCCGAAATCGTGTTAAAAAAACGAAGAGAGGAACATAGAGGTCAGGCGAAAATACTGCTAAAATTCCTTTACCCATTTTCTCTAAAAAAATTGGTGGGAGTCCGTGAAGAGGGCTATCGTAGACACCAAAAGTTTCAAAACTAAAAGCAGCGTAAGGAAGTCCGAGTCATTGCAGCATCACCTGAAATTTGGTGTAGTATAGTCTGGAGGATCGACGCGTCACTAGATATTCATCTTCATCCAAGCCCACGTCATCTTTTGGTGTGAGCAACCAAAGCCGAACCCAACACTTGGGTTCAAGGTATATTTTTAGCATTTCTTAATATCATGGGTTTGACTTTTTTTGTAGCATTTGTTAATGTTACGGATTTGACTACAATATGATTGAAAATGGTCCATTAGATTTTAAAAAGGGCTAGTAAATAATAAGGTTAGGATCTAGTCAAAGCTTCAACGTCCAAAATGGACGTCATAAATACATTCCTTTAAAAAAATATTGGTCAAGCTTTCATTTTTAATTTCTATTTTCAATTTCTAATTTGGTAAATTACGGATCTTAAGAGCTTGTTTGGTCACTTTGGATCAAGTCTAAGAGTTGACGCGGTCCAAAACCACCCCCAATAAAAAAGGTTCACAATAATTTTGTTTAAATAAAAAATAAAAGATTTTCACACATTGAGACTTAATTAAATTATAAAGATTCCATTGAAAGATAATGATAGCAATAATAGTAATAATTAGGTGTTTTTATATTTTAAAAAAATTGTAATAAATTTCAACGAATATTAATATGAAGAAATTATTGTAGACCAAGTCTAAGAGTTGACGTAGTCTAAGATAATTCTCAATATATACCTCAATAAAAATAAAAGATTTTTACACATTTTTAATTAAGAATGGTCATCCCAAAAGATTCCATAATAATAATAATAACAATATTAATAATAATTAGATTATTAAGATTAATGAATCTAAAAGTATTGATGTGAGAATTATTTTTGACCAAGTCTAAGAGGGGACGCGGTCTAAAATAGTCCTCAATAACGTTTGGTAATTAAGTAAGTGGTAAAAATTAAATTATTAATTATTAATAAAAAATCAAACTCCAATAAGTAAGACTTAATATGAGTAAAAGAATGAAAAGGGAGATTATTTTAAATCAAGTCCAAGAGTGGACGCGGTTTAAAATATTTCTCAAATAAAATCTTGTTCAATTTTTATAAAGTAACGTACTATTAATAATAATAATAATAATAATAATAATAATAATAATAATAATAATAATAATAAGAGGTTTATTCCAAACCAAGTTGAAGAGTAGACGCAGTCTAAGGGTAGACGCAGTCTAAGGATAAATGTTAATAAAATTTTAATAATAATAATAATAATAATAATAATAAGAGGTTTATTCCAAACCAAGTCTAAGAGTAAACGCAGTCTAAGGATAAATCTTAATAAAATTTTAATAATAATAATAATAATAATAATAATAATAATAAGAGGTTTATTCCAAACCAAGTCTAAGAATGGACGCGGTCTAAGGATGAATCTCAATAAAATTTTCTCAAACTCCCATTTTAATAATATTAATAATAATGATTTTAATAATAATAGTAATAATAATAATGATAATAATAATATTAAGAGGTTTATCCCAAACTAAGTCTAAGAGTAGACGCGGTCTAAGGACGAGTCTCAATAAAATTTTTCTCAATTTTTCCTTTTAATAATATTAAAAAAATAAATGATTTAATCTAATCCAAATCCAAGAGCGAATGCGGTCAAAAAAATGAATCCCAATAAAAATCTTCATGATGAATAATCCCTTTAATAATATTGGCTACAAGATTTATTTCAAACCAAGTCCAAGAGAGGACGCGGTATAAAAATAATTCTAAATAAAAGCTTTTATAAATACCTTTTTTATAACAATAAATCAATCATTACAACCCAATTTTTCTTGTTTTGTTGTTTTGTTGAGGCCTTTTAATATTAAATCTTTCGGTACCGTCATTTGACGGGCGTTGTGGGGGTGCCAATCCTTCCCCACATGTAACTGTACTCCCGAACCTAATTTTGTTTCATAGATCGGAGCCTATCTAAATTAGTATGCCATACAGGCCAATACTGAGTTAGATATATTCATATAGGTCGTTAGTCACATCTAAATAAAAATGATTAGTGACGACTCCCCTTTTTTTTAAAACCAATGTGATCGCGGCAGTCACACGTTGCGACAGAGATTATACGCAGATGCACATTAAGCCAGCTAACAAATGTACTTTCATGCACCTAAGTCAAAGACAAACTTCCTAAGGTGGGGCAGGCAGCCTATCTTTGCTCAATATGTGAACTAACGAAGATGGGGGCATATTTACGGGAAAAAATCTTCTCCACTGCCAAAAAGTAGTGCCCAAAAAGTAGTGGAAAGGTCCACTGATCTTATAGCCTTCCATCCACTATTAAGAGAAGACCACATCATTCCTTTACATTTCCCTCCCAATGCTCACCGTTTCATTAATTTTCCGACCCTCTCCCTTTCTTAGTTACTGTCTTCTTCTTTCACACTGATTCAAGTCTGACTCATCTTTTTTATTTTGGTCCGCAGCATCTTTTTCGTGGTTGTGCATCCAAAATTCATAAGACCAGCTAGCAGGGGTGATGATAATATTCCTATTTCGATTAATAATTCTTACAATCCAAATGCTCCAGGAAGCAGGAAGTTTAATGACAGGAATAGAGATATCGGTAAATGTTTGCAGAATGGCTTGCTAACAAAAGGGGGGAGGGAGGGCTGCTTTTATCATTCTTTTCTAATCGCAAGCACCCATCAAGTCACTAGTATTTTTTATTTTTGTTTTGAAACGGAGTCTCACCATGTTGGACATTGTCAGCTCAAGCAATCTTGGTCAATTTGGATTTCTAGCAAAGATGGAAGGCCCTTTACTTATATTTATGTTCTTTGCTTACTTGGTTTCCCTACTATCTTGCAGTTGGCCCGTATTTTTTTTTAATATGTGCATGTATTTTCTATCTTTGAGGCATCTACTTCATCTCATTAAATGTTGTAACTACCAAAGAAGTAAGTGTTTCCTTGACTTTGGATGATCAAAATTTTGGAGCAGAGAGTTTTTCCTTATCTTGTAGCCATGGTTTTAAATTGTGGTCGCGGTCACGTTTTCGGTCGCATCGCGTTTATCGTGATTGCGGACATAATGGATGCTATTGTGGTCACTGTGGTTATCGTGGTCGTGAATATTTTTTAGTTTTGCACAACTTATCATAACATATAGTTCTAATAATTACACTCATATAACCACTATTTTATGATTTTTAAAGCAATTTATCAAACCCATTTCTTTTATTTATATATGAAAAAGTAATTATTCACAACTTTAGGCATTATTGTAAATCAATAAGTATTTAGAAAATTACTCACTCTAACATCTGTGTAACTTTATAAATATGAAGTTTTCTCATGCAAAAATAAGTAATTTTCTCAATATGAATGATTTTATTTTAATGCCTAAAATCATACATATATGTATATGTATATATATATATATATATATTATTATGAGGAGGGATCCACTTGCACTAAATGTACAACAAGAGTTTTACACTTTTTTTAAACCCTTAGATCTATTTGAAACTAATGGCTCAGATCAACCCTCTCATCAGCCCAACTACCCATTCCCTCTTTTTACGTTTCAATTATTTTCTCTCTCCCCACTACACGTCTCTCATTCTTTCCCACTCTATCTCTCTTAATTCTTTCCAGCTTCCCTTGATTGCTCTTTCCCACCAGATATCTTGTTTCTTTTTTTTTTCAGCTCTGCTTCATCATTTTCCCTCATCACCACTAATTGATCAATATTGACTTTGGGCTATTATACTGATCTGCATTAGCAGAATTCTCTTATGTAGGTAGTATCTTTTATAATCTCTAGCTTTCCCCTTTTTTATTTTTATTTTACAAGCTTTTAAGCCGTTGCTCATATTATTTACGAAAAAATTCTTTGAATTTACAACCAATGAAGATTTATTCCTCAAATTTCCAACAATTATTGAAAGGGAAATATGGGTTTGATATAATTTCTGTTTGGGCTTTCTATTTGAGAAACTTATGAAAGTTGCTATATATATATATATATATATTTCTAAGCTTTGGGCTATCATTTTTCAATTGCAATTTTGTTCATTTTCATTTTTCTATTTTGCTTTCCCAGATTAAATGCAAAAGAAACTTTATCATGGATTGTTCATCACTGGAGGATGCCCAACTTCTTGGTGATATTCAAAATATGGAGGTAAGTGAGAAAGCAGAATTGATTGATGATAGTAGTAGTTTGCAAGAAATTAATTTGATTGATGACAGTAATAGTTTGCAAACCATTAATCTAGAGAACGGCATTATGTCTCCTAATGTTGTCCTCGAATCTATGCCATTTATTGGAATGTTGTTTGACTCATTGGATAAGGCCGACAGATTTTATAAGGCCTTTGCTAGAGAACAAGGTTTTGGCATCCACATTAGATCAAGTATAACAGGCTCTTGAACTGATGAAGTAGTATGTCGCATCTATGTATGTTGTAATGAAGGCCAGTATAAAGAATGTGTTAAAAATAACAATTCTCAAAATGATGTCAAGATAACTAAAAAGAGGTGTTCAACTACAAGAACTGGTTGTGGAGCATTCTTTAAGGTAGCAAAGTTAAAGAATTGTAAGAAATGGGTAGTTAGATCATTTTTGAATGAACATAATCATCCCATGATTAGTCCTAAAAGTGTGTCTTATTTGAGATGCCATAAGAATATGACTCCTGCAGCTAAGAGTCTTGTTGAGAAATTTAATGAAGAAGGAATTCCTACTGGAAAAGTGGCAACAATGTTTGGTACTGTTGAAAAACAATTTTCAAAAAGGGATTGCTGGAATCATCTTAGAGATTTAAGAAAGAAGAACTTAGATGTTGGAGATGGTCAAGCTGTCCTATGCTATTTCCGAAAAAAGCAAGCTGAGAATCCTAATTTTTTAATGCAATTCAGTGTGATGGTGATGCTCGCTTAGTAAATTTATTTTGGGTGGATGCTCGATCTCGATTGGCTTATGAACATTTTGGTGATGCAATTACATTTGACACAACTTATAAAACCAATAAGTATAGTATGCCATTTGCCCCTTTTGTAGGATTAAATTACCATTGTCAATCAATTTTATTTGGTTGTGCTTTGTTGCAAGACGAATCTGAACAAACTTTCATTTGGTTGTTTGAAACATGGCTTGAGGCAATGCATGGAAAAGCACCCATCTCTATCATTACTGACCAAGATTTATCTATTTGTGCTATGGTGAAGAAAGTGTTTCCAGAGTCTCGCCATCCTCTTTGCCTTTGGCATATAATGAAAAAATTTCCAGAGAAGCTTTCTCATATTTATCAAAAGAAATCACGTTTCAAGCGTGAATTCAAGAGATGCATTCATGAGTCAGCTACTATTATGGAGTTTGAAAAGACATGGCATGATTTAATGGTCAAGAATGGTTTGGAGCAACATGAATGGCTTCAAGGGTTGTACTAAATTCGAAGTTCATGGATTCCTGTATATGATCAGAATATTTTTTTTGTAGGAATGAACACTACCCAAGAAGTGAGAGCATCAATTCGTTTTTTGATTCTTTTGTAGATTCGACAACCACATTAAAACAGTTTGTGGTAAGATATGATAAGGCAGTTGGTAGTTGTTATGATAAAGAAAGGAAAGAAGACTTTGAATCAAGACACAAGCCAAGGATTTTAAGGATTGGGTCTAAAATGGAGCATCATGGAGCATTGGTTTACACAAAGAATGTCTTCAACTTTTTTCAAGATGAGCCTGTTAAAAGTAATCAATTCATAAAGGAGAAAATGGGAAAAAATGGCTCTCGCTATGAATATAAAGTCTCTAGCTGTTTTGATTCTCGTGATAGCTTTCTTGCTCATATGGATTTGAACTCTAAAGTCGGCACTTGTGAATGTAATCTTTTTTAGTTTAAAGAGATCTTGTGCAAGCATATTTTAGCAATTTTTCACTCTAAAAATGTGGTTGAGATTCCAAATCACTTCATTTTGAAACGCTGGACAAAGGAAGCAAATAAAGGTAGTGGGATTTTTTATAACCAGCCAAGTTTTGAAGATGATCATGAGAAGCCAGCAGCTTTGAGATGTTTACATGTTTGTCGTCTCATAAACCAATTATCTTATTTTGCTAAAAAATCTGAAGAGCAATATAAAGTCATTGTGGGAGATTTGGATCAGATTTTCAAGAAGATTCTTACCATGGAGGAGAATAGTTCAAGCCAACAGTTGGTTAGTGAAGTGATTCATGAGTCAGTGGAAAATCAGCCCAAACATATTCCTTTGTTACAGAACATTAGTGATCCTCATATTTCACAAACTAAAGGTCGGAAAAAGGGTGGTCATGAGTCTCAAAATGATAGATTCAAAAGTGGTCTTGAGATAGCATTAACTCATACAACTGTGAAAAGGCGAGTGTGGCACAATTGTGGAGGATATGGTCATAACAAGCGTAGCTGCAAAGGAAAAGATATGTCTACAAATATGTCAATATCTACTAACATAGAATGAAAGGTATGACTCTTGATGGCGTAAATTTATCTACATGCCTTTTAAGATTGGGATATAGTCTTCATTTAATCTAGCTGAAATATTTTATATCTTCTCTTTGCTGGCAGAGAGACAATCTTGTACAGATTTATAAAGTATGTTGTAAGTTTCATCTTTGGTGGGAAGCTTAATGTTGCCTTTAAAACACTATCAAATCTTCTGTTGGCCCCCTCAACTTCTCTCATTTAACATTTTGTGAGAACAAAATTAGAAAAAGTTAGAACCCCTTTCACATTGCATAGTTGAAATTTCCAATAGCTCATGTCTAGGAGTTTGAGTACTATCGGTCAATGTTTTTTATTATTTATGTTAACGTAATTTTATTTTTTATTCATCTAGATTCACAAATGAAATAATGCTTTCTCTGTTTCAGAAATCGAACTGTTAAGCTGAAACGCATGGAATGTGTAGCTGTTGTGCTTATACATTTAGTCAAAGGTTTATTTTCAAGCAATATATGAATTTGGGTTAAAAAAAATTATGGTTGACTAGTTCTGGTAGTCACATATAATTATCAAAAGACAATTCTTCATTGTACCAAAAATAAAAAGGACAGATTATTCATGTTTCTATTACTTCTGCCATTTGTCAACGAAGTTACACACATACTATTATCATTCAAGTTCACTTTGAATCTTACCAACGCTCAAAGGGCAACAAAGTTAACCAAGTGAACCAAATGGCGATTAAAGTTGATTAAGAATCAACTTTTCTAAAGGTTTGTCCGCTAATTTGTTTATACATAAAAAAGAGTTACTAAATATAAATTATAAGGACCTGGAAAAATATAAGCAATAGCCAACATTGATCAACTAGTGGTGGTGGCTTTGAATATGTTTGTATGGAAAAAGAAAAGAAGGAAACAAAAGATTTCTAGCGGGAAAGAGCAATGAAGGAAAGCTGGAAAAAATTAAGAGCAGGAAAGTTGGAAAGAATGAGAGATGTGTAGTGGGGAGAGAGAAAATAAATGAAATCTAAAAAGAGGAAATGGTTAGTTGGGCTAATGAGAGGATTGATCTGAGTCATTCGTTTCAAATAGATCTAAGAGTTTAAAAAAAGTGTAAAACTTTTGTTTAACATTTAGTGTAAATGGATTTCTTCCCTATTATTATTATTATAGTAAACACTATTTTTTCATATTTTGACTAGATGTTAAATTCCTCTTTCTCCTCTGCCTGAACCTACGTTCTTCTCTACTCCCTATGCTCTCTCACCTTAACTCAAAACTTTTCTAAACAACATGCTCTCTCAAATTTCCACCCAACGCATGTGGATCCCAACCTTGTAACAAGAATCGCAGCACATAGCAACAACACACATGAGACAAAGAGCTCTTTCTTCCTTATTCTCCAAAGCCACCAGACGGGTTTGATAGTTGTCAACCAAAATCCCAATATCTCTCTCTTCTCTTTCTTTACTTAAGTTCCATATATAACAGAACTGCAAGGATTTTGGCTTTTTTATTCGTTGTTTGTGGCTTCTGTTTGCTGAACTTCGATTGATTAATGAGAAAAAAAAAGTTTTTATGTTTCAGTTTGAATGAAAAACGGTGATTAGCGGCAATAACGTACCGCTGTCACCGCTATTTGGGTTATAACTGTTATTTGAGGCCGCAACAGGCCGCTATGGTCGTGATTCCCAAGCATGACCGATTTTTGCTGGATAGCGATTTTGGCGGTTGGCGCTACCGCAAAATTGCGGCCGCTATTTGGGTAGCGGATCGCTATTTGAAACCCTGCTTGTAGCAACTAAGCACCTTTTCTAGTTTTTCTATTGCAACCAATCTTTTCAACCTTGAACATAAATGCTTCTTGAAACTTTGAGGAACCTCTTGCCTTTGCTCGACGTAGCTCAACTTATTAGATCCATTTTGCTCTTTCAACGCTGATACAAATTCAATAATCATTTGTACTGTTTTGGAGCAAAGCTTTTAGAGGAACCATATCAATGACCGCTTTGGGTAATCCATTTCGTTTAACGGGGATAAAGCTCTTAGGAGTTGAGTCATTGGAGCTTGCTTTGGGCTTTAACGACCTTGATTTTTCTCGGGAACCATGGCCACCGAACCCACCACTCAAGCTCTGCCATTCATCCTTAAGATCAATGTTGTGGCGAGTGAAAAGGAAAAGGCTTAACACAGGGTCTTTTAGGATTGATTTCCTATTCCCTTTGCATATTTCGCTATTCCTGCTCTTAATGCTTCTTTTTCTTCTGTTGTCCATTTCTATTTCGGATTCCCCATCTCTCCCAAGGTCTAGGATGCACCACCCACTCTTTGCCTTTGGCAACCGCTGGAGTTGCCACCAGTAAAGTAGAGAGTTAAATTTAGCAGGCAAGTGTCTGTATGATTTCTTCATCCTTAACGATCATATCATGTGCAAGTGGGAGCCATAAGCCTATATATCATATCACTTTTGTTAAGTATGGAGGATATTTTCTCTGTGGTCTCTAAGAGACTCATATGCTATCTCATTTGCAGAGTTATAAAGAGAAAGAAAAAATAACTTCACAGTTCATTTTCATAGCATGCACTTTCCATCGGAAAATTTTTTTGTAATTAAAAGTTTATTACTGAACAATGAGAGATTAAACTATGTTGGTTGATGAATTCTAAATTGTTACTACTATATATTTTCACTTGACAAGAACTTGACCATGTCTACAAAAAAAAATGGTGTTGAAAGAAAAATTGGTGAGAAATATGACAATAAGATAGTAGTTAAGACATGGTGTGAGAGTGTTGGAAGCTAAGAAAACAGTGAGTATTGTAGGAAAATAAAAGCAGTGACATGGGCTCCTTTTAGCCATGATTAGAGGTTACAAGATCAGTGGACCTCTCCACTATTTACTAATGGTGGAGACGATTCTTTCCCTATATTTACCTTGTTGGAAAAGCTCATCCTTTGTTTAGCGTACTCTGCCAACCAATAAGCTACTTTACTAGTTTTTCCACAAACTCACTCAAATCTGTACACTTTCAAATTTCTCATCCATATTCTAATATCTGTCATGATAGGTCTTATCTGACAGTCAGCAACCTTAACTTTACTTTTCATATTTCTGTACAAAACTTCTAAGTCAGTCTCCACTACAATTTGTTTGTTTTTCCTCATGGGCTAGTTTTAAACCTTCCTTCATTGCCAAAGCCTTGCTATAATGGCTGAACTTGCTTGTACCCCTTTCCTTTTTATGCATAACATCTGCGGCATCTGCCCATTTTCATTTCTGACCGATCGTTTAGTTCGTAGTTATGGGATTTTACTAGCTAAAGTGATATAGTCGGGTATATCTTATGTCTTTTTTTTTTTACCATGTTTAGTTCAAAACTAAAATTACCAGGATTTTCTTTTCTCCATGTTTGGTTCATTATAACACATTGTTGGACATCCACGGTCTATAACAATGAAATTCCAAAAATAACCTCCCTAAAATAATTTAATTATTTTGATTAATTAGTTAATTAATTATTTAGTTTATTATTTCATTCAATTATTTAATTAATGATTTTATTTTATTATTTACTTCACGCCCCGACTCGTGGGGCCGGCCACATGACAACCGTCGTACTACCTCGAGATACGTGCCTTGAAAGGCGGGCTATCCAAGATGGTACAAGGTATAAATAAGGTGTACCCCAGCAATATATGAAAACATATATGAAATAATATAGAAAATATCATAAAATATTTATATAATATAAGTGGCACGTTTTACGGTGTAAATATGCAGCGGAAGAAAATAATAATATAATAATATGCATTACTGCTCTGAAGCCGGGATTCACATGGGAATATGGGTCGCACCTACAAAATTGTGTTCGCAATGATATATCGTGTCACGCCCCGACCCGCCCGGATTGGCCACGTGGCAACCGCCGCCCTGCCTTGAAGTACGTGCCGACCGGTCATGCACCAGAAGCACTGCAAGGCATTGAAATGGATACCATCACTACAAACAACTAAAACTTTAATTAAAAAATATTTTTAATAAAATAATAATCTTTAAGGTAGTACCAGTGGATTAAATTTAAAGGAATATCTACGCAACGGAAACTGCTAAGCCTAAGCCACCGACGCCTCCTAGTGAGCCTCCTTTCTATTAGCTGACTCCATACGCAAAGCTGCATCCATCCACATTGGATACAGGTGAGTGATAGAGGTTCAATGAATCTCCATCAAGGTTAGGGAAAACAGGGGTAATCCAAAATATAACAATAAAATAAATAAAGTAAAAAGAATAAATTTTGTTTTCCAAAATCTCTTCTGAAATTCTCCAACGAGAATTTGATTTAAAAACCTTTAAAATGAATATATATATATATACTACATGGGTTGGCTCTTAGTACATTGAAGGCACGGCTGGCCGGTCGTATGCCTTACTGCACCGAGGGCTATCTCTTTTCTCTTAAAATACACTTTCATAATTTCTCTTTCTCTAGCCCGTTCCCTCGGTGGTAGCCAACTATGGTGTGGAGCCCTGGTGAGCTTCCCTACGCGCCTCTCCCAGGGTCTCGTCTCACCGTGCCCCTCGATAGGCTGTCCACGGCTGAGAATCTAACATACTTTCTCCAACTCGGTCCACGCTCCCGCATATATTGGAGCCCGAGGAGCCACTCCAGTATTCATCTCGTATCTCTCTCATACTTACTCATCGTATATATATATATATATTCAAATATATACATTTAAAACATTAAGCACACACACAAGTTTCCTTTGATTTTAAAATCACCCCACCCTCTAAGTGGGCGTATCACAAAATAAAAGTGTGTGTCGTGGATTAACCTTATCCCAAAACAGTTGTAAAACCTTTTTAAAACAATTTATATTTTGAAAACATTTTAAAAACATTTTGTCCTTAGTGGCTAAGCACTGAAAACAAAGTCACTCACAGTATTGGGAGATTCGTATACTCCCAAGCGCTCCATGTAGCTTTAACCTCTGGTGCATCGCCACATTCGATTATCCGGAGCCCTAGTACACGGAAATATACGTTAGCATTCATAATTACATTTATGAATGCACCTATGAAGCTTTAACATGACCTACGATTGGGCTTGGTTGTGATTTGGAAGGCTTGGAAGTGTTGCAAATTTATTTGGGGTCAATTAGGGTTTCGGGATGTGAAATGACCATTTTGCCCCTAAAGGGCAAGACTGGCTCCGGATCTGGAGTGAACCGGCGTCGGTTCTCTTCGTCCAGGAGGTCATCCGCCGACAGGCAGAAACGGAGTCGGTTCTGCATAGATCCGGTGCCAGATCTGTTCTGGGTTTCCAACTCGAGAATTCTTCAATTTTCCTCTTAGCTCGAAAACCGATGCAATCTTCCACCAATTTAGCTATAATTTCATATGCATATACCTTAATGCATCCATGACACATTTACCGAAAGAAAAACGAGAATCACAAGCTCAAAGTTCCTAGATCTAGATTTTAAACAAAAATTTAACTAAAAGCTAAACTAACTTTGAGCTTGGATCTCTCCAAAACCAATGCATGGAAATGCGTACAAACTGAGAAAACGTAGATCGAGGTGAGTACAATAACATACTAGAAACTCACCTTGTTCTGCGACCGGTTTGTCCGGATCTACCAATTGTTCAAAATGCCTCCGTTTGGCTCCAGAGAGAAAAAGAAAAGAAAATTAAAGAAAAAGAAAAAGAGAAATGAGGAAAAGCTTCGGCTCACCCCTATTTATAGAGGAGCCCGACACCAGGTCTACTCGGGCCCCGGGTCAAACATTTTTCCTTTTTTCAACTTTCTTTCATTTTCACCCGTTGGCTAAATCCTTTGATTTCTTATGCTAACAGGGCCCATAATAAATTTCTAGGGACTTAATTGGAGGTCTTTTTGGCATTTACTAATTTCCATGCACGGTTAATTATTTTATCTTCCAACTCCGTCTTATCTTAATTTGAACTTCTCTTCTTAATTAGACACAGCCGGACCAACATATTGTTTAATTATTACGTCATCTTACACTATTCCGTTCGTACGAAAAAGTCGTGCTAGGTCCGGGTGTGTCATACCGGGATCCCTGTCGACCAGGATGCCTGTCGTCCAAAGCCTGATGACCTGACAACATTAAGTGAATGGTATGAGTACAAATATATATGTACCCAGTGAGGGACCCAGTTATAATGACCGATCACCTCAGGTTGGGGATATGAAATAATCTAAAACTCATGTAATAAACCATTTAGTAAAATCATATGAAATCCCACACAAAAACAAATAACAAATATCATAAATGGGCTGGCATCGAAAATTGTCCGAAAGGTACACCCATGCACTTGGGTGCCCCGCTGGACCGTCAAGAGCTAACTCATATCTCAAATCCTTTCCTTTTACTCATTGGCCCATTCCCTTGACGTTTGCTGATGTTATGGTGGAACACAGCTATATCGAGCCTTGGCGAGCTTCCCTACGTGCCTCTCTCAGGGTCTCCACTCACCGTGCCCCTTAAAAGGTGATCCATGGCTACTTCACTGCATGCCTCTCACTCGATCCGTAAGCTCCCCCATATTGGAGAACTGAGAAACCTCTCAATCACTCAACTCCCAGGGGTCATATCATCAATAAAACATAATAATATTTGAAAATCCCACCCTTAAATCTATTTATAAATTCGTGTGTGAGGGTGGACAATCCATATCTCAAAACGTTATAAACATTTAATAAAACAATTAATAAAGCAATTAGAAAACGATTGACCCTCAATGGTCAACCAATATAATCCAAGCCACTCACAAGTAAGGGAGATTTGTATAGTCCCAATTATACCCCTCGAATGCCTTAGCTCGAACACTACTGATCAATCTCGTACAATCACGTACCTAATAATCAAATTAAAATCTAATTTGATTAATAAAGGCATTCGACTAACAATTAAACAATACAATATAACCGAACGAGGGTTTCTAGGGTCTAGGAACTAAATTGGACAAGTACGGAAGTCAAATAAGGTCAACTAGGGTCTAGGGTTGTAAAATTACCAAAATGCCCCTGCTACAGTGCAGTCTAGTGCTGGTATGGCTCACTCACAGGAGAGAGTGAGTAATTTGGGGAGATTTCCCCAAATTTAGGTGAGTCTGGTGTCGGACAGCCCCCAGTTTTAGGCAGAGCTTTGGCCTCCTCACTTCTTCAGCTTGGTTTGAGCTTGATTTGGTACCAATTCATATGAGATTTGAAACACAAGCAGCTTAACAATTAAACTAAGGATCTATAGCTTCAAAAACCGAATTAAACAACTGATCATAAACAAAATTTGAATAAAAAGTTAAGTGGTCCAAGTGTTCTTAAGCAAAACAGATTTCAATCTTCAATTCATCATTTCTCTCAACTCACTCAACGAAATCAAGCATATAAGTAGTCAAATTAAAGCTTAAAGAGTCTAGAACAACATATCAAGAAATCAGCTGAAACCTACAATTGGATTGAAAGTTATAGGCCAAAGAACAAAATGTCTCCAAATTGGCAAATTTGAAGATTTAAAGAAAACTTGGAGAATTTGGTGTTTTTGATCTTCTTGGAGGCCAACGAAGTAGATGGTGATGAGTAGAAGAGAGTTTGAAGAGGGATTGAAGTGTTGAATTCAGTGGGAAGTTTAGAGAATTCGAAAGAAAGAAGAAGAAAAGGAAATGGTGCAACAATGGGGTCTCGGGCAACCGAGGCCCCATTTAGATTTAATGGGTCCAGCACGGGACCCAACCAGGTCCGGCACCGGACTCAACTTTTTCAAAGTTAACATCGGTCAACTCAGTCCCAACTACCTCATTTTACGTACATAAGCAGGCCCCACATGCTCCAAACTACAATTTAAGCTCGGAATTGAGCTAAAAGAAGTTCAAAAGGTCTAAAAGAAACCCAAATTCATTTCTTGGCCACATAACTATGTACAAATTCACAACTTGACATATGCAGACTAGGTCCGGGCGTGTCAAATCTTCCTTTTTTACAAAAATTTCATCCCCAAAATTAAATTAAACTAATCCTCAAACAGATAGGGGAAGTCACGTCTCATATCGCTCTCGGGCTCCCAAGTCTGCTCCTCGATTTGTGAGCTTTTCCATAACACTCACACCAAAGGAACCGATTGTTCCTTAGGGATTGAATCCCTTGATCCAATATGGCTACAAGTCGAACTTTGAAGTTCAGATTCTTCTTCAGCTTCACTGGCGGAGTCTAAAAAACATGTGATGGATCAGGTACATACTTCCGAAGCATGGATATATGGAATACATTGTGTATTCTTGCCATGTTAGGTGGCAATTGCAGACGATATGCCACTGGTCCAATCCGTTCAGTGATAAGGAATGGACCTATGTACCTCAGGTTCAGCTTTCCTGCCTTGCGGAATCTAATAACGCCCCTCCAAGGAAAGACCTTCAAGAAAACTTGATCTCCCACTTGGAACTCCAAAGGCATCCTCCTCCGTTGCATATACTTCTAATCTTGATCTTGGGTTACTTTAAGTCACTCACAAATGAATTTCACTTCTTTAGTGGTGAATTCAATCTATGTCTTGCCGAAGATTCGGTTTTCTCCCACTTCATCCCATTACAACGGGGTTCTACACTTCTTCCCATACAACGCTTCATACGGAGCCATACCAATGCTAGATTGGTAGCTGTTGTTGTACGTAAACTCCACTAAAGACAGATAGGTGTCCCATCCACCGGTAAACTCAAGCGTACATGCTCGCAGTATGTCCTCCAATAACTGAATAGTATGCTCTAAGTGGCAGTCGGTCTGTGGATGAAAAGCTGTTCTAAAGCAGAATTGAGTACCCATTGCTTGCTGAAAGCTACTCCAGAACTATGAAGTGACCCTCGGGCCTCGATCCAAAACTATGGAAGTTGGAACTCCATGGAGTCTAACCACTTCATTCATATAAAGCTGCACGAACTGGTTCACACTCTATCTCATGCTCACTGGCAGAAAGTGTGCTGACTTGGTGAGTCGGTCTATGATCACCCATACGGCATCAATTCCATGTTTAATGCATGGAAAACCAGTTACGAAGTCCATGGTGATGTGTTCTCACTTCCATTCAGGAATCTGTAGCGACTGAAGTGTCCCTAAAGGTTTTCGACGTTTCGCTTTTACTTGCTAACAAGTCAAGCATCTAGCCACGAACTTAGCCACTTCTCACTTCATTCCAGGCCAGCAATAATGATCTTTGATGGTTCGATACATCTTGGTGCTGCCCAAGTGCATGGCAAATGGAGAATAATGAACTTGCTGAAGAATGGTGCCTTTAAGGTTAAGGTTGTGCGGTATGCAAACTCGGCTCCTAAATAGTAGAACCTCATCACTTCGAACTGAAAACTTAGATTGTTCGCCCAACTACAACTTCTGAAGCTCTTGTTGTAATCTCGAATCAGAAGTTTGGAGATCACGAATACGATCATCTAGCACTGGCTTAGGAATCTGGGCAATCAATGCACCATCATGGGAGTCGTAGGCCAATCTAGTTCCGGCTAACTTCAGCTCCACTAATTCTGGTAGGCGGACACTTCTAATCATCGCCAATGGAGTAACTGCATTCCAGCTCAAGGCATCTGCAACAACATTTGCTCTACCAGGATGGTAGTCGATGACAAGATCGTAGTCCTTGATGAGATCTAGTTATTGCCTTTGCCGCATATTCAAATAACGCTGACTCATAAAATGCTTCAGGCTCTTGTGATCTGTGTAGATGCGACAAGTCTCACCATATAAATGGTTGCACCAAATCTTCAAGGCGAAGACTATAGCTACAAGCTCCAAGTCATGCACTAGATACTTAATCTTGTTTGGTTTCAACTGACGAGAAACGTAAGCAATTACTCTTTCATCTTGCATCAACAGGCATCCAAGTCCTTCATATGATGAGTTGGTATACACGGTGAACTGCTTCCCGCTTACTAGTAAGGCAAGTACCAGTACTGATGTCAACTTATCCTTCAGCTTCTGGAAACTCTCTTCATAGTCATCTGTCCAAAGAAATTTGGTATCCTTACGAGTCAGTTTAGTCAAGGGTACAGCAATTACGGAGAATCCATCCATGAATCTTCGGTAATATCTAGCTAGTCCCAAGAAGCTTCGATTCTCAGTGGGATTTGTGGGATGTTTCCAATTGGTAATGTCTCAATCTTGCTGGAGTCCACAAATATACCTTTCCTAGACATAACATGCCCAAGGAATCCGACTTGCTGCAGCCAAAACTGGCATTTAAAGAGCTTAGCATACAATTGGTGCTCTTGGAGAGTTTGTAGCATAATGCGAAGATGGTTGGCTTGCTCTCGCTGATTTCTTGAAGAAACCATTATGTCATCAACGAAGACGATGACAAATCGGTCTAGATACAAACGGAACACACATTTTATCAAGTCCACGAATGCCGCTAGAGCATTGGTAAGTCCAAACGACAACACACAGAACTCATAGTGTCCGTATCTGGTACGAAAGGCAGACTTGTAGATATCTTCCTTTCGTATCTTTAACTGATAATCTTGGAGAACACTTCGGCACCTCAAAGCTGGTCGAATAGATCATCAATACGAGGTAATGGATATCTGTTCTTTACTGTCACCGCTTTTAGCTTGCGGTAGTTGATGCAGAGTCGTATTGAACCATCCTTCTTCTTTATAAACAACACTGGGGCTCCCCAAGGTGAAGTACTTGGCTGAATAAATCCTTTCGCCAATAATTCGGTGAGCTGTTTCTTCAACTCAATAAGTTCAGTAGGCGCCATTCGGTATGAAGCCATGGAGATTGGATCCGTACCGGGATAGATTTCAACAGGAAAGTCAAAGTCTCTCTCTGGCGGTAAACCAGGTAATTCATCGGGGAAGACATCCGAAAGCTCATTCACCGAAATATCTTCAATATTAGACTTGTCCACTAAAGTGTACACTACATGAGCTAGCAAAGCTTCACACCCTCTTCGTAGCAACTTACTCGCTTTAATGGCGAAGATGACATTCGGTGTGCCTCTGCACTCGTTGTAGAAATCAATCATGCTGGTGTCAGGTCATGGAATCCTCACCAAATGATGCTCGCAGTAGATTTGAGCATGATGTCTCCCTAGCCAATCCATTCCCAAGATGGCATCGAAGTCAGACATTTGTAAAGGAATCAAGTCTGCTTCGAAAACAAGGTTCTCCAACTTCACTGCACATCTTCTGTACACCGTATTCCGAACCATTCTTTCACCCAAGGGCGTATTCACCAATAACTCGTACCCCAAGGGCGATAATGGTCTATCCGCATACACAGCAAACTTGGTATTTACATAGGACAACACAGCTCCAGTATCCATAATCACATATGCCGGTAGATCGAATATAACTACCATGCCTAACATCCAAAAGTGGTTACTTTCATTTTACATCAATTGCGAAAGTGATGATATCTTTACTTGTGAAAAATAACTATTCATGAATATTTAAACATATACTTACCGGTGACTACGTTAGGACGGGCATCAGCATCCTCTTGTGACATCGCTTAGCCTGGGTGTGCTACTGTTGCTGAGGGGGTCACCTCGGAGGTATGGAACTGCTGCCAGCACCATAATGCTATTGTGAAAAAGAAGGGGCAGCGTAGGAATGTCGTGTCGATTGGAAGGGACGGAATCCTCCATAATTGCTCGGTCCTGTCGGAGGCTAGTCAAAGCTCCATCTAGGAGGTGCAGAGGTAGGATGTGGGCACAGGCGCACTATGTAGCCCATACCTCCACAATGATAGCATCGTAGCCTAGCCCTGCACGGGCCAGAATTATAACGCTTGCCAGTTGGACACCGTGGTCGAGACTCTTCTCTCTTCTTCCCGAACCATCCCTTGATCATGGACCCAAATCCAAGTTTCCCCTTCCCTCGACCACCAAAATAGGGTGGTGGCGTAGGAAGTGATATCAGTGGTGCTGGGGACTCGGCTGAACTGTCTCTAGATACTCCACTGTAAGAGCTATGCTCTGTGGCTTCTTCAATGCCAAGTCCATAAATGTATCGAAGGATCACTGTCCACTCGAAATTGATCCTCCTAGCCGATGCTAAGCAATCATGGCCTTAGCCCACAAAGCATTCTGTCGATGTTACTCTAAAGTGGCTCCAAAAAAAAACTGTGTGATCTCCCACCAAAGGCCGTTGACGAACTGAAGACAAAGGGCCTCCTCGGTGATGGATGGAAGATGATATGATAATCTCCGTAACTCCATCTCATATTGCTCAACAAACATATCACCCTACTGCAGTTGGAAAAACTCGCTGTATCTCCACATCTCCATCTCCTCCGATAAGAACCTCTATTGAAACTCAGCAACGAACATCTCCCAAGTCACTGGTCCAGTAGGTCTACTCTTAAAATTGGTCCACCAATTGAGCGGTTGCCCCTAAAGGTATCTCGTAACTATGCTCACCCGTTCCTCAGAAGTCATACCCAGATCTTTCGTATCCTTGGTAACAAAATGCAGCCAATCCCAAGCTGCGTCAACAGATGTGTCGGAAAGCTTTGGGGTGTCTAGTCCTTCATGATGCGAATGAACCTTACCAAGTGGGTATTTGAAGCTGTAGCAGCCATAGAAGTGTTCACTACATCGCCCGGCTGATAGTGCAGCGTGTCTGTGTCGGCATCTGTAGTGACGGATGAACTGGTGGTACAGTATCAGTAGGTAGATAAGCACCAGTGGGCATCTGTGTCGTAAAGAATCTGCTGGCCCAACTGTCAAACATCTGCTCGAGATCAGCAGGCGTATACTGCACTGACGTGGCAGTCACCGAAGGTGGGGGAGGCGGAACCTCAATATGGAAACCCTGATGCTGGGTCTCATCAATGGGTGCAACAGGGGGAATAGGTGCGTCCGAGATCGTTGTGGTCTCCGGATCGGTGCTAGGCTGTGCCTCAGGCTACATACGTGGGCGACCTCTCCTCCTAGGTACTGTAGTAGGTATGGAAGTATCGGTGGTGTTCTTTCTTCTATGTGGCATGATGCTACATAAAATCTAGGTCAGTGTCCATAAACATCTCTATAGTAACCATACCCCATACCTCTTATAACGTTTTATAAACTGCTTTATAAAATGTTTATAACGTTTTGGGATATGAATTGTCCACCCTCACACACAAGTTTATAAATGGCTTTAAGGGTGGGTTTCAAAAGAAATTATGATATTATATTATTATGATTTTATTGATGATTGTGACCTATGGGGGATGAAAGATTGAGAGGTACTCGGTGCTCCAATTAGAGGGAGTGTTTGGAGCGGGAGAAAGGCATGCCACCGACCAAGTGGCCGTGGACCATCTTTTGAGAGGCACAGTGAGTGCGAAACCCTAGGAGAGGTGCACAGGGAAGCTCGTCAGGGCTCGAGTGTAGCTATACTCCACCCACAGCGATGGCAACGTCAAGGGAACGAGCCAAAGAATAAAGTAAATGGTTTTGAGATATGAGCTTAAAGCCTTTGACGATCCAGCAGGGCACCCAAGTGCACGGGTGTAACTTTAAGATGATTTCAGATGACAGCCCATTTACGAGATTTGATATTTGTTTTGGCTTGGGATTTCATATGATTTCATAAAGTGGTTTATTGAAAGAGTTTTGGATTATTTCATATCCCCAGCCTGAGGTGATTGGTCATTATAACCGGATCCCTCACTGGGTACATATATATTTGTACTCACACCATTCACCTATTTTTGTAGGTCATCAAGCTACGGACGACAGGCGTCCCGATGGACAGTGATCCTCGTATATCACCAGCGGACATGATTTTTTAGGTTCCACCCAGATCCCTTTGTGAATCCTAGCTTAGGAATAGTATTATATATACTATACTATTATTTCTTTTCCACTATATTTTGCATCGTAAAATGTGCCACTTTTACTATATAAATATCTTATGATATTTTCTATATTATTTTCATTATATATTTTCAAATATTGCTCGAATACACCTTATTTATGCCTTGTACTACCTTGGATAGCCCGCATTTTGAAGTGGTACAGCGGTTGTCATGTGGCCGAGCCCTCGGGTCGGGGCGTGACAGCACACGCAGTTCATATCGTTAGTTAGTTCTTGTCATCTCCCAGATCATCTCATTTCTCAGGAGTTCTTCATATTCTCCGGTATGTCAAGGGTACACTTTTTTATGGTCTTCATTTCCCTACTCACTCCTCCTTGGTTCTCGCTAGATATTCTGATGCTGACTGGGTAGGAGATCCTACTGACCGTCGCTCAACCACTGGTTATTGTTTTTTTCTGGGTGATTCCCTCTTTTCTTGGCAAAGTAACAAACAGATTATTGTTGCTCAATCTAGCACAGAATCAGAATACCGTGCTCTTGTTGATGCCACTTTGGAGTTAATTTGGCTACGCCTGTCACGCCCCGACCCGCCCGGGGTCGGCCACGTGGCAACCGCCGCGCTGCCTCGTAGTACTTGCCGGCCGGTCACGCACTAGAAGCACCGCAAGGCATAGAAATGGATACCATCGCTGCAAAACAACTAAAACTTTAATTAAAAATCTTTTAATAAAATAATAAACTTTACAAGTAATGCCAGTGGACTAATTTAGAGATTACCTACACAGCGGAAACTTCTAAGTCTAAGCCACCGACGCCTTCTAGTGAGCCTCCTTGCTAATGGCTGACTCCGTACGCGAAGCTGCATCCATCACAATGGAATACAGGTGAGTGACAGAGATTCAATGGGTCTCCATCAGGGTTAGGGAAACAGGGATCATCCAAAATATAATAAAATAAAATGATTAAAGTAAATAAAATAAATTTTATTTTCAAAACCTCTTTTGAAATCCTCCCAAGGAGTATTAAATTTAAAGCCTTTAAAAATAATTATAATCTAATGGGCTGGCACCTAATACACTGAAGGCACGACTGGCCGGTCGTATGCCTTACTGCACCGAGGGCTATCTTTTCTCTCTTTATAATCAATTTCTCTTTATCTCATACACTAGCCCGTTCCCTCGGTGGTGCCTCACTGTGGTGGAACACAGTGAACTGGAGCTCTGGCGAGTTTCCCTACGCGCCTCTCCCAACCAGGCTCGACTCACCGTGCCCCTCGATAGGCGGTCCACGGCTGAGTATCATGCATGCTCTCAAACTCGGTCCACGCTCCCGCAAATTGGAGCCCCGAGGAATCCCACTCAATCACTCATCTTACAGGGGCATCGTACCCCAATAATCATAATAATAATAATAATAATAATAATAAATTTCTTTATTTAAATATTAAAACATTTAAACACACACAAGCTTTTGTATTTTTAAAATCAACCCACCCCCATAAGTGGGCGTATCACAAAATAAAAAGTGTGTGCCGTGGATTACCCTTATCCCAAAACCTTTGTAAAACCTTTTTAAAACATTTATGTTTTTAAAACATTTCGCCCTAGTGGCTAAGCACTGAAAACAGAGTCACTCACAGTATTGGGAGATTCGTATACTCCCAAGCGCTCCATGTAGCTCAACCTCCGGAGCATCGCCGCATTCGATTCACCCGGAGCCCTAGCACACGGAAATACGTCAGCATTCATAATTAAACTATGAATGCACCTATGAGGCTCTAACATGACCTATGACTGGGCTTGAATCTGATTCGGGGCTTAGAAAAGTGTCCAGGAGGTTTCGGGGTAAAAATTGGACACTTGGTGAAAAATTACGAAAATACCGGGGTCCATGGGCCACTCGGGCCGGGCCCGACACTTAGAAAAGTGTCCGAAAGGTTTCGGGGCTAAAATCGGACTCTCGGTGAAAAATTACCAAAATGCCCCCGGGGGCCCGTGGGCCCCACACCCGGACTAGGCTGGGCCCCACACGGGTTGGGCCAAATTCTACTCGAAATCGGGCTCGAAAAGCCCTCCTATGAGATATTTATACATTATAATGATATAATATATAAATATCTCAAATATAATAATATTATATATAAATATCTAAATATATTAATATAATATATAAATATCTTTTAATATAATAATAATATATTGAAAATATCTAAACAGGGACTCGATCGGCCAGTTCTTCCGCCGGTCTCTTCCCCGGTTTTTGCACTCGTTTCTCCTCCTTTCGACGTACAAACTTAGAGAGGCGATCCTCATGGCATCCACAACGGATATGCCGAGGCAGAAACGAGAAACACCGGTCCAATTTTCCCGTAGACCGAGATTTAGCCCGGATTGACTAAATCTCCGATTTACTCACACCCGGTGCACAAAAATGCGTAAAAACGGAATGGGACGTAGAATAAGGTGAATACTATAACCCACTAAAAACTCACCTTATTCCACCGGCCCAAAATCCACTTATTTGAGTTTAAAGATCTAATCCGGTCAAAAGCTGAAAACTTGGATCTAGGCTAAACCGATGCATGGAAATGCGTGCAAACTTAACAAAATGTAGATCGAGGAGTTAAGAATAACTCACCAAGATCTCGCCTCGAACTGGCGGTCGGTTTGTCCGGATCTGCCAATTTTCCAAAATGCCTCCGTTTTGGCTCCAGAGAGAAAAAGAAGAAAAAGAAAGAAAAAGAAAAGAAAAATGAAAGGAAAACCGTCGGCCCTCCCCTATTTATAGGGGAGCCCGACACTGGGTCCACTCGGGCCCCGGGTCAAACTTTTTCCCCTTTTTCAACTTTCTTCCATTTTTACCCGTTGGCTAAATCCTTTGATTTCTTGTGCCAATGGGGCCCATAATAAATTTCTAGGGACTTATTTGGAGGTCTTTTTGGCATTTACTAATTTCCATGCACGGTTAATTACTTTATCTTCAAACTCCATCTCATCCTAATTTTAACTTCTCTTCTGACTTGACACAGCCGGACCGACCCATTATTTAATTAATACGTCGCCTTGTACTATTTCATTCGTACAGAAAAGTCGTGCTAGGTCCGGGTGTGTCAACTCTCCCCTCCTTCTAAAATTTCGTCCTCGAAATTAAATAAAGTGCCTTGGGGAGGTTCGGCTTCCACTTGAAGCCCTAATCATTTTCGAATAGTGTTCTCCTCACTATTCGCCGTTGAAATTTATCACGCTTTCGCTGTGCACTCTGATCATTCATTCTCTCAAGAGTGGTTCCATCGCCCTTCTACTCTTGAGTTTGAACCTCATCTTTTCTTTAACATAGCCTACCCTTACCTATTCATGGGTTAGGCTCTCTTTACTTTAATCATGAACTCTGGAGGTCCTTCTTTTGCTGTAGTTGTGCTCGCTCGATCCTCTCGCTTTGTTCTTGTCTCATCCTTCAAGTCTCTCTTGACGAGACGATCCTTTTGTTACCTCTGAGGTTCCACATTTCTTACTCTTCTTAGGAGTTCTCTCTCCTTTCCTTTGCTGCTGCCTTTCACTTCAAGGCCATCTTCTGACGAGTTTCTTGTCGTTCCGTGTTCTTGTACTCATCTTTGTAACCAAGCTATCGAGAAAGACCTTAGCTTAACTCCCTCGCCTCCACGGCGAGGATGCGGTGAGTTAATTGTCTTTCCCCCTTACCTTGGTTTGGTTTCACCGTTTCGTTTCCTTGCTTCCACTTTCTCTCTTTCCGATCTCTTTCCATTCAAACTCATGGCGTATGTGTCGAGCTCTAGTACACGCTGGCCCATACTTGGCCACATCATAACAGAGGAATCAGAGATCATGCCCTCTCGGCTCTCACAAGCTGACCCACTCTCTGACCGCCCATCATAATCACAAATAGGGCCCTCGGCCCATCATATCTCATCTCTCCTCCTCGTAAGGACGGAGAACTCTGGGTGGCCTCATGCACACCCCAATCATATACAGGGCCGGTCCTCACGAGTGGCCATCACAGAGATCCTCAAGATCTCGATCTCTGATCCTTTCTCTCATAGGGACGCCTCACATGGCTCCCAAATCATCACACTTGAGCCTCGACCTCATACCCATCCATACCATTTCTCTTGCCTCATCGGCATTCCTTAAATTTTATTTTCTTGAGGTATCCAATTCAGGTGGTGTCGCGTGTTTCTCTTCCTTCCGTCTTCTTTCCTTCACATTAACTTCCTTGCTAATGGTCGATCTCTTTTCCCTTCTTCTCGTCAATAATATTTTCTGGGATCTCCATATCCACGTCTCTTTCCTTTTCTTCTTTTCCATTCACCCACGATTCATTGTGGGGTCCACATTTCTCTTGCCTTCTCGTCACTACGAGACTAGGCCAAACACGCATGTCAAACCCGTACAGTATCCTTTGTAGCTTCATTATCTTCGCATTCTTCTCTCTTAAGGTATCTCGTTCTTCACTTAACTTGACCTTCTCCTTGGTCTTTTGCCATCATTAGGCATCACTTACAGCTCTCGTTATCTTTATGCCCTTTTTCCTTAGAGTCATCTCCATATCTTTTCTTTTATCCAGACTTTTTACCTTAATCCACGTGACCCTTCACGTTGTGTCCAAGGTTTCCTTCGCCTTGGCCTCATTCTTCCCTCTCTTTGCTTTCTTCTCTGACTTCCTTCATCTTTATCATCCTTATTCCTTTTTTCTTCTAACACCTTTGATTCTCTTGGGTGTTAGAATTTCCTTTCTGCTCTTCATACTGGCTGTGCTCATAGAAGTTTATGAGCTTAATCAATTCTTCTCCTTATTCCTGTTCTCCTTCTATTAAGTACTCGGGGTTGTCTCTTGTCACCTTTTCTGTTTCAGTTCCCTTATCTCTTGCTTTCCACGTGTGGGTTTCCTTTATTTCAGCCGTTCTTGGCTTTTGATGGCTTTGATTTCCAGCTATATCTCCTTTGTCTTTCCATGCCATGGTTTATTTATCGTGGACAACACCTTTCTCTATCCTCCCTTACTTCTCTATCATGCCCACACCAAGCTAACTCCATATTAGCTTGGTTTAACTTTATTTTCCACATCCTTTCTTCACTTACCATTCTTCGGGGAGGTTATCCTCAAATTAGCTTACTCCCCTCCTTCTAAAAGATTAACTTATCCTCCATATTCTTCAACCTTTTACTTTTAATTCCTTCTATCTCACTCTACCTTTTTGGTTCTCCACCTTTCATCTCTTTCGGTTCCAATCATTATTCTGATTTATCCTTAATCACCTTTTTGTCTTCTCCAGTTTCAATTATCACCATATTCATCCTTGTGTTTGTCCTCACTTCCTTTACTTATCATTTTCTTTCATTCATCCTTTGCTTGTATCATCCACTATCACCCCTTATTCATTGGGATGTGATCATCTTCCGTCACTCGTTTCCTACGAGTGCTCCTTCTCTTATGTTTTCTCCAATTTTTCTTTCTATCCAATCTCCTTATCTCTTCTTTTATCATCTAACAAATCAGGGGTTTTCCTTTCCCTTCTTTTCACCAATTTGTCTCCTTGACCCCTTTCTTGCTTCTCAACTCTTGCCTCCAATAATCCTTGTTTATTCTTTCTTTTCCTTGATTTATTCGTTTTATGATGTAGTGCCTTGACTTGACTCGAGTTCGGGGTCCATTATACACGACTTTCTTTAACTAACATCCGTTTCTAAATCTTTTATCCGGTTCCTTTCACTAGATCTTCCTTAATCCTCTTTCTATGCTTCTTGTTAGTCCCATTTTTATACTCTTCTTTAATCTATCTCTAAATTACCTATCTAGGTTTTGTCTTTAGCCCTAGTTTCTTAGTCTTATTCTTATACTAATCCTGGTCAGCCATTTGGAGTTATTAACCTACGGTTCATTATGACATTATCGCTATTTAAGGTTATAGTTTTCTAGTGATGTGTTATACTTTTCCTCTTTTAAGGCTCTATTCCTAGTTAACAAAACTTAGTTCATCAACTGAACTAAGTCTCTCTTTCTTTTAGGCCTTGTTATTCTTTTATTAACCTAGGATCTTCTTTTACCTAGGGTTTTCATACTTTCTTTCTTCATTAAGAAAGCCTCCGCACTACATCACCACATTTCTTGATCCTTTGATTAAGGGTTCGCGTTTCTTCTCCTTTCCTCTTCTTCTTTCTCGCCAATTTCATCTGATGATGTCTTCTCAATCTTCGAAGAACGTTCTTTTCGTGCCCTTCATTCGCACATATGCAAGCATTCCCATCATTGCCGTGCGTTACACTCTTTCTTTGCTTACTTTCTTCCCATTCATTTTGTTCTGAATCATTTCTTATTATCCCTTAGGGGTCTCTTCCTCCTTACTTTCTTTATTCCACTTCTTCCATCTTCATTTCCTTTCTCTTTTATCCATTATCCTTCTCATCATTGGTATCCAATGGTCGGACAAGTAGTAACAGATGTACTACTCGTTGATCACTTGGATGTAATCTTCTTTCATTCTTTCATTCTCCATCGTGTCATCCTTGCCTTATTTCTCCTCATCGTTTCCCAAGAATAGCTTCTCTCTCATTCTCTTTCCTTACTGTTCCTTTTTGCCATCCTTGAATCCTTTGGGGTTTCCTCTTATCAATCCTTTCCTTTGGATGGTATGTCTAACCCCTTACACCCCACAGTGTAAGAATAATTGAAGTTAGCTAGCCCTTGCTGCCACTTCTCTCGCTTCGTGCTCACTCCTCGGAGCATCATCCAGGCAATCTGTGGGCTTATCCCACCAGACTTGTCAACTTGTAGGCTTTTCGGCAATCGCTTGTCTTTATCTCCATTTGATGCTTGTGAAATCCTTCTCGATCTTTCATCTGGTTGTGCGGGTGCTTCATCTCACGTCCTGAGGTTTTTGGTCAACCACATCCTCCGTGATTGACTTCTTTGATTTCAGTCATCTTAACCATATTCTCTCTTCAAAGCTACACACCGATGGTGTAGAAAACGAGAGAAGTGAGGTTAGCGTTCACGCACGTTATACCCACCTTGGCCTCGTTCTAGTTGTATCATTTCCTCCCAAGTCTTACACGTCACTAGTGTAAAGAATTGGGGCAACGCATCTAATTTACGCTTGACACTCGCTACTTTACTAGCGAGTCTCGATGTTCACAACTTCAAAATCAAACATTGAAGGTTGTGGGCATCGAACCAGTTTCCACTGGTAAGCCTTTAACTAGGCTTCGTCGAAATTCGGACGAAACATTATCTATCTCGTCGTCTCAAGGGAAATACCATCCCTTGCACAGTTCGGCTATCGAGTAGAAGGAACATTGAAAGTTGAAAATGTGAGTTTGGGGGGTTTCTTGGAAAGCGTGCCTTACTTGCACGAATCTCGAGGAAGAAGGTGGTCGTGATGTCTTCTCACTTAAAACCACACTCGAGAACACTATCTGGTGGCTTGCTGCTAAAGAAGGTATTCTAAGAGTAAGCTTGATTATTCATGACGCTTTCGAGTAGCTACATACTCGAACTCTTGAATTTTAAACCTATTTAATCCACTGGCTTCAAAAACACTTGAAAACGTTTGAAAACTCTTTAAAAATATTTTATAGCTTTTGAAAACTATCAGAATCTTTTAATCGCTCTGATACCAATCAAATTGTCACGCCCCGACCCGCCCGGGGTCGGCCACATGGCAACCGCCGCGCTGCCTCGTAGTACTTGCCGGCCGGTCACGCACTAGAAGCACCGCAAGGCATAGAAATGGATACCATCGCTGCAAAACAACTAAAACTTTAATTAAAAATCTTTTAATAAAATAATAAACTTTACAAGTAATGCCAGTGGACTAATTTAGAGATTACCTACACAGCGGAAACTTCTAAGTCTAAGCCACCGACGCCTTCTAGTGAGCCTCCTTTCTAATGGCTGACTCCGTACGCGAAGCTGCATCCATCACAATGGAATACAGGTGAGTGACAGAGATTCAATGGGTCTCCATCAGGGTTAGGGAAACAGGGATCATCCAAAATATAATAAAATAAAATGATTAAAGTAAATAAAATAAATTTTATTTTCAAAACCTCTTTTGAAATCCTCCCAAGGAGTATTAAATTTAAAGCCTTTAAAAATAATTATAATCTAATGGGCTGGCACCTAATACACTGAAGGCACGACTGGCCGGTCGTATGCTTTACTGCACCGAGGGCTATCTTTTCTCTCTTTATAATCAATTTCTCTTTATCTCATACACTAGCCCGTTCCCTCGGTGGTGCCTCACTGTGGTGGAACACAGTGAACTGGAGCTCTGGCGAGTTTCCCTACGCGCCTCTCCCAACCAGGCTCGACTCACCGTGCCCCTCGATAGGCGGTCCACGGCTGAGTATCATGCATGCTCTCAAACTCGGTCCACGCTCCCGCAAATTGGAGCCCCGAGGAATCCCACTCAATCACTCATCTTACAGGGGCATCGTACCCCAATAATCATAATAATAATAATAATAATAATAATAAATTTCTTTATTTAAATATTAAAACATTTAAACACACACAAGCTTTTGTATTTTTAAAATCAACCCACCCCCATAAGTGGGCGTATCACAAAATAAAAAGTGTGTGCCGTGGATTACCCTTATCCCAAAACCTTTGTAAAACCTTTTTAAAACATTTATGTTTTTAAAACATTTCGCCCTAGTGGCTAAGCACTGAAAACAGAGTCACTCACAGTATTGGGAGATTCGTATACTCCCAAGCGCTCCATGTAGCTCAACCTCCGGAGCATCGCCGCATTCGATTCACCCGGAGCCCTAGCACACGGAAATACGTCAGCATTCATAATTAAACTATGAATGCACCTATGAGGCTCTAACATGACCTATGACTGGGCTTGAATCTGATTCGGGGCTTAGAAAAGTGTCCAGGAGGTTTCGGGGTAAAAATTGGACACTTGGTGAAAAATTACGAAAATACCGGGGTCCATGGGCCACTCGGGCCGGGCCCGACACTTAGAAAAGTGTCCGAAAGGTTTCGGGGCTAAAATCGGACTCTCGGTGAAAAATTACCAAAATGCCCCCGGGGGCCCGTGGGCCCCACACCCGGACTAGGCTGGGCCCCACACGGGTTGGGCCAAATTCTACTCGAAATCGGGCTCGAAAAGCCCTCCTATGAGATATTTATACATTATAATGATATAATATATAAATATCTCAAATATAATAATATTATATATAAATATCTAAATATATTAATATAATATATAAATATCTTTTAATATAATAATAATATATTGAAAATATCTAAACAGGGACTCGATCGGCCAGTTCTTCCGCCGGTCTCTTCCCCGGTTTTTGCACTCGTTTCTCCTCCTTTCGACGTACAAACTTAGAGAGGCGATCCTCATGGCATCCACAACGGATATGCCGAGGCAGAAACGAGAAACACCGGTCCAATTTTCCCGTAGACCGAGATTTAGCCCGGATTGACTAAATCTCCGATTTACTCACACCCGGTGCACAAAAATGCGTAAAAACGGAATGGGACGTAGAATAAGGTGAATACTATAACCCACTAAAAACTCACCTTATTCCACCGGCCCAAAATCCACTTATTTGAGTTTAAAGATCTAATCCGGTCAAAAGCTGAAAACTTGGATCTAGGCTAAACCGATGCATGGAAATGCGTGCAAACTTAACAAAATGTAGATCGAGGAGTTAAGAATAACTCACCAAGATCTCGCCTCGAACTGGCGGTCGGTTTGTCCGGATCTGCCAATTTTCCAAAATGCCTCCGTTTTGGCTCCAGAGAGAAAAAGAAGAAAAAGAAAGAAAAAGAAAAGAAAAATGAAAGGAAAACCGTCGGCCCTCCCCTATTTATAGGGGAGCCCGACACTGGGTCCACTCGGGCCCCGGGTCAAACTTTTTCCCCTTTTTCAACTTTCTTCCATTTTTACCCGTTGGCTAAATCCTTTGATTTCTTGTGCCAATGGGGCCCATAATAAATTTCTAGGGACTTATTTGGAGGTCTTTTTGGCATTTACTAATTTCCATGCACGGTTAATTACTTTATCTTCAAACTCCATCTCATCCTAATTTTAACTTCTCTTCTGACTTGACACAGCCGGACCGACCCATTATTTAATTAATACGTCGCCTTGTACTATTTCATTCGTACAGAAAAGTCGTGCTAGGTCCGGGTGTGTCAACTCTCCCCTCCTTCTAAAATTTCGTCCTCGAAATTAAATAAAGTGCCTTGGGGAGGTTCGGCTTCCACTTGAAGCCCTAATCATTTTCGAATAGTGTTCTCCTCACTATTCGCCGTTGAAATTTATCACGCTTTCGCTGTGCACTCTGATCATTCATTCTCTCAAGAGTGGTTCCATCGCCCTTCTACTCTTGAGTTTGAACCTCATCTTTTCTTTAACATAGCCTACCCTTACCTATTCATGGGTTAGGCTCTCTTTACTTTAATCATGAACTCTGGAGGTCCTTCTTTTGCTGTAGTTGTGCTCGCTCGATCCTCTCGCTTTGTTCTTGTCTCATCCTTCAAGTCTCTCTTGACGAGACGATCCTTTTGTTACCTCTGAGGTTCCACATTTCTTACTCTTCTTAGGAGTTCTCTCTCCTTTCCTTTGCTGCTGCCTTTCACTTCAAGGCCATCTTCTGACGAGTTTCTTGTCGTTCCGTGTTCTTGTACTCATCTTTGTAACCAAGCTATCGAGAAAGACCTTAGCTTAACTCCCTCGCCTCCACGGCGAGGATGCGGTGAGTTAATTGTCTTTCCCCCTTACCTTGGTTTGGTTTCACCGTTTCGTTTCCTTGCTTCCACTTTCTCTCTTTCCGATCTCTTTCCATTCAAACTCATGGCGTATGTGTCGAGCTCTAGTACACGCTGGCCCATACTTGGCCACATCATAACAGAGGAATCAGAGATCATGCCCTCTCGGCTCTCACAAGCTGACCCACTCTCTGACCGCCCATCATAATCACAAATAGGGCCCTCGGCCCATCATATCTCATCTCTCCTCCTCGTAAGGACGGAGAACTCTGGGTGGCCTCATGCACACCCCAATCATATACAGGGCCGGTCCTCACGAGTGGCCATCACAGAGATCCTCAAGATCTCGATCTCTGATCCTTTCTCTCATAGGGACGCCTCACATGGCTCCCAAATCATCACACTTGAGCCTCGACCTCATACCCATCCATACCATTTCTCTTGCCTCATCGGCATTCCTTAAATTTTATTTTCTTGAGGTATCCAATTCAGGTGGTGTCGCGTGTTTCTCTTCCTTCCGTCTTCTTTCCTTCACATTAACTTCCTTGCTAATGGTCGATCTCTTTTCCCTTCTTCTCGTCAATAATATTTTCTGGGATCTCCATATCCACGTCTCTTTCCTTTTCTTCTTTTCCATTCACCCACGATTCATTGTGGGGTCCACATTTCTCTTGCCTTCTCGTCACTACGAGACTAGGCCAAACACGCATGTCAAACCCGTACAGTATCCTTTGTAGCTTCATTATCTTCGCATTCTTCTCTCTTAAGGTATCTCGTTCTTCACTTAACTTGACCTTCTCCTTGGTCTTTTGCCATCATTAGGCATCACTTACAGCTCTCGTTATCTTTATGCCCTTTTTCCTTAGAGTCATCTCCATATCTTTTCTTTTATCCAGACTTTTTACCTTAATCCACGTGACCCTTCACGTTGTGTCCAAGGTTTCCTTCGCCTTGGCCTCATTCTTCCCTCTCTTTGCTTTCTTCTCTGACTTCCTTCATCTTTATCATCCTTATTCCTTTTTTCTTCTAACACCTTTGATTCTCTTGGGTGTTAGAATTTCCTTTCTGCTCTTCATACTGGCTGTGCTCATAGAAGTTTATGAGCTTAATCAATTCTTCTCCTTATTCCTGTTCTCCTTCTATTAAGTACTCGGGGTTGTCTCTTGTCACCTTTTCTGTTTCAGTTCCCTTATCTCTTGCTTTCCACGTGTGGGTTTCCTTTATTTCAGCCGTTCTTGGCTTTTGATGGCTTTGATTTCCAGCTATATCTCCTTTGTCTTTCCATGCCATGGTTTATTTATCGTGGACAACACCTTTCTCTATCCTCCCTTACTTCTCTATCATGCCCACACCAAGCTAACTCCATATTAGCTTGGTTTAACTTTATTTTCCACATCCTTTCTTCACTTACCATTCTTCGGGGAGGTTATCCTCAAATTAGCTTACTCCCCTCCTTCTAAAAGATTAACTTATCCTCCATATTCTTCAACCTTTTACTTTTAATTCCTTCTATCTCACTCTACCTTTTTGGTTCTCCACCTTTCATCTCTTTCGGTTCCAATCATTATTCTGATTTATCCTTAATCACCTTTTTGTCTTCTCCAGTTTCAATTATCACCATATTCATCCTTGTGTTTGTCCTCACTTCCTTTACTTATCATTTTCTTTCATTCATCCTTTGCTTGTATCATCCACTATCACCCCTTATTCATTGGGATGTGATCATCTTCCGTCACTCGTTTCCTACGAGTGCTCCTTCTCTTATGTTTTCTCCAATTTTTCTTTCTATCCAATCTCCTTATCTCTTCTTTTATCATCTAACAAATCAGGGGTTTTCCTTTCCCTTCTTTTCACCAATTTGTCTCCTTGACCCCTTTCTTGCTTCTCAACTCTTGCCTCCAATAATCCTTGTTTATTCTTTCTTTTCCTTGATTTATTCGTTTTATGATGTAGTGCCTTGACTTGACTCGAGTTCGGGGTCCATTATACACGACTTTCTTTAACTAACATCCGTTTCTAAATCTTTTATCCGGTTCCTTTCACTAGATCTTCCTTAATCCTCTTTCTATGCTTCTTGTTAGTCCCATTTTTATACTCTTCTTTAATCTATCTCTAAATTACCTATCTAGGTTTTGTCTTTAGCCCTAGTTTCTTAGTCTTATTCTTATACTAATCCTGGTCAGCCATTTGGAGTTATTAACCTACGGTTCATTATGACATTATCGCTATTTAAGGTTATAGTTTTCTAGTGATGTGTTATACTTTTCCTCTTTTAAGGCTCTATTCCTAGTTAACAAAACTTAGTTCATCAACTGAACTAAGTCTCTCTTTCTTTTAGGCCTTGTTATTCTTTTATTAACCTAGGATCTTCTTTTACCTAGGGTTTTCATACTTTCTTTCTTCATTAAGAAAGCCTCCGCACTACATCACCACATTTCTTGATCCTTTGATTAAGGGTTCGCGTTTCTTCTCCTTTCCTCTTCTTCTTTCTCGCCAATTTCATCTGATGATGTCTTCTCAATCTTCGAAGAACGTTCTTTTCGTGCCCTTCATTCGCACATATGCAAGCATTCCCATCATTGCCGTGCGTTACACTCTTTCTTTGCTTACTTTCTTCCCATTCATTTTGTTCTGAATCATTTCTTATTATCCCTTAGGGGTCTCTTCCTCCTTACTTTCTTTATTCCACTTCTTCCATCTTCATTTCCTTTCTCTTTTATCCATTATCCTTCTCATCATTGGTATCCAATGGTCGGACAAGTAGTAACAGATGTACTACTCGTTGATCACTTGGATGTAATCTTCTTTCATTCTTTCATTCTCCATCGTGTCATCCTTGCCTTATTTCTCCTCATCGTTTCCCAAGAATAGCTTCTCTCTCATTCTCTTTCCTTACTGTTCCTTTTTGCCATCCTTGAATCCTTTGGGGTTTCCTCTTATCAATCCTTTCCTTTGGATGGTATGTCTAACCCCTTACACCCCACAGTGTAAGAATAATTGAAGTTAGCTAGCCCTTGCTGCCACTTCTCTCGCTTCGTGCTCACTCCTCGGAGCATCATCCAGGCAATCTGTGGGCTTATCCCACCAGACTTGTCAACTTGTAGGCTTTTCGGCAATCGCTTGTCTTTATCTCCATTTGATGCTTGTGAAATCCTTCTCGATCTTTCATCTGGTTGTGCGGGTGCTTCATCTCACGTCCTGAGGTTTTTGGTCAACCACATCCTCCGTGATTGACTTCTTTGATTTCAGTCATCTTAACCATATTCTCTCTTCAAAGCTACACACCGATGGTGTAGAAAACGAGAGAAGTGAGGTTAGCGTTCACGCACGTTATACCCACCTTGGCCTCGTTCTAGTTGTATCATTTCCTCCCAAGTCTTACACGTCACTAGTGTAAAGAATTGGGGCAACGCATCTAATTTACGCTTGACACTCGCTACTTTACTAGCGAGTCTCGATGTTCACAACTTCAAAATCAAACATTGAAGGTTGTGGGCATCGAACCAGTTTCCACTGGTAAGCCTTTAACTAGGCTTCGTCGAAATTCGGACGAAACATTATCTATCTCGTCGTCTCAAGGGAAATACCATCCCTTGCACAGTTCGGCTATCGAGTAGAAGGAACATTGAAAGTTGAAAATGTGAGTTTGGGGGGTTTCTTGGAAAGCGTGCCTTACTTGCACGAATCTCGAGGAAGAAGGTGGTCGTGATGTCTTCTCACTTAAAACCACACTCGAGAACACTATCTGGTGGCTTGCTGCTAAAGAAGGTATTCTAAGAGTAAGCTTGATTATTCATGACGCTTTCGAGTAGCTACATACTCGAACTCTTGAATTTTAAACCTATTTAATCCACTGGCTTCAAAAACACTTGAAAACGTTTGAAAACTCTTTAAAAATATTTTATAGCTTTTGAAAACTATCAGAATCTTTTAATCGCTCTGATACCAATCAAATTGTCACGCCCCGACCCGCCCGGGGTCGGCCACATGGCAACCGCCGCGCTGCCTCGTAGTACTTGCCGGCCGGTCACGCACTAGAAGCACCGCAAGGCATAGAAATGGATACCATCGCTGCAAAACAACTAAAACTTTAATTAAAAATCTTTTAATAAAATAATAAACTTTACAAGTAATGCCAGTGGACTAATTTAGAGATTACCTACACAGCGGAAACTTCTAAGTCTAAGCCACCGACGCCTTCTAGTGAGCCTCCTTTCTAATGGCTGACTCCGTACGCGAAGCTGCATCCATCACAATGGAATACAGGTGAGTGACAGAGATTCAATGGGTCTCCATCAGGGTTAGGGAAACAGGGATCATCCAAAATATAATAAAATAAAATGATTAAAGTAAATAAAATAAATTTTATTTTCAAAACCTCTTTTGAAATCCTCCCAAGGAGTATTAAATTTAAAGCCTTTAAAAATAATTATAATCTAATGGGCTGGCACCTAATACACTGAAGGCACGACTGGCCGGTCGTATGCCTTACTGCACCGAGGGCTATCTTTTCTCTCTTTATAATCAATTTCTCTTTATCTCATACACTAGCCCGTTCCCTCGGTGGTGCCTCACTGTGGTGGAACACAGTGAACTGGAGCTCTGGCGAGTTTCCCTACGCGCCTCTCCCAACCAGGCTCGACTCACCGTGCCCCTCGATAGGCGGTCCACGGCTGAGTATCATGCATGCTCTCAAACTCGGTCCACGCTCCCGCAAATTGGAGCCCCGAGGAATCCCACTCAATCACTCATCTTACAGGGGCATCGTACCCCAATAATCATAATAATAATAATAATAATAATAATAAATTTCTTTATTTAAATATTAAAACATTTAAACACACACAAGCTTTTGTATTTTTAAAATCAACCCACCCCCATAAGTGGGCGTATCACAAAATAAAAAGTGTGTGCCGTGGATTACCCTTATCCCAAAACCTTTGTAAAACCTTTTTAAAACATTTATGTTTTTAAAACATTTCGCCCTAGTGGCTAAGCACTGAAAACAGAGTCACTCACAGTATTGGGAGATTCGTATACTCCCAAGCGCTCCATGTAGCTCAACCTCCGGAGCATCGCCGCATTCGATTCACCCGGAGCCCTAGCACACGGAAATACGTCAGCATTCATAATTAAACTATGAATGCACCTATGAGGCTCTAACATGACCTATGACTGGGCTTGAATCTGATTCGGGGCTTAGAAAAGTGTCCAGGAGGTTTCGGGGTAAAAATTGGACACTTGGTGAAAAATTACGAAAATACCGGGGTCCATGGGCCACTCGGGCCGGGCCCGACACTTAGAAAAGTGTCCGAAAGGTTTCGGGGCTAAAATCGGACTCTCGGTGAAAAATTACCAAAATGCCCCCGGGGGCCCGTGGGCCCCACACCCGGACTAGGCTGGGCCCCACACGGGTTGGGCCAAATTCTACTCGAAATCGGGCTCGAAAAGCCCTCCTATGAGATATTTATACATTATAATGATATAATATATAAATATCTCAAATATAATAATATTATATATAAATATCTAAATATATTAATATAATATATAAATATCTTTTAATATAATAATAATATATTGAAAATATCTAAACAGGGACTCGATCGGCCAGTTCTTCCGCCGGTCTCTTCCCCGGTTTTTGCACTCGTTTCTCCTCCTTTCGACGTACAAACTTAGAGAGGCGATCCTCATGGCATCCACAACGGATATGCCGAGGCAGAAACGAGAAACACCGGTCCAATTTTCCCGTAGACCGAGATTTAGCCCGGATTGACTAAATCTCCGATTTACTCACACCCGGTGCACAAAAATGCGTAAAAACGGAATGGGACGTAGAATAAGGTGAATACTATAACCCACTAAAAACTCACCTTATTCCACCGGCCCAAAATCCACTTATTTGAGTTTAAAGATCTAATCCGGTCAAAAGCTGAAAACTTGGATCTAGGCTAAACCGATGCATGGAAATGCGTGCAAACTTAACAAAATGTAGATCGAGGAGTTAAGAATAACTCACCAAGATCTCGCCTCGAACTGGCGGTCGGTTTGTCCGGATCTGCCAATTTTCCAAAATGCCTCCGTTTTGGCTCCAGAGAGAAAAAGAAGAAAAAGAAAGAAAAAGAAAAGAAAAATGAAAGGAAAACCGTCGGCCCTCCCCTATTTATAGGGGAGCCCGACACTGGGTCCACTCGGGCCCCGGGTCAAACTTTTTCCCCTTTTTCAACTTTCTTCCATTTTTACCCGTTGGCTAAATCCTTTGATTTCTTGTGCCAATGGGGCCCATAATAAATTTCTAGGGACTTATTTGGAGGTCTTTTTGGCATTTACTAATTTCCATGCACGGTTAATTACTTTATCTTCAAACTCCATCTCATCCTAATTTTAACTTCTCTTCTGACTTGACACAGCCGGACCGACCCATTATTTAATTAATACGTCGCCTTGTACTATTTCATTCGTACAGAAAAGTCGTGCTAGGTCCGGGTGTGTCAACGCCAACTACTTGAAGATGTGGGACTTTTGTCTCCTACCGCCACTGTTCTTCATTGTGATAATTGCAACGCAATTCAGATCGCTCATAATGATGTGTTTCATGAACGTAAAACACATAGAGATTGACTGTCATTTTGTACGACATCATGTTACTCAGGGCACTTTACACCTTGATTCTGTCTCTTCATCAGATCCAATCGCAGATATTTTTCACAAAGTCGCATCTTCCAACCAGATTTCACGACTTAGTTTCCAAACTCAAGCTACTGTCCACTGCACCAACTTGAATTTGAGGGGGGATGTTAATGTAAATGTGATTGATTGGGTTGACTCTATATTTTAGCATGTAAGTTAGCCTGTAACTTAGGATCTTGATTAGTTAATTTCCATGTATTGCTTCTAGGTACTAGTATAAATACCTAACACTTGTACAGCAATATTCACACTAAAATTCATTCCTCTTTCTTTTCCTAAGTTCTGTAACATGCGTAATCAAGAAACTGCCCAACTCCATCTATGTACTATTTATCAATCTAGAGCAATTCAACCAACTTTTATCTAGCATTCTTATAGAATTACCCAAACTCACTAGGAAAAAACATAAAAAAAATAAGCCTCTACTAGCCTACTTGTTTATTAATTCTCAAAGAGCATGCATGTAAGAAAATTCAACAAAGCATCCAAGTACTTAGTACAAAATCAGCCAAACATGATACTTAATACAAAATCAGCCAACCATGGAAAAAGATGAGAAAAATAGTATTAGAATAAGTAACCAAACATGCCTACCAAGAAAACAAAAAATCAGCCTACCGTCTAGTTATTACTCCGTTGTTTAGCTTTGCCTACTCAAGAGTTAAGTCTCAAGTTCAGTCATAAACATAGGCTGTAAAGATGACAATGAGATGCAATTGTTTTAGAGCTATCATGTGCAACACATAAACTAAGATACAACCCATTTTACTACCAGCAATAAGATAGCCCTTTATTATTGCCCTGCCAACTACAAGAGAGAGCCAACCAACCAATCTAACACATAAACTCAAGTATCTTTATTATGTACGTGTTATCCCTCTAGTCATGTCAGTTTCCAGAGAGCCTTGAATGCCACTAATTTTTCTAAGAGCATCTCCAATGTGGCACCAAATCACCAAATTGGTGTAAATTTGGTAAAATTTTCAGTCCAACGTTGCACCATTTTTATTCAATCGAGAGAATAAATTTTGGTGCAGCACTATTCATTGCACCAAATTTTTTTTGTGGGACCAAGAATCCTAAATGACCGATCTATCCTTTTGTACTTCATAATGCATTAATTGAACATATATGGGAGCAGTACAGTAATGTGGAGAATTAGAGGTTAAATATGTAACAAATATGTAAACTTTCTGGAGTGATATGATAATAAGAATAATTATGTCAAATATTTGATTCAAATTTTTGTGACATTATATATGATTATATTATTAAAAATTAAGGTGAGTAATTTAGTTATTTTAAAATATTATTAATTATTATTTAAAAAATTAATTTTTAATAAGTAAAATAATATTTTTTATATTATATAGATATAAATTAGTTTTACTCTCAAATAGACTAATTTGATTTAGACAAGGTTAAATTCGTAATTCTATTTCAAAAATAAAAATAACAATAAAAATTAAATAATTATTAAATGGTGTATGCACCAAATTAGTGCACAACGTTGAAGACCAAATATTTTTTATGCAAGAATATTCCTTAAATATTCCATTTGTGCACCAATTTGGTGCAATGATACAATCCCCACGTTGAAGATGCTCTTACTAAATTCAAAGAAGTAAAGAGGACATGTACTTTAGTTTATCTCTTTATCCGGTCATCGTTGCTTAACTTATCTATTGATTCTTGACATAAATTCACATCTTTATTACCAATATCTTCCTTAGTACTGATACAATATATTGCTTGTTTGAATTTAGTGCAGGATATGAATGTGCATCTGACTTATCTTTGTTGTGGCAGCGATTAAACTGCAACCCTTTTATTGCTAGAAGAGCCTGATACAGGCTTGCTCCATAAATAGGAGAAAGCAGTGGTAATCTAATAGAGTACTTAAAGCTAAGGGTTATACTGTTTTTAATTTACTTTATGTCATAATTAAAGATAGAGATATAACAGTAGGTAGTGAGACTTTTAAGTTTTCATTAATTAGAAATGAAAATATTGTATTGCTTAGGCAAATTAATGTTTAAGAACCAAAAATTTTTTCAAGGTAATAAAAGAGATTTATAATCACGTAAAATCTCTTTTATTGCATGCTTCTTTTGTTTGTGGAGATTCTCTTGTCTCTTCAAATTAATTGAAAGTAAAATTGGAACCAGGTTCTTTACTATAATTACTATCTTCAGTTCACTCAGAGTTTCGATAATTAATCTTTTGTAGAAAACATTAATCTGTGACTGGTCCTTTGCTCATCATATATTCATAAGATTGTCAGTTATAGCCTGAGTTAAATGTTTTCCCTGATTCAGGATCACACTAACCGAGGAACCAAGACTAACGAAGTGGTGAGTCCTAGGTAACTAATGCACATTCAGTTTTCTGATAAGCAAAGGTTTATCGTTTCATCCAAATGGTAGAAGAAGGCTAGTCTTTTCCAGTTATTTCTTCCTTAAAAAGCACCATCAGAGATGTACAATAACGTATAATGATAGTAAAATGAGTTAATTTCTTGCAAACCCAATTATTGCTTAACTTGTTTCCTTGATTCCTCAATCCTCAAACATTAATTCCTCTATCATATATTGTCATGAATTTTGATTAATGGAGTTGCAACTAACTTCTTGATTAATAGCTTGTTAAACGAAATTTTCTGCTAAGTTTCTTAAATGACCGTGGAACGAACAAACAGCTAGTAATCAAAATGTAACAATAACAGGGAGTATTATATGGAAATTCTCTCCTTTGTCAAAGAAGTTTTGAGTTGTCATATCGCAAAAGAAATTGAAACCAGACACAACACGAAGGGAAAACATAAGTTTAGTTTCTTAGAATAATAATTAGCTGAAGCAATTCCACACCTTTTATAGTTGAAATTCAAGACTACCAAGGGTATCGAATACAACCAAGGTTAACTATATAAATGTGCCTTTTGGATAGAATAATTAAGATAGCTATCGAAGACGATTCTAGCCTTTAGGAGCCGTTTAACTTGCGTTTATCTAAAAATATAGTCAATTATTTAATGGTAGTCTGAAAATACTACCACATTTAGTTATTATTTACATGGATATATATGAGATTACACCATATAACAAAATTACCTTCAATGTGGTAATCCAAAATAGCCACCTCCCCATGACTATCTGGATTACCATATTCATGGTAATCTGAATTAAATTTTTTTACCAAAATACCCTTATTGTTAAAAGATTGTAGACATGAATAACCTTATAAAAGATTCAATTAAATAATCATACTATGAAAAATTAAATAAATTAAATAATAAAAATAAAATTAATTAATTATTTGTTTTTATTATTTATTTAAATATTTTATTTAATTATTTAAATATTTTTAGTTATTAATTAATTATTTCATTTAACTACTTAATTATTTAATCTAATTTAATTAATTAATTAATTATTTTCATTAATTATTTTTATATTAATTAATTATTTATTTGCTTTTATTATTTAATTAGTTATATAATTAATTATTTAATTTAATTTAATTCAATTTCTAATTAGTTAATTAATCAATCAAAAATAATTAAATAATTAAATAAAATTAGGTTAAATAATAAAATAAAATAATTAATTAAATAATTGAATGAAATAATTAGCTAAATAGTTAATTAACTAATAAAAAAGTACTTAATTAACTAATTAATCTAAAATTTTAAATTATTAAATTATTGTAGGAAAATTATTTTTAAAATTTCATTATTATAGATCATAGATGTCCAATAATATGTTACAATGAACCAAACAAGTAGCTGTTGCACATGAACCAAATTCTCGTTTAAATTTTGTATTAACTCTACATTTATTGTTCTTCTACTACATTTATTAACACAACGGATTGCTTTTATTGTTCTTCTAAGAAAACATCAACTCTCCTTCAATTTAAGTAAAAAATCATCCTATTTTTTTGTGATTGATTGGCATTTTAATTAATGAAAATAACTAGAACAACATGAATTCAAAAAAATAAGAAGGGAAAAAGTCGTAAAAGGAAAGGATCTTCATTCACTGTTAATGTTCGTAGCTGCAGAAGTGGTGGATGACAACAGCTCAATCTGTGATTAACCTCGAAAATTTAAAAACAAAACAAATTATAGACTCAAATATAAAGAAACAAAATACTATAGATGCAAGCTTCAAAGAACGAACCTTAAATTTCACGAAATTTGAAGCAACAACTTCAATCTCTTGGGTTTCAATCTTTAATCTAAATTTTAGGTTTTTGAGAGAGAAAAGAGGAAAATGTAACTTAGAGAAGGAAAGGAAGACTGAAGAAAAAAAAATGAACAGTAACACACGGAAAAGGAGAGAAGAATTGCAACGTTTAACTTTTATTTTATTTGGGTCTATAAATCCGATTAGAGTACATTTTTTATTTGGGTCAGAGGCCCAAATTTTGACTAATTACCTTTGGGTCTGCCCTTATTGAAGTGAAAATAATTAAATATTTACTATAGATATACGTTAAAAGTACATTTAACAGTTAAAATTATATGTATTTAAAATTTTTATAGATGCAAAATTGTATTTGCAGCTAAATAAATGTAGCCATAGCACTTAATGTTGTAGTGTGGGAAAAAGAGTATGGACTGTGTTTAGGCTTGCTTCTTCCACCTTTAATCAAGACAACTGCAGTAAGAAGAGATCATGTCCAACGCTCCTTTTGTTTTTGTCCTTATACAGAAGAATATTCGAACCACTGATGGACAAAGTATGGTTCCTTATTTCAACAATGTAAATGGCTGCAAAATTTGACCTTTCAACACATGTGAAAAGAGAGAAAACACTAAGGGGGCGTTTGGTTCGGGGTTATCTTACATAACTCTAGTAATATGTACATTGGAATGTAACATTATTTCGTTTGGTTTGTGATAATCACCTTACTGAGGTAATGTAAGATTACTGACACGTCAGTTTTTGATGCACATTACCAGGAATCTTATAACCTCCAAATTCTTAGGTAATGTGAGATTACAAGGTTATGTTAAAATTTTTTCCTACTTTACCCTTAGTATTTTGCCCTTTTGGACCCTAATAACTTTATGTAATTGATGAATTACAATTTTTTAAGCATAATTTATTTTGATTAAGAAATATAATTAAACTTAGCTTATATAATTACTAAATTAATAATTATATGTTAGTTCAATTAAACTAAAAGTATAATTTATTTTTGCCTTTTTAGACCCTAATAACTTTATGTAATTGATGAATTACAATTTTTTAAGCATAATTTATTTTAATTAAGAAATATAATTAAACTTAACTTATATAATCATTAAATTAATTATATAATATTTTACTAAGTTTATTACTTAAATAATTTTTATATTAGTCATGTTTAATTATCAAAGTTAACAAAATTACAATAATTGTACAAAATATTGAATAAATAAGAAATAAGTTTAAGTGTTGTATTGAGGGCATTATAGTAAACTACCCATTTTAACAGAACATATACCCTCCAACCAAACATGTTAATCTTATATTCCGAGAATCTCAACCAAACAAAAATTGTGCACATTTCGGGAATATGCAGTAGGTTATGTTATAACCTGATAATCACATAACTCGGATAATCTAAGATACCTTGAACCAAACGCCCTTAAAGGATTCATCCATGTTCACACGGTGTGACATCACTCCTATTACATCATGTGTGTGGAGGACCGGATCCGGTGGCTGCCCCACCGACCAGCTAGAATTCTTAAATGTCTTTGTAACTTTATTATATGTAAATCTTTCTTTTTCGTGTTATCAACCGACTCTTTAATTTTTATATTACTTTTCTTTTATTATATGTTTGTTCATTTTTTTTAAGAAGTTTTAATTTATTTATTCATTATCACAAATAAATAATAAATATAATTAAATTCTTTAAATTTACTCTTCTTTTTTTAATCATTACATAAAATATAAAAATATTATAAAAAACCAAGGATAATAATGTAAAAGTAAGCAAATTTGATCTTTTTTTTCTTAACATTTGTGCAAATCAATAGAAGACAAAGATTAAAGGGACGGAGTGGGTAACATACTATCTTTTTTTTTTTTTCTGACGCAAACAAAGTTAAGATTTCTAAGAATAAGAGAACGAAATTCTATGCTTATTTGTTTAGTTTTGCAGGTTGTAACATTCAAGAGAGAGAGAGATACAAATCCAAGCTGTTGGCCTTATCGTTAGCCCCACTAATAAAAGGCTTTCTCTGCCTGCCTTACAAAATTCAGAAAAGTTGATAAACAAATATGGGCATACCCCTTGACTTTCTTTGAATCATCCTTCGATTCATTTCTTCTATGACAATGGAAGCTAGTTAGAAGCTTCAACAGCCATAGTGGGGGATACAATAACTTAATAACCAAGTCACAAGTGACCATCTCTTCTCTATATGTTTCCCAGTTGACACACTCCAACCGTCACAAATAAGTTCAAGATTCTTAGAAAAAGAGAGAGAGAGAGAGAGAAGTAAGCAAAATGATGACGATGAAGGGAGATTTGTGGTCAAATCTGGGCTCGACCATGGCAGCCATAATGTTCGTTTATGCCATGTTCCGACAATAATTCCCTCCTCATCTTCAAGACTATATCTTCCTATATAGTAAAAAGCTGTCAATTTTCCTGTATCCTTACATCCATGTAACTTTTGATGAGTTCACAGGCGAGAGGATGAAGAGAAGTGAAGCCTTCTCGGCAATTCAGAACTATCTGAAAGACAAGTCCTCTGCTTTTGCTAAGAGACTCAAGGCTGATGTTGTTAAAAATAGCCAGTCTTTAGTCCTTAGCATGGACTATAACGAGGAAGTTACTGATGAATTTCAAGGAGTCAAGGTTTGGTGGGCATCAAAGAAAACTACTCCCAAGTCACAACAGTTTTCATTTTATCCGGCTTCGGATGAGAAGAGGTATTACATTCTCAAGTTCCATAAACGTGACCGGGAATTCGTTACCGGGACTTATCTGCTTCATGTGATGAAACAAGGAAAGGCTATTGCAGCAGACAACCGGCAGCGGAAGCTCTACTCTAACAATCCGAGCCAGAGTTGGTCTGGTTATGGAAGTACTAAATGGAGCCATGTAGTGTTCGAACATCCTGCTACATTTGATACTTTGGCGATGGGTGCAAAAAAGAAAGCAGAGATCAAGAAGGATCTTATCAAGTTCAGCAAGGGGAAGGAGTACTATGCTAAGATTGGGAAAGCTTGGAAGCGCGGTTATCTACTTTTTGGTCCTCCAGGAACTGGCAAATCTACCATGATTGCAGCCATGGCTAATTTCTTGAACTATGATGTGTATGATCTTGAGCTTACGACAGTTAAGAATAACATAGAGCTGAGAAGGCTTCTGATTGAGACATCAAACAAGTCTATTATAGTGATAGAGGACATTGATTGTTCTCTTGATCTTACAGGCCAAAGAGAGAAAAAGAAAAAGAAAGATGAGAATAAAGAAGAGATGGATCCAATTAGTAAGAAGGCAAAGGAGGAGGAGAAGAAAGATAGTGAGGTCACTTTATCTGGGCTTTTGAATTTTATTGATGGCCTTTGGTCAGCTTGTGGGGGTGAAAGAATCATTGTGTTCACTACCAACCATTTTGAGAAGCTTGATCCGGCTTTAATAAGGCGAGGAAGAATGGACAAGCACATTGAAATGTCCTTTTGTCGGTTTGAAGCATTCAAGGTACTAGCAAAGAATTATTTGGACATTGATTCTCATCCACTGTTCGGGGAAATAGGCCGATTGTTGGAGGAAACAGATATGAGTCCTGCTGATGTTGCAGAGAACTTGATGCTCAAGTCAGATGATGATGAAGAGTGTGAAACTTGTTTGAAGAATTTGATTGAAGGCCTTAAGGAGGCAAAGGAGGAAGCAAGAAAGAAAGCTGAGGAAGAAGCTCGTCTAAAGGCTGAGAAAGAAGAGAAGGAAAGGGAACAAGCAGAGAAAGAAGGGAAGGAAAAAGAACAAGCAGCCAAAGAAGAAAAAGAAAAGGAACAATCTGCTAAAGAGGATGTCAAAGAAGATGCAATTGTATCCAAACAAGTGAAAGAGAATGGGGTCATCCATTAACTTCTAGGATATTAGGTTTACATGAAATGTATTTTGGCCATCTTTGTTGTTCTGAATTTCCCTGTAAAGCACTCAGATATTATTTTCCTTCATAGCTTAATGTATGGCAATCATAGTTAATAATGAATGATTCAGATGGTTCCAATTAATTTCATTCCTGTTTGTATATTGTGTTTTGTGGCAGAAGCGGGTAAATCTTTTCATTTATTGGACACATTTAGTCCAAAGTTCTCAGGAGAACAATGTGGCGGTCGCAAATTCAAATTGGTTCTGGAACTTCTCTGCCTCAAGTAACAAGCAATATCAGTCTACAGTACAGTAGGAATGCAAAGCTGCATAGAAGAAATATAATCTTTGCTAGCCCATCTGCCATAAAATGCCTCTTCCTGAGAATGATATCTTCCAACTCCAATCACTAATCACTAGACTGAAGTTTCTGAATGGATTCAATTTGAAACCTTGTTTAGCTCCATTACCCGAGCTTCTTTATGAATTTACATCAAATTCCTTTTATTTCTAGTTTCCCATAGTCGCAACTTGCAAGTCTTGACTCAATCCGTTTTCAGGCACTGTGTAACTATGTATTGACTTATTGCGACTTTGGTAATCCAGGGATGTGGTGGCATCCCTACAAAACCAAATGGAATTCCATACTCTGTTCTGCAAGAGTGCCCCCAAAGCCTACCATTAAATTCAGATAATCGTAATGACTCTTGTTTCCTTCTAAAGGCCTAATCAAAATGCATAGTCAATTGTTACGCCTGTTGCAAGAAAACAAAAATTACCGGAATCTTGCTTTAATTAAAGTTCGAAGAAGGCCATATAAACAACTCTCTCCCTCTGTAGCTTCACACGCATGATGACATTAGCTGTTATATCAAAGTTATTATCAGGTCAAATTTAGTATTAGAAAATCATCAAGTATCACATAAATTAGTATGTTTTGGTGCTAATTACAATAGATTAGTCGTAGCTGACGTACTTAACATTCACATGAAAGCAAAGCATTATTATATGGAAATCTTAGGTTATGATTGATATATGAAAATATTTTCTGTTTTCATTTTCTTTGTATTTTATAAAGAACAAAAACAGGAAATATTTTTTCATACCTAACATAACCTTAGTTTTTGTAGTTTTTACTATAGTTTCTTCTTTTGGCTCCTTTTATACTAAAAATGTTAGGTTTTCAGGTAACTGATGTCATTGAAAGCCTAGTGTTGTATAAGTTTATTGTCCATCTAGTCAAAAGGCACCAAAGGAAATTAGTTTTTTCCCAGGAAGAAGAAAAATAAGTCAAGGAGCTTTAAAGTTTAGAAGAAGATGACAAAGTCCGCTTTTGGAGTCTTTCTCTTCATTTGTTGTTTACCTATGCATTTTCTAATGGAGGTCCACATTTTACATTTATTCAAGCCCAGCACCAGCAGCAGTGTCTGACTCCAACTGGACCCTCCAGAGTCTTCTTAAGTTCTCTATTACTTGGCTTACGGTTTTAAGATTATTGATGGCTCCATTTCTGTATGATTGCTCTGTGTTTTTACCATATATATATATACTAACTTTTTAAATCATTCCTACGCCATGATGCAAGAATTAACTAAGCAGCTTTGATCATAATGATATCATCAAGGCACCTTAGTCTAACTCAGAATTGACCCTTCATATTCATCAGGAATTTCCGATGATTACCACCACATTCTATCAAAACTTTATGAAGTACGGACACGGATACAGTAATAAAGATAAGGATAAATAAGGACATGAACACGGCGGGAAATGGTAAAAAAAAATTATATATATTTTCATATAAAATATTAATTAGAAAAATATAAGCAAAGCTCTTGTGCTGACGAGAGATGAGAGCAAATTTTTAGATGAATTTGATGGGGATAAGGTATGGTGGGCTCTAGGCCCTTCTTCTTCTACTTGTGAGGACAATTATTACCAGCTGATCTTCCATCGAAGTCACCGCGAGTTGATAACAGGGCCATACCTGGAATATGTTCTGCAAGAAGGGAAGGCAGCTGAGGCCAAGAACAAGCAGAGAAGGCTTTACACTAACAATCCTAGTAAGAACTGGAGTTCTTATAAGAAGAACTTGTGGAGTGACATTGTTTTTGAGAACCCGGCAACATTTCAGACATTGGCAATAAATCCTAAGAAGGAGGAGGAAATCATCAACGACCTGGTGACATTTAGTAAAGGAAAAGAGTGTTACACCAAGCTTGGGAAGCCTTGGAAAAGGGGGTATCTCCTCTATGGTCCTCTTGGGACTGGTAAGTCCACTATGATTGCTGCCACGGCTAATCTTTTGAGTTATGATATTTATGATCTCGAGTCGACTACAGTTAATAACAACACTGAGCTTAGGAAGCTATTGACTGAAACTTCAAGTAAATCTATAATTGTGATTGAGGATATTGATTGCACCCTGGATGTAACTGGTCAGAGAAAGAAGGAAAGAGCAAAAGGCAGTGAGAAATTGAGGCATGGTCTGATTTGTGAAAAAGATGAAAAGAGTAACAAAGTTACACTTATTGCACTCCTGAATTTTATTGATGGCACTTGGTCAGCTCGTGGAACTGGCAGGATATTTGTGTTTACTACTAATCATATAGACAAACTTGATCCAGCTCTAATCCGCCGAGGCCAAATGGATATGCACATTGAACTTTCATATTGCAGATTTGGAGCATTCAAGACACTAGCCAAGAATTATTTGGATCTCGATTCACATTACTTGTTTGGAAAGATTGGCACGTTGTTGAAGGAAATAGACATGACTCCAGCTGAAGTTGCAGAGAACTTGATGCCAAAGCGAGAGAGAAAAGATCCAATCTCTTGCTTGGAGAGCCTGATTCAAGCTCTTGAGGATGCGAAGGCAAATGCAAAGGTGAAAGGTGATGAACAAAAAAAGACACTCAAGGGCAAGAAAGAAGGAAGAACCAAGAAATTTTATAGCAGTTTGATTAATAGAAGATGGCTGTTCCAGTCTTAGTTTAAGATTCCAATATTGCTTAACAATGTAAGAATTTGTTTTGTATAGTAGTTGCTTTTAAGTTTTAACTGCACTCCAGCCATGATTATGTTACTAGTAGATTACCTTGCACTAATTTACTACTCTGTGAAAATTTAATTAGCTTCTCTTTTTTCCTTTCTCATTTTCTTGGTAACTAATGAAGGCCTAGAAATGACCATGAACAGAGCAAGCTATCAAGTAAAACAAAGATCTACTTTCCCATTAGCTTGGCCTTCTGTCTTTTCACAAGCATACAGAGTAATTTATGCCAGTGAAAAGGCAAGCTAAATATGATTCCAGAGCTTTACTGATAGAAATAAAGTTCCATCTAAAATTGAGCGGCAAAGCCTGATTTGCTTTTCTTTATTCCCTAATCACTTGTCTATGCGTTCATTACTCCTTGCCCTAGGATCTTTTGTTATTGAGGATTGAGGTAATTGCCACTCAACTCATTCAACCAACTTTTCCTAGTTGTATGGCCATGTTGTAGTATTCTGTATCATCTTTGCTCAAATTATGTAATCCCTAGCAGAAAACCTCTTCTGCTTTGTCATATGTAGAATGCACACCCTGAAAGAATCAATCCTGACTGACATGCTTATCTTTCTCTGATGAACTACCAATTTAGGCATGAAAGAATTGCAATTGCTGATTCATATTTTTCTTTATTTTCTCAAAAATATATTTCTCGGATAATATGACTAAGGATATACTTTTCTCCTTTAATGTGGTCTTAAGTAATTAACCAGTTCTTTCAGAAAACAATAATAGCAACATGCCCCAGGGGAAAAAGGTGCATGATGATGGTGAGAAGCAATGGCTAAGGGTAAGGCAGGTTTAAACTGCCTAATGTTTGTTTGGGCAAATCCTTGTGAGACTGCTTGATATACTACTTTCTTATATCTGTTGAATCATTCTACTGTTCTTGATGATTTTACTTTTACTCCCTCTAAAATAATTGCATTCTTGTATTTTCCTAGTGTCCCAAACTTCCAATGTGCTAGACCGGCCTGGGATTATTAAGATCCAGGCTGGGGCAGAAATGGACCGGGCTTGCAGGCTTAAGAGCACACTATCTTTCTCATATGGCGCAATTTTTGGAAGAAAATCCCCAATGGTACCCACGTTTAGTACTGATTAATTTAGAGCCCAGTCAAGTTGAATTTCGAATAAGGGTAAATTCTTTTAATTTTTTTTATTTATATGACTCAAACTTAAAATTTTATTTAAAGGATTTCAAACTCCTTCTACATGATATAACAAAAAAAACTTATGGGTCTTCATATGGCACATTAATTTAATAATTTAAGATGCTAACTTTAGTTAGTTTTCATAATATTTTCAGCAGCAACAACTTAATGGCATTATTTTTTTATTTAATGTCATCGTCAAAGCAAGAAAAAACTCGTTAAAAATACCAACATGTACAGGACAGAAGCACATTAAAATGCATAGATTAGAAACTAAAAGGATCATGACGTCGCTGTTTGCAACATGGTTTTCTTAGCTCAGAAGGTTTGGTCAATACAGCTTTTGCCGACTTTTGGGACTATCAGACAAAACCCACAAGTCAATTTTATAGTACCAGATTGCTAAGTGATTTCACACGGGAGATAGCCCCTTTCTATAGAACACAAACAACCCATCTTCTCTGCATTATAAGAAGTAGAAACAATTAAAAACAGGAGGAGGAAGCGAAGTAAAAACATCAAACATGTCTCCCAGAGACATTATTGCTCATTTAGGATCTATAGTTGCCAGTTTGATGTTTGTTTGGGCACTTTTTCAGCAATATTTTCCCTACCAATTAAGAAGCTCTATCGAAAAGTACTCCCAAAGATTGGTAAGTTTCGTTTATCCTTATATTCAGATTACATTCAATGAATTCACAGGTGAGCGTCTGATGAGAAGTGAAGCTTATTCTGCCATCGAAAACTACCTCAGTTCAACTTCTTCTTTGGAAGCAAAGAGGCTGAAAGCTGAGATAGTAAAGAACAACCAGTCTCTTGTCCTTAGTATGGATGATCATGAAGAGGTTGCTGATGAATTTAGAGGCGTAAAACTTTGGTGGGCTTCTGGTAAACATATTTCCAAGACACAATCATTTTCTTTCTATCCTGTTACAGATGAGAAAAGGTTCTATAAACTTACTTTCCACAAAAGACACCGGGATCTTATTATTGGACCTTACCTGAAACATGTGCTGAAAGAAGGTAGAGCAATTAAGGTGAGGAACAGGCAAAGAAAGCTTTATACAAATAATGGATCGATGTGGAGCCATGTGGTGTTTGAGCACCCAGCAACATTTCAGACAATAGCTATGGAGCCAGAGAAGAAGAAGGAAATTATGGAGGACTTGACTACTTTCAGCCAGGCAGAAGAGTTTTATTCAAGAATTGGGAGGGCTTGGAAGAGAGGGTATCTTCTTTATGGTCCCCCAGGGACTGGAAAATCAACAATGATTGCTGCCATGGCCAATCTCTTGGGCTATGACATTTATGATCTTGAATTAACAGCTGTAAAAGACAATACAGAATTGAGGAAGCTGTTGATTGAGACATCAAGCAAATCAATAATTGTTATAGAAGATATTGATTGTTCACTGGATCTAACTGGTCAAAGGAGAAAGAAGAATGATAAAGAGGAACAAGAAGACATGAAGGATCCAAGGCAAAAGCTAAACAAAGATCAAGAAACCAAAACAAGCCAGGTTACTCTTTCAGGTTTGCTGAATTTCATTGATGGGCTATGGTCAGCTTGTGGAGGTGAAAGGTTAATTGTTTTCACAACAAATTTTGTTGAAAAACTTGATCCTGCTTTAATTCGAAAAGGGCGTATGGATAAGCATATAGAATTGTCATATTGTGGATTTGAAGCATTCAAGGTGTTGGCCAAGAACTATCAGAAGCTTGAGTCTCACCATCTATTTTCCAGGATTCAGGAACTGTTGAAAGAAACTAGAATAACTCCAGCTGAAGTTGCAGAACATATGATGCCAAAAACTGCGTCAGGGGATCCTGAAACTTGCCTGGAAAGCCTGATTCAGGCTCTAGAATCTGCAAAAGAAGATGCCAGGTTAAAAGGAGAGAGAGAAGCAAAAGACAAGGAATTATTTAGCCAAGAAGAAGAAAAAACAGCAGACAGCCAATCACTGAATGACAAATCTGTCGCAGATGAAAATTCAGTTCACTGAAGGGAAAAATCAATAACAAGTGGCATGGAATTGCAGGCTTAGAGCAGCAGCTAAGACGGAAGATAACTGAAATACTAGATTTAGAATTGAACAATAATTGCTTTTGTGTCTTTATACAGAAGATATTGTATCAGTCGAGCAATTCTTTATATCACTCCATCATTTTCTTAATACATATATTGGCCAAATCTGAATTTTTAAGATGAAATAAATTTGTGATCTCTAGAGCTTGTACATCTCTTTCACGGGACTTTTTCGAAGTTCAATCTGGCTTAAAACTACTTGAATCTCATGCTTTGGGCCTAGATTTCGTGGACATTAGCCAACAATTCAAGATTCGAAAAGTGGGCCGAACCCATGATACCAGCCTAACGAGGACATTCATTATTGTTCCACTAGATTACAGTTATGGTTTGGGCCTAAGCAAAACTAGCAGCCATAGTAAGATATGAAAGTATATTTATGCAAAAGTATATATTTTTTGTGGTCGAAAGGTAGATTTTATACATACATAAAAGTTACATAATAGTTGTTACGAAATAGAGAATCATTATAGAACAACTAAGTTACTTCTTGTGATTTTTCTAGGGGAAGGGTATTGATGGAAATCACTACACAAAACATCTAGCAAAAAGGCAGGTGGCCTAGTGAAATGACGATGATATCCCTTCATAGTAATAGCTCTTCTTGCAAGTAAGTCATACACTCTCTTCCCTTCCCCATAGCAAAACAACAGTTGGACCACTCAAAACCCTGTAACAGTTGCAAACAATCGTCAAGGATCGGCTGCAATAGAGGATGGTTGACCCTCCTCCTAGCTAAAGCATTAAAAACAAGATTAGAGTCTGTTTCACTCTCAATATAAGAAATATTTAAAGAAAGCGCAAGAAGAATGCCCTCCTTAACTGACCTGAACTCAGCTACATTATTAGAGCAGAAGCCTGCATAACATGAGTAAGCCATGCAAACTTTCTTCCACAGTCTCGAATAATTCCCTCACAACCTGCATTCAGCAGCACCATCCGAATTAAGTTTTTTCCGTAACACAAACTCAATTGAACAAGTTTTCAACTTGTTAGTGTTCTGAATAACCTGTGATTCAACAGCAAAAGAAATGGCTTTATTTCTAGTGATAGTATGGAGGATAGGTTCCTGTTGGAATAAGGCCATATTCCTATCCTTCCATACTGACCACATTAAATAAGAGAACACTAAGTTATAATTTGTGACAATATCCGAGCCAGGCAGCTAATAATTTTGGTGTTTCCATTTCTAAAGAAAAGTGAGAGATGCATTTCCTGTGGATTCCAAAAAGAAAAGTTAGGATACCAAAAATTTTTAAACTAGGTCCCCAAAACACAAAACCAGGATTTGCAATCCCTGAAATTGGAACACCTCTAAATTAAATTGCAAACCTGTTCATGCACAGCTTGTGAAATGGGAGATAACTCCTTGAAGCAGTTAAAGAATTTATAAGATCTTTCACTTGCAAGGATAAAAATTTGAAGGAATACTATTACTATCAATAAATTGAGTAAGAGATAATTAAAAATTAAAAATAGTAATAGTAATAAAATGATGACGCCAATTTAAAATATGAAGTAGAAAGGATATTTTAGGTACTTCAGAAGTTTTATAATAGAATTATTCTATTGTCATATCAGTCCTTGACACACCCGGACCTAGCACGACCTTTTCATACAAACGGAATAGTGCAAGATGATGTAATAATTAAACAATATGTCAGTCCAGCTGTGTCAGAAGAGAAGTCAAGCTTAAAATAAGACGGAGTTGGATGATGAGATTGGTAACCATGCATGGAATTATTAAAGTGGACTTTTTTAAGTCCATAGTCAATGGATTGGACGTCCATTGGTGAATTGGTCGGTGGATCGGGCCAAGGATCGAAATTATGAGAGGTTTCAAAGAGGGGAAAAAGTCTGACCCGGGGTTCGAGCAGACCCGGTGTCGGGCCCTGCTATAAATAAGGGGAGATGAGCTCTTCCCCTCTCATTTTCTCTTCTCCCTCTCTTTTCTCCTCTCCTCTCATTTGCTCTCTCGGAGCAATTTTGGACTTTTGGCCGATCCGGACAAACCGACCGCAAGTTCAAGGCGAGATCTTGGTATGTTGTTCTTAACTCCTTGATTCTTCATTTTTCTAAGTTATCACGCATCTCCATGCATTGGTCTAGGAGAGATCCAAGCTCAAAGTTAGATTTAGCTTTTTAACTAGACTTTAAGTTTAGATTTGAGATCTAGGAACTTTGAGCTTGTGATTCTTGTTTCTGCTCGGGTAAACGTGTCGTGGGAGGTGAGAGGCACCTCCATCTTGAATTTCATGACGATTGGTGGACCGAGGGGCTCGAGAACCGAGGAAAAGCCTCCGATCCTGAGGGTACCAAGCGGCTCCCGCACGGGAGAGACCCGCAGTCCAGGTCCTGCCCGGACTTGGGCCTGTTCCGCTCCAGACTGGGCCATTTGGCCCAAATCAAGCGGTTAGGCCTTGTTTGGCCCAAATCGAGTTGGGTAGGCCCAACTCACATGGGAATGGGCCTTTCGGCCCATATTCAGGCCAGGCCTAACTGGCCCAGACCTGGGCCGGAGTTGGCGGCCCATGGACTCCCATGGGCGTTTTCGTAATTTTTCACCAAGTGTCCGATTTTTACCTCGAAACCTCCCGGACACTTTTCTAAGCCCCGAATCACATCCAAACCCAGTCATAGGTCATATTAGAGCCTCGTAGGTGCATTCATAAATCTAATTATGAATGCTAACGTAAATTTCTGTGTACTAGGGCTCCGGGTGAATCGAGTGCGGCGATGCTCCGGAGGTTGAGCTACATGGAGCGCTTGGGAGTATACGAATCTCCCAATACTGTGAGTGGCATAGATTTCTTTGTTTAGCCACTGGGAACAATGGTTTTAAAAATGTTTTAAAAACATAAATGTTTTCAAAAGTTTTAGGATACGGGAAATCCACACACACACATTTGCATGGTGATATACCCACAGAGTGAGTGGGATTTTTTTAAAAGGAATATAAAAACCTATGTGTGTGTGATTATATGTTTTTAAATATAAATGTTTTACACATATATATATAATTATGAAATATTATTATTATGATTATTAAGGTTGCGATACCCTTGCGAGATGAGTGATTGAGAGGTATACTCCTCGGGCTCCAATATATGCGGGAGCGTGGACGAGTTGGAGAAATCATGCTAGATTCTCAACCGTGGACCGCCTATTGAGGGGCACGGTGAGATGAGACCTGGTTGGGAGAGGAGCGTAGGGAAGCTTGCCAGGCTCCAGTTCACTGTGTTCCACCACAGCGAGGCACCACCGAGGGAAAGGGTTAAAGAAAGAGAAAAGAGAAAATGTTTTAAAAAGAAAAGAGATAGCCCTCGGTGCAGAAAGGTATAAGACGACCGACGGGTCGCGCCTTTAGTATGATAGAGATGCCAGCCCATTATATATATATATTTATTTATTTAAAGTGTTTTTAAAAGAGGGTTCTCAGCAGGAGAACTAGAAAGAATTTTCAAAAGAAAAATATTTATTTTATTATTATTTTATTTTATTTTATTTTTGATTTCCCTTAATTGCCCTAACCCAGATGGAGATTCTTACAACCTCTGTCACTCACCTGTATCCAATGTGGATGGATGCAGATCCACGTACGGAGTCAGCAAATAGAATGGAGGCTCACTAGGAGGCGTTGGTGGTTTAGGCTTAGTAGTTTTTTGCTGCATAGGTATTCCTTTTAAATTAATCCACTGGTGTATTACTTAAGTTTTATTATTTTATTAAATGATTTTTAATTAAAGTTTTAAAGGTTTTGCAGCGATGGTATCCATTTATTGCCTTGCGGTACTTCAAGTGCGTGAGCGGCCGGCACGTACTTTGAGGCAGCGCGGCGGTTGCCACGTGGCCGACCCGGGTGGGTTGGGACGTGACAATCCTACCCCCAACATTCAAACTCAAAACTTCTAAGAAGAAATCTTCAAGAAAAAAAAAATCTCAAATTCTAACCACTTGGTATTCCCTAAGGATTTGGTTACGAATTTTGAGGTCCAAACTTATGTGCACTTCGGCCTACTGTTAGTCACCTTATCACATGCGCTACATGTGATACAAAGCATTATAACTAATAAAAAAATTAGAAAAATAAATAAATTATATTAAAGTGGATGATAATCAAACTATAAAATAAGCTTTAAATTAAACCAAATGAAATTGAATGATAATTAAGTTATTTACTTCAATATAGTACAGTAATAAGTTAATGACTATGAAAATAAAATTGTTAATTGCTATCATTTATACCATATATTAATTTTATCTCCTATTAAATTTCCTTTCTGACTCTTTAATATGATATTTGGTGGTTCCCTTACTAGACTTTTTAGTAATTTTGTGTAAAAAAAATTAATATTGTGTGAAAATCTCTTTTTAAACCCTTTACATTAGTAATTTAGTTTTTTCTAAAGACAGTTAAGGGATAAAAAGATATTTTCATACTTTCTTTTTTTTTTCTTTTTATAGACTTTTTTAATATAAATTAAGTGATATTTTAATTGTAGTTTTGTAATACCTAGGAGAGAGAAATTCTTTTGATATTTTTCATGGACTTTTATCTTTCCAAAAAGATTTAATTAAAGATAATAAATTGATATAAGTGTGATGAAAAAAAGAAAAAAAATAAGAGAGAGAGCAAAGAAAATGATAATTAGAAAGTTAATTATGGAAACTTAACAATAAAAAAATAGAAAGGTAAAAGTGGGAGTAACCACAGTGGAAATAGGGCTTTTAATTTCAATTTATTATTTTGCTCATTTGATCTATTTTTTTCTTTTTTCTTTCTATTTTACTTAATTTCTTCATATTTTGTCTCTCAAAACCCTTGCAAGAAGGGCTCTATAGAAGTTTAAAATGAAAATTTTATTTTTAATCATCAAATATTATATCTCATCATAACAAAAAAAATTAAAGCTGTCCTGCAACGAAGCACAGACAATTTCTCTAGTTATTTAATAACTATATAAAAAATATTTAGTAAAAGATATATACAGAGTTTTAATTTGACTCAAAAATATCAATGACATTTTTGAAATATGTAGAAAGAAAGGGGTGTTTTAGGTCATATAAAGTTTTACAATGTTCGTACTTTTATATATATTATAGATAATGGGGGCAACCAGCATTTGTCTTACTATTTGGCAAGCCTCCAATGTGGTCAGTTTCCTTCCATTTGACTTAGAGCAGAGGTAAAAATTTGACTGAACATGAAAACTCATCCAAATTTACATGCGACATAACTTGATCTTATCTGAATTGGTTAATAAACCTATTAATGAATTAAATACAGTCTTATTGTAAAATTTTCTTAATAATTAAGTCAAAATGTTTAAGTGATCTATCATCCATCAATAAAAAATTATTAAATTTAGATTTTTTTGGGTCATAAACTCGGATCTTTATGAATTTTGGATTAGATCAATTTTAGATTTTGGGTCATTATGGACTCGGGTCAATTGAAATTTAGATTGTACTGGATTTAGGTTATTTTGGATTCGGGTTGCCTTCACATTAGATAAATATCGGATTAAACAGTTTGAACCTACAAGTATTCAAATCTAAAATGGTTCAGAACCAAAATTACTGAAGCTTGAGATGATTTGAATCCGAGATGAACTCAAATCCGAGATGACCTGAAATCGAAAACAACCTGATCCAAATCCAACCGAACCCCCCCATTTTCCATCACTAACTTAGACATAACCACGGTTCGGTCAAACCGTGGAACCAACCAACAATGTAGTAGCAAAGTGTCACGCCTCGACCCACCTGGGTCGGCCACATGGCAACCGCTGCGTCGCCTCGAAGTACGTGCTGGCCAGTCACGCACCTGAAGCACCGCAAGGCATAAATGGGCATCATCGCTGTCAAATAAAACTAAAACTTTAATTAGAAAATATTTAATAAAATAATTAACTTTAAAAGTAATGCCAGTGGACTAATTGAGAGAATACCTACACAGTGAAAACTTCTAAGCCTAAGCCACAGATACCTTCTAGTGAGCCTCATTTCTATAGCTGACTCTGATCGTGGATCTGCATCCATCCACATTGGATACAGGTGAGTGACAGATGTTCTAAGAATCTCCATCTGGGTTAGAGCAGATAAGGGAAATCTAAAATAAAATAAAATAAATATTTTTCTTTTGAAAACTCCTTTCTGGTTCTCCTATTGAGAACCCTATTTTAAAAACATCTTAAATAAAATAAATTTATATATCTCAAATGGGCTGGCATCTCTTTTATACTGGAGGCTCGACCCGTCGGTTGTCATATGCCTCACTGCACCGAGGGCTATCTCTTTTCTCATTCAATAATATTTTCTCTTTTCTATCTCTCTAGCCCTTTCCCTCGATGGTGCCTCGCTGTTGTGGAACACGCGAACTGGAGCCTGGCGAGCTTTCCTACGCGCCTCTTCCAACCAGGTCTCGTCTCACCGTGCCCTTCAATAGGCGGTCCAAGACTGAGAATCTAGCATGCTTTTCTCCAACTCGTCCACGCTCCCCCAAATTGGAGCCCGAGGAGCATCTCTCTCAATCACTCATCTCGCAAGGGTGTCGCACCCTTAAAATTCATAATAATAATAATATTTCATAATTATATATATATGTATAAAACATACATTTTTAAAATATATAAACACACACACATAAGTCTTTATATTTCTTTTTAAAACATCCCACTCACTGTGTGGGTATATCACAAACAAGTGTGCGGTTGTGAATTTCCCATATCCCAAAACCTTTTTGAAAAACATTTATGTTTTAAAATCATTTTTAAAATCTTTTCTCCCAGTGGCTACACAAAGAAGTCTAGGCCACTCACAGTATTGGGAGATTCGTATACTCCCAAGCGTTCCATGTAGCTTTACCCTCCGGTACATCGCCGCATTCGATTATGCGGAGCCCTAATACATGGAAATATAAGTTAGCATTCATAATTAAATTTATGAATGCACCTACGAGGCTCTAACATGACCTACGACTGGGCTTGAATGTGATTCAGGGCTTAGAAAAGTGTCCAGGAGGTTCCGGGGTAAAAATTAGACACTTGGTGAAAAATTACGAAAATACCCCTTGGCCTATGGGCCGCCCATTCGGGCTGGACCCGGTGCATAGAAAAGCGTCAGGGAGGTTTCGGGGCTAAAATCGGACTCTCGACGAAAGATTACCAACATGCCCCTGGGGGCCCGTGGGCCCCACACCCGGACTAGATTGGACCCCACACTGGTTGGGCCAAGTTCTACTCGAAATCAGGCTAAAAAAGCCCACCTATGAGATATTTATATATTATAATGATATAATATATAAATATCTAAAATATATTAATATAATATATAAATATCTTTTAATATAATAATATTATATAAAAATATCTAAATAAGGACTCGATCGGCCTGTTTCTCGACCGGTCTCTTCCCTAGTTTTTGCACGCGTTTCTCCTCCTTTCGACTTACAAATTTAGAGAGGCGATCCTCATGGTATCCATAACAGATACGCCAAGGCAGAAACGAGAAACACCGGTTCAATTTTTCCGTAGACCGAGATTTAGCCCAAATTGACTAAATCTCCGATTTACTCACACTCGGTGCACAGAAATGCGTAAAAATGGAATATGGCGTAGATTAAGGTGACTACTATAACATACTAAAAATTCACCTTAATCCACCGGCCCGAAATCTACTTATTTAAGTTTAAAGATTTAATCCGGTCAAAAGCTGAAAACTTGGATCTAGGCTAAACCGATGCATGGAAATACGTGCAAATTTAATATAACGTAGATCGAGGTGAGTAGGATAATATACTAGAAACTCACCTTGTTCTGCTAGCCGGTTTGTCCGGATCTGCCAATTTTTCAAAATACCTCCGTTTAGCTTCTGAGAGAAAAAAAGAGAAAAAGAAAGAAAAAAAAAAGAAAAATGAAAGAAAGGTTAGGCCCTCCCCTATTTATAGGGGAGCCCGACGTCGGATCCACTCGGGTCCCGGGTCAAATTTTTTCTTTTTTTTTCAACTTTCTTTCATTTTTACCCGTTGGCTAAATCCTTTGCTTTCTTGTGCCAACGGGGCCCATAATAAATTTATAGGGACTTATTTGGAGGTCTTTTTTGGCATTTACTAATTTCCATGCACGGTTAATTACTTTATCTTCAAACTCCGTTTTATCCTAATTTTAACTTCTCTTCTAACTTGACACAGCCGGACCGACCTATTGTTTAATTAATACGTCATCTTGTACTATTTTATTTGTACCGAAAAGTCGTGCTAGATCCGGGTGTGTCACAAAGAACCGAACTGGGACCTTAAAAGGGGTTTCATTTTCAAAATGAACTAGAACCGTGTCCTTTTCAGATTGCGGTTCGATTTTTTTCATATTGAAATCGGAATTAGTAGTATTATTCTAGTTTCCATTTTTTTAAAAAATAATATGATATTATTAAAAAAAAACTCAACTTCCTTTTTTTTGTAAAGAAAAGGTTGAAACTATAATTGAAATGAAGTTGGAATTAAACCGAAACTGTCCTGGAATCGGGAACCATCATCAAATTGAAAATGAAAGCAAGCTAGCACGTTAAGATTTCATTTCCGATTCTGATTCCTACGTGCTAGGAATTGAAACCTCTTATTCGGAATTAGAGGTGATCATGGGTTGGGCGGGTCGGGTTCAGGCCGGGCTTTGCCTTATGAAAAACAAGGAATTTACTTGTCCAAGCCTTCTCAGCCCAACTATTCGGGCCTAATTATATGACCAAGAACAAAATTTAATCTAATTGTCCAAGACTGCCAAAAAAACCTATCCAAAATTTTTACATCAAAAATTTTATTTTATTATCCAAATCCTCTTATTTTTTGGAGGGACCTTTGAGTTTGGATGAATAACCGGCTTAAATAACTCTATTTGTAATCGAAACCAAATTGTTATCCACACTAGTTGAACTCTAATTGTGGTTGTAGACCAAAGTGTGCAATGGTCAACTCGATCCCGAAATTAAACTTTATACCTTTTTCTTTTTTTTTTCAATTTTACTCTCATTTCAATTTTTTGCCAGACTTAAACGGCCTTCCCAAACTTTTAAAAATTACATTTACTACTCTTATTTCATTAACTGCTATAGTTTCAGTTTTACTACTCCAATAGTCAATCTCCCATTGATTTCAATTTTAATCTCACTAGAACCCAAATTATGCTGTGATGAGAGAGATACCTTTAGACAAGCTCAAAGTACTATTTATTTATATTAGTAAAATTTATTTATATTATTTTAATTTTAAAATATATGTATTGAATTTTAAATGATTAGTATAAAAATAATTTCTATAATAATTTCTATAATAATAATAATAATAGTAGTAGTAGTAGTAGTAGTAGTAGTAGTAGTAGTAATAGTAGTAATATACTAATCTTACATACACACATACGTTTAAAGTAGTTATAAAATCTGACTCCAGAGAGCTCCAAATGATAATTTTGATGCTTTTTAAATATTTTGTTAATTAAATGATTCTAGAATTTTTTTTAAATCGATATTTTTAGATAAATACCCGAAGGGATAACAAACAAAAAGATTATGATAATATCTTAAAAGACTTTTATTTTTTCTAAAAAGAATTTAATGGTAATTTATTTTTTTCTTTTTTTTTCTAAAAAGGTTTTAATGGTAATTTATTTTTTTCTCTTAATGTCATGCTTTATTCTTATGTTATCTAATTTTTTGTATAAAGATTATAAAATTTGATGGTAATTATTTCGTCACTTTTTTTGTTGATTTGTTTAAAATTTTACAGTTAAATTGTAACGATCCTGAAGTAGAACAAAAGATTAAACCTAATAATAATAAATTTGATAAAACAACATAAGAAGGGGCTAGAATTTTCTACCCAAAAATGATTGCTCCGTCCGTTGATTAATATTGTGGGGAAAAGGGGCGGCGGACAATACAAACTTTGGAAAAAAAGTGAGAATCATACTTACGCAAGTCCATGATATATATGATAGGAAAATAAATCAGCTACCACGTAACCCCAAATCTTATTTCTTTCTTTCTTTGATCTTGCTTCTCTGAAAGTTATGTATTGAAAAGCGTGAACCAAAACAGAATTGACAATTTATTCACATAGTCAAGATATTTCTTTTTCTTCACAGAAAAATGTTGAACTTTAAGCGATCTCAAAGTAAACTATTTCTTGGGCTCTCACCAATGAAAGCATCAGCCCAAAAACATGTGCAGGTTGTGGACTGACTTTTTAGGTCTGCTCTCCGTTGGCTTCTCTCCCTTTTATTTTATTCTACTTTATTTATATTTGGAGGCAGTGAAATACTTGTGGGTCTATATTATGTATAATTACTTTTTCTCCCTTTCTGTAATTGTTAATTCATAATAAAGTATTTTGCGAGGGTCTATCATTTTTAATTATAGTGTCCATCACAGAGCCTACAATTTAACTGATGGGCTCTCAAAGAATGTTTTTTATGATTGGATCAACACAATATAATTGTTAAATTATGAAAAGGAAATAATTGAAGGTGATCTCCTTCCAAAATATTTTGTTTGGCAAATTTTTTTTTTGGATGAATAAAGATCAAGAGATGAAAATAATTTTTTTTAAATGATTGAAATTAACGGATCTGAATTATTTTTCTCGAAATATTTGATAATTCTTTTAAGATAACCTAAAAACGAAAATGTTAATTACAATTGTATGTACTTGGGAGCTTCAAGTTTGAAACCAATATGTCTAGTCAGATTGGAAAGAATGTGAATTTAGGTGATGAACGTTGGCGTAAATGATGCCAAATTTTTGTTCTTTACCTAGAAGTTGAAAAAAGGTCCACTTTCCTTTCCACTTTATTATGTTGATATAACCATATGGTGTTAGTTTAATAAATTGACTCGGAAATGTCTTTCTGTCACTATGTTTGAAATTTCATGCCAAGCGTACACCATCATATTCAATGAACTAAAAGAGATTAATCCGTCATAAACATGTGTATTTCTTCAAGTCAGGGGGGAAATTGCAAGGTTATAGCCGGCTTTGGTTCAAGTCTGTACGTAAAGATATGGTTCTCCTCATCAATTATTGTTTAGTATTTTCTTATTTGACAGTTCAGAGTTACAAAGTCTCCGATCACAACTGTGAATGCTTCTTTTTTTTTTCTCCTCATAATTACAAGTATTCGTATCCGTATCTGTTTTACGATCTACAACTAATTCTATTTGAACCGTATGGAAGCTCAAATGAGAGGAATCTCAATTAATATAAACATTCATGTAGGACATGTTGAAATAAATCAAAATGGCTCATGCCAGCCTAAAGCATGAAAGACCAATAGAATCAAATGGCACGGTTCCTTGAAAAAGGAGGAAGAATCAAGAATATGCTTTAGATGAGTCTGTAGGTTCTATTTAAGGAGAGCATGTTACCTCTGAAGTGACACAAACCTACGAAAAAAATCACATATGTCTAAAGGATACTGAGATTTCCAAAATTATTTGTCACGCCCCGACCTGCAGGCTCAAGTACGAGATTGTCGCCATATTATCTCGAAGTACATATTGGTCAGTCACACCTCAAAAACAACGCCAAGTATTTATTAACATTCATGGCCAAAACAGATATCAAATTCTATAATTTAACTAAAGTCAAAATATTTATAATATTAGTGCAATACTAAAAATGTCATAATACCATGATCATATGAATATTCCCCAAATATTATATATATGAAATACAGAAATGGTCACTATGTGAGGAGTGACAGGAAAACAAAGCTCAATGGAACTAAAAACCGGCAGTGGATCACCATCACTCTAGAAAGAACTCACCTACAAAGTTAAAATGTAGCCTGCACTAGCTAAGAACTGGTAGCTCCTCCCTAAGACTTAATTGCTTGAAAACAATTAGAAACCACTGGGTGATTCCACAGACTTAGTGATATAGTTTGGAAACAATGTAAAAGACAAATAATGGAGGAGGATACAATTAATCCAAAATCAATATTCATGAATAAATTATTTCTTAAAATTAGATCTCACCAATGAAATTCATTTCATTTAAAATCATACAATATAAATAAGGTGGCAATAAATCGATTGAGTCCTATCCGTCTATGGACTTGAACCATTGGGAGCAAATATCACATAATCATCAATAAAATTAATGTATTCATATACTTCCCTGCTCTCTCAATGTTGCCTCTAGTTGCACTTGCAACCATAAATGCTGTTGGCGAGCTATCCTACATTGACACACCCGGACCTAGCACGACCTTTCGTACGAACGGAATAGTGCAAGATGACGTAATAATTAAACAATATGTCGGTCCGGCTGTGTCAAGTATGAAGAGAAGATAAGCTTAAGACAAGACGTAGTTGGAAGATGAGATTGGTGACCATGCATGGAACCACTAAATTGGACTTCTTTAAGTCCATAGCCAATGGATTGGAGGTGAATTGGTCGGTGGATCGGGCCAATAATCAAAGTTTTGAGAGGTTTAAAAGAGAAGAGAAAGTTTGGCCCGGGGCCCGAGTAGACCCGGTGCCGAGCTCCCCTATAAATAGGGGGGAGAGCGATGAGCTCTCCCCCTCATTTTCTCTCTTTTATCTCTTCTCTCCTTTCTCTTTTCTCTCAACTGCTCCTCTGGAGTAATTTTGGACTTTTGGCCGATCCAGACAAACTGACTGCAAGTTCAAGGCGAGATCTTGGTGAGTGGTTCTTAACTCCTTGAACTACATTCCATTAAGTTTTCACGCTTATCCATGCATTGGTCTAGGAGAGATCCAAGTTCAAAGTTAGGTTCAGCTTTTAGTTAGATTTTAAGTTTAGATTTCAGATCTAGGAACCTTGAACTTGTGATTCTCGTTTTTCTTTCGGTAAACGTGTCGTGGATGCATTAAGGTACATGCATATGAAATTGTAGCCAAATTGGTAGACTATTGCATCGATTTTCGAATTTAGAAAAAAATTGAAGAATTTTCGGGTTTGAAACCCAGAACAGAACAGGCACCGGATCTGTCCAGAAATGGCGCCGTTTCTGCATGTCGGCGACTGACCTTTGGGTCGAAGAGAACCGGTGCCGGTTCACTCTAGATCCGGTGCCGTTCTTGCCCTTTAGGGGCGAAGTGGTCATTTTACATCCCGAAACCCTAATTGACCCCAAATCGATTCGAAACACTTCCGAGTCTTCCAAACCACATCCAAACATCATCTTAGGTCATATTAGAGCCTCGTAGGTGCATTCATAAATTTAATTATGAATGCTAACTTATATTTCCGTGTACTAGGGCTCCGGATAATCGGGTGCGGCGATGCCCCAGAGGTTAGCTACATGGAGCGCTTGGGAGTATACGAATCTCCCATCACTGTGAGTGGCCTAGACTTCTTTGTGTAGCCACTGGGAAAAGGATTTTAAAAATGATTTTAAAACATAAATGTTTTCAAAAGGTTTTGGGATATGGAAATCCACACACACACTTGTTTGCGATATATCCACACAGTGAGTGGGATGCTTTAAAAAGATATATACAACTTATGTGTGTGTGATTTATATATTTTAAATATAAATGTTTTATACGTATATATATATAATTTATGAAATATTATTATTTGTTATTGAGGGTACGATGCCCTTGGGAGATGAGTGTTTGAGAGGGTTCCTCGGAGCTCCAATCTACGGGAGCGTGGACCGAGTTTGAGAGCATGGATGATACTCAGCCGTGGACCGCCTATCGAGGGGCACGACTAGTCGAGCCTGGTTGGGAGAGGCGCGTAGGGAAACTCGCCAGGGCTCCAGTTCACTATGTTCCACCACAGTGAGGCACCACTGAGGGAAAGGGCTAAAGAAGGAGAAAGAGAAAGAGAAAATATTTTTAGAAAGAAAAGAGATAGCCCTCGATGCAGTGAGGCATAAGACGACCGACGGGTCACGCCTCCAGTATGATAGAGATGCCAGCCCACTTCATGTATATTTATTTATTTATTTATTTATTTACAGCGTTTTTTTTAAAAGAGGGTTCTCAGCATGAGAACCAGAAAAGAATTTTTTAAAAGAAAAATAATTGTTTTATTATTATTATATTATATTATATTATATTTTATTTTGGATTTCTCTTATCTGCTCTAACCCAGATGGAGATTCTTAGAACCTCTGTCACTCACCTGTATCCAATGTGGATGGATGCAGATTCGCGATCGGAGTTAGCTAAAGAAAAGAGGCTCACTAGGAGTCATCGGTGGTTTAGGCTTAGAAGTTTCCGTTGTGTAGGTATTCTCTCAATTAGTCTATTGGCATTACTTTTAAAGTTAATTATTTTATTAAATATTTTCTAATTAAAGTTTTAGTTTTATTTGACAGCGATGATGCACATTTATGCCTTGCGGTGCCTCAGGTGCGTGACTGGCCAGCATGTACTTCGAGGCAGCGCGGCGGTTGCCACGTGGCCGACCCGGGGCGGGTCGGGGCGTGACATACATGCTTCTCATCTAGGAAACCTACCTAGTTGTGACTCCCTATGGAAGGCCCACAGGTTACTAACCACTCACTTGGGCATCTCAAGAAATGAACCACAGGCTACTAAATTGCTAACATCGCCTTTTTAGGGCAAGCCACACATTGACCTCATAAACACCACAAACGGGCAGGCCACACATGGACCATCATCATGCCACGTAAGGTTTCATATAAAAGTAATTATAAAACATTCATATATCTCATATAAATACACACACACACACATATTACCCCGCTCACATAAATCATTATATCAAAGCTAGTGCAATGGATAATCATACCCTAAAATAATCAAAACAATTAGACAACATTTTCCATAAATGTCACTAAATATTGGGGCCAAATCACTCAATGCCTAGGAGAATCATATACTTTTGATCTAATCCAACTACATGGTAAGAGTCTTGAATGATCCTTCACCAGTGCTCCTAACTGTTTAAATTCCCATAAGAAATCATTTTCAAAATTAAAACCATACATATTAGCCTTTTATCAAGCATGGAAAGGGTTCTAGGCTAACTTGGGATTAAATTCAGCAAAAATGAGACAAATCAACTTTTGGTCAAACTATCGGTTAACGTCGGTCAATGGCCAAGTACGACACCGATCCTCGACTTATTCAACATCGAATGACACCTCTATCAATCTAATATATTTATGTTTTAGGTCTAGTGCCACTCAAAGTTTGGCGTCGAACTCACTGAAACTCAATTTACTTCTTTTTGCTTATTTGAAAAGGTCTGGCATGACCACAGTATATGGTGGTCTTTGGCCACCTTCCGCCCAATTTTGCACTTCTAATAACTCAAACAGCTATTTTGGCCCAAAAACCATTATATTCTATCCATAACATCCCACATTAACAATTTAAAACTAAAATCTAACTTAGAAATTGAAAATAGCTAAAACACTTCAAAATCTCTAAAGTCAAACAACACTTGAAAAATGCAGCATGCATTTGAGTAAAATGGATTCTCTTGAAGAGTAAATTAACATACTTTAATAGCTTAAACAAAAACTGGTTCGTTTTCATCAAACTTCCAACAAACCCAAAATGTAACTTTCTAAAATCGAGCTCAAACCGTGCACTTTCTCAAGATTGGGGTTAGCATCCACATTATTGTAATGAAATTTTGGGATTGGAATGAAATAATCATCGATTATACTTTTAGTCTTTTAGTTGATTATGAAATTATGAAAGATAATTAAGAACCTCAACTGATTAATAACTGAATGTCGTAAAATCGACCTAAGTCGAAGGAAACAATTCTATGGACTCCTACCTCAATTATACTAAGTATAAAGTCCTAAATTTCATAACTTAATTGTATAATGGAGTATTATGGGTGAAATTGAAGTGATAAAAAATTGATTGAAGACTAAATTGAAAATTTTATAATTTATGGGGTGATTATAGAATTTTGAAAAGTGGAAAGGCTAACTTGCAATTTTTACAAAAAGGGAAAATTATAAAACCAAGGGGAAAGGGCGCAAGCTATGCCAGCAGCCCCGTCCCAATCAGCTTTTCCTCCATTTTCCTTCAAATGGAGCTTTCTTTATCTAAAAATGACTTAAACTTCTCTTTAAATTTTCTTTGTCGTTTCTTAACCAAATCAAGCAAGTAAATACCGTAAATGGGACTATTTTTTGAGCTCTACAAGAACATGGAATTTATTTTTGGAAAGAAGCAAGGGATCAAGCTCAACGAGCAAGCAAAGATTGAGGTTTTGTAGAGAGAGAGAAAATGAATTTGTTTTAGACTAGACTACCAAGGTATGTTGTAGATCACTCTAAGAGCTTTCAATTGGCTCATTTGCATGTATATTTTGTTGGTTGTAGAAAAAGTTATGAATTTTTGAAGAAATGTGGCCATATTCGGATTCCTAGTAAGAGTTCAAGTTTAAATTCATGCTGTGTTAATCTTATGGTTGAGTTATAATGTCCATTATGGTTGTAAATTTCTATTAGTATGTTCAGAAGTGTAAAAATTTGCTTTAAAGGGGCAAAGTAATGGTGGAAACCACCGTATATGGTGTTTGATGGTCAACCGGCGTCGAACATGCTTACATTTTGCACCAGACTTCAACTAGAAAGAAAAGAGTCGGGTTCAAATAGAACCTGTGCCTGAGGTATGTAGAACCGATGCCAGTGTTCAAATAGAATATTAGTTGAACTTCAAAGTGTCAACAGGAGCCAGATAGAGCTAGGACTGGTGTTGGACCTACTATTGACTGTGTTGACTAGTGTTGACCAAGGATTGACTTTCCTGTTTGACTTAAATATGATCCTGGTCTAGCCTAGAGCTATTCCTAGATATGTTAAAAGCTTGTTTAGGCTATCTCGAGTTTGTATATGCATGTATTTGATTCGAAAGAGTTTTCTAATGAATTTTTATATGAATTAGGAGCATCGGTGAATGATTGCGGCAAGGCTCCACTATGCAGTTGAATTAGTTTTGGGAGTATATGATTCTTCCTTACTGTGAGTGGTTTAACCTCAATGTTTAGTGACATTGATGGTAAATTATTTTGTAATTGTTTTATGATTAAATGTTTATAAATGCTTTGAATGTTTTGGGGTACAATTATCCACTATAAAAACATTCACAAATGATTTATGTGGGCAGGATATATATATATATATATATGAGATATGAAATTTTTTATGATATTTTATATGTCAACCAGATCGTGCTGTGATAAAGGTCCATGCGTGGCCTATCCAACTAAGATATTTATTATTGGTCCGTGTGTGACCAACCCTTTGAGGGGCAATGCTAGCAATTTAGTAGCCTTTGGTCTGCGCCTCTTGTGATAGCATAGGTGAGTGCATATTAGTAGTTTGTGGGCTGTCCAAAGGGGAGGCACATGTGAATGAGCTCTTGATTAGGAGGCGCATAGGAAAACTCAGCAGAAGGTTTTGTAGTTACAAGAACAACAAATGGTAAAACATTGGGAGAGCGGGCAATTATATATATTTATATGTTATTATCGATGATTATGTGATGATTCCCAACAGTGCGAGTCCACGACAGATAGGACTCGATAAATATGTTATTATCGATGATTATGTGATGAGTGGTTTAACCTCGATTAAACCTAGGTTCTCGCTACTTAGGCTAATCCATGGATAGATTAATTGACTAGCCTGGATTTTCCCTTTCCTAGGCCAATCCGTGGATAGATGGGACATCATCCGTCGACGAATTGGTCACATTCTGTCTACCACGATGATTTTTGGCCACCATAACACTGTCAAATCCAAATTTTTACACTTCTAACTTCATCGTAAGCCTCCTAAGGCCCTTATACTCCATTTATTCCAACCACAACATGACACAATACTTAATCTAAGCTAACATCCACAATTTAAGCTAAAGTACCCATTTTTCTTCAAAATGGGAGATCTAAACATCTACCAAATTGCATGAAACTTAATTCATTTAAGAGCTAAAGAGGAGTAAATTAACATACCAAGATAGCTCAAACAATGGTTGCCTAGATTTCTCCAAATCTCTAAAAATGCTCCGAAACTCTTTTTGCAAATTTGAGCTAAATCCTTACTCTCTCCAAGAATAATCACCATCATTTTGTAGAGCTTGAAGAGCAGATGAATTTAAGCTATTTGTTTGTTTAGAACCATTGAGAATTGAGGGATAAATTGGAAGAAAAAGATTTAAAGCTTTAGGGAGGAAAAGAGGAAGGAAAGTGGCCAAAAATAAAAAAGAGGAAGGAAATAGAAAAGAAAGAAAAGAAGGAGAAAATGTCTTCTTCAAAGCACTATTCCCCCTTTTTATACTTTTTGGTTAAAAAGTCAAATCTGCCCTTCCTTAACTCCTCAAACTTAAATTTTGACATATGTTAATTACCCACGATCATATACTTAGAAAAATTTAATTGTACCTAAACACCCTAATAAATTTCATATTAGAAGCTTGGTACAATATTATACTACGGTTGGAGTCCACAAAATCAATCTCATGCCCGTTCCGTTATGGTTGCCACTAACGAATTTCCCTATGTGTCCTTCCAAAATAGGGTTCCTGGATCTGTGCCGCTCGGTAGGTTGCCCATGAAATCCACTCATCTTGGACTAGTATGCTCCTTCTCGATCCACTCATTCCTAAATAGAGCATCGAGCCTTGTCCTCTAAAGGACCATCCTGAAGGGACCAATCATCTCACAGTAACAATAATAATATAATGAAATCAATTTATAAATCATTTAATCCCAGCCATCAAAACAATGTCATAAATCATATTGTGTGATGCTGGACTATCCATGCCTGAAAACATTTATAAAACATTTATTAAAACAATCTAGAAACCGGTTTACCTCAGTGGTCAACCACTATAACCAACCCATTCACAAGTTAGGGAAATTCATACACTCCCAAAATAAATCCCTAAAGTCTAACTCAGGTGATCACTCGTCCGCACTCAATCTCGTACCTAAACAAACAATCAGAGAATCTGATTTAATTAGATTAAACATTCAAATACGAATGTCTAAACATGCTTAATTTAGGGCTTCTTCTAAGGTCTCAGGATTAAATTGGAAATGTCAGGGTTTGAAGCAAGTCAAACTTGGGCCAAAATTGACAAGCATTGACTTTCTGGTCAATGCCCAACTTGGTTGCCAGGTGGGGGGTTAAGTCATCAGTGTGGCCCATAGCAAGACCTTCATTTTGGATGCTAATGGTCGGTGGCCAGGTCACTAGTAGTAAAACCAACTAAAAAATGGCTTCTTTGGTTCCATCTTCAATCCCAACTCATTTCTCGACAATCATGCATCAAAATTTAACACAATAACCCTTAACCAATCCGAAACAAACCCATTAACTCAAATCACACCAACATTAACTACCTCTCTCTAAAGATCAAATCTAAATTTCTAAGTTTCTAACCCAAATTTTAAACTAATCTAACTTCACTTAGGATTAACCAATTGGATTGGCTGAATATGCGAAATCAAGCTCATGAGAAGGCAAATTGCATACCTTAAAACCAAAAGGCAATTCAATGGCACAATCTCTTTAACTCTTTAAGAGAAAATTTCAGCCTCCTTTAGTCCAATCCTTTGTTTTTAATTGTTTTCTTTTGATTTTAAAGACTATAATTTGTTTAGACAATGCTAAAGATCAATTTAAAGAGGAGAAGGAGGAGGAGGAGGAGGAGGAGGAGGAGGAGGAGGAGGAGGAGGAGGAGGAGAAGAAGAAGAAGAAGAAGAAGAAGAAGAAGAAGAAGAAAAGAGTGAATAGTGAAGGGAAGAGGGTGGCCTAGTATCCTAATACACTGATGACCGGTGTGCCTCAAGTGAGTAAATCCCATTTCACTTATATTTTCCTCTCTTTGAACTTCCCCTGCACAAATTGGCTTAAAGGAAATTTAGCTAAGCTAAAAGAGGTTTAAACATATTCTATAAGGGTTTAACTCCCATTATATACTTGGAAAAATAATATATTAAAATGCTATTCACGTACGGACTAGGTCCAGGCATGTCGACTCTTACATTGTTTCCAAATCATATCACTAAATTGGTTGGGCTCACCATCTGTGGTTTAATGTTTTTTTATGCATTTAAGGGTCATTAAGGAGTAGGTAGACTATAGTTTATGCAGACTCAGCCATAGTAAGTGAATTCCTTTCCTACTGTCCGGTGATCCATTTGTAATTTCCTCTTCTATTGTGTTTTGATTTTTATATCCTCTTCTGCACACTGTGAACTATTCGGTGTTTTGATATTTCATATGAAGAACTTTCAAATTATTGTTATTACAGTATTTTGAATAATATTACATATGAATAGTATTTGAATAATATTTGGTTTTGTTTTGGCTTTGTAATATCAATAAATGCCTTGTACTATTTTCAATGTGTGGCCGATTGGCATGTACTTTAAGATAGTGTAATGGATGTCTCGTGCTCGAGCCTGTAGGTCGGGACATGACAAATTTAGGCTGAATGGACTTGTCTTGCCAATGTGAGGTTTTTGGACCTATTGTTTGAACTATAACAATGTTAAACTTATTGGATATAAATAGGTCTTTGTTCAAAAACAAAATGATAAAAACAAGGTCATAAGGTATGAAGCTCAAACTGCTATTCTCCAGAAGCCTGAAAAGGCTCATTTTCCCATTTTCACTTATCATTTACTAATGACTTTGCATTTGTCTTTTAAAAAACAAATGGAAAAAAGGAAACCCATCACCTAAAATTAGAATTACATGAATAATTAACCGTAAATTGGAAATCTTAAGAATTTAATCTAATTAACCCTATACCCTAAATTAGAAGACATAATTAATCTAATTTAAGGTTTTGAAATAGGTTAGTGACCTAACCAAATACTATAAATCAAAACTCTATTGAGAGATAAAAGAGAGGACATACATAGATTCATTTCGGGGTAGGGTTAAGAGAATGACAAAGAAGCAAGGCTCAGGTTTGATGGGTTTGAGAAGTTAGGGCTTTATCAAGGGAGCACTCGGGTTTTGGTTTTTATAGTCTAGTTTGTTGGTCCTTAGATTAGTGCTAGAGGGGGAAGGGGGTGAATAGCACTTAAGACTTCTTTCCTTAATGAAGCAACTACTATTGGAACTTTGGAGTTGAGGTGGGTAAAGTTTGGGGATTATTTTGGATAGTAGGTCGAGTTCTTTGCAAAGCTAAGAGAGAAGAAGAATTAGCACTTCTATTTATAGTGGTTCGGTGCCCCTTACCTACATCCACTACCTTGATCTTTCCAATCAAGGATTTTCAACTTCCTCTTTACTAGGAAATTAGAATTCTAGCTTCTACTAAGCTTTTACAAATAGAGCTCTTCCCAAGCTCAATTACAAATTAACTAAGGACCTCCTTATTGATGCAACCCCTTAGAATGAATCCCTCACCTCAAAGAATACAAAAAAATCAGAAATTGTGTACAAAGAGTGATCTCTAACAAGACCTAAGAGGTACATAACTTTTAAGTACAAAGAAATTTCTCTCACAAAGTGTGAAAGTGTAAGAACAATGAGAGAAAATCAAAACAAGAATATACAATATGAGTGTAGTAAATGCTCTTCAATTCTATTCTTTTCCTTCTTTTTCTTCAGTATTTAAGACCTTTTTAAATAGCTAGAGAGTTAATTTTGTCCGTTGCGGCATTTAATGAAGAGAGAGACAAATTTGTAGCTTTGAAAAAACTAGCCGTTATACTGTTCTGACACCATTGAATCAGTTGTTCTGCCTTTTAAAGTTCTTGTTTCTTCTGTTGAATTGATTCACTTATTTCCTCAATTGGTTCAATTTCTTCAGCTATCTTTTCTTTATGGAGTTTAATCGATTGAGCATAAGATTAAATTGATTCAATCCTTCTGGCTTCAGACTTTCTAGTCTTCATTAGTTCTTCCTCAATTTTTTGAGCTCTACTATGAATTGATTACAAATCTTTGAGTTCCAACTTTTTCTTCTTTCCATCATTTATTCAATCGGTTGAGTTTATATCTGATATCTCGGGTTGGCTTGTTTTGCTTCCTTTTAGCTTGGTTCAATCGATTAGGGCAGAACCTTAATCAGTTCAACCTTCAACACTTAGCATTTTTCTATTTCAAATCTAAGGCCCTGCACACTTAACTTAGATATATCAAATACCTTTAATTGGGTTGTTTTCTACTCATAAAAAACACATGGAGTTCAACAATCTCCCCCTTTTTAAGGATGATAAAACATCCCTTTAAATTGAAAACTTAAAGAGATTATCTAAGTTAGAGAAAGTGCATATGCTAAGCTTAAGCAAAAGCTCCCCTTGAATATATGCTCTTTTCAATCTACACTTTGTATATTCAAACATACATACATGTATTTTAAAGATAATCAATTTGTATCTACATGTAGTCTGCACAATCAAAATATAAAATTTGAACAAATCATCAAATATATATAACTTCCAGTATTTTCAATGCAAGGTTCCAAACTCCACAAACTATTCATAAATGATTCTTTAAACAAGTAAACTAAAGTAAAAGTACTATTTTTGGAATAACATAAGCTCCCTCTAAGTTTGTGCAATCTATCTTTCCCCCTTTTTGACATCATAAAAAGATAATAAAAGTTTCATCAAAAGCATCAATGTTGTGATTTTGGTTTTCCTTTGGTATTGGAGAGTAGGAATGGATGCTTTAGGTGGTAAGTGGGGTTTAGGCTCAGATGGGATAGGCTCGACTGGAGTGGTGAGGGTGGAGATGATGGTCTCTATAGTCTGAGTGGCTGCTGCCATTTCGTCTTTTGCCACTTGCTCGCTCAGATTCCTTTCTTCTTGATCATTCTCTTACTCTTGCCCTTGCTATTCCGAGTTAGCGCCTTACTCATCCTTATGATCTAAGTCACCAATATCAAAATATTGATCCCCCGATTGACAACTGAGCACTTTAGCTTGGTTCTCAAGACTCACCAATCTGTTAATAACATTGCTCGAAGTTGGTCACTCTAGCTCCAATCTAAGCATAGCTGATAAAATCTGACCAATTTGATCATCTTGTGGATTTTCTTGAGTTTACTCTTATGCTTCCTCTTGTTGAGCTTCATCTTCTTCTGTTTGCTCATTCTCAAGATCTCTAAGGATGTCTTGGTGGTTTTCATCATTTGCTCTATCCAAGTGTTGACATCCAACATATAGTGCATTTTCTGAAGACTGGAGAAGTTGAAAGGAATATGAGTGCTTAGCTTCAGATAAGCTTGATACCTCTAAACCAAAATTCCTTTCTTTTTCAGTAACTTGGTGATGATGTTTCCGTAAGCTAGCTTGGCTTTCTTGGTCCATGCTATTCCTTTCATTATTTCAATAAGAACCGAGCCATGTTTACTTCCCTACCATCAATGGCCGAAAACATTAACCAAGAGTTACAGTACTGAGGCTACCAAACCTCCCATAAAGAGTGGTGCAAATAAAGACATGTAGCAACCTAAGCTCCAAAAAAGAATGAATTCTTGAGACCAAAACTTTCATCTAGACCCATGATTTCTTTCCAAGGTAGTCCACAAGTAAACTCAGACGGTCTAGAGTAAGTACTATTCTCAAATTCAGTTTTTAGCAAATTACCAAGGTTCTTAGGAGTTATCAAAATCTCCCTACCACAGACAAAAGCATGAATGCCCTCAGTGCTGATCTCTATACCTTCGCCTAATTTTTCTTGGTTCTTCGGAATACTTGAGTAAAATTCCCTAACCGTCAATTCACTATATTCTTTATCCTAAAAATTACTCAATCTAAACCATTTAGAATCCATAAATAGTTTCCTAAGACTATCATGGAAGGTGTAGTTTTCAAACTCTTTCCAATCTATTTCTCTACCATAGATAACTTCCTTTGTAGACATAATCTCATCAAATTTCTTTTTGTGAATGGAATTTCTAAAGTATCTAATGAGATTACCTCATTCTTGAATTTGAACTCCACCACTCGAAGAATTTCCGCTTGCAACTCCCTTTCCTTTGCTCAATCTCTTTCCCACATGCTTCACTTTCTTGCTTAGACCCTCTCCTTGTTGTTGAATTGATCTCTTAGGTGCCATCTGTGAGGTTTAAGGTTTTGAGAATTAGGAATTTGTTGATTTTGGGATGCAAAGTACTGATTTTGTGAAAGATAAAGTTTCTTGATGAGTTTTTGTGAGGAAAATTGCAAAATTTTGAAAATGAATCGATTCACAATGATTTTGAACATGTGGGACCGTCGGGTTATATATAGGCCTGATTATTTCAATCGGTTGAGTGAAGCACTCAATTGATTAAACAGGTTTTGCCTTTTGCTTCCAGATCTTGTCCAATCGGTTTAGTCGAAGATTGAATCGATTGAATCTCTATATAAAAATTATCATTTAAAACCCTTTTCAAAATGAATCGATTGAATCTTTTAAGAATCGATTAAATTTTAACAAAACTTGATTTTTCAAATCATTAGGATTTCTAGAATCGGTTCAGTTAAACTTTCAACCGATTCAAAATGTTTAAATCTCAAAAGTCATTTTTCTAGAAAAATTGTATCGATTCAATGCAAGAGTAAATTGATTGAACTTAGAAAAACTTCAAAATTGGTTTTTTTTTAAGTTATGAAAAACTGATTGAGCTAAATACTCAATCAATTCAATATATTGAAGAATCAATTTTAAAGTGTAGAACTTGAATTTTTAATAAATGAAGTTCATATATTTAGGGCTAAAAGGTCAAATCGAGGCCTTAACTTTCCGGAAAATCTCAATTTGGTACCCAACCTTTCAATTTTGTCAAATAAGGGTCTAACGTTATCGAATTGGGTCAAATAAAGGCTTTCAGTTAATTTTAACTGGAGGTGCGTTACACTCCCGATGGCAAGCGCGTGAGATACTAGGATTAGGACACGTGTCTTATATTTTTTACAGAATTAATCTGAACCGTTGCTTCTGGAAAGCTCATTAAAGCCAAGGCCTTTTACAGGCTACCTCCGGCCTCCACCGCAGCTAAGAAGCCAGCTGCCGCCAAGCCTAAAGTCTCCACTACTGCAAAACCCAAGCCGAAGACAACCAGAGCAGCTGCCAAACTAAAAGCGAAGGCCAAAGTTACAACACCTGCGAAGCCAAAAGCAAAAACTGCGGCAAAACCGAAGGCTACTCCAAAGGCTAAAGCTCAACCTGCTGCTAAACCAGCTAAGCCGACAGCAAAGGCAACTAAAACAAAACCTAAACTTGTTGACAAGCCAGCTAAAGCTCAAGCTCAACCTGTTGCCAAGCTAGCTAAGGTAGCAAAGCCGAAAAAAAAGAGTGCGCCCGTGAAGAAAGTAATGACTCCAGCAAAGAGAAGGCAGGAGCAGTGACGAAGAGTACACCCGTGAAGAAATTATTGGCAAAGAGGAAGGCAGCAGCGGTGATCGCGAAATCTCCAGCCAAGAAATCGGCGGCAAAGAAAGTGAGGAAATGAGGAAAATTTGTGTCTATTGGTGATTGTTTGAATTCAGTAAACATTTTCGAGTAACCCAAAAAAATATTACAGGTCTCACCCAGCCGTTATATTTAACGGCACGTCACCAGCACCGCCCAAAAAAATTCACTGAAGAGCCTTATTTGAGCCAACTCGATAACATTTGACCCCTATTTGACAAAATTGAAAGATTTGGTACTAAATTGAGATTTTCCAGAAAGGTAAGGCCTTGATTTGACCTTTTAACCTATATTTAGACAAAGTCAAGTTTTATGCAATCAAAGTACATAAAAACAAACAAAGAGCAAATCAAACATGTATTTCCATACAGTTAATCACAATCTAAGTTCATGTATATTAATCATACCAAATTCTCTCCTAATTTTGTAAAATTGATCCTCATTCAAGGGTTTGGTGAATATATCAGTTAATTGGTGCAAGGTGCCCACAAATTCTACCTTAATATCTCCTTTAAGTACGTGATCTTTAATGGAGTGATGTCTAATCTCGATGTGCTTAGTCCTAGAGTGCTGAATTGGGTTCTTGGAGATATTTATGGCAGTTGTATTGCCACAGAGAATAAGAACTTGCACTATTGAAATGCCATAATCACTAAGTTGTTGCCTAATCCATAAAATTTGTGCACAGCAACCACCTAAAGATATATATTCAGCTTCAGTAGTAGAGAGTGCTATAGAGTTTTGTTTCTTGCTAGAACAAGACACAAGTATATTTCCTAGAAACTGACAAGTACCACTGGTGCTTTTCCTATCTACTTTACTACCAGTAAAATTAGAATCAGAATAGCCTAAAAGATCAAAAGAACTACCTCTAGGATACCATAGACCTAGGTTTTGTCAAAAGGTATCTAAAGATTCTCTTAACAGCAGCTAAGTGTGATTCTTTAGGACATGCTTGAAATCTAGCACATAGGCATACACTTAGCATAATATCAGGTCTACTAGCAGTGAATAAAGAAGCGATCCGATCATACCTCTATAGAGCTTTTGATCAACCTTTTTACCTTTCTTATCTTTATCAAGCTTCGTTGAGGCACTCATGGGGTTCCAATTCCCTTCATGTCCATCATTCCAAATCTCTTTAGCATATCCTTTGTGTACTTGGCTTGGTTGATGAAAATGCCATCCTCACTTTGCTTTATTTGTAGACCAAGGAAGAAGTTCAACTCTCCCATCATGCTCATTTCAAAATCTCCCTACATTTCTTTAGGAAAATACTCACACAATTTTTCATTAGTAGCACCAAATATAATGACATCAACATATATTTGTACGATGAGAATATCATTTTTGCTTCTTTTTGTAAAAAGAGTGGTATCTACACTTCTTTTTTTAAAATCCTTTTCAATTAAAAACTTTGAAAGCCTTTCATACCAAGCTTTAGGAGCTTGTTTTAACCCATATAAAGCTTTTTGCAACTTGTAAACATGATTGGGCTTATCATGAATTTCAAAACCAAGAGGTTGTTCAACATAAACCTCTTCTTGAATAAATCTATTTAAAAAGGCACTTTTCGCATTCATTTGAAAAAGTTTGAAATTCACGTAACATACATATGCAAGTAATAACCTAATAGCGTCTAATCTAGCTACCGAAGCAAAAGTTTCATTGAAATCAACACCTTCCTCTTGATTGTATCCTTTGGAAACAAGTCTTGCTTTGTTTCTTACCACATTTCCTAACTCATCCATTTTGTTTCTGAATACCCATTTTGTGCCTATAATTGGATGGGTAGTTGGCCTAGGAACCAAGGTCCAAACCTTGCTTCTTTCAAATTGGCCTAGCTCCTCTTGCATGGCAATCATCCAACTTTCTTGTTTCTCTGCTTCCTCAAAGGTTTTAGGCTCCATTTGTGAGATGAATGCGACATGTTCACAAGTCTCCATAAGTTGTCTTCTAGTTTTCAACTTTTCGGAGGGATCACCGAGTATTTGTTTCTTTGGATGACTCTTGACATACTTCCATGCTCTAGGTAGATCTTCATGAAGTTCTTCTCTTCTTTAGAGATCTTCAAGAGGTGGTTCAACTTCACTTCTTTTCAAGGTAGCAGAATCATTGGGTGGCTCTTCATGGATCTTTATTTTCTTCATTTTTTAGTCTAATTCTCCTACATCATCATCATCAACATGCACTACCTTTCTCGGTCCATTGTTAGACTAAAAAAAATCACATGAATAGACTCTTCTACAACTAATGTTTTCTTATTAAAGACCCTATATGCTTTAGAGTTTAAAGAGTAACCAAGAAAAATGGCTTCATCACTTTTAGCACCAAATTTGCCCATGGCGTGTTTTCCATTGTTTAAAACAAAACATTTGCAATCAAAGCTCCTTAAATAAGAAATATTTGGTTCTTCCCTTTGTAAAGCTCATATGGAGTTTTTAAAATCTTTGGCCTAATGGAAACCCTATTAAGAATATAACAAGCTGTGTTTGTGGCTTCCTCTCAAAAATACTTTGGCAAGTTGTTTTCGCAAAGCATTGTTCTTGCCATTTCTTTTAAAGTCCTATTTTTCCTTTGAACTACTCCGTTTTGCTGGGGAGTTCTTGGAGCAGAAAAGTTATGTTGAAAACCATTTTTATTGCAAAATTCTTCAAAATCTTTGTTTTGAAACTCACCATCATGATCTCTTCTAATGCTAACGGTGCTAAGCTCTTTTTCTTTTTGAACCCATTTACAATGCTTCATGAATACATGCAATGCTTCATCTTTAGAGGACAAAAAATATACCCAAGTAAACCTAGAATAGCCATAAACTATTACAAAGCCATAGGATTTTCCTCCTAAACTTGTCACATTTATTGGTCCAAACAAATCCATATATAATAGTTCTAATGGTCTAGAAGTGGAAATCTCAAATTTTGATTTAAAAGAACTTTTGGTTTGTTTTCCAAATTGACATGCTTCACAAAAATGGTCATTTTTGAAATCAAGTTTTGGAAGTCCAATGACCAAGTCTTTTCTCAAAAGTTTTGAAATAGTGTTCATACTTGCATGCCCTAACCTTCTATGCCATAATCAACTATCACACATTTCTTTTGCCGCAAAACAGGTTTCATTTACGCAATCATCAAGATCATCAAGATAAATTACATAAATGTTTTCAAAATGTTTTCCAACAAAAAATGGCCTTGTTAGTATTAATGTAAATTACATAGCATACTTGAGAGTCAAAGCATACTCTATATCCTCTATCACATAATTGACTAATACTCAACTAGTTATACTTAAGACCCGTAACAAATAAGACATACTTGATATAGCTAGTAGATGTGTTGCCTATGGTTCCAATTCCTTGGATGGTACCTTTGGAGTTGTCACCAAAAGAAACACTTCCTTTCTTTCTTCCATCAAGCTTTTAAAATAAAGCTTTATTTCTAGTTATGTGCTTTGAGCAACCACCATCAAGGATCCATGGTTGCCTCTCTTTTGGTTGAGCCTTTAAATATGTTTCTTTATGCTCATGCTCAACCTACAGAACAACTTTTCAATTTTTGTCCTTAGGTACCCATACCTCGATGGGTCCTTGGGGGTTAGTTAGCACATGAGAGCCTTTGGGCACCCAAACCATTTTGGTTTTAGGGAGGGACTTCTCATTCATATAACAATTGTAAGAAACATGTTCTCTCTTGCCACAAGCATAACAATGAAGATTAGATGCATGTCTTTTCTTTCTAGTTGATGCATTCTTGCTAGATTCACATGCAATATGTTCAATTTTCTTTTCTTTTTTCATTTTTATATCTTAAACTAACCATGATGATCAAATCATTAATAGTCTTTTGCAAACTTGAGTTTTGAGCCTCATAGTCATGCATCAAAGCATCATAATTAGTTTTAACATGTTCTAACTTAACTTGCAAGAGATTTCTATGTTCAAATACATCATGGAAATCAAGTTTGATCTTATCAAGTTCATTACTTAATGAGTTTGCATTTCTTTTTAAGACTTTGTATTTCAATGCAAGCTTTTCAGGCTCATCACATAGGCTTTCATACTTCTCATTCATATCATCATTATCATACTCATCATCATACTATTAGGAAGATTAGAGATTACCTCCATGGTGTCTTCTTTAGCTATTAAGCAAAGGTTAGCTTTCTCATCATTTTCGTTGTTGTCACTATCTGAAGTGGAGCAATCACCATCGGACCATGTAGTAGCCACCATTGCTCTCTTTTGCTTCTTGTATTTCTTGAATTGACCTTCTTTGAGTAAAGGGCAATCCGTTTTGAAGTGGCCGTGCTTTTTTACATTGAAAGCACACTAACTTGTCGCCCTTGTTGGCCTCATTCTTTTATTTTTTCCAAGAAGTTCCCTGATCATTCTTAAAGAACCTTCTCCCTTGCCTCTTGCCTCTTTGACCCATTAATCTTTTGAACCTCCTAGCAAGTATAGCAAGCTCTTCATCTTTATCTTCACTACTACCACAATCAAGCTCTTTTTCAAGAGCACTCACTCTCAATGCCAAGTTCCTTTTCTTCTTTTTGGCATCCTTTTTCTCTTCTTCTTCATCTTCCTTCATCTCTTACTCATAAGTGAGAAGAGAATCACAAAGGTTGTCCAATGAGATGGTTTTAAGATCCTTTGCTTCTCTGATGGTAGTCACTTTGGGCTTCCAAGCTTTAGGCAAGCTCCTAAGTAACCTTTTCAAAAGATCATGCTCCGGAGTCTCATTTCCAAAATGCTTCAATTGATGACACACCCGAACCTAGCATGACCTTTTCGTACGAACAGAATAGTGCAAGATGACGTAATAGCTAAACAATATGTCGGTCTGGCCATGTCAAGTCAGAAGAGAATATAAGCTTAAGGTAAGCCGAAGTTAGAAGATGAGATTGGTGACCATGCATGGAAACATTAAAGTGGACTTCTTTAAGTCCATAGCCGATGGATTGGACGCCCATTGGTGAATTGGTCAGTGGATCGGGCCAATGATCGAAATTATGAGACGTTTCAAAGAGAAGAGAAAGTCTAGCCTGGGGCCCGAGTAGACCCGGTGTCGGGCTCCCCTATAGATAAGGGGAGGCCGAGCCTCTCCCCCTCATTTTCTCTCTTTCTCTCTTCTCTCCTTTCTTTTTTCTCTCAACTGCTCTTTTGGAGCAATTTTGGAATTTTGGCCGATCCGGACAAACCGACCGCAGAATCAAGGCGAGTTCTTGGTAAGTTATTCCTAACTCCTTGATCTACATTTTTCTAAGTTTGCACGCATCTCCATGCATTGGTCTAGGAGAGATCCAAGCTCAAAGTTAGGTTTATCTTTTAGTTAGATTTTAAGTTTAGATTTGAGATCTAGAAACTTTGAGCTTGTGATTCTCGTTTCTGCTCCGGTAAACGCGTCGTGGGAAGTGAGAGGAACCTCTATCTCGAATTTCATGACGATCGGTGGACCGAGGGGCTCCGAAACTGAGGAAAAGCCTACGATCCCGAGGCTGGTGTGCGGCTCCTGCGCGGGAGCCGAGTCTCTCCCACTTGGGACTTGGGCCAGTCCTGCGCGGGATCTGGCCATTTTGGCCCAACCGCTCGGGTTGGCCATTTTGGGCCCAATCTAAGGGAATGGGCCTTCCGGCCCAAATTTCAGGCCAGGCCTGACCCAGCCACGTGGAGGCCTGCCTGGCCCAGATCCGAGCCGGGCTGGGCCCGTGTAGGGCCCACTAGTCCCCCGGAGCATTTTTGTAATTTTTCTCCAAGGTTCAATTTTTACCTCGGAACCTCCTGGACACTTTTCTGGGCCCCGAATCACATCCAAGCCCAATCTTAGGTCATGTTAGAGCCTCATAGGTGCATTCATAAATTTGGTTATGAATGCTAATTTATATTTCTGTGTATTAGGGCTCCGATTGAATCGAATACGGCGATGCTTCGGAGGTTGAGCTACATGGAGCGCTTGGGAGTATACGATTGTCCCAATATTGTAAGTGGCCTAGATTTCTTTGTTTAGCCACTGGGCACAAAGGTTTTAAAAGAAAAATGATTTTTAAAAGCATAAATGTTTTCAAAAGGTTTTGAGATACGGGAAATCCACACACACACACTTGTTTGTGATATACCCACACAGTGAGTGAGATGTTTTAAAAAGAAATATAAAGACATATGTGTGTATGTTTATATATTTTAAAAATGTATGTTTTATTCGTATACATATATAATTATGAAATAATAATATTATTATGAGTTTTAAGGGTACGATACCCTTGTGAGATGAGTGTTTGAGAGGGATACTCCTCGGGCTCCAATTACGGGAGCGTGGACGAGTTGGAGAAAGCATGCTAGATTCTCAGCCATGGACCGCCTATTGAGGGGCACGGTGAGACGAGACCTGGTTAGGAGAGCCACGTAGGGAAGCTCGCCAGGCTACAATTCGCTATGTTCCACCACAGCGAGGCACCACCTGGGGAAAGGGCTAGAGAAAGAGAAAAGATTAAATGTTTAGAAAGAAAACAGATAGCCCTCGGTGCAGTGAGGCATGAGACGACCAACGGGTCGAGCCTCCAGTATAAAAGAGGTGTCAGCCCATTTGAGATATATATATATTTATTTAAGAGTTTTAAAAGAGGGTTCTCAACAGGAGAACCAGAAAAGAGTTTTCAAAAGAAAAATTTTTATTTTATTATTATTTTATTTTATTTTAGATTTCCCTTATTTGCTCTAACCCAGATGGAGATTCTTAGAACCTCTGTCACTCACCTGTATCCAATGTGGATGGATGCAGATCCGCGTACGAGGCCATCAAATAGCATGGAGGCTCATTAGGAGGCGTCGGTGGCTTAGGCTTAGTAGTTTTCCGCTGCATAGGTATTCTTTTTAAATTAATCCACTGGTGCACTATTTAAGTTTTATTATTTCATTAAATGATTTTTAATTAAAGTTTTAAAGGTTTTGCAGTGATGGTATCCATTTCAATGCCTTGCGGTGCTTCTGGTATGTGACTGGTCGGCACGTACTTTGAGGCAGCGCGGCGGTTGCCACGTGGCCAACTCGGGCGGGTTGGGGCGTGACAATTGATTTGCAATGCCATTGAATCTATCAAACATTACCGTGATGCTCTTCTCCAGTTGCATCTTGAACATCTCATAGTTATGGATGAAAAGTGTGATTTTTGACTCCTTTACTTGAGAAGTACCCTCATGAGTAACTTTCAACTTCTCCCAAATTTCCTTGGCACTTTAACATGTGGACACTCTATTGAATTCGGTAGCATTAAGTCCACAATGTAGAGTGTTGATTGCCTTGTAGTTGATTTGCACATTCTTTATCTCGGCTTTACTCCATTCTCTTTTTGCCTTTGGCACTCTAATGCCATCTACCTCCTTCATTGGCATATATGGACCTTCCTCAATAACATCCCACATTTCACTTCTATTTGTGGTACCAATTGTTGGTCCCGTAGATTAGTGCTAAAGGGGGGTAAATAGCACTTAAGACTTCTTTCCTTGATGGAGAAGGTACTATTGGAACTTTGGAGTTAAGATGGGTAAAATCTGGGGATTGCTTTGGATAGTAGGTTGATTTCTTTGCAAAGCTAAGAGAGTAAAGAAGAATTAACACTTCTATTTATAGTGGTTCGGTGCTCCTGACCTACATCCACTACCTTAATCTTCCCAATCAAGGATTTTCAAATTCCTTTTCACCAGGACAGTAAAATTCTAGCTTCCATAAGCTTTTACAAAGAAAGCTCTTCCCACGCTCAATTACAAATCAATCAAGGACCTCCTTATTGATGCAACCCTTTAGAGTGAATTCCTCGCCTTTAAGAATACAAGAATCAGAAATTATGTACAAAAAGTGATCTCTAACTAGACCTAAGATGTACAAGACTTTTAAGCACAAAGAAATTTCTCTCACAAAGTGTGAAAGTGTAAGAACAATGAGAGAAAACCAAAACAAGAATATACAAGATGAGTGTAGTAAATGCTCTTCAATTCTCCCCTTTTCCTTCTTTTTCTTCAGCATTTAAGACCACTTTAAATAGCTAGAGAGTTAATTTTGTCCATTGGAGTATTTAATGAAGAGAAAGGCAAATTTGCAGCTTTGTAAAAAACTAGCCATTATACTATTTTGACACCATTGAATCGGTTGAGGCCAAGGTTGAATCGGCTCAATCTTTCTGATTATGCCTTTTGAAGGTCTTGTTTCTTCTGTTGAATCGATTCACTTATCTCCTCAATCGGTTCAATTTCTTTAGCTACCTTTTCTTCAGGGAGTTGAATCAATTGAGCATAAAACTCAATCGATTCAATCCTTCTGGCTTCAAACTTAATTAGTTCTTTCTCAATTGGTTGAGCTCCACTGTGAATCGGTTGAAAATCTTTGACTTCCAGCTTACTCTTCTTTCCATCATTTACTCAATCGGTTGAGTTTATCTCTGAATCGGTTCAATATCTTGGGTTGGCTTGTTTTGCTTCCTTTCAGCCTAGTTCAATCGATTGGGGCAGAACCTCAATCGGTTCAACCTTCAACACTTAGCATTTTTCTATTTCGAATCTAAGGCCCTGTACACTTAACGTAAATATATCAAATACCTTTAATTGGGTTGTTTTGTACTCATCAAAAACACATGGAGTTTAACATGGTTTTGCCAAAAAGTTAGTAACATTTGGAGTTAGAGTGGATGCTAGAAGGGGGCGGTCGGAAGTTGTTTGAAGAGAAAGGTAGAACATGAAGGTATGGCGCAGTTGAGATGAGGGTTTGTAACCTTTAGAGAAAGAAAATTTTTTCAATTTGTATTAAAAAATGATTGTGCCAAATACCATGTTAATTGACGTGAGATTTAATGCGGAAATACTTAAAAAATGACAATCGGCAAAATTAACATTGAAATAACAATTGACACAGGAAAACCAAAAATTGTGCCAAACGCAGTTTCGATTTTTGTTTTTTTATTTTAGAAAATTTTGAAGTATTTTATACTAACTTTTAGATAGATATAACCATTTTTCACAATAATTGAGCTGAACATATCTAAATAAATAAATGTTGCTTTTTATGTTTACTAGCAATTTTTCCCACACTTCATGCGGGCATTTATATTGTAATGCTTGGTAATTAAGTTCAGCTAATATTATATACAAATTGAAAATATCAATTAACTAATAAATTAAAATATACTTATCTATAATCTATAATCTATAATCTATATAAAAGTACGAATAGTGTAAAACTTTTGAATAGCCTAAAATACCTTTTTTTTCTAAATATTTCAGAATTACCATTGATATTATTTATTTAAATTGAAACTCTTTATTTAACTTTTATTAAATATTTTTATATATTTATTAAAGGATGTTAGTAATTGAATAATTTTATTTTCATCATAATTAAATTACTACTATATTATATTCAAGATAAAATACTTTTTTAAAAATATTTCAGAATTGTCATTGATATTGTTTATTTAAATTGAAATTCTTTATTTATCTTTTACTAAATATTTTTTACATATTTATTAAATGATATTAGTAATTAACTCATTTTATTTTCAGCATAATTCAGTAATTAAATTACTACTATATTATATTGAATAAAATAGTTTAATTATTATTCAATTTTATGTAGTTTAATTTGAAGTTTACTAATTTATAGTTTAATTATTATTCATTTTAATGTAGTTTATTTTTCTAAACTTATTATTATTTTTATTTTTTATTATTAATAACATATTGTATCATGTGTAACGCACTATATAAAAGTACGAATGATATAGAACTTTCAAATAATCTAAAATACCCTTTTTTTCTAAATATTTTAGAGTTTCCATTGATATTGTTAATTTAAATTGAAACTCTTTATTTATTTTTTACTAAATATTTCTTTATATATTTATTAAATGATGTTACTAATTAACTAATTTTATTTTCATCATAAGTAAATTACTACTATATTATATTGAAGAAAATGGTTTAATTATTATTTAATTTTATGTACTTTAAGTTGAAGGTTATTAATTTATAGTTTAATTATTATTTATTTTAGTACGAATGATGTAAAACTTTTGAATCGTCTAAAGTACTCCTTTTTTTCTAAATATTTTAGAATTGCCATTGATATTATTAATTTAAATTGAAACTCTTTATTTATTTTTTACTAAATATTTCTTTATGTATTTATTAAATGAAGTTAGTAATTAACTAATTTTATTTTCTTCATAATTAAATTACTGCTATATTATATTGAAGAAAATAATTTAATTATTATTTAATTTGATATACTTTAAGTTGAAGTTTTTTAACTTATAGTTTAATTATTATTCACTTTAATGTAGTTTATTTTTTAAAATTTATTTTTTTATTTGTTGTTATTATTAATAACATATTGTATCACGTGCAACGCACGTGACAGTGAGTGGCTAGTATATATAAAAGTACGAATGGTGTAAAAGTTTTGAATCACCTAAAATATACTTTTTTTTTCTAAATATTTTAGAGTTACCATTGATATTATTGATTTAAATCAAAACACTTTATTTATCTTTTACTAAATATTTTTTATATATTTATTAAATGATGTTAGTAGCTAACTAATTTTATTTTCGTCATAATTAAATTACTACTATATTATATTAAAGAAAATAGTTTAATTATTATTCAATTTTATGTAGTTTAATTTGAAGTTTACTAATTTATAGCTTAATTATTTTCCATTTTAATGTAGTTTATTTTTCTACATTTATTATTATTTTTTATTTTTTGTTATTATTAATAACATATTGTATCACGTGCAACACACATGACAATGAATAACTAATGTATAATATATATAAAATTACGAATGATGTAAAATTTTTGGATCGCCTAAAATACCATTTTTTTCTAAATATTTCAGAATTGTCATTGATATTGTTGATTTAAATTGAAACTCTTTATTTATCTTTTATTAAATATTTTTTATATATTTATTAAATGATGTTATAACTAATTTTATTTTCATCATAATTAAATTACTATTATATTATATTGAAGAAAATAGTTTAATTATTATTCAATTTTATATAGTTTAATTTGAAGTTTACTAATCTATAATTTCATTATTATTCACTTTCATGTAGTTTATTTTTTTACATTTATTATTATTTTTAAATTTTTTGTTATTATTAAGAACGTTTTTGAATTGCCTAAAATACCATTTTTTTCTAAATATTTCAGAATTGCCATTGATATTGTTGATTTAAATTGAAACTTTTTATTTATCTTTTACTAAATATTTTTATATATTTATTAAATGATGTTAGTAATTAACCAATTTTATTTTCATCATAATTAAATTACTACTATATTATATTGAAGAAAATAGCTTAATTATTATTTAATTTTATGTAGTTTAATTTGAAGTTTATTAATCTATAGTTTAATTATTATTCACTTTAATGTACCATTTTTTTACATTTATTGTTTTTTTATTTTTTGTTATTATTAAAAACGTATTGTATTACGTGCAACCCACGTGACAGTGAATGATTAGTATATATTTTAAATGGTTTAAAATACCATTTTTTCTTACATATTTCAAAAATGTCATTGATATTGTTGAGTCAAATTAAAACTCTTCATTTATCTTTTACTAAATATTTTTTATATACTTATTAAATGATGATAATACTTAACAATTTTATTTTCATCATAATTAACTTATTATTACTATATTATATTGAAGAAAATAGTTTAATTATCATCCAATTTCATGTAGTTTAATTTAAATGATGATAGTAATTAACAATTTTATTTTCATCATAATTAACTCATTACTATATTATATTATAAAAAATAGTTTAATTATCATCAAATTTCATGAAGTTTAATTTTAAATCTACTTTATAGTTTAATTATCATCCACTTTAATATAATTTATTTTTCTGAATTTATTATATTTTATATTTTTTATTATTATTTATAACATGCCGTATCATGTGCTGCGCACATGACAGGACATGGTGACTAGTTAAATATTAAATTCACAAATAATAAACGCTTTTAATTATATATCTAATAGTAATATATATAATAATTAAATTTACTAATACTATAAAGTTTTAATAATCAAGTTTAATCCAAATTTTTAGCCCATTCAAAGCCCAAACCCACCCACCCCCCACCCACCTCCTCCTCCCCCTCCTCCTCCTCCTCCCCTAAAAACCAAAAACACCACAACAACAACAAAAAAGAAAGCCGAAACAATCAAACATAGAAAACAAAATAAATAAATAAATAAATAAAAACCAATGATGGCTGACAAATGCCCCCTCACCCATGTTCCAAAACATTTCGAAGTAGCATTATTAGAAGTATCAAAATAATAATGAGTAATATTAATAAAAGTGTCAAAATATGTCATAAAAATATGTTTGATCATTGATATTTTACTTTATAAACTAATTACATCATATCATAGCCAAAAAAAAAAAACTAATCACATGACATCATATCTTTATTAGTTGAACAAAAAAATGAGACAATTTATTTTTTATTCAAAACAAAATTGATTTAATTTTCTTTCTAATAGTCATCACTCTCTATATTTCATCTAAAAAATAAATAAAACCAAAAAATTATAAACAATATTGAAAATGTTGAATGACTAATAAATAAAATTGTATACATCAAACATTAAATTCACTAAAAATAATATTTTTAATCGTACATATATAATTTGTTAGGCTACTTATAATAATTATATATATTGTAATACCGGAAAATGTCTTACCTAATTTAAACTTGAATTTGTTTTTGTGAATTTTTGGTACAATAGAAATTATCTCTTGAATTGAATCTTGATTTTCTTGAGGTGAGCTAAATCACTTTGGATATTTTGATTTTTTATGAGAATTTTAGATTTTATTTTGAAGTTATAAGGATCAATGATAATATTACTATAAGATTGGAGATTAAGCTTTAATTACCCATTAAGTGATCTAGGGAGTTATTTGGACTTATGTAAATTAGAAGATTTTGGAGAAATAAGTAGAATTGTGAATAAGTGGTCATTGAAGGTCAAGTTAGTCTTTTGAAGTTTAAGTTGAATGGCAAATTAGGAAGAGAAAAAGAATAAAAGAAAACGAGGAAAGATTTTCCCTCCTACTCATCTTTTCTCTCTTCTTCCCTCATTTTTTAAAGACAAGCCAACCCTAACCCAAAATCTCCCAAATCAATTCCCCCTTAAACTTTATCAAATTCTCATGAAAACCATGAATCAAACTCATCAAAATCATTCTTAGTGTCACCATTTTCATTGAAGCCAAGGAAGAAGGAAGAAACTTAAGTTTTGTGGTGATTTTGGCAATTTGAGCTAAAAAGGAAGAGGAATTTTGACACGCCGGACCTAGTCCACATGTGTCAAGTTGTAGATTTGTATATAGTTGTGTGGCCAAAGGAATGGAATTGGACATCCTTTAGACATTTTGAACTTCATTTAGTTCAATTCCGAGCTTAAAAACCCTAATTTGTAGTTCGGAGTTGGTGGGGCCCACTTGGGCACCGAAACCAAGAAGTTTGGGTTGAGTTGATCGAAGTCAACTCAATTTTAGTTGACTCGGGCACCGGACCTGGTCGGGTTCGGCACCGGACCCAAATGAATAAATGGGGTCTCGGGCATTCTTCACATTTTCTTTTCTTTCTTCTTCTCCACCAAATTCTCTCAACTCCCCTTCAAATTCAACTCTTCAATCCTCCATTAAACTCTTGATTAATCACCATCATCGACCTCTCAAGCTTCCAAGGAGATCAAAAACCTCCAATTCACCAAGAAATTCTCAAATCTCCAAAACTGTCAATTTGGTAACAGTTTGTTCTTTAGCTCATAACTTTCAATTCAACCGTAGGAATTAGCTGAGCTTCTGGTATTTGTTCTAGACTCATCAAGCTTTAATTTGATAGTTTATACGCTTGATTTCGTTGAGTGAGCTGAGAGAAATGATGAATTGAAGATTGAAATTCATTTTGCTCAAGAACACTTAGACGTCTTGACTTTTGATTCGAAATTCAAGCATGATTAGTTGTTTAATTTAGTTCTTGAAGCTGTGATTCCTTAGTTTAGGTGTTAAATGCTTCTATTTCAATTTTGGTGCAAAATTGGTGCAAAGTGGAGCTCAAACCGAGCTCGAAATGGTGGTTGGTTGGGTCCGGCGCCGAACATGGCTAGCTTCAGCGCTGGACTCATCAAAATTTGGGGAAAATTCCTCAAATCGGCCACTCCCACCTGGAAGTGAGCCTTGGCATCGCTGGAGCTACAGTGTAGCAAGAGTATTTTGGTAATTTTGCAACCTTAGACCCAAATTAACTTAAATTGCCTTCCGGACTTGTTCAATTTAGTTCCTAGACCCTAGAGACCTTAATTAGGTTTTTTTTGTGTGATCTAATTGTTAATCGAATGCCTTTATTAATCAAATTAGACTTTAATTTGATTATTTAGGTATGTGATTGTACGAGATCGAACCAGTAACATTTGAGCTAGGGCATTCAAGGGGTATATTTGGGAGTATACAACTCTCCCTTACTTGTGAATGGCTTGGATTATAGTGGTTGACCATTGAGGGTCAACTGGTTTTCCACTTGCTTATTTAATGGTTTTATTAAATGTTTATAATGATTTGGGGTATGAATTGTCCACCTTCACACACGAGTTTAGAAAAGCATTTGAGGGTGGGATTTTCAAAAGATTATACGAATTATTATTATTATGATTATTGATGATATGACACCCCTGTGAGATGAGTGACCATTTGGGTTCCTCGGTGCTCCAATATGCGAGAGCGTGGACCGAGTTGAGAGCATGCATGAGATGCAGCCGTGGACCGCCTGTTGAGTGGCACGATGAGCGGAGACCCTTAGAGAGGCACGTAGGAAAAGTCGCCAGGGCTCGAGTAGCTGTGTTCCATCACAACAAAGGCAAACATCAAGGGAACGGGCCAGAGAATATAAGTAAAGGATTTAAGATATGAGTTAGCCCTTAACGGTCTAGTGGGGCACCCAAGTGCACGAGTGTACCTTTAGGACGATTTCAGATACCAGCCCATTTATGATATTTGTTATTTGTTTTGGTGTGGGATTTCACATGATTTTACTAAATGGTTTAATAAATGAGTTTTGGATTATTTCATATCCCCAGCCTGAGGTGATCGGTTATTATAACCAGGTCCCTCACTAGGTACATATATATATATATACTCACACCATTCACCTTTCATTATCAGGACATCAAGCTTCGAATGATAGACATCCGGGTGGATAGTGATCCCGGTATATCACTAGTGGACATGATTTTGTGGGTTCTACCTAGTCCCTCTTGTGAATCTTGGCTCTGAATAGTGGTGCATATTATTATATTATTATTTTCTTCCACTGCATATTTACATCATAAAACATGTCGATTATATGATATAAATATTTTACTAATATTTTCTATACTATTTCTTATATGTTTTCATATATTGCTCGCATACCCTTTTACTTATGCCTTGTACTATCTTGGATAGCCCACCTTTCGAGGCACGCATCTCGAGGTGGTACGGTGGTTGTCACGTGGCCGGGCCCTCGAATTGGGGCGTGACAAATTTCATGGTAGGTCAAACAAGTGTTGGAAAGTGAGTTTAAGGTATGTTAATCTACTCCATTTTAGCTTTAAGATGTCTTTGGAATCATGTTAATTGGATTTGAAATGAATGAGATATGCATTTTTGGAGTTTGAAGAGAAAAATGGGTTTTTGGAGTGAAATTTGATATATTTGAGTTGCATTGATGTTGTAGATGTCTTAATTTATGTTGTAAGCATGTCTTGATGATGTTTTATGGTGAATATTGTGTTGAAATGAATTGGGAATGGTTTGGGAATGTTAAAGGTTGAAACTTGGCCTAAATGGTCATAAATCCCGATAGGTGCAAGGCGATTCTGGGCCAGGTGCACCAAAGACCCTGGCCCGAACCCTCTCTGAAAATGGAGGAATCATGAAACAGGGTGATTATGGGCCAGGTGCACCAGAGACCCTACCCCAGATCCTTCTTGGAATTATTGGAACATGCCTTGTTCCATTTTGGTTCGTTTTGTTCCGTTTTGCTTCTAATTCGATTTCCGACTTCTCCGAACCTCCCAAAACCTTGATTAATCATATGTAAGAGACCTTTTGAGATGGATAAACATCTCAAACAAACCTTGGATTAATAATTATGTATTAAACACTGAAATTGACAAAATTTGGAAGGGGTTGAGCTCAAAGTGGCTCATTGGCAATGATTTGGCCGTAAATGCATTGACATGCATTTTCATCATGCATTACTCATCTTTTAACATTGAATTGTATATAATGTTTGTGTTTCCATGGTTCCTTGCCTTTTTTCTCTAGGAGAAGGTAATTGTCGTTCGAGTGGAGCAGAAGCATTGGACTAGCCTTGGGAGTATACGACTTTCCCATTTTTGTGAGTGACACGCCTCCTCTTGAGATGTGTTGTGGAAACTATTTTGATTTCTCTACTTGGTTTTAAAATTGAGTTTGATATATGAAAATGTTGATATGTTTTAGAGTGTGGCTTGTTCTTGAAATGATTTTGTTAAGAATGTTTGGTAGAAATATGACCCGAATGATCTTATATGTCATATTTTGCTTGAGAGACATTTCTTATTGACCATATTTGACACGCCCGGACCTAGTCTACACGTGTCAAGTTGAGTATTTATGTATAGTTGTCTGGCCAATATACCAAATTGGACCTTCCCATGGGTGCTTTAAACTTCATTTAACTCTATTCCAAGCCTAAAAACCCTAAAATTGAAGTTTCGAGTTACGGGGCCCACTTGGGCATGAATTCCAAGGAGTGTTGACTGGGTTGACCGGAGTCAACCTTAATTTTGTTGACTCCGACGCCGGAACTGGTCAGATCAGGCGCCGGACCTAACCGCATAAGATGGGTCTCGGCTCACCCGAGACCCCGATTTTCTCTTCTCTTCTCTTCTCTGGTTCTTCATTCTCCGAGCCCTCTGTCACGCCCCGACCTGCCCGGGGTCGGCCACGTGGCAACCGTCGCGCTACCTCGAAATACTTGCCGGCCGGTCACGCACCAGAAGCACCGCAAGGCATAAAAATGAATATCATCGCTGCAAAACAACTAAAACTTTAATTAAAAATTATTTAATAAAACATTTAATTTATAAGCAACACCAGTAGATTAATTTAAAAGAATACCTATACAACGAAAACCACTAAACCTAAGCCACCGACATCTTCTAGTGAGCCTCCATTCTATTGGCTGACCTCGTACGCGGATCTGCATCCATCCACACAGGATACAGGTGAGTGACAGAGATTCAATGGGTCTCCATCAGGGTTAGAGAAAACAGGGGTAATCCAAAATATATTAATACCAATAAAATAATTTAAAATTTAAACAACTTTGTTTTCATTATTTCCTGTATCAATTCTCCAAGAGTGAATAAAATAAACTTTGTTTTCTAAACCTCTTTTGAATTCCTTCCAAGGAGTATTAAATTTAAAATCTTTAATAAATAATTAAATACTCATGGGCTGGTATCTGAAATTGTCCCAATAAGGTATACCCGTGCACTGGGTATCCACTGGACCGTCAAGGGTTACTTTATACTTTTAAAACATTTTTACTTTACTCTCTGGCACATTCCCTTGACGTTTACCTTGCTGTGGTGGAACACAGCACTCTGGAGTCCTGGCGAGTTTCCCTAGGCGCCTCTCGCAATCAGGCCCGACTCACCGTGCCCCTCGATAGGCGGTCCACGGCTGAGTATCACGCATGCTCTCAAACTCGGTCCACGCTCCAGCAAATCGGAGCCCCGAGGAAATCCACTCAATCTCTAATCTCTCACAGGTATCGTTTCCCAATAATCATAATAATAATATCATTTCTTATATAAATATTAAAAACATGTAAACACACACAAGCTTTTGTATCTTTAAAATCATCCCATTTCCATAAGTGGGCGTATCACAAAGTAAAAGTATGTGTCGTGGATTACCCTTATCCCAAAACCGTTGTAAAACCTTTTTAAGACAAATTATATTTTTAAAACATTTTTTTTGCCCTAGTGGCTAAGCACTGAAATCTAAGCCACTCACAAGAGAGGAGAGTTGTATACTCCCCGATTACCCACGAATGCCTTAGCTCAAACTGCTACCGGTTCGAAACTCGTACAATCATGTACCTAGATAATCAAATTAAAATCTAATTTGATTAATAAAAGCATTCAACCAACAATTAAATCATAAAACAAAACCTATTTAAGGTCTCCAAGGTCCAAAAACAAAATTGGACAAGTCCGGAAGTTAATTGACACTAAATGAGGTTTAGGGCTGCAAAATTATCAAAATGCCCCTAAGCTACAGTACCCATGTCGGCTGGTGGCTCACTCTCGGGCGGAAGTGAGCCAAAATGGGAGAAATCTCCCAAAATTAAGTAGCTCTGACGAGGGACTCGTTGAGTCCGGCGCCGGAGTTGTCCCCAATGCATGGCCATCGCCGGCCATGCACCAAATCGAGCTCGGTTTGATTCACAACCAATCCGCACCAAAATTGAAACACAGCAAGTTAAACACATGATCTAAGGATTCACAGCTTCAAGAACGGAATCAAACCATTAAACATGCTCGAATTTTGAATCAAAACACTAAGGGTTGACATATCTCGGGCAAAACAGAAATCTCAACTTCAATCAACGAATTCTCTTAGCACAGACCATGAAATCAAGCATGTAAACTATCAAATTAAAGCTTGATGAGTCTAGAACAACATACCAAATTCCCAGCCAAGTCCCACGGTTGAATCAAAAAATATAGCTCGAAAAACAAACTGTCACCAAAATTCCAGATTTCTAGATTTGGTGATTTTCTTGGAAACTTTAGTGTTTTGATCTTCAAGGAGGCAAAAGAAGTTGATATTGATGATCGATGAAGTGTTTAAAGAGGGATTCAAGGTTTGATTTCAAGGGAATTGGAAGAGAGGGCTCAGAGAATTGAAGAACAAGAGAAGAAGTGAAAATGGGGGTCTCGGGCAACCGAGACACCATATAAAAACAACGGGTCCGGCGCCGGACCCGTCCCTGTCCGGCGCCGGAGTCAACATTTCCTGAGTTGACTCCGGTCAACTCGGCCCAATTTCCTTGGGACTCGAATCCAAGTGGGGCCCACATCCTCGGACTTCAATTTTAGGGTTTTTAAGCTTGAAATTGAGATGAATGAAGTTTAAAACATTCATGGGAAGTCAAATTTGGTATATTGACTAGACAACAATACATAAATATTCAACTTGACACGTGCGGACTAGGTCCGGGTGTGTCACCCTCTCTTCGAGCTTCTTCAAAATCAACCCTGTAATCCCTCTTCAAACACTCAACCAAACATCATCACTAGCTTTTCTTGCCCTTTTGAAGATTAAAACACCAAAATTTCCAAGAAATCACTAAACTTTCAAAACTGTCATTTCGGCGACAGTTTGTTCATCGAGCTATATCTCTGAATTCAACCGTGGGAAGTAGTTGTGAATTTGGTATGTTGTTCTAAACTCATCAAGCTTTAATTTGATAGTTTATATGCATGATTTCGTGGTCTGTGCTAAGAGAATTCGTTGATGGAAGTTGAGAATTCTGCTTGCCCGAGAATATGTTAACCCTTGGTGTTTTGATTTGAATTCTTAGCAATAATTGGTTGTTTAATTCCGTTTTTGAAGCTGTAGGATTTTAGTTTAAGTGTTGAGGAGTATGTGTTCCAAAATTCATGCTGATTGGGGTTGAATCGAACTTAGATTGAGCTGAAGAAGATTGGAGGCCGAAACTCGGCCTTAAAGTGCAGCAATGAACCAGCGCCGGTCATGTTATGATCCGGGGTCGGATCATCACTGCTGAGCAATATTTGCCCCAATTCGAATCTAGGGGCAAAATGGTCATTTTGCGGTCCTAGACCCCATTTGACCCTAATTGACTTTAATTTACTTCAATTGACCTCCGGATTTGCCCAATTTTTCTCCGAGACCGTAGAAACTCTAATTAGATTTTACCTAGGTGTTTAATTTTTAGTCAATTGCCTTTATTAATCAAATTAGATTTTTATTTGATTATTTAGGTACGTGATTGTACGAGGTTGGAACCGGTAGCGGTTTGAGCTAAGGCATTCGTGGGGTAATCGGGGAGTATACAACTCTCCTCTCTTGTGAGTGGCTTGGATTATATTGGTTGACCATTAAGGGTTAACCGTTTTCAAATTTCTTTATAAATGCTTTATTAAATTGTTTTTATATGTTTTGGGGTATGAAATGTCCACCCTCACACACCAAGTTTACAAAAGATTTAAAGAGTGGGACTTTCAAATATTTTATAAATTGATATTATTATTAATAATTGTTTGGGGTACGATGCCCCTGAGAGACAAGAGATTGACCGGGTTCCTCGGTGCTCCAATTTGCGGGAGCGTGGACCGAATTAGAGAAGTATGCAAGATTCTCAGCCGTGGACCGCCTGTCGAGAGGCACGGCGAGGCGAGACCCTGGGAGAGGCGCGAAGGGAAACTCGTTAGGGCTCCAGATTGGTGTGTTCCACCACAGCAAGGCAAACGTCAAGGGAATGGGCCAGTGAGTAAAGAAAAGTATTTTGAAATATAAAGTAACCCTTCACGGTCTAGCGGGTACCCCAGTGCACGAGTGTACCTTTTGGAACAATTTCAAAAGCCAGCCCATTTAGTAATATCATTATTCGTTTAATATTGTTTTGGCATGGGATTTTATATAATTTTTAGTAAATGGTTTAATAAATTGATATTGGATTATTTCATATCCCCAGCCTGAGGTGATCGGTCATTATAACCGGGTCCCTCATTGGGTACAAGTATATTCTACTCACTCCATTCACTTTTGTTGTCAGGTCATCAGGCTTTGAACGGCGGAGGTCCCGGTGGTCAGTGATCCCAGTACCACACTGTGGACACGATTTTGTAGGTGCCACCCCTTTTTGCCCTGTGAATCTTGGCTCGGAATATTAGTGCATGTTACATATATATATATATATATATTACTTTCCGCTGCATGGTGCACCGTAAAATGTGCCACTTTCTCTACAAATATTTTTAAATTTATATCTTCTATAATATTTTCGTATGTTTTCATATATTGCTCGAATACCCTTTATTTTTATGCCTTATGCCATCTTGGTTGCCCGCCTGATGAGGCACGCATCTCGAGGTGGTACGGGGGTTGTCACTTGGCCGGGCCCGCGGGTCGGGGCGTGACAATATTATTTGTAAATGGTTTTATAAACTATGGCTTGTGCACCTAGGAATTTAGACTCCCAAAATCGACCATGGTTGCCAATCTATAATCCATTAAGGAGAATGGCATTGTTTGTGGTGTGTTGTATTATGTTGACGATTGTCATGTAGAGTTGATGGAAGAGGGTGACTCTTATGACTTAAATGTTTGTTGTTGGACTCTCTTTGACTCACCACATTGAGTTGTCGGAGGCCAACACCAAGGAAGGGGTAAACTTTGGTTTTGATATAATTATGATGTGCCAAAACCCCTTAGCGGTTCCCTTCTCAACCTTGGCCAAGGTTTGGAGATTGGGGGTGTATTTCCGACGAAACCCATCTTGGAAAATTGGGTTTATTTTGTAAATGTTGATGCTTATGATATACTTTATAAACATGCTTTATTTGATGAAATGATTTGTTTTCTTGGAAATTTACTTAGTTTGGTAAATTATTTTGAACTTGCCATTCTGAAATCCACACATCGAGATTAATGTCTCTGTCACTCACTAAGTATTTATATACTCATGCTAGTTGCTAATTTTCAGGTGCTAGAGTGTTTCAACCCGATTAGTTGGGTCTTCTTAAGTCCGTAGCGGTCTATTCCTCCCGTCAGAACCACTTTTGCTAGTGTAGGTTCCTTCGATGCATGTTTCATACTTTAGACAGATCCATGGAGACTAAAAGGACTTAAAGGACTTAAAGGACTAAATGTTTTGTATAGAAAATTCTAAACATGTTTATGCCAATATTTTGATATTATAATTTTATTTAAATGTTTATCTCAAACCATTTTAACCGACAGTTGACTTTGGATAACTTTCATGTTTATTTATAATATTTTCTCTCTTTTGTGATCAAATCTTTCTTAAGATTTATTTTTCATATATTATAACTATTTGTTATCAAATATGTTTCAAATGATGGAAAAGAAGGATATCTAAGAGCCTTGTGGGGTTTCGGACACGTGCATTGTTGGCACGCATCCCAAGGCAACACGACGATTGTCCCATGCCCAAGGAGAGTACCGGGGTGTGACGTATGTAATATATATAAATGAAATAATTAAGCCCAATTTCAAATTTTCATTTCATTTCCAAGTCCATTCCTTTTCAAATCTAAGCCCAAACCCATAAAGGATAAAGAAAATATGAAAAATAAAAAAAAAAAGAAAAAAAAAGCAAAGAAAGAAAATTATAAAAGACATTTAATTAGCCAAAGAGGCCTTGTCTCTTCCTTTAATATTTTGTTATATATTATAGATACGTACAATTTTACTTCAATTCTTAGATCTAATGGTTAGATACCAAATTATGTATGTGAATTTCATCCTATTAAAATTTTATAACTTAAGATACAATTAATGTTATTAATATTTTAACAAACCCACAGTTGAATTTAATGATAAGCTTGAATCTATCATATATGTGAAATATCAAGCCTTTTTATAATATTGATTTAAAAGGAGGGATCCATTTACACCCTTTATAAACTTTGAATTTTATACCATTTTTATAACTTAATGTACAATTAATATTTTAACAATCCAACCGTTGGATTTAACAATGTATTCGAATATGATATACACGTAAAATTTCAAGTTAATCCGATATTTTTATAATATCGATCTAGACTTCAATAGTTTTAGATATTATATATATATATATATATGTTTAATAGTGGAAAATTCTATCTCATTAAAACAAATGCTAAATATTTTAAATTAACTTGAAGTTTTGTATGCACGATTTATGTGAATATATATCTATATATATATTCTCTTTGTCCTTTTTTCTTTGTCCCTATTAATTGTTTCACTCAGGGTAAGAAAAACAGTTATGTTGCAAAATTTTATATATATTTACTTTGACCTTACTATTTTGTCCCTATCTCTCTCCCTGTTTGATTCTCTCTCAGATTTAAGAAAAATATTCATTTAAGAGAGAGAAAAGAGTTTGAAAGGGTAATTTTAGAAAACTAATAATTAATATTGAGATAGGGACAGATAAAAAGGGACAAGTAAAGATTCTAGAAAATGATAGATAAAAAGGGACAAAAGGTGACACACCCGAACCTATTTCGACCTTTCTGTACCAATTGAAATAGTAGAAGACTGCGAATTAATGAGGACAAAGTGTTAGTCTAGGTGTGTTTGATAAAGAAGAGATGTTAAAGTTAAGATAAGACGGAGTTGGAAGATAAGGTAAATTCCAATGCATGGAGATTAAATAAACACTAATCGGACTTCTTTTAAGCTTATAACTAAAAGTTATGAAGCCATTGATGTAATAGGTCAAAGAATTGAACAAATTGGAGAAATGGGGAGAAGGTTTGGCATGGAAGCTCAAAAAGTTTGGCGCCAAACCTATTCTATAAAAGAGTCTTTCCCCCATTCTCTTTTCCCATTTCCTTCTCTTTCTCTTTTTTTTTTTTTTCAATTTTTGAGGCATTCTGAAGTTTTGGCCGATCTGAACAATTCAACCAATGAATCAAGGTGAGTTTCAAGTATGTTATTCTACTCTCCTCCATCTTCAATTTGCTTAGTTATTTTGTATATCCATGCATTGGTTTAGGAGAAATCACGACTCAAAATTTTTTAGGTAAATTTAACCTGAGATTTGAATTTTAAGGAATTTGAGCAGATGATTCTTGTTTTTGCTTTGGTGAAGTTGTTGTGGATGTTGTGAGGATTGCTTGTCTTAATTTACAGGTTAATCCATGAAACAACGAGCTCAAAAAACTAGGCGAAACCCGATTTCTCAAGTTTCTGTCTCCAGTCCAGCGCCGAACTTGCCTAACATGGGCATTGGATCTATTTGGTAAATTCGGTGCCAAACTTATTGGTCTGACATCAAATCTGACCAATCAAGCACCGGACTCATCCTGGACACTAGGGGTAATTTTGTAATTTCATATTAAATGTCTGTTTTTTACCCGAAACTCCTTCAAACTTTTTTTAAGCCCTGAATCACATCCAAACATCATTTTAGATCATAGTAGAGCTTCATAGATGCATTCATAGATTTAATTATGAATGCTAACACGTACGTCCATGTAATTAAGCTTTTTGGATGATCGAGTGCGGCGATGCTCCAGAGATTTATCTACATGGATCTTTTGGGTGTATATGAATCTCTCAGTACTTTGAGTGGCTAGATTTCTTTAATTAACCATTAGGGTTAAACATTTTCAAAATGTCTTAAATATAAAATGGCTTCCAAAGTGTTTTATAAATGTTTTAGGATTCAGATAATCCACTGCACACTTTTGTTTTGTGATATATCAATTTTATGGGTGAGATGATTTTAAAAGAATATAAATGTTTATGTGTATATATGTATGTTTTATATTTAAGTTTGATATATTTAAATTTACATGAGAAGAGTGTGACGATGAATCGTCACCACCTGACAAGGTTGTAGTAGATGAAATAGAGACTCGGTATTCTAATGCGAGTGGTGCATACCACTGACAAAGTAGCCGTGGACCGCTTTTTGAGGGACACGGTGATTAGGGGTTCCTTAGACGGAGAGGCACGTAGGGTAACATTCCAAGGCTATATGTAGCTATGCTCCACCCACAGCGAATGGCATCGCTGAGAGAACGGGCAAGAGAGAGAAAGCATGAAAATATTTTATGAGAAATGAGATAGTTCTCGGCATAGTAAGGCATACAATAAACGGGTCGAGCCTTCAGTTTTTCACGAACAGCCCATTTAAGATTTTATTTTAATTTAAATTATTTCATTTTTAAATTACTTATTTTAGACTGGATAAGAAGGTTTTGAGAAAAAGGCTGTGAAAACAAAAATAATTGTTTTATAATTTTCTGTTGGATTACTCATGTTCCCTAATCCTTATTGGAAATCCATTGAAACTCTGTCTCTCTTACATGTAGCCAATTTTGTTGGATGTAGCTTCCGCGTGAAAGGATCATAGATAGATTGGTGGCCATATGAGTGCATTTATGACACGTCCGGACCTAGTCTGCATGTGTCAAGTTATGAAATTTGTATATAGCGGTAAAGCCAAGTGATGAATTGGAAGTTGCTTGGTACGTTTTGAACTTCCTTTGTATGTCTTGAACGTCCTTTAGCTCAATTACTAGTTTGGAAACCCTAATTTGTAGTCCGGAGTTAGTTGGGTACACTAGGGGTTCAAAAACTAAGGCCAAGGGATTAGAATTTGCTTAATTTTAAGAAAAAGGGATTGAGTCTGGCGTGGGACCTGAGTGAGTCCGACGCTGGACTCATCTATTTTAAAGGGAGGTCGGGCCTTTTGCTTCCATTTTCATTTCTCTTCAGCTCTCTCTGAACTCCCTCAAAATTCCACCATTTCCATCACTGCAAATTGCCTCCAAACACTTCACTAAACACCATAATCAACTCCTTTAGCTCCCTTGAAGATCAACAACATCAAATTCACAAGGAATTCTTCAAATTTCCAAAGTTGGCAACTTGGAGTCATTTTGTTCTTCAAGCTATATCTTTCAATTCAACCATAGGCTTTGGCTGATTTCTTGGTATATTGTTGTAGACTCTTTAAGCTTTAATTTGAATGCTTATTTGCTGAATTTTGTGGATTGAGCTAGGAGATATGTTGAATTGACGATGAAAGTGCAATTTTGTTCAAAACCAATTGCACCCTTTGAATTTTAATTTGAATTTCATGCATGATTAGCCATTCAATTTCGTTTTTGAAGCTATAGGCTTTTAGTCTAAGGGTTGAAGTGTATGTGTTTCGAATTGCACGTTGATTGGTGCAAAAATGGTCGGCCTCCAATAAGGGCGAGTCCCGCACGGGATTCGCTTCAATCCCATGCCAGACTCACCCATTCTAGGAGAAATCTCTCGAATTGGACTACTCTCGCGCGGAAGTGAGCAAGGGGGCATTGAACGTTCACTATAGCTGGGGTATTTTGGTCATTTCACGACCCTAGAACCCAATTGACCATAATTGACTTCCGGACTTGTCCAATTTGATTCCGAGACCCTAGAAATCCTAATTAGGGCATGTTGTGATGTTTAATTGTTAGTCGAATGTCTTTATTAATCAAATTAGATTTCAATTTGATTATTTAGGTATGAGATTGTACGAGATCGAGTAGTAGCATTTGAGCTAAGGCGTTTGAGGGGTTTATTCGGGAGTATACAAACCTCCCTTACTTGTGAGTGGTTTGGATTATAGTGGTTGACCACTGTGGGTCAACAGTTTTTGAATTGTTTTATAAATTGTTTATAATGTTTTGGGATATGGATTGTCTACCCTCACACACGAGTTTATAAATAGATTTAAGGTGGGTTCTCAAAAGAAAAAATGAATTATATTATTATGTTTTATTGATGATTATGACCGATGGGAGATAAGCGATTGAGAGGTACTCGGTGCTTCGATGAAAGGGAGTGTTTGGACAGAGAGAGAGAGGCATGCCACCGACCAAGTAATTGTGGACCACTTTTTAAGGGGCACGATGAGTCCGAGACCCTGAGAGAGGTGTGCAAGGAAACTCATCAGGGATCGAGTGTAGTTGTGTTCCATCCACAGCAATGGCAACATCAAGGGAACGGGCCAAAGAATAAAAGAAAATGATTTTGAGATATGAGTTCAAGTCCTTGATGGTCCGGCGGGGCATCCAAGTGTAGTGGTGTACCTTTGGGACACTTTCAGATGCTAGCCCATTTATTGAGATTTGATATTTGATTTGGTTATGGGATTTCATGTACGATTTTAGAAAATGGTTTTATTAAATAAGTTTTAGACTATTCATATCCCCAACTTAAGGTGATTGTTTATTATTATTGGGTCCCTCACTGGGTACATATATCTTTGTACTCATCCCATTCATTTATTTTTGTAGGTCATCAGGCTACGGACAACATGCATCCCGGTGGACAGTGATCACTGGTATCTCACCAGCAGACCACGATTTTATGGGTTCTATCTAGATCCCTCTTGTAAATCCTGGCTTCAGAATAATATTGTATATTATTATATTATATTTTATTCGCTGCATATTTGTAATGTAAAACATGCCACTCTTATTATATGAATATCTTATGAGATTTTCTATATTATTTTCATTATATTTTCAAATATCTTACGAGATTTTCTGACAAAATTGTAGAGGACTCAAAAATCTTTAAGAAAATGCTAGTCTATCCGTCGACGGATGACCCTTGATCCATCGACGAATCAATCAAGCAGACTAGGTTTCCTGCTCCTAGGCCAATCCGTCAACGGATTGGACTTCATCCGTTCACAAATGCATCGTTCTACCGAGCTATCTCCTCAGTTTTCGCATCCATTTCTCCTCATTTCGATGCACAAACTTAGACAGGTGATCTTCAAGCTGTCCACAACAGATTCACCGAAAGAAAAACGAGAATCACACGCTCAAAGTTGCTAGATCTCAAATCTGAACTAAAATCTAGCTAAAAAGCTAAACCTAACTTTGAGCTTAGAGCTCTCCTGGACCAATACATGGAAATGCGTGAAAACAAAGAAAAACATAGATTAAGGTGAGCGGAATAACATATTCGATACTCATATTGATCTGATGGTCGGTTTGTCCGGATTTGCCAAAAGTCCAAAATAGCTCCGAGAGAGCAAATAAGAGGAGAGGAAAAGAGGGATAAGAAAAATGAGAGGGGGAGAGCTCAACTCCCCCTATTTATAGGCAAGCCCGACACCGGACCTACTTGAACTCTGAGCCAGACTTTATTCCCTCTTTTCCACCTCTCATAATCTCAATTCTTGGCCTAATCCACCGACTCCAATGGATATCCAATCCATTGGTTATGGACTTAAAGAAGTCCAATTAGTGCTTCCATGCATGGTTACTTATCTCATCTTCCAACTCTATCTTATCCTAATTTTCATTTCTCTTCTAAATCATGCACATCCGGATCGACATATTATTGAGTTAATACGTCGTCTTATACTATTCCATTTGTACAGAAAAGTTGGATTAATCCGGGTGTGTCAACTCTCCCCTCCTTCAAAAATTTTTGTCCTCAAAAACATTGAGGTAGCTAAAAGGAAGCTTTGGAATAAAAAGCTGTTTAAATTCAAAAATTTGAGATTTTTCCTACGCAAATAGTTTGTAAAGATTGGCAGATTTGGCATCCTTAAAGTCCTTTTCTAAGTTCAAGTTCTAACAAAAGTTGTAAAGGACATCTTAAGCTTTCCAGAATGCCAAAAATTTCATAAATCAAAGTTCATTTGAGCTGTTAAAAGGTCAAAATAGAGAGAGGTTTAGAATTCCTACGGAAATTGGAGAACGTTTCCTAATTTTGGCTTTGGATTAATTTCGGGCTAGAGATGGACTTGAGCACATTTTTGCTTGCTTGCTTGGCCTTGATTTTAGACATGTTATTGAAGATGTTTAAGCTTGGCCTAAGTCTTATATTGTTGCAGATCAGCCCTTAGAGAGAAGTCCTAATTGGAGTAGGCAAACCTTTTAATAAAGTATTGGCAAGGCATGTGGAGTGTACTATCTTTTCTCCTACTTGAAGAACGATTCCTAGCTGCTGGAAAAGCTTTATTTAAGCCTTTCTCTCTCTTGTATTAGAGCCCACATGTCTAAACCCATTAAATTAAGCCTTAGTTCCTTGTATTCTTCTAGAATTAGGATTTCTTTACTTGCAAGTTTAGGGCTACTTGACTCCCATATATATAAAGAGTCAGCCACCCATTGTAAAGGAGAGAATTCTTAGTAATTTTATTTTCTCCTTCTTTGTGTTTTCTCAATTACTAGGAGTTGCTAAACTCTCAAATTAGTTTAATGCTATTCTAAGCCCTTCGTAAAGTTGGTTGTGAGGTTTAATTTTATGCTTAATGCTCTTATCTTACATATATTCTTACATCTTCTATTTTTCTTGTTTATAATTGCTTGATTTCTCATCTAGGATGTATACTAGTTAAGATTTCATGTTAATTAATTGCTAGAGGTAGGTTTATTTATCCGGATTGTAACTAAACCTTCTCAAAAGTGGTAAATTAGATAGAATTAGAATCTCATATATGCTAGTTCTTATCTAAGGGGATGTTGGTTGTGAATTAAATCTATGGTGCTAGTTCCTAGGTTGTTTATTATTGACTAAGGTCTTTCTAGTGTTTTCATGCTTTTACCTTCTTTAAATCTATGATGCTAGTTTCTAGATTGATTAGGTTAAAAGGGTTTAATAGGAAGCTTTGTAATACTTATTAAACTAGGACTAAGGTATCCCTAAAAAAAAAAACTAGGACTAAGGTAAGATAAGGATTAGTAAGAAGCATTATATTAGCATTAATTTATTTCAATTGCATGTTAAGGTAAGTGAATCCAAAACCGATGAACAATTTACTTAATCCAAGGGTGAGGATTGCTTTAAACTAAACTTTGTTTTATTGAATTCTCTTTATTTATTTGGTATCTCCTTATTTTCCAAACTACTCTCTCTTTAAAATCTGAAATTTTACTTTACCTTCTTTTTTTAGCTAGTTAAAAGTTGAAAAAGTTCAATAATCAATCCTTGTTAGGAACGACCTTTGCTTAGCATAGACTCTAGTAGTAGCTTAGTTTTAATTTGGCTTTTAATGACATGCCAAACGATCTAGACTCATAGGATATGTAAAATCAATGACCTATCTGTATCCTTATGATATATAAAATGACCTACAAACACCTATATGATTTATAAAATGATGCACCTAAACATGTATAGAATATATAAAACTACCTATATTAATTGGCTATGATTTAACTACAAAGCATTTATATCAAGTTTGAATTTAATTGCAAAACTAAGATTAGCAGCTTAAAGTAAAGGTGGCCATGGCTCAGTTTGGACCGTGGAATCAAACCATAACCGTGCCCCTTGGAATTGTAACCGAACCTTAAATAAGGTTCTAGAACCAGAATCAGACAATGTTTCGATTCCATTTTAGATGCCATTTTCTATGGGTGGACATAGCTACAATCCGACATTGGTGAGTTTCCCTCTATGTCTCTCAGTCCCAGAGTCCCCTAATCACTTTGCCCCTCAAAAGGCAGTCAGTGGCTACTTGGTCAGTGGCATGCCCAACTTGGTCCACTCGCTTTTATCAGAGCACCGAGTCTCTTCTCATATGCCGCGCTTCTTGCTGGGTGGTGTCGGTTCATCATCGTTCTCATCTCATATATATAAATATATAAAACATACATATAAACAATTATAATTTCTTAAAATAATCTCACTCACTAAACTAGTGTATCACAAAATAAAAGTATGTACGGAGGATCACCTGTATCCCAAAATGTTTATAAAACGTTTTATAAAACCTTTTACATTTAAAACATTTAACCCTAATAGCTAAGCAATGAAATCAAAGCCACCCATAGTACTAGAAGGTTCGTACACTCTCAAGGAATCCAGATGATTGATCTCCGGAGTGTCACCACACTTCATCGCCCAGAAACCCTAATATAAGAAGAATTGCATTAGAAACCTCATTTGAACTTACTAAATGTTTTCAGGGCTCTACGATGCTCAAAATTAGGTTTTTGAAGTGATCTAAGTGTTAGGAAAGTTCTAGGGAAGTTTCGGGGCAAAAAAGGCTTTTTGAGACTTAGTCAGAAAAGCCATTTTAACCCCAAAATTGATTCCCGGGTGAGAGGCGAAGGCAGAAACCCAAAAATGGGTTTTTTCCACCACTTTCTAGCCTTATTTCTTTTCTATTTCTCCATCGATCAAAACACAATATCACTAAAACACCCACCACAAGATTATTGAAATAAAAATTGGAATCATTGACTCAAAATCTATAAATCTCTAACTCCGATTAACACCTGAAAACTAACACCTAAATTTCCAAGCTTATAACTTTTGAACTAGTGTATGGATTGATGCAAGATTTGAGGTGTTTTAAAGCTTGAGGAGTCTACTACAACATACTAAAATATCACCTTGATCCATGAGTTGGAGAAGAAGAAAAGAGAAGAGAAAATGAAGCAATGAGGGGGAAAAGGGCTTGGCCCTCCCACTTATAATGATGGTTTGGCGAGGGACTTGTATGGGTTTGACGCTAAACCTCTCTTTTTCCTCTTTTCTTGATTCTTCTTAATGTACACATTTCCCAAGATTCAAGTCTAGCATCGGTTAATGCCTACTCCACCGCCGGAGGTCTTTAAAGCCTCCATTCCACTTAGGATTCATAGCAAATTTGTTTGATCACTTCTTTGAACTTAAGTAGGGTTTAGGTTCTCTGTTTTATCTTGACTATCCATGCACTATTCAATTACCTAATTTTTCAACTCCATCTTAGTCATATCCTCAATATCTTCTTTACCATGACACACCTTAGCCATGTATCTTTCGTACTAATTCACCTTTTTATACTATTCTGATCGTAAAGAAAAGTTTGAAAAAGGTTCGAATGTGTCAAGTAGCTCAAAAGTCAACACATTATTAGAATTTTATGTGACTTAATTTAATTGGAAAAGTATTTATATCAAGTTTGATTTAGTAATTATAAGGATGCTAGGTGAAAGGACATACTCCAAATTTAATAATTTTTTGATTATAAAAAATCCATTGATCGAAAGTTTTATGAATTAAATTATAATTAAATAATAAAAAAGAATTCAAAAGTCTTATTAATAATATGTACAATTGTCTCTAAACTTAATATTAAATACCCATAAAAATCATATGAATTTTGATTCAAAAGTAATAGACTCATAACTATTTATACTCTAAAAAAATTAAAATAGACCTTGTTTAATTTAAGAACTACTATAGAGAAAAAGAAAAATAATATGACCATTAGTTTAAAACTAGTATCCTAGAAGAAATTTTGTTTAGTTTAAAGTGGTGAAATACATAAATAGAAAGAACACTAACAGCGAAAGCACTCTACTAAGACGACACTAACACTGAGAGATAAAAGTTGGGGGAGCAAATGGGGTTAGATACCCAATAGTCCTAGCCTTATGTAGGTGAAGAGACATAATAATTTTTTAATTATAAAATATCCATTTATTGTATATTTTATGAGTTAAATTAAAATTAAATAATAATAAAAATTCAAAAGTTTTATAGGATTTTAATAACATGTACAATTGTCTCTATAACTTATTAATGAATACCATAAAAATCATATGATGTCTGATTCAGAGTAATAGTCTCATGACTATATATAATCCAAGATATAGAAAAGAAAAAATAATATAACCATTAGTTCAAAATCGTATCCTCCAAAAAATTAAAATAGATTTTATTTAATTTAGAAACTATTCAAATCTTACTTGAATTAAGAAAGAAAAAAAAACAAACTTAAAACAGTGAAACATATAAAAATATTATAATTATTCCAAAATGTAAATGAATAATAAAAACTTCAAAAGAAAGAGACAGAACTTGGTAATACTAAATAAAGTAGAAATAAAATATAAAATATCAAAGTAAATATAATATCACTTTTATATTCATCATTCAAATTTGCATTATGTAATAAAATCCTGATGAAACAAAACAAAACATAAAAAATTAATCCTAACAAGTAAGAAAAACAAAAACAAATAGACTAAGAAAATAATAAAATTTTAAACATATTATTTACCTTTTCACCCACCAAAATCATTTTTGTACTAACATACTTCTTAGCTTTATAATTATAAATATGACATAATTAGCAAACACGAATCTTGATTCTCCAATCATCATTTTAAAAAGATAACTTATCAATTGTCACATATTCTAATTACTTATTCGACATGATCGAACTGCAATATAATTAAAAAAAAATAAAGAGTTACAAACAGTTCAATTGACACACCCGAACCTAATCCAACTTTTCTGTACAACCGGAATAGTGTAAAACGGCGTAGTAACTCAATAATGCGTTGGTCTGGATGTGTTAAGATGATTAAGAGACGTGAAAATTAGAATAAGACGGAGTTGGGAGATGAGATGAGTGACCATGCATGGAAGTACTAAATGGACTTCTTTAAGTCCATAGCCAATGGATTGGATATCCATTGGTGATTTGGTCAGTGGATTAGACCAAGGATCGAAGTTATAAAAGGTGGAAAAGAGGGAATTAGGTTTGGCTCGGGATCCGAGTAGGGCCGGTGTCGAGCTTGCCTATAAATAGGGGGATTTAAGCCCTCTCCTTTCATTTCTCTTCTCCCTCCCTTTCTCTCCTCTCATTGAATCTCTCGAAGCAATTTTGGACTTTTGATCAATCTGGAAAATCTGATCAAAGGATCAAGGTGGGTTTTTAATATGTTATTCTACTCACCGTAATCTACGTTTTATTAAGTTTTCACGTATTTCCATGCATCGGTCTAGGAGAGATCCAAGCTTAAAGTTAAGTCTAGCTTTCTAGTTAAATTTTAGCTTAGATTTGAGATCTAGGAACTTAAGTTTTTTATTCTCGTTTTTCTTTCGGTAAATGCGTCGTGGGAGGTATGAGAACGTCCGTCTCGATTTTCGGGTCGAACGGTGGATCGAGGGGCTTAAAACTAGAGGAAAAGCCTCGGTTCCCGAGGCTAGAGACCGGCTCCCGTGCAGGATGACCTGCCCGCCAAGTTCCACACAGGACTTGGCAGTGGCCTTGTTCATGTGGGGCCTGCTCTGAACCTTAGGGGCATTCTGATAATTTTTCACCAAGTGTCTGATTTTGTCCCCGAAACATCCCGGACACTTTTCTAAGCCTTGAAACTCATCCAAACATTATCTTAGGTCATGCTAGAGCCTGATAGGTGCATTCATAGTTTGATTATGAATGCTAAGACACATTTTCATGTATTAGGGCTCCGGATGATTGAGTGCAGCGATGCTCCGGAGGTTAAGCTATGTGGATGAGTGGATCTCTTGGGAGTATACGAACCTCCCAACGCTGTGAGTGGCTTAGATTGCTCTGCTTAGCCACTGGGGTTAGAGGTTTTAAAAAAATTTTAAAAGCATAAATGTTTTACAAAGATTTTGGGATACGGGAAATCCACACGCGCACACATTTGCTTAGTGATATACCTACATAGAGAGTGGGATGATTTTAAAAGAAAATGTAAAGATTTACGTATGTGTGTTTATATGTTCTAAATACATATGTTTTATACATATATGTATATATATTATGTTTGATATGGATGGGACGCAAGATGAGCGATTGAGAGGGTTCCTCGGGGCTCCGATTTGAGGGAGCGTGGATCGAGTTGAGAGGCATGCAATGAAGTAGCCGTGGATCGCCTTTTGAGGGGCACGGTGAGTGGATATCTTGGGAGAGGCGCGTAGGAAAGCTTGCCAGGGCTAGTTGTAGCTGTGTTCCACCACAGTGTCTGGCACCACCGAAGGAACGGGCTAGAGAAAGAGAAATGTTTTATAAAGAAAATAGATAGCCCTCCATGCAGTAAGGCATACAATCAGCCAGTCGTGCCTTCAGTATGTTAGAGGCCAGGCCGTTTTATTTATATATATTTTTTAATGATTTAAAATCAAATTCTCACTTGGAGAATTTGAAAAGAGGTTCTTAAAACACATATTTATTTATTTTATTATTATTATGTTTTGGATTACCCTTGCCCTAACCCCGATGGAGATTCATGGAAGCTCTGTCACTCACCTGTATCCAATGTGGATGGATGCAGATCAGCGTACGAAGATAGTAGTTAGATTTGAGGCTCACTAAAAGGTATCGGTGGCTTAGATATAGTAGTCTTCGCTACGTAGGTATTCCTTTAAATTAGTCCGGAATTACTTTTAAAGTTAATTATCTTATTAAATGATTTCTAATTAAAATTTTATTTTTGTTTTGTAGCGAAGATACTCAATTCATGCCTTACGGTGCCTCAGATGTGTGGCTGCAGACACGTACTTCGAGGTAGCGCGGTAGTTGCCATGTGACTGGCCCGGGCAAGTCGGGGTGTGACATCAATATTCAAATGTAAAAATTTAACTAACAAACCTCATGGATAATAGTATGCTCCAACGAAATGAACTTATAAAAAGAAAATCAACAGCACATAAAATCACCATTACATGAAAAATGAAAAGAAATTAAAATTAAAAATTAAGATTGTTCAAACTCACTCGTTCCTAAATTTTTCTTTTTTTAGTTTGCAAACTCTTTATTTATAGTGATATTGAAATATTTGATATCTCAAAGAATTTTTTTCTTAATGGCTTTTCATTTTTCTCATTATTACAAAATAGTAACTCAAAGGTTTTTCCTTCTTTTTTTTTAATTGCATAATTAGGATTGATAGTTTAAAGGGGTTTTTTTTTTTTTTCAATTGCAATATTAAGATTGATAACTCAAAAGTTATTATCATTATTAGCTAGGTAAAATCAAGTTATGTGATTTAGTTTGCAAGAATAGGATTTTATATATATATATATATATATATATATTATAATAAAGAAATGATATATAGGCATTAATGTGGGTGTCACTGTATTGGTCTTGTTTTCTCATTCTCTAAAATAAAATAAAATAAAAGTTGGGGAAGTTTTAAGTTTTGCGGAGCTTTTCCTATGCTATAAACAAAGACTTTCAACTTTGTTGAACACATGTAAAATTGCAAGTGACAAAGTCGTTCGAGATTTTTCTCACTTGCTTCCTTTGCCAGCTTAACAACCAACCTCTCCCAATGCGCAGTTTCCATGCATTGATATGGCAATTTATAATCCTGTCTCTTAGTCTCCGGCCATCTCCTATAAATACAGATGAAGAATGCAAGGCCCTGAGAGTAAGTAGAAAAAGGAGGTTGGGGGAGTCTTGTCGCAGGAGCGATGGCACTGTCTGAGCTAGGGCTAGCTTTTTTTTTTGTTTATATGGTGGCTTTTTCCATAGTTTCCCATGGCAAAGCCAAAGCAGCTCTGCAACAGTGCCGTCGCGTTGTGACAAGATTCCCTGCAACTTCTTTGCTTATCTTCTTCTTAACGTTTTTCTCAGTTTCTTCACAGGTATGAACTTTGAACTTCAAAACTAGCTTCATTTCTTTGCATATTGATTGCCTGCTGCAGATTCTCTTGTCTTCTCTTTTGTAGATATGACTGGGTTAAATGGGAAAACACCGGCCGCTCCTCATAAACCTTATCCTCCTATTGTGCCTCCCAGGATTCAAACACAAAACCTCCAAGACGAGTCTTAAGTTCTAAACCTGTAATTTCAGAAACCCTACTGCTACTCCTGTCTTTCTTTACTCTCTTGTTAAATGTTTGACAAGAGATGAGGGATTCTGCTAAAGAAAATGGGGTAAAGCTGGAAAGAGCAAAACATCCTACAAAAGAAGAAGAAACTAAAGACAGTTTAAGGATAATAATTTAATCCCTGCAGTATGAGCCAAACATTTGGCAACCATTGCATCTGAATGACATCAAACCATGAGGTGGGAATACCATCAGCTTCTTCTTGCATTGAATTTCTTCTCCAATTATTTCCGCATTCAAAAGGTATAGGACAATAAATCTGTCACTATCTGATAGCTAGGAACATGATAAAAGGCCTAGCTCGGGACCCAAATTTATTATTTTTGTCAGTCGACATCAATTCTATGTCCAAGTTTAATATTTTCCTAAACTTTGATTTTTTTAACTTAATCTTGTATATCTTCCATCCTTTTATAGCCCCATATTGCCCCAACAAATGTTGTTGTGGGGGATGATGCTATTCAATTTTTTCTGTTTTATACTCTTATGCATATGGTCCTTCTATAGCTTCATATCAGCTGGAGACATCGATCATTGGTATTTATGAGAGCCAATATGTCATGTCAATTTTCCTTGTGACCACGAATCTTTGCCTAGCTAGTTTCTTTCAGCAGCAAAGGTTGGTTCAAGTGGAGGGGAATTAAGAAAATAATTGAAACTTAAAAAAAAATTAACAAAAAAAAAGAGAAATCTATATGCCTTATCTATTCATAATTCTTATGATGGAATTAGCTCTCCTTTCCTGTGGTCCAAATTCGTTTGATATAAATATTGCTTCTTTAAGGTTTCTATATTGTAAATCCTCTCAAATAAGGACAATTATCTCAAAGGAATTATGTTCAATCAAGGGAACATACCTTTGAACCATTTGACACACATGATATTGGAAACACTAAAGAGAATTGTTCATATATACGCATACCTTCTAGAAAAAGGGAAACAAAATTCAAAACAGGGCCAGGTTCACCTTCTCATAAATTTCCAATTTATAGTTATCTATGGTTTGTGTCCTTTTGGGATGGTAATAAAAAACACAAGTACCATATGGTCTGTAAATCTGCACTATATAATTGACTTTGCTTTTCTCCTGCAAGTGAAAAAAGCAATCCTAGGGGGACTATGCAATGAACGAGAAGTTAAACTATAAATTATTAATTATGAAATGGAACCAGAACAGTAATCCAATTACATAAGCAGAATCTGATCAAGAAATTGTAGTTAGTCTTTTGATGTGAGATTCATGTGTTAAGTACAGTTAATCTCTATATTAATCTTCAGCTATAGTTTCATTTTCAACTTTTAGTTAGTAAGAAATTTGAAATTTAACATGTATATTTCCACTATGATAGAGACTTTGGAAAAAGAATAAATTTAGAGTTAAAAAAGAAAGGTGCTATAAGTTTCAATTTACAAATAGCAAAAATTCCTTCTTGACAAGTCTATGTTTAACCTTTTAACTTTCAAGTTTCAGCATCAAATACAAGCCTACCCTCTCCCTTCCAACCCTAACTTTTCTCTGATCTCTCTCTTTCAAACAAATTCATCTTACACAGCTGTTTACCTTTATATATGCTAGAATATATCTACTCTCTAGCCACAAATTAAGTAGCTGATCTCCATTCTTATGTGTATAGTATTTTCCTACAGGCGTGCAATATCCAAGGGAGAACATATCAAAGTAGGGTAAAATTCTGAAATTAAGCTGTGAGGTTATAGTGGAGTATGTCGGAGGAGAGATAGCGCCTAGCAATAAGCTTGTAAGAAGATGATAGGCGCCATCTTCCTCCGACAGACTCCCCTCCATCCTCATTAAGATCATCTTCAAAAAGCTCCAGGGCTAGCAGATCATGTCTTGTTAAAGCATTGAAAGTAAAAGGCCACATTTTCTACCAGGTATTACTATGTTTCACCAAATTGTTAAACCAGCTAGCACAGATAGATTTATCAAAGATACCACTTTATTCAAAATTTGTGAGGCTTCAGAATAGATTTATTTCATCCTCTCTCTCAATAGATAAAAATTAAATAGAAAGTATATATATAGTTTTCAAAATTGCAAGAACCTAACTTGATCTGCACCCTATGGTTGTAGTTATGTAACTGATCTAGATGACTCAATAACTAGTCTAGAATTATAATATCTGATCTTGAGCTGCAGCTTGGAAACTAGCTATAAAGATTTATTCTTTATTATTGAACTTTTTGTACATTTTACTGAAAACAAAATGAATTGGTTAGCTGCTTGTGTGCTTTAGGCCTTTAGCTTACTCCTTGATCATTAACAAATCAAACAAAAATTGACAGCATAAATTTTTTTCTAAAAAACCTAGCTCTAGACCTGATGAACAGATAAAGATACTTACTTACAATGGATGGAGGCTGCCGATTGCTTACCTTCTGATCTATTTACTTGATCTGAGACCACAAGCTAGAGTAGATCTACATTTTATGCCTATTGTTTATTCTTATTAACATATATATAGTAATGAGTTGATTTTAATTACTATTTCTTTTCTTTTATTATATGTTAAGGCTTATTATATTCCTATGATCTATATTCAGCATTTCAACAAATTATATGGCAAATAATACGTAATACACCAGCAAGGTAGCAACATCAGATTCTGCAGCTCCATGTGATCAGTTTTCTTGTCAAAGGTATGGTCATGGGGAAAATTATCTACTAATGTTATCCAATTTGCTGACTCTTTTTGGTGTCTGGAATCTGGATGTCCAACTTAATTATAGCTGGAATTAAGCAGTGATATTGTTCTTGCTGCCATTTTTCTCTTCCTAGCTAGCTGTCAAGTAAACGATTTGTGACTGTGATTATTAGGCTATGTTTGGTATGAGAAAATATTTTCTATTTTCATTCTCTAAAAAATACAAAGAAACTATCATATAAGATATATGTTGTGAGAAGAAATGTATGCATGTTTTAGAAAATGAAAATGAAAATGGACCTATAAATGAGATTAAAAAATATTTGTTCTGAATTTTAAGTCTATTTTCATTTTCATTTTCTGAAACATGTATACATTCTTATAGACTATATATATCTTAGATGGTGATTTCTTTGTATTTTTAGAAAATGAAAACAGAAAATATTTTCATGTACCAAACATAGTCTTAATTTGCTGATTAGTTTAAGAAGTTGGAAGAAGTGGGGTAATAGATAAATATCAGTACCTTCTTTTTTTCTGGGATTTGGAAAAATTTTCAAAAAATTCTATGAAAAACTCGGATATAATCTTAATTTAGCAGCTATATCATAACATCAAAGCCTCGTTTATTCAAGCTTAAATCATATGCGAGATCCAGTATCACAAGAGTCAATTAGCTCTAATTTTATAATTATCTTGCTAGTTATTTATGATTGTTTTCCTCCTGCTATATGTAGTAATGTTTACTTGCTTAGTTAGTGTTCCTTTTGGTGTATATATTTTACTACATTACTGAATTAAAGTTGTATGTTTGGGATGATTAATTGTTAGTTCAGCTCAGAAGCATACACAGAACTTTTTTACGTGCTTGAAGCTTCAGTGCTATTGTGTACACGATTTGCTCTGTGGACCATCCATAAAGTTTTCGGTAAAAATACTCCTGCAGGTCTTGTACTACAATTTAGGTAAATTTAATTAATTTTTATACTATGAAAAATTGAACAATTAATTAAGTCCTTACATATCATAGAATCAATTTTCTGTTTGTTGTTAAAATTACTTACGTGGCACTGATATTGATATGACGCGATAAATTAAAACCCTAAATATCAAAGCAATGTCTACGTGTTTATGATAAGTCAAATTATATATCAACATCTTAGTGCCATTTCAATGATGGGCACCAATTTATGTCTTAAGTTGTCAAGTCATTATCATGTTAGTAATTAAAATTGATTTTGTGACATTGAAGGACTTAATTGTTCTATTTTTCATAGTCGATGAACTAATTGATTCGAATTAGAGTATAAGGATTAAATTAAATATTTTTATATAGTATAAGGGCCTGTGGGTACTTTGACCATAAAGTTTCAAACTTTTAAAACGTGTTCTCTTTGCAAATACATTTCTAAAGATGAGAAATTTAGCTAAAAGAGCAACATTCGAGGAACACTTACCGAAGGTATGAAAAAATTGGGTGGAAAAAGGGCCGGCGCTCGGCAGGCAGTGGATTGGCTTCAATTTTTTGTGCTTGGCATTTGAATGATGTATAGCAGCCAATGTTGATCAGTCAAAGGGCCCCCACAGATTGTTATAGTTACCAAAATTTTTGCTGTTGCTTGTCCTTTATATACCCCACATTCCACTCACTAATTATAATTAGCTTCCAATATTGACATAACCCTTCTGATGCATAGATTAAGAAGGCAATAGCGTAGCTTGATAACTAGTAATAAATTGGGTGATTAATAAATGATTTAATATTTAATTTAGTCTCTAAATTATACCAAAAAGATATATTGGTCTTGAATTTTTATTTTGAAACAGATAGATCCTGAATGAAAAAATTAAAGAAAATTTAAGGATCAATCTGTCTCAAAATAAAAGTTCATGGACTAATTAATCATACAATCGGTAAAATTTTTTACCATTTAGGGACCAATTTATCCCAAAATAAAAGTTCATAGACTGTTCCGTTTCAAATAAAAGTTGAGGGACCAATTTATTCATTTTGATATAGTCTAGGAACAAATTTGGATATTAAACCATTAATGATGAATACTCTTACAACTCAATCCAACCTATGTAAAACTCTATAATTATTGGAAAATATACACGCAATACATAGAAAAATCATGGGTTTGCATTAATTATATATATATATATTAAATATACCATATCACAGGATGTGGCTGCAATTGATTTCCTTCGCATACAAAGTTGGTACAAGGTTTACTTCAACGTATGTTTCGAACATAAATTTGTATTTTAGGTAAAGATCAGAGAGACGTTGAAGCAATTGAAACACTATCATTATGTCTTTTCAATAACGCTAGTGGAGTAGTGACTCACAACTTGTGAGAAGAAGGAAATCATCATCAGCTATTCATTTCAACTGGCCCAGCCCATTGTAACTTGTGAGTATTACTGTTACTCTTGGTTCCTATCTTTGCTTGATTAAAGTTTTTCGCTTTGGCCTGAATTCCTCTCCAAAATGATAAAGAAATAAACAGATGATATTCCTTAGTACGGAGGGGCAAAAAGGGTTAAACACTTACAGTAATATTGTCATATGTATAGCTGAATCATGCATCAGGCTTTGTTTCTTCTTGATTGAATACCCTCAACTTTCTTCCATCTGCATCTATACAAGATTTATCATCTTCATGTCTTCCAATGTCGGAGAAAGAGTGAGTTCTGCTCTTCCTTTCTTTCTCTTCTTCGTCTTTTTCTTTTTCTTTTTTTCTTTTATTTTTTTTTTATGCTAGTGATGAAAGGTAAATATGGTTTTGTTGTTTAGATTCCTTCAATTAGATTATTCATGTTGAAATTTCTACAGGGATCAAAGGGTATGAAGGGTAACTTGGAAAGCTGGAAAGAATTCATGAAATTTTTACTTTCATTTTAATACTATTTAAGCTTCTTTTGATGATGAGAAAGAATGCCAGTTGTGCATATATACTTCAATTCAGAATGCTCATTATAATATACATTCTTTTGCTTTATTAGGGGACAATCAATTACCTGAGTCCATAATTATTCTAAAAGGGCAAAAAGGTTTTTGTCAAGGTGAGAGGATAACGGCAAGTATTCTTGTTGACATGGTTCAAAACAGAAAAAATAATCTCTATTTTATATGAACAATAATTTAAGAAGCAATAATGACAATATGAACATTGTGGAAAAGATAAATGCCTCAATATTTTACTCTTACTCGTGGGAGTTGCCGATTTATTAAATTCTTGGGTCTTTAAAACACCAACTTGTCCTTCCTTTTCTGGTGTTATAAAACCCGGATCGGCCCGACCAGTTTGATCGGTTCAATCGGGACCCATATGCCTGGTCGGTCCAGAACTAGGTAAAAAATCAGGTTACCACGGACAAAAACAAAAAAAAATCAAAAATTTGTTTTTTTTAAATATTAAAAATATGTTGATAGTGATAAAGATTGAACCTTAACCTCTTATGAGAAAATTAAGCATATTAACCATCATGCTAAGTTAAATTTCTTATTAAAAATTTACTTTTTATAGTATATATTAAACTTAAATTATTAAAATTCATATATTCCTATACTTAAATAAAATTTTGATTTTATCTAATTAAACTGGTTAATCCGTTTGAATTGGTGACCTGGTGACTTGAATGGGTCATTCACTGTACCGACTTTTACAACATTGCCTTTTTTTCTTATTGAAAAGTTGAAAGGGGTTCCCTTTTTAAAGTGATCTGTTTTTATTGTTCAAATGCCTAACGTGTCTTGTTCTTTGGTTCCTTCCCCATGGCTCAATAATTAATCTTCTTCTTGTACATGATTGGTCATTGCCATTAAGAATAGTTGCAGCTTGACTTCCCTTTTGATTATCTTCATTTTATTAGTAGCTTCCTTTGCTGGCTCAAATAAATGCTAATAAAGTTCTAGCACATCTGATAGAAAATTTGGATCCCCTGCGGTTCAATTAAAATTTGTATTTAATTTAAGATAAGGCTGGTTCTATTGTAGTTTTCCACTTCTATTAATCACCTATTCAACACGTCAAACATTGGTAATTAATTAATAAAATAGATATGAACATAAATATGTATGAACTGAAATCTCCTAAACTGTGTTTTTGAAGGTTTTAAGGTCATAAGGCTAAGTTCCTGTAAGAACTTTTTTCTTTTTCTTTCGCTTTCCCATTTTGTTTCAAGATGATTCTCTTAAGTCTGAACATAGAATGACTAATAGAGAACTTGACATCCATTTTCTTATCAGGCACCTGCTTTAACTTTTGACACACAGTATAGATGGTACTCCTAGTAATTTGTCAACTTACTGATGCATGCAAGCTGTGTTGAATTTTTTTTGGTAAAACAAAAGTTCAGGTGAGGAAGGCTACCCCAGTCCAGGGTCAGGGCATGCACAAACCTCATAGAGGGTTGATAGTGGTACTTACAATCATCCAGTAATAAGACCTATTGGCACGACTCGAACATCAAACTTCTCAAGTAAAGATCCAAAGTCTTACCAACTCAATCAACTTTAATTAGCAGCTTTGTTGATTGATTAATTTATCTCAACCTCTTATATCACAGTGATGTGATGGATGCAATTATAGGTGAGTATATATATATATATATATATATATATAGGGTCAAAATGGAAGATCACCATATGAACATGAATATATAGAAATATATATTCAAGGCTAACAAAGACAGAAATAGCTTTGAGTTTTTGACTTTATATTTTCCTGACATCTAAAATTCAAGCCATTAATTAGAACATTTGTAACACCTGCTTTGCGAATTTTATAATTATCCGTTTCACGAATTTTATGTTACTAGATAGTGTCATGCATTTTATAATGTAGAGTATGGAAAATGTTATAATGTAAGATGGGTAGTTAGAAAATTTCGACGAAAATATGAGAAAAGTTCGAACTAGTACAGCTTACAAACGGTGAGGAGTTTAAAAATTCTATGACTCGTAAAATAGCTCGATAGGACTTGAAAAATAATTTGGGACAGTGTATATGGTTTGGGACAGACTAGGGATATAAGTGGAATTTTTAAATTTTTCGAGGATAAAATTGTCCATGGGGACAAAATGATCATTTTACCATAAGATTTTATTTGATCATGTGCCAATGGCCATATTTAAAGGCCATGGCCGGCCAAACTCTTGGAAATTCAAGAAATTTCCACAACTTTCTCCACCTTTCTCCATTCCACCAAATTTTCTCGCACCTTGATTTCTCATAGTTTAATCGATCAAAACCCCTTCAAGTTTATAGTCAAATCGAAGCTCTCAACAAGCCCATCAATAACCCTCTATCAATTTTGAGGAATTTGAGCTTAGTTGGAAGTAATTTAGAAAAGAATAATTTGGGTTTATGTTGAAGTTGGAAAAATCATAAGGTAAGCATGCCTAATTTTGAGTTATGTTGTAGATTTTGGCATTCTCATCATGAATATTAGGTTAATTTGGTGTAAAATGTGAATTTTGTATGTGCAATTTAGGGAGAAAAGAATGGGTATGTTATGAAAATTTGATTCATGAAATATATGTCTTAAAAGAATTTACAAGTTGAATTAAATTAGTATGGGAGAATTAAATTGTTAGGATTTGATTTTTGAATGAATTGAAGAAGGAATTTACAATATAAAAGAATGGGTGTCGAAAATCTTAAAGGAAAATATTATTATGCCTAATTTGCAAGATTTAATTAGTTTGAATATATTTTTGGAGTAGCTTAAGTGTAAATATGAAAATGGAAATTTTGGAGATAAACAAACATCAATTTGGTGAAATTGGGAATTGTTGGCGGAAAATTTGAGATGCAATTGGCATTGGTAATTTACCAATTTGGGTGGAAATTGATGAAGAAAAAATACGTAAGTTGGTTGCCAAAAAGAGAGAAATCAAGAAAAATTTATAATTAGTCTTGCATTTCATGAATTGCAAGCATATAGGTTAAATTAGAAATTGTACAATGTTTAGAAATTTATGTATAAACGGTGAAGTGTATCTAATACTCAATATAGGAACCACGCAAGCCAAAGGAAGGGAAAACGTAGACGAAGACCAAGAACAACTTAATCGCTGAGAACAGTGAGTGGATGACTAACTCAAATTTTGCCTTTATGCTTTGTTTACTATCTTTGGATTTAATGCTTTGGTCTACTTGGATTTCTTAAACTAAAGTATTGATAAGTGGGTTTATGAGATCTTATGAAATCCTATTGTGTTAAGATTAAATTTATTTCTTAACTTATGGATTGAGAAAGAAACCTATGTTTTGCAAAATGTTGATGCTAGTATCTTGTGAGATGAAATGGTGTTGTGTAAAGGCCATCTGTGACACACCCGGACCTAGCATGACCTTTTCGTACGAACGGAATAGTGCAAGATGACGCAATAATTAAACACTATGTCGGTCCGGCTGTGTCAAGTCAGAAGAGAAGTCAAGCTTAAGATAAGACGTAGTTGGAAGATGAGATTGGTGACCATGCATGGAATTACTAATGTGGACTTCTTTAAGTTCATAGCCAATGGATTGGAAGTCCATTGGTGAATTGGTCGGTGGATCGGACCAAGGATTAAAGTTTTGAGTGATTAAAAGAGAAGAGAAAGTTTGGCCCGGGGTCCAAGTAGACCCGGTGTCGAGCTACCCTATCTATTATCAATCCTTTTCACATTCTCAAGTGACTCTCCTTTATCTCACCTCTCGTGATCCTAGGCTCACTCGATCCTTTCCAACTTCCTTGGATGCCTCTCTTTGATTAGCATCAGATGGACTCTCTTTCATCCACCTATACCTCCTTTCTTTCACCATTTGTTCACAAATGGTGTAGGAATGAGGAAAATCAGCTTGCCTTTGCTATAGTCTCTCTCACATCCTGCCCACTTCCAGGAGCATTATCTAGGCAATCTGTGGGCTCATCCCTCCAGGTTTACCTCGGTTTTGGGTCAATCCCAACCACCTCATATGCTACCCCAAGGCCCAGGTGTTCGAGTGCTAGTGCATTGTAGCACTCCTCGAACCCTAGCCGCCAAGGGTTTTGTTGCTCCCAAGAGTACACCTCTCCAAGTCTACACGCGATTGTGTAGAGAGTGAGAGTAATTAATCCGTACCGTGTGGGTCAATGACAAATCTCTGTACTTGGCTAGCTCTTTTTGGCTTCACTTTTTTCATCTTTCTATTTGTTGCTTTATAAGGTCTTCCTCGATCCTTCATCCTTTTGCTCAGATGCTCTATCTCGCGTTCTAAGGTTTTGGTCAACCTCATCCTCCATGATCGATCTATTCAATTTCTTTCATCTTAACCCAACTCTCTCACCTAAGCTATACACTAATGGTGCAGAGAGCGAGAGAAGTGGGGTTAGCCTTCATGCACGTTAGGTCCATCTTGGATCCTTGCCTCATTCTAGTAGCTTCACTTCCTCCCAAATCTTACATTTCACTAGTGTAAAGAATGGGGAAAACATGTCTGGTTTAGTTTAGAAGTCAAACTCGCCTCTTACTAGCGAGTCTCAATGTCCGCTACCTCGAAGGTTAGACATCGAACCAGTTTTCTTCATTGCTAAGCCTCTGATTAGGCTATCCTGAAGGGTTGGACAAGATATAGCCTATCTCATCATCTCAAGGGATTTACCATCCTTTGTTTGGTTTAGCTATCGAGTAAAAAGAACATTATAAGCTGAAGAATTGGCTTTCGGGAATTTCTTGGAAAGCTTTCTCGCTTTCACGAATCTCAATAAAAAGGATGGTCATGGTGTCATCTCACCTAAAGACCACACTTGAGTACTCTATATGGTGGCTTGCTGCAAAAGAAGGTATTCTAAAAGTAGGTTTGGACATTTACGATGCATTGAAAACGTTTGAAAATACTTTGAAAACACTTTATAACTTTTAAAAACGATCAGAATCTTTTAAACGCTCTGATACCAATCAAATTGTCAAGCCCCGACCCGGAGGGGTCGACCACGTGACAACCGCCGCGCTACCTCGAAATACATGTCTACAGCCACGCATTCGAGGCACCGTAAGGCATAGAAATAGATATCATCGTTGCAAAACAATACTAAAATTTTATTAGAAATCATTTAATAAAATAATTATCTTTAAAAGTAATACATCAGTGGATAAACTTAAAGGAATACCTACGCAGCGGAAACTACTACACCTAAGCCACCGACGCCTCCTAATGAGCCTCCAATCTATCTGCTATCCTCGTACGCAGATCTGCATCTATCCACATTGGATACAACTGAGTAACAGAGGTTCAATGAATCTCCATCAGGGATTAGGGAAACAGGGGTAATCCAAAACATAACAATAATAAAAATAAATATTTTTCTTTTTAAAATCTATTTTCAAATTCTCCAAATGAGAATTTGTTTTAAAATCATTTAAATAAATATATAAAATAAAATGGGCTGGCCTCTAATATACTGAAGGCTCGACCCGCCGGTCATATGCCTCACTACATTGAGGGCTATCTTTTTTCTTTCTAAAACATTTCTCTTTCTTTAGCTCGTTCCCTCAGTGGTGCCAGACGCTGTGGTGGAACACAGCTACATCGAGCCTTGGCTAGCTTTCCTACAGGCTTCTCCTAGGGTCTTCGCTCACTGTGCCCTTCGATAGGCAGTCCACGGCTGTGTCAATGCATGCCTCTCACTCGGTCCATGCTTCCTCAAATCGAAGCACCGAGGACACCTCTCAATCGCTCATCTCGCTTCCCATCCACATCAAATATCATATATATATATACACGTATAAAACATACATATTTAAAACACATGAACATAAACATAAACACACACATATAAATCCTTATATTTCTTTTTAAAACATACCACTCTCTACGTGGGTATATCACCAAATAAGTGTATGTGGTGGTGGTGGATTCCCTGTGTCCCAAAACCTTTGAAAATTATTTTGTTTTATGAAAATGTTTTACCCCAGTGGCTAGGCACTAAAATCTAAGCCACTCGCAGTGTTGGGAGGTTCGTATACTCCCAAATGATCCATGTAGACAAGTTTCTGAAGTATCGCCGCACTCGATTATCCGGAACCCTAATATACGGAAATACGTGTTAGCATTCATAATCAAACTGTGAATGCACCTATGAGGCTCTAGTATGACCTAAGAGGGTGTTTGGACATGTTTCAGGGCTTAGAAAATTGTCTGGGAGGTTTCATGTCAAAATTGGGCATTAGGGGTAAAATTACGATTTTGCCCTAAGGTTTGGAGCCACTTCAGCGTGGGAGTGACTCGACTCTCACGCTGGAGCTGTCTTTTAGCCTCGAGAATCGAGGTTTCTCCTCGGTTTTCAAGCTCTTCACCCCACCGTTTGACCCAAAAATCGAGACGGACAATCCTCGCACCTCCCACAACGCATTTACCATAATAAAAACGAGAATCACAAGTTCAAAGTTCATCAATATCAAATCTAAGCTAAAATTTAACCCAAAAAAACTAATTTTGAGCTTGGATCTCTCCTAGATTGATACATGAAAATGCGTGAAAACTTAATAAAATGTAGATTAAAGTAAATAGAGTAACATACCAAGATCTCACCTTGCTCCTTCGGTCGGTTTGTTCGGATCGGTCAAAAGTCCGAAATTACTCTGAGAAAGCAAATGAGAGGAAAGGAAGAGAGGGAAAAGAGAAATGAGAGGGGGAGAGCACCTGACACTGGGCCCACTCGAATGCCGGGGTTGACTTAATTCCCTCTTTTCCACCTCTCATAATCTCGATCCTTGGCGTAATCCACCGACCAATTCACCAATAGAAATCCAATCCATTGGCTATGAACTTGAAAAAACCCAATTAGTGCTTCCATGCTTGGTCACTTATCTCATCTTCCAACTACGTCTTATTCTAATTTCCACTTCTTTTCTTTATCTTAATACATTCGGACCGACGTATTATTGAGTTAATACGCCATCTTATACTATTCCAGTTGTACGAAAAAGTCGGATTAGGTCCGGGTGTATCAGCAAGTGAGTGTGGTTTCAACCTTGATGGGAGGCATGGAAGCAAACCCACAAGGCATTTGTGAGTTTATTTTACGGTACTGCCGGACAGAATGGAACTCAGTTACCCAGTGTCGACCCTAGGCTAAGGTGACAGTTTGGGTAGAGAAATTGACGGACAGTATCTTTGACCCTATAGGCCTATTTTCTGAAACTCTTTGTGTCTAACGGTTCCTTTCTATTGCTTTTGAATATTTGAACTATTAAAATATTTGAACTTATTCTTATTTCTAGTAAGTTTCAATATTACTATTACTATTACTATTTTTACTGGTTATCTACTCACTGAGTACTTAGTACTTATCCATGTTTTATCATAGAACCATTTTCAGGCTGTAGATGTTCTTCGCGATATTAGGAAGGTTATGGTGGCAAAAGTTCCATACCTAGGAAGAGTTTGACCAAGGAGGTAAAAAGTCAACTTTTTGTAATATTTTTCAAAAACTCACGTAGGTCCCACCAAGGGGTGTATATGAATTTTAAGTTACCCAGTTATCTCCTTTAGTGTGTCTTAGAATATTTGAAATAGTTGTGGCATTTTTCTTAGTACCGTAGATCTGGGAAAATATTGTAGAAAAATATGTCGTAAACCCAAATGGTATTTTTGTAAATATGTGCAAGTTTAGGACTCGAATTTTTATCCCACGAATTGTTATTAGATTTTTGCACCGAATGATCCTATGTTCTTATAAACTGTTGAAACTTGAGAACTGCATGATTGCTGTGTGAAAATAAAATATAAAATTACCATTTTAACCTTGTAGAACTTTGGGGTGTAACCTTATGCAAAAGAATGTACTTCAAGGATTCGCGGTGGTTGTTACGTGCTCGATCACCGTGTCGGGGCGTGACAACATTATTATAATATGATGATTCATTAGTCAAAAAATATGTCTTAGCTGCAGTATGAAAACTGTTCACTGTCAAAAATGCAATTGGGAGTCTAAAACATTGCAATAGCAAAGATTGAAGGATGTATGGGGAACCCAAATATAGATGTCTTGGAAAAGGAAAATTAATGCTTATGGAATAACCTTAAAAGTCTTCAGAAGGGATAATATTATATTCTCTCTCTTATTATATATCTGTCACCTTCTAAAAATTTGTTGTATTCCTTTTTATCTGTTACTTTAGAATATTTATGACGCATTAATCATTCTTTTTCAAATTTACCATTTATCTCTTCCCTAGTTCTGTTTAACTACTTACTCTTTTCAATAAATATTTTCTAGTTTCCAGTAGTGGTTGGTATAGTGTGTAACTTAAGTAAGCTTATTTATAAAGTTATCTTTTGTTATTGGTGTTTTTTTTCTCAAATGTTACTGGCGTTTTTTAAGGATGCTTATAAATTTGGGATTAACTAGAAATATACTCTGCACATTTTAAGAAAATGGAGAGAGATCAAGACTCCATTAGTTTAGATTTTAGTCCTTTGTCGCTTAATGAAGAAAAGAAAAAAGTTTGTCTAGAAATTGAGTTGAATGCTCCAATAGAGTGTGGGTTTGATTTGTATAAATTTCTAGAAGATGAAGAAGAAGCTTTCAAGGAAAAAGAGATCTAGCAAGTGTTATAAAAGAAACATTTAAGGTGTAGAGAGAAATTAAATATTTTTCTAGAAGGGGAAAATATTGAAAAAGAAGGGAGAAATATTTTTTTGAAAAACTTAAATCACGTTTAGAGAGAATAAAAGAAACATTTAAGGTGAGAAGAGAAATTAAATAAAGATAAATTTGGAAAGATAAAAGAATTTTTAATTAATTTAAGATAATTAATCACTTTTAATTAACTTTCTTAATATGTGTAAATTAGTTAAGTGTAATAGATATAGTAACAGGGGGAGTAGTTTAGAAGTCCAAGCCTAAGGAAAATTAATGCTTATAGAGAAACCTTAGATCTCAATAGTCTCAACAGTCATAAAGAAGGGGTAATATGGTTTTGGGGAAGGAAAATGTAAGAATTAAGATTTGAATCTCAAATTTACGGGAAATTCAACTCCTGAAGAGAAGTAGGTGAACTATTTATTTAGCTTAAGTTAGCCTTTGATCCTAGACCAAGCCTAAGTTGTTAATGACTCCTGATAATTAATTAATAAATATTGAATAGGTAATACGTAGATCTAGTTTGGCATTGCAGTTACATTTTAAAAAAATTTGATTTGTTAAAAGTACTTTTGAAAAGTATTTTAAGAAATTGATGTAAAAAGATTTGATAAGTGTTTGATATTGTTACAAAAAAATATATTACAAAGGTAAAATGTCTATAAATGATAAAATTTGAAAAAAAATAAAAAATTATTCAAAAATTTTTTAGACATTTAATATCCAAAAATACTTTGAAAACGTAAAAGTACCAAAATTTCAACTTTTCAAATTAAGTGACTTTTAGCTATTCTTATTAATTTTTCGCCCAAATCCAAAACTTTTTAGCATTATATTTGAAGTGAAAAGTAACATTTTGACACGCAAACGCAATGTCAAATGAACTAGTAATGTATTGTGATTTTAAAACATGTATATGTATACTCTAAGCATTTTCATTGAAATAATAGACTTTTCATTCTCGGTGCGGACTCCTACCCAACCAGATATTTTAATTAAGCACTGTTTTGTATTACTTGAAATAAATTATGGAATATAAGGTGTGTTAAACCTTTTTAAAGGTACAATCTTAACTTAATAGAAGGACATGGTGAAATTGGCAGTAAATTATGAAAGGATGATGTTAAGAAATTTGGACAAAAAAATCTAAGGACTTACGAGTAAATTGACCAAAGTTTTAAAAGTATTAAGTTAAAAAAAAAAAAGGCCGGGGAGTGTCGGGCCACCTCACCAGTCGCACTCCCCCATCAGCCATCGTCTTCTTTCCTTTTCGGCCATGGTTTTCTCTCTCAAAAAGCTCTATTTGGACTTAACTTCTTTCTTCAATAACTTGCTCAAATCTAAACAAAATTTACATGCAAGCACTCTTAATCGGACTATTTTCCGAGCTCTACAAGATGTTAGTGACCATTTGCGGAGAGAGCTAAGGAAGTTAAATGTTATGGGCAACAACTCTCGGCTTGGTTGGGACTTTAGATGGTTGTTTGTTTATGTTTTGGTTGATGTATAATGTTGACTGTGGCCTTGAAATACTGTTTAAGTCATTAGAAGGGATAATTTTGACTTTCGAGAGGTTGGGCACGGCAGAAGGCTGCCGTGTATGGCGTCTGGAAGTGATCCGGTGCCGGACTTTCAATCATCCGGCGCCAGACTTAAACAACAAAGACGAAGAAGAAGTTGGCCTTTTTAGGGCCTTACCTAATTGGGTTGTATTATGTAATTGGGCCTTAGATACTTAGAACATAGTTGGGCCTTTATTTAATCAAAATAGAAACTTTTTTCAGCCCAACAGAAAACAAAAGAAAGGACGGAAGAGAAAGGGCCTGGGCCATGAGGCCCATCTAAAAAAAGGCTATTGGGTTAGTAAGCCTTTTTATAGTAAATGGGTTTAAATTTATAAGATTTATATTGGGCCATAGATTATTATAGGTATTAAAATTTAAATTAAGATTTATTACTATTATCATTATTATTATTATTAAATTAATATTTTTTCTTGGAAAGTAAAATACTCAATTTAACCTTAACATGTAAGATTTACCAAAAAAAAACCCCTACATAGTAAAATTACCATCTTTGCCCATGATGATGATTTTACCAACCTTCAGTGGTCTAAATTACAATTTTGACCCTAGAGGGTAAATGACCATTTTACCCTTAGGTTGTAAAGTCACTCAAAAGTCGTCGTTGATTCCTTAGAAGCCTGTACAGGTATTCTCGAGTTTGCATATACATGTTTTGATTTCAAAATGATTTCTAATAAATTTTCATGAAATTAGGCGCAACGACGAAGGATAGTGGTGAGGGCTCCAGTTATGCAGTTGGGACAGTTTTGGGGGGTATACGAGTCTCCCAGACTATGAGTGGTTTAGTCTTGATGTTTAGTGACATTGATGACAAAGTATTTTAAATTGTTTTAAATTAACTATTTTATATGTTTTAGGGGTACAGTTAGCCATTGTACAGGCATGCATAAATATTTTATACAGACAAGAATTATATATATACATATGAAATATAAAAATGTTCTTTTATGATTTAAGATAAACTTAATCGTAATGTGATGAGGGTCCGTGAGTGATCTACTCGATTGAGGTAATGGATATAAGCCCGATCATGACGAGGTAAAAGTCCCCATAAGGATTACCCAATCGAAGCTATTGATATTGGTCCATGAAGGACCAGCCCTTTGAGGGGTAAGTCCTTGAAGGGCTATGCTAGCAGACTAAGTAGCATGTGGTCCATCTATTGAGAGAGGTACGGTTAAGTGTGCCCCTGGAGTTGGAGAGGCACGTAGAGTGACTCGCCAAGGGGTTTGTAGTTGCTTTGATGCAACAAATGGCAACGTTGGGAGAGCTGACAATTAATTATATATATTTTTATGGATGATTATGTGATGATTGCTCCCAACGGTGTGAGTCCATTGATGGATAGAACTTGGTCTTATTGTCGCCCTATGTAACGTATGATTTAAAATGATGATTTATTTGGTGAGTAATGTTTTAAATGATAATTGATGAGTTATAAATTGGATTTTGGTATAATTACATCCACCACCATTTTTTTCTTTTACATTATTTCCAAACCATATCGCTGAGTTATTATACTCACCATCTGTGATTCAATATTTTTTAGGCTCGAGGCTTGTTGAGGAGCGGCCACTTAGTTGGTGTAGACTAGCTTTCAGTCTTGGTAGGCACTTTCATCCTAGTCTTTGTGATTCACTGGTATATTTAAATTCTATTGTATTTTGTTTTAAATCTCCCTCCCTAAATTTGTTAACACTTAGCTTTTTTGATATTTTATCTCCGGGGATTTTCATATATATATATATATTATATTATATTACTCCTTTTGTCCCAAAATATAAGTCACTTTTAACAAATTTTCTTGTTCAAAATATTTGTCATTTTTACAAAACCAAGATGATATTTTTATATGTTTCCAAATTTACCTTTGTCAAATTGGAAACTCCTTATTTAATACATATCTCCTCCCTATCTCTCTTTTTGACAAAAGAGAGGGAATATTATTTGAAATAAGTTGTGTTTAGGAAAGAGAGAGAAATAATGGTAGATATAATCATAAACGAGAGAAATTAGAAAAGTGAAATAAAGGTAAAATAGGTAAGTACATAAAACTTAACAAATAAAACTATTTTTCTTGGTTTTGTAAAACTGCTGAAAGTGATTTATATTCTGGGGCAAAGGGAGTATACTCAATGTATTATTTTTAATTACTAAAATATTATTTTTATTAAATGGTACTTTATATTTGTTTTATGCTTTGTATATTATGCCTTGCACTGTCTCTGGGTGTGGGTGCACACATGTACTTCAAGACAGTACGGCGGCTGCCACTTTGCCGAGTCTACGAGTTAAGGTGTGACACTTGGTCTAATGGTTGAGAGGGTGAAGAAGTCATGTAAAAACATGAGTTCGAATATCACCTCTCCTAGAGATGGCAAAATGAACCCGAAACTAATCAAAACTGATTTGACAAAAAAAGTCAACTACTCGAACCTAAACCTGAAATTATTCGAACTAAAAATGCTCGAACCCAACAAGGCTTGAGCTCACACTTGACCCAAGTCCGAGCCCGAACCAAACCTGAACCCAACACCGAGCTCGAATTTAATATTAGAAAAAAGTGATTTTATAATATTTTTTATAAAATATAAAATTTAAATTAAGTGACCATATTTATGTAAAATAATATATTTTTTCTTTCTTAATCTAATAAATCCAAAATGGAATTATTAAAATTTATATTTAAAATCTAAGATATTGAAATTAATTAACTTTATTTTATTAATGTTACATCTTTTCTTTTAAATTTAATAGAGGTGCAATATAAATTAAATGATTTATTCATTATTTAACGATTAAAATTGATTAATTAAGCATTCACAAGAGCATATATAAATTGATATTGTCACGCCCCGACCCACGGGCCCGGCCACGTGACAACCGCCGTACCACCTCGAGATGTGCCTCGTCAGGCGGGCAATCCAAGATGGCATAAGGCATAAAATAAAGGGTATATGAGCAATATATGAAAATATATGTGAAATAATTTACAAAATATTATTTAAAATGTTTATAAGTGTAAGTGGCACGTTTTACTATGCAAACATGCAGCGGAAAAAGATAATATATATAATAATGTGCACTACTATTCTGAGCCAAGATTCACAAGGAAGGAGGGTGTCACATACAAAATCATGTCCTCGGTGATATACTGGGATCACTGACCACCTGGACGCCTGTCGTCCGTAGCCTGATGACCTGACAACAAAAGTGAATGGTGTGAGTACAAATATATCTGTACCCAGTGAGGGACCTGGTTATAATGACCGATCACCTCAGGCTGGGGATATGAAATGATCCAAAATTTCATTTATTAAATCATTTAGTAAAATCATGTGAAACCCCATGCTAAAACAAATATCAAATATAATTTTCATAAATGGGCTGGCTTCTGAAATTGTCCCAAAGGTACACCCGTGCACTTGGGTGCCCCACTAGACCGTCAAGGGCTATCTCATAATTCAAATCCTTTATCATTATTCATTGGCCCGTTCCCTTGACGTTAGCCTTGCCGTGGTGGAACACAGTAACTGAAGCCCTGGCGAGCTTCCCTTCGCGCCTCTCCCAGGGTCTCTTCTCACCGTGCCCCTAGAAATAGGCCGTCCATGGCTGAGAATCATGCATGCTCTCAAACTCGATCCACGCTCCCTCATAATTGGAGCATCGAGGAACCCACTCAATCACTCATCTCCCGGGGGCATCGTACCCCTAATAATCATAATAATAATAATTCATAAAGTCTTTTGAAATTCCCACCCCTTAAATCCTTTATAAACTTTGTGTGTGAGGGTGAACATTTCACACCCCAAAATGTATTAAGCAATTTAATAAAGCAATTTATAAAACAATTAGAAAACGATTGACCCTCAATGGTCAACCACTATAATCCAAGCCACTCACAAGTGAGGGAGATTTGTATACTTCCAAATAAATTTCCACGAATGCCTAAGATCGCACGTTAGTGCCCAACCTCGTACAATCACGTACCTAAATAATCAAATTAAAAACCTAATTGATTAATAAAGGCAATTGGCTAACAATTAAACATCTAGGTAAAATCTAATTAGAGTTTCTAAGATCTTGGAATAAAATTGGACAAGTCCGGAGGTCAACGGAAGTCATTTGGAGTCAATTTGGGTCAAGTGGGGTCTAAGGCTGCAAAATGACCATTTTTCCCCTAGACTCGAATTGGGAAATATTTCCCAGCAGGGATGATCCGGCCCCGGATCACTGCTTGCCTGGGGCCGGATCTTTACTGCACCAAGGTCGAGTTTCGGCCTCCTTTCTTCTTCAGCTCAATTCTATTTCGATTTATCACCAAATTGCACAAGATTTGAAACAAGCAATCTTAAATACCTAAAGTAAGAACCTATAGCTTCAAAAACGGATTAAAACAACTAATCATGCAAGAAATTTGAATCAAAACATCAAAGTGCAGAATTTTCCTGGACAGCAGCGAATTTCATTTTCAATTGAGCATAACTTTCAGCCCAGACCATGAAATCATGCGTATAAGCTATCAAATTAAAGCTTCATGAGTCTAGAACAACATACCAAATCAGCCAATTCCCACTATTGAATTGAAAGTTATGGCTCAAAGAACAAACTGTCGCCAATTTGACAGATTTTTATATTTCGAAAATTCTTGACAAATTTGGTGTTTTTGATCTTCAAGGAAGCTAAAGGAGTTGTTTATGATGATTAATGAAGTGTTTGATGAGGGATTGAAGGCTCAAAATTTGAGGAAAATTAAAAGGATTTGAAGACAAGAAGAAAAGAAGATGAAATAAAGAAGAAATGGTGGTCGGCCAATTTTTAAATGGTAGGGTTGACCTTTGGTCAACCTGACCATGGATTGACTTTGAGTCAACCGGCCTTCATGCCTCGATCTTCGTGCCCAAGGGTCCCACCAAGTCCGGATAAAATTTTAGGCTCATAGGCTCGAAATTGAGCTAAAGGAAGTTCAAAACATCTATAAAAATCTAATTTGGTTTCTTGGCCAAACAAGTTTATATAAATATAAGACTTGACTCGTGCGGACTAGGTCTGGGCATGTCAACTCTCCCCCCTTACAAAAGTTTCGTCCCCGAAATTCAATTGAACTAATCATCAAACAAATGGGGGAAGACACGTCTTATATCGCTCTCGGGCTCGCAAGTCTGCTATTCGATTTGCGAGCTTTTCCATAAAACTCGCACCAAAAGAACCAATTTGTTCCTCAGGGATCGAACCTCTCGATCCAATATGGCTACAGGTTGAATTCTGAAGGTCAAACTTTTCTTCAGTTTCACAGGTGGAGTTTGAAGAACATGCGATGGATCAGGTACATATTTCCCGAGCATAGATACATGAAAGACATCATGTATCCGAGCCGTGTCGAGTGGCAACTCCAAGCGATATGCCACCGGTCCAATCCGTTCTGTGATAAGGAATGGACCAATGTACCTCAGATTCAACTTTCCCGCCTTGCGGAATCAAATAACGTCTTGCCAAGGAAAGACCTTCAGGAAAACTTGATCTCCCACTTAGAATTCCAAAGACGTCCTCCTCCGTTACATGTACTTTTGATCTCGATCCTGGGTTGCCTGAAGTCGTTCTCGGATGAACTTCACCTTCTTGGTGGTGAGTTCAATCTCTGCCCTGTCAAATATTAGGTTCTCACCCACTTCATCCCAGTACAGTGGGGTTCTGCACTTCTTTCCGTACAAGGCTTCGTATGGAGCCATACCAATACTAGATTTGTAGCTGTTGTTGTAGGCAAACTCCGCTGACGCTAGGTATGCGTCCCATCCACCGGTAAACTCAAGCGCACATGCTTGCAGCATATCTTCCAATATTTGAATAGTACGTTCTGATTGACCATCGGTTTGTGGATGGAAGGCGGTGCTGAAACGAAGTGGAGTTCCCATTGCTTGTTGAAAGCTGCTCCAGAACTGTGAAGTAAACCTCGGATCTTAATCTGAAACTATGGAAGCTCGGACTCCATGGAGTCTAACTACTTCATTCATATAAAGCTGTGCTAACTGGTTTACACTCCATCTCATACTCACTGTGAGGAAATGTGCTGACTTGGTAAGTCGGTCGACAATCACCCATACGGCATCAATTCCACGTTTAACCCGAGGAAACCCAGTCACAAAATCCATGATGATGTGTTCCCACTTCCATTCGGGAATCTGAAGAGGCTGAAGTGTCCCGAAAGGCTTTCGACATTCCGCTTTCACTTGTTGGCATATTAAGCATCTCGCCACAAATTTGGCAACTTCTCTTTTCATTCCAGGCCACCAATAATGATCCTTGATGGTTCGATACATCTTAGTGCTGCCTGGGTGCATGGCAAATTGAGAAGAATGAGCTTGCTGTAGAATGGTGCCTTTAAGGTCAATGTCGTGCAGCACGCAAATTCGACTTCAAAATAGTAAAAATCCATCACTGTGAACTGAAAACTCCGATGGTTCGCCCAACTTTAACTTCTGAAGTTCCTGCTGCAATCTCGGATCAGAAGTTTGGAGATCGTGAATCCGATCATCTAACACTGGCTTAGCTAGAATCTGAGCAATCAATGCACCATCGTGATAATCGTAGGCCAATCTGGTTCCAGTTGACCTTAGCTCCACCAACTCTGGCAAGTGGATATCTCTGACTATGGCTAATGAAGTAACTGTGTTTTAGCTTAAAGCATCAACAACTACGTTCGTCTTGCCAGGATGATAGTCGATTTCTAGATCGTAATCCTTGATGAGATCTAGCCATCGTCTTTGCCGCATATTCAAATCACGCTGACTCATGAAGTGTTTGAGGCTCTTGTGATCGGTGTAAATGCGACAAGTTTCACCATATAAATGGTGGCGCCAAATCTTCAACGCGAAGACTATAGCCGCAAGCTCTAAGTCATGCACGGGATACTTGACCTCGTTCGACTTCAATTAACGGGAAGAGTATGCAATTACCCGTTCATCTTGCATCAACTCGCATCCGAGTCCATTGTACGATGCGTCAGTATACACAATGAACTGCTTGTCGCTTACAGGTAAGGCAAGTATATGTGTTGTCGTCAACTTGTCCTTCAGCTTCTGGAAACTCTCTTCGCATTTGTTTGACCAAAGAAATTTGGTATTCTTGTGAGTCAGTTTAGTTAATGGTGCAGCAATCACAGAGAATCATCCATGAGTCTCTGGACGTCGTTGAATGTCACTGGAGCGTTAGTAAGTCCGAACGACATTACACAAAACTCGTAATGTCTGTATCTGGTACGAAAGGCAAACTTGTGGATATCTTCCTCTCGTATCTTCAATTGATGGTAGCCTAATCGCAAGTCAATCTTGGAGAATACTTCGGCTCCTTGAAGCTGATCGAACAGATCGTTAATACTGGGCAATGGGTATCTATTCTTCATGGTAACTGCATTCAGCTTGCGGTAGTCGATGCAGAGTTGCATGGAACCGTCTTTCTTTCTCATAAACAAAACTGGGGCTCTCCAAGGTGATGTACTCGGTCGAATGAACCCTTTATCCAACAATTCAGCGAGTTGTTTCTTCAACTCAACAAGTTCAGTGGGTGCCATTCGGTATGGAGCCATAGAAATTGGGTCCGTAACCAGATAAACTTCGATCGAGAAGTCGAAGTCTCTCTCAGGCGGCAAACTAGGTAATTCATCTTGGAAAACATCGGGAAACTCATTAACTATCGAAATATATTCAATGTTAAACTCTTCCACTGAATTGTCTACTACATGGACTAACACAACTTTACACCCTTTAAGTAGTAGCTTACTTGCTTTGATGGCAAAGATGACATTTGGTGTGCCTCTGCGCTCACTGTGGAAGTCGATCATGCTGCCGTCAGGTCATGGAATCCTCACCAAATGGTGCTCGCAGTAGATCTGAGCGCGATGTCTCCCAAGCCAATCCATCCCCAAGATGGCATCGAAGTCGGACATTTGAAGTGGAATTAAGTCCGCTTCGAAAGTAAGGTTTTCCAGCTTCACTGCACATCCTCTACACACCGTATTCTAAACCATCCTCTCACCTAAAGGTGTATTCACCCACAGCTCGTACCCCAAAGGCGATAATGATCGATCCACATGCACAACGAACTTGGTATTAACATAGGATAAAGCAGCTCCAGTGTCCATAATCACATATGCCGGTTGATCGAAAATAACTACCATGCCTAACGTCCAAGAATTTTCCAAAACGATCACTTTTGCTCGACAAGTAGTTACGAGTGTAATGATATCTTTATTCGTGAAAAATAACTGTCCATGAATATTTAAATATATACTTACCGGTGATTACATCAGAACAAGCGTCGGCGTCCTCCTGTGATACAGCGTAAACCTGAGTATGCTGCTGCTGCTGTTGGTGTGGGGGTCACCTCGGGGGTGCGGAACTGCTGCCAGCACCTAAATGCTACTGAGAAGAAGAGGGGGCGACGTAGGAATGTCGCGCTGGCTAGAAAGGACGGAAACCTCCATAATTGCTCCTTCTGGCCGAAGGTTGGCCAAAACTCCGTCTAGGAGGTGCAGTGGTGGTAGATGGACATGCGTACGCCAGGTGACCCATACCTCTGCATTGAAAACATCGGGTTCCAGCCCTGCACGAACCAGAATGAATGCGTCTGCAAGTTGGAACCGTAGTCCAGACTCTCCTCTCTTCATTCCAAACCATCCTCTGACCATGGACCCAAATCACATCTTTCCTTTTCCTCGACCACCAGATGGATACGGTGGTAGAGAAGGTGACATCTGTGGTGCTGAGGATTCGGCTGAACTGCCCCTAGATATCCTACCGTAGGAATATGTGCTCTGGGTCTGTCTCGGCCTCAAGTCCATCAATACATCGGAAGATCGTTGACCACTCGAACTTGATCTCTCCGGCTGACGCTGAGCAATCATAGCCTCAGCCCATAACGCATTCTGTCGACACTGCTCGAAGGTGGCTTTAGGAGTGGGCTTCATTAACTGTACAATCTTTCATCGAAGGTCGTTGACAAACTGAAGACAAAGGGCCTCCTCGGTGATGGATGGAAGATGATGTGAAAGTCTCCGCAACGCCGTCTCATACTGCTCGACAGACCTAACGCCTTGCTGCAATCGGAGGAACTCGCCATATCGCCTCATCTCCATCTCCTCTGATATAAACCTCTGTCGGAACTCAGTAACGAACATCTCCCATGTCACTGGTTCGGTGGCTCGGCTCTTAAGGTTGGTCCACCAACTCAGTGGCTGCCCCGAAAGATATCGGGTAACCACACTCACTCGCTCCTCAGAGGTCATACCCAAACCCTCCGTGTTATTGGTGACAAAATGCAGCCAATCCCACGCTGCATCAGCAGACGTGTCAAAGAGCTTTGAGGTGTCTAGTCCTTTCATGATATGAAAGAACTGCACTAGGCGAGTCTCCAAAGAAATGGTACCAGCGAAAGTGCTCGCTGCACCACTAGATTGAAAGTGCGGCGGTGTCGGTGTCGACATCGGCTGCGACAAGTGTACGACTGGTGTAGTACCGGTAGGTGGATATGCACAAGTGGCCATCTATGATGACAAGAATTAGTTGGCCCAACTGTCAAACATCCGCTCAAAATCAGCGGGCGCATACTGCACCGGCGTGACAATTGTCGATGGTGGGGGAGGTGGAACCTCAGTATTAAAACCCTGATGATGTGTCTTAGCAATAGGTGGAACAGATGCAATAGGTTCGTCCGGGATCGGTGTAGTCTCTGGATCTACGTTAAACTGTACCTCAGGCTGCATACGTGGCCGACCTCTCCTCCTAGGTACCGGGGAATCAGTGGTAGGTATGGAAGGATCGGGGATATTCTTTCTTCTAGGTGGCATGGCGTAATACTACATAAAATCTAGGTCAGTAGATGAAAATATCTTTATACTAATCATACCCCTTAATTCTAACCTCAAAATCAAAAATCTCAAAACTATGTGAACTCCTCGGCTCGGTATAATATAGAAATAATGTATATTTTAAAATTTGCTCTGATACCAATCAAATTGTCATAGGCTCAACCACGTGACAACCACCGTACCACCTCGAGATGCGTGCCTCATTAGGCGGGCAATCCAAGAAGGCACAAGGCATAAAATAAAGGGTATATGAGCAATATATGAAAATATATGTGAAATAATTTACAAAATATTATTTAAAATGTTTATAAGTGTAAGTGACACAGTTTACGGTGCAAATATGCAATGGAAAAAGATAATATATATAATAATGTGCACTACTATTTCGAGCCAAGATTCATAAGGAAGGAGGGTGGCACCTACAAAATCGTGTCCTTAGTGATATATTAGGATCACTAACCACCTGGACACCTGTCGTCCATAGCCTGATGACTTGACAACAAAAGTGAATGGTATAAGTACAGATATATATGTACCCAGTGAGGGACCCGGTTATAATGACTGATCACCTCAGGCTGGGGATATGAAATGATCCAAAATTTCATTTATTAAATGCCATGAGGATCGCCTGTCTAAGTTTATACGACGAAAGGAGGAGAAATGAGTGTGAAAACTAGGGGAGGGACCGGCCGAGGAACAGGCCGACCGAGTCCCTGTTTAGATATTTTTATATTATATTAATATATTTTAGATATTTATATATTATATTAATATATCTTACATATTTATATATTATATCATTATAATATATAAATATCTCACGGGAGGGCTTTTTGGGCCAAATTTTGCCTAGAACTTGGCCCAACCAGCGTTGGGCCCACCCAGTCCGGGTGTGGGGCCCACGGGCCCTGGGGGCATTTTGGTAATTTTTCGTCAAGAGTCTGAATTTAGCCCCGAAATCTCCCGGACACTTTCCTAGGCCCCAAATCACATTCAAACCCATTCTTAGGTCATATTAGAGCCTCGTAGGTGCATTCATAAATTTAATTATGAATGCTAACGTATTTCCGTATACTAGGGCTCCGGGTGAATCGAATGCGTCGATGCTCCGGAGGTTAAACTACATGGAGCGCTTGGGAGTATACGAATCTCCCAATACTGTGAGTAGCCTTGTTTTCAGTGCTTAGGCACTAGGGATAAACGTTTTTAAATGTTTTAAAAATATAAATTATTTTAAAAGGTTTTACAACTGTTTTGGGATGAGGGTAATCCACGACACACACTTTTTATTTTGTGATACACCCATTTCGAGGATGGGATGATCTTAAAAATGTAAAAGCTTGTGTGTGCTTAAATGTTTTAAATATATTATTTTGAATACATATATATATATATACATATATAATAAATATGTGGATAGGACGCGAGATGCGTTATTGAGTGTGCACCTCGGGGCTCCAATATATGTGGGAGCGTGGACCGAGTTAGAGTAGCATGCATAGTACTCAGCTGTGGACCGCGTATTGAGGGGCACGGTGAGTAGAGACTCTGGGAGAGTCGCGTAGGGAAGCTTGCCAGGTCTCGAGGTAGCTTTGTTCCACCATAGCGATGGGCACCACCAAGGGAACGGGCTAGAGAAGAAGAAAATGAGAAAATGAGAAAATGAGAAAATGAATTTAAAGTGAAAAGAGATAGCCCTCGGTGCAATAAGGCATACGACCGGCCAGTCGTGCCTTCAATGTATTAAATGCCAGCCTGTTTAGTATATATTTATTTTAACGGTTTTAAATCTAATTCTCATTGAGAGAATTATAAAAGAGATTTTGAAAACAAGTTTCTTTATGTTATTTTTATTATTAAATTTGGATTACCCCTGTTTTCCCTAACTCCGATGGAGATTCATTGAACCTCTGTCACTCACCTGTATCCAATGTGGATGGATGCAGATCCGTGTACGGGGTCAGCAAATAGAATGGAGGCTAACTAGGAAACGTCGTGGCATAGGCTTAGCGGTTTCCGTTGCGTAGGTATTCTTTTAAATCAATCCACTAGTACTACTTTTAAAGTTAATTATTTTATCAAATAATTTTAATTAAAGCTTTAGTTGTTCTGTAGCGATGGTATCCATCTTATGCCTTGCAATGCCTTGGGTGCGTGGCTGTAGACACATACTTCGAGGAAGCGTGGCGGTTGCCACGTGCCGGCCCGGGGCGGGTCAGGGCGTGACAGCCTTAGCTGGCCAGTCTCGCGTGGGAGTGGGCAGCAGCCCACTTTCCTCCACACGGGACTTGGGCCACGTGGGAGGGCTTGTCAAGCCCAGACTTGGGCCGGCGCAGCCCGTATGGGCATCCCAAGGGCCCCCAGGGGCATTTTCATAATTTTTCTTCAAGTGTCCGATTTTTACCTCGGAACCTCCCGGACACTTTTCTAAGCTCCGAATCACACCCAAGCCCAGTCTTAAGTCATGCTAGAGCCTTATAAGTGCATTCATAATTGTTTATGAATGCTAACACGTTTTTCCATGTACTAAGGCTTCGGATGATCGAGTGCAGCGATGCTCCGGAGGTTAAATTTACATGGAGTGCTTGGGAGTATACGAACCTCCCAATACTGTGAGTGACCTTGGTTTTAGTGCTTAGCCACTAGGGACAAATGTTTTTTTAAATGTTTTAAAAATATAAAATGTTTTAAAAAGGTTTTACAACTGTTTTGGGATAAGGGTAATCCAAGACACTTTTTATTTTGTGATACACCCACTTAGAGGGTGGGATGATTTTAGAAATATAAAGGCTTGTGTGTGTTTATATGTTTTAAATACATATTTGCATACATATATATATATATATATTTGATAAATATATGAATGGGATGCGAGATGAGTGACTGAGTGGGATCCCTCGGTGCTCCAATATGCGGGAATGTGGACCGAGCGAGAGCATGCATGATACTCAGCCGTGGACCGCCTATCGAGGGGCACGGTGAGTCCAGACCTTGGGAGAGGCACGAAGGGAAGCTCGCCAGGGCTCCAGGTTGCTATGTTCCACCACAGCGAAGGGCACCACCGAGGGAACGGGTTAGAGAAAGAGAAAAAGAGGAAATGGTTTCAAAGTGAAAAGAGATAGCCCTTGGTGCAGTAAGGCATACGACCGACCAGTCATGCCTTCAGTGTATTAGATACCAGCCCATTTAGCATATTTTATTTTAAAGGTTTTAAATCAAATTCTCATTTGGAGAATTATAAAAGAGATTCTAAAAACAAGTTTATTTATTATTTTTATTATATTTTGGATTACCCCTATTTTCCCTAACCACGATGGAGATTCATTGAACCTCTATCACTCATCTGTATCTAATATGGATGGATGTAGATCCGCGTACGGGGTCAGCAAATAGAATAGAGGCTCACTAGGAGACGTCGGTGGCATAGGCTTTGCGGTTTCCGTTGCGTAGGTATTCTTTTAAATTATTCCACTGGTAATTACTTTTAAAGTTAATTATTTTATTAAATGATTTTAATTAAAGTTTTAGTTGTTTTGCAGCGATGATATCTATTTCAAGCCTTACGGTGCCTCGGATGCGTGGCTGCAGATATGTACTTCGAAGTAGTGTGGCGGTTGCCACGTGGCCAGCTTGGGCGGTTTAGGGCATGAAACCGGTGCCGATTTCAAGCATTTATGGCGCCGGACATGCCTCTGGTTTGGCCGACCCTCGGCCAAGCCACTTCCCAAGCTCAGTTTGAGCTCAATTCAACACCAATTCGCATGAAATTTGAAACAAACAATCTGAAGCACTTAAACTAAGAACCTATAGGTTCAAAAATGCAATTAAACAACTAATTATGCATGAATTTTGAATAAAAAATCGAAGGTGCAATTGGTTCTTGAATAAAAATGGATTTAGATATTCAATTCAACATTTCTCTCAGCTCACTCAATAAAATTAAGCAAGCAAGTAGTCAAATCTAAACTTAAAGAGTCTAGAACAATATATCAAGAAATCAGCCAAAGCATATGGTTGGATTTGAAGATATAGACTAAAGAACACAATGACTCCAAATTGCCAACTTTGGAGATTTGAAGAAAACTTGATGAATTTGATGTTATTGATCTTCTTGGAAGTTAAAGAAGTTGTTGGTAATGATTAATGCAGTGTTTGAAGGTGGATTGAAGAGATGAAAAAGGTGGAAGTTTGAGAGAATTCGGATGAATGAGAGAGAAGAAGAGAAATAGTGAAAATGGGGGTCTCAGGCAACCAAGCCCCCATTTTATTCAACGGGTCTGGCACCGGATCCGACCCTGTTCGGTGCCGGCGTCAACAAATTTTAGGTTGACTTTTGATCAACCCACTCCAATCTCTTCGATTTTTGAACCCAATTAGACCCAATCGACTCCGGACAACAAATTAGGTTTCTAAGCTCAAAATTGAGCCAAAGGAAGTTCGAAATGTCCAAAGAAAGTCCAATTTCATTTCTTGGCTTTACAACTTCATACAATTTCACAACTTGACACATGCGAATTAGTTCCGGACGTGTCAGTAGCATTGCATTTTGAAACAATAATAATTATTGTCAGAAAAAGCCCTTAGATATATATTAGTAAGGAGAAACATTTCTTATGACTAATCAGCTTTTTATTTTTTAAAAAATATAGTATTATTTTTATTCTAAATTTTGATAAATTTTTTCATTTTTTTTCTAAAACCTATAATAACTAGAAGTTGCCCAGGCTTCGCCCTATGGTTAAATTTTTTAGTTTTTGAATTAAAAATTAATAAAATTTGAACTCATATATAAAAAATTTATAAGTTTTTTCTATTATTTCACACTATCATATGTGCCAAACACATTTTTAATTTATAAATATTTAAAATATTTCAAGAGAGTAATTATAATTGTTTCTAAAATCAAATGATAAAAAGTTTATGACTTAATTATATGTTCAAAAAAATAAAATTTAAAATAAAATAAAGTTACTCAACTAATAAATAAAATATATTATATCAAATATGTTATATATATGTTGAGAATATTAATTAATCAATAAATAAAAATATGTATATCAAATAGTAAATTTTTAATAATAAATAAATTTTAATATGAGATATAATATAAAAATGGAAAAGAATTCTCTTAATTGTTTTTAGAAAAACCAACCTATTTTTCGAGGCCCATTTAAAAAGAAAAATATTACTTAAAGATAAATTTTAAAAAATAAAATAAAAATAAAAAGAAATAAGAAAAGAAAAATAAAAATAATTATAAAAGTTAAAACTTATAAAACAAAACAAACTAAAAAAAAGAAAAAAATAATAGGGGTAACCTATGAGAGGTGACATTTGTCCCCTCATGCCAATTTCCCTTTTACTTGTATATAGTGTTAATAAAAGATAGATAGATTAATAGATATATTTTAGATTTTAAAACTTACCCTTAAGATTAAGATTTTTTATTTGGAGCTAAATTTTGACATATTTATTGAATTTTTTTAAACTCTACAATAATATATTTTAAACTTTAAAACTTGCCATAAAATAAAAAATTTTATTCGAAGTTAAATTTTATAACTTTGGGGCTAAATTTAGTTAAAGATATTACAGTCTTTAGAAAATTATAAAAGTACAAAATAAATTATGTAATAATTTTTTTTTGCACAATCATCAATGCAATAATTGCTTGCTAACGGTGCCTAACAATTTCCTTAATTTAATTATACCAGTCACTTTGTCATGTGCAATGCATGCAATAAAACACATTATTAATAATATCAAAAAATTTGAAAAAACTACAATTTGTCTTTTACAAATAATGTATATGAAAATGAATTTAGAATAAATTACGTTTGATGATTTATACAAGAGTAATATTTAAATTAAATTATATTAAAGTGGATAATATTTATTTAAGGGACTGACTAATGGGTGCATCCTTGCACCCGTTAAGCTACTTTTTTTGTAGGAAAATACAACTTTTTCTTACTTTTTATTTTGTGTTTTAATTATTAGATGAGTCTCATAAAAAAAGCTAGTTAAGTTAATATTTTGAGACAATAATACCCTTTTAGTGTGTTTTTAACAAAATTATATTATTTACTTTTAGATTTTTTATTTTAAATTTTAATAAATCATTTTAAATTAATTTATAAAACCTTACCACAATGAATGTTTAAATTTAAGAACTTACCCTTAAAATTATTTTTTTAAAAATAAAATTTAGGGCTAAACTTTATCAAAAGTGTCTGAGTTTTTTTTTTTCTCTAAAATCCTACTACAATAAACTTTAAATTTAAAAACTTACTCTTTGACACACCCGGACCTAATCCAACTTTTTTGTACAAACCAAATAGTATAAGACAGCGTATTAAGTAGATAATACGTCAGTCCGGATATGCCTGATTAAGAAGAGATGTGAAAATTAGGATAAGATGGTGTTGGAAGATAAAGTAATTAACCATGCATAGAAACAACCAAACACCAATCGGACTACTTTTAAGTCCATAACAATTAGTCATGGGGCCCATTGGTGTAAGAAATTGGAAGATTAAGCCACTGGCCGAGAATTGAAGAGATTACAAAAAAGGGAGAAAGTCTGACCCGGTGTCACGCCTCGACCAGCCCAGGCCGGCCACGTGGCAACCGCCGCACTGCCTAGAAGTACGTGTCTACAACCACGCATCCGAAACACCGCAAGGCATAGAAATAGTTACTATCGCTGTAAAATAACTAAAATTTTAACTAAAAATCATTTAATAAAATAATGAACTTTAAAAGTAATGCCAATGGATTAATTTAGAGAATACCTACACAGCGGAAACTACTAAGCCTAAGCCATCGACGTCTCCTAGTGAGCCTCCATTCTATATGCTGACCTCGTACGCGAATCTGCATTCATTCACATTGGATACAGGTGAGTGACAGAGGTTCTAAGAATCTCTATCGGGGTTAGGGAAAAACAGGGGAAATCCAAAAGATAATAATAAAATAAATATTTTTCTTTTGAAAATCTCTTTCTAGTTCTCTAGCTGAGAATTCTCTTTAAAAAAAATTAAATATATATATATATATATACATATATACATAAAATGGGCTGGCATCTCTATCATATTAAAGACACGACCCGTCCGTCGTCTTATGTCTTACTACACCGAGGGCTATTTCTTTTCTTTCTAAAACATTTTCTCGTTTCTCTTTCTCTAGCCTGTTCCCTCAGTGGTGCCCATCACTGTGGTGGAACACAGCGCTCTGGAGCCCTGGCGAGCTTCCCTACGCGCCTCTCCCAGGGTCTCGACTCACCTGCCCCTTGATAGGCGATCCACGACTGAGTATCATGCATGCTCTCCAACTCGGTCCACGCTCCCCCATATATTGGAGCACCAAAGAGCCCACTCAATCACTCATCTTCCAGGGGTATCGTACCCTTAATAATCATAATAATAATATTTCATATATATATATATATGTATAAAACATATACATTTAAAACATATAAACACACACACACACATGTCTTTATATTTTCTTTAAAAACATCCCACTCTCTAGGTGGGTATATCAACATACAAATGTGTGTGTGTGGATTTCTCGTATCCCAAAACCTTTGAAAACATTTATGTTTTTAAAACATTTTAAAACCTTTGTTCCCAGTGGCTAAACAAAGAAGTCTAGGCCACTCATAGTATTGGGAGGTTTGTATACTCCCAAGCGCTCCATGTAGTTTAACCTCCGGAGCATCGCCGCACTCGATTCACTCGAAAGCCCTAATGCACTGAAATACGTTAGCATTCATAATTAAAATTTATGAATGCACCTATGAGGCTCTAATATGACCTAAGACTGGGCTCGAATGTGATTCAGGGCTTAGAAAAGTGTCCGAGAAGTTTCGGGGTTAAAATTGGACACTTGATGAAAAATTACCAAAATGCCCCTAGGGCCCATGGGTCCTACTCTCGAACTGGACCGGGCCTCGCGTGGCTTTGGGCCTAAAAGGCCACCAGCGAGGGTTTGGGCCAAGTCCCAAGCGAAATTGGGTTCAAAAGGCCACTCCCAAAATATCTATATATTATATTAATGTTATATTAATATAATATATATTTATAAAAATATCTCGACAAGGACTCGATTGGTCCCTTCTCAGTTTCTGCACCCGTTTCTCCTTCTTTCGAGGCAAAACTTAGATAGGCGATTCTCATGGCATCTATGACAGATTCACTGAAGTAGAAACAAGAAACACCGGTTCAATCTCCATAGATCTGAGATCTATACTTAAATTGACCAAACTCAGATCTACTCTAAACCGGTGGGCAAAAATGCATAAAAACGGAGTATGACGTACATTAAGGTGAGTAGGATAACATACTAAAAACTCACCTTGTTTCACTGGCCCAATATCTGTAGATCTGAGTTTTAAACTTAATATAACTTAGATCGAGGTAAGTAGAATAACGAATTAGAAAATCACCTTGTTTTGCCGGCCGGTTTGTCTGGATCTATCAATTGTCCAAAATGCCTCCGTTTGGGTCCAGGGAGAAAAAGAGAAAAAGAAAGAAAAAAAGAAAAAGAAAAATGAAGAAAAAGCTTCGGCTTTCCTCTATTTATAGAGGAGTCCGACACTTGGTCTACTCGGGCCCCGGGTCAATCTTTTTTTCCCTTTTCAACTTTCTTCCATTTTCACCCGTTGGCTAAATCCTTTGATTTCTTGTGCCAACAGAGCCTATAATTAATTGTTAAGGACTTAATAGGAGGTCTTTTTGGCATTTACTAATCTTCATGCATGGTTAATTCCTTTATCTTCCAACACCGTCTTATCCTAATTTTCACATCTCTTCCTAGTTAGACACATAGGGACCGACGTATTATCCACTTAATACGCCACTTTCTATTATTTTGTTTGTACAAAAAAGTTAAATTAGGATCGGGTGTGTCACCCGAGGCCTGAGTAGACCCAGTGTCGGGCTCATCTATAAATAGGGGAAGGCTCGTTCTCTTTTCTCCCTCTTTCACTTTTTCTCTCTTTTCTCTTTTGGAGCCAAAACGGAGGCATCTAGCCTTTTTGTCAGATTCGGACAATCCGACCGAAGGATCAAAGTGAAATTCTAATATATTGTTCTACTCACCTTAATCTACATTCTATTAAGTTTTCATGCATTTCTATGTATTGGTTTAGGAAAGATTTGAGTTTAAATTTAAGTTCAGCTTTTTATCAAATTTAAGTTTAAATTTCATATCTACAAAATTTAAGCCGGTGAATCCATCATGGATGCCATGAGGATTGCTTATATAAGTTTGTGCATTGAAAAGAGGAGAAATGGTTATGACAATCGAGAAAGAATTGACCGAGTCCTTAGCCGGTCTCTTGGCAGGAGCCATAGGGGAGCGAGCCTTTTTGGCCCAAGTCCCACGTGGGACTTAGCCCAATCCCGCTTGGGACTCAGCCCAACCTGCACGGGTGGCCTTTTAGTCCCAAACCCACGCGGAGCCAGGCCCAGTCCAGGAGTGGGTCCTAAGGGCCCATAGGGGCATTTTCGTAATTTTTCATAAAGTGTCCGATTTTGACCCCGAACCTTCTCGGACACTTTTCTAAGCCCGGATCATATCCAAACACCCTCTTAGGTTATGCTAAAGCCTCGTAGGTGCATTCATAAGTTTGATTATGAATGCTAACATGTATTTTCGAGTACTAGGGCTTCGGATGATCGAGTGCGGCAATGCTCCAGAGGTTAAGCTACGCGGATCTTTTCGGAGTATACGAACCTTCCAACACTGTGAGTGGCTTAGATTTCTTTGCCTAGCCACTGGGGCCAAAGGTTTTAAAAACATAAATGATTTTAAAAGGTTTTGGGATAAGGGAAATCCACACACTCACATTTGCATGGTGATATACCCACGTAGAGAGTGGGATGTTTTAAAAGGAAATATAAAGGTTTATGTGTGTGTATTTATGTTTTTTTTATATTTTTTAAATATATATTTTTTATACATATATATATATATATATGATTTCTGATATGGATGGGATGCGAGATGAGCAATTGAGAGGTATCCTCGAGGCTCTGATTTGAGGGAGCTTGGATCGAGTTGAGAGGCATGCATAGAGAAGCAGTCGTGGACCACCTTTTGTGGGGCACGGTGAGCCAAGACCCTGGGAGAGGCCCGTAAGAAAGCTCGCCAGGGCTTGATGTAGCTGTGTTCCACCACAGCGTCTGCCACCACCAAGGGAACGGGCTAAAGAAAGAGAAGATTGAAAATGTTTTAAAAAAGAAAAGAGATAGCCCTCCGTGTAGTAAGGCATACGACTGACAGGTCGAGCCTGCAGTATATTAGAGGCCAGCCCATTTTAGATATGTATATATTTGTTCAAATTGTTTTAAAAGAGGGTTCTCGGCTAGAGAACTAGAAAGAGGTTTTAAAAAGAAAAATATTTATTTTATTATTATATTTTGGATTTTCCTTGTTTTCCCTAACCCCCGATGGAGATTCGTTGAACCTCTATCACTCACCTGTATCCAATTTAGATGGATGCAGATCCGCGTACGAGGTTAGCAGATAGATCGTAGTTTTCACTGCGTAGGTATGGACACACCCGTACCTATTCCAACTTTTCCGTACAAATGGAATAGTGTAAGACGGCATATTAAGTGGATAATACGTCGGTCTGGATGTGTCTAATTAAGAAAATATGTGAAAATTAGGATAAGACGGTGTTGGATGATAAAGTAATTAACCGTGCATGGAAATTAGTAAATGCCAATAAGACCTCCTATTAAGTCCATAACAATTAGTTATGGGCCCCGTTGGTAGAAGACATCAAAGGATTTAACCAATGGGCGAGAATTGGAGAAATTAGAGAAAGGGGAGAAAGTCTGACTCGGGGCCCGAATAGACCTGTCACGCCCTGACCCGCCCGGGTCAACCACTTGGCAACCGCTGTGCTGCCTCGAAGTACGTGTCGGGCGGTCACACACTTGAGGCACCACAAGGCATAAATGGGCATCATCGCTGTCAAATAAAACTAAAACTTTAATTAAAAAACATTTAATAAAATAATTAACTTTAAAAGTAATGCCAATGGACTAATTGAGAAAATAACTACACAGCGGAAACTTCTAAGCCTAAGCCACCGACGCCTCCTAGTGAGCCTCCTTTCTATAGCTGACTCCGTCGCGGATCTACATCCATCCACATTGGATATAGGTGAGTGACAGAGGTTCTAAGAATCTCCATCGGGGTTAGGGAAATAAAGGAAATCCAAAATAAAATAAAATAAAATAAAATGATAATAATAAAATAAATATTTTTCTTTGAAAACTCTTTCCTGGTTCTCCTATTGAGAACCCTCTTTTAAAACACTTTAAATAAATAATTAAATAAATATAGATAAAATGGGCTGGCATCTCTATCATACTGAAGGCACGACCCGTCGGTCGTCTTATGCCTTACTGCACCGAGGGCTATCTCTTTTCTTTCTAAAAATATTTTCTCTTTCTCTTTCTCTTTTTCTAGCCCGTTCCCTCGGTGGTGCCTCACTGCGGTGGAACACAGTGAACTGGAGCCTTGGCGAGTTTCCCTACGCGTCTCCCAACCAGGCTCGACTCATCGTGCCCCTTGATAGGCGGTCCATGGCTGAGTATCATGCATGCTCTCAACTCGGTCCGCGCTTCCGGAAATTGGAGTTCCGAGGAACCCTCTCAAACACTCATCTCCCAAGGGCATCGTACCCTCAATAATCATAATAATAATATTTCAAACATTATATATATATATATACGTATAAAACATTTATATTTAAAACATATAAATCACACACACATAAGTTTTATATTTCTTTTTAAAAAATCCCACTCACTGTGTGGGTATATCACGAACAAGTGTGTGTGTGGATTTCCCGTATCCCATAACCTTTTTGAAAACATTTATGTATTAAAAACATTTTTAAAATCTTTTTCCCCATTGGCTACACAAAGAAGTCTAGGCCACTCACAGTATTGGGAGAATCACATACTCCCAAGTGCTCCATGTAGCTTAATCTTCAGAGCATCGCCGCACTTGATTCAATTGGAGCCCTAATAAACGGAAATATAAGTTAGCATTCATAACTAAGTTTACGAATGCACCTATGAGGCTTTAACATGACCTATGGTTGGGCTTGGATGTGATTCGAGGCTTAGAAAAGTGTCCGGGAGGTTCCGGGGTAAAAATCAGACACTTGGTGAAAAATTACGAAAATGCCCCCTAAGTCTAGCGCGGGACTTGGCTAGGCGGTCTCTCCCACGCGGGAGCCGCACACCAGCCTAGGGATCCGAGGCTTTTCCTCGGTTCCCGAGCCCCTCGGTCCACCGATTGTCGTGAAATTCAAGATAGAGGTTCTTCTCACCTCCCACGACGCGTTTACCAGAGTAGAAACGAGAATTATAAGCTTAAAGTTCCTAGATCTCGAATCTAAGCTAGAAATCTAACTAAAAAGCTGAAATTAACTTTGAGCTTGGATCTCTCCTAGACCAATGCATGGAGATGCGTGAAAACTTAATAAAACGAAGATCAAGGAGTTAAGAATAGCTTACCAAGATCTCGCCTTGAACTTGCGGTCGGTTTGTCCGGATCGGCCAAAAGTCCAAAATTGCTCCAAAGGAGCAGTTGGGAGAAAAGAGAAATGAGAGAAGAGAGGAAGAGAGGAAATGAGGGGGAGAGGCTCGACCTCTCCCTATTTATAGGGGAACTCGACACCGGGTCTGCTTGGGCCCCGGGCCAGACTTTCTCTTCTCTTTTAAACCTCTCAAAACTTCAATCCTTGGCCCGATCCACCGACCAATTCACCAATGGACGTCCAATCCATTGGCTATGGACTTAAAGAAGTCCACTTTAGTATTTCCATGCATGGTCACCTGTCTCATCTTCCAACTACGTCTTATCTTAAGCCTATCTTCTCTTCTGACTTGACACAGCCGGACCGACCTATTGTTTAATTATTACGTTATCTTACGCTATTCCGTTTGTGCGAAAAAGTCATGCTAGGTCCGGGTGTGTCAAGAGTCGATGTCGGGCTCTTCTATAAATAGGGGAAGGCCGAAGCCTTTCCCCTCATTTCGCTTTTTCTTTTTTCTTTCTTTTTCTCTTTTTCTCTATCTAGAGTTAAACGGAGGCATTTTACATTTTTGGCAGATTCGAACAATCCGACTATCAGATCATGGTGAGTTTCTAATACGTTATTCTAATTACCTCGATCTACATGATATTAAGTTTTCACACATTTTCATGCATCAATTTAGTGTAGATCTGAGTTTAAAGTTTAGTGTGGCTTTTTGCCCAATTTAAGTTTAAAACTTAGATCTACGGATATTGGATCGGCGAAATAAGGTGAGTTTTTAAGTATGTTATCCTACTCACCTTAATCTATGTCATACTCCATTTTCACATATTTCCATGCATCGGTTTAGAGTAGATCTGAGTTTGGTCAATATAAGTTTAGATCTCAGATCTACGGAGATTGGACCAGTATTTCTCGTTTCTGCTTTGGGAAATTCGTCATGGATGCTGTAAAGATCGCTTGTCTAAGTTTGTGCCTCGAAAGAAGGAGAAATGAGTGTAAAAATCGAGAAGAGACAGATCCTGTCTGGATATTATTATATATGTATATATTATATTAATATAATATATATATTGCGGGAGTGGCCTTTTGGGTCCAATTCCGCGTGGGACTTGGCCCAAACCCTCGCAGGTGGCTTTTTAGACCCCAACCTATGTGGGGCCTGGCCCAGTTCGGGCGTGGGCCCCTTAGGGGAATTTTCATAATTTTTCATAGTGTTTGATTTTGACCCTGAACCTTCCCGGACACTTTTCTAAGCCTCGGATCACATCCAAACCTAGTCTTAGGTCATGCTAGAGCTTCACAGGTGCATTCATAGTTGATTATGAATGCTAACTCATATTTTCGTGTATTAGGCTCCCAGACGATCGAGTGCGGCGATGCTCCAGAGATTTGTCTACGTGGATCATTTAGGAGTATACGAACCTCTCAACACTATGAGTGGCTTAGATTTCTCTTCTTAGCTACTAGGGCCACAGGTTTCAGAAAGATTTTAAAAACATAAATGTTTTTCAAAGGTTTTTGGTATACGAGGAATCCACACACACACACATACACACATGCTTGGTGATATACCCACATAGAGAGTGGGATGATTTTAAAAGAAAATGTAAAGATTTATGTGTATGCGTTTATATGTTTTAAATATATAAGTTTATATATATATTATATTTGATATGGATGGGATGCGAGATGAGTGATTAACGGGGTTCCTTGGGGCTCCGATTTGAGGGAGCATGGACCGAGTGGGGAGGCATGAATGAGACACAGCCGTGGACTGCCTATCGAGAAGCACGGTGAGCAGAGACCCTGGGAGAGGCGCAAAGGAAAACTCGCCAGATCTCGAGTGTAGTTTTGTTCCACCTTAGCATCTGGCACCACCGAGGGAAGGAGCTAAAGAAAGAGAAATGATTAGAAAGAAAAGAGATAGCCCTCAGTGCAGTGAGGTATAAAACCGGCCAATCGTGCCTCTAGTATGTTTATAGCCAGCCCATTTTAGATATGCATGTATATTTATTTAAATTGATTTAAAAGAAGGTTCTCGACTAAAGAACATGAAAGAGGTTTTGAAAAGAAAATATTTATTTATTTTATTATTATTTATTGGATTTCCCTGTTTGCCCTAACCTTGATGGAGATTCATAGAACCTCTGTCACTCACCTATATCCAATGTGGATGGATACATATCCATGTACGAGAATAGTAGATAGATCAGAGGCTCACTAGGAGGCGTCAATGGCTTAGACTTAGTAGTTTCCGCTGCATAGGTATTCCTTGAAATTCACCCACTGATATTTCTTTTAAAGTTAGTTATTTTATTGAAAGATTTTTAATTAAAGTTTTAGTTGTTTTGTAGTGATGATGTCCATTTTTATGCCTTGTAGTGCTTCTGGTGCGTGACTGGCCGACACATACTTAGAGGCAGCCCGACGGTTGCCACGTGGCCCACCTAGGTGGGTCGGGGCGTGACAATTTGAATGGTATCAAAGCATCTAAAAGATTCTGACTATTTTCAAAAGCTATAAAGTATTTTTAAAGTGTTTTCGAACGTTTTTGAAGCTAGAGGATTACTTAGGTTTAAAACTCTAGAATTCGAGTACGTGATTACTTGAATGCGTTGTAAATCTGTAAACCTACTCTTAGAGTACCTTCTTTAGCAGCGAGCCACCATATAGAGTTCTCGAGTGTGATCTTTAAGTGAGAAGACACGACGACCACCTTTCATCGAGATTTGTGAAAGTAAAGGATGCTTTCCAAGAAAATCTCCAAAACCAATTCTTTAGCTTATTATGTCCTTTCTACTCGACAACGAAACTGAACTAGGGATAGTTAAATCCCTTGAAATGACGAGATAGGCGATATCTTGTCCAACCCCCTAAAATAGCCTAATAAGAGGCTTACCAGTGAAGAAAACTGGTTCGGTGCCCAACCTTTAAAGTTGTGGGCATCGAGACTCACTAGTAAAGAAGCGTGTTTGACTTTTAACCTTAAATTAGATGTGTTTCCCCATTCTTTACACTAGTGACGTGTAAGACTTGGGAGGAAGTGAAACGACTAAAGCAAGGCGAGGAGCCAAGATGGACCTAATGTGCGTAATGGCTAACCCCACTTCTCTCGCTCTCTACACCATTAGTGTGTAGCTTAGGAGAGAGAGTTAGGTTAGGATTAATGAAATCGAAGAGATCGATCATGAAGGACGAGGTTAACCAATACCTCAAGATGTGAGGTAGAACATCCGAGCAAGGGGATGAAGGATCGTTGAGGAGCCCACATGGAGCAGCAAAACCCTTAGTGGCCAGCGTTCGAGAAGGGCTGCAGTGCACCGGCAGTCGAACGCCTAGGCCTTGGGGTAGCATGTGAGGTGGTTGGGCTCGACCCAACACTGTGGTAAGCTTGGTGGGATGAGCCCATAAGTTGGCAAGTCTTGTGGGATAAGCCCACAGATTGCCTGGATGATGCTCCTAGGAGTGGGCATGAGGTGAGAGAGATTGCAGCAAAGAAAGAGGGTATTGGTGGATGAAAGAAAGTCGTCTTGAGTCAAATGAGAAGAGGAATTCAAGGAAATTGGAAGAAATCGAGTAAGCCCAAGATCATAAGAAGAGACTTAAGGGAGAATCACTTGAGGATGTGGAAATGAGTGATAAGAGAAAATCCTAAAGGACTCGACGATGGCAAAAAGGAAGAGTAAGGAAAGAGGAATAAGAAAGAAGCCATTCTTGGAAACGATGAGGAGGAATAAGGCAAGTATGACAAGGTGGAGAATGAGGAAAAGAATAAAAAAAGATCACATCCATATGGTCAATGAGTAGTACGTCTGTTATTGCTTGTTTAACCATTGGATACCAATGTTAAGGGAGGATATCGAAGAAAGAAGAGAAAGGAAATGAAGATAGAGGAAACAATAAGAAGAAAGATAAGCTGGAAACCTCTGTCTTAAGGAGTTAAAGGTGATAAACCCCTAATCACTTGGTGGATAATAAGAGCAAGAAGGAGGAGACCTTTAAAGGATGGTCAAGATTAATAGGAAGTAAGCAAGCGAAAAGAGCAGAATGTACAGCAATGGTGGGAGTATCTACATAAGTACGAATTGTGAATATGAAGAGAATATTCCTCAGAATTGAAAAGACATCACCAAAAAGAACTGGTGAGAACGAAGAAGGGTAAAGAAAGAGAGAAGCAAATCCTTAAACAAAGGATGAAGAGATGTCGTGATGTAGTGCGGAAGCTTTCTTAATAAAGAAAGAAAGCATAAAACACTGGGTAAAAGAAAACCCTAGGCTAATAAGAGTTGAATAAGGTCTAAGAATAAGAGAAACTTAGTTCAATTAATGAACTAAGTGTAGGCTAACTAGGAATAGAGCCTTAAAAGAAGGAAAAACATAGCATACCTTAGAAAATTTTAACTTAAACTAGTGATAATGTCATAATGAATCATAGGTTAATAACTCCAAATGACTGACTAGGATCAATAAAGAGTAAGACTAGAAAATTAGGTTTCGAGACAAAACCTAGGTAGATAACCTAGGGATAGGTTAAAGAAAGAGAATAAAAGGGGGTTTAAAGAGGCCTAGAAAGAGGATTAAGAAAAACCTAGCGATGGAAATCGAATAAAAGACTTAGAAACGGATGTTAGCTAAAGAAAGTTGAACATAATGAACCCCAAATTGAGTCAAGCCAAGGCACTATATCATAATACGAATAAGTTAAAGAAAGAAAAGAATAAACAAGGATGATTGGAGACCAGAACTATAGAGAACAGAAGGGTTGAGAGTGTGGATTGGTGAAAAGAGAGGAAAGGAAAGCCCTAATAATTAAGGTCATAAAGAGGAGAGTAGGAGGTTATATAGAAAGAAAAATTGGAGAAAAGATAAGAGAAGAAGCACTCGAAGGAAACGAGTGAATAGAGGTGATTGTATCTTAATAGATGGCAGGTAGTAGTAAAGAATGATAAAGAAAATAGAGATAAAGAAGTGAGAATACCGAGGCATGGAAATACAAATAGGGGTGAACGGAAGACGAGAATAATGATGATGATGAAGATTTTAAGAATAATCAAATCCAATTGATGAGGGAAGTGGATCGACCTAGGAAAGAGTCGAAGAAAGGAATGAATATAAAACAAGGATAAATAAGATGATGATTGAAAAATGGAGAAGACAAAAAGGTCTAAGCATGGTAAAAGAGTGATATAGAAGGAGCTAAGAGTAAGAAGTTAAAGGAATATGGAAGAAAAGTTGGAGATTATGAAGGAGGGGAGTAGACCAACTTTGAGGATAACTTCCCCGAGGAATGATAAGTGAAGAAAGGATGTGGGAGATGGAGTTAAACTAAGATAAAATGGAGATAGCTAAGCACGGACAAGATTGTGGACTAAGGAGGATAAAGAAAAGTGTTGTTTGCGATAAGTAAACCATGATGTGGACAACAAAGGAAAGATATCAAGGAATTAAGAGCTGAGGACGGCTAATATAAAGAAACAAACCCACATGTAAAAAGGTAAGAAATGCTGGGGCTAAGGTAGGAAAGGTGACAAGAAAGAACCCTAAGTACTCAATGAAAGGTGTACAGGGATAAGGAACAAAACTGATTAAGCTCATAACCTTCTGCGAGTACAGCCAGTATAAGGAGAAGAAAGGAAATTTTAAAACTCAAGAGGAGCAAAGGTATTAGAAGAAAAGAGAAATAAGGACAAGAATGATGAAGAAAGTAAAGAAAAGGAAGAATGAAGCCAAGGTAAAGGAAACTTTGGGTAAGACGTGACAGATCATGTAGATCAAGGTAAATGAGCATGGAGAAGAGGAAGAATATGGAGATTACCCTGAGGAAAAAGGGTATGGAGATTACAAGAATTGCAGAATGATGCCAGGGGATAGCAATGGACAAAGAGAAGGTCAAGTTAAGTGAAGGACAAGAAACCTTAAGAGAAAGAAACACAAGGATGAAGAAGTTACAAAGGATGGAGAAAGGGATAAGGAAGCCCCAAATAGAACTGTTGATGAAAGGAGGAAAAAGGGATTGACCATTTGCAAGGAAGCGAATATGAAGAAAGGAGGTCGTAGGAGGGAGTAATATGCAACACCTCATAAAGTGGACGCTTAAAGGGAGTGAAAGATGAGAGAAAACCCTAAGAGGCCAGAGAAGTGGCATGGATGGGTATAAGGTCGAGGCTAATGTATGAGTGACGTGGGAGCCAGGTAAGGCGTCCCCATGAGAGGAGAGATCAGAGATCGAGATCTTGAGGATCTCTGTGATGACCACTCGAGAGGACCGACATAGAGTGTGACTAGGTAGTGCATGAGGCCACTCAGAGTTTTCCATCTCATAGGGGATGAGAGATGAGATGGGCCAGGGGCCCTATTTGAGATAGAGATGGGCGGTCAGAGAGTGAGTCAGAGTGTGAGAGACAAAAGGGCATGATCTCTGATTCCTATGTTATGATTTGGCCAAGTGTGGGCCAGTGTGTACAGGAGCTCGACTCATACGCCATAAGATTTGAGAGGAAGATGATCAAAAAAGAAAGAGAATGGAACCAATGAACGGATTAGAGAAGCAAGACCAACATAAAGGAGAGACAATTAACTCATCGTATCCTCGCCGAGAAGGCGAGGGAGTTAACTTAGGGTCTCCCCCGACCTCTTGGTTACAAAGATGAGCACAAGACCACGAAATGACAAGAAATGTATCAAAAAATGGCCTCGAGGTAAGAGGCAGTAACCAAGGAAAGGAGAAGAAACTCCTAAGAATAGTAAAAAGGGTGTGAAACCTTTAAGGAGATAAGAGGGTAGCCTCGTTAGGAGAGACTTTAAAGAAAAGACAGGGGCAAAATGAGAAGATAGAGTAAGCGCAGCAAAAGTGAAGTGAGCCTAACCCATAAATGGGCAAAGATAGGTTATGTTAAGGAAAATAAATGTGAAGTTCAAACTCAAGAACAGAAGAGCAGTGGAGTCGTTCTTTGGGAGAGCATGATTGAAAGAGATTAAGATGCGAATTGGTGGGTGTCAGTAGCAACGAATAGTCGTACGAACACTATTCAAAAACAAGAAAAAGGCTTGGAATAGAAACCAAATCTCCCCAAAGCTACCTTAATAATTTCGAGGATGAAATTTTTATAAGGAAAGGAGAGTTGACACACCTGGACCTAATCCAACTTTTCCGTACAAACGGAATAGTATAAGACGGCATATTAAGTGGATAATACATCGATCCGGATGTGTCTAATTAAGAAAAGATGTGAAAATTAGGATAAAACGGTGTTGGAAGATAAAGTAATTAACCATGCATGGAAATTAGTAAATGCCAGTAAGACCTCCTATTAAGTCCATATCAATTAGTTATGGGCCCCGTTGATACAAGAAATCAAAGGATTTAACCAACGAGCAGAATTGGAGAAATTAAAGAAAGGGGAGAAAGTCTGACCCAAGACCCGAATAGACCCAGTGTCTGGCTCTTCTATAAATAGGGGAAGGCCGAAGCCTTTTCCCTCATTTCTTTTTTTCTTTTTTCTTTCTTTTTCTCTTTTTCTCTCTCTGGAGCTAAACAGAGGCATTTTACATTTTTGGCAAATCCGGACAATCTGACAGGCAGATCAAGGTGAGTTTCTAATATGTTATTCAACTTACCTCGATCTACGTTATGTTAAGTTTTCACGCATTTTCATGCATCAATTTAGTGTAGATCTGAGTTTAAAGTTTAGTGTGGCTTTTTGCCTAATTTAAGTTTAAATCTCAGATCTACAGATATTAGGTCGACGAAACAAGGTAAGTTTTTAGTATGTTATCCTACTCATCTTAATCTACGTTATACTCTACTTTCATATATTTCCATTTATCGGTTTAGAGTAGATCCGCATTTGATCAATATAAGTTTAGATTTCAGATCTACGAATATTGGACCGGTATTTCTCATTTCTGCTTTGGTGAATCCGTCATGGATACAGTGAGGATCGCCTGTCTAAGTTTGTGCCTCGAAAGGAGGAGAAACGGGTGATAAAACTGAGAAGAGACCGATCAAGTCCCTGTTTGGATATTATTATATATGTATATATTATAACATTATTTTAATATAATATATATATTGCGGGAGTGGCCTTTTGGGACCAATTCCGTGTAGGACTTGGTCAAAATCGGACACTATGAAAAATTACGAAAACGCCCCTAAGGGGCCCAGTAGGGCGTGGGCCGCTTAGGGGCATTTTCATAATTTTTTAGTGTTCGATTTTGACCCCAAACCTTCCCGGACACTTTTCTAACCCCGGATCACATCCAAGCCTAGTCTTAGGTCATGTTAGAGCCTCATAGGTGCATTAATAGTTGATTATGAATGCTAACTCATATTTTTGTGTATTAGGCTTTCGGACGATCGAGTGCGGCGATGCTTCGGAGATTTGTCCACGTGGATCATTTGGGAGTATATGAACCTTTCAACACTGTGAGTGGCTTAGATTTCTCTGCTTAGCTACTAGGGCCAGAGGTTCCAAAAAGATTTTAAAAACATAAATGTTTTTCAAAGGTTTTGGTATACAAGGAATCCGCACGCACACACACCTGCTTGGTGATATACCCACAGAGAGAGTGGAATGATTTTAAAAGAAAATGTAAAGATTTATGTATGTGTGTTTATATGTTTTAAATATATAAGCTTATATATATATATTATATTTGATATGCATGGGACGCGAGATGAGCGATTGAGAGGGTTCCTCGGGGCTCCGATTTGAGGGAGCGTAGATCGAGTTGAGAGGCATGCATGAGACGCAGCCGTGGATCGCCTTTTGAGAGGTACGGTGAGCGGAGACCCTGGGAAAGGCGAGTAGGAAAACTCGCCAGGGCTTGAGTGTAGCCGTGTTCCATCACAGCATCTGGCACCACCGAGGGTACGGGTTAGAGAAAGAGAAATGATTAGAAAGAAAAGAGATAGCCCTCAGTGTAGTGAGGTATACGACCGGCCAGTCATGCCTCTCGTATGTTTGTAGCAAGCCCATTTTAGATATGCATGTATATTTATTTAAACTGCTTTAAAAGAAGGTTCTCGCCTGGAGAACATGAAAGAGGTTTTGAAAAGAAAAATATTTATTTATTTATTTTATTATTTATTGGATTTCCCTGTTTTCCCTAACCTTGATGGAGATTCAAAGAACCTCTGTCACTCACCTGTATCCAATGTGGATGGATGTAGATCCGCGCACGAGGATAGTAGTCGATCGGAGGCTCACTAGGAGGCGTTGGTGGCTTAGGCTTTGTAGTTTCTGCTACATAGGTATTCCTTTAAATTAATCCACTGATATTGCTTTCAAAATTAATTATTTTATTAAAAGATTTCCAATTAAAGTTTTAGTTGTGTTGTAGTGATGATGTCTATTTCTATGCCTTGCGATGCGTACTTCGAGGTAGCGCGGCGGTTGCCATGTGGCCGACCCAGGTGGGTCAGGGCGTGACAGATATTCTTTTGAATTAGTCCACTGGTATTACTTTTAAAGTTAATTGTTTTATTAAATAATTTTTAATTAAAAAATTTTAGCTGTTTTGTAGCGATAATATCCATTTCATGCCTTGCGATGCTTCAGGTGTGTGATCGGTTGGTACGTACTTCGAAGCAATGCGGTGGTTACCATGTAATCGGCCCGAGCGGGTAGGGGCGTGACACCCTTAAAATAAAAAAAATTAATGTGGGACTACATTTTATTAAAATATAAATAATTTTATAATCAAATAAAAAAATCTAGTGACTTTTTGAAATTTGGAAGGACACATTGTAAAACTTTTTTTTTAGCTTTAAAGCGTACAAATAATTTTGTAACTTTTAAGAACATAAAAGAATAGATAATATAATAAATGATACTTAAAGGACGCATGCGTACGCCCTTTAACATTTGCTTTTATTTTAATATAATAGATATAAAGAACATTAAAAAAATAAAATAAAACACAAAGTCAGAGCTCAATTTTAATTTTGAAAATATCTAAAATGTAAAAAGTAAGAATCAATTTAAACAAATGGTATTTTTGAAATATGTTTAAAAAATGAGTATTTAAGATGAATCAAAACTTTTACCAAATTCATACTCTCTCTATATATATACAAACACACACAAAATTATTTATTTTTTTTCAAAACCTAATATAAAAGTAAAATTGAAATCAAATGACATTTTTAAAACATGTTAAAGAAAAAGGAATATTTAAGATGATTTCAAACTTTTATCTAACTTACACTTATATATATATATATATATATATTAATTAGTCTATGTATTATGTGCATCACGTAATACGTTCGATTATTAATAATGTAATAATTGTATATATTTTAAAAATCTTATCTAATTTATTTATTTTTATTTATTTTTCCAGATACATTCGATTACAGTAATTTTTATATAAGAGTAATATTTAAATTAAGTTACTTTGTTTTTAGCATTATAAAACAATGTGTATAAGAATGATACTTAAATTAAATTAAAGTGGCTCATTACATCTAATATTTTTTAATTATGCAAAGTTTAATTTAAACTAATGGTATTCTTGAACACCAATGAGTAAAAGTCTTTTAAAATCTTAATATTTAATTATTTATTTTTAAAAGAATAATATAAAAGATAGAGTGCAAATCTAATGGCGTTTTTTAAATATATTGGAGAAAAATATATATTTAATAGGAATAAACCTATTTAAATTAAATTACAATGGCTTATGATATTTTGTATTTTTTAATTATGTAAAGTCCAATTTCAACTAATAGTATTCTAGAATACCAATGAGTAAAAATCCTTGAAAATCTTAATATTTAATTGTTTACTTTTAAAAGCCCGATATAAAATATAGAGCTTAAATCTAATGACATTTTTGAAATATGTTTGAGAAAAATGGATATTTAATAGGAATAAATCTCTTATCCAGCTCATAGTTTTATATATACTAGTCACTTGTCACGTGTGCTACACGTAATATAACATGTTATAAATAATAACAATAAATAAAAAAATAATAATAAATTAAGAAAAAATAAATTATATTAAAGTGGATTATAATTAAAATATAAAGTATTTTCCAAAAAAATACATGAAATTGAATAATAATTAAATTATTTTCTTCAATATAATATAGTAATAAGTTAATTATGATAAAAATAAAATTTTTAATTACTATAATTGTTTAATAGATATATAAAAAAATATTTAGTAAAAAGATAAATGAAGAGTTTTAATTTGATTTAATAATATCAATGGTATTTCTGAAATATGTAGAAAGGAAATGTATTTTAAACCATTCAAAAGTTTTACAATATTTGTACTTTTATATATATTACAGATTATAGATAAATCATTTATATTTGAGTATTCTTTATGTCTATATTTCAAGTTATTTAGATTAGTTATTATATTCATTAATAATCTATACTTCTATACCTATATTAATTCTATCCCCTAACAAATCACCTTTCTAATCATCTAATTTGACATGTAGTGATTTACCTGTTAGATTATCTGGTAATTAGTGCTAAATAAATTAATATTGTGTGAAAATATTTTTTTTACCCTCTCAGTTGGAAATTGATAGTTTTAGGAATGGAATATTTTGTAATTATATCTAAAAAATATTTTCTTTTCTTATAGTAATAAATGTTATATATTTGTTTTAAATTTTTTCTTGAGAATATTTATTAAAAATCATTGAATATGAGAGTTTAATACATTTTATTAATTTAATGTCTTAAAAATTGTGCTAAGATTTAATTTTTTTTTTTACTTTCTACTTTCCTATTATTTTAGTTGATCAATATTTTTTTTCTCTGTCTTTGTTTAATGTTTTTTTTTTTTCAATTTATTTAATGCATTAATGAAAAAAAATGAGTTGATAGTGGTTGTTTTGGGTTTATCCCTATATAACCTAAGTATTTCTTTTTTTTTCTTTTTTCCCTTGTTTTGGGGAAAAAAAAATTAAAGGTCTATCCATATTTGTTTTTTCTTTATCAAAAGGAAAATTTTTTCGTACCGACTCTTTATCTCTTGCCATTTCTTGTTTATTCTTTCCCAGTAAAATCGGAGAGCATTATGATTTTTTTAAAAAACTTTCATGAACCTTTTAATGATTTTATGATGTTTATATGCTATAAGCTATAAGTTTGTAGTTTATGTTGTTATGACTTTCATACATAGATGTAGAAATGGCTACCATTCTTCTTAATTATATATCACAAAGTATTTTTTATAATTATTAGAATATAAAACTAAATTCTTCATTTCTTCTAGCTTTATATTTTTACTATATTTGCATGTAAAATAAATAAATATATTTAACTTATGAAAACCTGTGGCATAACCGTGGGTAATTTTTCTAGTATATCTTATTTTGTCCCATATCAAATTTGACACACCCAAACTTAGTCCAACTTTTCCGTACAAACGGAATAGTATAAATGGCGTATTAATTCAAAAAATACGTCGGTCCGGATGTATCTGACTATGAAGAGAAGTCAAACCTAGGATAAGACGGAGTTGGAATATGATGTGATTGACCATGCATGGAAGCAACTAAACTCCAATTGGACTTTCTTTAAGTCCATAGCCAATGGATTGGATATCCATAGGTGTAAAAGTCGGTGGATTAGGCCAAGGATCGAGATTAAGAGAGGTTAAAAAGAGGAAAGAAAGTTTGGCTCGAAGTCATAGTAGGATCGGTGTTGGGCTTCCCTATAAATAGGGGGAGGCCGAGCCTCTCCCTCTCATTTTCTCTCTTTCTCTCCTTTCTCTTTTGACACGCTCGGACCCAGTCCGCATGTGTTAAGTTTTGAAATTGTATATAGTTTTGTGGCTAAGAAATCAAATTGTGCCTCCTTTAGACATTTTGAACTTTCTTTAGCTCAATTCCGAGCTTAAAAACCCTAAAATATTGACCAGAGCCAATGGGGCCCACTTGGACATGCAAACCGAGGCAAGTGGGACCAAGTTGACCGGAGTCAACTTAAATTTGGTTGACTCTGTGTGGAGACTCGGCCCAACCTGCGAGGTATTGTCCTCTTTGGCCCGAAGCCTTACGGTTTTGTCCCACTCAAAAGGCACCTCACAGTATTAGGTTTGGGTCTCACTATATATATCACATTGAAATCCCATATCCTGACGATGTGGGATTGGGGTATTACACTCTGGCACCGAACCTGGTCGGGTATGGCACCGGACCCATTAGTTAGAAATCGAGACCCCCATTTGGTTTCCTTTCTCTTGTTCTTCATTTTCTCTAGAGCTCTCTTCAATTTCTTTCAAATTCAACTCTTCAATCTTCATTTAAACACTTGATTAGTCATCATCATCAGCCTCCCTAGCCTCCAAGAATATCAAAAACATCAATTTCTTCAATAATTCACCAAATCTCCAAAACTATCAATTCGGTGACAATTTGTTCTTCAGTTCATATCTTCCAATTCAACTGTGGGATTTGGTTGAGATTTTTATATGTTCTAAACTCATCAAGCTTTAATTTAATAGTGCTTGATTTCTTTGAGTGAACTGAGAGAAATGATGAATTTAAGATTGAATTTCATTTTGCTCAAGAACACTTAGACCTCTTGACTTTTGATTCGAAATTCAAGCATGATTAGCTATTTAACTTAGTTCTTGAAGCTGTGATTCTTTAGTTTATGTGTTAAACTGTTTGTGTATCAATTTTGGTGCGGATTGGTGCCAAAATGAGCTCAATCCAAGCTCGAAATGGTGGTTGGCTGAATCTCGGCCAACTCAGAGCAGGCCCGACACTGGACTTGGCTAAGTCCGGTGCTAAACTCAACCAATTTGGGGAAAATCCCCCAAATTGCTCACTCTCGCCAGGGAGTGAGCACACCAGCGCCGGAGTGGCACTATAGCAGAGGGCAAAATGGTTATTTTGCCACCCTAGACCCCAATTAACTTAAATTGATTCCCGGACTTATCCAATTTAGTTTCGAAACCCTAGAAACCCCAATTAGGTCATATTGTGTTGTTTAATTAATTAGCCGAATGCCTTTATTAATCAAATTAGATTTTAATTTGATTATTTAGGTGCGTGATTGTATGAGATTGGGCGATAGTGATCGAGCTAGGGCATTCAAGGGGTATATTTGGGAGTATACAAAGCTCCCTTACTTGTGAGTGGCTTGGATTATAATGGTTGACCATTAAGGGTCAACCTGTTTTCTACTTGCTTTATTAATGGTTTTTATTAATTGTTTATAATGTTTTGGGGTATGAATTGTCCACCCTCACACACAAGTTTAGAAAAGGATTTAAGGGTGGGATTTTTAAAAGATTATATGAATTGTTTTTATTATAATTATTGATGATATAACAACACTAGGAGACGAGAGACGAGCGACCGTGTGGGTTCCTCAGTGCTCCAATATGTGGGAGCATGGACCGAGTTGAGAGCATGCATGAGACGTAGCCGTAGACCTCCTATTGAGGGACACGGTGAGCGGAGACCCTGGGAGAGGCATGTAGGGAAACTCGCCAGGGCTCGAGGTAGCTGTGTTCCACCATAGCGAAGGCAAACATTAACGGAATGGGCTAGAGAATATAGGAAAAGGATTTGAGATATGAGTTAGCCCTTGCCGGTCCAGCAGGGCACTCAAGTGCACGAGTGTACCTTTGGGACAATTTCAAATGCTAACCCATTTATGATATATGAGATTTGTTTTGGTGTTGGATTTCATGAATATAATAAAAATATTTCATATATTCTTTTAAGAACCCATCCTTAAATCCATTTCTAAACTTGACACACCAGAACTTAATTCGACTTTTCTACACAAACGGAATAGTGTAAGACGGCTTATTAACTCAATAATACGTCGGTCCAGATGTGTCTAATTAAGAAGAGAAGTTAAGCTTAAGATAAGACGGAGTTGGAAGATGAGATAAGTAACCATACATGGAAGCACAAATTGGACTTCTTTAAGTCCATAGCCAAAGGATTAGATATCCATTGGTGAACAGGTCGGTGGATTAGGCCAAAGATCGAGATCATAAGAGGTGGAAAAGAGAATTTAGTCTAACCCAGGATCCAAGTAGGCCCGGTGTCGGGCTTTCCTATAAATAGGGGGAGTTGAGCCCTGCCCCTTTCATTTCTCTTCTTCCTTTCTTCTTCTCCTCTCATTGGCTCTCCTAGAGCAACTTTGGACTTTTGGTCGATCCGGACAATCCAACCAAAGGATCAAGGTGAGTTTTTAATATGTTATTCTGCTCACCTTAATCTACATTCTATTAAGTTTTCACGCATTTTCATGTATCGATCCAAGCTTAAAGTTACTTTAGCTTTTTAGCTAGATTCTAGTTTAGATTTGAGATCTAGGAACTTTGAGTTTGTGATTCTCATTTTTCTTTTTATAAACGTGTCGTCGATGGCGTAAGAATCATCTGTCTAAATTGGTACATAGAAAAGAGGTCGAATGGCATAAAAATCAAGGCAAAAGCTCGGTTCCCAAGTCTTTGGATCGACACCTGCGTGGGAACCGTGCAGTTTCGTACGGGAGCCGTGCACCGTACAGGTCCTGCGAGGCAATTGTACAGATCCTGCGCAAGAGCAGTGCAGATCCTGGTCAGGAGTGGTTCCTACGATGTGGGAACCGCCCCAATTCTTTAGGGCAAAATGGTAATTTTTCACTAAGTGTCCGATTTTGACTCGAAACCTTCCTGGACACTTTTCTAAGCCCCGAAACACATCCAAACACCTTTTAGGTCATGCTAGAGCCTCATAGGTGCATTCATAGTTTGATTATGAATGCTAACACGTATTTCCATGTATTAGGGCTTCAGATGATCTTGTACGGTGATTCTCCGGAGGTTAAGCTACATGGATCTTTTGGGAATATTGTTAAACTCCTTTTTATTGCTTAATTTGGGACTCAAGATCACTCCTCTTTCTCCTATTTTAATGTTGGGAGGCCTAAGTTAGCTCAATTTTGCCTTGTAGGTGTACTTAAGAGGAAAAATGAAGTTTGAACTAAAAAGGGACAATTTCCATGCTTAATTAAACAAACCTGCAGAGCCATCGACGGGTAACCACGTAGACGTCGATGACTGCTCGAGTAATGGATATGGCATCACCTGCACCTGCATGACCGTCGACGGGTAACTCCTTAGACGTCGACGGACAAGCTACTCAATGACTATGGTTCTGGAACCCAAAGCAACCGTCCACGGATTGAAGGTGGACGTCCACGGCCAGAACGTCCTGGGAGTTCCCAATGCCAGACGTCGACGTCCCTAAGCCTAACCGTCGACGGGTAGAAATCTCTGACTTCGAGTACAAAAAGGCTAATCACACATCCGTCGACGTCTAAAGATGTGCACGTCGACAAATCAATCGAGCTGGGAAAAATATGAAGAAAACAAGCCTATCCGTCGACAGGCAAACATGTAGACCTCGACGGCTAATAGAGTCAAAACGGAGGCCCACTTGAGTGCTTTCATTCCAATATCAAATCCTTGGGGAACATATCACGGGGATTCAGTGGAGAAGAGGCATAAAAAAATCCCCAACTTCCTCAGACTTTGTCTCCTTCCTTCCTTAGTGGCCTCTACTTTATTTTATTTTATTCTTAGGATTTCTTTTCTTATCTCCTAGGAATGAGAGAGAACAAGGGGGTGTGGAGCTTATAGCAGAGGGAAAAGAGCCAACTGAGGGGAGTTCAGTTTTTAGTTTTTGTTTTTACTGGGTTTTTTTCTTCTTGTAATTTTCGTTTAGCAAAACTCTATTACTCCAATCTATTATAAGATTCAATCACTTTGATCTTCATTTGTGAGGTTCTTATTCTTAATGCTTTCTTGTTCATTGATTGTTCTTCTATCTCTTGTGCTTTAAAGATGATGATCATGTTTGTTATCTTGTCTTTTGGGTTGCTTAGTTAATTAGTTGCAAATGATTGATTGAGTAGCTCATTAGCATGCTAATCTTTGAACTCTTATGCTAGAGTTTGGTGAGTTCTTAGAACTTGAGTAGCAAGAGGATGTTTTTACATTCAAAGAGATTTGAAGATGCAATTGGAATAATGAATGCTGGGTTTGTTATTGATTATTGTTAGCTTTTATCTTTCCATAGCTTATTGCTCTTCTAGGCTTGAATTTGGATTGCTAGGATTTAAATTAGCCATAAGAGGAAGGATTAATAGTGAACTTAGATTCATGGTTAATCAACATTAGGAAAGATCCATAGATTTGAAGCTGGTTTCTAATCCATGGGGTTAACCAATTGATGAGTAGAATGTTTGGTTAGTGAATCAATGATCAAGTGCTAGGTTGAAAGATTGATCATATAATAGATTGGAGGTTTTATTTCATTATGCATTGCATTGTTATTACCATACTTGATAACTACTTATATTTTATTTTCAACACCAATACAAAATCCCCCATTTATCTTTCATTGTTTGTTTTGCTTTGTGAAAGTAACGATAAATTGGATAGCTCCTTGTGGGATCGACCCTTGCTTCCCTAACTACATGTTAGAGTAGTGAGGTTATTTTTGGTGCTTTGTGACACGCATCAAGTATACCAGCCTTCCAAAACTGTGAGTGCCTTAGATTTCAGTGCCTAGCCACTAGGGTAAAACATTTTCAAAAGATAAAAAGATTTTTAAAGGTTTTGGGATACGAGGAAATCCACCACACACACACTTATTTATTGATATACCCACATAGAGGGTGGGATGTCTTAAAAGGAAATATAAGGATTTATGTGTGTGTGTTTATGTTTATGTTTGTGTGTTTTAAATATATATGTATGTTATACTTGATGCGGATGGGATACGAGATGACCGATTGAGAGGTGTCCTCAAGGCTTCGATTTGAGGAAGCGTGGACCGAGTTGAGAGGCATGCAACCAAGTAGCCGTAGACCACCTATCGAGGGGCATGGTGAGTGGAAACCCTGGGAGAGGCGCGTAGGGTAGCTCGCCAGGGCTCGATGTAGCTGTGTTCCACCACAACATCTGGCACCACCCAGGGAACGAGCCAGAGAAAGAGAAAAAGAGTAAATGTTTTTAAAAGAAAATAGATAGCCCTCAATGCAGTAAGGCATACGACCGGTGGGTTGAACCTTCAGTATGTTAGAGGCCAGCCCATTTATTTATATATATTCATTTATTTAAATGATTTTAAAGCAAATTCTCATTAGGAGAATTTGAAAAGAGATTTTAAAAATAAAAATATTTATTTTTATTATTGTTATGTTTTGGATTACCTCTACTTCCATAACCCTTGATGGAGATTCATTGAACATCTATCACTCACTTGTATCCAATGTGGATGGATGCAGATCCACGTATGAGGATAGCGGATAGACCAAAGGCTCACTAGGATGCGTCGGTGGCTTAGGCGTAGTTGTTTCTGCTACATAGGTATTCCTTTAAGCTAGTATACTGGTGTATACTGGTGTAAAACATTTTCAAAAGATAAAAAGATTTTTATAGGTTTTGGGATACGAGGAAATCCACCACACACACACTTATTTATTGATATACCCACATAGAGGGTGGGATGTCTTAAAAGCAAATATAAGGATTTATGTGTGTGTGTTTATGTTTATGTTTGTGTGTTTTAAATATATATGTATGTTATACTTGATGCGGATAGGATACGAGATGACCGATTGAGAGGCGTCCTCAAGGCTTCGATTTGAGGAAGCGTGGACCGAGTTGAGAGGCATGCAACCAAGTAGCCGTAGACCACCTATCGAGGGGCATGGTGAGTGGAAACCCTGGGAGAGGCGCGTAGGGTAGCTCGCCAGGGCTCGATGTAGCTGTGTTCCACCACAACATCTGGCACCACCCAGGGAACGAGCCAGAGAAAGAGAAAAAGAGTAAATGTTTTTAAAAGAAAATAGATAGCCCTCAATGCAGTAAGGCATACGACCGGTGGGTTGAACCTTCAGTATGTTAGAGGCCAGCCCATTTATTTATATATATTCATTTATTTAAATGATTTTAAAGCAAATTCTCATTAGGAGAATTTGAAAAGAGATTTTAAAAATAAAAATATTTATTTTTATTATTGTTATGTTTTGGATTACCTCTACTTCCATAACCCTTGATGGAGATTCATTGAACATCTATCACTCACTTGTATCCAATGTGGATGGATGTAGATCCACGTATGAGGATAGCGGATAGACCAAAGGCTCACTAGGATGCGTCGGTGGCTTAGGCGTAGTTGTTTCTGCTACATAGGTATTCCTTTAAGCTAGTATACTGGTGTAAAACATTTTCAAAAGATAAAAAGATTTTTATAGGTTTTGGGATACGAGGAAATCCACCACACACACACTTATTTATTGATATACCCACATAGAGGGTGGGATGTCTTAAAAGCAAATATAAGGATTTATGTGTGTGTGTTTATGTTTATGTTTGTGTGTTTTAAATATATATGTATGTTATACTTGATGCGGATAGGATACGAGATGACCGATTGAGAGGTGTCCTCAAGGCTTCGATTTGAGGAAGCGTGGACCGAGTTGAGAGGCATGCAACCAAGTAGCCGTAGACCACCTATCGAGGGGCATGGTGAGTGGAAACCCTGGGAGAGGCGCGTAGGGTAGCTCGCCAGGGCTCGATGTAGCTGTGTTCCACCACAACATCTGGCACCACCCAGGGAACGAGCCAGAGAAAGAGAAAAAGAGTAAATGTTTTTAAAAGAAAATAGATAGCCCTCAATGCAGTAAGGCATACGACCGGTGGGTTGAACCTTCAGTATGTTAGAGGCCAGCCCATTTATTTATATATATTCATTTATTTAAATGATTTTAAAGCAAATTCTCATTAGGAGAATTTGAAAAGAGATTTTAAAAATAAAAATATTTATTTTTATTATTGTTATGTTTTGGATTACCTCTACTTCCATAACCCTCGATGGAGATTCATTGAACATCTATCACTCACTTGTATCCAATGTGGATGGATGCAGATCCACGTATGAGGATAGCGAATAGACTAAAGGCTCACTAGGATGCGTCGGTGGCTTAGGCGTAGTTGTTTCTGCTACATAGGTATTCCTTTAAGCTAGTATACTGGTGTATTACTTTTAAAAGTTAATTATTTTATTAAATGATTTCTAATTAAAGTTTTAGTTTTGTTTTGCAGCGATGATATCCATTACTATGCCTTACGGTGCTTCAGGTGCGTGACTGGCCAGTACGTACTTCGAGGTAACGCAATGGTTGCCAGTCAGGACATAACAATTTGAATGGTATTAGAGTGTTTAAAAGATTATGACTATCTTTTTAAAGCTATAAAGCGCTTTCAAAGTATTTTCCAACGTTTTCAAAGCCAGTGGATTATTTAGGTTTAAAACTCCAGAGTTTGAGCACATGGTTACTCGAACGCGTCATAAATACCTAAACCTATTCTTAAAATACCTTCATTAGCAGCAAGCCACTATATGGAGTTCTTGAGTGTGGTCTTTAGGTGAAATAACACCACGACCACCTTTTCCTCTAGATTCGTGAACGCAAAGAATGATTTTTGAGAAGTCCCCAAAATTAATTCTTCAGCTCATAATGTTTCTTTTACCCGACAGCTAAACCAGGTAAGGGACTTACTCCTTTGAGATGACGAGATAGGCGATATCTCGTCCAACCCTCCAAGATAGCCTAATCAGAGGCTTACCAGTAAAGAAAACTAGTTTGATGCCTAACTTTTGAGCTTATGGGCATCGAGACTCACTAGCAAAGAAGCGAGTTTGACTTCTAAACCTAAACCAAATATGTTTTCCCCCATTCTCTACACTGGTAAGGTGTAAGATTTGGGAGGGAGTGAAGCGGCTAGAATGAGGCAAGGAGCAAAGATGGACTTAACGTGCATGATAACTGACCCCACTTCTCTTGCTCTCTACACCATTAGTGTGTAGCTCATGAGAGAGAGTTGGGTTAGGATGAAAGAAGTCGAAGAGATCGATCACGGAGGACAAGGTTGACCAAGACCCCATGACGTGAGGTAAAGCATCCAAGAAAAACAGATGAAGAACCAAGGAGGACATCATAAAGCAATAAATGGAAGGAGGAAAAAGTGAAGCCAAGGAAGAGCTAACTAAGTGTAGAGGTCGAGGAAGGACCTGCATGACGCAAATCAACTTCTCTCACTCTCTACACCAATCATGTGTAGACATTGAAAGGAAGTTTAGAAAGGAAAGGTAACTGGATGGCGAAGTGAAAAGATCACCGAGGAGCCCACATGGAACAACAAAACCCTTGGTGGCTAGGGTTCGAGGAGTATTGCAACTCACTGGCATTCGAATGCCTAGGCCTTGGGGTAGCATATGAGGTGGTTGGGCCCGACCCAACACCATGGTAAGCCTGGTGGGATGAGCCCACATGATGGTAAGTCTAGATGGATGAACCCACAGATTGCCTGGATAATGCTCCTTGGACTGGGCAGGAGGTGATAAAAGTTACAGCAAAGGCTAGCTGACTTTTCTTGTTCTACACCGTGGGGTGTGAGTGGTGAAAGAAAGGGGGTATTGGTGAATGAAAAAGAGCCCGTCTAGAGTCAATTGAGGAGAGGCTTCCAAGGAAATTGGAAGAGATTGAGTGAGCCCAAGATTACGAGAGGTGAGATAAGGGAGAGTCACTCAAGGATGTGGTAAGGATTGGTAAGCGAAAACCCTAAAGGACTCGAGGATGGAAGAAAGGAAGAGTAGAAGATGAGAACGAAAGAGAAGCCATTCTTGGGAAACGATGAGGAGGAATAAGGTAAGGACGACAAGACAGAGAACAAGAAAAGAATGAAAAAAGATCACATCCATATGGTCAATGCGGAATACATCTGTTATTACTTGTCTGACCATTGGATGCTTGTCAAGAGAAAGGAAGTGGAGATGGAGGAAACAGAATAAGGAGAAAGATAAGCTAGAAATCTCCACACTTTAGAGGTTAGTAAGTGATAAACCCCTTATCATCGGTTGATAACAAAAGTAAGAAGGAGGAGACACTCAGAGGATGATAAGAAAGGACCTTGTTAAGGTCAATGGAAAGAAAGCAAGCGAAGAAAGTAGAATGCACAGCAATGATGGAAATGCCTGCATGCCTGCAAGTAAAGGGCACGGAGAGAACTTCCTCCAAAGTTGTGAAGGCATCATCATAAAGAACTGATGAGGGAGGAGAAGTGGAAAAGAAGAGAAAAACAAACCCTTAAACAAAGGATAAAAGAGATGTCATGATGTAGTGCGGAAGTTTCTTTAATAAAAGAAGAAAGCATCAAACTCTAGGTAAATGAAAATTCTAGGCTAATTAAAGATGAATAAGGCCTAAGAAGAAAGAGAAACTTGGTCTAGTTGATGAACTAAGTTTTCTTTAACTAGGAATAGAGCCTTAAAAGAAGAAAAGCACAATATATCACTAGAAAACTTTGACCTTAATTAGCGATAATTTCATAACGAACCATAGGTTAATAAAACTGAAATGACTAGGTAGAACTATTAAACAGTAAGACTAGGAAATTAGAATTTGAGCCAAGAACCTAGGTAAACAACCTAGAGATAGGTTAAAGAAAGCGAATAAAAAAGGGATAAAAGGCCTAGAAAGAGGATTAAGAAAAACCTAGTGATGCAAAACGAATAAAAGACTTGGAAATGGATATTAGCTAAAGAAAGTCGAGCATAATGAGCCCCAAATTTGAGTCAAACCAAGGCACTAAATCATACTACGAATAGGTCAAGGAAAAAAAAGAATAAATGAGGATGATTGGAGACCAGAATTGCTGAGCAAAAAAGGGTTAAGAATGTGTATTGGTGAAAAGAAAAGAAAGGAAAACCCCTAACTACATAAGTTTTGAAGAAGAGATCAGGAGATTGGACAGAAAGTAAAAATGGAGAGAGAAAAAAGGAGGTAGCACTTAAAGAAAATGAGTGAATAGAGATGATTGTATCCTAATGGATGATGGGTAGTAGGCTTCTTATCACTGCTTGTCTACCCTGATGATATCAGTAAAGAATGAATGGAAGAGAAGAGAGAAGAGATAAAGAAGTGAGAATACCAAGGCATGGTAAAGCACACAAGGGTAAAAAAAAGAGATAAGAATAAGAATAATGATGATGATGGAAATTTTAAGAATAATTAAACACAGAAATAGAGGAAAGTGGATCAACTTAGGTAAGAGTCGAAGAAAGAATAAGGATAAATAAGAAGATGATTAAACTGAAGAAGACAAAAAGGTGGAAGCATGATAAAAGAGTAAGATAGGAGGAATTAAGAGTAAAGAGTTAAAGGAATATGGAAAGCAAGATGGAAATCATAAAGGAAGGGAGTAGATTAACTTTAAGGATAGCCTCCCCAAAAAATGATAAGTAAAGAAAGGATGTGGGATATGAAGTTGAACCAAGCTAAAATGGAAATAGCTAAGCGCGGACAAGATCGTAGACAAATGATGGTGGAGAAAAGGTGTAGTCCGCGAAAAATAAACCATGATTGGACGACAAAGAAGAGATATTAAAGAGTCAAGAGCTAAGGACGACTAAGATAAAAAAGACCCACATATGAAAAGCAAAAGATGCAGAAACTGAGACAGAGAAGATAACAAGAAAGAACCCCGAATACTCAATAGAAAGAGTACGGGGATAAGAGAAGGAACTAGTTAAGGTCATGAACTTCTATGAACATAGCCAATGTAAGGAGAAGAAAAGGAATTCTAATACCCAAGAGAAACAAAGGTGTTAGAAGAAAAAAGAAATAAGGACGAGGATGATGAAAGGAAGCCAGGGAAGAAATCAAAGAAAGGGAAGAATGGAGCTTGGGTAAAGGAAGTTATGAATAACACGTGAAGGACCACATGAATCAAGGTAAAAGAGAGTTAGTAGCGAGGCTCAAAACCCAAAGGGAAAGGGTATGGAGATGATAAGAGCTGCAGGTGATACCTAAGGATGGCAATGAACCGAAGAGAATGTCAAGTTAAGTGGAGGATAAGAAACCCTAAAAGAGAGGAACATGGGGAGGAAAAAACTATAAAGGATAAAGAAGGGGAGAAGGAAACCCTAAAAAAGAACCGTTGATAAAAGGAGGAAAAGAAATCAACCATTAACAAAGAAGCTAATGTGAATAAAGGAGGTCATAGGAAATAAAACAGGAACACCTCTTAAAGTGAACATTCCAAGGGAGTGAAAGACAAAAGAAACCCTAAAAGATGGCCAGATCAATGGCATAGATGGGTATAAAGTTGAGGGCCAAGTATGAGTAACTTGGGAGCCATGTGAGGCATCCCCATGAGAGGAAGGGTCAAAAATCGAGATCTTAAGGATCTCTGTGATGAACACTCTAGAGGGCTGACCTAGAGTGTGATTGGGGAGTGCATGAGGCCACCCAGAGTTCTCCACCCAGAGAGGATGAGAGATGTGATGGGCCAAAAGCCCTATTTGAAATAGTGATGGGCGGTTAGAGAGTGAAGGAGTTAACCTAAAGGTCTTCCCTGACATCTTGGTCACAAAGATAAGTACAAGACCATGAAATGACGGGAAATGCGTCAGAAAATGGCCTCAAAGTGAAAGGCAGTGACAAAGAGAAGAAGAAGAGACTTCTAAGAAGAGTAAGAGATATGGAACCTCAAAGGTACTAAGATAGTCTCATCAAAATAGACCTTAGAGATAAGACAAGGGTAGAGCGAGAAGATCGAGTAAGCACAGCTAAGGCGAAGGAAGAACATTTAAGTGGTATAATTGGAATGAAGTAAGCCTGAATAGGTAAGGGTAGGCTATGCTAAGGAAAATACGAGGTTCAAACTCAAGAGCAAAAGGGTGATGAAGCCATTCTTGAGGTAGAATGATCGGAAGAGATTAGGATGTAACTTGGTTGGCGTCCACAACAAGTAGTGGTGCGAACACTATTCAAAAATGACAAGAAGGCTTGGAATAGAAGCCAGATCTCTCCACAGTTGCCTCGATAATTTTAAGAACGAAATTTTTAAAAAGAGGGGAAAGTTGACACACCCAGACCTAATTTGACTTTTTCGTACAAACGGAATAGTGTAAGATGGCGTATTAACTCAATAATACGTCAGTCCGGATATGTCTAATTAAGAAGAGAAGTTAAGCTTAAGATAAGATGGAGTTGGAAGATGAGATAAGTGACCATGTATGGAAGCATAAATTGGACTTCTTTAAGTCCATAGCCAATGAATTAGATATCCATTGGTTAATTGGTCGGTGGATTAGGCCAAGGATCGAGATTATAAGAGGTGAAAAATAGAGAATTAAGTTTGGCCCCGGATCCGAGTAGGCCCATCGTCAGGCTTGCCTATAAATAAGAGGAGTTGAGCCGTCCCTCTTTCATTTCTCTTTTTCTCTTTTCCTCTCATCCCATTAGCTATCTTGAAGCAACTTTGGACTTTTGGCCAATCCGGACAATCCGATCGAATGATCAAGGTAAGTTTATAATATGTTAATCTACATTCTACTAGGTTTTCATGTATTTCCATGCATCGATCTAGGAGAGATTCAAGCTCAAAGTTAGTTTAGCTTTATAGCTAGATTCTAGTTTAGATTTGAGATCTAGGAACTTTGAGCTTGTGATTCTCGTTTTTCTTTCGGTAAATGTGTCATGGATAGTGTAAGATTGTCTGTCTAAATTGGTACGTCGAAAGGAGGTTGAACAGATCAAAAATCGATCCACAGGCTCGGTTTCGAGCCTTTGGATCGATTCCCGCGCGGGAATCGTACAGGCCCCGTGCGGGAGCCGTGCACCATGTAGGTCTCACGTAGGAACTGTGTAGATCCCACATAGGAGTCATGCACCATGCAACTCCCACACAGGAGCAGTGCAGATCACGTGCTGGAATAGTTCCTACCATTCGGGAATCGCCTCAAATCTTAGGGGTAAAATGGTAATTTTTCACTAAGTGTCCAATTTTGACTTGAAACCTTCCCGGACACTTTTCTAAACCCCGAAACACATCCAAACACCCTCTTAGGTCATGCTAGAGCCTCGTAGATGCATTCGTAGTTTGATTATGAATGCTAACACGTATTTCTGTGTATTAGGGCTCTGGATGATCGAGTGAGGCGATGTTCCGGAGGTTGAGCTACATGTATCGTTTGAGAGTATACGAGCCTCCCAACACTGTGAGTGGCTTAGATTTCAATGCCTAGCAACTACGGTAAAACATTTTCAAAAGATGAAATGATTTTTAAAGGTTTTAGGATACGGGGAAATCCACCACCACACACAGATTCATTTGGTGATATATCCACATAAGGAGTGGGATGTTTTAAAAGGAAATATAAAGATTTATGTGTGTGTGTGTGTATGTGTGTATTTATGTTTATGTTTATGTGTTTTAAATATATATGTATGTTATACTTGATGCGGATGGGATGCGAGATGAGCGATTGAGAGGTATCCTCGGGGTTCGGATTTGAAGGAGCATGGACCGAGTTGAGAGGCATGCAACCAAATAGTCGTGGACCGCCTATCGATTGGCACGGTGAGTGGCGACCTTAGGAAAGGCGCGTAGGGTAGCTTGCTAGGGCTCGATGTAGCTGTGTTCCACCACAGCATCTGGTACCACTCAGGGAACGGGTTAGAGAAAGAGAAAAAGAATAAATGTTTTAAAAAGAAAAGAGATAGCCCTCGATGCAGTAAGGCATATGACTGACGGGTCGAGCCTTCAGTATGTTAGAGGCCAGCCCATTTGTTTACATATATTCATTTATTTAAATGATTTTAAAGCAAATTCTCATTTGGAGAATTTGAAAAGAGATTTTAAAAAGAAAAATATTTATTTTTATTATTGTTATGTTTTGGATTACCTCTACTTCTATAACCCCCGATGGAGATTCATTGAACCTTTTTCACTCGCCTGTATCCAATGTGAATGGATGTAGACTGTATACGAGGATAGCGAATAGACCAGAGGCTCACTAGGATGCGTCGGTGGCTTAGGCGTAGTTGTTTCCTTCACGTAGGTATCCCTTTAAGTTAGTCCACTGGTGTATTACTTTTAAAAGTTAATTATTTTATTAAATGATTTCTAATTAAAGTTTTAGTTTTGTTTTGCAGTGATGATATCCATTTCTATGCCTTGCGGTGCTTCAGGTGCTTGACTAGTCAGTACGTACTTCAGGGCAGCGCGACGGTTGCCATGTGGCAGACCCAGGAGGGTCGGGGTGTGACAAAACTCATGTGTAAGGGTGGACAATCCATATCCTAAAATGTTATAAATATTTAATAAAACAATTTATAAAGCAATTAGAAAATCGGTTGACCTTCAGTGGTCAACCACTATAATCCAAGTCATTCACAAGTAAGGGAGATTTGTATACTCCCGAATAATCTCCTCGAATGCCGTAGCTTGAACGCTACCGATCAACCTCGTATTACGTACCTAAATAATCAAATTGAATCTAATTTGATTAATAAAGGCATTCGACTAACAATTAAAGATCACAACATGACCTAGTTAGGGTTTCTAGGGTCTTGGAGCTAAATTGGACAAGTCTAGAAGTCAAACATAGTCAATTGTGGTCTAGAATGCCCTTGTTACAGTGTAGCTCCAGCATTCCCTTGGCCCACTCCATGCGAGAATGGCCGAATTTGGGAGGTTTTCCAAATTGACCTTCATCCGTCGACGGATGCAAATGGATCTGTCAACGAATCTGCCTCTGGCCTAAGGCTAAGACTTGCTTCTTCATTTTCCCAAGTTGGGCACAGGTTCAATTCGACACCAAACAGCATGAGATTCAAAACATACACTCATCAACAACTAAACTAAGACATCATAGCTTCAAAAACCGAATCAAATGGTAAATCATGCAAGAGATTCGAATCAAGAGTCAAAGGTGCAATTGGTTGTTGAACAAAAATGGGTTTTGGTCTTCAATTCAACATAACTTTCAGCTCAATCAATGAAATTCAGCAAATAAGCAGTCAAATTGAAGCTTAAAAAGTCTAGAACAACATACCAAGAAATCAGCCAAAACCTATGGTTGGATTGAAAGATATAGCTTGAAGAACACAATGACTCCAAGTTGCCAACTTTGAAGATTTGAAGAATTCTTGGTGAATTTGATGTTGTTGATCTTTTTAAAGGCTAAAGAAGTTGTTGGTGATGATTAATGGAGTGTTTGAAGGTGATTTGAAGAGATGAAAATGGTGGGATTCGAAGAGAGCTTGGGGGAAAATGTAAAAAAATAGAAAATGAGCAAATAAGGGGGTTGGCAACCGACCTCCCATTTAATTCGATGGATCCATCAACGGGTCTAGTCAGATCCATCGATGGATCAACATAAATTTGGTTGACTTTGTCAACCACATCCCAATCGCCTCGATTTTTGAACCCTACTGAGCCCCATCGACTCCGGACAACAAATTAGGGTTCCTAAGCTCAAAATTGAGCTTAAGGAAGTTCAAAATGTGTAGAGCAAGTTCCAATTTCATTTCTTGGCTTTACAACTATGTACAATTTCATAACTTGACACGTGCCGACTGGGTCCGAGCGCATCACTCATAATGTCGCAAATAAGCATACTGTTCGTCGCATTTGTGGTGCTAATAGATTCATGTTTATGGAGATAATAATTACTTGTGGCATTGTTCATCACAGTTATTTTGATAATCTATTGTAGTTATAATTGTGATCGTGGCAATTAATTTTATGTTTGTCTCAGTTATAAAGAATATTCATTACAATAAAACTCGATTGGTAACCAATTCAATAATACATGGATTCAAACATATTAGAAAAGATACAATATATTGTTAAACAATAGATTCATACTATAGTTTTAGACTTTCAGTACATACCTAAAAGGCAAAAACTCTAATCAAATTCAATCCCCATCTAATGACATATTGTGAAACTAGATTAATCAAATTCAATCCTCATCTAACATCATATTATAATTTGATATTGACCTCAAAACTTCCTTAATAGTGGATCTCTGACTTGAACTTGCTCCAACCCTCCAAGCATGCCTTTTCAATTCTTGAGAGATCCAAAATTGGACAAAGTGCATGGGATTGATCTGGAAAATTGCAAATTCAACTTGTTCAAATCAAACGTTAATTAAGATAAAACATCCCACTGTATTTTTATTCATTATTGAACACAAAATTTCTCAAAGCCTCTTATAGAAATGACCACTCAAAAACAACCCAAGCTCCTAAAATCCTGAACAAGATAGGCAACAAACAAGTTAAGCCAACTAAATGTCATAAACGTAACTACCCAAAGTAAATATAAAGAAATTGGAATACACAATTTAAATGAATCAAAGTATAAAGAGTAAAAAACTTACCCAATAAAAACTCATCTAACAACCTGTAAGAAAAGTTAGATATACTTTTAACTTCTATCTTGAGAAATGGAAATGTAATAAGTATGAAATTGATCAATTGAAGTAAACAAAAATCAGTGAGAAGCAAGTGAAAATTAGAAACTTGATACAAACCTTAAGTAATGAGCTTAAAAGGAAATGAAACACTTGCTATCTTAGCAAACCAGTTAGAATTAGAGGTAACCATGGTTCAGTTCGAACCGTGGAATCGAAATTTAAAAGACCGTAACTAAACCTTTTTTTATTTTGGACCCGGAATCGGACATGATTCCGGTTCCAGTTTTATTATTATTTTATTATTTTTTCTTTTTATAATTTTATTTATACTAATTCTTTATTTAATAGTAATAGGATATAATATATCTATTAACATGTATTTTATAGTTATATTTATATTTATACCATATTATCAAATAAATAATGAATTATAAATTTATTATATATAAAATACTATTTTTATAGCTATAAATAACTATTTTACTAATATATATTTTATAATTAAATAACTTTTAAAAAATTTTGATACTCAATAAATATATATTTGAAATTAAATTTACTTATTTTAATATATATTACTTAATTACAATTAGAAAGCAATTAAAAATTTGAAAAAAAAAAACTAAGGTTTTAGTTCCAAATCAGAATCGAACCGGATTCGGAACCGAAACCAAACCGCTACCTAACGATTAAGGTTTCGGTTCCAAGAACCTGAACCGACGGTTCGGAACCGGAACCGAATCAAACTGTGCTCGGCACTAGTTAGAATTGCTAAAAGCAAACTATTAAACAAGTCATGAAGGCAGGTTAGTCTTAAGCAAATAACAACTGTGTGTAATTTAGAGCCCGTTTGGTGTTTTCCTTAGAAAATTATTCTAGGGAGAGTGATTCCACATAAAGTGATGTTAGGGAATCACTTTCTCACCCTCTTTCCTAGAATCACTTTTCCTCATAAGAGGGAGAGTGATTCTAATGGAAGCACCACTTTCTCTTATTTTAAAATATACCAAACCATAGAAAGTGTATCCACCCTTTTAAAATCTAAGAAAAATTAAAACTTTCCATCGAAACAAATGTGCTCTTAGGATAGAGAAATAGGTAAGGTTTATAAATTATTCAAAAAAGAAAATGTAGTAGTATTGCACTAATGAAACAAAAAAATACCATAGAAGTTAATGGGACATTATGAGCATAGAAATTTACAATAAAATTTATTGGGACAAAAAGTACAGGTTTGAATGTGATAATTTCACATTCACTTACTCTAAAACTTTCACAAGTGGAAACGTTTTGGAGAGCATTAAAGTTAATATGCATAGATTAGTAAAACAACAATAATTGAAGCAATGTAGCATAAGTTTTGAGTAATCGAGTGAACGTACATATAGAACAATTTCCATTCCTTCTAAACAAAATGGTGACATTCTACGAGAAAGACAAAATGCTTTATCAGCTTCTAAGTAATCAACCAATTTAAAATATGCTTTTCCAATCAGCATAATAATGAAGTTATAATTGTACTTGACCATCATAAGAACTAAAAGTATAATCTTTTCGAACCATCGGAGAAAAAAACAGTAGCATATAACAAATCTAGTGAAGAACAAGAAGATTTACTACCTTCGTCAAGATTTTTATTTGCTCAAGACTATCCCTTGCAAACTATCATATTACAAAGAGCCACAGGAAGCATATAACTTTAGATAACAAACAAGCTGCATGTATCAATTCTACATTTAAGCAAATATGAACAAGAGAAACCACATTAGAAATAATTTTCTCCACACGAAATTATAAGAAAGGAGATGTACGCAACGTTGGTATAGAATCCATCGTGAAAGCAAGAAAAAATTGAAGCACAGTATATAATTTTCTATAAAGAAAAGCAAAGCAATATTGAATACCTTAAGTGAATTGGAACTCACATTGTTTTGATATAAATACTTAAAAGGGAGAGGGGTTGCCTTCTGAAACTTGGGATCCATCATTCATGTCCCAACTCACACACTCTGGTGGACAGGTGGTGAAGGGCACATAACAAAAATTAGTTACTACTACTTACTACCCCATGAGATAGGTATGTAATAATTCAGAACTCAAACATCAGATCGATCAGACCTTCTAGATCCTTTTAGGCTGGGCTGCTCAGGCCACCAGATGGGTCGGGGCCACCTACTTACTAGTTTAAAGGTTCTAGTATGTATAAGTATACGAGATTAAGTGATTAACCCAACCCCAAAGGCATGTGGCCACCATCATGAAAGAATTATTAGTACTTTGAACAAAAGTTAATAATTTGACATAAGGGCTTGGCCTATCTATTGTAAGGGAAAATTTTAAACAAAAAAGACAAACATTTTGATTTCAAAACACACACACACACAAGAGAAAAAGAGCTACTCCAAGCCTGAACCCAATAGGCAAGTGTCCCATTTCGATCATTATAACAACTAAAGTTTCGGCAGAGAGGATAAATTTTGAACTTGGGATATATATTTCCACAATTTGGAGGTAAAATATGCCTTAATTTTTAACATATCAACTTCTCCAAATTAGAATTATTAGGCCGAGTATAACTTATATCAGGATGATCCTAAAAAATAGTTTTTTAGGTATCTAATAGCATTTTGACATTTCATAGATTTTAAAATGTATACCACATTTATTTTATACCCATGTACACCAAATTAATTCTTTTTAATTCATAACTTTTTTTTCTTGATTTCAACTAAACCTTACAATAATATATAAATGTAACATGAGTTGAAGCTTACACTCAAAAAATAAAAAAAAATTAATTTGGGGCTAAACTTTGTAATAAAAGACCCTTTTTTTGTTTCTAGAAAAAATTTTTGGTGAGGATGAATATATATTTAAAATCTTAATATCTTTTAGAATCAATGAAGTGTCATTTAATTATTGGATGACTAAAATGTTACTTAAAAAATATGCCTTATTTTTTAACAGATAAATTAGAATTATTAGGCCAGTCATATTCATTGCAATTAATGAAGAAGTAAAGCAAATGTGAAACCAGAAAAACTTTGGATTTTACTTGATTTCCCATCCATTGACTTCATCAACTGAAACTTTCAAAGATATTGATTTTCTTAAAACCAAATTATGATGCAACTTCTTTTCTCCCACCACGACCGCAGTAGAAGCCACCGTCTAATCTCTGAAAACAACTCTGTATTTGATAACCTTTTCATTGGTTCTTTGACGTTGATTCCAGTCCCGGTCTTTTTAAACAATTCTAAAAGTAACACATTATTTTCATGGTCCCCCTACACACAGGTTGACCTTCTGTTATCGATCTCCATCGTCTTAAATGGACTTAAGAACTTTTCAAACTTTTCGTTGCAATAATAAAAGATTAAACTAGAACCAAAACCCAACAGAAAGTAACATTTCAAGTCTTTGTTTCACATGCACGTGCGCAAAAGTTTGTGTCTATGTATAATGGTCCTCGTCTCTCAGAAACTTTAAGATTATTTAGCAGATTAGCAGATTGTGAAGAGAGAGAGTTGCAGAGGGATCCTGTCGCAAGGGAGATGGTGTTTGTTTCATTTGCATCGGGATCATGTTTGTACTCTGCGGAGTCTGGATAAGTCTTCCGAGCAATATTTTTAGATAAACATCATCTCGTTGCGCCAGGATTTCTGGCAATCTCTAATGCTATCAGGCTTTCCTTTGATTCCATGGTTACTCATTGTATATGCAGAGTTTTGCGAAGGTTGGTGCACTTCTTGATCTCCAACACGGTTTCTGCATACATCTTCTTATGAAAATTGAAGTTACCGATTTGATTTTATTGGTCGATTTATATCTTGACTCATGTTTCTCTGCATTTTTAGTTTATTTATGGATAGTTTTTGGTTGTTTTTCATTCTTTCGGTGATAATCCACTCCACCCAAGTCCTTGAAGCTTGAGTAGAGCTACTCAAGGATTGGATTATTCGTCTAGGCTCGAAAGCCCATTCGAAAAATGAGAAGATTTGGATAACAAAATAATGCTCAAAGTTTGGGCCTTAGACAAAGGATAAAGACCGTTTTCAAAATGGGTTGAACCTTAATCTTAGGCTTTGAAGCCCAAACCCGGCCCATATTACTATATAATATAGTTTTTTTATTTTAGTTATAAAATATTACATGTAAGATTATTATTCTAAATAATTTTAGTAAAAATATAATTCTTAATACTATTATAAATATTATTTTATAGGTCTTAGAAAATAATTTTATATATTTTTTATTTTTCTTATTTTTTATTTGAGATAAAAAAATTTAGAGTGCGAGCCTTGGAAAGAAGATTAAAATCTGTGTGGCCCTCAATCATAAGATTAGGTCGGAATAGTCGGGCCAAGCCAAGCCTAGACAAGCCCATTTTTGTTTTTCATGAGTTGAAGCCCGATCCTAACCCAACTTGGCCTGACCCGGCATCATCTCTAGGCAGAGGTGGCAATAGGAGGCCGGGTGTTTTTAGGTTCGGATCATTCGGGTTCGAGCCTGTAGCGGGTTTGGATAGTTCTGGGTTCGGGTTATTACAGATTCGAATCGCTTCGCGTTCAGGTTTTTCAGGTTCGGACTTAATTGGGTTCGAGTTGCTTCAGGTTCGGATCGTTTTCGAATCATATTAACTCGAGTTCGGGCTGGATTTCGGGCGAGTTCTGTACTTTTCTGAATTTTATATAAAAAAGTTTTTATATAAATAAAATTTAATTTCAAAATCTTCAATTCGAAAGGTCAGTTATTTTTTATTTACTCTACTTCTGTAATTTAATAATGTATATAAAGTATTATAAAATAATTTATATAAAAAATTCATGAAAAGTAAAGAGTAGTATTACTATTAATTAAATGAACTAATCTATATAAAAATTTATATATTCATAACATATATATATATTAAGATATATTTATATTATTATCGCTTATTAGTAATAAATTATGAATGGGGTAAATAATTGAATTAGAAAATGATATATACAACAAAATAAATTGAAAATAAGATCTATACCTATAACATTACATTAGTTTAGTAATAAATTAATAATCAATAAATTGAAAATAATTAAATTTGGAGAAGACATATTATATATATATATATATATTTATTTATAACACTAAATTAATAAGAAGACATAAATATATAATTAAGTAAATACCATACACATTACATAAATTAGTATATAATATAGTACTATCAATAAAAACATATCATACTCATTAGATATTGACATTACTTAAATAAATCGTTAGATTTAAAATCAAAATATATATATCAATAAGACTAAGAAATGACAAGATAATTTATTAATTAAGGGTAAGATAACATTAACTCTTGATTTTTGTAAGTTAAAACTAAAATTCCTAGTAGTAATTAAAATGAAGGTAACTTTGTATATTTATAACATGGTAATTGCATTGAAATATGTTAGTTAGCTTAATTTTAACTTTTATTAGGTATGACTATTAAATTGATAATTTGAATGTTAATTTTGTATAAGTAAAAGTAATATGTATCATAAAAAATGATCTAATACGTTAGATTAAACTAATTATTCTTCTTCTACTACTACTAATAATAATAATTATTATTATTATTATCTTATAAGATTTATTATATTTGTCTACATCTAAATTATATATCTTTTGACCAAATAAAACTATAATTTGTTTAAAATTAATATATAAAAACCATTCCATATATTTATTTATTTATTTATTATACATTATTATATTTTGATATTATTTTCTATATATTTTTAAAATGTAAGCATTTGATTTACACATTTATTATTTAATTATCATAAAAAAGATAAAAAAAATCAAATTATAAGATAGTCAGTTGTTCATTTAAACATAGATGACTTTAACTGGCTGGATGAATTTTAACTTGCCAATCATAATTTATTACACCTTCATAATTTGTTTACGTCACCTATACAAGTTACTATTACTCTATGTGCAGATGATATGAGGACTATTTTTCCTAGATACAATAGCCTAATTTAAGTTTTCTTTTTTCACAAAAAAAATTTTTTATCTAGTTTTTGAATTGTAAATTTTTAATCAAGTGGAGATTATTTGTTTACTCAATTGTATAATTATAATGAAAAAATAATGAAAATTCACAATAAATTTTTAACTAAAACTTGTATTTAAAAAATTATTTAATTATATTTAAATTTTACTATTAAATTTAAGTTATTTCGGGTTTGGAATCGAATCAGGCTCGGATTCGAACAATTTCGAGTTCGGATAATTTCGAGTTCGGGTCGTTTCGGGTTGAGTTTATTTCAAGATCAGGCCATTTCGGGTTGGATTTTGGTTGGATTCGGGTGGTTGACTTTATTGGTCAATCGAGTTTCGATCGGGTTCAGGTTCGGGTTTTTTTGGCGGATTTTTCGGGTTCGGGTTCACTTTGCCACCTCTACCTCTAGGCTTGAGATGTCTAGCAAATTTTCTTTTTTTCTTGACAAGTTACAGTCTAACCAACTGCCATATATTGCCACTTAGTTAGATCGTGCCGCTCTTTGGTTTTTCCATCCAATAACTTCTTTTCTTTTGCATTTTTTGTTATCAGAGAAACCTAATAACAAAACCAGAAAAACTCAAAATTGGAAATGACTCAAAATTCTCTTTTGATCAAGCTGACTGATCCAACTGACACCTACTTGACCTAGTTGATTTGATCACCTACTTGACCTAGTTGATTTGATATCTCTACATAATAGGCCTATGGAGTGATTAAACTTTACAAGATTTCATGTTAAATTTTGATCAATATTTAATTTTGGACTCTTGATATGACTAAAATTTACTAGATTTTTCAGTTAATACGTTAAACTTCATAATGCCATAAAGATCACATGATTAAATTTAATTATATGAAGGGTGTAATTGGGTGTAAATATAAGTTCAAGGATTTATTTTGATATTGGCTTAATACTCAAATTAATTTATGAACTATATAAAAATGGACAAATTGGTCTCTGAACTTTTATTTAAGACAGATAAGTCCATAAACTTTTATTTTGAGACAGATAGGTCCTGAAAGAGAAAAAATAAAAGAAAACTTAGGGATCAATCTATCCCAAAATAAAAGTTCAATGATCAATCTGTTCCAAAATAAAAGTTGAGGGACCAATATATTCTTTTTTGTATAGTTCAGGGTCTAATCTGTACCAAAATAAAAGTTGAGAGACTAATCTGTCTGACACTACTAGAAAAACAGTCCATAGAAACAGAAATAGGGATGGAATTTGATAAAAATTCTGTCCCTAAAAGGCTTTCCAACGGATTTAGGGACGGATTTATTTCCATCCCTATACGCGTGTCCCTAATATTTAGGGACGGATAATAAAATCTGTCCCTAAATATTTAGGAACGGATTCCAAATCCGTCCCTAAATTCAGTGGAAGACACGAGACAAGGTAATGACATTTGAAACGGATTTTGTGACGGATAGGCAGGTATTGCAGTGGAATTAGGGACGGAAAAAGCAACGGAATTTGGGACGGTTTTTTCCGTACCTAAAAGTAATAGCTGAAAGGTTTTATGAACTGATTTTGGGACAGATTTAGGGACGGATTTTTTGGGTAAGGACTTTAGGGACGGATTTAGGGACGGATTTACAGTTTAGGGACGGATTTTAGGGTTTAGGGTTTATTTTTTATCCTTTAGGGACGGTTTTAAGGACGGAAAATGTAAAAAAAGTAATTTTTTTAAAATAATATTTTATTTATGTAGTGGCGGGGTATTAATTTTTTTATGAATTAGTAGTAATAATAATAATAAATAATATTATTAATATTTTTATTATATTTAATAATATAATTATAATAATAATAAAATTTAATCGAATTATTATTATTAGTGCTATTAATATTTAGTAATATCATTATTATTATTATTATTATTATTATTATTATTATTATTATTATTATTATTATTATTATTACTATATAAAATAATATTAAAATAGACGAAAATGAATAATAAATTCTAATTTTATATATTTACTGTAAATGTTGTATACATGAAATGTACAAAAATAAATCTAAAAATCACCTAAATGGGAGGCAATCTCATCGAAGTCATCCCCGGCCTTGACATCGCCCTCGCCCTCGCCCTCGCCCCGGGCCTCGGCATCGCCCTGATGGGCCGCATGATGGACGTCCTGGGGCTGAGGCTGTACCTGCGAGATGGACTCTCCGGTCCTAGCCTGAGCGTACGGAGGTGGCTCGTCTGTCGGATGTGAAGCTCCTGGAGGCGGAGGAAAATGGCCTATCATCTGCTGCATCTGCTGTAATCGCTACTCCCACACTCTATCTCTCCCAGCCAACTGTCGAGCAGACTCCTGTAGCCTCCTGTCGACATCGGAGCGTAAGTCGGCCATCTGTTGTCGCAAGGAAATATTCTCTTGCGACTGAGATGGGATGGAAGAAGAGTCGGCCTGAAACTGGGGGTGGTAAACTAAGTCGCCGTACCCTAGCATCCGACCGCGTTCGCCACCTGCAACCCCCTGAAAGACCGTATGCGGGTTGACCTCCGAGTCATCGGCAGCTCATGCACGTGCCTTCGCAATCGCTCGATCATAATCCTCCTAAAAAGTAGAATATAAATTAAATTATCAGGTGTGTGAAGTATAAGATTAATCGAATATTCTTATTTTAAATTGAATAATTATATAAGAATAAACTAAATTAACGTTACAATTGCATAAGTAATTACTTAAGATGATTATATATAATGAGTTATAATTACTTAAACTTTAACTTCAATAATTATATATTTAAGTACTTAAACTTACAGCAATGGTCTTGGCACGACCCTCGGGATAATCACCGGCCTTGGTCTTGTACAACTTGTCGAATAATCTGTCAGGACCGGGATCACCACCCGCCTCCTTAACCTACAAAAGCAAAAAATGTGTTAAATAATTATAAGGAAAATATGTATGAAATAAAAAACTAAAGCAAAATAAAATATGGATTTAATTATTACCAAATCGTACCAGTGGAATGCAGTGCCCCTACTACCACCTCTATAGACAATCGCCTGCTCAGTGCTGCGATTCTTCTTGTTCACCTCACTGTGAAGCTTGAAAGTAGGGTCGGCATCCCACTGTGCACAGAGGCGGTCCCAGACATGATCTGAAGTCCAAGTAGGTGCCCTATGTATCTGCCGAGCCCGGCTGAACTCATGCCTGATGAATTTGCCGGCTATCGCATCAAAGAAGGCCCGTGCCGCCTTCTGCTCCTCGGCGGGGAACAAGTAACGCCTCTGTAATTTGAAAGAAATAATGAAAGTGCACAAATAATAATGTCATAATTCAATTAAACAAATTAAGCAATTAACTTAATAATAATGATTAAATAATAATAATGTAATAATTAAATTATATGAATAAACAAATAATTAATGTAGATTATGACTTACCATCCATAAATCAAACATACGGGTGCATGTCTCGTGCGGAACCTTCATCCAGGATAACCACGGCTCGATCCATTGTCCGTATATGATATGCTTGATCTCTGTCTTCGCCCTCTTATTTGTCTTCTCATCCTTTCAAAATTCCATTATCAAAGGTAGTTAGTAAGAAAAACAAGTAAATATAATTAAGAACCATTAAAAAAATAAAAAAAGTTAAGATTTTACTCGTAAATCGTGGCCACTGTCATCGGTGTCGGGGGATCTAGTTGAGATGGGCCGGACACATCAGGCTGAGATGGCTGGGTGGGCTGGGCGGGCTGGGGGGACTGGGAGGGTTGGGGGGACTGGGAGGGCTGGGAGGGCTGGGAGGGCTGGGAGGGCTGGAAGGCAGGTGTAGGGACGAAAGACGACGGGGGAGTGTGGGAAGAAGAGGCTCGCTGGGAAGTAGGCGTCTGTGCTGACGGCACAAGGCGATACGTCAATCCTCCCACTGTCACCTCCTGAACTGGCAGTGGAGATGGAGGTGGAGATGCACCAGAACTATGTGCTGGAGGAGCGTGGCTAGATGTAGGAATGGAGGAGTGTAGACCAATATCCGGAAGCAACGTCGGCTAAGTACGGAATATTATTACAAAATTGTTAGTTTAATTACTTATATATAAGAACATTCATGACAGTTAATCAATTTTGATTAATAAATATTGAAAAGCACTTGTGTATGCTGCGAAGTCGGAACAGGTGGGGATCGGAAAGTCTCATGAGGTAGAACAGTGGGTGGAGGTGGTGGTAATCGCGAAGCAGGATGACCGACTGAGGGAGATCCAGATCCTGAATGGTGTGACTGACTCCCGAATGCCCCTCGACCAGAACTGGCCGATCAACCTCGGCCTTGGCCTCGACCTCGACCTCGGCCTCGACCTCGACCTCGGCCTCGACCTCGACCTCGTCCTCGACCGGAGCTCGAGGGATGATCATCGTGCTGTGAACTCTACAAAATTTCACGTTATCACTAATAATAAACTAATTTATTACAATTATGGATTAATTTCAAAATTAACAAATACTAATGATTTAATATTTAAAGTAATTAAAGTAAGTAGTATTTAATGTTTGATATTATTAAACTATTTACTAATTTGACTAATTATTAAACTAATTAACGAAATTAGTATTTAATGGTTATATAATTATTAAACTATTTAGTAATGAACAACTAGTTAAAGCAATTAAAGAAATTAGTATTAAAGTTTAAAGTAATTATTATACTATTAATGCATTACTATAGTTAAACGTTGTTCTAATGAGTTAATATTAAAACTAATTAGATATAATACCATTTTATGTTTGACATTATTTAAGTTATTAAACTTACTACACTAATTAACAAATTATTAGATTTTAATTAATATTTAATATTTATACTTATTAAATTAACTACTAATGAGTTAATATTTAAACTTATTTGACTAATTAGACTAATTACTATAATTACTAAGTATTATATCTATAAATTAATGGTACTAATTATAGTAATTTGTAACATCACAAATTATTTATTAGTTAAACTAAGTTAAGTAATTAGAGTAATTTGTAGGATTACAAAGTATTATTTACTTAAACTAATTAGAGTAATTAGTTTCAATATTACTAATTATTATATATTTACAAATAATACTAATTAGAGTAATTATAATTAGAGTCATTAATTAGTAATTATTGGCTATTCAAACTAACAATTCTAATTAGAGTAATTAGTATTATTACTATTTATTAGATATTTAAACTAATAATACTAATTACCAAACTATAAAATATTTTAAGTAATAATACTAATTATAGTAATTAGTATTTTTACTAATTAATATATATTAAAACTAATAATACTAATTAATATTTAAAGTGATTCAAAATTTTAACAAACACATTATTGACATTATATGAATTCAATTCGTATCAAACAAATTAACAAACACCAAAACAATTAAACCAAAATTAACAATGATAACAAAACTAAGAGAAAACTTAAATTATACCGTCATTGTACGGAATTGGAGCGGATTTGAACCGGGAAAGCGTCGCCGGCAATCAGAGGTAGAGAACCGCCGTTGGTGACTGACCAAATGGCGGCCGGCGGCGAGGAGAAGGCGCTGCGCACGGCTGCTCGCGGGTGGGGGGGGGGGGGAGGAAGGAAGAAGAAGAAAGAAAGAAGAAGAAGAAGAAGAAGAAAGAAATGGGGGGAAAGGGCTGGAGCCCGATTATATTAAATGAATTGGAGCGGATTTAGGGACGGATATTTAGGGACGGATTTAGCAACGGATATCGCTAAATCCGTCCCTAATTCCGTCCCTAAATAAATAAAAAAATAATTATCCGTCCCTAATTAACAGCTGTCAACAACTGAAGGTTGAAAGGACGTAGGATTTAGGGACAGATTTTGGGACGGATTATTGAAATTCAGTCCCTAAATTAATCAAAATTGCTTAATCCGTCACTAATGTATAGCTGGAATTCGGAGAGCCGTCCAAAAGTGGTTGAGTATTCCAACGGAGTTAGGGACGGAATTACCCAATATCGTCCCTAATTCCATCCCTAAACAACCGATATTTAAAAAAATAAATTCGAAAAGACGCTTATATTAGGGACGGATTTTTAAAATTCAAAAAATCCGTCCCAAATTCCGTCCCTAAAGAAAAGCCAAAAATATTGGCGGGAAGAAACGCTCCAATTATTTTTGTTTAGGGACAGAATTAGGGACGGATATTTTAAAATCTGTCCCTAACTTAACTATAAAAAGTATGGCGGGTTAATCACGCGCCATATTATGTATTGTAGGGATGGTTTTAGGGACGGATTTCAAAATATCCGTCCCTATGATTTTATAAATAAAATGATAAATTGTCTTATAGGGACGGAAATAGAGACGGATATTTAATATAAAGACGGATATAGTGACGGTTTTATCCGTCCCAAGTATTAAAGATCGATTTTTTCAGCCGATTTCGAATTAAATGAAGAACGGGGACAATTACTTTCAATTATATATGCAATTTGGTCAAAATAACCCACTACCTATGTGTAAACTTTAAAGAACATCGGTTTTATATGAAATATACAAACGGATTTGTTAAATACTATAGTTATGTTACTAACACATCGAGTACTCTTCGTTTGAAACAAACTTAAAGCCTGTAAAGGCTTCCGATAAGCGATCCAACGTTCTAATACTCTCATCTACATACCTCTGATAGCTTATAGTTGGTGAATGGTAAATTGAAAGACGAATGAGCCGGTTTAGGCCTTCTATCGATATTATACGAGATTGATGAGTTGCAACGGTTATAGCAACGGAAATTATGTTTGCAACGGTTTTAGGGACGGAAATCGTGTTTAGGGACGGTATACAATTAAACCGTAGGGTTTGAGGTACCAAAAAGTCCTTAAACCCTAAGATCAATAAATAGGGACAGAATTAGGGACGGGAATACTAATTTAGGGTTTCGGATTTAGGGATTAAACCCTTTATTTAGGGACGGATTTAGGGAGGGATGAACACATTTCCGTCCCTAAATCCGCCCCTATTATTCAAAGGTCAAACAAGCATTCCAACGGAATTAGGGATGGTTTTCCTTTGCTAAAACCGTTGCTAAGCGTTATTTCAAATGACTTTTTATGGGACGGATATAGGGACGGAAAATCAAAATCCGTCCCTATATCCGTCCCTAATTTGTTTTTATGAAATCTTTGTAGAATTACCTCGTGGTTATTAGTTTATTCCCTTCGCACCATATCATTATAATAACATCACTCCCAGATTAAAAAGTATGTTTAAAGTAATTGGATAATTAGTAAAACTTGACGATTGCATGAACTTGTACATTACTTAACACTTAAGATATTGCTAATGCAATTAGCGAAATATAATTATGGCTTCTGTTCATTACAATCCTAGTACAAAGCAAGTTAAAATTCATTTGGATTATATCCAGCATCATCATCAGTGTCATCAGAGCAACTTGTTGATTCTGCTGAATCGAACTCATCCTCCGAGTCGTCCAATTCCGCGATTGGTTGAAGCTCCCCTAAGTCAACAGCTAAGTTGATCCCAGCCATGTCAAACAATTGTATTGCATCTGTATTAGTGGTAACAGCTGGGGTTTGCACGATCTCTTCATTTTGGTATGGAGCATCATCTTCAACTTCTTCAGTAACATTATGAACAACTCTCCTCGATTTTGTCTCACAGACGGCCAACCAATTAACTCAGTCTCTGCTAGCTCCCGGAAAATCACAGAGGTAAACTTGAATGGCTTGTTGTGCTAAAACGAATGGATCATATTTCTGATACATCTTTTGGCGACGGACATCAACCAACTTGTAATCATGATGAACCTTCATTCCGTTGATAGGATCAAACCAATCACACTCGAGCAAAACAACTATGGCCATGCTGTCTGAAGAATTATACTCAAGCACCAAAACATCTTTTAGGAGGCCATAATAACTGGTGGAAGGATCGTCCGTATTTGTACCTCGAACACAAACACCCCAATTCATTGTGTCTTTGCCAATTCCACGTTGAAGAGTGTGGAAGTTATACCCGTTTATAAACACACCGGGCCAAGAGGTTGCCTTCCTTGAAGGTGGCCAAGCAAGTAGCATAAGCACCGGCAAGTCATCAATATGCTTTGCTCGATTAACCGGTGCATCAAACTGTATGTGATAACCCAAGAGTTAGAATAATCAAACTAATACCCTTAAATCTCTACAAATCTCTAAACAGTTTAATTATCAAAATCGAACTATACTAACATATCGCTTGAACCAATCAGCGAAATGGGCCTCAATCGAATCATCAATGGTACGCTGATCGAATCCATCATTTCGATAATATTGGACAAAGGAGCTGGGGAAAAAACAAATCGGTATAAGTGAAACAAACAACATATAATGAAATAAACGATTTACTTGGGAAAAACTGCTATTAACTTACTTAAGGATGGGTTGCACCTCCGGACAATTTCGCAAAACATACGTATGCGCTACACGTTGTTCTTTCTCACCAAGCCACTTCGTTTTCTCCTTACCCTGAAATCGGGTTGGATAGTTAAAAATGGAGAACGGTTTGAGAGACTCATTGGCTAATCCTTCATCATTGCGCCTGGGTCGCTTCGTGTGACAATACACGTCAGAATTAAAGTAATTTTGCGTGAAGTAGTTAAATTCCTGTGCAATGTAAGCTTCGCAAATCAATCCTTCAACGTGAGGCTTGTTACGAATTGTCTTCTTTAGTTGGTGGAGGAATATGAATTCAATTAAACAAGCTTGTTGTTAGGATGCACGTATACACATTGTTCAACGAAATTATTAACACTCAAATTATCAGGTGTCCTCAAAATAAAAAAGTTGTTAGTTTACCTTTCAAAGGGATACATCCATCGGAATTGAACCGGCCCTCCAACTAATGGTTCGTACGGCAAGTGAACAACCACGTGTTCCATTGAATCGAACATGGCTAGAGGGAAGACCTTCTCCAAGTTACAAAGAATGATCGGAACTTTCTCGTTCAAATCTCGAACCTTATTAATGTCCAACATACTCGAACATATGCACAGAAAAAAGAGGCTAAGTTCGGTCACAGGGTTCCACACACTAGGAGGCAACATCTCTCTGAATGCAATTGGAAGCAGTCTCTGTATAAAGACATGGCAATCGTGACTCTTCATGCCGGAAACCTTCTCTTCATTCATGTCAATACATCTCCCAATATTTGAGGCATACCCATCGGGAAACTTCAAATTCCTCAACCATCTCAAAATAGTTGTCTTCTGTGTTTTGGACAAATTATAGACAGCTTTAGGTTTGGTGCATTGCTTGCTTTCAGGATCAACTGCAATTGAACTTCGAAAGCATATAGCACTGATGTCTTTTCTGGCATTTAAAGTGTCCTTTGATTTGCCTTTCAAGTCCATGACAGTTCCGAACACTGCATCAAAAACATTCTTCTCAATATGCATAACATCAAGGTTATGGCGGATCAAGTTTGTTTTCCAATAAGGAAGATTCCAAAAAATAATTCTCTTAGTCCATTTGTGATGAGTGCCATAATATTCAGGCATATTAATTGGCTCATCCATAGCTGTGGGCAAATGCCAAACGTGTCCATATATTTCTTCCCCTGTCAACCTTGGTGGTGCAGCCATCCTCTCAACTCGACCACGGCGGAAAGACTTCTTATCCTTCCTATACGGATGATCCGAGTCAAGGAAGCACCTGTGGCAATCAAAATAAGTCGCCTTCCTACTATGTGGAAGCACGCGAATGCTCTGCTCTCCTGCATACATACAGCACATCCTAGTACTCCAGCGGTGCTCCACCCGGATAGCATGCCATAAGCGGGGAAGTCATTAATGATCCACATAAGAGCAGCCTTCATGCGAAAATGCTCATTCCTCGAAGCATCGTATGTCGAGATCCCATCTTCCCACAATTGCTTCAATTCATCAATCAGAGGTTGCAAGAATACGTCTATGTTTTTCTTCGGGTTTTTTGGACCCGGACAGATCAATGTTAAGAACATGTAAGGACTCTTCATGCACGTACCCGGAGGAAGTTTGTGAGTTACAATAATTGGCCAGCAAGAATAGGTCCTTCCGAATTGCCCATACGGTGCAAAACCATCTGCGCATAATCCCAATCTAACATTTCGAGCTTTTGAACCAAAATCAGGATATGTCCTGTCGAAATGCTTCCATGCCTCGGCATTGGATGGATGGCACATAACCCTATCTTGAGCTTCATGTGTAGCATGCCACGTCATTTGTTTAGCTATGCCTGCGGTATGGTACAACCGTTGCAACCAGGGAGTCAGTGGCAAGTATCTCAAAATGGCTGTTGGAATTCTTTTACGAGTTCTATCCCCACGTCGACTTGTGTCCTTGAATCTAGGTTCACCACAAAACCGACAGCAATCAGAGTTTGAATGTTCCTTCCAGTACAACATGTACCCATTCTTGCACGCATGAATCTTTACCACAGGTAAACCTAATTCATTGATGGTTTTCCTATGTTGATAATAGTTTGGAGGAAAATTATTTTCCTCCGGCAATACTTTCCTGATGACATCACAAAAATAATTGAATGCACCTTCGAACAAGTTAAACTCTGACTTCCCATTTAACAAGGTGGAAGCAAAAGACAACTGTGACTCACTAGACCCCTCAAACAAAGGCCGATCCGCATTTTGCACGATGTCAAACCACTTGTCGTCCAACTGTGTCACAGGTTGCTCTGTGAATGGATCTTGCTCATATCCATACTGGTTTGCTGCTTCTCCACTGGGTCAGGGCTCGTCTTCATTATTTTGGGCAAAGCTCGATCGTGTAGCATCAAAAACAATACGTTGATCCCATGTCATGTGATCATAGCAACCCCAATGTGACATCTCATCCGGTAATGACACTTGTTCGTGCTGTTGCTGCTCGTTATTTTCAATACTACACAATGGTTCTCCGTGACTAACCCAATTCCAACAATGCTCTTTAAATCCACGTAGTATTAAATGTTGTGCAACCCTCATTGGTAAAAAGAAGTGCATATTATTGCACTTAGTGCAGGGACAACGAATTTTTTCCCCATTTTTCCAAGACGCGTCTTGACTTGATGCCCAACTAATGAATTCTCCAACACCAGCTATAAACTCGTCGGTTACACCCTTCTTTCCTGGTTCCTTCCGATGATACATCCATTGTCGACTGCATATCAACTCTTCCATTTCTCCTGTCAAATATCCCACAAATTTAGTTCGATTACTATCCTCGAACCCTATTCGATACTGTTAACAACTGCAATGAAAATCTACAATGAATTATGAAATATATGAAGAAGTTCCTTTTACATTTTTCAACTCAATTATATTTGGTCATTTTGAGCGAAATAAAAACTACATTGCACACAATATAAAACAAGATACTTAATGTAAGTTCTTGCAATTAAATAATACTCAACAAATACAATAAAAGTAATTCCATTAAATCAAAGTTCTACAATCACAATAATCGAAATGTGAATCGTATTAATATCAAATACTAAGTTACAATTAATAAAAACAATTATACACAACGAAATAAATATTACACCTAAACCCAATCACAAATAAACTCACAATTATGTAGTTCAATTTTAATTAGTTTATGTAACGTACATAATAAAATTAATAAGCATCACAATAAATCTAAACCCTCACTCAAAACATTCAAAGAAATCTAACAATTTTACAACCCTCATCAATTAACATTCAAAGAAATCTAACACTTTTACACTAACATATGGAAAAAATCACCAAAACTCAACATTCAAATTTAAAAATAATCATCAAAATCTGAATATTATCTAATTCCTTAATTTATAACATATGTTAATCATCAAAATAAAGTCATATACAAAGAGATTTGAAGATATTACCTTGATTTCCACCAAATCAACACAAAACTTGACTTTTACTACTATTTTCTTATGGGAAAATTGAGAGAATGAAGAAGAAAGAAGTAAGAAGATGAGGAGGGAGGCGGAGAAAATGAGGGTTCTGCTAAGTGCAGAACCCTAAAAACATGCGTTTTGGCTGGCCAAATATAATTTTTTCTGTGGCTGACATTTGGGACGGATTTTGATCATCCGTCCCTAAAACCGTCCCAAAAATAAGGCAGATATTCATCCATTTATCTCACTCTATCCGTTGCTAAATACGTTCCTAAAACCGTCCCTAAATCCGTCCCAAAATTATTCCATTTTTTTGCCCTAATTTCCGTCCCTAATTCCGTCCCTAATTAATTCCCTCCCTAAATCCGTCCCTAATTTTCCAACGGATTTTGGTACGGATTATTTTACCGTCCCTATTTCTCCGTTCTACTCTTTAGCGACGGATTTAGGGACGGATTTTTTTTTCCGTTGCAAATTCCGTTGGTAAATTAGGGACTGAAAAATCCGTCCCTGTTTTCCGTGGCTATTTCGCTTTTTTCTTGTAGTGTGAAATAAAAGTTTAAGAACCAATCTGTCTTTTTTTATAACTCAGGGACCAATTTGGGTATTAAGCCTTTTGATATTTGATTGTAAATAAAAGTTCGAGGGCTGATTTATTTAAATACGTTAGTAGCTTTTTAACTGAGTTTTTTAAAATAAGAGTGCTTTTCTATTTAATCTTTTTAAAATAGTTAAATAGGACAAACAAATAATCGCAATAAATTAAATCTGGTCCAACCTGATCACCCATAGACTCTTCTATTGAATTATGTCTTGGGTTGCTTCTATTGAATTATGTCTTGGGTTCAAATCTCCTACGTTACCTTTAATGGGAAGTCATAATATCCAAAGAAAGGTGGAAGAGAATAAATAAAGCAACTTCATGTCCTTTTCATATTCTTGTTTGCTTGTGAAATGATCACGAAATTTTCTAAAAGTGATATATAAGTTGCAAGCAAATTTAATAGAAACTGTTGGGGCGATTATATATATACGTGGTGAGTAATTACTAGCAAACTTCGTATATGGGGAATAAGATGCTGATCAACTTTGGTTGAATATTGAATAATTAAGAATATTGGAAATCAAATTAACCTAGCCTTGAGGAATTTTCCGTCATACCTTCGAGGATCTTTCCCATGGAAGTTAAAAAGTTTTGCCAATGAGCTTGTAACCGGCCGAATATATATTATTAGAAAACCAGTCAAGTTTCATGTGTGTCTTGCCCTATATATAGACGTGGGGAGTAAAGCAAGTCATATGGAGATCGGAGAAATTAGATCAAAATGATACAAGAGATTGGAGGTTTCTTGTCGCAGGAGGGTTGACACTGTCTCTTTGGCCTTTTGGCCCTTCGGCCTTTCTGCCAGTGTCAACCTTCGGCAACACGAAACCTTGCAACCTCTTTGCTTTCTACAATATTATGACGGGTTAATACACAAAATAGCCCTTAAACTTGTATAAAAGCTCTCGTTTTAATTCTCCAACTTTTATTTTGAAATTTTTGATCATCGAACTTTTATTTTATGAACAATATAACCTTTGATGCTGACGTGATCCAATGAGAAAATTTTACGTGTCATATGAAAATTTCATGTGTCAATATATGATTAGGCCACGTTAGTAGTAAGGGCTACATTGTGCACAAAATAAAAGTTTGAGGGCCAAAAATTTCAAAATAAAAGTTGAAGGGCCAAAATGACAATTTTGTACAAATTCGATAGCTATTTTGTGTATTGAGCCATATTTTGGCCTATTTAATATATGATGAAGCTGAACCTAAGGTACGCAAACTTCATTAGTCGTCGTATTCTTACCTTCTTTTCTACTTCTTATTTCGCATCCATGAGGTTTGATAGAAGCCTCGCAACTCATTTATCAATGGTTTAAAGAAGATGTTGGTCCACGAATGCAAACCAAGATTAAACTATAAGTCGTTAAACTCGGGTTAATACAAAGCCCGAATCCATGGGGTCATTACTCTAAGCGAAAGACCTATTTTTCCCATCTGAATGATATCTCCCCTCAGATATGCTGCCCTGTTTTTTCCGCTTACAACGAACATAGAAGTAAGGGGGCGTTTGGTTCAAGGTATCTTAGATTATCAGAGTTATGTGATTACGAGGTTATAACATAACCTAATGCATATTCCCGGAATGTGCACAATTTTTGTTTGGTTGAGATTCCCGGAATATAAGATTAACTTGTTTGGTTGAAAGGTATATGTTCTGTTAAAATAGGTGGTTTACTATAATGCCCTCAATACAGCATTTAAGCTTATTTCTTATTTGTTCAATATTTTGTACAATTATTGTAATTTTGTTAAGTTTGATAATTAAACATGACTAATATAAAAATTATTTAAGTAATAAACTTAGTAAAATATTATATAATTAATTTAATGATTATATAAGTTAAGTTTAGTTATGCTTTTAACAAAAAAGAAATTATGCTTTTAGTTTAATTGAACTAATATATAATTATTAATTTAGTAATTATATAAGCTAAGTTTAATTATGTTTCTTAATCAAAATAAATTATGTTTAAAAAATTATAATTTATCAATTACATAAGGTTATTAGGGTTCAAAAGGGCAAATTATTAAAGGTAAAGTAGGAAAAAATTTTAACATAACTTGGTAATCTCACATTACCTAAGAATTTGGAGGTTATAAGATTCCTGGTAATGTGCATCAAAAGCTGACGTGTCATTAATCTTACATTACCTCAGTAAGGTAATTACCATAAACCAAACGAAGTAATGTTACATTTCAATGTGCACATTACTGGGGTTATGTAAGATAACTCCGAACCAAACGCCCCCTAAAAGTTTTCCATGATGATTTTCTTAGGTAACCCGAGTGAGTGAGTTCTATAAAATCTCTTTCCTGCTTTGTTCCTCGTCTTGCCTAAAAAGAATTATATTTTTTTTTCTTACATCTTTAAACAAGGGCTACCAACAATGAAGGAACAATTATTTTCCTGACTTAACATTTAAAACTGGGAAGAAGAACACCAAAAAGAAACACTAGAGAACCATAGTGAACAGATTATATAAAGTGAAGACAGAAGTCTTATGGTCTGTTGATGGACTGATACACAGATTGCTTTCACTAAAACAGAAACATCCGTTACAACTAATTATGACCACATCTTGAAATGGATACTTTTAGCAAGTCTTTCCTTTCTTTATCGAGGTTATAGAAACAGACGTCCCCTTCAGCCAGATCATTGTCCCTTGCAAATTCATTCCACCCGCTTGTTAATTTAGCCAGGCTATAATGCGAGTTGCTTGCTATCTTGACAGGCCACAATCTATCTCCAGCCTCAAGCTTTACCATCTGGATACTTGGCTTAAAATACTGCTCAAATATTTTGTATGGTATATCCTGCAAAAAGTGATTTCCATGTAACTAGCATAAGGAAATCAATTTGAGGTATTACTAATTGAAGCGTATATGCAGAATTTCAAGGATAATAAGCTTCGCGGTTATACCACACGCTTTTCCCTCAGGTGTGATGCCCGCACAACTGTTTTGAAGATTGGTCGCTCTGGGGCTTGATCGTTGGCAGCTTTATGAGACTGTGAAGACAACCATATAGGTCTCCGAATAACTCCTGCACCAAGACCATTTCCATGTATCAGTTACCATGTTGGTTTATGTAGACTAGACATTCCAGTTTTGTCATTAGCTCCAATGACCAGATTGATTATTGATAGTCATGATTCTCTTTGATCCATAATATTGCCTAAACTTGTTGAGCTAGTTTTCCAGTGAAACAAAATGATCACAAGAAAATCTAAGCAGTCAGCCAGACATGAATCAAAGGGATCGTTTCCTTGGACTTACACACCTTGTGAAGGGTAGCCATTTGCATCTGCAATATCCTGGTAAATGAATACATTGAAGGAGATTTTAGAGTTTTCATTCGTCATCTCTAAGACACAAAGATCGCCAACTTGTAAATTATTATCCTGCACAAATTCCCTCCAACCACGTTTGATTAATGCATTTGCCCTTCCAATGCTTTTCTGATAGTACTCTGCCGGCCATGATTTCCCATTCAGACAAAGGGTTACATCAGCAATTCTGAGGGTCTTTGGAAAATATATCCTGGCAAACTCTTCTGGTATAGACTGCTTGAAACAAAAAATTATACCAAGCAAGTAATTCAGAATTGATTAAACAAATAAAAAAATAAATGTTTCAAAGAGGAGAATACTAGATGCTTGTTCTTTTTCTCTGTCTGTCAACTTATTTCTTCTAGTAAGATATATATTATTTCATCATCCGTAAAGTAAGTTTTGAGGAATCAAATGAAAAACTAACCAAAGCATGGCTGTGAACATATGATGGGTGTAACTTAACAACACAGATTGGATTTTTAGATTTGAAAGCACGAGCTGTTTGAATACTGGTAGAAGGTCCTGATGATCCTTGGAAAGCTGCCTCCTGACCTCTGTCTATGAATACTTTGAACGACATTTCAGTAGAATTAATTAACTCGAAAGCACAAATATCACCAACTTTTAAGTTGTTATCTCGCACAAAAGTAGTCCAACTGAGTTTTGCATATGGTAGTCTGTTATCTCCTCGGCAAGTGTAGTAGCTAGCAGACCAAGTTTTCTCATCAGAATTACAAAGAATTACTTTACCATGATCCTTCAGATGTTTCCTAGCGAAGTCTGTGGGTATACCCTGGACAATAGAATTTACAACATCGAATGTAGAACTTTAAATTCAGAAGAGAAATATAATGAAAAGAAAAACGAATTCTACTTCAGATAAGAGCATAAAAAATGGATCAAAGTTCTGCTCATTTCTCTGTTAGCTGCTCTTTTTGGTGCATACTTGATAAAGATCTAGCATGCATAATTTTCAATGGATAGCTTACCAAGCAATGATTACCCCCGGAACCAAGACCAACAAATGTTGGTTGCATGACAATTATAAAGTACGGATTTTTGGAATTGAAACCAGCTCTCTGAAGAACTTTTGATTTTTCATAAGAATTCAATTGTCGCACACTGCTGCAGACAGAAGTCGACTTCCCCACAGGTTTTGCGACCGAAGAGCCATTATCACATCCAAACTGTGCAGCTGAATTAGACATCGAACCTCTCTCAGTTTTTTCCCTAGGATTTGTTTTCATCATCTTAGAAGGTCTACCACATTGCAATTGTGGTTTCTCTCTTCTGCCTGTAGAGATGTCATCTATAATTTGTAAAGAGTCCTCCTCTTCAGGTTGTTCAATCTTCACCTCTTGTTGCTGAATCTCCTCAACCTCATCGTCATTTGCATGGGGATATTTGATCTCTGTAGCACTTCTATCAAATATGAGGACATAGAAATCGGAACTCCCTTCATATCTAAAAACCAAGAAATGTCCATGCTCCAGAGAGTAATGTTCTGCAAATTTTTTCCAGCCATTTTCCAGCCAAATTTTACCATCACGTTTTGTCAGTTCTACTTCCCACACTGCACCAGTTGGGGGCTTCAAGAATACAGGGCTGGACAGGGTATTCCCATAGCGTCTTGCAAACTTTGGAGGAATTCCCTGTTAACCAAATTGAAAAACCCTCTGCTCAAGAGCTGTACAGATATAGAAAAATACCATTAACTCCTATCTTTTGCTAATTTTCTCTTGGCCTAAACCTAATTAATTAGACTGTTTTGTTGTTGTCTACCCTGAATCTGATTTTTTTCAAGAAACTATGGAAGATAAACGAAATTCAACATGGAAACTAAATCCTAATCACATTTCTGATCAGTCAAAGGACGTGAAAAGTTCAAAGCAAAGAATGAGAGGCAAATAAGGAGAAAAAATAAAAGCAAAATGGATTATATGCAACATGCAAGACATAGCAATTATGTGTTTCATCAAATGCAAAATGCCATAGAAAGTTTTCCATCGACTCATCTCATTATTACATTTAATATGGTGCTATCAAATAACAAGTTAAAGAAATTCATAGGACTTACAAGTTTGCCTTCACGAATGTTATCTTCAAAAACCACCTTGAAGAAATGGTGTGGTTCCGGGAAACGCCATTGCGTCTACCATGTGGAGGATCCATTGTTAAACTTGAAGAATTTCAGAAAAAAAACTCATGCAAAACAACTATTAAAACAGATAGAATGTTAATATATTCATAGTTTACTTGCTCAAACAGAAAATTCAGTAGCACTCTGCAAATTTCACTGTTTCTTGAATTTTGACAAGAAGGAAGCAGTTCTGACAATGAAAAACTATGGACATTTTGAACAATATACCAGTCATCTTTTCTCACTGCAACACTCCGGCCATCACATGCAAACCCCCTTTTTTACTCACAATTTTATCACACACCACAATTTGCTTGCTTTTCTTTTCCACCCTTCAAAAGATTTTGAGTACAATAATACTCCATCGCATCAATTGCATGCTAGTTTTACTTGTAGCCTTGGATAGAAATAAAGTAAAAGAAAATAAAAACTGTTGATGAGTTAAAAGTTACACTGGAACAAATCTCTTTTTCTTCAGTAATCAATGCTTTGTGCATTTTACATCCAATTAAAACGGATAAGAAAGCTACTCATTCATCCTCTTCTGCCTGGGAAATGACAGGTCTTAGCCATTTAAGTTTATCATCTCAAAGACGCAAAAAATCAACAACTTCCAACAAGTGAATGTCTCTGTATTCTACTACAAAGGTTCTCGCGAACCATCGATGAGTTTCGCTCTCGGATTTGGCTCGGATTACGTCCTCAACCATCATTGTCAAGTCAACTGGTTCGTGGAGTCGAATGCAATAGTCTGCATGGAAAAAGAGATGTGACAGTGAAAGTACCTTAGAATTAATTGGCATCTCTTAATTAGTAATTTAATTACTACAGTATATTATATGGTTACTTTTCAAAAGCACTTTCCGACCACGTTGAATCCTCTTGTCCAGCGATTTTTGACTAAATCTCCTTCACATTAAACCCAAAACAACCCATGAAATCAATTGGTTTCAAACTTGCGGTTAAACAATTTGTTCCATGTCAAGCAAGACAAAAAAACTATATGGAACTTCATTCAATTATGCAGGTAGACATCTGATTTTTGTCCCTTTAAATTATGAAACTCGATTTGTCTCTTTATTAGATCGCGAAACCTCTACTTTCTAAACCTTCTCTCTAGCCATAATTTTTCCTAAATTCCCAACCTTGATCTCCTATATCTTATTTAGCTTGTCAACCATCCAACCCCTTAACAACGCAAACAGGCAACAAAAACAAGGTGACAATGTCATTATAGTGAGGTTTTATCGTATTAACGTGCTCATTCAGCCAAGATATATCTTGAATAATTTTGTTGACATTTCTCCTTAATATATGAAAATCGTTCATAAAAGACATGAATGCATCATTGAAAATCTATTGTTCATCAAATTTTTATTAACCGACCAATATTTAATTATGATAGCTACTTATCATATAGAAACCTACTATTCCCTCTATTCATATATTGAATGTACATTTTAATATTTTAAAGTGTTTCAAAATATAATGTTCACTTTTTTAAAACGGAAAATATCATTCTAACATTACCTTTTATTCTAATCCAAAGAATAAAGTAAAGAATAAAAATCCTCTGTCCCATTTCAACGCCCCATTTTGTATCCATATATATCCACTACAAGAAAAAGGTTAAATAGCCACGGAAAACAGGGACGGAAAAATCCGTCCCTAATTTAGAGACGGATTTTGCAACGGAATAAAAAATCTGTCGCTAAAGAGTAGAACGGCAAAATAGGGACGGTAAAATTATCCGTACCAAAATCCGTTGCAAAATTAGGGATGGATTTAGGGAGGGAATAAATTAGGGACGGAAATGAGGGTAAAAAAAAAAAGGAATAATTTTGGGACGGTTTTAGGGACAGTTTTAGCAACGTATTTAGCGACGGATAAATTGAGATAAATGGATGATTATCTATCTTAGTTTTGGGACGGTTTTAGGGACGGATTTTTAATTCTATTCCAAATGTTAGCCACGAAAAAAATATATTTGGCCAGCCAAAACGGTGCGTTTTGACTTGCCATGTTTTTAGGGTTCTGCAAAGCCTCATTTTCTCCGCCTCCCTCCCCATCTTCTTTCTTCTTTCTTCTTCATTCTCTCAATTTCCCATAAGAAAACAGTAGTAAAAGTCAAGTTTTGTGTTGATTTGGTGGAAATCAAGGTAATATCTTCAAATCTCTTTGTATATGATTTTATTTTGATGATTAACATATATTATAACTTAAGGAATTAGATAATATTCAGATTTTGATTTTTTTTTTAAATTTTAATGTTGAGTTTTGGTGATTTTTTCCATATGTTAGTATAAAATTATTAGATTTCTTTGAATGTTAATTGGTGAGGATTGTAAAATTGTTGATTTCTTTGAATGTTAATTGATAAGGGATATGGTTTATTGTGATGCTTATTTAATTATGTACGTAACATAAACTAATTAAAATTGAATTACATAATTGTGAGTTTATTTGTGATTGGGTTGGATTGTAATATTTATTTCGTTGTGTATAATTGTTTTTATTAATTATAAGTTAGTAATTGATATTAATACGATTAACATTTCGATTATTGTAATTGTAGAACTTTGATTGAACGAAATTACTTTTATTGCATTTGTTGAGTATTATTTAATTGCAAGAACTTACATTAAGTGTCTTGTTTTATATTGTGTGCAATGTAGTTTTTATTTCGCTTAAAATAACCAAATATAATTGAGTTGAAAAATGTAAAAGAAACTCTTTTATATATTTCATAATTCATTGTAGATTTTCATTGCAGTTGTTAACAGTATCGATTAGGGTTCAAGGATAGTAATTGAACTAAATTTGTGGGATATTTGACAGGAGAAATGGAATAGTTGATATGCAGTCGACAATGGATGTATCATCGGAAGGAATCGGGACAGAACGGTGTAACCGACGAGTTCATAGCTAGTGTTGGAGAATTCATTAGTTGGGCATCAAGTCAGGATGCCTCTTGGAAAAACGGGGAAAAAATTCGTTGTCCCTGTACTAAGTGCAATAATATGCACTTCTTTTTACCAGTGAGGGTTGTATAACATTTAATACTACGTGGATTTAAGGAGCATTATTGGAATTGGGTTAGTCACGAGAACCATTGTGTAGTATTGAAAGTAACGAACAGTAGTAGCACGAACAAGTGTCATTGCCGGATGAGATGTCACATTGGGGTTGCTATGATGACATGACATGGGATCAGCGTATGGTTTTTGATGCTACACGATCGAGCATATGGTTTTTGATGCTGCACGATCGAGCTTTGTCCAACATAATGAAGATGAGGTCGGACCTAGTGGAGAAGCAGCAAACCAGTATGGATATGAGCAAGATCCATTCAAAGAGCAACCAGTGACACAGTTGGACGACAGGTGGTTTGACATCATGTAAAATGCGGACTGGCCTTTGTTTGAGGGGTCTAGTGAGTCATAGTTGTCTTTTGCTTCCACCTTGTTAAATGGGAAGTCAGAGTTTAACTTGTCTGAAGGTGCATTCGATTATTTTTGTGATGCCATCAGGAAAGTATTACCGGAGGAAAATAACTTTCCTCCAAACTATTATCAACTTAGGAAAACCATTAATGAATTAGGTTTACCGGCGGTAAAGATTCATGCATGCAAGAATGGGTGCATGTTGTACTGGAAGGAACATTCAAATACTGATTGCTGTAGGTTTTGTGGTGAACCTAGATTCAAGGACACTGGTCAACGTGGCGATAGAACTCGTAAAAGAATTTCGACAGCCATTTTGAGATACTTGTGATGCGTGTCGCAAAGCACCAAAAATAACCTCACTACTCTAACATGTAGTTAGGGAAGCAAGGGTCGATCCCACAAGGAGCTTTCCAATTTATCGTTACTTTCACAAAGCATATATCAAACTAAACAAGAATTTAAAGAGGGGGTTTTGTATTGGTGTTGGAAATAAAATGTAAGGAGTTATCAAGTATGGTAATAATAATGCAATGTATGATAAAATAAAACCTCAAATCTATTATATGATCAATCTTTCAACCTAGCACTTGATCATTGATTCACTAATCAAACATTCTTCTCATCAATTGGTTAACCCCATGGATTTGAAACCAGCTTCAAATCCATGGACCTTTCCTAATGTTGATTAACCTTGAATCTAGGTTCACTTTTAATCCTTCCTCTTATGGCTAATTTGAATCCCAGCAATCCAAATTCAAGCCTAGAAGAGCAATAAGCTAGTGAAAGATGAAAGCTAACAATAATCAATAACAAACCCAGCATTCATTATTCAAATTGCATATTCAAATTTCTTTGAATGTAAAAAACATCCTCTTGCTACTCAAGTTCTAAGAAATCACCAAACTCTAGCATTGGAGTTCAAAGATTAGCATGCTAAGGAGCTATTCAATCAATCATTTGCAACTAATTAACTAAGCAACCTAAAAGACAAGATAATAAACATGATTATCATCTTTAAATTAAAGCTCAAGAGTTAGAAGAACAATCAATGAACAAGAAAGCATTTAGAACAAGAACCTCACAAGTGCAGATCAAAACGATTGAATCTTATAATAGATTGGAGTTATAGAGTTTTGCTAAACGAAAATTACAAAAAAAAAAGAGAAAAACCCAGCAAAGACACAAACTTAAAAACTGAACCAACTCTCCTCTCCAGCTGCCTCTTCTCCCTTTCGGCTATATGCTTCTAGCTCCAGCCCACTCCTCCTCAATAATTCCATAGAGATGAGATAAGGAATCCTAAGAATAAAATAAACTAAAGTAAAGGCCATTAAGGAAAAGAGGGAGACAAGTCTGAGGAAATTGGGGATTTTATTCTGCCTCCTCTCCACTGAATCCCCGGGATATGTTTTTCAAGGATTTGATAATGGAATGACAGCATTTAAGTGGGTCTGCCGACATTTTGACTCTGTTAGCCGTCGACGTCTACATGTTTGCCCATCGACGTCTCTGCTTGCTTTCTTCATATTTTTCCCAGCTCGATTGATCCGTCGACGTCTAAAGATGTGCACGTCGACGTCTAAGTGTTTAGCTTTTGTGTATTCGAAGTCAGAAATTTCTACCCGTCGACGTCTAGAGTCTAGCCGTCGATGTTTGGCATTGGGAACTCCCTGGAATTGTTGGCCATGGACGTCTCTGCTTGTGCAAGTGATCTCGTGTCCACTGCTCAAGCAGCCGTCGACGTCTACATGGTTACCCGTCGACGAATTGGTCAGGCAGACCCGGCCTTAGTTTGATAGTCTCTCGTAAAACAGACATTTGGAGGGTCAAACGAACTCCAATTTCGACGTTCTTTAGCATTCCGGAAAGCCCAAGATGTCCTCTATAACTTTGATGTAGATCACAAAAACAATTGAATTCTTGAACATAGAGAAAATCAGCCATATTTATGATCTATCCAATCTGTCAGGATTTCAACTTTGAGTTCTTTACATCTTGTCTTCCCACTTGATTTGTGTTTGGTCCTTTTCACTTCAATTCCATCATTTTCACTTAATTACCTCAATTGACACCTACAAAGTGAAACAAAGCTAAGTAAGCTTAGTTTATACAATGAAATGCATAAATCCATAGAGATTAACATAGGAAAATATGTCTATTTTGGTACTCAACAAATTCCCCCACACTTAAACCTTTGCTCGTCCTCGAGCAAGCCTAAGGAGAGTTATTATCTACACTAAACCTAACCTAACTTTATTGTCCATTTTCGTAGAAGAACATGGTAGCTTTTAGCCTAAACTACAAGCCCATATTAAACCCCTAGGTGTCCCTAGTAGGAGGAGGTATGGTCTCCTAAAAGTGTACCAACAATAGCCACAACATTCTTATTATGGTAGTTAAAGTTCAAATCGAACTCAAGAGAAACACATGTGACGAGTAAAAGCATGGATAAGAACTAAAGAAAACATAACAAATCATGAATAAGAAAACTAAGCAAACAAGATTAATAAATAACAATGCAAGCATCAAACTTCAACCAAACATGCTTGAATAAGGCAATTCCTCACTAGTCATCTCTCATTCACTCAAGTGTTTGATAATGGTTCCCTCAAGAGTCTTTCTATGAAAATATACTTACCATATGCTTGCTAGTCTACCTCATCTCCACTACTCCATCTTACATGTCATGAATGAATGAATGAAAAGGTTTTAAAGTAAGGTTGTAATGGGGCCTTGGTTGAGAAAGTTACGAAAGAAAGAAATGAGTAAAGAAATTCAATCAAAAGCCTCTTCAAGATTAATGAAATATTAACTAATTGAAATTATGGGTAGATTTTACTTTTAATAGCCCAAATCTTGGCTTGGTCAACAATTCACTAATCTCTCCATCTTTTAATCAACTTCTTTTCACTCTTTTCGTCCTTTTTTTTTTCATTTGAACCTAGGAGATGCCAAGTTCTTTTATAGTGCCTTTCTTTCTAGATTTTGCTTTCTTAAGGCACATTTTATTTTACTTTAAATACTTTGGACATCTCACTCATACAACCTTTTTCTCAATTGACCAACTCAAGGTGGTTTTTCCCCCCACACTTATTCTTGTTGTCAACCTTTTTCCAAGAACATAAATGTAAAACAAGGCAATTATTTCACTAAGTCAAAGAGACAAGGTGAGTAAACTTGTTTTTCTTTTAAAACTTAAGGTCCTTTTTGGGATAATAAGGTTTAACAACAAAGAACATGGCTAAAATCATGTTAAGCTCATGGGGTTATCTACATTGGTTTTACAAAGGTTGGTCAATTTGGCTCAAACTTAGTCCTAAACCTTAATCATCTTTCAAACATGAATGCAATAAACGTAATCTCAACAAAGTAACAAGCAAGTTCTAGAAGCATACAACCATAGGAGACATAAATTACACTCAAGAATGAAAAGAGATTGAAGTGCAATCTATAAAGCTCAAATCCTCGCAAGGTTGTTAATGCATTACCCTACTCAAACATATTTGACTTAAAGAAATCAACTAACACGATACTTAGAAATCAAGAAGCAAATAATCTTATTCAATCAACATCATGCATCTTTCATTCCTAACTAGGCTAACACTCATACCATGAATAACTCATCATTCCATTTGAAAGTTAACTATCATGTAACTAAACTACTACCCCCACTTATCAAGCAATGCAATTGCAAATCAATTCCTCCCACACTTAAATCAAACATTGTCCTCAATGTTGGAACATCATGTAGTCCACAAGAACAAATACAAGCAAGTATAAAAAGGGTAAGCATAAAGAAAATGCAATATACTTGGTGCGATCAAGGAATGCATTTTCAAGAGTCGAAATATATGAGTTGAGGTTGGAAGACTACATACCTTGTAGGCTGAAAATGTAAGTGCTCAAACTAGAATCACAACATAAAGAAACAACGTGAGAAAGAATAAGGGTGGGTGGGTGGGTCTTAAGATATATTCCTTTAAAAGGGCTCATTTACCATTGCTTGGTCGGATTAGGGTGAGTACCCGTCAATGGCTATGTGTTTATACGTCAACGTCTAAAAGCTTAAATTCATATGTTGCTCATGCCCGTGTCATCCGTCGACGTCTAGAGTTTGATCCGTCGACGTCGAAATATTTCTGACTTCCCAAATTTTTTCGTGACTGACCAATCCATCGACGTCTGACTATGAGCCCGTCGACGTCTAAGTATTTCTGACTTCACGATTTGTCTTGCTTTGACCCATCCGTCGACGTCCAAGTAAATAACCGTCGACGTCTAAATGTTTCTAACTTATCTTGTTCAAACAACATCCGTCAATGTCTCAACATATGCCCATTGAGGAATAAGACACCAATTTTTAGCACAAGTGGAGAGGGTGGGTGGTTCAAGTTGGTATTGTCACGCCCCGACCCACCAGGGGTCGGCCACGTGGCAACCGCCGCGCTACCTCGAAGTACGTGCCGGCCGGTCACGCACCAGAAGCACCGCAAGGCATAAAAATGAATATCATCGCTGCAAAACAACTAAAACTTTAATTAAAAATCATTTAATAAAATATTTAATTTATAAGCAACACCAGTAGATTAATTTAAAAGAATACCTACACAGCGGAAACCACTAAACCTAAGCCACCGACATCTTCTAGTGAGCCTCCATTCTATTGGCTGACCTCGTACGCGGATCTGCATCCATCCACACAGGATACAGGTGAGTGACAGAGATTCAATGGGTCTCCATCAGGGTTAGAGAAAACAGGGGTAGTCCAAAATATATTATTACCAATAAAATAATCTAAAATTTAAACAACTTTGTTTTCATTATTTCCTGTATCAAATCTCCAGGAGTGAATAAAATAAATTTTTGTTTTCTAAACCTCTTTTGAAATCCTTCCAAGGAGTATTAAATTTAACATCTTTAATAAATAATTAAATACTCATGGGTTGGCATCTGAAATTGTCCCAATAAGGTATACCCGTGCACTGGGGTATCCACTGGACCGTCAAGGGTTACTTTATACTTTTAAAACATTTTTTTTTACTTTACTCTCTGGCCCATTCCCTTGACGTTTGCCTTACTGTGGTGGAACACAGCACTCTGGAGTCCTGGCGAGTTTCCCTACGCGCCTCTCGCAATCAGGCCCGACTCATCATGCCCCTCGATAGGCGGTCCACGGCTGAGTATCACGTATGGTCTCAAACTCGGTCCACGCTCCCGTAAATCGGAGCCCCGAGGAATTCCACTCAATCTCTAATCTCTCAGGGGTATCGTTCCCCAATAATCATAATAATAATAATAATATCATTTCTTGTATAAATATTAAAAACATGTAAACAAACACAAACTTTTGTATCTTTAAAATCATCCCATCTCCATAAGTGGGCGTATCACAAAGTAAAAGTGTGTGTCGTGGATTACCCTTATCCCAAAACCGTTGTAAAACCTTTTTAAAACAATTTATATTTTTAAAACATTTTTGCCCTAGTGGCTAAGCACTGAAATCTAAGCCACTCACAGTGATGGGAGAATCGTATACTCCCAAGCGCTCCATGTAGCTCAACCTCCAGAGCATCGCCGCACTCGATTCAACCGGAGCCCTAGTACACAGAAATATAAGTTAGCATTCATAATTAAATTTATGAATGCACCTACGAGGCTCTAATATGACCTAAGACAATGTTTGGACGTGGTTTGGAAGACTCGAAAGTGTTCCGAATCGATTTGGGGTCAATTTGGGTTTCGGGAGGTAAAATGACCATTTTGCCCCTAAAGGCAGAAACGGCGCCGGAATTGAAGTGAACCGGCACCGGTTCTATTCGACCCGAATTTTGCCCAGCAGAGATGATCTGGCCCCAGTTCATACCAGAACTGGCGCCGGTTCTGTTCTGCATTTAAGGCCGAGCTTCGGCCTCCAATCTTCTTCAGCTCGATTCAAGTTCGATTCAACACCAATCCGCATCAAAATTGAAACACAGCAAGTTAAACACATGATCTAAGGATTTACAGCTTCAAGAATGGAATCAATCCATTAAACATGCTTGAATTTTGAATCAAAACACTAAGGGTTAACATATCTCGAGCAAAACAGAAATCTAAATTTCAATCAACGATTTCTCTTAACACAGGCCATGAAATCAAGCATGTAAACTATCAAATTAAAGCCTGATGAGTCTAGAACAACATACCAAATTCCCGGTCAATTCACACTGTTGAATTGAAAGATATAGCTCAAAGAACAAACTGTCGCCGAAATTACAGTTTTGTAGATTTGGTGATTTTCTTGGAAATTTTGGTGTTTTGATCTTCAAGAAGACAATAGAAGTTGGTGTTGATGTTTGATTGAGTGTTAGAAAGGAGATCACAGAGTTGATCTTGAAGAGATAGAAGAGAGAACTCGGAGAATTGAAGAAGAAGAGAAGAAATGAAAATGGGGTTCTCGGGTGAGCCGAGACCTATTATAATCTGTCAGTTTCGGCGCCGGTTCTGACCAATTCCGGCGCCGGAATCAACAGAGTCAAAGTTGACTCCGGTTAACCCGGTCAAAATTCCTTGAAATTCCTGCCCAAATGGGGCCCACAACTCAGAACTTCAATTTTAGGGTTTTTAAGCTTGAAATCGAGCTAAATGAAGTTTAAAACATTCATGGGAAGTCAAATTTGGTATATTGACTAGACAACAATACATAAATATTCAGCTTGACACGTGCGGACTAGGTCCGGGCGTGTCAGGTATGTACAAAATCCTGAAAAATGAAACAAAAAAAAACAACAAGAGAATCAAAGCGAACAAATGGAACAAATGAAATGAAAAGAAAGTAATGATAAATGCCGTAGCTCCCCGGCAACGGCGCCAAAATTTGATGCGTGTCGCAAAGCACCAAAAATAACCTCACTACTCTAACATGTAGTTAGGGAAGCAAGGGTCGATCCCACAAGGAGCTTTCCAATTTATCGTTACTTTCACAAAGCATATATCAAACTAAACAAGAATTTAAAGAGGAGGTTTTGTATTGGTGTTGGAAATAAAATGTAAAGAGTTATCAAGTATGGTAATAATAATGCAATGTATGATAAAATAAAACCTTAAATCTATTATATGATCAATCTTTCAACCTAGCACTTGATCATTGATTCACTAATCAAACATTCTTCTCATCAATTGGTTAACCCCATGGATTTGAAACCAGCTTCAAATCCATGGACCTTTCCTAATGTTGATTAACCTTGAATCTAAGTTCACTTTTAATCCTTCCTCTTATGGCTAATTTGAATCCCAGCAATCCAAATTCAAGCCTAGAAGAGCAATAAGCTAGTGAAAGATGAAAGCTAACAACAATCAATAACAAACCCAGCATTCATTATTCAAATTGCATCTTCAAATTTCTTTGAATGTAAAAAACATCCTCTTGCTACTCAAGTTCTAAGAAATCACCAAACTCTAGCATTGGAGTTCAAAGATTAGCATGCTAAGGAGCTACTCAATCAATCATTTGCAACTAATTAACTAAGCAACCCAAAAGACAAGATAATAAACATGATTATCATCTTTAAAGCTCAAGAGATAGAAGAACAATCAATGAACAAGAAAGCATTTAGAACAAGAACCTCACAATTGCAGATCAAAACGATTGAATTTTATAATAGATTGGAGTTATAGAGTTTTGCTAAACGAAACTTATAAAAAAAAGAGAAAAACCCAGCAAAGACACAAACTTAAAAACTGAACCAACTCTCCTCTCTAGCTGCCTCTTCTCCCTTTTGGCTATATGCTTCCAGCTCCAGCCCACTCCTCCTCAATAATTCCTTAGAGATGAGATAAGGAATCCTAAGAATAAAATAAACTAAAGTAGAGGCCATTAAGGAAAAGAGGGAGACAAGTCTGAGGAAATTGGGGATTTTATTCTGCCTCCTCTCCACTGAATCCCCGGGATATGTTTTTCAAGGATTTGATAATGGAATGACAGCATTTAAGTGGGTCTGCCGACATTTCGACTCTGTTAGCCGTCGACGTCTACATGTTTGCCCGTCGACGTCTCTGCTTGCTTTCTTCATATTTTTCCCAGCTCGATTGATCCGTCGACGTCTAAAGATGTGCACGTCGACGTCTAAGTGTTTAGCTTTTGTGTATTCGAAGTCAGAAATTTCTACCCGTCGACGTCTAGAGTCTAGCCGTCGACGTTTGGCATTGGGAACTCCCTGGAATTGTTGGCCGTGGACGTCTCTGCTTGTGCAAGTGATCTCGTGTCCACTACTCGAGCAGCCGTCGACGTCTACATGGTTACCCGTCGACGGATTGGTCGGGCAGACCCGGCCTTAGTTTGATAGTCTCTCGTAAAACAGACATTTGGAGGGTCAAACGAACTCCGTTTTCGACGTTCTTTAGCATTCCCGAAAGCCCAAGATGTCCTCTATAACTGTGATGTAGATCACAAAAACAATTGAATTCTCAAACATAGAGAAAATCAGCCATATTTATGATCTATCCAATCTGTCAAGATTTCAACTTTGAGTTCTTTACATCTTGTCTTCCCACTTGATTTGTGTTTGGTCCTTTTCACTTCAATTCCATCATTTTCACTCAATTACCTCAATTGACACCTACAAAGTGAAACAAAGCTAAGTAAGCTTAGTTTATACAATGAAATGCATAAATCCATATAGATTAAAATAGGAAAATATGTCTATTTTGGTACTCAACAACTTGCCACTGACTCCCCGATTGCAGCGGTTGTACCATACCATGGGCATAGCTGAACAAATGACGTGGCATGCTACACATGAATCTCAAGATGGAGTTATGTGCCATCCATCCGATGTCGAGGCATGGAAGCATTTCGACAGGACATATCCTGATTTTGGTTCAGAAGCTCGAAATGTTAGATTGGGATTATGCATAGATGGTTTTGCACTGCATGGGCAATTCAGAAGGACCTATTCTTGCTGGTCAGTTGTTGTAACTCCTTACAACTTTCCTCCAGGTACGTGCATGAAGAGCCCTTACATGTTCTTAAGATTGATATGTCCAGGTCCAAAAAACCCGAAGAAAAACATAGATGTATTCTTGCAACCTTTGATTGATGAATTGAAGCAATTGTGGGAAGATGGGATCTTGACATACGATGCTTCGAGGAATGAGCATTTTCGCATGAGGGTTGCTCTTATGTGGACCATTAATGACTTCCCCGCTTATGGCATGCTATCCGAGTGGAGCACCGCTGGAGTACTAGGATGTCCTGTATGTATGCAGGAGAGCAGAGCATTCGTGCTTCCACATAGTAGGAAGGCAACTTATTTTGATTGTCACAGGTGCTTCCTTGACTAGGATCATCCGTACAGGAAGGATAAGAAGTCTTTCCGCCGTGGTCGAGTTGAGAGGCTGGCTGCACCACCAAGGTTGACAGGGGGAGAAATATATGGACACGTTTGGCATTTACTCACAGCTATGGATGAGTCTATTAATATGCCTGAATATTATGGCACCCATCACAAATGGATTAAGAAGAGTATTTTTTGGAATCTTCCTTATTAGAAAACAAACTTGATCCGCCATAACCTTGATGTTATGCATATTGAGAAGAATGTTTTTGATGCAGTGTTTGGAACTGTCATGGACTTGAAAGGCAAATCAAAGGACACTTTAAATGCCAGAAAAGACATCAGTGCTATATGCTTTCAAAGTTCAATTATAGTTGATCCTGAAAGCGAGCAACGCACCAAACCTAAAGCTATTTATAATTTGTCCAAAACACAGAAGACAACTATTCTGAGATGGTTGAGGAATTTGAAGTTTCCCAATGGGTATGCATCAAATATTGGGAGATGTATTGACATGAATGAATAGAAGGTTTCTGGCATGAAGAGTCACGATTGCCATGTCTTTATGCAGAGACTGCTTCCAATTGCATTCAGAGAGATGTTGCCTCATAGTGTATGGAACCTTGTGATCGAACTTAGCCTCTTTTTTTGGTGCATATGTTCGAGTATGCTGGACATTAATAAGGTTCGAGATTTGAACGAGAAAGTTCTGATCATTCTTTGTAACTTGGAGAAGGTCTTCCCTCTAGCCATGTTCGATTCAATGGAACATGTAGTTGTTCACTTGCCGTACGAAGCATTAGTTGGAGGGCCGGTTCAATTTCGATGGATGTATCCCTTTGAAAGGCAAATTAACAACTTTTTTATTTTAGGACACCTGATAATTTGAGTGTTTATAATTTTGTTGAACAATGTGTATACGTGCATCCTAATACATATTTGTTTAATTGAATTCATATAGGTTCCTTCACCAATTAAAGAAGACAATTCGTAACAAGGCTTACGTTGAAGGATCAATTTGCGAAGCTTACATTGCACAGGAATTTAATTACTTCGCGCAAAATTACTTTCATTCTGATGTGTATTGTCACACGAAGCGACCCAGGCGCAATGATGAAGGATTAGCCAATGAGTCTCTCAAACCGTTTTCCATTTTTAACTATCCAACCCGATTTCAGGGTAAGGAGAAAACCAAATGGCTTGGTGAGAAAGAACAACGTGTAGCGCATACGTATGTTTTGCGAAATTGTCCGAAAGTACAACCCATCCTTAAGTAAGTTAATAGCAAATCATTACAAGGAAATCGTTTATTTCATTATATGTAGTGTGTTTCACTTATACCAATTTGTTTTTACCTCAGCTCCTTTGTCCAATATTATCGAAATGATGGATTTGATCAGCGTACCATTGATGATTCGATTGAGGCCCATTTTGCTAATTGGTTCAAGCGATATGTTAGTATAGTTCGATTTTGATAATTAATCTGTTTAGAGATTTGTAGAGATTTAAGGGTATTAGTTTGATTATTCTAACTCTTGGGTTATCACATACAGCTTGATGCACTGGTTAATCGAGCAAAGCATATTGATGATTTGCCGGTGCTTATGCTACTTGCTTGGCCACCTTCAAGGAAGGCAACCTCTTGGCTCGGTCTATTTATAAACGGGTATAACTTCCACACTTTTCAACGTGGAGCTGGCAAAGCCACAATGAATTGGGGTGTTTATGTTCAAGGCACAAATACGGACGATCCTTCCACCAGTTATTATGGCCTCCTGAAAGATGTTTTGGTTCTTGAGTATAATTCTTCAAACAGCATGGCCATAGTTGTTTTGTTCGAGTGTGATTGGTTTGACCCTATCAACGGAATGAAGGTTCATCAAGATTACAAGTTGGTTGACGTCCATCGGCAAAAGATGTATTAGAAATATGATCCATTTGTTTTAGCACAACAAGCCCGTCAAGTTTACTTCTGTGATTATCCGGGAGCTAGCAGAGACAGAGCTAATTGGTTGGCCGTCTGTGAGACAAAATCGAGGAGAGTTGTTCAGAATGTTACTGAAGAAGTTGAAGATGATGCTCCATACCAAAATGAATAGATCGTGCAAACCCCAGTTGTTACCACTAATACAGATGCAATACAATTGTTTGACATGGCTAGTATCAACTTAGCTGTTGACTTAGGGGAGCTTCAACCAATCACGGAATTGGACAACTCGGAGGATGAGTTCAATTCGACAGAATCAACAAGTTGCTCTGATGACTCTGACGATGATGCTGGATATAAGCCAAATGAATTTTAACTTTCTTTGTAACGGGATTGTAATGAACAGATGTCATAATTATATTTCACCAATTGCATTAGCAATATGTTAAGTTATGTACTAGTTCATGCAATCGTAAAGTTTTACTAATTCTCCAATTATTGTTAACATAATTTTTAATCTATGAGTAATGTTATTATAATTATATGGTGCGAAGGGAATAAAGACAGCATACCCACCTCGAGGCAATTCTCCAAAAATTTCATAAAAATTAATTAGGGACTTATATAGGGACGGATTGTCAAAAACTGTCCCTAAATCCGTCCCTAATTGTTAATTGACCACTAGGGACGGTTTTAGGGAGGGAAAAACCTAATCCCTCCCTAAAACCATCCCCAAACCAAAAAACCGTCCCTAAATCCGTTTGTAAAGAAATTTTGTCCATTGACACTTAGCAATGGATTTACGAATGGAAAAGGATTAATCCCTCCCTAAACCCGTCCATAAACAAAGGGTTTAAACCCTAAACACGAAACCCTAAACTAGAATTTTCCGTCCCTAATTCTGTCCCTATTTATTGATCTTAGGGTTTAAGGACTTTTTCATTCGTCAAACCCTACGGTTTAATGGTATACCGTCCCTAATCATCATATCTGTCCCTAAAACCGTTGCAAAGGTAATTTCCGTTGCTATAATCGTTGCAACTCATCAATCTCGTATGCGATCGATAGAAGGCCTCAACCGGCTCATTTGTCTTTCAATTTACCATTCACCAACTATAAGCTATCATAGTTATGTAGATGAGAGTACTCAGAAAGTTGGTTCACTTATCGGAGGCCTCTACAGGCAAGCGATATGTTTGGAACTAAGAGTACTCGATGTGTTAGTAACATAACTATAGTATACCACAAATACGTTTGTAGAATTTGTACAAAACCGATGTGGTTTAATGTTCACACATAGGTAATGCGTTATTTTGACCAAATTGCATATCTAATTGAAAGTAATTAGCTGCGTTCTTCATTAAATTGGAAATCGGCAATAAATACCGATTTTTAATATTAGGTACGGAAAAATCCGTCACTATATCCTTCCTTATATGAATCATCTGTTCCTCTTACCGTCCCTATTCGATAATTTATCCTATTATTAATATTCCAATATGAATGGATTTAGGGATGGAGTATTTAATATTCAGTCCCTAAAACCGTCCCCAAGATAAATAATATGGCGCGTGATTTATCCCGCCAATTTTTTTCTTTAACTCAGGGACGGATTTAGGGACATAATATTAAATATTTAGTCCCTAAATCCGTTCCTAAACGAAATAATTTGGTACGTTCATTCCCGCGCATAATTTTGGTTTTTTGTTAGGGACAAAATTAGGGACGAAATATTTGAAATTTTAAATATTCTGTCCCTAAATCCGTTGCGAAACTAAACGACTTTTCGAATAATTTTTTTTATATCTGTCATTTAGGGACGGAAAATTTAACCACCGTCCCTAAATTCGTCCCTATAATCAACCACTTTTGAAACGGCTTTCTGCACGCTAGCTGTTATTTAGGGACGGATGGTTAAATTTTTACTTATTTAGGAGCAGACTTAGGGGCGGAAGTTTGTGAACGCCGTACCTTAGTCTGTCCCTAATCTCCACGACCTTTTGCACTTTTGTTGTGGACAGCTGTTATTTAGGGACGGATTTAGGGACGGAAGGTTGTTTTTTTAATTGTTTAGGGACGGATTTAGTAAAATACGATGCTAAATCAGCTCCAACTCATTAAATATAGTCGGGCCCGAGGCCCCTCCCCCCCCCCCTCCCCAATTTCTTTCTTCTTCTTCTCTCCTCCTTCCCCGCCCCCCCCCCCCCCCCCCACCCCACCACCAGCCATGCGCAGCGCCATCCTCCTTCCGCCGGCCACCTTCTGCTCCGTCACCAGCGGCGATTCTCTTCCTCTGATTGCCGGTGACGCTATCCCAGTTCAATTCTGAGCCAATTCCGTACAATGACGTTATAAATTCAATTTTTTTTCTTTTATTTAGTTTTCTCCTTTTTAATTTTTTAAGTTTGTTTTGGTGTTTGTTAATTTGTTTGATAAGTTTAGGGTTATATAATTCGTTTAATGTGTTTGTTAACATGTTTAATAACTTTAAATATTAATTAGTATAATTAGTTTAAATATATCATAGTTTAGTAATTAGTATTATTAGTTTAAATATATAATAAATAGTAATAATAAATTAATATTATTAGTTTGAATATAAAATAATTACTAATTACTCTAATTAGTATTATTTGTATAAATATATAATAATTAGTGATAATACTAATTACTCTAATTAGTTTAATTAGTTTAAGTAATTAAAAATTTGTAATACTACTAATTACTCTAATTAGTTAAATTAATTTAACACATTTAATACCAGGTAATTAGTATAATTAGTTTAATTTGTCAAATTAGTTTAAATAGTAACTCATTAGTTGTTAATTTAATAAGTTTAAATATTAAATATTAATTAAAATCTAATAACTTTGTTAATTAGTTTAGTAAGTATAATTACTTTAATAATGTCAAACATAAAATAGTAATATATTTAATTAGTTTCAATATTAACTCATTAGTAATTAGTTTAACTACAGTAATGAGTAAATAGTATAATAATTATTTAAAAATTAAATACTAATTTCTTTAATTAGTTTAAATATTAACTCATTTGTAAATAGTTTAATAATGTCAAAAATTAAATACTACTTAGTTGAATTACTTTAAATATTAAATCATTAGTAATTAGTTTAATCAGTTTAAATATTAAATATTCAAGCCTAATAAGTTTACACATAGTTTTTAATTAGTTTAATAAGTTTAATAAGTTTAATAAGTTTAAAAGGCTATTAGGTGAATTAGATTACAAATATTGAAATCATAATATTAATTAATTAATTAAATCAATGAATAAACTAAATATAATTATATTTAATTAATTATATTATTCAATAATCATTTTAATTAAATAATTTATTTAATTACATTAGTTAGTTAGTTTTAATTATAAAATTTGTCAATTTTATAATTAATAATTATTGTAATAAATTAGTTTATTATTAATGATAAGCCACAATTTCGTAGAGTTCACAGTACGATGATCATCCCTCGAGTTTTGGTAGAAGACGAGGTCGAGGTCGAGGCCGAGGCCGAGGTCGATCGGCCAATTCTGGTCGAGGGGACTTCGGGACTCAGTCACTCCATTCAGGATCAAGATCTCCCTCAGTCGGTCATCCTGCTTCGCGATTACCACCACCTCCACCCCCCGTTCTACCTCAGGTGCTTTTCAATATTTATTAACCAAAATTGATTTTTTTTTCATGAATGTTCTTATACATAAAAAATTAAACTAACAATTTTGTTATAATATTCCGTACATAGCCGACGTCTGGATCAGCAGTTCGATCTCATTCCCCATCATGTCCGTTGCTTCCGGATATTGGTCTACACTCCTCCATTCCTACATCTAGCCATGCTCCTCCAGTACATAGTTCTGGTGCATCTCCATCTCCATCTCCACCGTCAGTTCAGGAGGTGACAGTTGGAGGATTGACGTACCGTCTTGTGCCTTCAGAGCAGACGCCTGCTTCCCAGCGAGCCTCCTCTTCCCGCACCGCTCCACCTTCTTTCCAGCCTACACCTGCCTCCCAGCCCTCCCAGCCTGCCCAGTCCTCCCAGCCCGCCCAATCCTCCCAGCCCGCCCAGCCCATCTCAGTGAGACCCCCCGACACAGATGACCCTGGCCATGATTTACGAGTAAAATCTTAACTTTTTTAAATTTTTTAATGATTCTTTATTATATTTACTTGTTTTTCTTACTAACTACTTTTGATAATGGAATTTTAAAGGGATGAGAAGACAAATAAGAGGGTGAAGACAGAGATCAAGCATATCATCTACAGACATTGGATCGAGCCGTGGTTGTCCTGGATGAAGGTTCTGCACGAGACGCGCACCTTTATGTTCGATTTATGGATGGTAAGTCATAAGTTACATTAATTATTTGTTTATTCATATAATTTAATTATTACATTATTATTATTTGACTATTTTTTTAATAATTATTATTGCCATTGCTTAATTTGTTTAATTGAATTATGACATTATTATTTGTGCTCTTTCATTATTTCTTTTTTCATTACAAAGGCGTTACTTGTTTCCCACCGAGAAGCGTAAGGCGGCACGGGCCTTCTTCGATGCCACAGCCGGCAAATTCATCAGGCATTAGTTCAGTAGGGCTCGGAGCATACAAAGGGCACCTACTTGGACTTCAGACCATGTTTGGGACCGCCTCTATGCACAGTGGGATGTCGACCCTACTTTCAAGCGTCACAGCGAGCTGAACAAGAAGAATCGTAGCACTGAGCAGGCGATTGTATATAGAGGTGGTAGTAGGGGCACTGCATTCCATTGGTCCGATTTGGTAATAATAAAATCCCTATTTTATTTTGCTTAAGTTTTTTATTTCATAAATATTTTTCTTATAATTATTTAACACATTTTTCGCTTTTGTAGTTTAAGGAGGCGGGTGGTGATCCCGGTCTTGCCACATTATTCGGCAAGCTGTACAAGATCAAGGCGGGTGATTATCCCGAGGGTCGTGCCAAGACCATTGCTGTAAGTTTAAGTACTTAAAAATATAATTATTGAAGTTAAAGTTTAAGTAATTATAACTCATTATATACAATCATCTTAAGTAATTACTTATAGAATTGTAACGTTCATTTACTTTATTGTTATATAATTATTCAATTTACAATAAGAATATTTGATTAATATTATATTTCACACATATGCATAAATTAATTTATATTTTTTTTAGGAGGATTATGACAGAGCGATTGCGGAGGCACGTGCACGACTTGCTGATGAGTCGGAGGTCAACCCGCATACAGTCTTTCAGGAGGTAGCGGGTGGTGAGCGTGGTCAGATGTTAGGGTACGGTGACTTAGTTCTTCACCCCTAGTTTTAGGCCGACTCTTCTTCCATCCCATCTCAGTCGTAAGAGAATATTTCCTTGCAACAATAGATGGCCGACTTACGCTCCGATGTCGACAGGAGGCTTCACAGGAGTCTGCTCGATTGTTGGCGGAGGCTGCACAGGAGTCTGCTTGTGACACACCCGGACCTAGCACGACCTTTTCGTACGAACGGAATAGTGCAAGATGACGCGATAATTAAACAACATGTCGGTTTAGCTGTGTCAAGTCAGAAGAGAAGATAAGCTTAAGATAAGACGTAGTTGGAAGATGAGACTGGTGACCATGCATGGAAATACTAAAGTGGACTTCTTAAGTCCATAGCCAATGGATTGGAAGTCCATTGGTGAATTGGTCGGTGGATCGGGCCAATAATCAAAGTTTGAGAGGTTTAAAGGAGAAGAGAAAGTTTGGCCTGGGGTCCGAGTAGACTCAGTGCCGGGCTACCCTATAAATAGGGGGAGGCCGAGCGTCTCCCCCTCATTTTCTCTCTTCCTCTCTTCTCTCCTTTCTCTTTTCTGTCAACTGCTCTTTTGGAGCAATTTTGGACTTTTGGCCGATCCGGACAAACCGACCGTAAGTTCAAGGCGAGATCTTGGTGAGTGGTTCTTAACTCCTTGAACTTCGTTCCATTAAGTTTTCGCACTTATCCATGCATTGGTCTAGGAGAAATTCAAGCTTAAAGTTAGGTTCAGCTTTTTAGTTAGATTCTAGTTTAGATTTGAGATTTAGGAACTTTGAGCTTGTAATTCTCGTTTCTGCTCCGGTAAACGTGTCGTGGGAGGTGAGAGGAACCTCCATCTCGAATTTCACGACGATCGGTGGACCGAGGGGCTAGGGATCAGAGGAAATGGCTCGGATCCCAAGAGGGCCGGACGGCTCCCGCGCGGGAGCCGAGTCTCTCCCATGCGGGAGCCGAGTCTCTCCCGCGCGGGGAGAGCTGCAGGCCAGGTCCCAGGCAGGACCTGGGCTGTCCGGTGCCGTACTGGGCCATTTGGCCCAATCCGTGCGGCTGGGCCCTTTTGGGCCCAAACCGGGTTGGGCTCAGCCCAACCAGCAAAGATGGGGCCTTTTGAGCCCAGAACAAGTCAGGCCCGACCCAGCTTTAGGGGTATTTTCGTAATTTTTCACCAAGTGTCCAATTTTTACCCCGTAACCTCCCGGACACTTTTCTAAGCCCCGAATCACTTCCAAACATCGTCATAGGTCATATTAGAGCCTCACAGGTGAATTCATAAAATTTATTTATGAATGCTAACATGTATTTCCGTGTACTAGGGCTCCGGATAATCGAGTGTGGCGATGCCCCGGAGGTTAAGGCTACATGGAGCGCTTGGGAGTATACGAGTCTCCCATCACTGTGAATGGCTTAGATTTCTTTGTTTAGCCACTGGGGAAAATGATTTTGAAAATGATTTTAAAACATAAATGTTTTTCAAAAAGGTTTTGGGATATGGGAAACCTACACACACACACTTGTTTGCGATATACCCACACAGTGAGTGGGATGTTTTAAAAAGAAATATAAGACTCATGTGTGTCTGATTTATATATTTTAAATTTAAATGATTTATGCGTATATATATAAATTATGAAATATTATTATTATTATGATTATTGAGGGTACGATGCCCTTGGGAGACCAGTGATTGAGAGGGCTCCTCGGGGCTCCAATTTGCGGGAGCGTGGACTGAGTTTAGAGCATGCATGATACTCAGCCGTGGACCTCCTATCGATGGGCACGGTGAGTCGAGCCTGGTTGGGAGAGGCGTGTAGGGAAACTCGCTAGAGCTCCAGTTCGCTGTGTTCCACCACAGCGAGGCACCACCGAGGGAAAGAGCTAGATAGATAGAAAAGAGAAAATAATTATAAATGAGAAAAGAGATAGCCTTCGGTGCAGTGAGGCGTAAGGCAGCCGACGGGTCGTGCCTCCAGTATGATAGAGATGCCAGCCCATTTGAGATTTATATATGTGAGAGACGGGCCCACAAAGCCTGCTCCAGTCCAGCCAGCCACCTTGGGCCTCGGTCCACTGGGAGCTCAATTGGTGAGAGGCGTGCTCATAGGAGCAACAAAACCCTTGGTGGCCAGGGTTTGAGTAGCGCTGCAGGCGTGTGTGATGCGAACTGGCTGGGCCAAGGGACAATACTTTGAGTAGTGGAGACCCAGTGGACCGGGGCCCAAGGTGGCTGGCTGGACTGGAGCAGGCTTTGTGGGCCCGTCTCTCACAATATATTTATTTATTAAGGAGTTTTTAAAAAGAGATTTCAAAGAAAAATATTTATTATTATTTTATTTTATTTTATTTTGGATTTCCCTTATTCCCCCAACCCAGATGGAGATTCTTAGAACCTCTGTCACTCACCTGTATCCAATGTGGATGGATGCAGATTTGCGTACGGAGTCAGCTGTAGAAAGGAGGCTCACTAGAAGACGTCGGTGGCTTAGGTTTAGTGGATTTCGCTGTGTAGGTATTCTTTTACATTAGTCCACTGGTGTTGCTTATAAATTAAATATTTTATTAAATGATTTCTAATTAAAATTTTAGTTTTGTTTTGCAGCAATGATATCCATTTCAATGCCTTGCGATGCCTCGGATGCGTGGCTGCAGACACGTACTTCGAGGTAGTGCGGCGGTTGCCACGTGGCCGGCCCTGGCGGGTCGGGGCGTGACAGCTTGCTTGTTGGCGGAGGCTGCACAGGAGTCTGCTCGATTGTTGGCAGAGAGAGATAGAGTGTGGGAGCAGCGCTTACAGCAAATGCAGCAGATGATAGGCCGTTTTCCTCCGCCTTCGGGAGCTCCGCACCCGACAAACTAGCCACCTTCGTATGCTTAAGCTAGGACCGGAGAGTCCATCTCGCAGGTACAGCATCAGCCCCAAGACGTCCATCATGCGGCCCATCAGGACGAGGGCGAGGCCGAGGATGACTTTGATGAGATTGCTTCCCATTTAGGTGATTTTTAGATTTATTTTTGTATATTTCATGTATACAACATTTACAGTAAATATATAAAATTAGAATTTAATACCCATTTTGATCTATTTTAATTTTATTTTATATAGTAATAATAATATTATTATTATTAAATAATAATAATAATAATAATAATAATACTATTAAATATTATTATAATAATAATATAATAATAATAAATAATAATAATATTATTATTAAATATTATAATAATAATATTATTATTATTATTTTTTATTATTTCTATTGCTTCATAAAAAATTACTAATAAACCATCACTAAATATATAAAATATTATTTTAAAAAAATAATTGTTTATTTACATTTTTCCGTCCCTAAATCCGGCCCTAAAGCATAAGCCTAAACCCTAAACCCTAAAATCTATCCCTAAATCCGTCCCTAAGCACTAAATGGGTACAACATTCGTCTCTAAAACCGTCCCTAAACAAGAAATCCGTCCCTAAATCCCTCCCAAAAGCAGGTTATAAAACCTTTCAGCAATTACACTTTGGTACAGAAAATACCATTTCAAATACCGTTTCTATATCCGTCCCTAATTCCGCTGCAATACTTGCCTATCCGTTGCAAAATCCGTTTCAAATGTCATTACCTTATCTCTTGACTTCCATCAGATTTAGGGACGGATTTTTGTCCGTCCCTAAATATTTAGGGACGGATTTTATTATCCGTCCCTATATGTTAGGGATGCCCGTATAGGGACGGAATAAAATCCGTCCCGAAAGTCGTTGGAAACGCTTTTAGGGACGGATTTCTCTTCAAATTCCGTCCCTATTTCCGTTTTTATAGGCCGTTTTTCTAGTAGTGATCATTCAATTAATTCATCTTATTCCTTATTTGGTTTTAACAAATAAGTAAAAAGAAATATCATTGTTTTGTTTTTTATTTAAATTAAATTCTTACCTTAATAATATCATAAATATAGAAATTTGCCTTAAAAATTGAAATATTTTAATTTAGGACTAAACCTTTGTGATAGAGGGTCTTTTTTTTTCTCTCTCTCTAGAATAATTTTAAAAACTTTTATTAAAAAAAATCATAAAACCAAATAAAAATAAAGTGGAGTTAAGTTAATAAGATATATGATGTGTTCTGATATATGAGACACAAAATGAAATACTAAAATAAAGCAAATAATTCTAAGTTACTCTCATATGACTTTCCCTTAAACTTTGTGTCATTTACAAGTGCACATTGAATTTGGAAAGGGGGTATTATATTAATTAAATTTAATGATAGCTGGAAAGCACTTAATTCGGCGTGCATCGTCTGAAAACGTATATTAACTAATAATTTGACAACATTTACGTTATGAGAGTCCAATAATTCAGAGGTTAAAGTGATCTAATCGGTTCTTTTCTATTCTCAAAAAAAGAAAAAGGATAAATGAAGAAGTTTTTCTTGGCCATGTAGTTAATTTCAATAATATGTGGTGAAGTTTAATTGGTTAGTTAAAGCAGTAAATATACATACAAAATATTCCACAGTAATATATGCTCACTTCAGGCCAACATAAGAAAAATATTTTGGACCCCACAAAGCCGCCCAAAATTCTCTGCCAATCCCATGATAATTATACAATAATGGATTCGTCCTTCTTTCTGGATATATGCATATAAACAAAGATTTATTCTCTCATATGCATATAATTAATTTCTCTGTATCCCCATATGGACTATGTTTTTTTCTCCACTTTAAATATCACTCTTTTACTTTCAACCAGACATATAATAATTAATATCATTAAAATATACCCGATTGCAAGTGAAAATTATTGCCTCTGTAGTTGGAGATATTCTTTTTCTTTTTTTTTTTCTTTTTTTTAAAGGAGGAGAAAATGATACCGTAATAGTATCCCGATGTCTCTATATATACGTGTTGTCTTAGACAATGTTTACGCAAATCTCAGATGTTGGATTTTGAAGGAGGGAAAGAGGTGAGGGAGTATGTGGAAGAAAGTGAGGGTAAGTTGGGATCCTGTCGCAGGGAGATGGCTCATCTTTGGGTACATGCCTAAGCATCCTCTGTGCATGCATGTGCCATCTCTCTACGACAGGACTCCATCCAATCTCTGAACTGAAGCAGATCACAATCTGATGATCATGGGCCTCGTTTCTTTCTTTCTTTCCTTCCGTAGGCGTGATTAATTATTCTAGTTTCATATATATATATATATATATATATTCTGGTTTCAAGTCATTTTAGGTTTGTGTTTGAGAAAGATGGGTTTTAGATTTTACTTAACCTGTTTGTAGACCTTTTAGTATGTTTTTCAGGTCGGAATTTGATCTCTCTCTCTCTCTCTCTCTCTCGTTGTGGATTTCTTTAAATTTGGACCTTTAATTCATAAAGTTTGACGATATCTAGGTTAAGATATTTTATTTGGGATTTCGCGTTTAGACTTCTTTTTTTTTTTAATACGAAAAAAGCTCCCCTCCAACATAATAGTACAAAATTTAATTATATATTAAAAAAAATTACAGAGTAAGTCCTAAATTTTGAGTATTTATTGTTATAAGGTTTTAGTTGTTATTTTCGTAAATGGATTCCATCAACTTGAGCATGCTCTTGATTTCCTCAAATAAGGCATTGAGATCACGGCTTTCCAAATGGTTGCTCAAGCTGCTACCATATAGTCGGATCGGTCAATGGCGGGGATTTGATCTGAGCCATTGACGTTTTGAGCCTCATTTTTTTTTTATAACGGGTCTTAGACTACAAAGTTTTTTCCAGTTTTCCGTTTTGGCAGCATGTTCTTGATTATTATTTTTTTTGGCCCGAAGCAACATATATATTCCTGATTAATGATATGCAATTTGGTTCCACCTAGTGTGCCAAAAGATGTTGAGAGAAAAATCTGTCCTACACCTTAATTGCTCAATTGGCTCCATCTGATCAACGAATAAAGCCGATTATAATTAGTTACATATCAAGCTACACTCTTTATTCAATATTATTACTATTTTTAGGTTGTAAACTATCACGTCCCAACTCCTAGGGTCAACCATGTAGCAATTATTGTGTTATCTTGGAACACGTGTAATTGACACACACTCCAAGACAACATAAGGTATAAATGGTCATTGTTGCAAAATAATTTAGAAAGTAAAATTTAACTATTAATTTAAAATTCAATAATAATAGTAGTAGTAGTAGAAGAAGAAGAAGAAGAAGAAAATCATTTAGCAAAACAAATTGATAACAAATTTGAGTACCAATCATTTAAGGGAAAATCTATGCAATAAAATGAAATAACTCTTATGGCTACTTATATTTCCTACTAAACTTGTACTCGGATTTCCTGAAAAATAAACATAAAATGAGTAATGAATACATATTGTATACTTAGTGAGTGACTCAAGTTTAATGAAAAATCAAATAAAGTTGGGAAATCAAGTAAAATCCAAAATATGTATAACTTCAAATGAGCATAGAACAACTTGGAATGGTGGAGAATTGCCTAACGAACAGAGGTGGAGGAGGAGCTAGACCTGGCCACAGTTTGGTCCAACCCATGGAACCGAATTGGAATAGTGACTTTAAAAACCGAACTGAAACCTTACTTCCGATTCTAATACCGAAATTGGGCATGGTTTGAATCCACATATATAGGAACCGGAATCGTGGTTCTAACTCCGATTTTTTTTTTAAGAAATGTAACATACTACATATTGATATATATATATATATGTATTATATATATACATTAATTATGTAATTAACATATCTTTAATTCTTTATATATATATATATATATTGGTGAGTGTCGCAAAGCACCAAAAATAACCTCACTACTCTAACATGTAGTTAGGGAAGCAAGGGTCGATCCTACAAGGAGCTATCCAATTTATCATTACTTTTACAAAGCAAAACAAACAATGAAAGATAAATGGGGGATTTTACAATGAAACTACCTAAAACTAAACTAAACAAAAATAAGTAAATGACTAATGAAATTAATAGAAACAAGCCTCAATTTAGCCATTGATTGATTCCTTGGAGTTGTGATTGGTCCTTGATTCACTAAACAAAGATCTTACCCAATGATTAGTAAGCATAACTAAAGGTACTCAAGTTCACTTTAGCCTCAATCTTCCTTAAGATTAGACTAATCAATGTCCAGCCATCAATTAATCCCTTTTCCCAATTGTTAACCCAAAATCCCAGCAATCTTAGATTCAAACAAAGGAAAAGCATTAACAACTAGAAGATTATGAGCTTACAAAGAATAACAATTACACCTAACATGCATTGTTCAATTCCCATTCTCAATTCCCATGAGTATAGCCAATATACCCATTTGTTACTCTTGATTAAGTCTATCTACAATTAGGATTAGAATCAACTTAATCTAACAAGCAATTGAAGCAATCAATCAATCATTGGCCATATAACTAATCAATTGAATCAAATGCAAGATCAAGAACACAATCTAAATCTTTGATGAACAGAGAATCAAGAAATAATCATAGAAGCAAGATAGAAATTAGCCCAAGAATCTCACAATCACACCCAAGAAACCAAATCAAAGGCTAAATTGAGTATAAAGAAACTAATAAAAGAAGATTAAAGTAATAAAGGATAGAGAACTTTACAAAATTGGTCTAGCCAAGATCCAAGACGTCCCTTCTACAGATTAGAATTCCCTTCTAACCATTTCTCTCTCTTTACCCCTTTCTCCCACTAAATAGGGTTGAGAAAGAATTTTCAGTAGACACAAAATTACCCCTAAACTATTACAAGGATTACAAAGGTAAGTGAGGGTCATTTTTTCCTTTTCCCAAGCTCTCTCGTAGCCTTATGCACGTGTCTTGATGTCATTGGGTGATTGGAGTCTTATGTGGCTCAAAGGAATGAAGTTAGAGGGCCAAAACGCGTCATTTCGGAGTGCCCAGAGTGACAGATCCGTCGACGGATTGGTATACATCCGTCCACGGATTGACTGGGCAGGGAAAGAAGTTCTTCCCTGCCCGTTCAATCCGTCCATGGATGGATGCAAATCTGTCGACGGATTGGACGGGCAGACCCGGCCTTAGTTTGATAGTTTCTCGTAAAACAGACATTTGGAGGGCCAAACGAATCCGATTTTAACGTTCTTTAGCATTCCGGAAAGCCCAAGATGTCCTCTATAACTTTGATGTAGATCACAAAAACAATTGAAGTCTCGAACATAGAGAAAATCAGCCATATTTATGATCTATCCAATCTGTCAGGATTTCAACTTTGAGTTCTTTACATCTTGTCTTCCCACTGAATTTGTGTTTGGTCCTTTTCACTTCAATTCCATCATTTTCACTCAATTACCTCAATTGACACCTACAAAGTGAAACAAAGCTAAGTAAGCTTATTTTATACAATGAAAGGCATATTTTATACAATGAAAGGCATAAATCCATAGAGATTAACATAGGAAAATATGTCTATTTTGGTACTCAACATATATATATTATGAAAGTGGACTTGAATGTCACAAATTTAATGTCAAGTAATTGAGGCTTTAATTGTTAGATGAGTTATTAAAGATAGTACTACCATCTGTTAAATTATAAATTGAGGTTCATTCTCCCTTGTAATAACACACCGAATAATATTCTTTTAATCATTTCCTCTCTCATTTCAATTCTCTCAGTTCTCTTTCTTTTCTCTTTCTTGTTCCTTTAATTCTCATCTTTTCCTATCATTGCTTCTTGTTCCAAGTACTATTAACACACTTTTTCACAACCCGTTATTAGTACAAAACCTCTAAAGAGAAGCAAGTTTAAGGTTTGGTGTCATGCCCCGACCCAAAGGCTCTGTCATGTGTCAATCGCCGTACTACCTTGAAGTATATATTGGCCAGCAAAGCATCTCGAAGACAACACGAGGCATTTATTAGATCTATTGCCAAATACAAATATCAAATATCAAAATTTAAATCAATCTCAAATACACACACATATCATAACCATACTTTTAAAATATTCATAAGTGAAATAGTCATAAGTCATCACATAGGCTAAATATCCCTAAGTATAAAAATACTTAAAACACATGAAATGTTAGAACATTCAAAGTATGTACAGAAGCAATACACAAAACAATGCAGCTGAAGTTTAAAAGTATAGTTGGATTGCTAGAATAAGGAAATGAAGTTGACCTGCTAGCGAAAAATTTGTAGCTCTGACTAGCTACACTTAGATTGCTCATTTTTAGCCTTAGTCACCTGAGAAACAATTAAACAATGGTGGTGAATATAACAACTTAGTAACGTGGTTTGGAAACAATGCAAAAGACCAAAGATGATTAGGGATACTATTGCTTGTCGCAATGCAACAAAATAAACCATACTAGTCTTAAGTGTAATAGGGAAAATAGGGGTCGAATCCTTCAAAGAAGCCTAGTTGATTTCACTAAACTTACAAAGCATTTATCAAGAATTGTAAAGTAACAAAAGTGGGAGTTGTGGGTTGTTGGCTAAACTAGTAATTAAGAAGATAAATGATAGTGATAAGGAAGTAAACTAATAAATGCAAGCCTCCAATCTATTAAAGAATTAACTCTTTATTTAGCAATTGATCATAGACTCACTAAATGATCATTCTCCTTATCGATTGGTTAACTAAATGAATTAGAAACCAGCTTCATATTCATTAGATCTTCCCTTAAAAACAGATTAACAATCATTCAAGTTTAATCATCAATCTCTTTCTCTATTACAAACATAAATCCTAGCAATTTACATTCAAGCATAGAGAAGCTTTAAGCATTAGAAAAATGTAAGTTAACTACAACTAACAACAAACCTAGTATTTATCATTCAAGTTGCATTTTGAACCTCTTTGGATGTTTCCAATTCATCCACATTCTACCTAGTTCTAAGAACTCAACCCAATCAAGAGGTGGTGCTCAAAGATTAGCAAACTAATGGATTTTTTTTTTGGTGGAATCAAACTAATGGATTACTCAGTCAATTATTTGCAACTAATTAATCAAGTAATACAAAAGATAAGACAATAATCAAGATCATCATCTTTTAAGAACAAGAAGTTGAAGAACAATTAATGGGTAAGAAATCAAATAAACACGAGAGCCTTACAATTGTAGTTCAAGGAATCATTTCTATTAATAGATTGGAGAAATAGTTAATTAGCTATGCATGATGAAGAAAACAAAAATGAAAACCAGAAAAAGCTTTGAAAATTCTATCTAAAAAGAAGAACAAAAGTTACCTCTCTTCTTCCTTCAACAAACTAATAAACTACCCTCTCTCTTCCTAAGATCTTTCTCTTTCTAAAATGACAAGAAAGATTGTCCTAACAACAATATTCAAATGCTACAAAAGTAGGGAAGAGAAAAGGTCTACAAAAATGGCTGATGTACTTCTTTTCACTTTTCCCACTACTCTGCCAAATTTGTACTTGAGTGGTCAAAGTTGCTCCTGGCATCAATTGGGCCGTCGACGGATGCTGCTGATCCGTCAACGTCTTTGCTCATTTTCTCCATATCAGGCATTTTCCCGATGGATCCGCCAACATCTAAGGAAACATACGTCAACGGATCAATGAATTCTTGCATACTATGTCTCTGCCTGATAGATCTATCGATGTTTAAGGAAACATATGTCGACGGATCTACTAGTGTGGGGTGGCTCACAAACTTTGCTCGATCCACCCATCCATGGTTAAAGGCCTAGTCGTGGACGGATCTGCTAGGTTCTTTCTTGGGTAGCTTAAGTCAGATTGCGAGTCCTTTTTAGCTCCAATTCTTCTCTACTCTTCTAGTTTCACCTACAAAGCAAAAAGTGAACTTAATTCAACATCCCAAGGTATTGAAGAGAAAAGGATGATAGATATTAAAACAAATTTTAGAAAATAAAATGTAGTGTAACAAATTCCTTTACACTTGAATCTTACTCGCCCTCGAATGGGCCTAGGAAAAGAGGAGAAGAACAAAGTAAATTCTAAGCTTGTAGGCCACAAAAAACAAGAAGAATAGTTAAATCTCAAATCAAACTTCAGAGTAAATTCATGTGGTAAGTGGAAGTATAGTTCAAGACGAAAGAAAGCATAACAACTAATTAAAAAACCAGGGGACCGAGCTAACCAAGATAATTAATTAACAATGCGAGTAATTTCCTTCAACCAAACATGTTTGAATGGGATAATTCATCAATAGAAGCCTCTCATTCAGTCAAGTGTTTTCCTTGGTGCGCTCAAGAGTCATTTCCAAGCAAATATACCTACCATAAGCTTGCTAGTTTACCTCATCTCTACCACTCCAACATGCATAATGTCGAGACGTTTTACCGCTCCGACGATAAATAATATGGCGTAAAAAATGTTCGAGGTTAAACAGTCGAAAAACAAATGGAGTCGCCACTAATCTTTTATTTTTAATAGGTGTGGTTAGTCACCTACTCGTTTAATCCAACGTAAATCTAGAAAGATTACGTCAAGTTAAGGAAAGAAACTGGTCTACGAAAAAGATTTTAGGTTCGGGAGTTGGTTACGTCGGGGAAGGATTAGCACCCCCGAGACGCCCGGAAATCGGTACCACAAAAGTCTTAAAATATTTTACTTGGAAAATGATAATAAAATGTTTTAAAATCATTTTAAGAAAAACATAATTTTAAATGTCGGAATAAATATTCCTTTTAATGCAAGTTAAGCATCCCATTATAAAAGCTAAATTCGAAATTTAAAGACTTAATGTCGGAATGAACATTCCTTTTGATGTGAAAATCCATAGCCCAATTTTGAATTTGAAGAAATTTCCTACTTAGAATGGAGATTCAACTTCTAAATAAGAATAAATATTCTCCAAAAATAAAAGTCAAATTTAAAAATGAGGATAAATATCCTTTTGAAAAATAAGGATTTAATTTTAATTCTAGAATGTCTCAATTATGAGAATATTAATTGAAACATTCTAGAAAACATTTTACAAAGAGGTTGGGATAAACATCCTCAAATTCATGTTTTGAAAATCACGTTAAGAGATTTTAATTATGATTTCTTAAATTAAAATCTCTCAGAAAGATTTAATTTTAAAACAATGTCGGAATAAATATTCTGTCACGCCCCGACACCATGATCGAGCACATAACAATCGCCGCAACTCTCGAAATGTATTCTATTAAGTTAGAATACACCACAAGGGTTGCAAGGCTAAAATGATCATTTTTCTAATTTTTCTCTTATACAGTTTTTATCCAGTTCAATAGTTAAAACAATTAACAAACATGCAGGTAAATCAAAACAGATAAAATATTGAAGTCGCGGCATAAAAATTCATGTAAACAGAAGACACCAAAACTTTAAGATATTTACGAAAATGCCATTAGATTTTCGACATATTTTTCCATGAATATTTAAACCAAGCTACGGAATTCAGAAAAATACGGTAACAGTGTCAAAATATTTTAAACACACTAAAGTGTTGAAATAGCTATTTAGACTGACATTTACTTACTCGGTGGGTCCTACACAAATTCTTGAAAAATATTACAAAAGTTGACTCTTTACCTTCAGTCAAGCTCGAATCAAAAGCCTAATAGTTCTCCCACCACCACAACGTACCTATGAGCATGGTAGATGTCTACAGCCTGAAAAAAATATTTTATTAAAACACGGGCGAGTAACAGAGTTACCCAGTGAGTGGATAAAATAATTATATAAACGACAATGTAAAAACCAGTATTCATTATAAGGCAATGAAAGTCAAACCATAAACATAATAAAACATAAATAAGGTAAGATTTCCATAAACTTTGGCCCATGTATCATCTATTTTATCTGTCAATTCCTCACTCGAGTTATCGCCTTGGCCGAGGCTGACAACTGAGTAGTGAGTCCCATCTTGAACGGTGGATACCACAAGACGGACTCAAATTACCTTGCGGGTTTCCCTCCGCGCCTCCCGCCAAGGTACATACCACACTCACCACGCCTCTCAAAAGATGGTCCGTGGCTACTTAGCTACTGCAGTAACAAAATTCCTCCCTTGGAGGCCACCGTATAGTAACATCTCGGAATTGTGATGGCTTATAAACCCTTTGTTTTCATTTCTACAAATTGGCACATTTCAAAACCATAAAAAACCTTTTTCCATTTATTTCAAAAACAAGAATAAGGATTTTGTTATGAAAGTAGACAAATGCAAGTTGTGCAAACTGTCTAAAATGTAAAAATCTGCAAGATGAATAGTACATATCACTATTGATGAATAGTGTACTGTACTGCAAGAATGAATAGTGTACTGCAAGAATGAATAGTGTACTACAAGAATGAATAGTGTACTGTAAGAATGAATAGTGTACTGCAAGAATGAATAGTGTACTACATGATGAATAGTGTACTACGGGATGAATAGTAATTATTTTATCTATAAATTGAAGAATGAGAATGAAGAGAATATTCATATATCTCTTCTAATCGTTTCTTCATTTTTCTCTTTCTCTCTCTCTTTTGTTCATATTTGCTTCTTGTTCAAATTTTTATTAACATACTTTCCACAACACGTTATCAGCACGAGTGCTCTAAAAAGAAGCAATTTTGAAATTTGCACGAGTATTCTAAAGTGAAGCAAATTTAAAGCTTGGTAAGTTCTTAAGGTTTGAATCCATTATTTTATTTAACTTTTTTCTTTACACTAGATAATTTAAATTTTTATTGTGTAAAGATTTACTTCTAAATATTTTTGACACCAGAAGTTGTCAACCTAATTGAGACCATTTTTTTTTCAGAATTATGTCAAATATTGAAAAGCCCAAATTCCAAATTTTGGATGTAAGTGGCAATAACTATTTGTCATGGTGTCTCGATATTGAACTGCATCTCCAAGGCCAAGGTCTTGCAGCTACCTTTGGTGAGAATGGAAATACTAATGATAAAGATAAGGCAAATGCTTTAATTTTTATCCGTCGGCATCTAAGTGATAGCCTAAAAGTTCAATATCTATCTGTCCGAGATCCCTTGATCTTGTGGACAAGATTGAAAGAGCGGTATGATCATACCAAAACAGTCATCCTCCCTCAAGCACAATATGATTGGCAACATCTGAGGTTGTAGGATTTCAAGTCCGTGTCCGATTATAATTCGGCATTGTATGATATAGTATCACGGCTTGAACTTTGTGGTGTTAAGCTTACTGAGGTTGAGCTTTTAGAGAAAACATTCTCCACCTTTCATGCTTCAAATATTGTATTGCAACAGCAATACCGGCAGTGCCAGTTTAAAACATATTCTGAATTGATCTCAGTCCTGTTGACTGCAGAACAAACAAATGAGTTGCTGCTCAAAAATCATGATTTAAGACCTGCTGGCTCTAAGGCATTTCCTGAAGCAAATGCCGGCTCAACTAAGAATGTTGGCCGTCCTAGAGGCCGTGAGCGCAGGCATGGGAATTTTTTCCATAAGGGTGGTGGGAGATTTAACCGTAATATAAATAACTCCCTACACAACCCTAAGGGTAAAAAGCCCATGAAGAAGCAAGATGATAGTACCTGTCATCATTGTGGAATGACTGGTCATTGGTCACGTACCTGTCGTACGGCCAGACATTTGGTTGATCTATACCAAGCATCCCAAAAGGAGAAAAGCAAGCATGTTGAGACCCATGCCATTGACCTAACTGAGACTGATGCTGAAATCAATAAGGTTTTGGTCAATGAAAACTATCATATTCTTGGCAATGAAAAACCTTTTGAGGTTTCTGATTTCTTTTTATAATGTTGATGAAAATAATAAGTCCCCAGAAATAGATCCTGAGGGTTTTCATCTATGTTTTGCCATACCCTTGGATAATTATGTTACCAAGGAAGATATTAAATAAATATGGTCGTCAATAAAAATCATGAGTTTTATTCCATATTTGTTGGTTTATATTTTGCATCATATTATTAATTTGTTAAATTTTATGGAACTTGACACCTGAAGTTGTCAAGGTAAATGCAAATGGGACACATTGAGAAAAATAAAGATATATGTTTGCTTGATAGTGCTACAACGCATACTATACTTTGTGGCAAACACTTTTTCTCAAATGTGACATTGTGCAAGGTAAATGTTCAGACAATATCTGGTCCTGTTAATATTATAGATGGCTATGGGACTGTCACAGTTATTTTGCCAAATGGCACAACATTGTATCTTGAAGATGCATTGTTGAGCGGTAGATCAAAAAGAAATCTACTTAGCTACAAAGATGTACGCCGTAATGGGTACCATCTAGAAACAATTAATGAGCAAAATAAGGAATTTCTTTGCATCACTTCCTACAAGATGGGCCAGAAGACCATCCATGAGAAGCTGGAAGCTTCTAGTATGGGATTATATTATGTCCCAATACGAGCTATAGAATCATATGCTACGATGCCCTGGAAACTAGTGAACCCTGATGTGTTCGGACTTTGGCATGATCCCCTTGGTCATCCAGGAGCTACAATGATGCGAAGAATCCTTAAAAATACTCGTGGACACCTTTTAAAAGATACAAAGGTGTTGTTGTCCAAAAATTACATTTGTGAATCTTGTTCACAAGGAAAGCTTATTACTAAACCTTTCATGACAAAGGTTGATTATGAATCCCCTTCAATCTTGCAAAGAATCTAGGGTGATATCTGTGGGCCGATTCAGCCTGCAAGTGGATCATTTAGATATTTCATGGTACTAGTGGATGCAACCTGCAGATGGTCCCATGTTTGCCTATTATCAACGCGCAATGTCGCTTTTGCACGTTTGCTTGCACAGATAATAAAGCTTCAAGCTCATTTCCCAGATTATCAAATTAAAAGCATAAGAATGGATAATGCTGGTGAGTTCACATCAAAGAGTTTTGATGCTTATTGCGCTTCATTAGGAATTGAAGTTGAACATCCGGTCCCACATGTTCATACTCAAAATGGATTAGCAGAATCCATGATTAAGCGCATTCAAATTATTGCTCGAACTTTGTTGATGAGGACAAAGCTCCCATCCTCAGCGTGGGGTCATGCTGTTTTACATGCTGCATCTTTAATTAGATTGCGCCCCTCTACTTCTCATTTATATTCCCCCCTTCAGTTAGTCTTGGGCCAGGAGCCAGACATTTAATATCTTCGCACCTTTGGTTGCGCGGTACAAGTGCCTGTAGCACCACCGTAAAGGACCAAAATGGGTCCCCAACGCCGTTTGGGCATTTATGTTGGGTTTGATTCACCGTCCATTATTCGATTCCTTGAACCATTGACGGGTGATTTATTTACCGCTAGATTTGCGGATTGTCATTTTGATGAGACAGTATTCCCATCACTTGGGATACCAAAAGCTTTCACAAATGGAAAGTAGAAAAATGTTGAGATTTTCTCATGGGATGAGAAAAGTTTGTCTCATTTAGACCCAAGAACACCTGAATGTGAAAATGAGGTGCAACGATTGATCCATTTACAAGCTATTGCAAATCAAATGTCTGATGCATTTAATGAGACTGCTAAAGTTACAAAGTCTCATATCCCAGCTGCGAATGTTCCAGCTAGGATAGATGTTCCTGTAGAACCACTTGAAATGGATCTAAATGTCCTGCGCCTGAAGCGTGGTAGACCGATGGGATCAAAGGACACTATTCCTCGAAAAAGAAAGGGGAGGAATTTAGAATCTGCTCCATATGGGCATAATTCTGCTCCAGATGAGTATAATTCTGCTCCAGATGAGCACATTAATCTTTCTCGAGGAAAGCGAATTGCACCTGAAGTGCCACAACATAATATTCAAAGAGAGCATATTGTCCCTGAAGTGGCACAAGTTCATGAGCATATTGCCCCTGAAGTGGTACAAACCCATGAAAAGATCACCAACCTTGGGAATACTGAAATTTCCATCAGTTATTGTAATGAGATATGGGATCGAAATGAGATAATCATCGATGATGCATTTGCTCTCTCAGTTTCTCATGAGATTATGAATGATGATTATGAACCTCGGTCCATAACCGAATGCCATCATAGGCAAGATTGGCCTAAATGGGAGGAAGCAATCCAAGCTGAATTGACTTCCTTTGCCAAACGTAATGTTTTTGGGCTTATTACTTAAACCCCCGACAATGTAAAACCTGTTGGATACAAATGGGTCTTTGTCCGGAAACGAAATGAGAAAAACGAGATCGTGAGGTATAAAGCCCGACTCGTAGCCCAAGGTATCCTACAGAGACCTGGGATAGATTATGATGAAACATATTCACCAATAGTGGATTTTGTTACCTTTCGTTTCCTTATAAGTTGGGTTGCCCAAGAAAATTTTGAAATGCGTCTTATGGACGTTGTGACGGCATATTTATATGGTTCATTAGATTCCAATATCTATATGAAAATTCCCGAAGGTTTCAAAATGCCTGAAGCATGCACTCCCCACAACCTATTCTCAATAAAGCTGCAAAGATCTTTATATGAGTTAAAGCAATCCGGCCGCATGTGGTACCAAAGTTTAAGTGAATACTTGACTAAGGAAGGGTACATAAATGATCCCATTTGCCCATGCGTGTTTATTAAAAGATCTGAAACCGGGTTTGCTATTATAGCAGTTTATATCGACGACATGAATTTAATTGGGACTCCTGAAGAGTTATCTGAAACTGCTGAATATTTGAAAAAGGAGTTTGAGGTTAAAGATTTGGGTAAAACCAAACTATGCATTGGTCTATAGCTTGAGCACAAAAAGAATGGAATACTTGTCCATCAGTCAGCATACACTGAGAGATTGCTTAGACGATTTAACATGGACAAGGCTCACTCATTGAGCACCCCTATGGTTGTAAGGTCTCTTGACCCCCTAAAGGACCCGTTTCGTTCTAAAGAATCTGGTGAGGATATACTTGGTCCTGAAGTACCATACCTCAATGTAATCGGGGCTTTGATGTACTTGGCACAGTGCACGAGACCAGATATCGCTTTTGCGGTAAATTTGTTGGCACATTTCAGTTCTGAGCCAACCCGGAGACATTGGAATGAGATTAAACATATCTTCCGTTATCTCCAAGGAACCATTGATTTGGGGTTATTCTATTCTAAGAATACTACTAACTCTGGTTTAGTAGGTTATGCTGATGCAGGATATAAATATGATCCGCACAGAGCTCGCTTCCAAACCGGTTATCTATTTTGCTATAATGATACGGCCATTTCTTGGCGTTCCACTAAGCAAACACTAGTTGTAACATCTTCCAACCACTCTGAAATTATTTCCCTCTATGAGGCCGGAAGAGAGTGTGTCTGGTTAAGATCAATGATATCACACATTCATAATGCTAGTGGATTCAAACCGGTGATAGATTCTCCCACTATAATTTATGAGGATAATGCTGCTTGTGTTGGACAAGTCAGGGGAGGATATATTAAAGGTGATAGGACCAAGCACATCTCGCCGAAATTTTTCTATACTCATGAACTCCAAGAAAGTCGACAGGTTGATGTTAAACAGATTCGCTCTGTCGATAATCTTGCAGATTTATTTACCAAATCTTTGCCAACATCAACATTTGAGAAATTAGTTTATGGCATTGGTATGCGGCAAGTCAGTAAAATGCAAGATTGAATTCCCCAGAAGTGGAAATGTTTAGATGCTCCAAAAGTAGCAGTTTATTTTATCTCAGGGGGAGCGATTATGGACATAAGTGCACTGTACTCTTTTTTCCTTCTGTTCGGTTTTTGTCCCACTGGGTTTTTCCGGCTTAAGGTTTTTAATGAGGCAGTAATAGCACCTCCAATCAGGCCAATGAAGTAGGCCCACCTATATTGTCCTGAAGACAAGCACATGTTGTCTTAAAGACATATTAGATGGACTTAATTGTATTGTACTCTTTTTCCCTTATGTTCGGTTTTTTCCCACTGGGTTTTTCCTACTTAAGGTTTTTAACGAGGCAGTACACGTCCAAATTTGAATAGTGGTATTTGTCCAAGGGGGAGTGTTATGAAAGTGGACAAATGTAAGTTGTGCAAACTGTCTAAAATGTAAAAATCTGCAGGATGAATAGTACATATCACTATTGATGAATAGTATACTGTACTGCAAGAATGAATAGTGTACTGCAAGAATGAATAGTGTACTACAAGATGAATAGTGTACTGCAAGAATGAATAGTGTACTACAAGATGAATAGTGTACTACGGGATGAATAGTAATTATTTTGTCTATAAATTGAAGAATGAGAATGAAGAGAATATTCATATATCTCTTCTAATCGTTTCTTCATTTTTCTCTTTCTCTCTCTCTTTTGTTCATATTTGCTTCTTGTTCAAATTTTTATTAACATACTTTCCACAAGAGATTTGTTTTAAAACTGTTCTTATAAAATATTTCCCAAAACCAATTTCATGAATTAGCCATCACATTCCATGGGCCATATATTTTTCATTATCCCATCATTTAACACATGTAGATAGCAAATAATTTCAGAAAAATAGTATTTAATAAAAATGCAATAAAACAGTAATTTAATTTAATTATCCACTCACTGTGCTCTCCGAGCTAGTCTTGACTTTCCTCGACTGGTTCCTTGTTCTTTGATTTATCTCGGACTCCTAATTTTCATAAACTCATTTCGTTTCTATAGCTATTGCTAAATTTGATTAAAATCTAATCTAAATGCAATGCCATGCATGCCATGCAATAAATTAGAATTCTAACTCCTAATTATACTTTTCACTAATATTCTTCTACCTAATTTTTCTTCAAAATTCACATTTATTCCATTATAGGTTGAAAATTTCTCATAGCTATGACACATTAAAAATTTTGGCCTTTGCTCCAATTTCACCCAGTTTCCAGATTTTTCTTTTCCAACATTTTTCTTTAATATTTTCGCATTAAAATTACTTTAAAACAACTACATTTTCATTTAAATTCCAAAATGACAAAAATACTATTTTCCTTGTAATTTTTGGCATAAATATTGAAAAATCAAAAATTTCCTTTTTAATGTAATTTGATGACATTTCCTAGTTTAATAAGCTTCCATGAACTTCATATTTTAATCCTAAGGTTCCATGAATTCAATTTGACCTAAAAATCTCAAATTCAAAAATTCTCCATAACTTTTCTAATTTTCTAGATTTATAAGTTTACAAGCAATTTTAAGCTAAACTAACTTGATATTCATGTTTAGCATGCCAAAAACTATAATCTAGGATCAAAATTAGGCATGCTTACCTTTGAATTGAAAATTTCCACCAAGAACCCTAATTCTTCAAATCCAAATTCCTTCCAACCAAGCTTGAATATCTTGAAATTGTTATGGGATTATTAGTGGGCTAATCAAGAGGTTTAATTTGATAGGTAATTTTAGTAGGCTTGTTTGGAGAATTTAGGACTTGTGTTTTATGGAGGAAGCTTGCAAGCTTTCATCAATGGAGCTTGTTCTTCCTTTTTTTCTCAAGGTTGAAGACAACAATGAAAATTGTTGAATTTTCTAGATTTTGCCTTATGCATGGCCGGAGTTTACAAGGATGGAAGATGACAAAATTTGTTTTCATCTTAGCCACCCATTCCTATGCTTATGACACTTGTCACTAGACGGTTAAGTCTTTAAAAATAAAATCTCACTTCCAATTACCATTTTACCCTCCAACAATCACTAAAATTCCATTTATATCCTAAGTCAATGTAATAAAATTTTCAGTGTATATTTTTATTCTTTAGACTGTTTCCTTTTATTCCATTGGTAGCGAAATTTTAAAATTCTCTGTCAATTTTTTGTAAATTCTGTCTAAACTTCTAATTTTACTACTAATTCTTCAAAAATTTATTTAATTCCATTTATGTCCTATTCATAACTTAAGTAAAACTTAAACTATATTTTCAATGATTTCTTACTAAATGATGCATGCCGAACGGACTAAAAGAAACAGAAATTTAGAACGGGTATTACAGCTCTCCCCCCCTAAAATAAATTTTGTCCTCAAAATTTCACATATCGGAACTAGTAAAGAGATGAGGGTATTGTTTCCTCATTTGCTCCTCGGATTCCCATGTTTCCTCTTCTACTTGCGCATTTCTCCATAATACCTTGACCATCGGAATGCTTTTATTCCTAAGTATTCGCACTTGGGTATCGAGAATCCTAATCGGTTTTACTTTAAAATTCAAGTCTTTTTTCAACTCTATCGGAGGAGCTTCTAAAATATGGGAGGGATCGAGCACATACTTCTTCAGTAGAGATACATGGAATACGTTGTGGATTTTATCCAATTCCGGGGGCAACTCCAGCTGATAAGCTACTGGACCTATTCTTTCAATTACTCTGAATGGTCCAATGTAGCGTGGATTTAGTTTTCCTCGCTTCCTGAACCGGATGACACCTTTCCACGGTGACACCTTTAAGAATACCATGTCATCTACTTGAAATTCTAAGTCTTTCATCTGCTTGTCCGCATAGCTCTTCTGTCGATCTTGAGCTGTTTTTAGCCTTTCTCTGATGATTTTGACCTTTTCGGTGGTAAGATCGATCAGTTCAACATTATGGAGCTTCCGCTCTCCAACTTCATTCCAACATACTGATGTCCTACACCGTCTCCCATATAAAGCTTCATATGGTGCCATGCCCAAACTGGCTTGGTAGCTATTATTATAAGCAAATTCTACTAGAGACAGGTGCCGATCCCAACTTCCAGCAAAATCAATAACACAAGCTCTCAACATGTCCTCCAATGTCTGGATAGTTCTTTCAGATTGACCATCAGTCTGTGGATGGAAAGCTGTGCTAAACTTCAATTTAGTTCCCATGGCGTCCTGAAGTTTAGGCCAAAATCGAGATGTTAATCGGGGATCTCGATCTGACACGATGGATACCGGAACGCCATGTAGCCTAACAATTTCATCAATGTATTTCTGGGCTAATTTCTCCAATGAATATGTACTATGGACTGCAAGAAAATGAACGGACTTGGTAAGATGGTCAATAATCACCCATATAGCATCATGACCGTGTTGAGTCCGGGGTAACCCTAGTACAAAGTCCATAGTAATATGTTCCCACTTCCACTTGGGAATAGGTAAAGGTTGAAGCATACCTGATGGTTTTTGGTGCTCCGTTTTCACTTGTTGGCAAGTCAGGCATCGAGCAACATACTCGGCTATCTCCCTTTTCATACCAGACCACCAATAATTCTCCCTGATAGTCCGATACATCTTGGTACTCCCCGGGTGCATAGCATAGGCGGAAGAATGGGCTTCCTCCAAAATGGCCTTCTTCAATTCTGAGTCATTTGGGACGCACACTCTACCATTTAAACTCAACACTCCATCATCTCTAAGCTGCAATTCACTATCTTCTTGCCTTTGCAACTTTTCAAATTCTTGGTTCAACCTACCATCCACTTTTGAAATTCCCGAATCCGGTCGATCAAAGTAGGTCTCACCACAAAGCTAGCAATCAAGGCATTATCCACCACCTTCTCTAATTGCACACCCATACTCTTAATCTCTAACAACAGAGGGAGGTATGAACTCTTTACCGTAGCCAGGGCAGTTGATGACTTGCGGCTAAGAGCGTTGGCTACTACATTCACTTTCCCCGGATGGTAGTCGATAATCAGGTCATAATCTTTGATCAGTTCCAACCACCGCCTTTGTCTCAGGTTCAGCTCCATTTGGGTGAGCAAGTATTTCAAACTTTTGTGGTCGGTGAAGATCCGACACTGCTCACCATAAAGGTAGTGTCTCCAAATTTTTAAGGCAAACACGACTGCTGCCAGCTCCAAGTCGTGAGTGGGGTAATTTATCTCATGCCTATTTAATTGTCTAGAAGCATAAGCAATTACCTTGCCATCTTGCATTAACACACAACCTAATCCTTGCTTTGAAGCGTCACTGTACACCGTAAATTCCTTCCCGCTACATGGAAGAGTAAGTACTGGTGCTGAAGTCAATCTATCTTTGAGCTCCTGGAAACTCCTTTCACACTTATCGTCCCACTCGAACTTAACTCCTTTACGAGTAAGTCGAGTAAGTGGAGCCGCAATCATGGAGAATCCTTCAACAAATCTTCGATAATAGCCAGCTAAACCCAAGAAACTCCTGATTTCAGTAACATTATTTGGTCGCTCCCACTGCAAGATAGCTTCGACCTTTTTAGGATCCACAAATATGCCGGCTCCTGACACCACATGACCCAAAAATACCACTTCCCTTAACCAGAACTCGCATTTGGAGAACTTAGCATACAGTTTCTTTTCTCGCAGCGTTTGCAACACAATCCTCAAGTGCTGCGAGTGTTCATCATCATCCTTGGAATAAACTAGTATATCATCAATAAAGACGATAACAAATTTATCTAAGAATGGATGGAATACCCGATTCATCGAATCCATAAAAGCTGCAGGGGCATTAGTTAATCCAAACGGCATCACCAAAAATTCATAATGGCCATACCGGGTTTTGAAGGCTGTTTTCGGGATATCTGACTCCTTAATCCTCAATTGGTGATACCACGATCTAAGGTCAATCTTTGAAAAGACACTGGCACCTTGAAGTTGATCGAATAAGTCATCAATACGGGGCAAGGGATATTTATTCTTGATGGTTACCTTATTCAGTTGGCGATAGTCAATACACAATCGCAAGGTACCATCCTTCTTCTTCACGAACAACACTGGAGCTCCCCATGGCGAAGTACTAGGTCGAATAAAACCCTTATCAACTAATTCTTACAGCTGGGTTTTGAGTTCCTTCAGCTCAGCAGGTGCCATTCTATATGGAGGAATGGAGATAGGTGCGGTTCCAGGGTATACATCAATGGAAAAATCGAATTCCCGTTTAGGAGGTAATCCTGGCAATTCATCAGGGAAAACATCTGGGAATTCATTGACCACTGGAACATCTTCTAATTTAGGTGCAGCCTTGGAGGTATCCACCACATGGGCTAGGTATGCTAAACACCCTTTTTGAATTAACTTTCTAGTCTTGATTGCCGAAATGACATAGGTTGGTAATACTCGCCTTTCACCTTTGAAGGTTACTTCGGGTTCACCCAGTTTTCTAAATGTCACTTTTTTAGTGAAGCAGTCAACTTTGGCTCGATGTGTTTCTAACCAATCCATTCCCAGTATCACATTGAAGCCACTAATGTCTAGCAGAACTAAATCCGCTAAAAATTCTTTTTCTCCAACTTTAACACTACACCCTTTATAAACTGTTCTTCTAATCACCTCTTCTCCTAAAGGTGTGTTCACAACCAATTCTACATCTAAGGGTGATAGTTCTCTATCGGATGCATGAGCAAATGATGTACTAATGTATGATCTATCAGCACCAGAATCAATAAGAACATGCACAGGCTGCTCAAATATAGTCATAATACCTGTGATCGTACTCGGTCTGGCTTGCGCTTCCTCCTCAGTCAATGCAAACACCCGAGTCTGAGTACGCGTCTGAGGCTGAGATGCTCCTGGAGTAGCATTGTTCCTCGCACCCGAACTCGGTCGGCCAACAGTGCCAGTCCTCTGCTGCGGTGGCTGACTATCCCTCTGACCTACTGGACGAGTCGTCAGGGCTATGTCTACAGTGCCTTACCCTGATTCGGGACAAGCACTCTGGATAGACCGGTCTGACCACATCGAAAACACCTGACCGGTTCTCTACAAGGACCAGGGTGGTACTTACGGCAGTTTCTACATTTGTCAAATGTAACTGGCTTTCTCCTAACTTCCAGACCCGTAATGGAGCCAACCGGCCTTTGTTGTTGTGGAGGTGGCGATCGGACAAATCCCACGGAGCTAGTACCACCCGATATAGTAATTCCCTTACTCCTTTTGGATGGTGGAAAACCCGAAAATCCAGCTCCCTTTCTTTTCTGAACATCAGAAACAGGCGCCTTGCCTTTAACAGAAATCAGTTTCTCTGCCCGCAATGCCAACTGGATGACATATTTGCTACTCTCTTCACCAGTCACAGACATCCGCTCACGAATCTCGGGTCGCAACTTGGACTCAAAGAAGGACGCTTGATCAAGATCATCCTTAATCATATCGCTCACAAATGGAAGTAATTCATTGAACTTTGCTTCGAATTCCTCCACAGTTCGATCACCTTGTTGCAACTGGAGGAATTCCTCTCGTTTCTCTTTCTGATGGAAACGAGTAAAGTACTTGGCGTCAAACTCAGCAAGGAACGTAGCCCAAGTAATTGGGGTAGTAGTCCGTGACTGCATATTTTCCCACCATTTCTCTGCTGCCCCTTCAAGTAGTCTGGTCGCTACTTTCAACTTCATATCATCATTTAACCCGAGGTCCGTCATCGTTCGGTCTATCTTCCTTACCCAGTTTTTAGCCACCACTGCATCTAGGTTACCTTTAAATGGTTCACATCTCAAATGAAGGACTTCTTTCATTTTTCTGGCTATGCTTAGATCTGCCGGAGTCGGGCTAACCAGTGCAAGTGGTGGAGGAGGAGCTACAAGTGGCATTTGTCCACCTTGTGCCTGAGCTGCTATGGCACTCCAAACTGCTAAAAACGTCTGGTATAGGTCCGGGGGAGGCTGTTGAGGAGGAGGAGGAACTGCTGAGGGAGGAGCAAGGGTCACGGATGCCTCACGTACTGGAGGTGGAGGCTCGTGTGAACCCGCGTCAGATACAGCTGGCTCCTCTCTCGAGGGTGGAGGCTGTTCACGCCTAGTTCGACCGGGCAAGTTTCGCCTCGGTCGGCCACGACCGCGCTGACATCGTGGTGGCATTGCGAAATCTAAAATAAGGAAGGGTCAATCTCAAGATAACTAATTCTACATAAAAATCTATATGAAATATGCATGTTCTAACACTTTGACCAAGTTTGACCGAGGTTGACCGGGTTTGACCAAGTTTGACTCGGGCCCACCGACACCAAAAATTTACCAAAAATCAAATTTAAACCTCAAGCTCTGATACCAATTGAATTGTCACGCTCCGACACCATGATCGAGCACGTAACAATCGCCGCAACTCTCGAAATGTAGTCTATTAAGTTAGAATACACCCCAAGGGTTGTAAGGCTAAAACGGTCATTTTTTCAATTGTTCTCTTATACAGTTTTTATCTAGTTCAATAGTTAAAACAATTAACAAACATGCAGGCAAATCAAAACAGATAAAATATCGAACTGTCGCGGCATAAAAATTCATGTAAACAGAAGACACCAAAACTTTAAGATATTTACGAAAATGCCATTAGATTTTCGACATATTTTTCCATGAATATTTAAACCAAGCTACGGAATTCAGAAAAATACGGTAACAATGTCAAAATATTTTAGACACACTAAAATGTTGAAATAGCTATTTAGACTGACATTTACTTACTCGGTGGGTCCTACACAAATTCTTGAAAATATTACAAAAGTTGACTCTTTACCCTCAGTCAAGCTCGAATCAAAAGCCTAATAGTTCTCCCACCACCGAGCGTACCTATTAGCATGGTAGATGTCTACAGCCTGAAAAAAATATTTTATTAAAACACGGGCGAGTAACAGAGTTACCCAGTGAGTGGATAAAATAATTATATAAACGACAATGTAAAAACCAGTATTCATTATAAGGCAATGAAAGTCAAACCATAAACATAATAAAACATAAATAAGGTAAGATTTCCATAAACTTTGGCCCATGTATCATCTATTTTATCCGTCAATTCCTCACTCGAGTTATCACCTTGGCCGAGGCTAACAACTGAGTAGTGAGTCCCATCTTGAACGCTGGATACCACAAGACGGACTCAAATTATCTTGCGGGTTTCCCTCCGCGCCTCTCGCCAAGGTACATACCACACTCACCACGCCTCTCAAAAGACGGTTCGTGGCTACTTAGCTACTGCAGTAACAAAATTCCTCCCTTGGAGGCCACCGTATAGTAACATCTCGGAATTGTGATGGCTTATAAACCCTTTGTTTTCATTTCTACAAATTGGCACATTTCAAAACCATATAAAACCTTTTTCCATTTATTTCAAAAACAAGAATAAGGATTTGTTTTAAAACTGTTCTTATAAAATATTTCCCAAAACCAGTTTCATGAATTAGCCATCACATTCCATGGGCCATATATTTCTCATTATCCCATCATTTAACACATGTAGAAAGCAAATAATTTCAGAAAAATAGTATTTAATAAAAATGCAATAAAATAGTAATTTAATTTAATTATCCACTCACTGTGCTCTCCAAGCTAGTCTTGACTTTCCTCGACTGGTTCCTTGTTCTTTGATTTATCTCGAACTCCTAATTTTCATAAATTCATTTAGTTTCTATAGCCATTGCTAAATTTGATTAAAATCTAATCTAAATGCAATGCCATGCATGCCATGCAATAAATTAGAATTCTAACTCCTAATTATACTTTTCACTAATATTCTTCTACCTAATTTTTCTTCAAAATTCACATTTATTCCATTATAGGTTGAAAATTTCTCATAGCTATGACACATTAAAAATTTTGGCCTTTGCTCTAATTTCACCCAGTTTCCAGATTTTTCTTTTCCAACATTTTTCTTTAATATTTTCGCATTAAAATTACTTTAAAACAACTACATTTTCATTTAAATTCCAAAATGACAAAAATACTATTTTCCTTGTAATTTTCGGCATAAATATTGAAAAATCAAAAATTTCCTTTTTAATGTAATTTGATGACATTTCCTAGTTTAATAAGCTTCCATGAACTTCATATTTTAATCCTAAGGTTCCATGAATTCAATTTGACCTAAAAATCTCAAATTCAAAAATTCTCCATAACTTTTCTAATTTTCTAGATTTATAAGTTTACAAGCAATTTTAAGCTAAACTAACTTGATATTCATGTTTAGCATGCCAAAAACTATAATCTAGGATCAAAATTAGGCATGCTTACCTTTGAATTGAAAATTTCCACCAAGAACCCTAATTCTTCAAATCCAAATTCCTTCCAACCAAGCTTGAATATCTTGAAATTGTTATGGGATTATTAGTGGGCTAATCAAGAGGTTTAATTTGATAGGTAATTTTAGTAGGCTTGTTTGGAGAAATTAGGACTTGTGTTTTATGGAGGAAGCTTGCAAGCTTTCATCAATGGAGCTTGTTCTTCCTTTTTTTCTCAAGGTTGAAGACAACAATGAAAATTGTTGAATTTTCTAGATTTTGCCTTATGCATGGCCGGATTTTACAAGGATGGAAGATGACAAAATTTGTTTTCATCTTAGCCATCCATTCCTATGCTTATGACACTTGTCACTAGATGGTTAAGTCTTTAAAAATAAAATCTCACTTCCAATCACCATTTTACCCTCCAACAATCACTAAAATTCCATTTATATCCTAAGTCAGTGTAATAAAATTTTCAGTATATATTTTTATTCTTTAGACTGTTTCCTTTTATTCCATTGGCAGCGAAATTTTAAAATTCTCTATCAATTTTTTGTAAATTCTGTCTAAACTTCTAATTTTACTACTAATTCTTCAATAATTTATTTAATTCCATTTATGTCCTATTCATAACTTAAGTAAAACTTAAACTATATTTTCAATCATTTCTTACTAAATGATGCATGCCGAACGGACTAAAAGAAATAGAAATTTAGAACGGGTATTACATATTCCTTTTAATTTGTTGAAGGGAATAATTTGACAAAAAATTAGTTTAGTAGGAAAACCTTAGTAGATTAATAAATTAAGACCTTTCAAAAAAACAAAACCCCTTTTTTTTTAAAAAAAATGAATGTCTTTTTTATCGAATAAAGCTAAATTTGAAAAAGAATTTTAAAGATTTAAAGAATAAACATTCTTTTTATTGAAGCTAAAAATACCTTTTAATAAAAATAAAGTTTACTTGAAAGGTCTTAATTAATTAAACATACTAAAATCCTCCCAAAAAGGTATTTTTGGAAAAACTAAAGAAAAGGACAAAAAAAATAAATAATCCCTTTCATTGAAAAAGAATAAATAAAAATGAGAAAAGAAATTTTGAAAGTGGTTTTTTTTTAACAAAATTTGGATTAATTTGAGAGACCCTAACTATAATTGGGTAATTAAGATCTCTCAAAAAGAATTCTAAAACATGTTTTGAAGTTAATGTCGGAATGAACATTCCTTTTGATTTAATTGGGCCTCTTAAACAAGAGATTTTCTTAAAATAAAATGAAAATAAAACATAGAAGTAAAATTGGATAAAAGGTTTTGAAATAAACATTCCTTTTGTAAAAGAAGGTAATAAAAAATTTTAGTTCACTTGCCAATTTTAAGAAATTAAGGAAATCATAAACATGATATATGCTTTTTGTGAAAATTAAATGAGAAAAATATATATTTTAATTTTGAAGGGATGAGAAATTTTCCCGGGCCTGATCGGACTCCCAATTAGACACCAAAAAAACTTCTCATCGGAGAAAACCTTCGGAAACCTCAGACTCCCGAGGCATCCTCCGGTCACCCCATGCATATGAATTTTTGAAAGTCAATGTTCTAAATTTAATTATGCATGAATGGGACAAAGAAACAAGGGTTAGTCCATATACACAATTAATTACATAACATATAAGCGTACTTAATTTAAATAAACACATATAAAGTCAAAGATACAATTTTATACAAAATTCAAATCATAATTTAACAAACATGTATGCAAGGGCAAAAGAGTAATTTTACATTCATGATTAAATTTTTATTAAGACAAATATGGATTTAAGGGCAAGAAAGTATTTTAATAAGATCAAAAATAAATATTAGACTAAACATGCATCTATTCAAACTTAAAAATACAATTTTTGTAGCCAAGATTAAAATTTTTTTTTTGAAAATAAATTCAAAGATTTGATTTTTTTTATTGGTCAAAATTCTATTTTTAATTAAGCAAGAATATTCACAAGCATAAAAATATAACCTTTTTAGTCTAGACTTAATTTTTAATTAAACAGTCAAGTTCACAAGTTCAAAGGTACAAACTTTATGGCCAATATTTGATTTTTATACTAAATAAACATATAAAATGCATTAATCAAGCTTAAAAACAACTAATATGGATATAAGACAAAGAAAGTTAACAAATTTTTCATATAATCAAGCAAATAATCAAAAAGTTAACAACTTTACTATATAAACAAACAAAAAATCAAAGTTAACCAAATAACAGAATGAACAAACTCAAAAAGGCATAACCTTTAATAGGTTTAAGCCATATTTTATACTAATCAAGTGGTTGAACATAGCTTTAGAGCTTTATGAATTACGAACATTAACATAAGCGTAAAAAAAAAAAGTTGACACTTTTAAAGCAAATAAACTATAAGCAGAAAATAAGGTTTAAACTTGTAGTTAGAAGAGAAACATGAAAGGTTACACAATAATAATTCCATGGAAAATTTAAACAAATTTTAATGAACTCAGATAAACAGACACAATTCATATACACATTAGTACGCAAGTCATGAAAGAAACAGACTTCTACCACTAAAAAAATGAAACTTTTAATAGAATACGATACACAGCAAACCAACAGGGGTAAAGCTTGATCCTTTAAGTGACAATCAATCAGAAACATAATAAACAAAGCCGTAAGATAATTGCTTTACCTTCAAAAGAAAGGTTTTTTCCTTAAAAATGAAAGCTTTATTTACAAAATATCCCAAAAACATTTTTTCTCTTCCTGTTCTTTCTCAAAAAACTGATTTTTTTAAAGAGGACTGCCTTTCTTCTTGGAGACAGGAGTGGATCAAGTTTGAGAATCAAACAACCTTTCTCCTTTGGTTCTCCGGGCAACTTTCTCGGAATGAAAAGAAAGAAGAAAAAGAAAAAAAAATGCTCTTCAAAACAAGGAAGAGGAGAGGAACCGAGAAGAGAAGCCTCAATGTTCTTTCAAAAACACCAAAAAGTCCCCTTTTTTGAACTCCAAAAACCCACTCTTCTGTTTTTTTTTAGAAACGAAAACCAGAGAGACTCTGAAAATGGCCAACCTCTTTTTTTTTTGTGTTTCATTCGCCGGCCCCCTTATTGTCCTCTGCAGGGGCATATTTAAAAGGAGTAGAGTACAGCTGTGGAAACACGTTGGCACATACTGCCAATTTCATAATTGCCTCTAGAAAGAAGAGACGCCCATGACCTTTGGAAAATCCCACCATTGCTTGGAAGAAATGAGGAAACCAGCTGTAGGTTGTTCAAAGTCATTGCCCTCGCCACACATACGGACCTCTCAAGCTTACTCTTCTTCTATTGGCTGCTGACTTGTTGATTTCATATTTGTGGTCCATGCAGGGGTATTAACTGGCACGTGAGAGTGCAGCTGGCATGTTGATATGTACCGGATTGTAAATATTGCAGCGGCAACTCCTGCATCCCAGTGCCATTTCGGACTGTATTCTTAATCGTCTCAACTTCTCCTCTGTTTCCAAGTTGAAGGCCAGTGCTACCTCAAGTCATTTATTCATGGTACTTGCACGGTCAAAGCTAAAGGCACCAACACGGCTTCCATTTTTCCCCTTGAAGCCGCTCAGCTTAACTCTAATCAACTGAGGCTTTTCATGAGTCTCATCATTCTCTTCAACTTAACCTCCTTATTAGCAGGGTCTTCAATTTATTGTGACTGTGCTTGAAAGGCATTGCCATTTACACGTGATTCCTGCACCACCCTAGGAGCGGCCTCCAACAATGGAGCAGTTCGCCTAAAGCCTGCAGGACGAGAAAGAGAGGCTGCTGAAGAGTTTGATGTTCTCTAGTTACTGTGAAGTTTTGCTTTTGCTTCGGTTTTGCAATAGTGGAGGCTTGTCGGCAGCTAGCTTCTTAGCTATGGTGGAGGCCGGAGGCTGGGTGGTTTGGGAGTGGAAAGGAAATGGGGTTCGAGAGGGTGGCTGACAGAGGCCATTTGGAGTTTAAAGGAAATGGTTTTGGGTTGGGAGATGAAGAAGGGATTTAGGAAAATAATAGAAATGGATGGTGGCGGTGGCGACGGGAGCGCTGCTGCGGTGGCTGTCCCCTCCACTGGTTCGGCATTCATGGCTGTGGTGGCTTGCATGGAAGGCCGAGTTAACTCGTGGCTTGCTTGTATGGCTTTCTCGTTTGCATGATGCCTGAGTTAACTCGGTTCCACATGGCTTGGTTTTCTCATTTTCATGATGACCGAGAGGGAGTAGAAGTTGATGGTGGGGAGGTTGCAAGGGTTGAGGAGGAGAGGCCCAGGGAGAATAGAAGTTGACGGTGGAGCAGCGGTTGGGGAAGTGGTGGAAGCCATGGTTGGAGCGGCCTTGAGTGCCGGAGTTGGAGAGGAAGAGGGCGGTGACTTGGTTGGGGTGGAGCTGGGACCTTGGCCGAGAGCACTGCTGGCTATGAGAGCCAAGAGAATGAAGCAAGCAAACGATTTGGCCATTGTTAATATAGAGTCGGGAAGAGATAAACGAAGGAGAGAAAAAATCAGAGAGCTTGAAAAGAGAAACGATAGTAGGGTAGCGGGGGAAGTTCTGGTAGAGGTGATAGTTTTGAGGAGGAGAAGAATGGTGAAGAGAGAACGGAAGTGATGGTTGTTGGAACTGCATGGAGGCGTGGATGTGCCATGACTGGTTGTTTGTTGCTGTAACCGTTGTTGGCCGCCGTGTTGTTGCTGTGGTTGTAGCTGGGTCGAGTTTGGAAAACCGAGAGGGTGTGGAAATGCATGGCAGTAGTTTGCATGGGGGATGGTCGTGTGGCTTGTATGGGAGCATGGCTGTTAGCTCTCTTGAGTGAGTTTGAAATAGACATCACGAAATGAGGAATGAAGCTTAGAGGGTCGTTGGGGAATGGAGGAAGGACAACGTGGATATGGTGAGGCAGAAAGAGTAGCAGCGCAGGAAGTGTGGGACCGAGTCGTGGCGGTATAGGCGGTGGTGGCTGTCGTGGCGAGCTGCCGCGACTGTGAATTACGAGCGAATGCCGCTGTAGTGGCTGCTGCCGTGAGCTGTCGCTGATGGTGAGTTGTTACCTTGCTGAGATGACAAACTAGATGCTTGGCCACCTTTGTTGCCAGTAACGGTGGAGAGTTGTCCTTGGGCCACCACCAGCACTCCTGGATATTGAATGTTGTTGGAGAGCTAACCATCATCGGAGGAAATGGGGACGGAGTGCTACTAGGAGGCTGTTGACCAGAATTCTTCCATTGAGGAGATTGTGTTGGACTACTGTAGCAGCCGTGGAACAATGGCGTGGCTTCTTTGCTGATGCTATAGCAGCTGTGGAGCGGTGAAGAGAGGACCGGATCATTTTGTCTTTTGCATGGTAGTGGGCCTTTGTTGATTTAGCTTTTGATATGTATTATATGTATATATATGTATATATATGCACATATGTATATGTATATAAATATAAATATAAATATATATATATAAACATATATATATAAATACTTATAGATATACATATACTTATAAATATACACATGTAAATATATATATTTTGCATCATAACCGAGTTGACTCGGTTAGCCCTTGACTCGATCTTAGCTCCTCGGTCTCGGTTCAAAATTTCCTACAAGATAATAAAAATGAGCTAAAGGAGACAGCAAATAAAAATTTATTGATGACCAATTAATTAATTAATGAATCAATCAATTAATTAACTAAGGTTAAAAATAAGTGTCTACAGTTGCCGCTCTTTGATTATTTCTTAATGATCTAGAAGTATAAGCTTCTAGATAATTAGGGAATAAGCAAAGATGTAGACATTCCTTACTCAAATATGCACTAAACAGTACTAATTTTTGAAAAAGATTACTCTTAACAGAAATGACTTCGAAATCAGAAAAATTATCAAAAACAGTTTTGAGAAAACAGACATGACTTTTAAATTTTGAAGAAATTGCCCTAAACAGGAACAATTTTAGAAAATCACCCTAAACAGTAATGATTTTTGAAGAAATTGTATTGATTTTGAGAAAACCATTCTAAACAGAAGTGATTTTAAATTTGGATAAATTGTGCCAATTTTGAGAAAACCATTCTAAACAGAAGTGATTTTAAATTTGGATAAATTGTGCCAATTTTGAGAAAACCATTCTAAACAGAAATGATTTTAAATTTGAAGAGATTGCATTAAAAAGAAACGCTTTTGAGAAAATCATCCTAAACAGGAATGATCTTAAACTTTGAAGAAATTGCTCTAAAAATTTTTTTTGAGAAAACCATCTTAAACAAAATGATCTTAAACTTTGAAGAAATTGCTCTAAACAGAAACAATTTTAGAAAACCATCTTAAACAAAATTATCTTAAACTTTGAAGAAATTGCTCTAAACAGAAACAATTTTGAGAAGACCATCTTAAACAAAATGATCTTAAACTTTGAAGAAATTGCTCTAAACAGAAACAATTTTGAGAAGACCATCTTAAACAAAATGATCTTAAACTTTGAAGAAATTGCTTTAAACAGAAACAATTTCGAGAAAACCATCTTAAACAAAATGATCTTAGACTTTGAAGAAATTGCTCTAAATAGAAACAATTTCGAGAAAACCATCTTAAACAAAATGATCTTAAACTTTGAAGAAATTGCTCTAAACAGAAACAATTTCGAGAAAACCATCGTAAACAAAATGATCTTAAACTTTGAAGAAATTGTAGAAATAATTTATGCTAGATTGAACTGAATCACAGATAATTACCTTAAGCATGGAAATACCTTAAAGGAGTTTTGGAGAATTACCTGAGGATCTTCTTGTACAAGACTAACCTCACAATCTTGAACTGAGTTTAACCTGTAATCTTTGAGCCATGATGCATAATGGATGTTCATGAAGAATGATGCTAGAATGATGCATTTTTGCATGCTCATGCTTAAATGGTAATGCTGTGTTACTTTGCCTCAAAGTTTTCAAGATAGCCTTCTGTTTTGGCCCAACTTATACTCTTTGAGCTCGAAATTGGAGAACATCCTTTCATCACACCTTTTCTGGCATCAACATGCCCCAGACCCTCTCTTCAATCACTGTTGCTTGAACATCCCAGTTCAAGATGATTTTTGTTCATGTGTCATCACATTTCTGGCATCAACCACAAGCTATTGAACTCATTTTAATCCTACATTTCTTTCCCTTTTTTTTGTGTTGAAAGTGACATCCAATGTCATGGCATTTACTTACCTGTTTGCTTATCCCTCCATGACAAAGAAAAATTATGCCATTTATATTTAAAGGAAACACATAGATCTTTTAAAGGAAAGTGTGCAAGACATATCTAGATATAACAGATAAACTTATAACAAGCTTATTACAAGTTTATAACAAAGAGTCTATAACAAATGAGTTTGTAGCAAAATGAAGAAGAAAGGCACATGATCTCAAAGCGATGAATGCATAAGTAACAAAAACTGGTCATTTCGCACCCCGCCTTTGATTGACTCATCATTGCTAGAGTGACGTTTGACAACGTCTGATGATTTTCTGATTACCCCAATCCCCATAATCAAACAAGATCTCTTGTACAAGTTAGGTGCCTTTTTTGTTGTGCTTTCTCAACCTTCCTAAACCGCCTTTTCAGGTTTTCAGCTTAGGAACCATCCTAATTGGATCCGAACTGCCCTTTTGGGTTTTCGCCTCAGATCCCTCCTTTTCTTCTCTTTTTCGGACTCAAGCCGCCTTTTCAGGTTTTCAACTTGAGACGCTCTTTTCATTTTTTCATTTTTTCATTTTTCATTTTTTTATTTTTTCATTTTTTTTTATTTTTTCATCATTCATTTTTTTGTCATTTTTTCATCATTTTTTTTAATTCTTCAGGTGTAGTACTTCTTCACAGCATCAGCATTGATTGGATGTGGCAATTCATCCCCATCCATTTCTTGCAAGATTAGGGCACCTCCCGAGAATGCTTTCTTCACCACATAAGGACCATCCCAATTTGGACTCCACTTTCCTCGGGGATCATGTTGAGTAGGTAGAATCTTTTTCAGCACCAATTCTCCTTCTGTAAACTCGCGCGGACGTACCTTCTTATCATATGCACGCATCATTCTCTTCTGATACAATTGACCATGGGAAAGTGCTTTGAGCTGCTTCTCTTCGATTAAGTTCAATTGGTCAAATCTCTCTTGCACCCAATCTGACTCTTCGAGTTTCAACTCTCTGTATATTCTCAAAGATGGGATTTCTACCTCAACTGGTACCACAGCTTCCATTCCATAGACCAGAGAATATGGAGTTGCCCCAGTTGACGTTCTTACAATAGTGCGATAAGCATGTAAAGCAAAAGAAAGCTTCTCATGCCAATCTTTGTAAGTCACTGTCATTTTTTGGACAATCTTCTTAATGTTTTTGTTTGCTGCTTCGACGGCTCCATTCATCTTTGGCCGGTAAGGAGTTGAATTGCTGTGTTTGATTTTGAATTGGGAGCACACTGCATCGATCATCTTGTTGTTCAAATTCTTAGCATTGTCAGTGATGATTCTTTCTGGTAGCCCGTACCGACAAACGATCTCTTTCTTCACGAACTTGGTGACCACTGACTGAGTTACATTGGCATATGAAGCAGCTTCAACCCATTTGGTGAAGTAATCAATGGCCACTAGGATGAACTGATGCCCATTAGAAGCCTTTGGTGAGATTGCCCCGATTACATCTATGCCCCACATTGAGAAAGGCCAAGGGGACGAGATGACATGCAATGGATTAGGAGGTACATGAATTTGATCAGCATAGATCTGACATTTCTGGCATTTCTGGCATGATTAATACAATCGGTCTCCATAGTCAACCAGTAATATCCCAACCTCATAATCTGTTTAGCCATTCTATGTCCACTGGAATGAGTTCCACAGATTCCGCCGTGAACTTCTTCTAGGATTTTCTTTGCTTCCTCTGACTCTACACATCTCATCATTACTTGATCCCTACTTCTCTTGTAAAGGACTTCACCATCTAAGAAGAAGTTTGTCGACATTTTTCGGATAACTTTCTTATCATTCTCAATAGCATGATCTGGATACTTTTGAAATTTGAGGTATTGGGCAATGTCATAGAACCAAGGTTTGCCATCATCCTCCTCCTTAACACTCATGCAATGTGCCGGATAAGTCTTCATGTCCAACTTGATTGCTTCGATTTCAGCTCCTTTATCGACTTTGAACATCGAGGCTAAAGTTGCCAATGCATCGGCCAACTAATTGTCTTCTCTAGGGAGATGATGAAAGCTGATTTCTTCAAATTGCTCAATCAACTCCATGATGTATTTATGATAACGGACCAACTTTGAGTCTCGTGTTTCCCATTCACCTCTCAGCTGATATATCACCAAAGCAGAATCGCCATACACTTCCAAAGCCTCGATCTTTCTCTCCATTGCCATCTGGATCCCCAGAATGCAAGCTTCATATTCTGCCATATTGTTTGTGCAGTCGAAGTCAAGTCTTGCTGTTGCCAGGTATTGATCACCGTTTGGGGATATTAGGACAGCTCCTACTCCATGCCCCAGTGCATTTGATGCCCCATCAAAATACATTCTCCATTTCCCTCATTGCTCAAGCTCAGTATTGAATATCGATATCAAATCCTCATCAGGAAAATCAAACTTCATGGGTTCATAGTCATCAACTGCTCTGTCAGCTAGAAATTCAGCAATGGCACTCCCTTTGATAGCTTTTTGGGAGACATAAACTATATCATATTCTGACAGTAGTATTTGCCATCGAGCCAATCGTCTTGACAATAAGGTTTCTCAAAGAGGAATATGATCGTATCTAGCCTTGCTATCAACCATGTGGTATTATACAGCATATACTGTTTTAATCTTTGAGCCGCCCATGCCAATGCACAACACATCTTTTCTATCTGAGAATACTTGGCCTCATACTCTGTGAACTTCTTGCTAACATAGTAGATTGCTTGTTCTTTCTTACCGGTTTCATCATGTTGCCCCAAAACACAGCCCATGGAGTGTTCCAACACTGTCAGATATAAGATTAAAGGTCAATTAGGCACAGGAGATACTAGCACTGGTGGGTTCGACAAATACTCCTTGACCTTATCAAAGGCTTTCTGACAATCTTGATTCCATTCTCCCGTATTGTTTTTCTTCAAAAGCTTGAAAATCGGGTCACATTTTGCAGTCAACTGGGAAATGAAGCGGGAGATATAGTTTAATCGCCCAAAGAAACCTCTTACTTCCTTTTGGGTTCTCGGAGGTGGCAAATCCTGAATGGCTTTGATTTTATCTGGGTCCACCTCGATGCCCATTTGACAAACAATAAAGCCCAATAGCTTCCCTGAAGTAATGCCGAAAGTACATTTGGCCGGATTCAACCTCAACCGATACTTGCGCAGCCTCTCAAACAACTTCTTCAGACTAGTCATATGCTCTTCTGGTTTCCTACCTTTGGCAATCATATCATCCACGTACACCTCGATCTCTTTATGCATCATATCATGAAAAAGGGTCACCATAGCTCTCTGGTAAGTTGCCCCAGCATTCTTGAGACCAAACGACATCACGTTGTATTGGAACGTGCCCCACATGGTGGTGAAAGCAGTCTTCTCCTTATCTTCTGAAGCCATTTTAATATAGTTGTACCCCGAAAACCCATCCATGAAAGAAAATGTTGCATGTTTAGCCGTGTTGTCGACTAAAGTGTCAATGTGGGGTAATGGGAAATTATCTTTCGGACTGGCTTTGTTGACATCTCGATAATCCACACACATTCGAACTTTGCCATCTTTCTTTGGGACTGGTACTACGTTTGCGACCCACTCAGGATAAGTAGCTACTTCCAAAAATCCTGCGTCCAGTTGCTTCTTCACTTCTTCTTTGATCTTTAGTAACATGGCAGGCCTCATTCTCCTCAATTTTTGCTGTACTGGCTTGAATCCGGGCTTGATTGGCATTCTATGCACTACAATCTCAGTATCCAGACCTGGCATATCCTGGTAGGACCAGGCAAAGACATCAGCATATTCCTTTAGTAATGACACTAGTTCCTCCTTCTGTTCAGGTGTTAGGGAAGTGCCAATTTTAACTTCTCTCTTTTCCTCATCATCACTCAAATTGATTAATTCGGTGGCCTATTTGTGGGGCAAGATCTGTTTGTCGTCCCTTTCAATCAGTCTCATAAGATCAGGGGGAAGAGAGTAATCATCATCATCATCGTTGTCGAGGTCATCCGCATTAACGAAACGATCAAAGTCGGGTTCAAAAAGACCATCTTTGTTGTCTTTACATTCATCGTTTGAAGTCTTGGGGTCAAAAGACAATAAAGGGGTATATATACATATATGCACTTGATCCATCAACAAGGATAAACATATAAAGGAAAACGCAATGGTATAATTATGATATGAAATATATACATGGTGCAGAGTCTAATAGTGTGAATATTAATATCATGAATGATGGAGCAAACATGAAAATAAAACCCATAACATATGAAAGTCAACCGTCCACACTCTCGGGTAGAAGTGTAGGATAAAATGAGTTCTCAAAGCTTAATTAATTACATGTTCAGATCTGATAAATTCACTGGCATCTCAAAAGACTCCCAATTATTCAAATCAATCCCCGGTGCCAATCGTTGAACCAATGCTCCACTGCTCAATTCCCCGTGCTCTAGCATGCTGATAGACAATCCCTTTAATGACTATTCGAGCTCAACAACTGATCCTTCTGGGTTCATCATTCCGGCAAAAACAAAATTATCCCTCAACGGTGGAATCTTCAGTTTCTTGGATTCAAGTTCCCCTCTTCTCAATGCAGCCATACGCTTGCACTTCTTCTCCTCCCTTGCTTCGGACTTTTCTCTCCAAGAAGGCTTATATCCAAGTCCAAAAGTAGGCTCCGTCTTTGGTAAAACAATAGGCTCACAGATTCCTTGGCCAAACTTTCCGAGTCCTTTTCCAGCCCGACAGCCTCTTCCGACAGTCATGTTGACTTGCATATTCAAGCAGCCAGAGAAATGTGGGCTAGGTACCTTGGAACCTTCTTTTACCCATGTTACTTCGACCACCTCAAATGACCTGAAAGAGCAATCCACTGCCTCTTCCGCAGCTTCAATGTAATTAGTATTTGGAGGTTGCATTACCATAATGTCCTCTTCTCCGAACACAGAAACTATCTTATTTTCTACTTGGAACTTGATTTTCTGATGAAGGTAAGAAGGAACAGCACCGGCCATATGGATCCAGGGGCGACCCAGGAGACAGCTATAAGTTGGCGAAATATCCATAATCTGGAAAAGGATCTCAAATTCAACCGGCCCCACAATTATCGGAACAGTCATCTCGCCAATAACTTCCCTCCGTGTGCCATCAAATGTCCTAACCACTAACTTACTGGCTTTCATTAAAGATTGGTCTATAGGCAATTTCATCAATGTGTGAAATGGCATCACATTCAAAGCAGATCCATTGTCAATCAATACTTTGGCGACCATATGATCCTTGCACCGAACAGTGATGTGCAATGCCTTGTAATTGCCTCTTCCTCCGGAAGGGATCTCTTCATCAGTGAAATAGATGTAATCAGTCACTGTGATACCTCCGGCAATATGTTCCAAATTGGCCATGGTGATGTTTTTGGACACATAAGATTGGTTCAGGATTCGGAGGAGAGCATTATGATGTGCCTCGGAGTTCAAAAGCAGAGCTAACAGAGAGATCTTGGCTGGCAAGCGATTTAGTTGTTCTATGATGCTATACTCACTTTGTTTGATGAATTTCAAGAATTCACGAGCATCTTTTTCATTCACCGTCTTGGTTACTTCTTTTTCAATTTCTTTCTCCGGCTCTCCAACAGATGGTGTAACAACTTCATCATTTTTCTCCATGCCCTTCTCTTTTTGTAGAGTGGCAGTTGGATTTGGGGCATAGCATCTCTCACTCCTAGTCGTGCCTCATACTCCAGAAATATTCACTGATTTAGATTCCTGGACATTGGCATTCATCTGTTGCACTGAACTCTCATACCTCCAAGGTACCTCCCTATCACTCCGATAGGGGAACGGTATTGGCACATTCAAATTCAAGCTTGGTTTCAATACGGGGATATTTAATGTCGGCCTAGGGGTCATCGAAATTGATAGGCTTGGTATTGGTGAGGCTATGGGAATGGCGAGGCTAGGCTTTTGAATCACAGATAGTTTCAAACTTGGTTTATAATGGGAAGAATCTTCATTTCCATTATTCACCATACAGATGTCGGTACTTTTGTTTCTCTCCACATAAAATTCAATTAGACCGGCATCCATCATAGCTTGCAACTTTCCTCGGAATTCAGTGCAACACTGGATCTCATGACCTTCACACTTCAAAGGAGTAATCATTTGGGCCTTTATCAAAGCCTGATATACGACCTTTATTGGTGTGACAATCTCTTCAACCTTTCTCTTGACATGAACTGCCCTATCATCAATCATATTCACAGTGTTTCCACCATGATTTGGGAGAGGATTTGTGCCCATACTTGGCGGTGTATCGAAAGTCAAACGACCTTCATTGATTATACTTTGTACCACTTCCTTCAACCGAATACAATTCTCAATACTATGCCCCTTAGCCCCCGAGTGATAGGCACATGTGGCATTTTCATCAAACCACCTCGGATATGGAGGCTACAAAGTGGTTGAGTATTGGACTGGTTCAATCATTTTGTTGCTCAAGAGTTTGGCATAAAGTTCGGTGTAGGTCATGGGAATAGGGGTGAATTGTTTCCTTTCTCTTGGTGGTCTTGGGTTCCAATTTTGAGTGTTTGGTCTGAGGGCAGTATAACCGGTATTGGATATCGGATATTGATAAGTGTTTTAAGGTTGAACATAGTTGGGAGGAGGATGTTGGTAGGTGTTTTGAGGTGGTGTGTAGTTGGTGGGACGATATTGGGGTTGGTATTGGAATTGGTATGGTCGGTATTGTGGTTGATATGGTCGATATTGGGATTGGTTTGGTCGATATTGCTGTTGAGGGTATTGTTGATATCCTCCATATCCGGTGGTATTTACATCGTCTTCTTTTTTCTTGGCATTCTTCTTAACTGTACTAGATTCCCCACCTTCTAATTTGCTAGTTTTGAGTGCATTCTCCACCATCTCTCCAACCAGAACCATATCGGTAAAGCTTTTAGTAGCACCAGCAAGCATGTGGCTGTAGTATGGAGCTTTCAAGGTATTAACAAATAACCTTGTGGTCTCTTTCTCGGTCAAAGGAGGCTGAATCTGAGCTGCTATATCCATCCATCTTTGAGCATATTCGGTGAAAGATTCAGAAGACTTCTTCTCCATATTCTACAAAGTCAGTCTATCAGGCACCAAATCAGTCATGTGCTTATACTGATCAATGAAAGCTCGGGCTAGGTCATTCCAAGAGTGAATGCCCAGCCTATCTAAATTGTTGTACAACCGCGTTGCAGACCCGGTAAGGCTATCTTGGAAATAGTGAATTAGCAACTTATCATCTCTAGAGTATGTGGCCATCTTCCGGCAATACATAGTAATGTGGTCTTTAAGGCATGTGGTCCCTTTGTACTTCTCGAATTCAGGCACTTTGAATTTTGGTGGGATCACCAACCCATCCACCAAGCTCAATTCATAGGCATCAGTAATGCCATAAGCATGAGTGCCCTTCATGGCCTTGAGCCGCTCCTCTATCTGGCTCAATACCCTTTGGCTTTCGGCTCCGCGGATCTCTCTCTCAAATTGTTCATCAGGCACAAACAAGGGATTGTTTGGGGCGTGTCCTGGGGTAGGAGGTGGCATAGTGTAGGTGGGAGGGGGAATTGGTTAAGTTGTTGGGATTTCTCCACTTGTGGTAAACATTGAGGGTGTAAAAGGGTACATACCGGTGGAGGTGGTGGGAAGGTGAATGTGTTTGTGGTTTGTTGAGGAATTTGTGTTTGATTTTCTTGCAAAGGTATATTGAGTGCGGGAGGTGGGAGAAAGGCATTCGTGGGCTGAGCTGTGGGGAGTCCGTGTGGGAGTGTATTCTGAGAAGATTGCCCATTGGAATTGTTGCCTGAATTTGCCATGTTTTGCTGTCTCATACTAGCCACCATTTCTGCCATCTGATCCAATTGTTTCTGTAGATCCTCGTTTGTCTTCCTTAGCTGCTCAATCTCGGCAGCTTACTCTTCCATGACGATTCTAGATTGTAATCTAGTGTTAAATCTGTGCGTTGGAGGTGCTATCTTGAAACCTTTATCTAACCATAAGGACGAATCAGATTCCCTTACTATGAATATGAATGAAATATGTGTATGAATATGCTTGAATGATTATGTAATGTGAAAACCCATCCATAACAAGATTACTATAAAGATAATTAGCATTACGAAAATAGGAAAGTGAGTTTAACAACCCATAATAGAGTACCATTCGAATCAAAACATAAGATGATAATATTTTAGGAACAAATCTATCACTATGCTTGTCTTCTGAACTGCTCCAATTGTGCCCTCATCTCAGCATTTTGGTTTTCAGAAATAGTCAATCTGTTGGCAGCATCGCAAACTTGTTGCTCTAACTCATTGTTTCTCCGGACTAACCACCCTACTATGCGTTTCTGCTCCGCCAATTCTCTTTTCAGTTCAATCTTTGCTTTTTCTACTTCGCTCTTCTCCTTTTGAACTCGAAAGCATTGTTTTTGGGCAATTCTCCAGCATTGGGCATTTTTTTTGATTGAAGATTTCGGTCCTTGCTGCCAACCGACTCATCTCCGTGGCCTCTTCTCTCCATTCTTTCACCTCCCCTTTCAGCTTGACATTGTTGGCACTCTCTCTTACCCAGTCTTGAACCCATCATTGCATCTTTATCTGGCTATTTCCAAGCTGGTCTAGTAGTTGCCGATTCTATAGCTCCAACTGCTGACATTTTTGGGTCAATTTTACTAACTGAGCCCCTTTTCTGAATCTTTGATTCTCAATTTCTAGCCTTTCTAACTTGTCCTCCGGTGCCTCAACCAAAGGGTAATTAGGATCCTGGACTGGCGGAGCTGAAATCTGTTTCGCCCGTCTACTATGCCACACAACGTATTCAGGAATTGCATCGTCAGTATGATTGCCACGATCCATCTTCTGTGCTTCTTTGTACAAGTTTGCCCAAAATTTGGTCTCATCAAATCCCTTTTCGGTGTCATGCTGGAAGTCTAACAAGTTGAGCCCAAAAGTGAGAGGGATAGACTGTTCTGACCCATATTGCCGTCTTACTAGTAATGGGGAGTAACTGATGGTTCCCTAAATGCCTACAAGAGGGATCCACGGTATACTTGCATCCAAATAAGGAGTATCTTTTGTCGTTGTCCACATTGCTCTCCATGTGATGTCTTGGTTCTTCAAATTCGTGAACCACTCGACCCATTCTACCACTGTTCTTGGTTGGGATGGCCAAGGGTGTACATTATAAATGGCTATCGTCTCTTCACCTTTGTTATTGAACAACATTCCTACAAACTTTTTGTATCCGAAATGGCTTCTAAACCACATTCTCAATAATCATCCACAAGCCTCAAATTTACCACCGGATTTTCTACATGCATTGAGAGATCGAATGGTTTTCGTCAAAATTGTCAAAGCCGGATCAGACTGATGCTTGATCTCCATAAAAAGAGTTGTTACTGACATATGCACATATCCCTCCTTTCTAGAAAATAGTACTAGGCCATAAATCAAAAGGGCTAGAACATCAATCCCTTTTCTAGAGGTGGTATTCTTTTCCACAATATCCATCATGAAACTGGTTGAAAGGAATTCGCCATCCATGTAGCTCCTTATCTCTTCGGTCTTCATCCCCAACAACTTCACTAGCTTCCTAGGATGATTCTCGGTTGGCCAAAATACTTTATCCGGCTTGCTCCCTACCATCAACAGATCTTGATACTCCTCCATTGTCGGCACCATATCATACTCTCCCATAGAAGATTCATCATGTTTACCGAAAGTAAAGCACCGGTATGAGGGATCCCAAAAGTACAAAGTCGCTTTTAGAAGTTCCTCCTCCACTTCCACATCTAACAGCAATACTATATCTCCATACAACTGTTTGAATCGACCCTTATCACTGATGCCTTCCCATAACTATTTCAGTCTTGTCAGATCATTTCGGACGAAACTATAGCTGAGTCTTGCAGGTAACTGGGGTGGAGGACCCTTTACTGATGCCACCCTAGCTTTCTGCCTTAGCCAGTACAGAGCTTGTTTCAAAGTCGGACTGGCGGAATCAAAATTTTCAGACTCTCCCATCGAATCTCTCTCCATGGGTACTTCCTCACTTTCTTTCGCCAAAAATAATTTTCTCTATAGTAAACCTATTATAGATGGGGATGGAATGCGAGAATGGGATGCAGAGATAAAGAAGAAAAAGAAATGGCAAAAACGTAAAAGGAAATGTATCAGAATAAAATAATAATGTTAAGATGAATGATGCAAAGATGTTTGGCTCGCAACAATTTAACCATAAAAGATAATTAGTCATTTCATCCAAACAAGGCCGGGGGCCCAAATATCCGGTAACCTACAAATTGACCTTGTTTGTCAGCCATGACTAATTTCCCTTTATGGTTCCTTTGTTGCGAATGAAATGCATGGTATGTGATGATGGCAATAAAACGCAATGATCATGGATATTTAAAGGAAACAATGAGATTATAAGACAAAGTATAAATATGTACTGATAAAGTGAGGAAGAAAACAGACATACGACATATCATTGTGAAAGAAAACAGACAACATGTATGCAGACAAAGTGAGGAAGAGAACAAACAGCATGCCAATATGGAATAAACATATATATACAAATAAAATGAAAGAAAACAAACAGATTCTGAAATGAATACATACAAATAAAGTGGGAAAGAAAACAAACAACATATCATCATGAAATAAGTATTTGCACAAAAAGGTGAAAGAAAACAGACAGTTTATAGAAACAACGTGCTATCATGAAATAAGCATATGTACAGAAAAATAGACAGTTTATACAAACAGCATGTCATCATGAAATAATCAGAAAACAGACAAATAGCATGCTATCATGAAATAAGCAGATAAAACGAAAGGGATTGATAAAGGTAATAAGCCGTCCCCCCTTTGTGTCCTAAGAAACCGAGTTTTCTCCAACGAGTTTAGCTCTATCTAGGTTAGATTTTGGGTTCTTCTACATGCTGGGTTTAAAGCTCTAGACAAGGGTACCCATCGGACAAGATGGGGTGGAGGCAACCCCGTCGCCCTCTCCTAAATAAAGGTGAAGTTCGGACTCCCGAACTTTTATGTTATGAATTTGTGTCGTGTGTGAGGGAGGGACTTGTACCTTTACCAATTGCCTTTCGGTGAGGTAGCGAACATTCGGAGAAGCAGAAGCAGGAAGCAGAAAAAATTTCACTATCACATGTCAACACACAATCAGTCCAATTCAAAATATAGGATAAATAATTAATATGATGAGATAAGCACACATGGTAAACAAGATGGGCATACATGGCATACACAAGGAATTAAAACATGAAAAATACATACAAGTGACTAAAAGGGCAAAATAGTAAATACAAAAAGCATACTAGCAAATCAAAACATACAAAGGAAATTGGAACATGCAAAATATATACAAGTGATTAAGACATAGGGCATGCTAGAGGATCAAGGCATAGGCTAAGAATTAAAACATGCAAAATATATACGAGTAATTAAACACACAAAGCGTACTAGAAAATCAAAACATAAAAACATACATATAAATTAAATGTGATATAAATACAAGATGCAATTTTAATAAACTTAATTTTGAAAAATCTTCCTTTTTTTCTCTCTTTTTTTTTGGAAAAATTTTGAAACAATTATTGGAAGAAAAAAAAAATTTAATGCAAATGAATGATGCAATGCATGAAATGAAACTTAAAACATTTTATTATTAAACCCAAGTAAAATAAGACTTAAAAAGTGGCTTGACTCTCTTTAAAAAATGTTCCCCAGTGGAGTCGCCAAGCTGTCGAGACGTTTTACCACTTCGACGATAAATAATATGACGTAAAAAATGTTTGAGGTTAAATAGTCGAAATACAAATGGAGTCGCCACTAACCTTTTATTTTTAATAGGTGTGGTTAGTCACCTACTCGTTTAATCTAACGTAAATCTAGAAAGATTACGTCAAGTTAAGGAAAGAAACTGGTCTACGAAAAAGATTTTAGGTTCGGGAGTCGGTTATGCTCGGGGAAGGATTAGCACCCCCGAGACGCCCGGAAATTGGTACCACAAAAGTCTTAAAATATTTTACTTGGAAAATGATAATAAAATGTTTTAAAATCATTTTAAGAAAAATATAATTTTAAATGTCGGAATAAATATTCTTTTTAATGCAGGTTAAGCATCCCATTATAAAAGCTAAATTCGAAATTTAAAGACTTAATGTCGGAATGAACATTCCTTTCGATGTGAAAATCCATAGCCCAATTTTGAATTTGAAGAAATTTCCTACTTAGAATGGAGATTCAACTTCTAAATAAGAATAAATATTCTCCAAAAATAAAAGTCAAATTTAAAAATGAGGATAAATATCCTTTTGAAAAACAAGGATTTAATTTTAATTCTAGAATGTCTCAATTATGAGAATATTAATTGAAACATTCTAGAAAACATTTTACAAAGAGGTTGGGATAAACATCCTCAAATTCATGTTTTGAAAATCACGTTAAGAGACTTTAATTATGATTTCTTAAATTAAAATCTCTCAGAAAGATTTAATTTTAAAACAATGTCGAAATAAATATTCCTTTTAATTTGTTGAAGGGAATAATTTGACAAAAATTTAGTTTAGTAGGAAAACCTTAGTAGATTAATAAATTAAGACCTTTCAAAAAAACAAAACCCCTTTTTTTTTAAAACAAAATGAATGTCTTTTTTATCGAATAAAGCTAAATTTGAAAAAGAATTTTAAAGATTTAAAGAATAAACATTCTTTTTATTGAAGCTAAAAATACCTTTTAATAAAAATGAAGTTTACTTGAAAAGTCTTAATTAATTAAACATACTAAAATCCTCCCAAAAAGGTATTTTTGGAAAAACTAAAGAAAAGGAGAAAGAAAATAAATAATCCCTTCCATTGAAAAAGAATAAATAAAAATGAGAAAAGAAATTTTGAAAGTGGTTTTTTTTTTAACAAAATTTGGATTAATTTGAGAGACCCTAACTATAATTGGGTAATTAAGATCTCTCAAAAAGACTTCTAAAACATGTTTTGAAGTTAATGTCGGAATGAACATTCCTTTTGATTTAATTGGGCCTCTTAAACAAGAGATTTTCTTAAAATAAAATGAAAATAAAACATAGAAGTAAAAATGGATAAAAGGTTTTGGAATAAACATTCCCTTTGTAAAAGAAGGTAATAAAAAATTTTAGTTCACTTACCAATTTTAAGAAATTAAGGAAATCATAAACATGATGTATGTTTTTTGTGAAAATTAAATGAGAAAAATATATATTTTAATTTTGAAGGGATGAGAAATTTTCCCAGGCCTGATCGGACTCCCGATTAGACACCGAAAAAACTTCTCATCGGAGAAAACCTTCAGAAACCTCAGACTCCCGAGGCATCCTCCGGTCACCCCATGCATATGAATTTTTGAAAGTCAATGTTCTAAATTTAATTATGCATGAATGGGACAAAGAAACAAGGGTTAGTCCATATACACAATTAATTACATAACATATAAGCATACTTAATTTAAATAAACACATATAAAGTCAAAGATACAATTTTATACAAAATTCAAATCATAATTTAACAAACATGTATGCAAGGGCAAAAGAGTAATTTTACATTCATGATTAAATTTTTATTAAGACAAATATGGATTTAAGGGCAAGAAAGTATTTTAATAAGATCAAAAATAAATATTAGACTAAACATGCATCTATTCAAACTTAAAAATACAATTTTTGTAGCCAAGATTAAAATTTTTTTTTTGAAAATAAATTCAAAGATTTGATTTTTTTTATTGGTCAAAATTCTATTTTTAATTAAGCAAGAATATTCACAAGCATAAAAATATAACCTTTTTAGTCTAGACTTAATTTTTAATTAAACAGTCAAGTTCACAAGTTCAAAGGTACAAACTTTATGGCCAATATTTGATTTTTATACTAAATAAACATATAAAATGCATTAATCAAGCTTAAAAACAACTAATATGGATATAAGACAAAGAAAGTTAACAAATTTTTCATATAATCAAGCAAATAATCAAAAAGTTAACAACTTTACTATATAAACAAACAAAAAATCAAAGTTAACCAAATAACAGCATGAACAAACTCAAAAAGGCATAACCTTTAATAGGTTTAAGCCATATTTTATACTAATCAAGTGGTTGAACATAGCTTTAGAGCTTTATGAATTACGAACATTAACATAAGAGTAAAAAAAAAAAGGTTGACACTTTTAAAGCAAATAAACTATAAACAAATAAACTATAAGCAGAAAATAAGGTTTAAACTTGTAGTTAGAAGAGAAACATGAAAGGTTACACAATAATAATTCCATGGCAAATTTAAACAAATTTTAATGAACTCAGATAAACAGACACAATTCATATACACATTAGTACGCAAGTCATGAAAGAAACAGACTTCTACCACTAAAAAAATGAAACTTTTAACAGAATACGATACACAGCAAACCAACAGGGGTAAAGCTTGATCCTTTAAGTGACAATCAGTCAGAAACATAATAAACAAAGCCGTAAGATAATTGCTTTACCTTCAAAAGAAAGTTTTTTTCCTTAAAAATGAAAGCTTTGTTTACAAAATATCCCAAAAACGTTTTTTTCTCTTCCTGTTCTTTCTAAAAAAAACTGATTTTTTTAAAGAGGACTGCCTTTCTTCTTGGAGACAGGAGTGGATCAAGTTTGAGAATCAAACAACCTTTCTCCTTTGGTTCTCCGGGCAACTTTCTGGGAATGAAAAGAAAGAAGAAAAAGAAAAAAAAATGCTCTTCAAAACAGGGAAGAGGAGAGGAACCGAGAAGAGAAGCCTCAATGTTCTTTCAAAAACACCAAAAAGTCCCCTTTTTTGAACTCCAAAAACCCACTCTTCTGTTTTTTTTTAGAAACGAAAACCAGAGGGAGTAGAAGTTGATGGTGGTGAGGTTGCAAGGGTTGAGGAGGAGAGGCCCAAGGAGAATAGAAGTTGACGGTGGAGCAGCGGTTGGGGAAGTGGTGGAAGCCATGGTTGGAGTGGCCTTGAGTGCCGGAGTTAGAGAGGAAGAGGGCGGTGACTTGGTTGGGGCGGAGCTGGGACCTTGGCCGAGAGCACTGCTGGCTATGAGAGCCAAGAGAATGAAGCAAGCAAACGATTTGGCCATTGTTAATATAGAGTCGGGAAGAGATAAACGAAGGAGAGAAAAAACCAGAGAGCTTGAAAAGAGAAACGACAGTAGGGTAGCGGGGGAAGTGTTGGTAGAGGTGATAGTTTTGAGGAGGAGAAGAATGGTGAAAAGAGAATGGAAGTGATGGTTGTTGGAACTGCATGGAGGCGTGGATGCGCTGTGACTGGTTGTTTGTTGCTGCAACCGTTGTTGGCTGCCGTGTTGTTGCTGTGGTTGTAGCTGGGTCGAGTTTGGAAAACCGAGAGGGTGTGGAAATGCATGGCAGTGGTTTGCATGGGGGATGGTCGTGTGGCTTGTATGGGAGCATGGCTGTTAGCTCTCTTGAGGGAGTTTGAAATAGACATCACGAAATGAGGAATGAAGCTCAGAGGATCATTGGGGAATGGAGGAAGGACAACGTGGATATGGTGAGGCAGAAAGAGCAGCAGCGCAGGAAGTGTGGGACCGAGTTGTGGCGGTATAGGCTGTGGTGGCTGTCGTGGCGAGCTGTCGCGGCTGTGAATACGAGCGACTGCCGCTGTAGTGGCTGCTGCCGTGAGCTGCCGCTGATGGTGAGTTCTTACCTTGCTGAGATGACAAACTAGATGCTTGGCCACCTTTGTTGCCAGTAGCGGTGGAGAGTTGTCCTTGGGCTACCACCAGCACTCCTGGATATTGAATGTTGTTGGAGAGCTAACCATCATCGGAGGAATTGGGGATGGAGTGCTACTAGGAGGCTGTTGACCAGAATTCTTCCATTGAGGAGATTGCGTTGGACTACTGTAGCGGCTGTGGAACAATGGCGTGGCCGCTTTGCTGATGCTATAGCAGCTGTGGAGCGGTGAAGAGAGGACCGGATCATTTTCTCTTTTGCATGGTAGTGGGCCTTTGTTGATTTAGCTTTTGATATGTATTATATGTATATATATGTATATATATGCACATATCTATATGTATATAAATATAAATATATATAAACATATATATATATAAATACTTATAGATATACATATACTTATAAATATACACATGTAAATATATATATATTTTGCATCATAACCGAGTTGACTCGGTTAGCCCTTGACTCGATCTTAGCTCCTCGGTCTCGGTTCAAAATTTCCTACAAGATAATAAAAATGAGCTAAAGGAGACAGCAAATAAAAATTTATTGATGACCAATTAATTAATTAATGAATCAATCAATTAATTAACTAAGGTTAAAAATAAGTGTCTACACATAACATGGATGAAAAGATGAAAAAGGAGTAAAACGAGGTTGTAATGAGGTCTTGGTTAAGCAGGCTACAAAAGAAAGGGTAAAAGAGTTCAATTGAAAGTCTTTTCAAAATTAGTGAAACACCAAAAAATCAAAACAACAGGGATGCTTCACTCTCAAATACCTAATTCTTTTGATCACCTTACTTCACCCCTTTCTTTTCATTTTTCTTTCTAATTGAACCAAAGAAATGTCAATTTCTTTTATTGTGCCTTTCCTATAGGTTTTGATTCTTGTAGGCACATTCTGTTTCTATTACTAGCTTGGACATCTCACTCATACAACTTTTCTCTCAAATGACCAAACCAAAGGGAAAAGATTCCTCCACACTTAGACTTGTTGTCACTTTTTTACCAAGAACATAAATGTAGTACAAGTAAAAATTTCACTAAGTCGAAGAGACAAGGTGAGAGAACTTTTTTTTTCTTTTAAGTCTTAATGTTCTTTTAGGGAAATGAGGTTTAACAATAAAGAAGATGGCAAAAATCATGTTAAGCTCAAGAGGTTATCTACATTGGTTTTGTAAGGGTTGGTCAATTTGGCTCTAACCTAGCCCTAAACCTCAATCATCTTCCACACGTCTGCAATACATGTAATCTTGACAAGGTATAAAGTAAGTTCTAGAAGCATATAATCATAAAAAACACAATTTCACTCAAGAATGAAAAGAGATTGTAATGCAATCTATAAGACTCAAATCTCCCACAAGGTTGTTGAATCCTTACTTTATTCAAACATACATGGTTTAAGGAAATTAACTAACAAGTTGCTTAGAAATCAAGAAGCAAGGAATCCTATTCCTTTTATTAACATGCATCCTTTCAACTTGAACTATGCTCATACTCACTTCATGAAGAATTTTTCCATTTGATTTGATATTTAACTATTAAAAAGCTACTAATAACTCCTATTTATCAGGAATTGCAATTGCTAAATCCACCTCCCCTACACTCAGAGCAAACATTGTCCACAATGTGAGAATATAGACCTTAAATCAAGTAAATGAACAAAAGAATGGTGAAGAGAGAATTACCTTGATAATGTCAAAGATAGGCAATGAAGCAAATAATTGCAAACATAAAGAATTAGGGAGAGTTAAGCAAAAACCATAAATATAACCATAAATTCGAAATAGGAGTTAATAAGGAGACTAAACAACAAAAATCCAGAGAGTTAGAAACTGAAAAGATAAAAACTATAAGCTAAAGTCTTGCAAACGAAAAAGAAAGAACAAAAATCTAAAGCAATGCATGCAAATGTTAGAACAATGTGCTAAATTTCATTGAGGCAGTGGTGGCAGGTGAGCATGGAAAGCAAGAATCTGATCGAGCTTGATGTGCAAGGAGTGAACTTCATCAGTCAACCTAGTCACTTGCCCTTGCAAAGTATTGAAGTTATGGCCCATGTTTTGGCACCAACCAAGCATATGAGACTGGAATTGGTGCTGAGGTAGTGGCCTATTGCTAACCAGTAGGTGGAATAGAGGAGGAGCTAGTCAATCTTGCGCTTGTGCTTGGCCGTCATCACCTTCTTGTCCTTCTTCACCCTGTGCTGGAAGTTCCTAAAGATTTGGTGGCTTGGTCCAAAGACCCCTCACAAGTTGATAGCCACATTAGTCATTTTGGTGGAGTTGACTATATCCTTCTTGGTAGTGAAAAACCTCCCCTCATTAGTGAAAGAGACACCACAAACCTTAAGGATCTTGGTGATAAGAATTGAAAAGGGAATGCAGCAGTACTGAGCGGTGGGAGAGACAACATTGCACATAGCAGAGATAATTGTTGATGCCAAGGGAAGTCTAAGAGTTTCCTGGAGTTCGTGGATGATTTTGTTCATCACATACAAGTCCTTATGCGAGACGATATGAGTGTCACTGATCTTGGGATCCACATTGTGTTGGATAAAGTAATCAACCAACCTACTTTGAATATCAAAGTCTCAGTAGAAGAGAGCATCTTTTTTGCTCGAAACTGGTTATAGTCGCACATCGAACCGGTTAAAGGTAGCATTTCTTGACCACGGCTCGTTATCGTCGTCATCCTCCTTCTCACTATCCTCAAACAGAGATTCTTCATTCGAAATGTGGAAATGTTCCCATAGAAAGTTTGCATCGACTATGATTTGGAATTTGTTGACCATGGTTTGGATCTTGGGCAAGTTAGCCCCCTTGTTTTTAATGTTGGCATAGAAGAGAACGACTAAGTCGGGGTAGTACTCGCCCTTCAAGTTAAGCATAACATCCCAGTTTGCATCATGGAAGAAAGAGACTAAACCAAACTGATCAGAGATAATGGGATCCACGGATTTCTCCACAAATTTTGAGTGAAAAGATGATTGTTGAAGCAATCTTCATATTTGGTGGGATAGATGTCATTGACCACAGTTGGGGCGGAAGCAGAAGCCAGAGCCTTGCCCTTGGCTGCCTTGGATGCTTTTGGAGCTTTAGAGAAACTGGAAACACCCTTGGACTTGGGGGGTGGAGTGGGCTCAGTGGTGGCATTTGGCTTGGATTGGCGAGTTCTTTTGGACATTCTGTCGAACATTGAGGATGCAAAGCAAACTCAAGAAATTTCCACACTGAACACCTTTATGTTGAATAATACATGAGAGAGCACTTATTGGCAGATAATTAGCACAAGAATGGTAGCAGAGAATCCCAATATCTTAAATAGAATATCCAACTTTGGAGTTCATAGAAAAGCATAGGCAAACATATCCATAATGCAAGAACAAAAGTATGTACACCTAGAAATATCTTCCAAAATTGATGCAAAATCAACCAAGAGAAGTAGAATAGAGAAAACCAACCAACTGGAGTGCTAAAATCAAACCAATTTGCTCCAAATGCCCCAATTCGAAAATTACCCAATTTTGGCTCCAAGAACTCCAGTCTTGGAATTTGATGAACGGTTGGAGAGAAAGTGATGAGGAGTGAATTCGAAGGTTGTTTGTGGTGGAAAGGGAATAGTTTTGATGTTACTTTATGGAAAATTGGGTTAAGAATGTAAGGTTTGGAGGTTGGGTGTTATTGGTGGGAGGGGAGTTGGTTTGAAAGGGGAATAGTATTTGGCAAGTAAATAGGTTGATAAAGGCTTTAAATTGACAAAACCCGAGTGATCCATCAACGTCTAAGTGTTTAACCATCGACGGATGAGACTTCCTAGGAGTCCATGTTTCGAACAGGACATTGTCCTCACCGAACCGGAGACTAGATTTCTATTAACAAGAAATTGCTTTTGCGTGTTTCTCTTTTTTTTTTAAAAAAAAAGGCTAAACTAAAAGTTTTTTTTTTTTAGAACAATTCTAACAGGCTATCATTAAGACTAAAGCATCAAAAATATTCTTTTTTTTCAAACAGCAGTCCTATTTTTTTCAACCCTAGGTACTCCTTATATACTACTCCAAGGATTAGGGTTTCAATAGCTTTTCTTGCATACTAAGTATTAGGTTAAATCCTTCATGATTTCTTTTCCTTTTTTTTTTACCAAGATTTCCTCATTGATTTTTATTCACAATTTGTAAGCCCACTCATAAAGACCCAAAGCCCAAATATTTTCATTTTAAAATTAAAGCCCAAATTTAATTTTAATTTCAAATTAAAGTCTAGCCCACAATGAATCTTAATTAGTCAAATTAGAAATTTATCTAATTAAAATTAGACTAGATTTAAAATTGAAAATAATACTAAAATTAAAACTTTAACTTTGAATGAAGAAAGGCTATTTTCCAGACAAAATGTGGTGTCTACAAGTGATGCCATGAGCTTGCTATAGAAGTGGACGCCCTTATTACTGATGAGAACTCGGGGTACTCCAAAGCGTGAAAAGATGTTAGACCTGAGAAACTTGCAAACCACTTTAGAATCATCAGTCTGGGTGGCTTTAGCTTCCACCCAACAAGATACATAATCACAGGCTAACAAGATATACACAAAGCCTTTAGACTTGGGGAAAGGTCCCATGAAATCAATCGCCCACACATCGAAAATTTCGTAGGTAATAATAGAATGTAAGGGCATTTGGTATTTAGGAGTGATTTTCCATACCCTTTAACAATTATCACATGACTTACAAAAAGAGTGAGCATCTTTAAACAATGAAGGCTAATAGAAGCCATATTCAAGCACCTTCCTAGTAGTACTTTGGGGACCAAAATGGCCTCCACATGCATAAAAATGACAAAAAGATAAAACACTTTGAAGTTCATGATCAGGGATGCATCTCCTAATAATCAAGTCACTACAATGTTTCCATAAATAGGGGTTATCCCACATATAAGATTTAACATCATGCTTAAGTTTGTCTCTCTTAGCCTTAGGGAAATCATTAGGAAATTCCTTAGTAACAAGATAATTAACAATGTCAGCATACCAAGGGACTTGAACATTGACCACACATAGCATTTTATCTGAAAAGGTATCATTAATAGGAGAGGTTATCTCAGAACTTACCAACCAACTGAGATGGTTAGCTACCAAATTTTTAGCACCTTTTTTGTCCTTGATTTCAAAATCAAACTCTTGAAGGAGCAAGATCCAACAGATTACTCGAGGTTTAGCCTCCTTCTTGGCAAGGAGATACTTGAGGGTGGCATGATCGAAGAATACAACCACCTTGGTGCGAAGCAAATAAAAACTGAACTTGTCTAGAGCAAAAGACAATTGCAACGAGTTCCTTTTCCGTGGTTGTGTAATTTTTCTGAGCTTCGTTCAATGTGTGTGAGGCATAGTAAATGGCATGTGAAACCTTGCCCTCTCCCCGACCAAGAACCGTACCCACTGCTACGTCACTTGCATCACACATGAGTTCAAAAGGAAGATCTCAATTTGGTGGTTGCAAGATAGGGGCTGAGGTGATAGCAATCTTCAACTTGTCAAAGGCATTTTGACATGATTTATCAAAGTCAAAAGGAACATCTTGATGTAAAAGATTGCACATGGGAGCTAAAATCTTGGAAAAATCCTTGATAAAACGCTGATAAAACCTCGCATGACGAAGAAAATATCAAACAACCTTAATGGAGGAAGGATATGGCAAATTCTGAATGATGTCAATCTTGGCTTTGTCCACCTCAATGCCTTTGGCCGAGATTATATTGCCTAACAAAAGTCCTTGAGTAACCATAAAGTGACATTTCTCCGAATTAAGCACCAAGTTTGTCTCAATACATCGGTCAAGAATATGAGCAAGGTTATCCAAGCAATCTTGAAAAGAATTCCCATACATTGAGAAGTCATCCATAAACACTTCAATAATCTTCTCCACATATTCTGAGAAAATACTCATCATGCAATGTTGAAATGTAGCCGGAGCATTGCAAAGGCCAAAAGCCATGCGCTTATAGGGGAATGTGCTAAAAGGGCAATGAATGTAGTTTTCTCTTGGTCTTTCGAAGCAATCATAATTTGAAAGTAGTAGGATTATCCGTCGAAGAAACAATAGAAAGCCTTGCCGGCTAACCTATCAAACGTTTGGTCAATGAAAGGCAAGGGAAAGTGATCTTTTTTGGTGGCATCATTGAGTTTCTTATAATCAATGCACACACTCCAACGATTTTACACCCTTTGGGGAATGAGGTCACCATTTTCATTTTGTACAACCATGATGCCGATCTTCTTAGGCACTACTTAGATAGGACTAACTCATTTGCTGCCTGAGACAGGATAGATAACGCCAACTTGTAAAAGCTTCAATATCTCTGTTTTGACTACCTCCATCATGGGAGGGTTCAAGTGGTGTTGAGGTTGCTGGCTTGGTTTGGCATCACCCTCTAACAATATCCGATGTATGCAAATTGTGGGGCTAATACCCTTAATGTTAGTAACTGAGCACCCAATAGCTTCTTTTCTAGCCTTAAGAACTTAAAGAAGTTGAAGCTCTTGGTTGCAAGTGAGAGCATTAGAAATAATCACTACAAAAGTGTCATTGTCACCAAGGAAAGCATACTTGAGATGGGTCGAAAGAGGTTTAAGCTCAATTGTAGGTGGTTCAATGATAGATTGAAAGAGTTTGGTGGAAGGGATAGGAAGATCTATGTAGGAAACATTGCCAAAAGTGGATTTAGATGGGAGTGCAGCCAAGGAAGCTAAGATAATGTTGATGTCTTCATCATAGATTTCCTCATCAAATTCTAAAATATCGAAGTTAAGGCTCTGAGTTAGGGTAGCAAGTAGAAGGTCCTCTTACATAAGGTCTAATGGAGATATCAAGCAAACATCAATAAAGTCCACAGCCATGATAGATGGACCATCTATAGGATATCTCATGGCAGCAAAGATATTGAAAGTGGCTACCTTTCCATCAAATTCCATAGAGAGGAGGCCTTCGTGATGATAAATTTTGGTTCTAGCGATACAGCGGAATGGCTGGCCAAGAAGAATAGAAGAGCATGAAGGACCTTCCTCATTTCTCATTTTCAGAACATAAATGTCAGTCGGAAAAACAAATTCATTGACTTGAACCAATACATCTTCTAAAACTCCATTCAAATACACATAAGATCTGTCTACTTATGATGATGCTTTTAGCCATCAAGTAAATGAGGTTAGACATTCTCACTTAAAGTAGCAACTTGCTTCTACAAATCAACAACTCTCCAAGTTAACATCTATTATGATTGCTCAAATGAATACACCTCAGTCCACTAATCCTTGTGGTGTTTGTTCTTTACACACTCATTCCACTGATGTATGCCTAACTTTACAAGAGAATAGTGTTGAAGATGTGAATGCTATTAGTTTTCTCGGTCTTCCAAGAAAGAATTATGACCTTTTTCCCATACATATAATCTCGGTTGGAAAGCTCATCCCAACCTTCGATATGAGAACAATGTGGCCCCTCATTTTCAGCCTAGACCTCAATTGCAACAAGGCTCTGGAACCTACCAAGGCCGACCAGCAGCACCAACAGACCCTCACCAAGTCCAAGCACAAATTCCCCCATAAGTTGCTCCTCCTAACCAAGGCCATTCATCCACACCATCCTCTACATCTAAGCTTGAGGATATAGTGGCTCAACTTGCTTCCTCTCAGTTGTCTTTCCAAGAGGCTACTAAGTCACAACTTCAGCAAGTGAGCACCTTATTAGAGGATTTTCAAATATAAGTTGGGCAGCTAGCAATGTCAATTAATCATCTCACTTCTCAATCTTCAGGAAAGTTGCCCTCTCAACCCATCATCAATCCGAAGGCCAATGTCAATGCTATCCACTTGTGAAGTGGTCAAGTTATTCCTGACTAGGGAGAGAAAGGAAAGCACCGGGGCATTGAGGAAAACTTTAAAGGGGAGATGGAATCTCTTTCCCCTGTTCTTGATAAGCCGTCGATGGATGACCAGATAGCACATCCATGCATAGACCTAGAATAAAAAAATGGAGTGCCTGGCTTGACTGACTCAATGTTCTTTTTAGGCTTCCTTGTCAATCTAGAAGGAAAGGTTTTGGCGTTTGAACTAGGATAAGAAGAGTTTAGGTTTTCCTTTGGGTTTTGAGTGGATGTGGAAGCTTCAAAGTCATGTTATTTAAAAGGGAAGGGTGGAACGGGGCCTAGATATGGCATCCGTCGAAGTCTATATGAGTCATCCGTCGACGTAGGTGACTGTCAGAGAGATTCAATTTTGGGTGGATGGCTTGTCCGTCCACAAATCGGTCAAGCCAGGCACTTTGTTTTTTTATTCTAGGTCTATCCATCGATGTGCTATCTGGTCATCCATCGATGGGTTATCAAGAATAGGGGAGAGAGATTCCATCTCCCCTTCCAAGTTTTCCTCAATGCCCCGGTGCTTTCCTTGGTTAGGAGGAGCAACTTATGGGGGAATTTGTGCTTGGACTTGGTGAGGGTGTGTTGGTGCTGTTGGTCGGACTTGGTAGGTTGCAGAGCCTTGTTGGAATTGAGGTCTAGGCTAAAAATGAAGGGCCATATTTTTCTCATATCGAAGGTTGGGATGAGCTTTCCAACCGAGATTATATGTATGGGAAAAAGGGTCATAATTCCTCCTTGGAAGACTGAAAAAACTAATAGCATTCACATCTTCAACACTATTCTCTTGTAAAGTTGGGCATGCATCAGTGGAATGAGTGTGCAAAGAAAAAATGCCACAAGGACTAGTGGACTGAGGTGTATTCATTTGAGCCATCATAATCGATGTTAACTTGAAGAGTTGTTGATTTGTAGAAGCAAGTTGCTGCTTTAAGTGAGAACATCTAACCTCATTTACTTGATGGCTAGAAGCATCATCATAGGCCTGAAAATTCTGAGAGCTAGCTGCCATGGTAGTGATAATTTGCCTAACTCGCTCTGTAGGTTGATCTAGAAGTGCCCCATTGGCGACAGCATCTATGAGTCCCTTATTCACTGGTAATAGACCATTGTAGAAGTGGTTCAACAAACATTGCTCAAGAATTTGGTGCTAAAGATAGCTAGCCACCAAATGCTTAAACCTTTACAAAAAATCATAGCTTGCTAATTTAATTCCGAAGGTTAAGAACCTTGGCACCCAGAAAGTATTTGGTGAGAAATTGCTTCGTAAGCTACTCTCAAATGGTTATGAAATTAGGTTCTAGCCTGTATAACCAAGCCTTGGCAGTATCCGCCAATATGAAAGGAAAAGCGCACAACCGGACTTGTTCTTCGGTTAAGCCATTCGATTTCATTATTTAACAAACCATCAAAAATTCTCTCAAGTGTTGGTGAGGGTCTTCACTAGATAGACCATGGAAATTTGGAAAGTAGTGCACGAAATTAGACTTCAATTCAAAAGCTCATTCTACTTCCAGAAAGACTATGCACAGAGGTTAAAGATTTGGCCCATGCTCCAAGAGTTGACGGATGGTGAGCTAATTGTCATTAAGGACTGGTGGAAGTGGAAGCGCCGGAGGTGAGGGATCAACGGGTGGATCTACTTGTGGAAATTCCATGGTTGAAAAAGACGGAGAATTTTCAGCCAGCAGAGAAGAATGCTTAGTTTTGCTCCACAAATTGCTTGATTTCCTTCAATATTGATGTAGGAGAACCAAGATTCATGCAACACCACAACCAAGTGAAACAAACAAAAATAAGAACAACGTATATAAATAAAAGAATGCACAAAAATAGGGGAAGCTATGACTAATTAGAGAACTAAACAAACAAAGAAAGAAGGTAAGAATAAGCTAAACTAGCCAATTACCAAGAAAAGTAAGTAAACAAACATATACATAAGATAAAAAGCAAAGTATGTAAAGTGAAATGCAGAAGCTTCCACGGCAACGACGCCAAAATTTGTTACTTGTCACAATGCAATAAAATAAACCTTAATAATCCTAAGTGTAATAGGGAAAATAGGGGTCGAATCCCTCAAGGAAGCCTAGTTGATTTCACTAAACTTACAAAGCATTTATCAAGAATTGTAAAGTAATAAAAGGGGGAGTTGTGCATTGTTGGCTAAACTAGTAATTAAGAAGATAAATGATAGTGATAAGGAAGTAAACTAATACATGCAAGCCTCCAATCTATTAAAGAATTAACTCCTTGATTTAGCAATTGATCGTGGACTCACTAAATGATCATTCTCCCTATCAATTGGTTAACTAAATGAATTAGAAACCAACTTCATATTCATTAGATCTTCCCTTAAAAATAGATTAACAATCATTCAAGTTTAATCATCAATCTCTTTCTCTATTACTAACATAAATCCTAGCAATTTACGATTCAAACATAGAGAAGCTTTAAGTAATAGAAAGATTACATTCAAGCATAAAGAAGCTTTAAGCAATAGAAAGATGCAAGTTAACTACAACTAACAACAAACCTAGCATTTATCATTCAAGTTGCATTTTCAACCTCTTTGGATGTTTCTAATTCATTCACATGCTACCTAGTTCTAAGATCTTAACCCAATCAAGAGGTGGTGCTCAAAGATTAGCAAACTAATGGATTACTCAATCAATTAGTTGCAACTAATTAATCAAGTAATACAAAAGACAAGACAATAATCAAGATCATCATCTTTTAAGAGCAAGAAGTTGAAGAACAATTAATGGGCAAGAAATCAAATAAACACAAGAGCCTTACAATTGTAGTTCAAGGAATCATTTCTATTAATAGATTGGAGAAATAGTTAATTAGTTGTACATGATGAAGAAAACGAAAATGAAAACCGGAAAAAAGCTATGAAAATTCTATCTAAAAAGAAGAACAAAGTTACCTCTCTTTTTCCTTCAACAAGCTAATAAACTACCCTCTCTCTTCCTAAGATCTTTCTCTTTGTAAAATGACAAGAAAGATTGTCCTAATAACAATATTCAAATGCTACAAAAGTAGGGAAGAGAAAAGGTTTACAAAAATGGCTGATGTACTTCTTTTCACTTTTCCAACTACTCTACCGAATTTGTTCCCCAAAAATCAACCTTAAAGTGTAAGTACTCGAGTGGTCAAAGTTGCTCCCAGCATCAAATGGGCCATCGATGTATGAGTGCTGATCCGTCGACTTCTTTGATTATTTTCTCCATATCAGGCATTTTCCCGATGGATCCGTCGATGTCTAAGGAAACATACGTCAACGGATCAATGAATTCTTGCATACTGTGTCTTTGCTCGATAGATCCGTCGACATCTAAGGAAACATACGTCGACGAATCTACTTATGTGAGGTGGCTCGCAATCTTTACTTGATCCATCTGTCCACAGTTAGAGGCCTATCCGTGGATGGATCTGCTAAGTTCTTTCTTGGGTAGCTTAAGTCAGGTTGCCAGTCCTTTTTAGCTCCAATTCTTCTCTACTCTTATGGTTTTACTTGCAAAGCAAAAGTGAACTAAATTTGACATTCTAAGGTATTGAAGAGAAAAGGATGATAGATATTAAAGCAGATTTTAGAGAATAAAATGTAGTTTAATAGATATGATAATACCAAAAATCATATTTAAATCACAATTTCATTTTAATAAATTTCCCACCAATAAAATCATTTAAATCAGAATGGGCGGCATAAATCGAACTAGCCTTATCCATCAATGAGCTCAAACCACTAGAAGAAATTTTCATCAACTCATCATTTAAAATATATAAACACATATACCTAACTACGCCCTTTTCTCCTTACGTTGTCATTCGTCATCTCAATGACTACAAGTGCTCTTGGTGAGTCACCCTCCGTGCTTCTCAATCTCAGGAAAGTGCACTTGTGTCTCCCCTAAGGAGAACAATCCACAAGCCACTAAACAACTGGTAAATAGCCCTTCATGGGTGGCCCCTCTTGGAACGATAATATTTAAAACAATTTTTTAATTTCATAAAATTGTTTTTCATATATATATAAACATAACATATAGTACATAATTTCCCACCCACAAAAATCATCTCGTGCATGCTTGTGTAGTGGCATAATATACTCTGAAACAATAAAACATTTAAATAAAACAATTATGAAATTATTGCCATCAATGTCACTAAACATTGAGGCCAAACCACTTACAATCACGAGAGTAGTACACTCCCGTCATAATCTAACTGTGTAGTTGAAGTCTTGCTGCGATCTTGAGCCGCTAATGCTCCTAAATCCCATTTAAAGTTTCATTAAAATCATTTTAAGATCAAAAGTATGCTCATATAAACTCTCTATGGCCTAAAGAGGTTTCTATCGGGCTTAAGAAAGGATTCTAGATCAACTCGGGATTGAAGATGGACAAAATGGCTAAGAGTCAACGAAAAGGTCAACTGGTTAGCATCGGTCAATGTAGGTCAACGGGTCAACACTGGCCAACTTAGATTTGACAAACTAAATTTTACATATTTTAGGCAGTTTTTCTACCTCAATTTCTAAAATTCTTAACTTTCATTCTACAAATTGTAATAAGACATATATATCCTTTTGGAAAACTATAAGAGTCTACTTTAGAAAGTTCTTCAGCACCAAACTCAAATTCTTACTCTAACAAGGTCAAAAAATTGATCAAACCAACTATCGCTAAATTCGGGTTCCACACAGTGACATCAACTTTAAAACTTTATAACTAAAAATCCATGCATTTTCTAGAGAAAGTGTATTAGCAAAAAGTTGTGGCGAACTCATCAAAGGTTTTCCATTTAAATTTTCATGTAAAATAGAGACCATTTGCCCAACCAAAATCCATAAAAATCTAAAACTCTGAATTTAACAACAAAACATAATATCTCATATACTTTGTTCACAATTTACTCAGCCATTATGCATAAATTTTACGTCAAATGGAAGTTAATACGGAGTGGAATAATCACTTAGGTGACTTGAAGAATGGTTGGGTAGATTTTCTTAAATCTAGAAAAATGTCCCCAATCTTTAGCTGCAATTTCTGCTCCTACCAAACATTTCTAGCTCCGACGGATCCCAAATAATGGAAATACTCGGAGAGTATAGCAATCTAGTGTGTTTGTTTGCTCTGATCCGTGAAAAAACAAAAAAACGAAAGAAGAAGCAAAGAAAGAAAAGAACAAGGAAAAGAGAAGAATAGTGGTCTATGGACCACTATTCAACACTTTATATACATGCTTGTCAACTTAACCAATTTGCCCCCAAAATTCTTAGAAACTTCAAGTTAAATACCAGTTCCAAATTCATTCAAGCAACTGAGGAAAATTTGTTGACATAGTATTTTCACTTAAGAGCCTAAGTATAGCACTGGGTTGGCTCTAGAGCCCATAACTCTCCCCAACTTACAAAAATTTCATCCTCAAAATTTATAAAGAACCAGTAGGAAACAAGTAGAGATAGTTCCTCTTCATATCATCTTCGGGCAAGTCTGTTCTTCAATTTCAGTACTTTTCCGTAACACTTTGACTAGAGAAATCTATTTATTTCTTAGGTATCACTCTTGACGATCCAAGATAGCCACTAGCTCAACTTCAAAATTCAATCCTCAGTCAAGTTCAACTGAAGGAGCTTCAAGGATATGGGAAGGATTAGGTTCATACTTCTTCAGCATCGAAATGTTAAAACATGTTGTGAATTCACTCCAACTCAAGTGGCAACTCTAAGCGATATGCTACAGCATAAATCTTTTTAGTGATAAGGAATGGGCCAGGTTAAGCTTACCCGCCTTGCAAAATTTGATCGCACCTTTCCAAGGAGAGACTTCAAGAAACACTTGGTCTCCCACTGGAAATTCCAAATTAGTTCTTCTTTTATGTACATAGCTCTTTTGTTGGTCTTGGGCAACTTTGAACCGATCTTTCATTATATTCACCTTTTCGGTAGTCATCTCCACAATCTCATTACCAAGCAGTTGTCGTTCTCCCACTTTGTCCCAACAAAATGGAGTTCGACAATTTCTCCCATACAATGCTTCATAAGGTGCCGTACCAATACTAGCTTGGTAATTGTTATTGTGGGCAAATTTCGCCAAAGGTAAGTGTGAATCCCAACTTCCTTGGAAATCAATTACACATGTATGCAACATATCTTATAAAGTTTGAATTGTTCGCTTAAACTACCTATCAGTTTAGGGATAAAAAGCAGTGCTGAAATTCAACTTAGTCCCCATTGCCTTTTGTAATTTTGTCCAGAAATGAGTTGTGAGTTTAGGATCTCGATCTAAGACAATAGAAATAGGTATACCATGGAGTCTAACCATTTCATCAACATACAACTGGGCCAATTTCTCTAAATTCCATGCCATCTTAATGGCTAGAAAATGTGCTGATCGGTTCAGTCTGTCAACAATCACCTAAATCCAACATGTCCTTTTGGAGCACGGAGTAAACCCAACACAAAATCCATGGCAATAAGCTCCTACTTCTATTCAAGAATTGGCAATGGGTGCAACAGGCTAGTAGGTTTCTGATGTTTTGCTTTTACTTGTTGATAAGTTAGATATTTAGCCATATATTTTGCAATTTGTCTTTTCATACCAAACCACTAATAGCTATCTTTGATGTTTCTGTATATTTTTGTGCTTTCTAGATGCATAGAAAATGTAGAGGAATGAGCTTCCTTCTAATAACATTCCTAAGTTTGAAGTTATTAGGAACATAAACTCAGTCTTGATAGAGTAACACTCCACCATGCTTTACATGAAATTCAGTCTTGTCACCTCTTTGTAGTTTTTCTACTTCAATCATCAACTTTGGGTTATTAAACTGTACCATGTGAATTTGATCAATCAAAGAAAGTCATACAATGAACTGACTAATCAATGCATCATTAGTCTGGCTAAAACCCAATCTAGCACCAATAGATCGAATTTCCACCAATAGAGCTTGATTAGATCTAGCAACCTTCTTTGCAACATGTTAAGCTCTCTTTGTGACATGACGTATTTCAAGCTCTTATGATTAGTAAAGATGTGACCTGTTTCCCCATAAAAGTAGTGTCTCCAAATCTTGATTGCAAAGACTATATCTTCCAATTCTAAGTCATGCACAGGATACTTTCTTAATGCTTCCTCAACTGACAAGAAGCATAAGCAACAATTCTTCGTTTTTGCATAAGAATGCATCTAAGACCTTGTCCTGATGCATCAGTAGAAACTACATATCCTTTACCAAAAACTGGCAAGGCAAACACCGAAGCTGTAGTTAAAAACTCTTTGAGTTTCTAAACGCTAGCTTCACACAGTTCATTCCAAAGAAACTTAACACTTTTACATGTCAAGCGAGTAAGAGGAGCAGTTATCAGAGAAAACCCTTCAACAAATCTCTGATAATAACCTGCCAACCCAAGAAAATTGCGAATCTCAGGGTCATTTTTAGTCTATTCCCAAATCAAAATTGCTTCAACTTTGCTTAGGTCTAAAAAATTCCTTTTTTTAGTAACCACATGCCCTAGAAAAGTAACTTGCTATAGCCAAAACTTACATTTGGATAGCTTGGCAAATAGTTGGTGTTCTCTGAGTTTTTGCAACACAATGCGTAGATGCCCAGTATGTTCTTGCTTATTCTTGTAGTAAACTAAGATGTCATCAATGCAAATAATGAAAATTGGTAAAAATATGGATGGAACACCTTATTCATTACGTCCATGGATGCCGTAGGTGCGTTGGTGAGACCAAACGGCATCATTAGGAACTCATAATGTCCATTTCTAGTGTGAAAAGGGGTCTTGGAAACATCGCTTGCCTTGATCTTCAATTGATGGTATCCTGATTGAAGATCAATCTTAGAAATGATGCCTGCACCTTGCAATTGATCAAACAAGTTGTCTATATGAGATAAAGGATATCTATTCTTAATGGTGACTTTGTTTAAATATTTGTAGTCAATATAAAGTCGGAGAGATCTATCTTTCTTCTTCACAAATAACGCTGGAACACCTTAAAGTGAAGTACTCGGGTGAATGAATCTTTCTTCAAATAGTTCAACCAATTGCTTCTTGAACTCCATCATTTCATTAGGACCCATCAGGTACTTAGTAATAGAGAATGAATTCATACTAGGTTGCAGATCAATGGAAAAATCAAAAGCCCTTTTCGGTGGCAAACCAGGTAATTCCTCAAAAAAATCAAAAAATTCTTTCACCACATAGATGTAATTAATATCTACTCCATCAACTTCTTGATTTATTATATGAGCTAAGAAAATTGGACATTCCTTTCAGAGTAACTTGCTTGCAGCACTGAAATCACACAAGATGGCAAAACTTGACATTATCCTAGAAAAAAGATTGGTTATCTACCATGTCCCTGAATGATGGCTATTTGGTGCCATCAATAGAGACTCCATGCTTTTCCATCCAATCCATACCCAAGATATATAGCATTAAAGTCTACCATTTGAAGTGGAATTAAGTCAGCTGGTAGAACTTCACGCTCAATGCTCACTTTACAGTTCTGGTAAACTGTGTTTCAAATTAGCTCTCCTCCCAAATGAGTATGCACCAATAATTCACAATTTAGAGGAGACAAATTTTTATTGGATTGGACAGTAAAATTAGTGCTCACATATGATCTAGGATACGCAGTATCCATGATCACAAATGCAAGTTGGCCAGATATATAAATAGTACTTGTCATAATGTCTGGACGTGTGTATGGTGTAAATTCGAGCCTGTTGCCTGTTTTAGGAATGACCCTGAGATGAACTACCTTTAGCTCCAGAGATACAGACATTAGTTGCACTTTGGTTATTTCTACCTCATTGGTTTCCACGACCAAAGTTGGATGGTTGTGAAACCTGACCTCCGAGCCCAAACTGAGCAATATGAGGGTTAGGGTAATCTCTTAACGCCAATTTTCCAAGTATGGTCCATATGGTACCTATGGAATTTTGGACACTGATCAGGTTGTTCTTTCCTCTTACCAAACCAATTTCTAAATGTAAAAGTCACCTTGGATTTTCGCTTCCAAACATAAGCATGTTAACTCAAATTCGGAGAACAAACTAAACTATTGTTGGAGCCATTGCTCATAGAACCAAAACTTCTACTCCTTTTTTAAGATTGATTAGAGGTAAAAAAGTCAAACCTTCATTTACTTCCACCTTCGGGTCATAATGACAAGAAATCTTTCTCCGTTCTTCAACCAACCTTTCTGCATTGAGAGTTGCTTGGACTTTCTATTAGTAAGTGGCTCCAAGAACATCTGTCATTTTGTCATGGACTTCCAACTTTAACCCATAAGTGAACTTAGTACACAATTCAGTTTCTCAAATAGAATTCTCAACAAAAGGCCAAATTAGTCTCCTCAATTCAGTCTCATACTGCTCCACAGTCATAGGGCCTTGTGTGAGGTTATAGTAGGCAACCTTTCTATGCTTTATATCTTTTTGAGGATAATACTCCTTAGAAAACTCTTTTTCAAACTCATCCCAGTCCAAACATCTACCGTATCGCAATTAGATATTCTGCCACCAACCTTTGGCTCCACCTTCCGAAAATCTAACACAAATCGTTCATCGATCTTCATGACAAACATTCATGATATCCATGGCCTCAGCCATAGACATTAGTTGTAACACCTAGCCTCTAACTAGCTAGTTTTGGAGCCATAGACTAGAGTCATAGAACTTTCATGTGTGAATGTGTTCTTAATAGAAATAAAACCAATTTTCACCTAGTAAAATTTTTCTCGTTTTGAAGAATTAAACTTTTCCTCCATTAGAACATGCTCTGATCATAAAAGTAAAAGTCCACTTTTTACATTATTTTTTAAAAAAATTATATACCACCATTTGAAAGTTACTTGGCTATTACAAACAATGTAGAAAAATTCCTTAGTGAGTCAAAGACTTTTGAAGCTGTTGCAGTATTTTTCTGAACACTCAAGTTGATGAAAATATTACCAAACAAAAATATCGCAATTCCAATGGCATTTTCATAAATAGTTACAAAATATGAATTGAATTTTATTTCTACCGAAAATAATTTTGTTTTCAGTATTTAACAATTTTATACTATTACACACTGTTGAAATTTCAAAACTTCCAGGTTGCTACATGAATTTCAATTCAAATTTGCCATTTTACCCTTGAGAAACATTGAAAGGTATTTTAACAACATAGGTTGTACACCTTTAAATTGGTTAGTTTAGCTAGTTGTAACACCTACTTTGTGAATTTAATTTTTATAAGATCATGCCATCAATTATATAATGTGAAGTATGGAGAATATCTTAGTGTTAGTTGGATTGAAATTTTAGTGAAAAATGAGGGAGAAACTCGAACTCACATAACTTACAAACAGTAAAGAGTTTGAAAATTCTGTGGCACATAGAATAGCCCGATAGGAGTTGAAAAATAGTTTGGGACACTGTATAAGGTTTCAGACTGACAAATGACATAAATGAAATTTTTAAAATTTTTGAGGGCAAAATTGTCTATGAGGACAAAATGATTATTTTACCATAAGATTTTTGTGGTCACGTGCCAATGGCTAGGGTTGTTCAAGCGAATCGAAAAAATCGATAACCGAACTGAAGCGACAATTCATTTAAGGTTTTGGATTGTTCATATGAAAACCGAATTAACCGAATAGAAACCAAATTGAACCGAATTGTCCAAATGAACTAAAATTTATTAAAAAATGCTTGATTTTATTGGCTCAAAATCGAATGATTCAAAGTTTTTATAATATTATTTGAGCTTTTATAAAAGAATAAAAGTCCAAAATTAATTTTATTGGCTTAAAATTGAATGACTCAAAGTTTTTATAATCTTATTTAAGCTTTTTTAAAATAATAAAAGTCCAAAATTGAATGAATTCTAACTACCCAAAAACCCTCAAAAATACCCGAATCGAACCGAACCGAAGGGTTTGGATATTAAAACCTTAATACCCGAACCAAACCGAACCATTTACACCCCTACCAATGGCCATATAAAAAGGCGGTGGCGGCCATTTCATTCAAAAAAAGGAGAAGAGGAAAATTTCAAGAATTTCCTCCAAACTTCCAATTTCTTCATTTGCACCAAAATTTCTTCCTACCTTGAATTCTCCTAGTTTAAAGCCCTCATAATTTTATACTCAAATTAAAGCTCTTGACAAGCCCATCAATAGCCCTCTATCAATTTTGAAGAATTTGAGGTTGCTTGGGAGTAATTTAGAGAGAAAATATTAGAGTTTATGTTGAAGTTGGAAAAACCATAAGGTAAGCATGCTTAATTTTGACTTATGTTATAGATTTTATCATGCTTATTTTGACTATTAGGTTAATTTGGCATGAAATATGAATTATCTATGTGAAATTAAGGAAGAAAGGATTTGTCTATTATGAATTTTAGATTTATGACATCCATGTGCCAAGTTTACAAGTTGAATTAGGTAAATGTGGGAGGTTTAAATTTGTTGGAATTTGATCTTGAAAGTTACCAAAGGAGAAATGTGCAATGTAGAGTGACTAGGCCGAATTTTTCATTTCTCCAAAGGTAAAATCATCCAAGTTTTTATTCATGCATATTTACGCCAAATTAGGATTACAAGCAAGTTTCATTAAGCGAAACAATCTTGCTTACACCTTAACTTTATTCACCTAAGCTCTAGAATACAAAATCACCTTCTAAGACTCAAATTAGTAGTTGACAAAATATGTATTCTTCCATACTCACCGAATGCACATTCCATCACTACAAGCGAATGCAATGTTTAGATACAAATATATAGGTGGTGAGCTCTCATCCAAGGATAAAAAGCCAATGGAATAGGGGGAGTGCGCACCATCCCCAAACCGGTGAGTGGAACTTTATTGGACCTAAATTTAAATTTGAATAAATCAAAATGTTTTACTACTAAATTAGGTTTCAAATACAAAAGGTTTGATTTCCTCAATTTAAATTGATTTATGATATTTGATATTTATATATGAACTTTGGATATTGATGACCTTGAATAGATTAACTTCCTTTATAATTTTTGAAGTTAAATGTTTATATACGTGTGAAATTTGATTGAAATTGGTGAAATTTGATTGAAATTGGTGTAATTTGATTTGATATCGATTATGGGCTGGTTGGCCAAATGATATGCTATTGAATTATACTACTTTATGTCATGGTTATGGTAGATGCATTTTTAGTCATTGCAGTGGCGCTTCTCACGATTCGACCTTGTGGAAGCGACATGAGTAAGCAGTTAACTCCTACATGGGATGGACGGTACAGGGGGTTGATTGTTCACATTGAGTATGATTATTTGATTCCTGTGGGAGTACAGTGGACATAGCCACGTACTACCCATGGTGAAGGCCCACGTCAACGTCAAGGATGGGCATTTTGATGAGTTACAGAAAAATGTAAAATTTTCCTCTATGTGCTCAAGCCCCATTCCGACCGGGTGTAGATTTGGGTATGGTTTTTGGCAAGCCTAAATGATGAAATAAGTATTTTGAAAACTATTGTTTATTTTCACTAAATCTCAAATAATGGATTCTCAAAATAATCAAACTACTTTATGAAATATAGGATATATGAATTTCTAATTTCTAAGAACTCATGTGCCTTATCTTACTTGTTTAAAATAAGCTTGGTAAGCCCAAAATAAAATAAAATTAATTTTTATAGTTTTACTATTTATTTTCATTCACTACTGAGTTACGATTTTTTTTTAGTTTTTGACCTAAATTTTCTCCTTTTTATGGAATAAGAAAGTATTTACGTACGGACAAGATAACAATTAAATGTTTTTTTGAGTTGTTGAACACATCTAGTTCATAACTTCAGAATATATATTATTACTTCATTGTTAAAAAATTGGTCTTGTTCCACTCACTGAGTATAATCCATGTCCTAATCCAATTTTTTTTACAAATCTATTTTTAGGACAGTAAATCATGCATAAAGGGTAAATCACTAGGCATTAAGACTCGACTCCGGACATCCCTTCATAAGTTTGTATGACCTATACACTCCTACTATTGGATCCACTAGCATTGTTTGAACATCAAACTACTCATCATTTAATGGAACATTTTCATCTCCTTGTTCCAAATGGATTGATGCGTCATTAGGAGGATCCATTCCAAGGATCCTTCACCATATCTATCTAATCATTTTTGCATCAACTTCATCCTTTTCCTTGATTCACACCTACCCTTTTAAAGAAGGATAAATGAGTTTGATTCACATAGATAAGTGCTCAAATCAAGACAACTTAAAAGAGCATAAATAAGCACTTATCAATTCGCCCCACACTTGGGCCTTATCCTCGAGTAAACTTAAGGTAAGTTATTACTAAACTAAACCTAATTAAATTTATTATCCATTGTCGTGGGAGAACACAGTAGCTTTTAGCCTAAGCTATAAGCCCATATTAAACTCCTTAGGTGTCCCTAGGAGGAGGAACTATGGTCTCTTGAGGGCTTACCAAGAACGATACCCATAAATATTTTTATTTGGACAACAAACACCCAAAACACAATCAGGAAAGATGCATAAATTAAATGAAAGATCATACATATAGATGTAAAGAAGTGTAGGAAAGACTAAATAAGACTGAAAAGATTAACAAGTTAAATTAGAATCAAGCATACATCAATCCTAAACAAATATACATGAATAAAGCAGCACTTTACTATTGTTCACTCTCATTTCCTCAAGTGTTTTACACATAGGTTACACAAAAATTTCAAATAATGCATCTTTACCATAAGTTTGCAAATACACCTAATCTCTACTATCCATATGCATGAAATGCAAGAATGAAAAAGGTCTTTATTCGAGGTAGTAATGGGGTCATATGGTGAGTGAGTTAAGAAAGAAAAAGAAAGAAAGGAATTTAATCAAAAGGCCTCTTCAAGATTAGTGAAATATTGTGTGAGAGATGGGCCCTTGGCCTGCTACTGGTCCAGCCACCTATCTTGGGTCCAGTCCACCTGTGTCTCTACAAATCAGGTATTGTCCTGGCCCAGCAAGTTTGAGTGCTAACACCTTGTAGAGCCACTCGAACCCTGGCCACCAAGGGTTTTGTTATCTCTAAGGACACGCTTTTCACCATTTGAGCTGGTTTTGGCCGTTAGTTCAAGAAGCACTTGGCACAAAATTGAAATTTAGCATCGCATTTCATCCTTAAATCGATGGGTAATCCGAGAGGACAATACAAACCCTTAAGGATATGCTCCGTGCTTGTGTGCTAGATTTTCATGGAAATTGGGATAGGCATTTACCTTTGGTTGAATTTGCCTATAACAATAGCTACCAAGATAGCATTGGAATGCCTCCCTATGAAGCCTTGCATGGGAGAAAGTGCCGAACACCCTTGTGTTGGGATGAGGTGGGCAAGCGAAGGATCGGGAAGTTGAACTTATTAAATCTACGATGAAAAAGTCAAAAGTGATTCGATAAAGATTGAAAGTAGCCCAAGATCGGCAAAAGAGCTACGTTGATAATAGAAGAAGACCATTGGAATTCCAAGTTAGAGATATGGTATTCTTGAAGGTTTCTCCTTGGAAAGGAATCATTCGATTTCAAGCACGAGGAAAGCTCAATCCTCGATACATTGAGACTTACAAAATTGTTCAAAGGGTTAGAAAGTGGCTTATAGCTTGGAATTGCCACCGAAATTGGAGAACAATCACAATGTGCTTCATGTCTCTATGCTCAAGAAGTATGTGCCAGATTCTTCACATGTTTTAGAGTCTCCTCCGGTTGAGTTGAAAGAAGACTTAAACTATGGAGTTGAACCAGTTGCCATACTCAAAAGAATAACCAAGAGTTTGTACAATAAAATTGTGCCAATTGTGAAGGTGTTGTGGAGAAATAGCAAAGTTAAATAGATGACTTGAGAACCAAAAGAAGCAATGAAGAGGCAATACCCCAATTTGTTTAAGAATGGGTGTAAAAAGTTTCGAGGATGAAACTTTTGTAAGGGGTGGCACTTGTAATACCAGAAATTTTAATTTCAATTTGAAAATTTGATTTGACTTGGAAATGGTGGTGTAGTAGATATCTAAATTTTGATTTGAATTTAGTTGTTAATGTGTGATAAATTGTTCTGGAGATTTTGACTAATTATGGAAATCTTATTTGTGAAGACTTTAAGTTAATTTTATGAATTATGGAGTCATTAAAGAAAAGTATACATTTTACTTTGAAGTCATAAGGATCAATGATAATATTATTGCAAGATTGGAGATTAGGCTTTAATTACCCATTAAGTGGTCTAGGGAGTTATTTAAACTTACGTAAATTAGAAGATTATGGACAAATGAGTAACATTGTGAATATGTAGCCATTGAAGTGTAAGTTATTCATTTAGAGATTTAGTTGGATGGCAATTTGGGAAAGGGAAAATGGAGAAAATGAAGAAAAGAAAAGTATTCTTTTCTCTCATCTTTTATTCTTTTTTTTTTCTTTTTGAAGATAACAAACCCTAACCATTTTCCCTCAAACCAAACCCTCTTTCAATCCTAATCAATCTTCATTAAATCCATGAATCAAACCCAACAAATTCACTCTTGGTGTTATAAATTTTGTTAAAGTCAAGGAGGAAGGAAAAAAGTTAAGTTTGGAGGTGCTCTTGGCATTTTGAGCTAAAAAAGGAGAAGAAATTCGTGTAGATATGTCATATTTTGGAAACTAAGTTTGAGGTATGTTATTCTACTTCATTTTATTTTTCAAATGCCCTTGGAATCATGATAATTGGTTTTGAAATGAATGAGTTATGCATGTTAGAAGTTAGGAGGTGAAAATGGGTCTTTAAAGTGCTGTTTGATTGAATTGAGTTGAATTGATGTTCCAACCATGTTTTAATGATATTTTGAGGTAAATTTGATGTTGATTGGATTGGAATGGAGTTGGGAAGTGTTTGGAGTGAAAATGGGTGAGTTTCAATTTTTCTTCCCCAAGTGAGCCAGCCTTTGGGGTTATTAGGCCCTGGCCCTCGACTCCAACCAGTGAAAAGGGTAGTCTTTTCTATGACCAGCTGGCCCCCGGGTTGGTGGTACACCTGGCGCCTACTGTGCACAACCCCCAATCTCCATGTTTGTTCCATTTTGCTCAGTTTTGCTTCTAATTTTATTTCCTACTTCTCTGAACTTTCTAAAACCTTAATTAATCATATGTAAGAGACCTTTTGAGATGGATAAACATCTCAAATAAATCTTGGATTAAGATTTGGCTATCAATCCCCTAAATTGAAAAAATTTGATAAAGGGTTAAGCTCAAATTGGCTCAACGGAATGCGTTACCAATCGGGTGGCACGATTTAACCGTAAATGCATTGGCATGCATTCTTATCATGAGTTACTCATCTTTTAACATTAGATTGTGTATAATGTTTGTGTTTCTATAGTTTCTTGCCTTTGTTCTCTAGGAGAAGATAATCCCGGTTTGAGTGAAGCACAAGTATTGGACTAGCCTTGGGAGTATATGACTCGTCCACATTTGTGAGTGATATGCATCTTGAGATGTGTTGCGGCAATTGTTTTGATTTCTTTACTTGGTTTTGATAATGAATTTGATATGTGAATTAATAATAATGCGTTTTAGAGTGTGACTTGTTCTTGAAATGGTTTTGTAAGCATGTTTGGTAAAAATATGGCCCAAGTGATTGTACATGCGATATTTTACTTGTGATGCTTTTGTTATCAACCATGATGCTTGTAAATGGTTTTAAGAACTATGGAATGTACTTAGATTTTTTATTGGTGAGATTGGTGTGCTTGCGCACGTAGGGAATTAGATTCCCAAATCAATCATGGTTGCCAATCTATGGTCCATTGAGGAGAATGACATAGATTATGGTATGTGTATTATGTTGATGATTGTCATGTAGAGTTGATGGGAGAGGATGACTCTTATGACTTAAATATTTATAGTTGGACTCTCTTTGCCTCACCATATTGAGTTGTCTAAGGTAAACACCAAGGAAAGGGTAAACTTTGGTTTTAATATGATTGTTATATGCCAAAACCCCTTGGTGATTGCCTTTTCAACCTCGGCCAAGGTTTGGAGATTAGGGGCGTGTTTTGACCAAACCCTTCTTTGGAAAAATCGGGTCTATTTTGTTATTGTTGATGCTTATGAGATGATATGCTTTATAAACATACTTTAAGTGATGAAATGAATTGATTTCTTTGAAACTTGCCTAGTTTGGTAAATTATTTTGAACTTTCCACTCTCAAACCCATACACCGAGATTAATGTCTCTGTCACTCACTGAGTATTTATATACTCATGCTAGTTGCTCAGTTTTCAGGTGATAGAGATTCCAATTTGCCTAGTTGGGTTTCCTTGAGTCCGTAACGATCATTTCCTCTTGCCAAAACCCTTTTGAAAGTGTAAGTTCCTATGATGTACCTTTCTTGCTTTAGGCGGATCTATGGAGACCAAAGGAAATTATTGTTTTGTAAAGAATGTTTTAAACATGTTTGTAATTATATTTTGATTATATAGTTTTATTCAAGTGTATATGCTAAACTAGTTTGACCGACGGTTGACTTTGGTCAACTTTTACTCTTATTTATAATATTTTCTCTCTTTTATAATTAAACTTTTCTTAAAATTTATCTTTCATGGATTAAAATTATATTGTTATCAAATATGTTTCAAATGATGGAGAAGAATGATATCTTAGAGCCTTGTGGGGTTTTGGGTATGTGCATTGATTGGCATGTATCCCAAGGCAACACGGCAGTTGTCCCGTGCCCAAGGAAAGTACGGTGGCGTGACACATTGGCTCTTAAAATTATGGGTAAATTTCATATTTAATAGCCAAACTCTTAGCATAATTAACAAATCATTACTTCTCTCCATCTTTTAATCAACTTCTTTTCATTCTTTTCTTTTCTTTTCAATCAAATAGATGTCATTTCTTTAGTAGTGCCTTTCTTTCTAGATTTTTCTTTTCTTTTGGCACTTGTTTTCTCTTTTATTACTTTGAACATCTCATTCATACAACTTTTTTTTTCAACTGACCAACTTCCCTCACACTTATTCTAGTAGCCAACTCTTTACTAAGAACAAAGATCTAAACAAGTCATTGCTTCACTAAGTCAAAGAGACAAAGGTAAGTAAACTTGTTTTTCTTTTAAGGTTCATAGTTCTTTGGGAAAATTAGTTTAACAACAAAGAACAAGGCTAGAATATAAATTTGCTCAAGGGGTTATCTACTAGGTTTTACAAAAGGATGGTCAATTTGGCTCAATCTTATGTCCTAGACCTCATCATTCAATACACACATACAAAACATATAATCTTGAAAAGGTGCATAAGCAAATTCTAGAAACATACAATTATTGAAGTAGACAATTCACTCAAAAAGAAAAGAGATTGAGTGCAATCTCATCAGGCTCAAAATATCTCACAAGTGTCAGTCAATTATTACCTTATCCATCTATAAATGTTTTAAAGAAATCTACATGTATGAAACTATTGAACAACTAATCAATTTTATTAATCAGTCCTACGCACTTTCATCCATAGATAAACTACTCATATTAACAAAGGTATCAATCTTTCATGTAATTTAAGCATTGTTATCACTTTACCCTAATCCTAAAGTAACTAACCCCAAAATTTCAAACAATAGTAATAGCAATTCCTCCCACACTTAAACCAAACATTGCCTTTAACGTTTAAACAACATATAGTTCACAAAAACATAAATAAGCAACTATGAACATAAGGACTTGAATGAGCTTAGCACACAAAAAGACACAGCAGAAAGAATAAGGGTGGGTGGGCAGGTGTTTATGATAAACTTCCCTGAATAAGCTCGATCACTATTAGTTTGAAGAGTTGAAAAGAGTTCCTACAAAGGTAGACAAAAAGGACTAAATGAAAAAGTAAACAAGTAAAGCTAAAGTAAAACTAAAAAGAAACTAAAGAAAATTAAAGCTTTGTTTATAGCTTAGACTTTCCTTTATTAAACAATTTTTTTCAAGGTGGATCCTTCCAATGCAAAACAAAAAGTAAGTAAGAAAAATAAAAACAAATATGAAAGCAATAAAATAAAAGAACAAGAAAGAGTAAAGGAAAGAGATCACCAAGTGTGTGGCATAAAACACCATGAAATGCCAAGGTAGATAATGCCATTGTAGTGGCTGTCCTTGGTTTGTGCATAAGCCTCTTTGAGTACACGAATTTGGTATTGATCCATATTTGATTATAGGGCAGCTCCTTCACACATTTGCAGGCCTTAGAATCTTCAAAGATTACACCTTTAAACAGCAGTAATTCGAATTTGCCAAGGAATGCTTCAACTCCTAAGAAATTGGGATCATCATATGTTAAGTCTTGAACAAGAGAGCTTCCATCCACACTGTTGTCCATCACCATGGTTGTATCCTCACACATAATGCTCACATACCAAGGTTGCATGCTCATTCTATTGTGGTGTAGCCTCTTTTGATTCCAAGTCCAAACTAGCTACAAATAGGTGAACATTAGCATTTAAATTTGAATTCAAAAGATAAGAGTTTACCTCTTCTTGTTTAGCGCTAGAATTCAAGCTTAATGTATCTTCCTTGTCCAAATACCAATAATCATGAGTTAAAAAACCTCTCTTCCTTGGGAACCATTAATTGATCAATGGAGATCACTAAATATTCAATTTAGTTCCTCATCTCATTCATAGTAGTATACAATTGCTAGAATTGAGCTTGAGTTTCCTTTTAAAACGTTAAGGTACTCTTAGCAACCTTTTGAACCATATCTTCAAGATAGCTTATGGAAAATAGTGTAGAGCAACCATTATCAAATTGGACACTCGTAGCTGGCTCTTGAGAACTCACTATTGATGAAAAATATGTATGCAACTGTGGTGTTAGCATTTGGAACAATTGATCCTCCACCATTTGATTATGTGCTTGCATACTCCATATATTCTCATCCGCTTCTTTCTTGAATTGTTGAGTGGAAAGAGCATAGGCTTGGACAAGCCCTTCCAAAGAAGGGAGTGAACTTTATAGCCCAAGTGGAGGGTAGGAAAAGCTTTGATGAATGGGCTGAATGTGTTGTCCATATGGCAGCCATGAGTTCTCCTATTGTTGGTTATATGCATTCCCTTGACATGGAGATTGTGACCAAGACATAATCTGAAAATCGATTGAGCAAACGGGCAAAGTGGGCAGGTAACTCAAATCAGTGTAAAGGTCCGGCAAATTGACATGAAGAAAAACAAAAGAGTCAAAGTAAACAAAGCAAAACAAGAAAATAAACTAATGAAGGAGCTGGAACAAAACTAAACTAAGCAAATAGATAAGATCTAATCTAGTAAAAATAGAGGAAAATAAAGAAAAAATTTAAATGTTAGAACAGAAATAATTCAAAGTAATGATCAATGCTGTAGCTCCCCGACAAAGGCACCAAAATTTGACTGGCATGTCGTAGCGCTATCAAATTAATAACCTCACTAACTCTGTACAAGGTCAAGTAAAGGTCAATCCCATGAAGAACTCACTTGATTAATTGCTATTTTAATAAACAAAACAAACAAAGAAAATAAACAATGGGGATTTTTTTTTAAGATTAAAAATGGCAAGTAAGATAAACAAACAAAAATGATAAACTAACTAAATCAATGGAAAAGTAAACCTCCAAACTAGAGAATAATGGATACTTGGATTTAAGCGATTGTTCATCGACTATTAAACATGCAATCAATCCTTTAACTAGCCAGCATAGTTAATGTTACAATAGCTTTACATTAACCCAATCAATTCTATCACAAATCAACTAGAACCCAACTTCTAATTAATTCTCTCATTTCTTGAACTAACCCAAGACCCCAGCAGTCAAGTTAAAAAGAGGATAAAGCACTAAATTAATATTAGCTAGTAATGAATAATGGAATACCCTGCATACCTATTCAATTCACACTTGTAATTCTCATGAGTGTTGCCACTCACTTGTTACCTTTGATTAAGGCAAACTACAATTAAGATTAGAAATACTCTAAATCTAACAAGCAATAACATAATCTCATTGATCATTCGTGACTAATCAAATCAAACATGCAATTGCAAGATCATAAACATGATTATAATCTTTGACAAGCAGAAAATAACAAGATAATTAAAGAGAAAGATCATTCATTAAGAACAAAGTCTCACAATCTTTAGCCAAGCATCCGATCAAACCCTAGATTAGAGAAAAAGAAGTTTAGCCACTAATCGGTAAGAAGAAAATGAAAATCAATCTAAGTTTTGGAGAAAATTCATCTCCAATGGAGAATTTGTCATGATACTCCACAAATTAAAATCCTTGCTAAGCTTTAATGTAGTAGGGCAAGTAAGGGTCAATCTCACAGAGAGCTTCGGTGAAATTTACCTTCAAAAAGAAAAGTAAAAAAGGGGGTTTGTGATAAAAAATTGGAGATAAGTAAAGATTAAACAAGAATACTAACTAATTAAGAAGAAATCTATAAGACGAAGACCTCCAACCTAGTGACTAGGGATGCTTACTAACTATTTAATCCTTGGTTTACTAAAAGATAGTGTTTTCATTCATAATTGCATTAACCAATCAAGTAAGAACCTAGCATGCTTACTGAGTTATTAATCCTGAGCCTTAGACATAAAGTTACTCAAGTTTTATAACACATATTTCAATCTAACACTAACTCGGAACCCCAAGGACCTAAATTTAAGCGCTCGAAAGCATTAAGAGCTTGATTAATCTAGGTTAACCATTATCAGAGATTCACCCAGTATGAACCTTTTAAATAACCTCTTCAAATTCTAATTGAATAGAGCGTTCTACTCAAGTTCCACTAATATCTCAATCAAACCCTAAACAACATGGATTTAAAGACAATGGTTAGTTAATTGAATAAACAAGTGATTATTGCCCACTAATCAAAAGCATAAACAACAGGCTAGTAAATAAACAAGCATATTTACCTTAAGCACAAAGAATTCAAAAAACAATTGAAAAGAAAACTAAATTTACATTATGAAACCTGAAAAGAAAACTGAATTTAGATTATGAAACCTTACAAATAGAAGTAAAGCATCCAACTAGATCACTAAGTTGAAGAAAAAGAAGTTTAAGCTAGCATTGTAAATTAAAAGCTAAGAATAATTACGAAAATTGCTAAAAATCCAAAAGCCCTAGCTTAGTAACAAACTAAAGTATTTATATGATCTAGGGTTACAATCCTAAAAGACTAAGAAGTCCTCTTTCTTGTTCTTGAAATCTGTCTCTTCATTAATTGTAAGTCTTGGTCTCCAAGTTTCAATCTCCCTCTTGAATCTTCTTTGATTTTGGGCTTCAATTGACAAGTTTTGAGGGTTATGAAAGATCAAGGGCCAAATATTGAGTCCCTATGGATTAAGAGGATCAAAATAAGTCCAACAAGGACATTTCCCATTGAGAGCCGACGCCAGGTAATGGAGGAGCTGACGACTAGCTATGTCCATCCAATTTCGCTTCCTTTGTCCAGTGGCATGCAACAGTCGGTTGGTGGGGCAAGCGATGTCAGGTACTTCGGTCTTTAACCTTCTTGATTTGCTTTCTTTTATTACAACTTGGCTTGGTTTGATTGCTTTCCTCTTTGTAAACAAGAAGAAAAAGGAAGAGAGGGAAATAAGAAGAAGAAGATATTTAGAGAATTTGATGTTGACGACTTAACCTATCCAGGTACCATCTTCTATTTATAAATAGCAAAAGAGATATAAATACTAAAATATCCTTATTATTCTAATACTCCCCCTCAAGCTATAGCATTTATGTTAATCATGCCTAATTTGTTACAGATATTTTCAACCTTACTCCTAGGTAAAGATTTAGTAAATATGTCAGCAAGTTGATCCCTACTTCTCACATAACTGGTAGAGATCAATCCCTGCTTGAGTTAGGAAAACCAATCGCTATAAGTAATTGATGCGCCCACATTAGCTCACATGTAGTTTGTGCCATAGCACGATACCCTGCTTTTGCACTCGACCGTGCAACAACTGATTGTTTCTTACTTTTCCACGAAATGAGATTGCCACCCACAAAAACATAACAACCATATGTGGATTTTCTATCAACTGGAGAACCAGCCTAATCTCTATCCCATAAGCCTTCAACTCTTAGATGACCATGGTCATGATAAAGTATTCCACGCCCTGGAGCTCTCTTCAAGTATCGAAGTATGTGCATAACTACCTCCCAATGAGTGCTCTGTGGTGATGACATAAATTGGCTAACCACACTCATAGGAAAAACAATGTCTGGGCGTGTCACAACCAAATAATTTAGTTCTCCCACCAGTCTTTTATACTTTTCTAGATCATCTAATAAGTCACCACCTTCAGCCATAAGTTTAAGATTAGGCACCATAGGAGCTTCACATGGTCGAGATCTAAGCATACCTGTATCTGTGGGAGAAGATCAAGAACATATTTTCTTTGGAAAATAAAGATACCATGTCTACATCTAGCAAATTCAATACCAAGAAAAAAATTCAAAGCACCTAAATCCTTGGTTTGAAATTTGCTTTGAAGAAATGATTTCAACCGTTCAATACCTTTACTATCATCCCCAGTAATAACAATATCATCCACATGCACAACGAGTAAGATACAACAAGCAGCAGATTGACAAAAGAACACAGAATGATCATATGCACTCCGATGTAAGCCAAACTCCCTAACCACCTCACTAAATCTACCAAACCAAGCTCGAGGAGACTGTTTCAACCAATATAAGGAATTACGAAAACGACATACCTTTCCAGACTCCCTCTGAGCAACAAAACCTGAGGGTTGCTCCATATGCCTCTTCTTGCAAATCACCCTATAAAAAAGCATTCTTGACATCTAACTGATACAACGGCCACTGTTTAGATGCCGTAAGAGAGATAAACAAGCGCACAAGCAAGCTACAGGAGAAAAAGTATCAGAATAATCAACTCCATAAGTTTGAGCATATCCCTTGGCAACTAAATGAGCTTTAAGACGAGAAATAGTGCCATCAGAATTTATTTTAATACGAAACACCCATTTACAACCAATTGCTTTCTTACCCACGGGAGAGACATAAGATCCCACGTGGAATTATGCTCCAAAGCTGCCATCTCTTCCTCTATGGCTATTTGCCAACCAAGATGAGTTAAAGCCTCTGTAACAGACTTGGGTACAAAAGTGGAATCTAAAAAAGCAACGAATGTTTATCGAATAGAAGATAAATTAGCAGCAGAAGCAAAAGAAGAAATAGGATACTGGCAACTACATTTACCTTCACATAAGGCAATAGGAGGATCAAGACTAGGATCATATGATGAAGGACATGGCTGAGGAAGAGAGGCAGGAGGGTCAGCATTATCGGAGAGAGTGAGAGAAGCATCTCGTGGTAGCTTAGAGTAGACTTTTGTTATTGGTGGACGATTTTCCATTGACGTAGGAGGAGGATCCTATCTAACATAATAAACCAAAAACTTATTTTCACTAACAGACTGAGTAGGAGTAGAAGACCAAGAAGAAAAATAAGGACTATACTAAAAAAATGTGTCATCAGCAGAAACCACTTATCACTTCAAATCAAAAAAATAACACCTATAACCTTTTTGAGTTTGAGAATAACCAACAAACACGTATTTTAAAGATCGAGAATCCAAATTTGAAATTTGGGGATGAGTATCACGACCAAAACATGTGCACCCAAAAGTTTTAGGAGGCACAACAAAAAGCGACTTATTGGGAGATAAAACTGATTAAGGGATTTCACCTTACAGCATGGAAGAAGGCATACAATTAATCAGGTAACAAGCAGTTAAAATAACATCATCCCAAAAAGACTAGAAACCCTCATTTGAAATAAAAGTGTTCTAGCAACCTCAAGTAAATGACGATCTTTATGTTCAGCCACCCCATTTTGTTGAGGAGTGATCACACAAGAAGATTGGTGGACGGTTCCTTGTTTTCGAATAAAATCAAACAAAGGGCCAGAAAAATACTTTTTTGCATTGTTGCTCCACAAAACACGAATTTTGGCATTGCATTGTGTTTGAATTTCATTGCAAAAATCAATAAAAATTAAGAGTAATTCAGAATGATTCTTTATTAAATAAACCCAAGTAACACGACTGTAATCATCAACAAAACTAACAAAATATTGAAAACCAGTTTTGGATATTGTTGGACATGGACTCTAAATATCTGAATGTACTAACTCAAAAGGAGATTTGATTCTCTTATTAACTCCAGGTAGAGCTGTCAAAAGTTGACCCGAACCCGAAAAACCCACCCGCCCGACCCGAACCCGAAACTAACCCGATATGATTTGACCAAAAAAAGTAAACGACCTGAACCCGACCGACCCGAAACCCGATTGACCCGAAACCCGACTGATCCGAGAATCTAACCCGAAAAACCCAAGAATCTAACCCGAAAAAACCCGACAAACTAATGAAATCATTTTATATATCTCTTAAATTTCAAATTTAATAAATAGATTTAGCATGTATGATATCACTCTCAGAAATGCTTATTAGTTAACAGTTACTTAAGGTGATTTTATATAATATAGATAAAAATAATCAATTATTAATGAATGTTACATTAAGTTTACCTTATTATATTCATTAATCAATTTTTAAGCAATTTTTTTAACATTAAACATATATAAAAAATTCAACAAACAATATATTATCAATATTATATAAAATAATTAAAATAAAATATCAATAATAAGTAAATATTACTAATTTAATTAATACATTTATAACATTACAAATTTAATTGATTTAGTTACAATTTACAACAAATTTAATAAATAATGTTTTTGATCAAATCTGTTTTAGTTATTAATTTCTAAAATCAAAACTTTAATTTAATTTAAAATAATTGAAAACTTAAGAGTTAAATCCGAAAAATCTGAATCCAAATGATATGAAACCTAGAAAATCTAAAACCCGAAAGACCCGAGGGTCAAACCCAAAAAACCTGACTCGAAACCCGACAAACCCGATGACAAAACCCGAAAAACCCGAGCCCGAATGACCCGAGACGCAAACCCGAATGACCCGAAACCCGAATGACCCGAAAATCTCTTTTAACCCAAACTGACCCGACCTGATTGACCCGAACCCGAAACCTACCCGACCTACCCGATTTGACACCTCTAACTCCAGGAAAATAAGACACACGATCCTGCTCTACGAACTGACAGGACTCACACTCTAAACTAGACAAAGAAGAACCCAAATAGGGAAACATCTTTTTCAAGGCAGCCAAGGATGGATGACCAAGTTGACAATGGAGATAAAAAGGAGACTCCTTGTTTGAACTGGCAATAAATGTGAAAAGAGCGTTTCACCACCCTCAAGAAAATACAACCCCCTGTCTCACAACCTTTACCAATAATCCTCTTCGTCAACATATCCTGAAAAATACAATGTGTGTCGAATAAAATAACAAAGCAATTTAAAGCTTTAGTAATCTTACTAATGGAAATGAGATTAAGAGGAAAATTGGGTATATATAAAACTGAAGACAAAGGCAAGGAAGGAATAAAGTTGGATTCACCAGATGCAAGAACAAAAACTGCAGTGCCATTTGCAATAGTAACATTTAACAGATCGGATAATGGGGTAATAGAGGATAAAATACCTTTCGTGCCAGTCATATGTTCATTTGCACCTGAGTCAATGACCCATTTGCGAGAAATGGAAGAAAGGCAAGCTGTAGGATTACCTGACTAAACTAGAGTAGTCGTGGAGGAAATATATGTAGAACTAGGAGCAGAATCCTTTGTAGAAACTTATGTCTGAACCAAGCGAGAATACTCATCAACTGATAATTTAACAAGCTTCTCCTCAAAAGGTTCAGATATGGCAGCATTTGCAATAGAATGAGCGAACTGAGGTACTCCATGCAGCAATCAACACTTCTTTATATGATGACCCGGCTTTCCACAATGATAACACACTGTTTTGCCCTCTGAGCGACCAACAGTTTCATTACGACCACAGCCTCCTAAACGGCCACTTTGTCCTCCACCTCTATCAACATCAGAACGAGGAATGTGGCTCGTAAATGCACGACTATTATCTATTGAATTTTCATATGGTAAAGAATGGGCAGCCCGCTGTACACAATGAATATCTTTCGAAAGAGAAGGAATTTTGGGACTGGCTAAGATCAGTGAACGAGGGAAAGTTAAATTAGGAGACAGCCCTGCTAAATAGCACATAACACCAACTTGTTCCCGATGAACCTTTTGGACACGAATATTTGTTGTGTAAGGAAGCAATGAATTCATCTCCTCAAACATTTGACGAAAATCATAAGAATAATCTTTAACAGACTTATCCTTTAAGTTAACCCGATACACCTTGCTGGAAACATCACACATTCGCATCACATTATTGGCACCTAAAAACATAGACTCCAAGGTTTCCCATATCTCTTTGATAGTCTCACATTGATAAATCTAATCCTGAATGTTCACTTCAATTGTCTGTAACAGTTGCGAGTACAACTTGTTGCCCTTCTTTAACCATGACTTCTTTTCACTAGAGTCATCTGGAGGATCTTTGTTAAGATGATCTTTTTTGTGCACCCTACTTAAATATTTAGAAACTGTTCACTACCATTAAAGGTAATTCTCACCATTCAAACGACGTTTAGTCATCTTGGTGATGGGAACCGGAATTAGTTTAAACTTCTTATCAGCCTATTGTCACAGGAAATTAACCAAAAAAAAATAACCCCAGGTATCTACTCAGACTAACCTGGATCAAATCCTCAAATAACACAGCCTAAAAAAAAATTTTTTTTAAGTGATTTAGGACATGATACCCAAATCTGACAAGAAAAGAGAAAAAAATAAAAAGAATAAAAGAATTTAGAGGAATTCACGTGGTTGTAACCATATCTAATAAACTAGCTCGGATACCATGTAAAGAAGAAAAAATAGGAAGAGAGGGAAATAAGAAGAAGAAGAGATTTAGAGGATTTGAAGTTGACAGCTTAACTTATCCAGTTTAACCATCTTCTATTTATAAATAGCAAAAGAGATATAAAGACTCAAATATCATTATTATTCTAACACTGTTTAAAGTTTCAAATCATTCCTAAAAGATGAAAACAAGCTAATTAGTGTGAGATTAAGAAGTTAGTTGCTCAAAATAAATATGATATTCAACTAAAACTGTAAACAATTTTGCGACTAATAGTCTCTCCCCTCTCTAGCCTCCTCTCTCTCATTAAAAAAGGCTTGAAAAGTTTATTGTAATTACTGAACTATCCCTAAGTTAATTCTAAGATTACAAGACCAAGTGGAGGCTACAAAAGACTTTTCCTCATTCCTTTCGTGTAGTGAGCTTGTGATTTCTTCATCTCAAATCTTCACTAAGCTCAAAGGATTGGCCCTATGCAAAAAGTAATGTTTGGACTTTGATTTTTGTAAAGCACACTGGCCATAAGAGCAGCATACCCGGTGACCAAGTTGATTTTGGTGTCCGGACAATGAGGAGTCAGGCCAACCTGACAACCAGTGTGAAGTACCAAGCCACCAGGGTGGATTTTAGGTGTTTCTCAGCTTCAAGCCAACCCAGTGGTCGAGTTGGGTACTTAGTGGCCAGGTTGGGTATTCACCCTTTGGTTGTGCAAGTGGTTAGGATCAACGGTCTTTTAAAAATTGAGCATTTGGAGGGGTAAACGGATTCGGATTTTGACGATCTTTAGTATTCTGGAAACCCCAAGATTCCTTTACAACTTTCATGAGATCACGAACTCAATTGGAGCCTTTAAGATGGTGAAAATCAGCCATCTTTCATATCTATCCAATCTATCAGGATACTTCCTCTTTCTCAATGCTTGCTATGAGACTCCTTTCATTTTTGATGAAATTCAATCATTTTTTCATCAATTTCATCCTTTTCCTTGATTCACACCTACATACAAAACAATGATAAATGAGTTTGATTCTCATAGATAAATGTTCAAATCAAGACAAGTTAGCATAGAAAAATGAGCATAAATAAGCACTTATCAACGATGGTCCTACTCTCAATGCAAAAAGGCATATGGGTAACTTGCTGGGAGGGTAATGATAACTATGACCACGCACAATGACATTAAAGTCAAGGGAATGAGCCTAGTATGTATGTATGTATATATTTATTATTATTATTATGTGTTCATGAGTATATGATTACTTTATGGCCCTCGACGATGCGGAGTGTCATATGTTGATCACGAATGAACTCTTTTATTTTTTTTTTGGATGTTGTCTCATTTTAAAATTTTATAATGATTATAAATATGTTTTGGGGACTTGTTTTGTGGTTTTGCGAAATAAATTATGCATATGTTTTATTATTGATTTGGATGTACCCATTTCCCCAACTCTATATGACTTTGCACTAAAACTATTTCACTCTTCAAATGCATTCCTATGTACTCGCCCTTCACTCTCCCTTCCTTGCAAATAATCCAATTATGAGGTTTATTAGAAGGTTGGAGGGTGGCTTAGGAGTTGTCCCTTCCACTGCGTTGATATATTTTTTTTATTTGATCCATTGGTACTTGCTTCTACTTCCACATATTTTCTTGAAATTTATTTTTCAAAATTATTTTATTATTTTCAAATTACCAATGAAGATTTAGCTTTATCCTCTATTTTGCAGCAGTGATTGATATAAATGTCTTGCAGTATCTTAGGATGTAGAGGTATCAAATCGGGTTGATCGGGTAGGTTTCGGGTTCGGGTCAATTAGGTTAGTCATTTTGGGTCAAAAGAGATTTTCAGGTCATTTTTGGTTTCGGGTCGTTCGGGTTCGGGTCTTTCGGGTTTCGGGTCTTTTAGGTTTCAGGTCTTTCGGGCTCGGGTCTTTCGGGTTTTATCCTCAGGTTTGTCGGGTTTCGGGTCATTCGGGTTCAGGTTTTTCGGATTTGACCATCGAGTCTTTTGGATTATAGGTTTTTTGGATTTTATGTCATTTAGATTCGACTTTTTCGGATTTAACTCTCAAGTCATTTGGGTTCCCGATTATTTTAAATTGAATTAAATTTTTGATTTTATAAATTAATACTTAAGAGAGATTTTATTGAAAATATTATTTATTAAATTTATTATAAATTGTAATTAAATTAATTAAATTGTAATTATATAAATGTATTAATTAAATTAGTAATATTTATAACTTTTTTTAAAATTTTTCCTGTAAATTATCTATAGTTTTAAATAAAATAAATATTTAAGTTTTTATTATTTTCTAATTCATTTCTAAATTATAATTGATCTATAATAAATTCATGATTCATAATATCATTAATATATAATTATGAATTGTCCGTCACATAATCACAAACTAAGGAACCATAATTTTGATTTACAATTACAAACTAAGGAGTCAAAATTTTGGCATACAATTACAAAATTTACCAGTTTCCTCTTATAGAATTAAAAATTTAAAAGCTTTTGTTTGGTCTATGAATAGGATAGCCGAAAAGGAATAGCCAATAGGCCATCCGGATTGTCATACAGTTATGGCCACCATGAACCACTAATCTTAGTATCTTATTATCTTAGTGCTAAATGACTTTGTTTTGTTCTTTCCTTTCTAAGACTTGTATATAGACTATATTTTATAGTGATTAGTGACTGCCATCACTGACTTTTATATAATACAACAACTTGCACACGCACTACATTCGGTATTCGCATTAAATTATTTGTTTTGGTGAGAAATAAATTATAAGGAGAAAATATATGATAACATATTGAAATTTTAATTTCAAATTTTCAATGTTTAGATGCTTTTTGTTGGATAGATATTTCACTAATTTGATATAAACATTAGTAATTTATTTACTACTATAATTTAGAAATTTTCTTAGTTGGAATTAAAAATTATTATTCACATAAAGAAGTTTATTTCTTAATTTAATCAGTAATGATGAAATCAACATAGTCTTTTGTAAATTCGCAAATTTTCTTAATAATTTTCATAATTAATATTATTAAATTTAAGTAATAATATTCTATAAATTCATATAATTCAATCATAATAATAAAATTTAAAAATTTAATTATGAAAAATATATTTTTAAGTTCACTTTGATCAAAATTTTATCAATTATTTATTTTTATTTAAATTCTCTTTATCAAATTTATTTATTAATTTGAAGTTTAGGAGATATACACTATTAGAAAAACTGTCCATAGAAACGGAAATAGGGATGGAATTTGATGAAAAAATCCGTCCCTAAAACTTTTCAAACGGAATTAGGGACGGATTTTTTTCCGTCCCTAAACGGGCGTCCCTAACATTTAGGGACGGATATTTAGGGACGGACCATAAATCCGTCCCTAAATCCGGTGGAAGTCACGAGACAAGGTAATGACATTTGAAACGGATTTAGCGACAGATAGGCAATCACTGCAGTGGAAATAGGGACGGATATAGAAACGGAATTTAGAACGGTTTTTTCCGTACCAAAGTGTAATCGTTAAAAGTTTTTATAAACTGATTTTGGGAGGGATTTAGGGACGGATTTTTTGTTTAAAGACGATTTTAGGGACGGATATCAATTTTTTGGTGCTTAGGGACGGATTTAGGGACGGATTTTAGGGTTTAGGGTTTAGGGTTTATGCTTTAGGGACCGATTTAGGGACGGAAAAATGTAAAAAAACAATTAATTTTTTAAAAATAATATTTTATATATTTAGTGATGGTTTATTATTAATTTTTTATGAAGCAGTAGTAATAATAATAATAAATAATAATAATAATATTATTATTATTATATTTAATAATAATATTATTATATTTAATAATATTATTATTATAATAATAATATTATTATTATATTATTATTATTATATTTAATCGTATTATTATTATTATTACTATATAAAATAATATTAAAATAGACCAAAATGAAAATTAAATTCTAATTGTATATATTTACTATAAATGTTGTATACATGAAATGTACAAAAATAAATCTAAAAATCACCTAAATGGGAGGCAATCTCATCGAAGTCATCCTCGGCCTCGGCATCGCCCTCGCCCTCGCCCTAGTTCTCGATCTCTGCCTCGGCCTCGCCTTGATGGGCCGCATGATGGACGTCCTGGGGCTGATGCTGTACCTGCGAGATGGACTCTCCGGTCCTAGCCTGAGCGTACGGAGGTGGCTCGTCTGTCGGATGCGGAGCTCCCAGAGGCAGAGGAAAACGACCTATCATCTGCTGCATCTGCTGTAAGCACTACTCCCACACTCTATCTCTCTCTGCCAACAATCGAGCAGACTCCTGTGCAGCCTCCTGTCGACATTGGAGCGCAAGTCGGCCATCTGTTGTCGCAAGGAAATATTCTCTTGAGACTAAGATGGGATGGAAGAAGAGTCGGCCTGAAACTGGGGGTGGTGAACTAAGTCACCTTACCCTAGCATCCTACCGCGCTCGCCACTCGCTACCTCCTGAAAGACTGTATGCGGGTTGACCTTCGAGTCATCGGCAGCTCGTGCACGTGCCTCCGCAATCGCTCTGTCATAATCCTCCTAAAAAAAAGAATATAAATTAATTTATGCATGTGTGTGAAGTATAATATTAATCAAATATTCTTATTGTAAATTGAATAATTATATAACAATAAGCTAAATGAACGTTACAATTCTATAAGTAATTACTTAAGATGATTATATATAATGAGTTATAATTACTTAAACTTTAACTTCAATAAGTATATATTTAAGTACTTAAACTTACAGCAATGGTCTTGGCACGACCCTCGGGATAATCACCCACCTTGGTCTTGTACAGCTTGCCGAATAATCTGGCAAGACCGGGATCACAACCGCCTCCTTAACCTACAAAAGCGAAAAATGTGTTCATTACAATTATAAGAAAAATATTTATGAAATAAAAAACTTAAGCAAAATAAAATATGGATTTAATTATTACCAAATCGGATTAGTAGAATGCATGCCCCTACTACCACCTCTATATACAATCGCCTGCTCAGTGCTACGATTCTTCTTGTTCACCTCGCTGTGACACTTGAAAGTAGGGTCGGCATCCCACTGTGCACAGAGGCGGTCCCAGACATGGTCTGAAGTATAAGTAGGTGCCCTACGTATGCTCCAAGCCCGGCTGAACTCATGCCTGATGTATTTGTCGGCTGTGGCATCGAAGAAGGCCTGTGCCGCCTTACTCTCCTTGGCGGGGAACAAGTAACGCCTCTGTAATGAAAAAAGAAATAATGAAAGTGCGCATCTTATAATGTCATAATTCAATTAAACAAATTAAGCAATGGTAATAATAATTATTAAATAAAATAGTTAAATAATAATAATGTAATAATTATATGAATAAACAAATAATTAATGTAGGTTATGACTAACAATCCATAAATCGAACATACGGGTGTGCGTCTCGTGCGGAACCTTCATCCAGGACAACCACGGCTCGATCCAATGTCCGTAGATGATATGCTTGATCTCTGTCTTCACCCTCTTATTTGTCTTCTCATCTCTTCAAAATTCCATTATCAAAGGTAGTTAGTAAGAAAAAGAAGTAAATATAATTAAAAATCATTAAAAATTAAAAAAAAAGTTAAGATTTTACTCATAAATTGTGGCCAAGGTCATCGGTGTCGAGGGATCTAGTTGAGATGGGCCGGACACATTAGGCTGAGAGGGCTGGGCGGGCTGGGTGGACTGGGAGGGCTAGGAGGGTTGGGAGGCAGGTGTAGGTTGGAAAGACGGTGGGGCGGTGCAGGAAGAGGAGGCTCGCTGGGAAACAGGCGTCTGCTCTTGAGGCACAAGACAGTACGTCAATCCTCCGACTGTCACCTCCTGAATTGGCGGTGGAGATGGAGATGGAGATGGAGATGCACTAGAACTCTGTGCTGGAGGAGCATGGCTGGATGTAGGAATGGAGGAGTGTAGACCAATATCCGGAAGCAACGGACGTGATGGGGAATGAGATCGAACCGCTGATCCAGACGTCGGCTATGTATGGAATATTATAACAAAATTGTTAGTTTAATTTTTTATATATAAGAACATTCATGAAAAAAAATCAATTTTGGTTAATAAATATTGAAAAGCACCTAAGATAGAACGGGGGGTGGAGGTGGTGGTAATCGCGAAGCAGGATGACCGAGTCCCGGAGCCCCCTTGACCAGAACTGGCCGATCGACCTCGGCCTCGGCCTCGACCTCGTCCTCTACTGGAAATCGAGGGATGATCATCGTGCTGTGAACTCTACAAAATTGTGGCTTATCATTAATAATAAACTAATTTATTACAATTATGTATTAATTATAAAATTAACAAATTTTATAATTAAAACTAAGTAACTAATTCACGATTGCTTAAATTATTTAATTAAAATGATTATTGAATAGTATAATTAATTAACTATAATTATATTTAGTTTATTCATTGATTCAATTACTTAATTAATATTATGATTTCAATATTTGTAATCTAATTCACCTAATAGCCTTTTAAACTTATTGAACTTATTAAACTAATTAAACTAATTAAAAACTATGTGTAAACTTATTAGACTTGAATATTCAATATTTAAACTGATTAAACTAATTACTAATGAGTTAATATTTAAACTAATTAAAGAAATTAGGATTTAAGTTTTAAATAATTATTATACTATTTACTCATTACTGTTGTTAAACTAATTACTAATGAGTTAATATTCAAACTAATTAAATATATTACTATTTTATGTTTGACATTATTAAAGTAATTATACTTACTAAACTAATTAACAAAGTTATTAGATTTTAATTAATATTTAATATTTAAACTTATTAAATTAACAACTAATGAGTTACTATTTAAATTAATTAGACTAATTATACTAATTACTTAGTATTAAATGTGTTAAATTAATTTAACTAATTAGAGTAATTAGTAATTATTTTATATTCAAACTAATAATACTAATTTATTATTACTATTTATTATATATTTAAACTAATAATACTAATTACTAAAACTACATTGCATATTTAAACTAATTATACTTGTCACGCCCCGACCCGCCCGGGTCGGCCACGTGGCAACCGCCGCGCTGCTTCGAAGTACTTGCCGACCGCTCACGCACTTGAAGCACCGCAAGGCAAATAAATGGATACCATCGCTGCAAAACCTTTAAAACTTTGATTAAAATCATTTAATAAAATAATAAAACTTAAGTAGTGTACCAGTGGATTAATTTTAAAGGAATACCTATGCAGCGAAAAACTACTAAGCCTAAGCCACCGACGTCTTCTAGTGAGCCTCCTTTCTAAAGCCGACTTCGTACGCGAATCTGTATCCATCCACATTAGATACATGACACACCCGGACCTAGCACGACTTTTCTGTACGAATGAAATAGTACAAGACGACGTATTAATTAAACAATGGGTTGGTCCGGCTGTGTCAAGTCAGAAGAGAAGTTAAAATTAGGATAAGACGGAGTTTGAAGATAAAGTAATTAACTGTGCATGGAAATTAGTAAATGCCAAAAAGACCTCCAAATAAGTCCCTAGAAATTTATTATGGGCCCCATTGGCACAAGAAATCAAAGGATTTAGCCAACGGGTAAAAATGGAAGAAAGTTGAAAAAAGGGAAAAAGTTTGACCCGGGGCCCGAGTGGACCCGGCGTCGGGCTCCCCTATAAATAGGGGAGGGAGCCGAACCTTTCTTTCATTTTTCTTTTCTTTTTCTTTCTTTTTTCTTCTTTTCTCTCTGGAGCCGACCGGAGGCATTTTGGACAATTGGTAAAGTGGGACATGCCCGGCTATCAGATCAAGGTGAGTTTTCAGTATGTTGTTCTTCTCACCTCGATCTACGTTTTGTTAAGTTTGCACGTATTTCCATGCATCGGTTTAGCCTAGATCCAAGTTTTCAGCTTTTGACCGGATTAGATCTTTAAACTCAAATAAGTGGATTTTGGGCCAGTGGAATAAGGTGAGTTTTTAGTGGGTTATAGTATTCACCTTATTCTACGTCCCATTCCGTTTTTACGCATTTTTGTGCACCGGGTGTGAGTAAATCGGAGATTTAGTCAATTTGGGCTAAATCTCGGTCTACGGGAAAATTGGACCGGTGTTTCTCGTTTCTGCCTCGGCATATCCGTTGTGGATGCCATGAGGATCGCCTCTCTAAGTTTGTACGTCGAAAGGAGGAGAAACGAGTGCGAAAACTGGGGAAGAGACCGGCCGAAGAACTGGCCGATCGAGTCCCTGTTTAGATATTTTCAATATATTATTATTATATTAAAAGATATTTATATATTATATTAATATATTTAGATATTTATATATAATATTATTATATCTTAGATATTTATATATTATATCATTATAATGTATAAATATCTCATAAGTGGGCTTTTTGAGCCCGATTTCGAGTATAATTTGGCCCAACCCGTGTGGGGCCCAGCCTAGTCCGGGTGTGGGGCCCACGGACCCCCGGGGGGCATTTTGGAAATTTTTCACCGAGAGTCCGATTTGAGCCCCGAAACCTCCCGGACACTTTTCTAAGTGTCGGGCCTGGCCCGAGTGGCCCATGGACCCCCAGGGGTATTTTTGTAATTTTTCACCAAGTGTCCAATTTTTACCCCGGAACCTCCTGGACACTTTTCTAAGCCTCGAATCACATCCAAGCCCAGTCATAGGTCATGTTAGAGCCTCATAGGTGCATTCATAAATATGATTATGAATGCTAATGTATATTTCCGTGTACTAGGGCTCCGGTTGAATCGAATGCGGCGATGCTCCGGAGGTTGAGCTACATGGAGCGCTTGGGAGTATACGATTCTCCCACTACTGTGAGTGACTTAGACTTCTCTGTCTAGCCACTGGGGAAAAGGGTTTTAAAAAATGGTTTTTAAAATATAAATGTTTTTCAAAAGAATTGGGATACGGGAAATCCACACACACACAACTGTCTGCGATATACCCACATAGAGAGTGGGATGTTTTCAAAGGAAAATATAAATACTTTTGTGTGTGTGTTTTTATATATTTTAAATACGTATGACTTATATATATATTTTTGAAATATTATTGTTATGGTTATTGAGGGTACGATGCCCTTGGGAGATGAGCGATTGAGAGGGTTCCTCGGGGCTCCAATTGCGGGAGCGTGGACCGAGTTTGAGAGCATGCATGATACTCAGCCGTGGACCGCCTATCGAGGGGCACGGTGAGTCGAGCCTGGTTGGGAGAGGCGCGTAGGGAAACTCGCCAGAGCTCCAGTTCGCTGTGTTCCACCACAGCGAGGCACCACCGAGGGAAAGGGCTAGAGAGATAGAAAAGAGAAAAATATTATAAATGAGAAAAGAGATAGCCCTCGGTGCAGTGAGGCATAAGACGACCGGCGGGTCGCACCTCCAGTATGATAGAGATGCCAGCCCATTTTATATATACATATATATTTATTTATTTATTTAAACTGTTTTTAAAGGAGGGTTCTCAGCAAGAGAACCAGAAAAGGATTTTAAAAGAAAAATATTTATTTAATTATTATTTTATTTTGGATTTCCCTTATCTGCCCTAACCCAGATGGAGATTCTTAGAACCTCTGTCACTCACCTGTATCCAATGTGGATGGATGCAGATTTGCGTACGGAGTCAGCTTTAGAAAGGAGGCTCACTAGGAGACGTCGGTGGCTTAGGTTTAGTGGTTTCCGCTGTGTAGGTATTCTTTTAAATTAGTCCACTGGCATTGTTTATAAATTAAATATTTTATTAAATGATTTCTAAAAATTTTAGTTTTGTTTTGCAGCGATGATATCCATTTCAATGCCTTGCGGTGCTTCTGGTGCGTGACCGGCCGGCACGTACTTCGAGGCAGCACGACGGTTGCCACGTGGCCGACCCAGGCGGGTCGGGGCGTGACAATTTGATTGGTATCAGAGCGATTAAAAGGTTCTGATAGTTTTCAAAAGTTATAAAATATTTTTAATGGGGTTTTCAAATGTTTTCAAACGTTTTTGAAGCCAGTGGATTAAATAGGTTTAAAATTCAAGAGTTCGAGTATGTAGCTACTCGAAAGCGTCATGAATAATCAAGCTTACTCTTAGAATACCTTCTTTAGCAGCAAGCCACCAGATAGTGTTCTCGAGTGTGGTCTTAAGTGAGAAGACATTACGACCACCTTCTCCCTCGAGATTCGTGCAAGTAAGGCACGCTTTCTAAGAAACTCCCCAAACTCAAATTTTCAAGTTCGATGTTCCTTCTACTCGACAGCCAATCTATGCAAGGGATGGTGTTTCCCTTGAGATGGCGAGATAGATGATGTCTCGTCCAGTTTTTCGACGAAGCCTAGTTAGAGGCTTACCAGTGGAAACTGGTTCGATGCCCACAACCTTCAATGTTCGATTTTGAAGTTGTGAACATTGAGACTCGCTAGTAAAGCAGCGAGTGTCAAGCGTAAATTAGATGCGTTGCCCCAATTCTTTACACTAGTGATGTGTAAGACTTGGGAGGAAATGATACAACTAGAACGAGGCCAAGGTGGGTATAACGTGCGTGAACGCTAACCTCACTTCTCTCGTTTTCTACACCATCGGTGTGTAGCTTTGAAGAGAGAATATGGTTAAGATGACTGAAATCAAAGAAGTCAATCACGGAAGATGTGGTTGACCTAAAATTTCAAGACGTGAGATGAAGCACCCGCACAACCAGATGAAGGATCGAGAAGGAGTTCACAGAGCATCAAGTGGAGATGAAGACAAGTGATTGCCGAAGATCCCACAGGTTGACAAGTCTGGTGGGATAAGCCCACAGATTGCCTGGATGATGCTCCGAGGAGTGAGCACGAAGTGAGAGAAGTGGCAGCAAGGGCTAGCTAACTTCAATTATTCTTACACTGTGGGGTGTAAGGGGTGAGACATACCATCCAAAGGAAAGGATTGATAAGAGGAAACCCCAAAGGATTCAAGGATGGCAAAAAGGAAGAGTAAGGAAGGAGAACAAAAGAGAAACCATTCTTGGGAAACGATGAGAAGAGAATGAAAAGAGATTATATCCAAGTGGTCTACGAGTAGTACATCTGTTACTACTTGTTTGACCATTGGATACCAACGATAAAAAGGATATCGGAGGAAGAGGAGAAAGGAAATGAAGATGGAAGAAGTGGAATAAAGAAAGTAAGGAGGAGGAGACCCCCAAAAGATAATAAGAAATGATTTTGAACAAAGTGAATGGGAAGAAAGCAAGCGAAGAAAGAGTGTAATGCATGGCGATGATGGGAATGCCTGCATTCGTGCTAATGGAAGGCACGAAGGGAATTTCCTCCAATATTGTGAAGTCATCACCAGAAGGAACTGGTGAGAAAGAAGAAGAGGAAGGGAGAAGAAACGTGAACCTTTAAGCAAAGGACAAAGAGATGTCGTGATGTAGTGCGGAGGCTTTCTTAATGAAGAAAGAAAGCATGAAACCCTAGGTAAAAGAAGATCCTAGGTTAATAAAAGAAGAACAAGGCCTAAGAAGAAAGAGAGACTTAGTTCAGTTGGTGAACTAAGTTTTGGTTAATTAGGAATAGAGCCTTAAAAGAAGAAAAGTATAACACCTCACTAGAAAACTATAACTTTAATTAGCAACAATGTCATAATGAACCATAGGTTAATAACTCCAAATGGCTGACCAGGATTAGTATAAGAATAAGACTAAGAAACTAGGGTTAGAGACAAAACCTAGGCGAGTAACTTAGAGTTAGATTAAAGAAGAACATGAAAAAGAGAATAAAAGAAACTTAGAAAGAGGACTAAGAAAGATCTAGTGAAAGAAAATGAATAAAAGATTTAGAAATGGATGTTAGATAAAGAGAGTCGAGCATAATGGACCCCAAACTCGAGTCAAGTCAAGGCACTACATCATAAAACGAATAAATCAAGGAAAGAAATGAGTAAACAAGGATTATCGGAGGCCAGAACCAAGAAAGAGAAAAAGGGGGTAAAGGATATAAATTGGTGAAAGGAAGAAGAAACCCTCGACTATTTGATTCTGGGAAGAAGATGACAGAAGGATTAAGAATGTGAATTGGTGAAAAGAAAAGAAAGGAAAACCCCTGATTATTTAAGTGATAGAAGAAGAGATAAGGAGATTGGATAGAAAGAAAAAAATTGGAGAAAATATAAGAGAAGGAGCACTCGTAGGAAACGAGTAGATGGAGATGAAGGTATCTTAATGGATGACGGGTAAGGATGATATCAATGAAAGGTAAACGAAAGAGACGAAGAGAGAAATAAGAAGTGAGGATACCAAGGTATGGTAATACAAACAAGAGAGAACGAAGGATAAGAATAATGATGATGATGGGAACTTTAAAGATAATCAAACACAGAGAATGAGGAAAGTGGGTCGACCTAGGCACGAGTTGAAGAAAGAGTGAGGATAAGACGAGAATGAATAAGAGAATGATTAAAACTGGAGAAGACAAAAAGGTGATTAAGTATAAACCAGAATAATGGTTGGAACCGAGAAAGACGAAAGGATGAGAACAAAGAAGTAAAGTGAGATAGAAGGAATTAAGAGAATAAGGTGGAGAAATATGGAGGATAAGTTAAATCTTTTAGAAGGAGGGGAGTAAGCTAACTTTGAGGATAAACTCCCCGAAGAATGATAAGTGAAGAAAGGATGTGGGAGATGAAAGTCAAACCAAGCTAAGATGGAGTCAGCTTGGCGTGGGCAAGATAGAAAGGTAATGGAGGATAGAGAAAGGTGTGCCCACGATAAATAAACCATGGCATCGAAAGACAAAGGAGAAATATCGATGGATTAAGAGCCGAAGATGGATAAGAGAAAGAAAACCCATATTTGAAAAGCAAAGAGAAAGAAAGAATGGAGCCAAGGTAAAGGAAACCTTGGATACAACGTGAAGGGTCACGTGGATTAAGATAAAAAGTCTGGATAAGAGAAAAGGTATGGAGATGACCCTAAGGAAAAAGGGCATAAAGATAACAAGAGCTGTAAGTGATGCTTAGTGGTGGCAAAAGACCAAAGAGAAGGTCAAGTTAAGTGAAGAACGAGATATCTCAAGAGAGAAGAATGCGAAGATAATGAAGCTACAAAGGATACCGTAAGAGTTCAACATGTGTGATTGGCCTAGTCTTGTTGTGACGAGAAGGCAAGAGAAATGTGGACCCCACAATGAATCATGGGTGAATGGAAAAGAAGAAAAGGAAAGAGACGGGGATATGGAGATCCCAGAAATATTATTGACGAGAAGAAGAGAAAAGAGATCGACCATTAGCAAGGAAGCTAATGTGAAGGAAAGAAGACAAAAGGAAGAGAAACACGCGACACCACCTGAATTGGATACCTCAAGAAAATAAAATTCAAGGAATGCCGATGAGGCAAGAGAAATGGTATGGATGGGTATGAGGTCGAGGCTCAAGTGTGATGATTTGGGAGCCATGTGAGGCGTCCCTATGAGAGAAAGGATCAGAGATCGAGATCTTGAGGATCTCTGTGATGACCACTCGAGAGGACCGGCCCAGTATGAGATTGGGGAGAGTGTGAGACCTCCCAGAGTTCTCCGTCCTTGTAAGGAGGAGAGATGAGATTTGATGGGCCATGGGCCCTATTTGTGATTATGATGGGCGGTCAGAGAGTGGGTCAGCTTGTGAGAGCCGAGAGGGCATGATCTCTGATTCCTCTGTTATGATGTGGCCGGGTGTGGGCCAGTGTATACAAGAGCTCGACTCATACACCACGAAGAGAGAGAACGAAGTCAGAGGCAAAATAAAGAAACATGACCAAGGTAAGGGGAAAGATATTTAACTCACCGCATCCTCGCCATGGAGGCGAGGGAGTTAAGCTAAGGTCTTTCCCGATAACTTGGTTATAAGGATGAGTACAAGACCACGAAACAACAAGCAACACATCGAGTGATGGCCTCGAAGTGAGAGGCAATGGTAATGAAAAGGATAAGAACTCCTAAGAAGAGTAAGAGGTATGGAACCTCAGAAACAACAAAAAGATAGTCTCGAAAAGAGAGACTTGGAGGATGAAACAAGAACAAAGTGAGAAGATCGAGTAAACACGAATGGAGTGAAGAAAGCCTAACCCGTGAATAGGTAAGGGTAGGCTATATTAAGGAAAAGATGAGGTTCAAACTCAAGAGTGGAAGAGTGATGAAACCACTCTTGAGGAAGAGAATGATTAGAGTGTGCAGCGAAAGCGTGGTGAACTTCAGCGGCGAATAGTGAAGTGAACACTATTCGAAAACGGAATGAGGGCTTCAAATGGAAGCCCAATCTCCCCAAGCTACCATGTTTAATTTCGAGGACGAAATTTTTGAAGGAGGGGAGAGTTGACACACCCGGACCTAGCACGACTTTTCTGTACGAATGAAATAGTACAAGACGACGTATTAATTAAACAATGGGTTGGTCCGGCTGTGTCAAGTCAGAAGAGAAGTTAAAATTAGGATAAGACGGAGTTTGAAGATAAAGTAATTAACTGTGCATGGAAATTAGTAAATGCCAAAAAGACCTCCAAATAAGTCCCTAGAAATTTATTATGGGCCCCATTGGCACAAGAAATCAAAGGATTTAGCCAACGGGTAAAAATGGAAGAAAGTTGAAAAAAGGGAAAAAGTTTGACCCGGGGCCCGAGTGGACCCGGCGTCGGGCTCCCCTATAAATAGGGGAGGGAGCCGAACCTTTCTTTCATTTTTCTTTTCTTTTTCTTTCTTTTTTCTTCTTTTCTCTCTGGAGCCGACCGGAGGCATTTTGGACAATTGGCAAAGTGGGACATGCCCGGCTATCAGATCAAGGTGAGTTTTCAGTATGTTGTTCTTCTCACCTCGATCTACGTTTTGTTAAGTTTGCACGCATTTCCATGCATCGGTTTAGCCTAGATCCAAGTTTTCAGCTTTTGACCGGATTAGATCTTTAAACTCAAATAAGTGGATTTTGGGCCGGTGGAATAAGGTGAGTTTTTAGTGGGTTATAGTATTCACCTTATTCTACGTCCCATTCCGTTTTTACGCATTTTTGTGCACCGGGTGTGAGTAAATCGGAGATTTAGTCAATTTGGGCTAAATCTCGGTCTACGGGAAAATTGGACCGGTGTTTCTCGTTTCTGCCTCGGCATATCCGTTGTGGATGCCATGAGGATCGCCTCTCTAAGTTTGTACGTCGAAAGGAGGAGAAACGAGTGCGAAAACTGGGGAAGAGACCGGCCGAAGAACTGGCCGATCGAGTCCCTGTTTAGATATTTTCAATATATAATTATTATATTAAAAGATATTTATATATTATATTAATATATTTAGATATTTATATATAATATTATTATATCTTAGATATTTATATATTATATCATTATAATGTATAAATATCTCATAAGTGGGCTTTTTGAGCCCGATTTCGAGTATAATTTGGCCCAACCCGTGTGGGGCCCAGCCTAGTCCGGGTGTGGGGCCCACGGACCCCCGGGGGGCATTTTGGTAATTTTTCACCGAGAGTCCGATTTGAGCCCCGAAACCTCCCGGACACTTTTCTAAGTGTCGGGCCTGGCCCGAGTGGCCCATGGACCCCCAGGGGTATTTTTGTAATTTTTCACCAAGTGTCCAATTTTTACCCCGGAACCTCCTGGACACTTTTCTAAGCCTCGAATCACATCCAAGCCCAGTCATAGGTCATGTTAGAGCCTCATAGGTGCATTCATAAATATGATTATGAATGCTAATGTATATTTCCGTGTACTAGGGCTCCGGTTGAATCGAATGCGGCGATGCTCCGGAGGTTGAGCTACATGGAGCGCTTGGGAGTATACGATTCTCCCACTACTGTGAGTGACTTAGACTTCTCTGTCTAGCCACTGGGGAAAAGGGTTTTAAAAAATGGTTTTTAAAATATAAATGTTTTTCAAAAGAATTGGGATACGGGAAATCCACACACACACAACTGTCTGCGATATACCCACATAGAGAGTGGGATGTTTTCGAAGGAAAATATAAATACTTTTGTGTGTGTGTTTTTATATATTTTAAATACGTATGACTTATATATATATTTTTGAAATATTATTGTTATGGTTATTGAGGGTACGATGCCCTTGGGAGATGAGCGATTGAGAGGGTTCCTCGGGGCTCCAATTGCGGGAGCGTGGACCGAGTTTGAGAGCATGCATGATACTCAGCCGTGGACCGCCTATCGAGGGGCACGGTGAGTCGAGCCTGGTTGGGAGAGGCGCGTAGGGAAACTCGCCAGAGCTCCAGTTCGCTGTGTTCCACCACAGCGAGGCACCACCGAGGGAAAGGGCTAGAGAGATAGAAAAGAGAAAAATATTATAAATGAGAAAAGAGATAGCCCTCGGTGCAGTGAGGCATAAGACGACCGGCGGGTCGCACCTCCAGTATGATAGAGATGCCAGCCCATTTTATATATACATATATATTTATTTATTTATTTAAACTGTTTTTAAAGGAGGGTTCTCAGCAAGAGAACCAGAAAAGGATTTTAAAAGAAAAATATTTATTTAATTATTATTTTATTTTGGATTTCCCTTATCTGCCCTAACCCAGATGGAGATTCTTAGAACCTCTGTCACTCACCTGTATCCAATGTGGATGGATGCAGATTTGCGTACGGAGTCAGCTTTAGAAAGGAGGCTCACTAGGAGACGTCGGTGGCTTAGGTTTAGTGGTTTCCGCTGTGTAGGTATTCTTTTAAATTAGTCCACTGGCATTGTTTATAAATTAAATATTTTATTAAATGATTTCTAAAAATTTTAGTTTTGTTTTGCAGCGATGATATCCATTTCAATGCCTTGCGGTGCTTCTGGTGCGTGACCGGCCGGCACGTACTTCGAGGCAGCGCGGCGGTTGCCACGTGGCCGACCCAGGCGGGTCGGGGCGTGACATACAGGTGAGTGACAGAGGTTCTAAAAATCTCCATCTGGGTTAGGGCAGATAAGGGAAATCCCAAATAAAATAAAATAAAATAAAATAAATATTTTTCTTTTGAAAACTCTTTTCTGGTTCTCCTGCTGAGAACCCTTTTTTAAAAACATCTTACATAAAATAAATTCATATATCTCAGATGGGCTGGCATCTCTTTTCTACTGGAGGCTCGACCCGTCGGTCGTCTTATGCCTCACTGCACTGAGGGCTATCTCTTTTCTCGTTCAATAATATTTTCTCTTTTCTATCTCTCTAGCCCTTTCCCTTGGTGGTGCCTCGCTGTGGTGGAAAACAGTGAACTGGAGCCTGGCGAGCTTCCCTACGCGCCTCTCCGAACCAGGTCTCGTCTCACCATGCCCCTCAATAGGCGGTCCACGGCTGAGAATCTAGCATGCTTTCCTCCAACTCGTCCACGCTCCCGCAAATTGGAGCCCGAGGAGTATCTCTCTCAATCACTCATCTCGCAAGGGTGTCGCCCCTTAAAATTCATAATAATAATATTTCATAATTATATATATATGTATAAAACATACATTTTTAAAATACATAAACACACATACATAAGTCTTTCTATTTCTTTTTAAAACATCCTACTCACTGTGTGGGTATATCACAAACAAGTGTGTGTGTATGGATTTCCCATATCCCAAAAACTTTTTGAAAGACATTTATGTTTTAAAATCATTTTTAAAATCTTTTCCCCCAGTGGCTACACAAAGAAGCCTAGGCCACTCACAGTGATGGGAGATTCGTATACTCCTAAGCGCTCCATGTAGCTTAACCTCCGGAGCATCACCGCACTCGATTCAACCAAAGCCCTATTACACGGAAATATACGTTAGCATTCATAATTACATTTATGAATGCACCTATGAGGCTCTAATATGACCTATGACGATGTTTGGAAGTGATTCGGGGCTTAGAAAAGTGTCCGGGAGGTTTCGGGGTAAAAATTGGACATTTGAAGAAAAATTACGAAAATGCCCCTGGGGACCCGTGGGCCCCACACTCGTAGAGCCAAGCCTAAAATCTGGGCCGGAGGGCCCAAATTCTCGGATTGGGCCCAAAATGACCCAAACGCACTGATTGGGCCAAAATGCCCAATTCAGCGCCGGACAGGCTCGAGTCTCGAGCGGGACCCAACCTGCTGGTCTCTCCAGCACGGGAGAGACTCAGCTCCCGCGCGGGAGCTGATCGGCAGCCTCGGGATCCGAGGCTTTTCCTCCGTTCTCGAGCCTCTCAATCCACCGTTTGACACGAAATTTGAAATGGAGGTTCCTCTCACCTCCCACGATGCGTTTACCGGAGCAGAATGAGAATTACAAGCTCAAAGTTCCTAAATCTCAAATCTAAACTTAAAATCTAACTAAAAGCTGAAACTAACTTTGAGCTTGGATTTCTCCTAGACCAATGCATGGATAAGCGTGAAAACTTAATGAAACGTAGTTCAAGGAGTTAAAAACAACTCACCAAGATCTCGCCTTGAACTTGCGGTCGATTTGTCCGGATCGGCCAAAAGTCCAAAATTACTCCAAAAGAACAGTTGAGAGAAAAGAGAAATGAGAGAAGAGAAAAAGATAGAAAATGAGGGGGAGAGGCTCGGCCTCCCCCTATTTATAGGGTAGCCCAGTACTGGGTCTGCTCGGACCCCAGGCGAAACTTTCTCTTCTCTTTTAATCCCTTAAAACTTTAATCATTGGCCCGATCCACCGACCAATTCACCAATGGACTTCCAATCCATTGGCTATGGACTTAAAGAAGTCCACTTTAGTATTTCCATGCATGGTCACCAGTCTCATCTTCCAACTACGTCTTATCTTAACCCTATCTTCTCTTCTAACTTGACACAGCCGAACCGACATATTGTTTAATTATACGTTATCTTGCACTATTCCATTCGTACGAAAAGTTGTGCTAATTAATATTTAAAGTTATTAAACATGTTAACAAACACATTAACAAATTAACAAACACCAAAACAAACTTAAACAATTTAAAAGGAGAAAACTAAATTAAAGAAAAAAAGCGAATTTATACTGTCATTGTACGGAATTGGCTCGAAACTGAATCGGGATAGCATCACTGGCAATCAGAGGAAGAGAACCACCACTGGTGACGGAGTAGAAGGCGGCCGGCGACAGAAGGGGGGTGCTGCGCACCGCTGGTGGTGGGGTGGGGGGTGGAGGAGGAGGAGAGAAGAAAGAAATGGGGGGCGGGAGGCGCCTCGAGCCCGATTATAATTAATGATTAGGAGTGGATTTAGGGACGGATTTAGCATCGGATGTCCAAAAATCCGTCCCTAAACGATTAAAAAAACAATTTTCCGTCCCTAAATCTGTCCCCAAATGACAGCTATCCACAACGAAAATCCGAAAGGTCGTGGACTTAGGGACGAAATTTACAAACTTCTGTCCCTAATTCCGTTCCAAAATAAGTAAAAAATTAATTATCCATCCCTAATTCCGTTCGTAAATAACACTGGCATGCAGAAAGCCGTTTCAAAAGTGCTTGATTTTAGGGACAGATTTAGGGATGGAGGTTAAATTTTCCATCCCAAATACAGTCCCTAAATCACAGATAATTATTCGAAAAGTCGTTCAGCATACCAACGGATTTAAGGACGGAATATTTAACATTTCAAATATCCGTCCCTAATTCCATTGCTAACAAAAAACCAAAATTATGCGCGGGAATGAACGAGCCAAATTATTTCGTTTAGGAACGGACTTAGGGACGGAATAATTACATTCCGTCCCTAAATCCATCCCTGAGTTAATGAAATCAATTAGCGGGATAAATCATGCGCCATATTATTTATCTTAGGGACAGTTTTAGGGGCGGAATGTGATTATTCCGTCCCTAAGTCCGTTCCTATTGGAATTTTAATAATGGGATAAATTTTCAGATAGGGACGGTAATAGAAACGGATGATTAATATAAGGACGGATATAGTGACGGATTTTTCCACACCTAATATTAAAAATCGGTATTTTTTACCGATTTCCAATTTAATGAAGAATGTAGCCAATTACTTTCAATTATATATGCAATTTGGTCAAAATAACCCATTGCCTATGTGTGAACATTAAACCACATCGACTTTGTATAAATTCTACAAACGTATTTGTGGTATACTATAGTTATGTTACTAACACATCGAGTACTCTTAGTTCCAAGCATATCGCTTGCCTGTAGAGGCTTCCGATAAGTGAACCAACTTTCTGAGTACTCTCATCTACATAACTATGATAGCTTATAATTGGTGAATGGTAAATTGAAAGACGACTGAGCCAGTTGAGGCCTTCTATCGATCGCATACGAGATTGATAAGTTGCAAAGGTTATAGCAACGGAAATTGCCTTTGCAACGGTTTTAGGGACTGATATGATGATTAAGGACGGTATACCATTAAATGGTAGGGTTTGGCGAATGAAAAAGTCCTTAAACCCTAAGATCAATAAGTAGCAACGGAATTAGGGACGGAAAATTCTAGTTTAGGGTTTCGTGTTTAGGGTTTAAACCCTTTGCTTAGGGACGAGTTTAGGGAGGGATTAATCGATCCTTTTCCGTTCGTAAATCCGTTGCTATGTGTCAATGGACAAACTTCCTTTACCAACGGATTTAGGGACTGATTTTGCTCTGGGGACGGTTTTAGGGAGGGATTATGTTTTTTCCCTCCCTAAATCCGTCCCTAGTGTTCAATTACAGTGAGGAACGGATTTAGGGACGGGTTTAGACAATCCACCCCTATATCCGTCCCTACTTAGTTTTTATAAAATCTTTGTAGAATTACCTCGAGGTGGGTATTAGTTTATTCCCTTCGCAGCATGATAGCTTATAATAACATTATTCCCAGATTAAAAATTATGTTAACTGTAATTGGAGAATTAGTAAAACTTTACGATTGCATGAACTTGTAAATAACTTAACATATTGCTAATGCAATTGGCAAAATATAATTATGGCATATGTTCATTACAATCCTGGTACAAAGCGCGAGTTAAAATTCATTTGGATTATATCGAGCATCATCATCAGTGTCATCAGAGCAACTTGTTGATTCTGCTGAATTGAACTCATCCTCCGAGTCGTCCAATTCCGCGATTGGTTGAAGCTACCCTAAGTCAACAGCTAAGTTGATACCAGCCACGTCAAACAATTATATTGCATCTGTATTAGTGGTAACAGCTGGGGTTTGCACGATCTCTTCATTTTGGTATGGAGCATCATCTTCAACTTCTTCAGTAACATTCTGAACAACTCTCCTCGATTTTGTCTCACAAACGGCCAACCAATTAGCTCTGTCTTTGCTAGCTCCCGGATAATCACAGAAGTAAACTTGAATGGCTTGTTGTGCTAAAACAAATGGATCATTTTTCTGATACATCTTTTGCCGATGGATGTCAACCAACTTCTAATCTTGATAAACCTTTATTCCGTTGATAGGGTCAAACCAATCACACTCGAACAAAACAACTATGGCCATGCTGTCTGAAGAATTATACTCAAAGACCAAAACATCTTTCAGGAGGCCATAATAACTGGTGGAAGGATCGTCCGTATTTGTGCCTCGAACACAAACACCCCCAATTCATTGTGGCTTTGCCAGCTCCACTTTGAAAAGTGTGGAAGTTATACCCGTTTATAAACACACCGGGCCAAGAGGTTGCCTTCCTTGAAGGTGGCCAAGCAAGTAGCATAAGTACTGGCAAATCATCAATATGCTTTGCTCGATTAACCGGTGCATCAAGCTGTATGTGATAACCCAAGAATTAGAATAATCAAACTAATACCCTTAAATCTCTACAAATCTCTAAACAGTTTAATTATCAAAATAGAACTATACTAACATATAGCTTGAACCAATCGGTAAAATGGGCGTCAATCGAATCATCAATGGTACGCTAATCAAATCCATCATTTCGATAATATTGGACAAAGGAGCTGGGGTAAAAACAAATAGCTATAAGTGAAACAAACTACATATAATGAAATAAACGATTTCCTTGTGAAAACCTGCTATTAACTTACTTAAGGATGGGTTGCACTTCCGAACAATTTCGTAAAACATACGTATGCGCTACACGTTGTTCTTTCTCACTAAGCCACTTCATTTTTTCCTTACCCTGAAATCGGGTTGGATAGTTAAAAATGGAGAACGGTTTGAGAGACTCATTGGCTAATCCTTCATCATTGCGCCTGGATCGCTTCGTGTGAAAATACACTTCAGAATGAAGGTAATTTTGCGCGAAGTAATTAAATTCCTATGCAATGTAAGCTTCACAAATTGATCCTTCAACGTGAGCCTTGTTACGAATTGTCTTCTTTAGTTGGTGAAGGAACCTACATGAATTCAATTAAACAAATATGTATTAGGATGCACGTATACACATTGCTCAACAAAATTATAAACACTCAAATTATCAGGTGTCCTCAAAATAAAAAAGTTGTTAGTTTACCTTTCAAAGGGATACATCCATCGAAATTGAACCGGCCCTCCAACTAATGCTTCGTACGGCAAGTGAACAACCACGTGTTCCATTGAATCGAACATGGTTGGAGGGAAGACCTTCTCCAAGTTACAAAGAATGATCGGAACTTTCTCGTTCAAATCTCGAACCTTATTAATGTCCAACATACTCGAACATATGCACCGAAAAAAGAGGCTAAGTTCGATCACAGGGTTCCACACACTATGAGGCAACATCTCTCTGAATTCAATTGGAAGCAGTCTCTGCATAAAGACATGGCATTCGTGACTCTTCATGCCGGAAACCTTCTCTTCATTCATGTCAATACATCTCCCAATATTTGATGCATACCCATCGGGAAACTTCAAATTCCTCAACCATCTCAGAATAGTTGTCTTCTATGTTTTGGAAAAATTATAGACAGCTTTAGGTTTTGTGCGTTGCTCGCTTTCAGGATCAATTGCAATTGAACTTCGAAAGCATATAGCACTGATGTCTTTTCTGGCATTTAAAGTGTCCTTTGATTTGCCTTTCAAGTCCATGACAGTTCCGAACACTGCATCAAAAACATTCTTCTCAATATGCATAACATCAAGGTTATGGCGGATCAAGTTTGTTTTCCAATAAGGAAGATTCCAAAAAATACTCCACTTAGTCCATTTGTGATGGGTGCCATAATATTCAGGCATATTAATCGGCTCATCCATAGCTGTGGGCAAATGCCAAACGTGTCCATATATTTCTTCCCCTGTCAACCTTGGTGGTGCAGCCATCCTCTCAACTCGACCACGGCGGAAAGACTTCTTATCTTTCCTGTACAGATGATCCAAGTCAAGGAAGCACCTCTGACAATCAAAATAAGCTGCCTTCCTACTATGTGGAAGTACGAATGCTCTGCTCTCCTGCATACATACAGCACATTCTAGTACTCCAGCGGTGCTCCACTCGAATAGCATGCCATAAGCGGGGAAGTCATTAATGGTCCACATAAGAGCAGCCCTCATGCGAAAATGCTCATTCCTCGAAGCATCATATGTCGAGATCCCATCTTCCCACAATTGCTTCAATTCATCAATCAGAGGTTGCAAGAATACGTCTATGTTTTTCTTCGGGTTTTTTGGATCCGGACAGATCAATGTTAAGAACATGTAAGGGCTCTTCATGCACATACCTGGAGGAAGGTTGTAAGGAGTTACAATAACTGGCCAGCAAGAATAGGTTCTTCCGAATTGCCCATGCGATGCAAAACCATCTGCGCATAATCTCAATCTAACATTTCGAGCTTCTGAACCAAAATCAGGATATGTGCTGTCGAAATGCTTCCATGCCTCGGCATCGGATGGACAGCACATAACCCCATCTTGAGCTTCATGTGTAACATGCCACGTCATTTGTTCAGCTATGCCTGCGGTATGGTACAACGGTTACAACCGGGGAGTCAGTGGTAAGTATGTCAAAATAGTTGTCGGAATTCTTTTATGAGTTCTATCCCCACGTCAACCAGTGTCCTTGAATCTAGGTTCACCACAAAACCGACAGCAATTAGAGTTTGAATGTTCCTTCCAGTATAACATGCACCCATTCTTGCACGCATGAATCTTTACCACCGATAAACCTAATTCATTGATGGTTTTCCTATGTTGATAATAGTTTGGAGGAAAGTTATTTTCCTCCAGCAATACTTTCCTAATGGCATCACAAAAATAATCGAATGCACCTTCAGGCAAGTTAAACTCCGACTTCCCATTTAACATGGTGGAAGCAAAAGACAACTATGACTCACTAGACCCCTCAAACAAAGGCCGATCCGCATTTTGCACGATGTCAAACCACTTGTCGTCCAACTATGTCACAGGTTGCTCTGTGAATGGATCTTGCTCATATCCATACTGGTTTGCTGCTTCTCCACTGGGTCCAGCCTCATCTTCATTATGTTGGGCAAAGCTCGATCGTGCAGCATCAAAAACCATACGCTGATCCCATGTCATGTCATCATAGCAACCCCAATGTGACATCTCATCCGGTAATGACACTTGTTCGTGCTGCTGCTGCTCATTATTTTCAATACTACACAATGGTTCTCTGTGACTAACCCAATTCCAATAATGCTATTTAAATCCACGTAGTATTAAATGTTATGCAACCCTCATTGGTAAAAAGAAGTGCATATTATTGCACTTAGTGCAGGGACAACGAAATTTTTCCTCGTTTTTCCAAGACGCGTCCTGACTTGATGCCCAACTAATAAATTCTCCAACACCAACTATAAACTCGTCGGTTACACCCTTCTGTCCCTGTTCCTTCCGATGATACATCCATTGTTGATTGCATATCAACTCTTCCATTTCTCCTGTCAAATATCCCACAAATTTAATTCGATTACTATCCTCGAACCCTAATCGATACTATTAACAACTGCAATGAAAATCTATAATGAATTATGAAATATATGAAGAATTTTCTTTTACATTTTTCAACTCAATTATATTTGGTTATTTTAAGCGAAATAAAACTACATTGCACACAATATAAAACAAGATACTTAATGTAAGTTCTTGCAATTAAATAATACTCAACAAATGCAATAAAAATAATTCTGTTCAATCAAAGTTCTACAATTACAATAATCGAAATGTGAATCATATTAATATCAAATACTAAGTTATAATTAATAAAAACAATTATACACAACGAAATAAATATTACAATCCAACCCAATCACAAATAAACTCACAATTACGTAATTCAATTTTAATTAGTTTATATATGTTACGTACATAATTAAATAAGAATCGGACAGTAAACCTAAACCCTCATAAATTAGCATTCAAAGAAATCTAACAATTTTACAACCCTCATCAACTAACGTTCAAAGAAATCTAACACTTTTACACTAACATATGGAAAAAATCACCAAAACTCAACATTAAAATTTAAAAATAATCATCAAAATCTAAATATTATCTAATTCCTTAAGTTATAACATATGTTAATCATCAAAATAAAATCATATACAAAGAGATTTGAAGATATTACCTTGATTTCCACCAAATCAACACAAAACTTGACTTTTACTACTATTTTCTTATGGGAAAATTGAGAGAATGAAGAAGAAAGAAGAAAGAAGATGCGGAGGGAGGTGGAGAAAATGAGGGTTCTGCTAAGTGCAGAACCCTAAAAACATGGCCAGCCAAAACGCACTGTTTTGGCTAGCCAAATATATTTTTTTCGTGGCTAACATTTGGGATAGAATTAGGGACGGATTTTTATAATCCGTCCCTATAACCATCCCAAAAATAAGGCAGATATTCATCCAATTAGCTCACCTTATTCGTCGCTAAATACGTCCCTAAAACCGTCCCAAAATAATTATTCCATTTTTTTACCCTAATTTCCGTCCCTAATTCCGTCCCTAACTTATTCCCTCCCTAAATCCGTCGCTAATTTTGCAACGGATTTTGGTTCGAATTATTTTACCGTCCCTTTTCTCTGTTCTACTCTTTAGCGACGGATTTTTTTTTCTGTTGCAAAATCCGTCGCTAAATTAGGGACGGATTTTTCCGTCCCTGTTTTCTGTGGCTATTTAGCCTTTTTCTTGTAGTGATATAAAATTACTTCATCTGTCCCTATTTGTTTGTCACAATTAACCGTTTCATACAGGCCAAAAAAAGTAGTGATAATACAAAATTTCATACATATTTACATTGAATTTCTTATTTTATCCTTATCTCTCTTCCTGTTTAATTCTCTCTCCTATTTAAGAGAAATATTCATTTAAGAGATAAGGAAAATAGTTGGAAAGGGTACTTTTGAAAAATTAGTAATTAATGTTGGGATATAGACAGATAAAGGGAGAAATAAAGCTTCTGAAAACAAAAAAAGTTTCTAGAAGGGGGTAGATAAATAGGGACAGATGGAGTATTTCATTAGTCTGTCGGGTTCTTTCGAGTTAGATTCTCAGGTTTTTCGAGTTAGGTTCTCGAGTCTATCGGGTTTCGGGTTTATCGGGTTTTGGATTTATCGGGTTCCGTATCAATCGGGTTCCGAGTCTATCGGATTTCGTATCTATCAGATTTCGAGTCTGTCGGGTTCGAGATGTTTACATTTTTTGTCAAATCAAGTTAGGTTAATTTCGGATTCGGGTCGGTCGGTTCGGGTTTTAAGGTTCAGATCAACTTTTGACAGCTCTATTAGGATACATAATTGCAGACATATACTTTGATGTAGTATGGCGGTTGCCACATTACCGAACCCGAAGGTCGAGGCATGACAAAAAATATTCACCGAGAAGCACGTACTTGACAAGATTTAGTATATAAATATGAGTTGGTGTGCATCACCTCACTTTCAATCAATTTCTTATGACAATTTTATTTTGTCTATCATTCTACTTCAATTATACGTGGCTTATATATGCATCACTTATTTTTAACATTCCAAATGTCTTTGAAACATATATGAAAGGTCATTGCTTTCCAATGCATATTATACATACTACTTAATTATAGCACTAGAATATTTATCTGGGCTTCGCCCGGGTCTCTCCTTTTTTCTTTTGTTAGACGGATTTTTTTTTATTTTTATATGAATAGTTTTATAGAATAGTAGTATCAAAATAATTAGTATTATTAGAAGTAGCAAAATAAGCCATAAAAGATCTTATTGATCATTTTTTCTAATTTATAACATAAAATTAATTACATCATACCATATTTAATAGGCCAAAAAAGAAACTAAATTTATTTTTTATTCAAAACAAAATTATTTTAAATTAGAGACTAAATTTTTTAAAAAATTTTCTTTCTAATAATCACCATTCTCCGTATCTCATATAAAAAATCAAAAGAAAAAATTTATTGAAAATGCTTATTGACTGATAAATATAATTGTATACATCAAATATTAAATTCACTCAAAATGAAACTTTTAATTTTAAATATATTATAATTAATTAGATAATAAAAAGATTAATAAAAAGAATAAACACTACAAGAAAAAGGCTAAATAGCCACGGAAAACAGGGACGGATTTTTCCGTCCCTAATTTTCCAACGGAATTTGCAACGGGTAAAAAAATCCGTCCCTAAATCCGTCGCTAAAGAGTAGAGCGGAGAAATAGGGACGGAAAAATAATCCGTACCAAAATCCGTTGGAAAATTAGGGACGGATTTAGGGAGGGAATAATTTAGGGACGGAATTAGGGACGGAAATTAGACCAAAAACAATGGAATAATTTTGGGACGGTTTTAGGGACGGTTTTAGGGACGTATTTAGCGACGGTTATGGTGAGATAAATTGATGAATATATGCCTTATTTTTGGGACGGTTTTAGGGACGGATTTTAAAAATCCGTCCCTAATTCCGTTCCAAATATCAGCCAATGAAAAAATTTTATATGGCCAGCCAAAACGGTGCGTTTTGACTGGCCATGTTTTTAGGGTTCTGCACTTAGCAGAACCCCTCATTTTCTCCGCCTCCCTACCCATCTTCTTACTTCTTTCTTCTTCATTCTCTCAATTTTCTCATAAGAAAATAGTAGTAAAAGTCAAGTTTTGTGTTGATTTGGTGGAAATCAAGGTAATATCTTCAAATCTCTTTGTATATGACTTTATTTTGATGATTAACATATGTTATAAATTAAGGAATTAGATAATATTCAGATTTTGATGATTATTTTTAAATTTGAATGTTGAGTTTTGGTGATTTTTTCCATATATATTAGTGTAAAAGTGTTAGATTTCTTTGAATGTTAATTGATGAGGGTTGTAAAATTGTTAGATTTCTTTGAATGTTAATTGATGAGGGTTTAGGTTTATTGTGATGCTTATTAATTTTATTATGTACGTTACATAAACTAATTAAAATTGAATTACATAATTGTTAGTTTATTTGTGATTGAGTTTAGGTGTAATATTTATTTCGTTGTGTATAATTGTTTTTATTAATTGTAACTTAGTATTTGATATTAATACGATTCACATTTCGATTATTGTAATTGTAGAACTTTGATTGAATGGAATTACTTTTATTGCATTTGTTGAGTATTATTTAATTGCAAGAGCTTACATTAAGTATCTTGTTTTATATTGTGTGCAATGTAGTTTTTATTTCGCTCAAAATGACCAAATATAATTGAGTTTATGCAGAAGCAACTTCTTCATATATTTCATAATTCATTGTAGATTTTCATTGCAGTTGTTAACAGTATCGAATAGGGTTCGAGGATAGTAATCGAACTAAATGTGTGCGATATTTGACAGGAGAAATGGAAGAGTTGATATGCAGTCGACAATGGATGTATCATCGAAAAGAACCAGGAAAGAAGGGTGTAAGCGACGAGTTTATAGCTGGTGTTGGAGAATTCATTAGTTGGGCATCAAGTCAAGACGCGTCTTGGAAAAATGGAGAAAAAATTCGTTGTCCCTGCACTAAGTGCAATAATATGCACTTCTTTTTACCAATGAGGGTTGCACAACACTTAATACTACGTGGATTTAAGGAGCATTATTGGAATTGGGTTAGTCACGGAGAGCCATTGTGTAGTATTGAAAATAACGAGCAGCAGCAACACGAACAAGTGTCATTACCGGATGAGATGTCACATTGGGGTTGCTATGATGACATGACATGGGATCAGCGTATGGTTTTTGATGCTGCACGATCGAGCTTTGCCCAAAATAATGAAGACGAGCCCGGACCCAGTGGAGAAGCAGCAAACCAGTATGGATATGAGCAAGATCCATTCACAGAGCAACCTGTGACACAGTTGGACGACAAGTGGTTTGACATCGTGCAAAATGCGGATCGGCCTTTGTTTGAGGGGTCTAGTGAGTCACAGTTGTCTTTTGCTTCCACCTTGTTAAATGGGAAGTCGGAGTTTAACTTGTCCGAAGGTGCATTCAATTATTTTTGTGATGCCATCAGGAAAGTATTGCCGGAGGAAAATAACTTTCCTCCAAACTATTATCAACATAGGAAAACCATCAATGAATTAGGTTTACCTGTGGTAAAGATTCATGCGTGCAAGAATGGGTGCATGTTGTACTGGAAGGAAAATTCAAACTCTGATTGCTGTCGGTTTTGTGGTGAACCTAGATTCAAGGACACAAGTCGACGTGGGGATAGAACTCGTAAAAGAATTCCGACAGCCATTTTGAGATACTTGCCACTGACTCCCCGGTTGCAACGGTTGTACCATACCGCAGGCATAGCTGAACAAATGACGTGGCATGCTACACATGAAGCTCAAGATGGGGTTATGTGCCATCCATCCGATGCCGAGGCATGGAAGCATTTCGACAGGACATATCCTGATTTTGGTTCAGAAGCTCGAAATGTTAGATTGGGATTATGCGCAGATGGTTTTGCACCGCATGGGCAATTCGGAAGGACCTATTCTTGCTGGCCAGTTATTGTAACTCCTTACAACCTTCCTCCGGGTACGTGCATGAAAAGCCCTTACATGTTCTTAACATTGATCTGTCCGGGTCCAAAAAACCCGAAGAAAAACATAGACGTATTCTTGCAACCTCTGATTGATGAATTGAAGCAATTGTGGGAAGATGGGATCTCGACATACGATGCTTCGAGGAATGAGCATTTTCGCATGAGGGCTGCTCTTATGTGGACCATTAATGACTTCCCCGCTTATGGCATGCTATCCGGGTGGAGCACCGCTGGAGTACTAGGATGTCCTGTTTGTATGCAGGAGAGTAGAGCATTCGTGCTTCCACATAGTAGGAAGGCGACTTATTTTGATTGCCACAGGTGCTTCCTTGACTCGGATCATCCGTATAGGAAGGATAAGAAGTCTTTCCGCCGTGGTCGAGTTGAGAGGATGGCTGCACCACCAAGGTTGACAGGGGAAGAAATATATGGACACGTTTGGCATTTGCCCACAGCTATGGATGAGCCAATTAATATGCCTGAATATTATGGCACCCATCACAAATGGACTAAGAGGAGTATTTTTTGGAATCTTCCTTATTGGAAAACAAACTTGATCCGCCATAACCTTGATGTTATGCATATTGAGAAGAATGTTTTTGATGCAGTGTTCGGAACTGTCATGGACTTGAAAGGCAAATCAAAGGACACTTTAAATGCTAGAAAAGACATCAGTGCTATATGCTTTCGAAGTTCAATTGCAGTTGATCCTGAAAGCGAGCAACGCACCAAACCTAAAGCTGTCTATAATTTGTCCAAATCACAGAAGACAACTATTCTGAGATGGTTGAGGAATTTGAAGTTTCCTGATGGGTATGCCTCAAATATTGGGAGATGTATTGACATGAATGAAGAGAAGGTTTCCGGCATGAAGAGTCACGATTGCCATGTCTTTATGCAGAGACTGCTTCCGATTGCATTCAGAGAGATGTTGCCTCCTAGTGTGTGGAACCCTGTGACCGAACTTAGCCTCTTTTTTCGGTGCATATGTTCGACTATGTTGGACATTAATAAGGTTCGAGATTTGAACGAGAAAGTTCCGATCATTCTTTGTAACTTGGAGAAGGTCTTCCCTCCATCCATGTTCGATTCAATGGAACACGTGGTTGTTCACTTGCCGTACGAAGCATTAGTTGGAGGGCCGGTTCAATTCCGATGGATGTATCCCTTTGAAAGGTAAACTAACAACTTCTTTATTTTGAGGACACCTGATAATTAAACTGTTCATAATTTTGTTGAACAATGTGTATACGTGCATCCTAATACATATTTGTTTAATTGAATTCATATAGGTTCCTTCACCAACTAAAGAAGTCAATTCGTAACAAGGCTCACGTCGAAGGATCAATTTGCGAAGCTTACATTGCACAGGAATTTAATTACTTCGCGCAAAATTACTTTCATTCGGACGTGTATTGTCACACGAAGCGACCCAGGCACAATGATGAAGGATTAGCCAATGAGTCTCTCAAACCGTTTTCCATTTTTAACTATCCAACCCGATTTCAGGGTAAGGAGAAAACGAAGTGGCTTGGTGAGAAAGAACAACGTGTAGCGCATACGTATGTTTTGCGAAATTGTCCGGAGGTGCAACCCATCCTTAAGTAAGTTAATTGCAATTTTTCACAACGAAATCGTTTATTTCTTTATATGTAGTTTGTTTCACTTATACCGATTTGTTTTTACCCCAGCTCCTTTGTCCAATATTATCAAAATGATGGATTCGATCAGCGTACCATTGATGATTCGATTGACGCCCATTTCGCCGATTGGTTCAAGCGATATGTTAGTATAGTTCGATTTTGATAATTAAACTGTTTAGATAGTTATAAAAACATAAGGGTATTTGTTTGATTATTCTAACTCCTGGGTTATCACATACAGCTTGATGCACCGGTTAATCGAGCAAAGCATATTGATGATTTGCCGGTGCTTATGCTACTTGCTTGGCCACCTTCAAGGAAGGCAAGCTCTTGGCCCGGTGTGTTTATAAACGGGTATAACTTCCACACTCTTCAACGTGGAGCTGGCAAAGCAACAATGAATTGGGGTGTTTGTGTTCGAGGCACAAATACGGACGATCCTTCCACCAGTTATTATGGCCTCCTGAAAGAAGTTTTGGTCCTTGAGTATAATTCTTCAGACAGCATGGCCATAGTTGTTTTGTTCGAGTGTGATTGGTTTGACCCTATCAACGGAATGAAGGTTCATCAAGATTACAAGTTGGTTGATGTCCATCGTCAAAAGATGTATCATAAATATGATCCATTTGTTTTAGCACAACAAGCCATTCAAGTTTACTTCTGTGATTATCCTGGAGCTAGCAGAGACAGAGCTAATTGGTTGGCCGTCTGTGAGACAAAATCGAGGAGAGTTGTTCATAATGTTACTGAAGAAGTTGAAGATGATGCTCCATACCAAAATGAAGAGATCGTGCAAACCCCAGCTGTTACCACTAATACAGATGCAATACAATTGTTTGACATGGCTGGTATCAACTTAGCTGTTGACTTGGGGGAGCTTCAACCAATCGCGGAATTGGACGACTCGGAGGATGAGTTCGATTCAGCAGAATCAACAAGTTGCTCCGATGACACTGATGATGATATTGGATATAATCCAAATGAATTTTAACTTGCTTTGTACTTAAACTGTAATGTGGAGATAACATAATTATATTTCACCAATTGCATTAGCAATATGGTAAGTGTTAAGTTATGTACAAGTTCATGCAATCCTCAACTTTTACTAATTCCCCAATTACTTTAAACATAAATCTTAATATGGCAGTGATGTTTTTATAATTATATGGTGCGAAGGGAATAAACTAATACCCACCTCGACGTAATTCTACGAAGATTTCATTAAAACAAATTAGGGACGGATTTACCAACGGAAATAGCTAAAACCGTCCCTAAATCCGTTGAAACATTGTCTGACAAATTAAATATTAGGGACGGTTTTAGGGACGGATTTTTATAATCCGTCCCCAAATCCGTCCCTAAATTAAGGGTTTAAACCCTAAATCCGAAACCCTGAATTAGAATTTCCGTCCCAAATTCCGTCCCTATTTATTGATCTTAGGGTTTAAGAACATTTTGGCACCTCAAACCCTACGGTTTAATTGTATACCGTCCCTAACAACAATATCCGTCCCTAATTCCGTTGCTAAGGCGATTTCTGTTGCTATAACCGTTGCAACTCATCAATCTCGTATAATATCGATAGAAGGACTAAACCGGCTCATTCGTCTTTCAATTTACCATTCACCAACTACAACATATCAGAGGTATGTAGATGAGAGTTTTCGATAAGTTGGATCGCTTATCGGAATCCTCTACAATATTTAAATTTGTTTGGAACGAAGAGTACTCGATGTGTTAGTAACATAACTATAGTACTTAACAAATACGTTTGTGTATTTCATATAAAACCTATGTGGTTTAAAGTTTACACATAGGTAGTGGGTTATTTCGACCAAATTGCCTATATAATTGAAAGTAACTATCTCTGTTCTTCATTTAATTCGAAATCGACCAAAAAAACCGATTTTTAATACTTGGGACGGATAAAACCGTCACTATATCCGTCTTTATATTGTCCATCCCTCCCTATATCCGTCCCAATACGATAATTTATCATTTAATTTATAACCTTTTAGGGACGGAATTAGGGACGGAATTTAAATAATCCGTCCCAAAAACCGTCCCAAAAATAAAAAATTGGCGCGTGCTTTAACCCGCCAATTTTTTTAACTTAGATTAGGAACGGATTTAGGGACGGATTATTTAAATTCCGTCCCTAATTCCGTCCCTAATCAAAAAGAATTGGCGCGTTTATTCCCGCCAATAAATTTTGGCTTTTCATTAGCAACGGTATTTGGGACGGAATTTTTGAAATTTAAAATTCCGTCCCAAAATCCGTCCCTAAATTGAACACAATTTCGAATTAATTTTCTTAAATATCGGTCGTTTAGCGACGGAATTAGGGACGGATTTTCAACTTCCGTCCCTAACTCCGTGCCAATACTATACCACTTTTGGACGGCTCTCTGGATTCCAACCGTACTTTAGGAACGGATTTAGGGACGGATTAAGTAATTTTAATTAATTTAGGGACGGATTTAGCAACGGTTTTTTAATAATCCGTCCCTAAATCCGTACCTAAATCCTACGCCCTTTCAAGCTTCTGTTGTTGACAGCTGTTACTTAGGGACGGATTTAGGGACGGATTATTATTTTTTATTTAGTTTAGGGACGGAATTAGGGACGGATTTAGAAATATCCGTTGCGAAATCCGTCCCTAAATATCCGTCCCTAAATCCGCTCCAATTCATTTAATATAATCGGGCCGACGACCCTTTCCCCCCATTTCTTTCTTCTTCTTCTTCTTCTTTCTTTCTTCTTCTTCCTTCCTCCCCCCCCCCCCACCCCGCGAGCCACCGTGCGCAGCGCCCTGCTCCTCGCCGTCGGCCGCCATTTGGTCCGTCACCAACGGCGGTTCTCTGCCTGTGATTGCCGGCGACGTTTTTCCGGTTCAAATCCGGTCCAATTCCGTCCAATGACGGTAAAATTTAAGTTTTCTCTTAGTTTTGTTAATTTTGGTCTAATTTTAGTTTTGTTCTCATTGTTTAATTGTTTTAGTGTTCATTATTTTGTTCTCATTATAATTACCTTAATTAGTATTATTTGTAAATATATTATAATTAGTAATAAAACTACTCATTACTCTAATTAGTATTATTAGTTAAAATATTTGATAGTTTGGTAATTAGTATTATTAGTTTATAAATATAATAAATAGCAATAATTAATACTAATGGTTCAATTAGTATTATTAGTTTGAATATATAATAATTACTAATTACTCTAATTAGTAATATTTGTATAAATATCTAATAATTAGTTATCATACTAATTAGTCTAATTAGTTTAATTAGTTTAAGTCAAGAATACTTTGTAATACTAATAATTACTCTAATTACTTAAATTAGTGTAACTAATGTCATAATTTGTAATGTTACTAATTACTCTAATTAGTACCATTAATTTATAGATATAATATTTAGTAATTATACTAATTAGTTTAATTACTCAAATAAGTTTAAATATTAACTCATATTAGTTAATTTAATAAGTTTAAATATTAAATATTGATTAAAATATAATTACTTGTTTAATGACTGTAGTTGGTATAATTACTTAAACAATGTCAAACATAAAATACTAATATATCTTGAATTACTTTAAATATTAAATCATAAGTACTTAAAATACTTAAACAATGTTAATTAGTTTAACAATATGGATTTAATTATTAAACAGTTTAAGGGTTTAATACTACTTACTTGAATTACTTTAAATATTAAATCATAAGTAATTCGTTAACTCGGTTTAAATATTAAGTATTTAAGTCTAATAAGTTTGTTTGTTTTTAATTAGTTTACTTACTTTAATAAGTTGAATAAGTTTAAAAGGATATTTGGTAAATTAGATTACAAATATTTAAATCATAATATTAATTACTTCCCTAAATCAATGAATAAACTAAATATAATTATATTTACTTAATAATACTATTCAATAATCATTTTAATTAAATAATTTATTTAATTCAAATTACTTACTTAGTTGTAATTATAAAATTACATAATTTTAAAACTAATACAAAATTGAAATAAACTAGTTTATTATTAATGATAAGCCACAATTTTGTAGACTTCACAGCACGATGATCATCCCTCGAGTTCCGGTCGAGGACGAGGTCGAGGTCGAGGCCGAGGCCGAGGCCGAGGTCGATCGGTCAGTTCTGGTCGAGGGGGCTCCGGGACTCAGTCACACCATTCCGGATCAGGATCTCCCTCAGTCGGTCATCCTGCTTCGCGATTACCACCACCTCCACCCACCGTTCTACCTCAGGAGACGTTCCCATCCCCACCTGTTCCAGCTTCGCAGCATACACAGGTGCTTTTCAATATTTATTCACCAAAATTGATTAACTGTCATGAATGTTCTTATATATAATTAATTAAACTAACAAGTTTGTTATAATATTTCGTACTTAGCCGACGTCTGCATCAGCGGTTCGATCTCATTCCCCATCACTTCCGTTGCTTCCGGATATTGGTCTCCACTCCTCCATCCCTACATCTAGCCATGCTCCTCCAGCACAGAGTTATGGTGCATCTCCATCTCCATCTCCACCGCCAGTTCAGGAGGTGACAGTCGGCGGATTGACATACCGCCTTGTGCCGCCAGCACAGACGACTGCTTCACAGCGAGCCTCCTCTTCCCACACTGCCCCGTCGTCTTTCATGCCTACACCTACCTTCCAGCCCTCCCAGCCCTCACAGCCCTCCCAGCCCTCGCAGCCCTCACAGTCCCCCCAGCCAGCCCAGCCAGCCGAGGCCGCCCAGCCATCTCAGCCTGATGTGTCCGGCCCATCTCAGCTAGATCCCCCGACACCGATGACAGTGGCCCAGATTTACGAGTAAAATCTTGACTTTTTTTAATTTTATAATGATTCCTTTGCTATATTTACTTGTTTTTATTACTAACTACCTTTGATAATGGAATTTTGAAGGGATGAGAAGACAAACAAGAGGGCGAAGACAGAGATCAAGCATATCATATACGGACATTGGATCGAGCCGTGGTTATCCTGGATGAAGGTTCCGCACGAGACGCGCACCCGTATGTTTGATTTATGGATGGTAAGTCATAACCTACATTAATTATTTGTTTATTCATATAATTTAATTTTTACATTATTATTATTTGAATATTTTATTTAATAATTATGGTTACCATTGCTTAATTTGTTTAATTGAATTATGACATTATTATTTGCGCACTTTCATTATTTCTTTCAAATTACAGAGGCGTTACTCGTTCCCCGCCGAGGAACGGAAGGCGGCGCGGGCCTTCTTTGATGCCACAGCCGGCAAATTCATCAGGCATGAGTTCAGCCGGGCTCGGCAGATACGTAGGGCACCTACTTGGACTTCAGACCATGTCTGGGACCGTCTCTGTGCACAGTGGGATGCCGACCCTGCTTTCAAGCTTCACAGTGAGGTGAACAAGAAGAATCGCAGCACTGAGCAGGCGATTGTCTATAGAGGTGGTAGTAGGGGCACCACATTCCACTGGTCCGATTTGGTAATAATTAAATCCATATTTTATTTTGCTTTAGTTTTTTATTTCATACGTATTTTTCTTATAATTATTTAACACATTTTTTGCTTTTGTAGGTTAAGGAGGCCGGTGGTGATCCCGGTCCTGACAGATTATTCGGCAAGCTGTACAAGACCAAGGCCGGTGATTATCCCGAGGGTCGTGCCAAGACCATTGCTGTAAGTTTAAGTACTTAAATATATAATTATTGAAGTTAAAGTTTAAGTAATTATAACTCATTATATATAATCATCTTAAGTAATTACTTATACAATTGTAACGTTAATTTAGTTTATTCTTATATAATTATTCAATTTAAAATAAGAATATTCGATTAATCCTATACTTCACACACCTGATGATTTAATTTATATTCTTTCTTTTAGGAGGATTATGATCGAGCGATTGCGGAGGCACGTGCACGAGCTGCCGATGACTCGGAGGTCAACCCGCATACGGTCTTTCAGGGGGTAGCGGGTGGCGAACGCGGTCGGATGCTAGGGTACGGCGACTTAGTTCACCACCCCCAGTTTCAGGCCGACTCTTCTTCCATCCCATCTCAGTCGCAAGAGAATATTTCCTTGCGACAACAGATGGCCGACTTGCGCTCCGATGTCGATAGGAGGCTACAGGAGGCTGCGCAGGAGTCTGCTCGACAGTTGGCTGAGAGAGATAGAGTGTGGGAGCAACGATTACAGCAGATGCAGCAGCTCATAGGCCGTTTTCCTCCTCCTCCTGGAGCTTCACATCCGACAGACGAGCCACCTCCGTACGCTCAGGCTAGGACCGGAGAGTCTATCTCGCAGGTACAGCCTCAGCCCCAGGACGTCCATCATGCGGCCCATCAGGGCGATGCCGAGGCCCGGGGCGAGGGCGAGGGCGAGGGCGAGGGCGATGTCGAGGCCGGGGATGACTTCGATGAGATTGCCTCCCATTTAGGTGATTTTTAGATTTTTTTTTGTACATTTCATGTATATAACATTTACAGTAAATATATAAAATAATAATTTATTATTCATTTTCGTCTATTTTAATATTATTTTATATAGTAATAATAATAATAATAATAATATTACTAAATATTAATAGCACTAATAATAATAATACGATTAAATATTATTATTATTATTATTATATTATTAAATATAAAAAAACTATTAATAATATTATTTATTATTATTATTACTACTAATTCATAAAAAAATTAATACCCCCCACTAAAGATATAAAATATTATTTCAAAAAAATAAATTTTTTTACATTTTCCGTCCCTAAAACCGTCCCTAAAGGATAAAAAATAAAGCTGAAACCCTAAAATCCGTCCCTAAATCCGTCCCTAAGTTGAAATCCGTCCCTAAATCCGTCCCTTTCCGTCCCTAAAAGCGTCCCTAAAACACTCCCAAAACAAATCCGTCCCTAAATCTGTCCCAAAATCAGTTCAGAAACCTTTCAGCTATTACTTTTAGCTACGGAAAAAACCGTCCCAAATTCCGTTGCTATTTCCGTCCCTAATTCCGCTGCAACGGCTACCTATCCGTCGCAAAATCCGTTTTAAATGTCATTACCTTGTCTCATGTCTTCCACCGAATTTAGGGACGGATTTGTCTTCCGTCCCTAAATATTTAGGGACGGATTTGATTATCCGTCCCTAAATATTAGGGACGCGCGTATAGGGACGGAAATAAATCCGTCCCAAAATCCGTTGGAAAGGCTTTTAGGGACGGATTTTTCATCAAATTCCGTCCCTATTTCCGTTCCTATGGACTGTTTTTCTAGTAGTGAAAGAAACGGCGTTTCTTTGAGATGTATCCCCTGTGACCGTAAGTACAAGCATTACATAAAAAGAATGAAAAAAAAAGAAAAGAAATGAAAATAAAACAAAAAAAGAAGTAAAGAAAGAAAATAAAAGACAACCAACTGGGGGGAAAGAGAGGCGGTATCTTCTCCTTTACAAGTTGTTAATAGATACACGTTTTTAAGGAAAAAGATAAACCTGATTTATTTACTAGCCCATGTTCAGGTTCATCTGGGACAGGCAAATTAAATATGCGGTGGAATTGTTTTGAATTGTATGGAACTTTGTTTCAAAAGATTAATAAAAAGAATAAAGAAACGGCGTTTCTTTGAGATGTATCCCCTGCGACTGTAAGCACAAGCATTACAGCTGTATAATTTGGCCTAATCTTCAATTATTATTTATTATATATGATACTAAGTATGAAAAGCTACTAAAGTAATTAGTATGGGAATAATCAAACATATGTACCATTTAGACGACATATGGGGGGAAAAGGGTGTTAAAGCTCCAACTCAATGGTCAATGGAGGGACCCCTAAAAATTTATTTTAAATATGAAAAGTAGAGTCAGTAACATTATTCGAGTCTGGACTAGCTAGGATCCTGCTCTGGAATTTGCTTTAATCAACCACTTGCAAACTGTCTTTTAGAATTGAGCAGAAAATCACATGTTTCACGTTTTAAAAACGGCTATGTTTGTGACCTCGTCGACTTGCAGCCGCCTCCATTATGAATTCTTGACGTATTTTATGATAAGGCTTGCTTCATCTCGTGAATTAATTTTCTAGGGGAAGAAAGATTATAGAAAGATTACTATAATTATATGGAGAAATACAATAATGTACAAGCAGGAGATCTGGAATTAGGAGAGGAATAGGAGCCGGCCGCGGCTGCTCTCGTATGGAAGAAGACTGAAGACTGCGGCAGAGGCAACAAGTACCTTTGGCAACGAAACTGTCTGTCATATTTTTTTCTCTTTATTCTCTTATTTAGCATCAATCTAGGCATGCATATTTGATTTATTTTGTTCCACTTTGATGTCCATCTTACTATATTTAAATGTTTCAGATTAATGTCCACTTTTCTTAAAATGAAAAATACTCTTTCATCATTTAAAAACTTTTTTTTCGGAACCCGCTAGTTTATCCAAATAATTTTCCATATCAAACTGCAAAAGTAGTAATTTAGCTAATCAACAAATAATACTATTTCTAAAATTTTGTGTCAAATATAAAGTGGACATATAGTAAAATGGAAAGTGTATTTAGGGTGTGGTTTTGTTGGGGAATATGGGGAACTTGAAGTATAGGACACAAGATTCTAAATTTTGGTTTGCCCTTCTTTTATCAGTTCTCTAACTTTCTCAAAAGGAATACATATATAGTTAAATAATTCAAAATATGGTATACTTTGGAGTATGCTCTACCAAAACATATCCACTTTTTAAGTTATTAAATGGATATGGACCGGGTATCAAGGAGAGATTTCAAAATTGATGCTTCAACCACTACATAGGTTTGTTTACAACATTATAACTAATTGATCATAATATCATATCTATTCTTCGCCATCATCCAACAGGACATCAATTAATTAAGATATAAATTTAATTAAATTAACGGCCTCTATCCAGAAATGAGGATAAATTATCACATAGGTCCGGTTCACCGACTGCCTGACATAATATTAGTGGTTGAGACCATCATTTACATGGTAGATTGAGTTTATATACTAATTTTTCAAAAAAAAAAAAGAATATAAATTTGATCTTTTGAAGCGTACTTCTTCATAGAATTGAAAGGAATGAATCCCGACTCAATAATAATAAAATTAATATAGTCATATAGTTCTGTCTCACTGTTTTTGGTTGACCAGAAATAAACAAATCATCAATATTATGTTTGTCCTAGATTTGCAGGCTTTTACTATTGTTTATTCGTTCTACCATTTGTCCCTAGTTAAGAGTTTTCTCTTCCTTTTTCCTGACCGTGTAGCCATGTCCTTGTAATAATTTTATGGGCGTCTTATGTATAAAGAGATTAAACTTGGATGTTTTGATGAACTGAAAAGCAATTGTGTCAAAAAAGAGAGTCCAAAAACCGAGAATCAGCCGCTCAATATCGCTACTAGCCAGACATAGCTAGCCAGGAAGTTAAGGCTATATATATATAAACTTCACGAAGCTGCGAGCAGAAGATGACCAAGCAGCAGAAAAGTGAAGAAGCAAGAGATGAAGAGGGACTCCTGTCGCAGGAGAGATGGCGCCTACTGCCATGATCAAAGAGCCCTTCATTTTCGATTGATTTGAGAAGTAAGCTTCATCTCTCCTCGACTGAAGCCCCTTTCAATTTCTTCCATCCTGGTGAATCTTATATACTTAATTTATACTTGAAAAGAAAAAAAAGAGAAAAAGGTAAGCACTTCCTTTCTATATATATTCTTGACCACTTTTAAGTATATATATTATAAATGCCTTTCTTCAAAAAAGAAATTCAAAAAAAAAAAAAACTATGCATGCCATTTTTTATCCTTTCAATGATAAGTCTGAGTGGTAGATGGATGAGTTGAATTATTTTATATTCGGTCATTTTAGAGTTAAATCATTTCGGTTTCTGAGTTATTTCATTTCATATAATTTGGTTCCATGTTTTTAAGGTTTGGCATTCAAGTCATTTGGTTAGAATTTTTTCTTTCTTTATTTTGAAGCTTCACTCATACAGGTTCAGCACCCAAGTCGTTTATATATAGTGCATTTGGAACTTTTTCATAAAAAAATATCATAAGGAGAATGATTAATAGGAAGGTAATTCATTGGAATTAAAATTTTGAGAAAGTATGATTACATGTTTGGTATGTAAAGGTTATTTCCGTTTTTTTTTTTCTTTTTTTTTTTTAGAATAAAGAGTAGCTTTATTAATGAGGTTAAGAAATACAATCACTATTGACTAAAGGAAGTAACCAATATACATCTTTCATCCAGACAACATCACCATCTAACTTCAACCCATTAACGACAAGTTCATGAACTACTTGATTACCACTCCTTCTGGCATTAGTGATGGAACATTTACGAAACTTTTTCAAATCTACTTTCGCTGCTTCAATATAAGGTCCAATAGGAGAGAAATCAAGAGAAGGGTCCTACAACTTTTTAACCACTGTCAAAGAGTCCCCTTCAAGTTGTACTTGAGAAAAACCCATTTGTGTCACACCCCGACACCTTAATCGAGCACGTGACAATCACCGCAACTCTCGAAAATGTATTTTATTAGATTAGAATACATCTCGGAAGTTGCAAGGCTAAAACGGTCATTTTGATGATTTTTCTTTCATACAGTTTTCATCCAGTTCATTTATTAGAACACTTAACTAACGTGTAGGCAATTCAAAACAGGTAAAATGTCGGACTGTCATGGCGTAAAAATTCATGTAAACACAAAGCACTAAAACTTCAAGATATTTACGAAAATGCCATTAAATATTCGACATATTTTTCCGTATATTTTTAAACCAAGCTAAAAGACTCCGAAAAATACGGTAACAGTTTCGAATATTCTTAGACACACTAAAGTAGTGAAGTAACTGTTTAAACTGACATTTACTTACTCGGTGGGTCCTACACAAATTTTTGAAAAATAGTACAAAAAGTTGACTCTTGCACCTCGGTCAAACCTGAGCCAAAAGCCTAGCAGTTTTCCCACCACAACGTACCTACGAGCGCGGTTGGTATCTACAGCCTAAAAAATATTTTATTAAAAAAAGGTGAGTAACAGAGTTACCCAGTGAGTGGATAACAAAACCATATAAAACAGTAATATGAAAACCGATAATTGTAACAAGGCAATAAAAATTTAGCATCATGAGCATAAATATACTTAAAGCAAAATCTCATAAACTTTGGCCCATGTATTATCTAGTTCATCCGTCAATTCCTTACTCAAGTTGTCGCCTTGGCCGAGGCCGACAACCGAGTATTGAGTTCCATCTTGAACGGTGGATACCACAAGATGGACTCAAATTACCTTGCGGGTTTCCCTCCGCGCCTCCCGTCAAGGTGCATACCACACTCACCACGCCTCTCAAAGACGGTCCGTGGCTACTTAGCTACTTCAGTAACAAAATTCCTTCATTGGAGGCCACCGTATAGTAACATCTCGGAATTGTGATGGCTTATAAACCCTTTGTTTTCATTTCTACAAATTGGCACTTTTCAAAACCATATAAAACCTTTTTCCATTTATTTTCAAAAACAAGAATAGAGATTTGTTTTAAAACTATTCTTACAAAATGTTTCCCAAAACCAATTTCATAAATTAGCCATCACATTCCATGGGCCATATATTTCTCATTGCTCCATCATTTAACACATATAGATAGCAAATAATTTCAGAAAAATAGTATTTAATAAAAATACAATAAAACAGTAATTTAAGTTAGTTATCCACTCACTGTGCTCTCCGAGCTAATCTTGACTTTCCTCGACTGGTTCCTTGTTCTTTGATTGATCTCGGACTCCTAATTTTCATAAACTCATTTAGTTTCTATAGCCATTGCTAAATTTGATTAAAATCTAATCTAAATGCAATGCCATGCATGCCATGCAATAAATTAGAATTCTAACTCCTAATTATACTTTTCACTGATATTCTTCTACCTAATTTTTCTTCAAAATTCACATTTATTCCATTATAGGTTGAAAATTTCCCATAACTATGGCACATTAAAAATTTCGGCCTTTGCTCCAATTTCACCCAATTTCCACATTTTTCTTTTCCAACATTTTTCTTTAACATTTTCACATTAAATTTACTTCAAATCAACTACATTTTCATTTAAATTCCAAAATGAAAAAAATGCTATTTTCCTTGTAATTTTTGGCATAAATATTGAAAAATAAAAAATTTCCTTTTTAATGTAATTTGATGATATTTCCTATTTTAATAAGCTTCGATGAACCTTATATTTAAATCCTAAAGTTCCATGAATTCAATTTGACCTAAAAATCTCAATTTCAAAAATTCTCCATAACCTTTCTAATTTTCTAGATTCATAAGTCTACAAGCAATTTTAAGCTAAACTAACTTGATATTCATGTTTAGCATGCCAAAAACTATAATCTAAGATCAAAATTAGGCATGCTTACCTTTAAATTAAAAATTTCCACCAAGAATCCTAATTCTTCAAAGTGAAAATTCTCCCACACTAGCTTAGATTTTTCAAAATTGATTTAGGAATGTTAATGGGATAATCAAGAGGTTTAATTTGATAGGTAATTTTAATAGGCTTGTTTGGAGAATTTTGGACTTTAGGCTTATGGTGGAAGGTTATAAGCTTTCATCAATGGTGGAATATCTCAAGGTTGAAGACAACAATGGTGGTTTGCCAATTTTCTAGCATTTTCTAGGCTTTTATTTAGTCATGGCCGGATTTTTGTGTTGAAAAGATGATGGAATTTTGCTTAAATCCTAGCCATCCATTCCTAAGCTTATGACACTTGTCACTAGATGGTTAAGTCCTTAAAAATAAAATCTCACTTCCAATTACCATTTTACCCTCCAACAATCACTAAAATTCCATTTATATCCTAAGTCAGTATAATAAAATTTTCAGTGTATATTTTTATTCTTTAGACTGTTTTCTTTTATTCCATTGGCAGTGAAATTTTAAAATTCTCTGTCAATTTTTTGTAAATTCTATCTAAACTTCTAATTTTACTACTAATTCTTCAACAATTTATTTAATTTCATTTATGTCCTATTCATAACTTAAGTAAAACTTAAACTATATTTTCAATGATTTCCTACTAAATGATGCATGCCGAACAGACTAAAAGGAATACTAATTTGGAACGGGTATTACAATTTGAACTGCCCATTCTAGTGCTTTAACAGCCGCAAGACCTTCTACCTGAAAAGAGTCTGCCATGGAATTCACTCTCGCAGATAAAGCACCTAAGACATACCCATTGTCATCTCTAGCTATGACCCCAACTCTGCCACAGTTTGCTTTATTAACAGTCAAAATTAATTAAATTTTGATAGATTTTAATTCTAATCACAAGAATATTCTATAACTCGTAATTGTACAAAAATTTATTCAAATGGTTAAATTAATTAGTTCTTTGCTTTTTTTTTTGTTTGATATAAGTAAAAATATTCGTATTCATTTAACTATCTACAACTAATCTTATTCGAAATGCGTAGGAGCTCAAATAGGAAAAAACTTTCCTAAACCTATTTTTTTAATTAGTTCTTTTCTTATTTTATCATTATAAGAGGTGGTTGGTCTTCATTTCTCTCCAAGGTGGTAGATTCATTAGGTGGCTTTTCATGGATCTTCATTTTCTCCATCTTTGAGTCTAACTCTCCTACATCATCATCATCAATATGTATTACCTTTCTCGATGCATTGTTAGATTCATCAAAAACAATATGGATAGATTCTTCTACAACTAATGTTCTCCTATTAAAGACTCTATATGCTTTAGAGTTCAAGGAGTAAACAAGAAAAATAGCTTCATCACATTTAGCATCGAATTTGCCCATAGGGTGTTTTCATTGTTTAAAACAAAATATTTGCAACCAAAGCTCCTTAAGTATGAAATGTTTGGTTTCTTCCCCTTGTAAAGCTCATATGGAGTTTTTGAAATCTTTGCCCTAATGGAAACCCTATTAAGAATATAACACGCTGTGTTTATTGCTTCCGCCTAAAAGTATTTTGGCAAGTTGTTTTTAGAAATCATTGTTCTTGTCATTTCTTTTAAAGTTCTATTTTTCCTTTCAATAACTCCATTTTGTTAGAGAGTTCTTGGAGCTGAAAAGTTATGTTGAAAACCATTTTCATTACAAAATTCTTCAAAATCTTTGTTTTCAAACTCACCACTATGATCACTTCTAATGCCAACAATGCTAAGCTCCTTTTTCTTTTTGAACTCTTTTACAATGCTTGATGAACATATGCAATGCTTCATCTTTGGAGGATAAGAAATATACCCAAGTAAACCTAGAATAGTCATCAACAATAACAAAGCCATACGATTTTCCTCCTAAACTTGTAACATTAATTGATTGGTCCAAACAAATCCATATGCAATAGTCCGAGTGGTCTAAAAGTGGAAATCTTCTGTTTTGATTTAAAAGAACTTCTAATTTGTTTTCCAAACGACATGCCTCACAAACATTGTCACTTTTGAAATAAGTTTTAGAAGTCCAATGACTAAGTCTTTTCTTAAAAGTTTTGAAATAGTGTTCATGCTTCCATATCCTAATCTTCTATGCCATAACCAACCATCACAAATATTCTTTGCCATAAAGCAAGTTTCATTTATGTAATCATCAAGATCATCAAGATAAATCACATAAATGTTTTCAAAACGTTTTCCAACAATAATGACTTTGCTAATATTAATGTCAATCACATAGTATAATTGATAATTAAAACATACTTTATATCCTCTATCACACAATTGGCTAATGCTCAACAAGTTATGCTTAAGACCCTTAACAGATAAGACATGCTTGATATAGCTTGTAAATATATTACCTATGGTTCTAATTCCTTGGATGATACCTTTAGATTTGTCACCAAAAGAAACATTTCCTTTCTTCTTTCCATCAGGCTCTAGGAATAAAGCTTTATTTCCTGTCATGTGCTTTGAGCAACTACTATCAAGAATCCATTGCTGCCTTTCCTTTGGTTGAGCTCTCAAACATGTTTCCTTATACTCATATTCAACCTACAAAATAACATTTCAATTTTTGTTCTTACATACCTATACTTTGATGGGTCCTTGGGGGTTGAGCACATGAAAGCCTTTGGGTACCCAAATCAATTTGGTCTTAGGAAGGGACTTCTCATTTCTATAACAAAAATAGGATGTGTGTCCTCTCTTACCTCAAGCACAACAATGAACATTAGAAGCATGCTTTTTCTTACTAGTAGATGCATTTTTCCTAGATTCACATGCAATATGTTCATTTTCCTTTTCTTTCTCATTCTTTTCTCTCAAACTAGATACCATGATTATCAAATCATCAATAGTCTTTTGCAAGCTTGAGTTCTTAGTTTTATGGTCATGCACTAAAGCATCATAATCATTTTTTGCATATTCTAACTCAACTTGCTACAGATTCCTATGTTCAAACACATCATGGAAATCATGTTTGACCTTATCAAGCTCATTGTTCAGTGAATTTGGTTTCTTTTTCAAAGTCTTATATTTCAATGCAACTTTCTCAAACTCATCACATAGGCTTTCATAATTATCATGTATATCATCATTATCAAGCTTATCATCACAATCATCATCATGATCATTCAAATAGATACTAGGTAGTTTATAGATTACCTCAATGGTGTCTTCTTTAGCCATCAAGCAAAGGTTGGCTTTCATTCCACTTAAGAAGCTGACCCAAGAAAGAGTTTTCTTTCCATTCTAATTGTTGTCAAGAATAGCTGAGATAAAAAAAACCTTCACTGATGGATGATTCCTCTTTGAGTCTATAGAAGGGTGATGGTCGAGCACTCTTTTACAGTTAGCAAAGGTCGAGAGCAAATAAAAGTTTGGTAGAGATGTCTTCTTTTCCTTTCTCATCACTTTCATTGTTATCACTATCCAAAGTGGAGCAATGACTATCGGACCATGTAGCAGCCACCATTACTTTCTTTTGCTTCTTGTATTTCTTGAATTATCCTTCTTTGAGTTGAGAGCAATCCGATTTGAAGTGGCCGGGCTTCTTGCATTCAAGGCACACCAATTTATCGCCCTTGTTGGCCTCATTCTTTTCTTTCCTCTAAGAAGTTTCTTAATCCTTCTTAAAGCATCTTTTTCCTTGCCTCTTGCCTTTTTTACCTATTAGTCTTTTGAATCTTCTAGCAAGCATGGCAAGCTCTTCATCATCATCTTCACCACTGACACAATAATGCTCTTCTTCAAGAGCATTCACTCTCAATGCCATTTTTTTTCCTCTTTGGTACCCTTTTTCTCTTCTTCTTCACCTTCCTTCATCTCTTGCTCATAAGGGGGAAGAGAACCGTAAAGTTGTCCAAAGAAATGGTATTAAGATCTTTTGTTTCTCTAATGGCAGTCACTTTGGGCTTCCAAGCTTTAGGCAAGCTTCTTAGTAACCTCTTTGCAAGCACATGCTCTAGAATCTCATTTCCAAGATGTTTCAATTAATTAGCAAAGCCATTGAATCTATCAAACATTGTCATGATGCTTTCATCCAGTTGCATCTTGAACACTTTATAGTTATGGGTGAGAAGTGTAATTTTGGACTCATTCACTTGAGAAGTACCTTTATGAGTGACTTTCAACTTCTCCTATATTTGCTTTACAACAATGTAGAGTGTTGATTGCCTTGTAGTTGACTTAGACTTTCTTGATTCGACTTGACTCCATTCTCTTCTTTCTTTTAGCACTCTTATGCCATCTACCTCCTTCATTGGCACACATGGACCTTCTTTAATAACATCCTACATTTCATAATCACTAGTTTTTACAAATATGGACATTCTTGTGCTCCAATATTGGTAGTTGGTTCCATCAAAAAGTGGTGACATATTGGTAGATTGGCCTTCTACCATAGGGTTGCTAGATGATGCCATTTTAAATCTTTCCCAAAGATGTTAAGCTTTCTAATCAGGTTAATAATCGGCCGTCGTCAAGACAGTCAAGAGAATAATATTTTCTGCTAAACCCAAACTAAGTAGATATGGCAAGAGTAGGTCAAATCCACAGAGAGGCGAGAATAAGGATTTACTATGCTTGTAAACTGAACTTTCAACAGAAATATAAAAAGGGGGTTTTTGAAAGATAAGCAAAAATGAATAAAAATAGGAATATAAAAAGGCAGTGTAAATAAACAGTAAAACAATTAAAGTGATGAACAATGAAATAAACTAGATTAACAATGATAAAAAGCGTTCATTCTATCATTTGCTAATTAAAAGATGTAAAAGAACAGTAAGATCACAGGCTCACTAACAACACAATTAATCAATCAATTGGCATGCTTATGGAAATCAGTACTAAAGATTTCTAAAATCCATATTGGTGACTACTCAGTCCAACATAGTACTATCGATTCCTAGATTGGCCCCTTTTACCTTTTCAGAACCAACAATCTTCGTGATGATGATTTACGGAGTCAATAAAGCATTAAACATAAAAATCAGTCTAGCGTGCAAACAATCTAGGTATACTCCACGTCTACCTAGTCATTGAATATCTGAAATCCCTAGGAAGAATCTTACCTCTTCCTTTTGTTCTAAGATTAAGGTTGGCTACTAAAGATTCACAAGCACAGAATCTAACTATAGATTTTACCTATCCCTAATCCATGCATGCACTCATAAACTAGGAACAAGAAAATCATATTTCAAGACAATCAGAGATATCAAAACACTTGATTAAATCAATTGGAATGAAGAACAAGAGCCTCACTAACTTTGTAAACCCTTTTAATCAACAAACAATAGAATAAATTGAGGGTTTACTGACTCATAGATTGAATGAGAAACCGAAGATTAAACAAGCAAATTAAAGGAAAATAAAGAAAAGGAACAAGATTAATTAAGAACCAAGAGAGGAAATCTCTCTGGAAATTGAATAGCCAAAATACGATTCTATTTTTTTTTTTTACAATTATGCAAAACTTCTCTCTCTAAAATTCTAAAATCTATCCGTACTTTGGTCAAACAACACTATTTAAATATCCAGATTACATGAATGCCCTCTTGACCTAATTATAACATAAAAGCATAAAGGGCATTATAGAGTTTTCCTGGAACGGCGCCCTTACAAGTTGGAATGACGCAGCTATGGTCTCTAAAAGTTCACTATCCGGTTACCAGTTCCTAATGGCACCACTATGGCGTGGAACGGCGCCGTTAGGATCTTCTGACTCTAGGTACATGCTGACTTTTTTCAAATTGCAAATCTTCAAGTGTAATGGTGCCATTAGGTGCCTTGGTGTGTTGATGTGTGCGGCCTTGTTTGTGTTGGAGTGTAATGGCGCCATTAACAAGTGTAATGGTGCCATTAGGCTTTGTTGGACCATTTCTCGGCTAGCTCCTCCATACTTACTTTAATCAACCTTAAAATGTGTATTATCATTACTAACCTCCTTAATTTACCTACAATGATAGAAACAAGCTTAAATGAGATAATTAGAATTATAATAGCCCTAAAACAAGATCAATTAATCACAAAATATATGTATTAATTTATGGCTATCACATTTCCCCCACACTTAAAGGTTTGCTAGTCCCTAGCAAATATGAATAACAATACAATCTGGGACTTATTCAAAAAGCCAAGCAAATATTTCAAGAGCAATTTGATATACATATGAGACTTAAAGCACTGCTGAACCTTAAGGGAAAGATGGACACATAATACCAATCGAAAATGAAAACTAACCATCAAGAAAGAATAGAGAATGTATATAAAGCTTCCTTCAATCAAGTGTAATCAAATCAGGCATAAGGTTCTCAAAAATTACTTTTTTTGACCAAGAATGTATTCATTACACTCTACATATTCCAATGAAAGTGTGTTAGCCATAAGCTTGCAATACTATCTAATCTCCACTACTCCATCTACATGCATAATTAAGCAAATGATTAAGATTGTACAAGAGGTTGTAATGGGATTCAAGGAGTAGGCTCAAAAATAATGGATATAAGATCAATCAAATACCTAGAACAATGAAACATCAAAGAATTAAAATTAGGGCAGAATATGAGTTTGTTTGCCCTCTGTTATTGCCAATTTCAATTCCTCCATAAACTAGACTTCCATCAACATTTGATCCATTAATTTCATTTAAATTGCAATTTAATGCCACATTTGCTTTTGATTTTCATTTCATCTCAAAGGTAACAGGGAAGTGCATTTTCCATTCATCAACTTTGATAGGATCAAACTGTGCCAATCTGTTTTTTAGCTTATTTCCTTTTGACAATTTAAAACTTCAACGCTTCGTTATCCTAAGCAAGGAAGAGAAACATTATTTTTCTTTTAAGCTTAAGGGATCTTTAGGAAGTAACTAATGAAAAATATCCTTAACTCAATTGTCATTAAAGCTCAACCGGGTTAACTAAAGTCAATTTAAGAGTTAAGGATGGCTTATTTGGCTCAATCTTTCCTAAACAAATCTTAACCATGCTTAAGCAAGCACATAGTTACATGTAGTTTCAATTAGGTATCATGCAAGCTTTAGTAACATACCAATCATGGAATAAAAATAATTTGTCACTCATCAAAGAACATAAGATTGAATGCAATCCTTTAAAGACTCAAACTTCTCACTCGGTGGATTATTCGCCCAATTTAACTATACTTGAAACAAGTAATCAGTATATACATCCAAAGATTCAATCAGACCATTTGGTTCCAAATCAACCAACATTATGCTTTATTCTTTCCATTAAGAGCAACAGATAAATTAATGCACATAAGTGGACCAATTTGCACTTTAAATATTTACAAGTTTCATAAGTTTATCCACTCAACACCCCCACACTTAAATGATACATTGTCCTCAATGTATATGCTCTGAAAAGGTAAGTCTTTCAAATATCAAAGAAAGTTAAAGAATTACCTCAGTAGATAATTGAGGAGCAAAAATAATATAGGAAGAAGTGTAGAATAAACCATGTAGGAAGCCAGAATATAGCACAAGAACCTGAAAGAAAATAAGTTCGGTGCCACGGAGGAGAGAGTTGACAAGTATTGCATCTAAGCCAGAATTGCAATGATCCTGAAGGATAATTTAAATAGATAAAGTCTCCATTTTATAACAAGATGAAAAATAGACAAGATACATTGCAATGCAAAATACTAAGGAAAACAGATAGAGATGAAAGCACAAGGCTTTGATGCAGTACAAGAATTGGAAAGATGACCCTAAATGCCTAAATTACTGAAGAGAGATAGCATGGCACCAAGACAGACTACAATAGAGCCAAGGTATAACATAAGAGTAAAAATGCATGCATGAAAAAACTAGTAGATGGAAATGGAGACAAGCTTCTTCTCGGCATCAATCCAAGATCCTAATGCTTTGGTGGTGGGAGCTCATGCTGGCTAGTGGCTATGACACCCAATTTGATGCTTAGATCCAAGTGCAAATCTTTAATGTAGTGCTTTAGTTTGTCCTCTTTGTTTTCAATTCTCTCTAAGTGAGAGGAGAGTTGTCCAAATGCTTGATGCATCTCGTTGCATGTGGAAGGGTCATTTCGGTGGGGAAGAGTTATGACTAGCTGAGGGTCTTTATGGAAGTCAGTATCATAGATGCCCTCAGACTGTGGTGGGGATTGAGAAACACTAGCTTTTGCTGGAGATTTGTGTTAAACTCTTTTTTTATTCCTTAATTTGGGACTTAAGATCACTCCTCTTTCTCCTATTTTAATGCTGGGAGGCCTAAGTTAGCTTAATTTTGCCTTGTAGGTGTACTTAAGAGGAAGAATGAAGTTTGAACTAAAAAGGGACAATTTCCATGCTTAATTGAACAAACCTGCAGAGCCGTCGATGGGAATAAAAAAAGAGTTTAACAAATTCCCCCACACTTAAGTCTTACTCGCCCTCGAGTAAGCCTAGAGCAAAAAGGAAATAACAAAATAACCCCTAAAAGAGAAAACCACAAAAAGCTTAAGCTAGTTAACTCTCAAATTAGATTTCAGAGGAAATTCATGCGGTATATAGAAGCATATTATAAAGTAGAAGAGAGCATAACAATTCAAGAATCAAGATAATTAAGCAACGATGGAAGCAATTTCCTTCAACCAAACATATTTGAATGGAATAATTCATCACTAGAAATCCCTCATTCACTCAAGTGTGTTTCATGGTGCGCTCAATCTTTGCATAAAAATAGACCTACCATAAGCTTGCTAGTCTACCTCATCTCCACTACTCCAACATGCACATCATGGATGAAAAGATGAAAAAGATGAAATGGGGTTGTAATAAGGTCTTGGTTGAGTAAGCTATGAAGAAAAGGGTAAAGGAGCTCAATTAAAAGTCTCTTCAAAACTTAGTATCATATCAAGCTATCGGGAAGAAAATGAAAATGGCATTCAAATTTTTATAGCCCGACTCTTTTGATTCACTCATTCCAACTTTTTCCTTTCATTCCTCTTTACAATGAACTGAAGAGATGTCGATTGCTTCTGTTGTGCCATTCTTTATGCATTAGGATTCTTTTGGGCACATTTTTTAAATTTAACATATTTTGAACATCTCATTTTCTACAACTTTTTCTTAATTGACCAATTCTCGAGGCGAAAATTTCCCCCCACACTTAGACTTGTTACTCTTTTGTCCAGAACAAAAAATCATACAAGTCACTAATCTCACTAAGTTGAAGGGACATGGTGAGAGAACTTGTTTTTCTTTTGAGGCTTGAGGTTCTTGTTTTAGGAAAATTAGGTTCATCAACAAAAAATATGGCTAAAATCTTTTTAGGCTCAAGGGGTTCTCTACATTGGTTTTTTTCGCAAGGGTTGGTCAATTTGGCTCAAGCTTAGCTCTAATCTTAACCATCTTCTCAAACATGCATCCATTACATGTAATTTCAACAAGGTATAAAGCAAGTTCTAGAGGGATATAGTCATGCAAGATAAAATTTTACTCTCAAGAATAAAAGAGATTGTAGTGCAATCTTAAGGCTCAAATCTCTCACAAGGTTGAAGAATCCTTATTCTACTCAAACATATTCAGCTCAAGAGAATTACTACAAGTTGCTTAAAAATCAGGAAGCAAGAAATCTTAAGGCTCTTTTCCAATTTAAACTATGCTTATATTTACTTCATGAACAACTTCACATTCTAAATTGCAATTTAACTATCAAAAAGCTACAACTCCTAATTAGAAAAAGTTTCAATTACTAAAGCCCCCCCACAATTAGAATAAGCATTCTCCGCAATGCGGTCTCGACAATAAATCAAGTAGATGAGAGGTATCACAGAGTAGTACCTTGATGCTGTCGAGGAAGGAAATGAAGGAAATGAAGGCTAGCAAGTGCACTCAACAATAATGGGGCAAAAGTAACAAAAGGAAGATTAAATTGACATTAATCGAAATTAGGAGTTATAAGGTCGAGAATTAACTAAAATCCAAAAGTTAAAGAGCTGAAATGTACGACAACTATAAGTTAAAGTCTAGCAAAGTTAAAAGAGATAACAAAAAGCAAGATGCATGCATGAGAATGCTAGCACAATGTGCTAAAGTTTACTGAGGTGGTGGTGGAGGTTGATTGTGGAAGGCCAGAATCTGATCGAGTTTGGTGTGGAGTGAGTGAACGTCATTAGTCAAGCGTGTTACGTCCCCTTGTAGTGTAATGAAATTCTGGCCCATGTTCTGGCACCAACCGAGCACCTGAGACTGAAATTGGTGCTGAGGTATTGGCCTATTGCCAACCGGTAGCTCAAATGGATGGGGAACTTGCTGATCTTGCGGCTGTGTTTGCTCTTCGCCTTCTTCGTCACCTTCAGCGGGTTGGTCTTGCATATTCGGGGGCTTAGTCCAAAGTCCTCCCGCTTGGACATAACCAAAGACCATCATCTTGGTGGAATTGACAATGTCTGTTTTGGTTGTGATCTTCTTTCGCTTATTTTCAAAGGAGATGCCACAAACCCTAAGGATTTTGGTAATGAGCACTGGAAAAGGAATGCAGTGGTGCTGAGTGGTAGGAGAGATAACCTCGCGCATGGCACTAATGGTTGTTGACGCCAGTGGAATACCAGGAGCTTCTTGCAGGCCGTGGACAATTTTGTCCATGATATAGACATCTTTTCCGCGGACAATGTGGGTGTCGCTGATTTTGGGATCCACATTATGGTGGATGAGGTAGGCCACCAACCGGCTTTGAATGCTGAAATCTTGGTAGAAAAGAGCATCCTTTTTGCCGGGCACTGGTCTATATGCCACATCAAACCGGGCCAAGGCAGCTTGTCTGGACCAAGGATGGTCTGCATCATCTTCCTCTTTATCACTACCTTCATAAATGGAGCCTACATTAGGAATGCAAAATGCTCCTAGAGGAATTCCGCATTAATCGTGATCTTTTTCTTGAGCACCATGGTCTGAATCTTAGGTAAATAAGCCCCTTTGTTCTTGATGTTGGAGTAGAAGAGGACCGCTAAATCGGGGTAGTACTCGCCCTTGATGTTGAGCACAGTATCCCAACCAACATCATGGAAAAGATTGACTAAGTTGAACTCATGAGCAATAAGGGGATCCATTGTCTTCTCAACTATTTGACGAGAGGACTGATGATCTCTAAACCATTCTTCGCATTCCGGAGAGAAGAAATCATTGGCCACAATGGGGTTGGAAGCGGAAGCCGGGGCCTTGCCCTTAGCGGCCTTCTTAGCTCATGATGCTTTGACAGAACTAGACTGACCCTTAGACCTGGGAGGTAGTGGGGGTTCGGTGGGGGCTTGGGATTTAGATTGGTGAGGTCATTTAGACATTTTGTCGAACAGTGAGGATGCTGAATAGAAATCCTAAACCAAACTCAATAATGTTGCAAAATAAGCACCTCAACAATAATGGTACATAATGAAGCACGAATTTGCAAATATAGAGCACAAGATTGGCAGCAGATAAACGTAATTTTTATTTGCAGCAGGCTATAGAACCACAGTCACATTCATGAATCTCAGAAAACAAAAGGCAAACTTGTCCATAAATCAAGAAGATAGTGAAATAAATCTTGAAATATCTGCTAAATTCGATGGGAATACAACTAAGGGAAGTAGAATGATGAGAACTAACCAACTGGAGTGTTAAACGCAACCCAATTTGCTTCAAGAATCCCAATTTGAAATTTCGCCCAATTTGGCTCCAAGAACACCAATCTCTGAATGTGTTGAATTGGATGGAAGGGATGGGAGAAATAGTGGATGGGGATGGTGTTTTCAGTGAGAAGGGAGTGGGTTTGGTGTAATTGGGTTGGAAGATTGGTGAATGTTGAAGAAAGTAGAAGTTGGTTGGTTTTGGAGGGAGGGTTTCGGTTTTGAATGGGGGAATAGTGTTATGGTGAAAGTGATGGCTGATGAGGGTTAAAAAGGGTGAAATTCGATTGATCCGTCGACTTCTAGAGTCTAGCCGTCGACGGCTAAACATTTCTGACTTAGGCCAATTCGGTTTCCCATGTCATCCGTCGACGTCTAACCCTTGTATGTCGACGTCTAGATATTTCTGACTTCAAAAATTTTCTGTGCCGAAACCTATCTGTCGACGTCTATGCATATGCCCGTCGACATCAAAATATTTCTGACTTCCCAAATTTTATCGTGACTGACCAATCCGTCGACGTCCAAACTTATACCCATCGACATCCAGATGTTTCTAACTTATCTTTTGCGAACCCCATCCGTTGACGTCTAAATACATGCCCGTTAACGTCTAAATATTTCTGACTTCTAAGTTTGTCGTGACAGAACCCATCCGTCGACGTCCAGTTGTTTCTGAACCCAATAAAACCCTTGATTATGCCCTCTTTGCTCAATCTCGAAATTTTCAGACTTTGGAGTGCAGAGAGCCAGAGAAATGCCACTTATGCAGATCATAATTTGAATAGCCTCACCCAAATTGAACCTCATGAACTCTTAGCTAGATGTGGATGGAATGAATGCATGCAAAAGCAAAGGAAATACAAGGAGGAAAGAAATACATTACAGCGAGTGAAGGAAGAACTTGGGTTGCCTCCCAAGCAGCACCTTTGTTTAACGTCGTTGGCTCAACTGAAAGACCAGCTCAAGGAATATATGTAGGGTCAGTGAAGAGAATGTCCTCTATGGAAGAAACCGAAACTCCTTCATAATATGGCTTCAATCGATGTCCATTGACCTTGAAGACTTTGGAAGTAGCCAAACTCTGGATCTCCAGCACTCCATGATCAAATACTTTAGTCACTATGAATGGGCCTATCCACCTACTCTACTCCGGAGTTTTCCGGGAAAAAGATGTAGTTTAGAGTTGTAAAGCAACACCTTTTGGCCTTCATGAAATGTTTTCTTCTTCAGAAGCTTGTCGTGGTAAGCCTTGGTGCATTCCTTGTAGATGAAAGAGCTCTCATAAGCATCATGGCGTAGTTCCTCGAGCTCTTGAAGCTGAAGCTTTCTATGACTCCTAGCCTCATCAATGTTCAAGTTGCACTTTTTGATGGCCCAAAGAGCACAATGCTCTAACTCTACTGGCAAATGGCACACTTTTCCATATACCAAGTGGTAAGGAGACATGTCAAGCGGCGTCTTGTAGGCAGTTCGATATGCCCACAAAGCGTCTTCAAGTCTTTGACTCCAATCCGCCCGGTTAGGGTTGACTGTCTTTTGGAGGATGGCTTTGATTTCTCGATTTGAGATTTCGGCTTGACCACTAGTTTGTGGGTGATAGGCAGTAGACACCTTGTGAGTAACACCATACTTCTTCAAAAGACAAGCCATAAGCTTGCTATAGAAGTGAACACCTTTATCACTAATGAGGACACGAGGCACTCCGAAGCGAGAGAAAATATTAGACCTGAGAAGCTCACAAACCACTTTAGAATCATCAGTTTGGGTGGCTTTAGCTTCCACCCAACGAGATACATAGTCACAAGCCAATAAAATGTAAACAAAGCCATTGGACTTAGGGAAAGGTCCCATAAAATCAATTGCCCAAACATCAAAAATTTCATAAATTACAATTGAATTCAGGGGCATTTGATCTTTATATGTGATTTTTCCTACCCTTTGACAATTATCACAGGATTTGCAAAAGGTGTGAGCATCTTTAAATAAGGAAGGCCAATAAAAACCACATTCTAGGATTTTTCTAGCAGTTCTTTGAGGGCCAAAATGACCTCCGCATGCATGTGAATGGCAAAAAGATAAAACACTAGAAATTTCATGATCAGGGATACATCTCCTAATGATTAAATCACTACAATGTTTCCATAGGTAGGGATCATCCCATACATAAAATTTTGTATCATGTTTAAGCTTATCCCTCTTTGCTTTAGGAAAACCACTAGGAAATTCTCTAGTGACCAAGTAATTGACAATATCATCATACCAAGGAATTTGCACATTAAGAGCACAAAGCATTTCATCAGGAAATGAGTCATTGATGGAAGAAGTTACCTCAGAACTTACCAATCGGCTGAGGTGGTCAGCTACCAAGTTTTTCACACCCTTTTTGTCCTTGATTTGAAGGTCAAATTCTTGGAGAAGAAGGATCCAACGAATCAATCTAGGTTTAGCTTCCTTCTTAGCAAGGAAGTACTTAACGGCTGCATGATCAGAGAACACAACCACCTTGGTGCCAAGCAAATAAGAGCGGAATTTGTCTAGAGCAAAGACAATAGCGAGAAGCTCCTTCTCAGTGGTGGTGTAATTTTTCTGAGCGTCGTTCAACGTGCGTGAGGCATAATAAATGACATGAGGAATCTTGCCATCACGTTGGCCAAGCACTGCTCCCACAGCCATATCACTTGCATCACACATAAGTTCAAAAGGTAGGTCCCAGTTAGGAGGTTGCAAGATGGGGGCTGATGTAAGAGCATTCTTCAACTTGTCAAAGGCCTCTTTACATGACTTATCAAAATGAAAGGTGACATCTTGTTGCAACAAACAGCACATGGGGGCTGCGATCTTAGAGAAATCTTTAATGAAACGCCGGTAAAAGCCCGCATGGCCTAGGAAGGATCGAACTGATTTGACTGAGGAAGGATAGGGCAAGTTTTGAATGACGTCAACTTTAGCTTTATCCACTTCAATGCCCTTAGCTGACACTATGTGGCCTAAAACAATTCCTTGAGTAACCATAAAGTGGCATTTTTCTGAATTGAGAACTAAATTTGTCTCAATGCACCGGTCAAGAATAATAGCGAAGTTAGCCAGGCAACTATCAAAAGAATCCCCATAGACCGAGAAATCATCCATAAAGACTTCAATAATCTTGTCTACATACTCTGAAAAAATGCTCATCATGCACCGTTGAAAGGTAGCTGGAGCATTGCAAAGACCAAAGGCCATACGCCTATATGAGAACGTGCCAAAGAGGCAAGTGAATGTGGTCTTTTCTTGATCCTCTGGAGCTATCATGATCTGAAAATAATCGGAATACCCATCTAGGAAGCGATAGAAAGCTCTTCCGGCTAACTTCTCCAACATTTGATCAATGAAAGGCAATGAAAAGTGATCCTTCTTTGTAGCGTCATTAAGTTTCATATAATCTATGCACACCCTCCAACCATTTTGCACTCGTTGGGGTACAAGATCACCACTTGCGTTTTGCACCACCATAATACCGGTTTTCTTGGGTACCACTTGCACAGGACTAACCCATTCACTATCTGAGATAGGATAGATGATACCAACTTGCAAAAGCTTCAATATCTCCTTTTTGACCACCTCCATCATGGAAGGATTCAAGCGGCGTTGAGGTTGCCTAAGTGGTTTGGAATCATCTTCTAATAAGATTCTATGCATGCAAATTGATGGGCTAATACCTTTGATGTCAGCAACCGTCCATCCAATAGCTTCCTTTCTAGCCTTAAGAACTTGTAGAAGTTGAAGTTCTTGGTTAGGAGTGAGAATATTGGAAATGATTACAGGGAGTGTTTCATTCTCACCTAGGAAGGCATATTTGAGATGAGCGGGAAGAGGTTTAAGCTCAATAGATGGTGCTTCAATGATAGAGGGGAGAAGTTTGGTGGAAGGGATAGGAAGATCCATGTAAGAAACATTGGCAAGGTGTGATTTAGATGGGAGTGCGGCCAAAGAAGCTAAGACAGATTGGATTTCCTCATCATAGATTTCTTCCTCAAATTCTAGGTTATCATAATCAATGCTCTGAGTTAGAGTAGCAAGTAGAGGGTCCTCTTGGACGAAATCCAACACAGATATAGAACACACATCAACAAAGTTTTCAGCCATAATGGATTGATCATCCACAGGGTACCTCATGGCATCAAAAAGATTGAAGGTGATTACCTTCCCATCAAACTCCATAGAAAGAAGACCTTCATGACAGTCAATCTTGGTCCTAGCAGTGCGGAGAAATGGTCGGCCAAGAAGAACAGAGGAGGATGAAGAATATTCCTCGCTTCCCATTTTTAGAACATAGATATCCGCTGGAAAGACTAACTCATTGACTTGCACTAGAACATCCTCTAGAACACCTTCCGGATATACATAAGATCGATCCGCCAATTGGATCACAACACCAGTTCTTGTCAATGGCCCCATGTCCAAAGAGAGATAAAGAGAATGTGGCATAAGACTAATAGCAGCCCCTAGATCACACATAGCCTTTGGAATTTGAGTCTTTCCAATAGTGATAGGGATGCAAAAAGAACCTTTATCCTTACACTTGGGTGGAAGCTTGTGTTGAAGAACCGCTGACACATTCTCACTCAAGGTAATCACTTCATTCCCCTTTAACTTGCGCTTATGAGTGCACAAGTCCTTGAGAAACTTAGCATATCTAGGAACTTGTTTAATGGCATCAAGGAGAGGAATATTCACTTGAACTCTGCGAAAGACTTCCAAGATATCCGGTTCAATGCTTTCTTTGGGTTTATTTGTTAGTCTTGAGGGAAAGGGAGCCACTCCTTTAGGCTTTGGATTAGGATGGGAAGTATTTGTGTTTGGTTTTGGGTTTTGGGTGGATGTAGAGGCTTCAAAGTCATTTGGTCGAATGGGAAAAGGTGGAACAGGGTCAGTGGATGGTGTCCGTCGACGTCCAAATTCTTCACCCGTCGACGTCCAAATTCTTCACTCGTCGACGGATCAAAGTTTCTCGGTAAGTCATTTTCGGATATGTTGCTTGGCCGTCTACGGGCAAGTAAGTCATCCGTCGACGGATCTGAAGGGTCAGAAACTAATTCATCCGGCTACAAGCTTACCCGTCGACGTTCAGGGGTTTTACCCGTCGACGCCTCTTTAAGAACAGGGGAGAAAGATTACATCTCCCCTTCCAGGTTTTCTTCTTCATTTACTCTGTGTTTTCTTTTCTCCTTCCAATCCGGAATAACTTGACCACTTCGCAAGTGTATTACATTGACATTAGCCTTCGGATTGATGATGGATTGAGAAGGCAACTTTCTCGAAGATTGGGATGTGAGATCATTAACAGATGTGGCAAGTTGCCCAACTTGTCTTTGAAGATCTTCCAAGGAGGTGTTCACTTGCTGAAATTGCGACTTAGTACCTTCTTGGAAAGATAATTGAGATGATGCTAGTTGAGTCACTAGATCCTCGAGTTTAGATGTAGAGGATGGTGTGGATGAGGGTCCTTGATTAGGTGGGGCATTATGAGAGGAAGCTTGAAATTGGTTGGAATGTGATGGTGCTGTTGGTCTGTTTTGGAAAGCACTAGGCCCTTGTTGAAATTGGGGTCTGGGTTGAAAAGAAGGGGCTACATTGTTTCCGTACCTAAGGTTAGGATGAGCTCTCCAACCGGGATTGTAGGTAGGGGCAATTAGGTCAAAATTCCTCCTTGGAGGTCCAAGGAAGCCAACAGAATTAACATCCTCAACACTAGGTTCTTGTAATGTAGGGCATGCGTCCGTCTCATGAGTGTGCAATGAACATATACCACAAGGACGAGAAGTTGAAGACGTACCCATTTGAGACATCATAAGAGAAGTCAACTTAGATAGTTGATGATTTGTTGAAGCAAGTTGCTGCTCTAATTGAGAACGGCCAACTTCATTCACTTGGTGACAGGAAGCATCATCATATGCTTGAAAGTTTTGAGAGCTTGATGCCATAGTGGTGATGATCTTGCGAGCTTGCTCCGTAGGTTGATCAAGAAGTGCCCCACTAGCAGCAGTGTCCATGAGTCCTTTGTTCACAGGTAAGAGGCCATTATAGATATGATTCAGCAAGCACTGCTCAGGAATTTGGTGCTGAGGAAAGCTAGCTACCAAATGTTTAAACCTCTCCCAATAATAATAAATAGACTCTATATTTTTCTGGCGGATGGTGCTAATCTGATTCCTGAGATTGAGTATCTTGGCGGCTGGAAAGTACTTGGTGAGAAATTGCTTCTTGAGTTGCTCCCAAGTAGTTATGGAACTAGGCTCCAATCGATACAACCAAGCCTTGGCAGTATCCGCCAATGTGAATGGAAAAGCACGTAATCGGACTTGCTCCTCTGTCAAGCTACTCGGTTACAGGGTTGAACAAACCATCAAAAATTCCCTCAAGTGTTAGTGAGGATCTTCACTAGGGAGACCATGGAATGTTGGAAGATAGTGCACAAAGTTAGACTTCAATTCAAAAGCTCCTTCGACTTCTGGAAAAACTATACACAGAGGTTGAAGATTTGGCTCACGTTCCAATAACTATCGAATAGTGAGTTGATTTTCGTTCTGGACTGATGGAAGAACTGGAGGTGGTGGATTATTTAGTGGTTCATTCCGTGGTGGCTCCATGATTGGCGAGGATGAAGAACTCTCAGCTTGCAAAGATGACTTTTTAGTTTGCTCAACAAACCTTCTGATTTCCTTCAAGCTAATTATCGAAGAATCAAAACTCATAAAATAACTACAACAAAAAGATAAGAACAAAAATGAGAACAAGGAAAGTATTCAAAAAGGGAAATCAAACTAAATCAGGGGAAGCAATAGCTAGATAAGTAAGCATACTAACGCAATAGAAAGTAAAGAAACAAACTTCATTAACACATTGCAGTAATAACGAGATAGACAAACAGAAATATAAGCTAGAATGCTAAGAAAGTGAAATGAAATGATAAAGCACAGTTCCCCGGCAACGGCACCAAAATTTGATGCGCGTCGTAACACATCAAAATTAACCTTACTAATCTACTATGCAGCAGGGTAAGTAAAGATCGATCCCACTAGGAAATGCTATTTAATTTCACACTACTTACTAAGCATATATCAAACTAAACAAGAATTTAAAGGGGGATTTTGTATTGGTGTTGAAAATAATATGTAAGGATTTATCAAGAATGACAATAATAATACAATACATGATAAACAAAGCCTCCAATCTATTATATGATCAATCTTTTAACCTAGCACTTGATCATTGATTCACTAATCAAACATTCTTCTCATCAATTGGTTAACCCCATGGATTTGAAACCAGCTTCAAATCCATGGATCTTTCCTAATGTTGATTAACCTTGAATCTAAGTTCACTATTAATCCGTCCTCTTATGGCTAACTTGAATCCTAGCAATCCAAATTCAAGCCTAGAAGAGCAATAAGCTATGGAAAGATAAAAGCTAACAACAATCAATAACAAACCCAGCATTCATTATTCCAATTGCATCTTCAAATCTCTTTGAATGTAAAAACATCCTTTTGCTACTCAAATTCTAAGAAATCACCAAACTCTAGCATTAGAGTTCAAAGATTAGCATGCTAATGAGCTACTCAATCAATCATTTGCAACTAATTAACTAAGCAACCCAAAAGACAAGATAATAAACATGATCATCATCTTTAAAGCACAAGAGATGGAAGAACAATCAATGAACAATAAAGCATTAAGAACAAGAACCTCACAAATGAAGATCAAAGTGATTGAATCTTATAATAGATTGGAGTAATAGAGTTTTGCTAAACGAAAATTGCAAAAAGAAAAGAACCCAGCACAAATAAAAACTAAAAACTGAACTCTCTTCAGCTGCCTCTTCTCCCTCTGCTATAAGCTCCACAGCCCATTTCTTCTCTCTCATTCCTAGGAGATAAGATAAGAAATCCTAAGAATAAAATAAAATAAAGTAGAGGCCACTAAGGAAGGAAAGAGATTAAGTCTGAGGAAGTTGGGGATTTTTTTATGCCTCTTCTCCACTGAATCCCCCGGGATATGTTCCCCAAGGATTTGATATTGGAATGAAAACATTTAAGTGGGTCTGTCGACGTTTTGACTCTATTAGTCGTCGACGTCTACATGTTTGCCCGACGACGGATAGGCTTATTTTCTTCATATTTTTCCCAGCTCGATTGATCCGTCGATGTGCACATCTTTAGACGTCGACGGATATGTGTTTAGCCTTTTTGTACTCGAAGTCAAAGATTTCTACCCGTTGACGGATAGGCTTAGGGACGTCGACGTCTGGCATTGGGAACTCCCTGGAATTTTTGGCCGTGGACGTCTAACTTCAATCCGTGGACGGTTGCTTTGGATTCCAGAATAATGGTCATCGAGTAGCTTGTCCGTCGACGTCTAATGAGTTACCCGTCGACGGCTCTGCAAGTGCAAGTGATCCCGTGTCCATTACTCAAGCAGCCGTCGACGTTTACGTGGTTACCTGTTGACGGCTCTGCAGGTTTGTTCAATTAAGCATGGAAATTGTCCCTTTTTAGTTCAAACTTCATTATTCCTCTTAAGTACACCTACAAGGCAAAATTGAGCTAACTTAGGCCTCCCAGCATTAAAATAGGAGAAAGAGGAGTGATCTTAAGTCCCAAATTAAGGAATAAAAAAAGAGTTTAACAATTTGCCTTTAGCTCTTTTCTTGCTTTTCAATGGTGATGGGGTGAATTCCCTATGGGGGCTCCCGGTTGCAGAACTTCTTGTGCAAGGCATTGTGGGAAATGCACTTGATGCAATGCCAAGATGCAAATGATAAGCATTATATAAAGAGAAAAAAGTATAAGAAGTAGCCTGAAGTAGGTGAATGGAATCCACACACTATTTGAGCTTGAAAAAGTTGGTGAAAAGAAGTCTCACAAAAGTAAGCACTGTAGTTGAAACAAAGCAAAAAGAGTTGTAGAACTCTCTAGAAATTTGTACTGGGCTGAGTTTGCTTTCTGCAACATGTTTTAGAGACCTGAAAAAGATTCAAAGCACCAAATAAAGCAATAGTGGATTTTTGAGAAACAGACAAATTTAAAGGAAGAAAGCACAGAGATAATTAAAAATAAAGAGAAAGAGAACATTGGGTTGCCTCCCAATTAGCTGCCCTTGTTTAAGGTCTTTAGCCAGACCATCCTTTAATGTCACTACTCATAGGTTGGTGAGAAAATGTGAAATGACTCAATATCCTGAACTTGGACTGGCTCTAGGAAATGCTTAAATCTGTGGCCATGAACTTTGAAGAGCTTGTTTGTAGATAGACTCTTTATTTCAACAGCTCCATGAGGAAAAACGTTGGTAACCATGCATGGTCCAAGCCATTGTGACCTTAATTTGCCTAGGAAGAGCCTTAATCGTGAATGATAAGGCAACACTTTTTGGCCTTCATGAAATGATTTTCTCAAAATAGATTGATCATGCCACCGTTTAGCCTTAGCTCTGTAGATACTGAAGCTCTCATAAGCTTCATTTCTTATCTCCTTAAGTTGTTGAAGTTGAAGTTTGCTATCTAGAATAGCTTGAGATAAGTCCAAATTGCATTTCTTCACTGCCCACCATGCCTTATGTTCAAGTTCAACTGGCAAATGACATGGTTTTCCAAAGACAAGTTTGTAAGGAGACATGCCAATGGGAGTCTTGTAGGCAGTTTTGTAAGCCCACAAAGCATCATCAAGGCGAAGGCTCCAATCTTTCCTTTGGGGATTGACAGTCTTTTAAAGGATGGACTTAATCTCTCTATTTGAAACTTCTAACTTGACCACTTGTTTGAGGCTGGTAAGAAGAGGATACTTTATGAGTGATACCATACTTTTCCATCAAAGATTGAATAATCTTATTGCAGAAGTGTGTTCTCTTGTCACTTATCAGAGCTTTGGGAATTCCAAATTTGGAAAGAATATGTCCCTTGAGGAATTTAAGCACTGTCTTTGCATTATCAGTCTTAGTGGGAGCAGCTTCAATCCATTTAGAAACATAGTCGACAGCTAACAAAATGTAGAGGTAGCTGAAGGATGAAGGAAAAGGGCCCATGAAGTCAATTCCCCAAACATCAAATATTTCCACATTATAAATTGGAGATTGAATCATTTGATTTCTCTTTAAGATATTTCCCACTTTTTGGCAAGAAGAACAAGTTTTACAGTATTCAAAAGAATCTTTAAAAATAGTTGCCCAAAATAAACCAGAATCAAGGATTTTCCTAGCAGTTCTTATAGACCCAAAATGTCCTTCACATTCAAGTGAATGACAAAAATTGAGCATTGAAGGAATCTCATTATCTAGAATACATCTTCTGATAATCTGATCTGCACAATGCTTCCATAAATAAGGTTCATCCCAAATGTAATGCTTCGTTGTGTGAACAATCTTTGTCTTCATAGCTCTGGATATATCTGATGGTAATTTCTTAGTCACAAGATAGTTGACGATATCTGCATACCATAGAATGAAGCTTGTATATGGAGGATTTGGAATGGCGCCATTAGGTAATGGAATGGCACCATTAGTACCTTGCTTGTTGCGCATAGCATAAACTTGAGCACTAGTGGCACCATTAGGAACTAGAATGGCGCTATTAGTGGAGACCAAAGTTGAGTCATGAGTATGGAGAATTGGAGTGGCACCATTTGGAACTAGAATGGCGCCATTCCACTTGTCTATTGAAAACATGTGCTCAAAAGGAAGAGTTTCTTCAATAATCATTTGGTCTATAGTATTTTCCAGTCTACTCAAAAGGTCTGTTACAATATTTTCAGCACCTTTCTTATCCTTGATCTTCAGATCAAATTCTTGCAGGAGCAAAATCCACCGAATTAGCCTTGGTTTGGCTTCTTTCTTTGCCAAGAGATATTTCAAAGCAGCATGTTCAAAGAATATAATAACCTTTGTGCCTAAAATATAAGACCTAAATTTTTCCAATGCAAAGACGACAGCCAATAACTCCTTCTCTGTAGTGGTGTAATTTCTCTGTGCCGATGTAAGTGTTCTAAAAGCATAGTAAATCACATAAGGAAGTTTGTCTATTCTTTGTCCCAGGACTACTCCCATAGCAGTATCACTAGCATCACACATTATTTCAAATGGAAGAGACCAATCTGGAGGTCTAACTATAGGAGTTGATGTAAGAGCAAACTTAAGCTTATCAAAAGCTTCTTTGCAATGATTATCCATATTGAAATCCACATCCTTCTGCAAAAGATGACAAAAAAGAGCAGCTATTTTAGAAAAATCCTTAATGAATCTTCTGTAAAAACCAGCATTTCCCAGAAATGATCGAACATCCCTAACACATGAAGGATAAGGTAAGTTTTTCACCACATCCACCTTAGGTTTATCCACTTCCAAACCACCATCAGATACAATATGACCCAACACTATGCCTTGTGTAACCATAAAATGGCATTTCTCAGCATTTAGTACTAAACTAGTCTCCAGGCATCTCTTCAAGACCAGCTCCAAATGATATAGACAAGAGTCGAATGTATCTCCATATATTGTAAAAATCATCCATGAAAACTTCCATGAATTTTTCTACATAGTCTTGGAATATGCTCATCATACATCTCTGAAAAGTAGCTGGAGCACTACATAGGCCAAAAGACATTTTCCTATATGAAAAGGTCCCAAATGGACACGTAAAAATGGTTTTTTCTTGATCTTCAGAAGCAATGAACATTTGGAAATAACCAGAAAAACCATCCATAAAGCAATAGTATGATCTACATGCAAGCCTCTTGATGCGTGTCGCAAAGCACCAAAAATAACCTCACTACTCTAACATGTAGTTAGGGAAGCAAGGGTCGATCCCACAAGGAGCTATCCAATTTATCATTACTTTCACAAAGCATAAATCAAACTAAACAAGAATTTAAAGAGGGGGTTTTTGTATTGGTGTTGGAAATAAGATATAAGGAGTTACCAAGTATGGTAATAATAATGCAATGTATGATAAAATAAAACCTCCAATCTATTATATGATCAATCTTTCAACCTAGCACTTGATCATTGATTCACTGACCAAACATTCTTCTCATTAATTGGTTAACCCCATGGATTAGAAACCAGCTTCAAATCCATGGATCTTTCCTAATGTTGATTAACCATGAATCTAGGTTCACTATTAATCCTTCCTCTTATGGCTAATTTGAATCCCAGCAATCCAAATTCAAGCCTAGAAGAGCAATAAGCTAGTGAAAGATGAAAGCTAACAACAATCAATAACAAACCCAGCATTCATTATTCAAATTGCATCTTCAAATCTCTTTGAATGTAAAAAACATCCTCTTGCTACTCAAGTTCTAAGAAATCACCAAACTCTAGCTTTGGAGTTCAAAGATTAGCATGCTAATGAACTACTCAATCAATTATTTGCAACTAATTAACTCAGCAATCCAAAAGACAAGATAATAAACATGATAATCATCTTTAAAGCTCAAGAGATAGAAGAACAATCAATGAACAAGAAAGCATTAAGAACAAGAATCTCACAAATGCAGATCAAAGTGATTGAATCTTATAATAGATTGGAGTTATAGAGTTTTGCTAAACAAAAATTACAAGATGAATAATAGAACCCAGCAAAAATACACCCTTCAAAACTGAACTCAACTCCCCTTTTAAGCTGCTCTTTCTCCCTTTTTTTCTGCCGTCCAGCACTGCCAGCCCATAGTCCACTGCTCCTCCATAACTCTGCCAATCTGAGGTGAGGAATCTTAAGAATAAAATAAGCTAAAGTAGGAGCCATTGAGGAAAAGAGGGAGACAACTCTGAGGTTTAGTTATGGCTCCTCTGTGCTGAATATCCGGAATGTGTTTTTAATGGGTTTGATAGTGGAATGACAGCATTTAAGTGGGTCTGTCGGCGTTTTGACTTTGTTAGCCGTCGACGTCCAAGTGTCTGCCCGTCGACGTCTCTGCTTGTTTTCTTCATATTTTTCCCAGCTCGATCGATCCGTCGACGTCTAGATACCTGCCCGTCGATGTCTAAGTGTTCAATCTTTAAGTGTTCGAAGTCAGAAACTTCTACCCGTCGACGTCTAGAGTCTACCCGTCGACGTCTAGATTTGGCCGTCGACGTCTAGAGTTGGCCGTCGACGTCTCTGCTTGTGTAAGTGATCTCGTGTCCATTTCTCGATCAGCCGTCGACGTCTACATGCTTACCCGTCGACGGATTGGTCGGGCAGACCCGGACTTAGTTTGATAGTCTCACGTAAAACAGACATTTGGAGGGACAAACGAACTCCGATTTCGACGTTCTTTAGCATTCCGGAAAGCCCAAGATGTCCTCTATAACTTTGATGTAGATCACAAAAACAATTGAAGTCTTGAACATAGATAAAATCAGCCATATTTATGATCTATCCAATCTGTCAGGATTTCAACTTTGAGTTCTTTACACCTTGTCTTCCCACTTGATTTGTGTTTGGCCCTTTTCACTTCAATTCCATCATTTTCACTCAATTACCTCAATTGACACCTACAAAATGAAACAAAGCTAAGTAAGCTTAGTTTATACAATGAAATACATAAATCCATATAGATTAACATAGGAAAATATGTTTATTTTGGTACTCAACAAATTCCCCCACACTTAAACCTTTGCTCGTCCTCGAGCAAGCCTAAGGAGAGTTATTATCTACACTAAACCTAACCTAACTTCATTGTCCATTTTCGTAGGAGAACACGGTAGCTTTTAGCCTAAACTACAAGCCCATATTAAACCCCTAGGTGTCCCTAGTAGGAGGAGGTATGGTCTCCTAAAAGTGTACCAACAATAGCCACAACATTCTTATTATGGTAATTAAAGTTCAAATCGAACTCAAGAGAAACACATGTGACGAGTAAAAGCATGGATAAGAACTAAAGAAAACATAACAAATCATGAATAAGAAAACTAAGCAAACAAGATTAATAAATAACAATGCAAGCATCAAACTTCAGCCAAACATGCTTGAATAGGGCAATTCCTCACTAGTCATCTCTCATTCACTCAAGTGTTTGATAATGGTGCCCTCAGGAGTCTTTCTATGAAAATATACTTACCATATGCTTGCTAGTCTACCTCATCTCCACTACTCCATCTTACATGTCATGAATGAATGAATGAAAAGGTTTTAAAGTAAGGTTGTAATGGGGCTTTGGTTGAGAAAGTTACGAAAGAAAGAAATGAGTAAAGGAATTCAATCAAAGGCCTCTTCAAGATTAATGAAATATTAACTAATTGAAATTATGGGCAGATTTTACCTTTAATAGCCCAAATCTTGGCTTGGTCAACAATTCACAAATCTCTCCATCTTTTAATCAACTTCTTTTCACTCTTTTCGTCTTTTTTTTTTTTTCATTTGAACCTAGGAGATGCCAAGTTCTTTTATAGTGCCTTTCTTTCTAGATTTTGCTTTCTTAAGGCACATTTTATTTTACTTTAAATACTTTAGACATCTCACTCATACAACCTTTTTCTCAATTGACCAACTCAAGGTGGTTTTTCCCCCCACACTTATTCTTGTTGCCAACCTTTTTCCAAGAACATAAATGTAAAACAAGGCAATTATTTCACTAAGTCAAAGAGACAAGGTGAGTAAACTTGTTTTTCTTTTAATGCTTAAGGTCCTTTTTGGGATAATAAGGTTTAACAACAAAGAACATGGCTAAAATCATGTTAAGCTCAAGGGGTTATCTACATTGGTTTTACAAAGGTTGGTCAATTTGGCTCAAACTTAGTCCTAAACCTTAATCATCTTTCAAACATGAATGCAATAAATGTAATCTCAACAAGGTATCAAGCAAGTTCTAGAAGCATACAACCATAGGAGACATAAGTTACACTCAAGAATGAAAAGAGATTGAAGTGCAATCTATAAAGCTCAAATCCTCGCAAGGTTGTTAATGCATTACCCTACTCAAACATATTTGACTTAAAGAAATCAACTAACACGATACTTAGAAATCAAGAAGCAAAGCATTTTATTCAATCAACATCATGTATCTTTCATTCCTTACTAGGCTAACACTCATACCATGAATAACTCATCATTCCATTTGAAAGTTAACTATCATGTAACTAAACTACTACCCCCAATTATCAAGCAATGCAATTGCAAATCAAAAGTGTCAACTCCCTGCCAGTATCACCCGTCGACGTATGAGGTCAGAGATGTTGACGGATGACTTCTTTAGCTCAACTTATCTTCCTTGTCCATCGAGGAATATGACACCAATTTTTAGCTCAAGTGGAGAGGGTCGGTGGCTCAAGTTGGTGTATACAAAATCCTGAAAAATGAAACAAAGAACAACAAGAGAATCAAAGCGAACAAAAGCGAAACAAGAAAACAACAAGTACAAAAGCTGAAATGAAAGTAAGTTAAGTAAATAATTAAACAAGTTCTAATCTAAAGAAAAACAGGGAAAAATCACAAGGGAACAGGGGAAACAAATGAAAATGTAAAGAAAGTAATGACAAATGCCGTAGCTCCCCGGCAACGGCGCCAAAATTTGATGCGTGTCGCAAAGCACCAAAAATAACCTCACTACTCTAACATGTAGTTAGGGAAGCAAGGGTCGATCCCACAAGGAGCTATCCAATTTATCATTACTTTCACAAAGCATAAATCAAACTAAACAAGAATTTAAAGAGGGGGTTTTTGTATTGGTGTTGGAAATAAGATATAAGGAGTTACCAAGTATGGTAATAATAATGCAATGTATGATAAAATAAAACCTCCAATCTATTATATGATCAATCTTTCAACCTAGCACTTGATCATTGATTCACTGACCAAACATTCTTCTCATTAATTGGTTAACCCCATGGATTAGAAACCAGCTTCAAATCCATGGATCTTTCCTAATGTTGATTAACCATGAATCTAGGTTCACTATTAATCCTTCCTCTTATGGCTAATTTGAATCCCAGCAATCCAAATTCAAGCCTAGAAGAGCAATAAGCTAGTGAAAGATGAAAGCTAACAACAATCAATAACAAACCCAGCATTCATTATTCAAATTGCATCTTCAAATCTCTTTGAATGTAAAAAACATCCTCTTGCTACTCAAGTTCTAAGAAATCACCAAACTCTAGCTTTGGAGTTCAAAGATTAGCATGCTAATGAACTACTCAATCAATTATTTGCAACTAATTAACTCAGCAATCCAAAAGACAAGATAATAAACATGATAATCATCTTTAAAGCTCAAGAGATAGAAGAACAATCAATGAACAAGAAAGCATTAAGAACAAGAATCTCACAAATGCAGATCAAAGTGATTGAATCTTATAATAGATTGGAGTTATAGAGTTTTGCTAAACAAAAATTACAAGATGAATAATAGAACCCAGCAAAAATACACCCTTCAAAACTGAACTCAACTCCCCTTTTAAGCTGCTCTTTCTCCCTTTTTTTCTGCCGTCCAGCACTGCCAGCCCATAGTCCACTGCTCCTCCATAACTCTGCCAATCTGAGGTGAGGAATCTTAAGAATAAAATAAGCTAAAGTAGGAGCCATTGAGGAAAAGAGGGAGACAACTCTGAGGTTTAGTTATGGCTCCTCTGTGCTGAATATCCGGAATGTGTTTTTAATGGGTTTGATAGTGGAATGACAGCATTTAAGTGGGTCTGTCGGCGTTTTGACTTTGTTAGCCGTCGACGTCCAAGTGTCTGCCCGTCGACGTCTCTGCTTGTTTTCTTCATATTTTTCCCAGCTCGATCGATCCGTCGACGTCTAGATACCTGCCCGTCGATGTCTAAGTGTTCAATCTTTAAGTGTTCGAAGTCAGAAACTTCTACCCGTCGACGTCTAGAGTCTACCCGTCGACGTCTAGATTTGGCCGTCGACGTCTAGAGTTGGCCGTCGACGTCTCTGCTTGTGTAAGTGATCTCGTGTCCATTTCTCGATCAGCCGTCGACGTCTACATGCTTACCCGTCGACGGATTGGTCGGGCAGACCCGGACTTAGTTTGATAGTCTCACGTAAAACAGACATTTGGAGGGACAAACGAACTCCGATTTCGACGTTCTTTAGCATTCCGGAAAGCCCAAGATGTCCTCTATAACTTTGATGTAGATCACAAAAACAATTGAAGTCTTGAACATAGATAAAATCAGCCATATTTATGATCTATCCAATCTGTCAGGATTTCAACTTTGAGTTCTTTACACCTTGTCTTCCCACTTGATTTGTGTTTGGCCCTTTTCACTTCAATTCCATCATTTTCACTCAATTACCTCAATTGACACCTACAAAATGAAACAAAGCTAAGTAAGCTTAGTTTATACAATGAAATACATAAATCCATATAGATTAACATAGGAAAATATGTTTATTTTGGTACTCAACACCTCTCCAACATCTTATCAATGAATGGCAAGGGAAAATGATCCTTGCGTATAGTTGCATTAAGCTTACGATAGTCTATACAAACTCTCTAGCCACTTTGAACTCTTTGAGGAACCAATTCTCCTTGTTGATTTTTAACTACTGTGATACCAGATTTCTTAGGAACCACCTGAACAGGACTGACCCATTGACTGTCTGAAATAGGATATATCATACCAACTACCAACAACTTAAGAATTTCCATTTTTACCACCTTCTGAAGTTTTTACCACCTTCTGAAGCATTGGATTCAATCTCCTTTGTGGTTGTCTGATTGGTTTGGCCCCTTCTTCCATCAAAATTTGTGCATGCATAAAAAAGGACTAATACCCTTAACATCTGCAATTGTCCAAGCAATTGCTTCCTTGTATTCTCTTAGTACCCTGACGAACTTTTCTTTTTGATTGGTGTTCAAAGAACTAGAAATGATGATGGGCAGAGTGCTATTACCTCCTAAGAAAACATATTTGAGATAAGATGGCAAAGGTTTCAATTCAATATCAGGGGGTTGAAAATGGAAGGTGGTGTTGGTGTTGGAACATCAAGATACATGTAAGCAATAGGGGCATGCAATCTTGGGACAAAATAATTAACAGCATATATAGTCTCCAAGAATTCTGGATAGAAATGTAAAGGAAAATTATCATAATCTCTGTCATCCCACTTATTAGATAACACAAGCGTAACTGTATCTTTTTTGTACATGAGCTACATTTGTTTGGCCAAGGAATCCACCACATCTATCATAAACATTGAATGATCTTCATGAGGAAATTTCAAAGCATCAAACACGTTAAAAGAGATCAAACTGCCATTAAATTCCATTGTCAATGTGCTTGCATACACATCTATTTTGGTGCGAGCTGTGCGAAGAAAGGGCCGCCCCAATAATAAAAGAAGTGAAGGTAGATCATTATCCTCTTGTGTGTGAAGAACATAGAAATCAGCTGGAAAAATAAGTTTATCAACTTGCACAAGAATATCCTCTACAAGACCTTCAAGATAAATATTAGTTCTGTCTGCTAGTTGAATAACAATCTGTGTAGAACTCAGAGGTCCTAATCCCAAAGAATCATATATAGAAAGAGGCATCACATTTATAGCAGGACCCAAATCACATACTGCCTTATGCATATTCGTAGAACTAATAGAACAAGGAATTGTGAATGAGCCCGAATCTTTGCTCTTGGGTGGTAATTTGCTTTGCAGAATAGCTGACACATTTTCATTCAAGTATACCAATTCATCCTCATGCAATTTCATCACTGAACAAACTTGTTTAAGGAAGAGAGCATACCTCGGTACTTCCTTAATTGTTTTAAGCAAAGGGATGTTAAAGAGATGTTTTTTGAATACATCAAGCATCTCTTGTTCTTGCACACTCTATTTGGAAGCTTGCAGTCTGGATGGATATGAAGGAACTGGAGCATTTTCATGTTGTTGTGCAATGACTGGTGAATGTAGTACATCAATGGGATTGGCGCCATTAGGTGATGGAACGGCACCATTCATGTTTGTTGGAGAAGAATTTGATGACTTTTGAAGAAGAATGGCGCCATTAGGTGATGGAATGGTGCCATTAGGTGATGGAATGTCACCATTGAGATTATGACTTGAAAAATAGAAGATTCCAAATGAGGAATGGTGCCATTAGGTAATGGAATGGCGCCATTATGACTATTGGTTTCAGTTGGAAATTCTTCCTCTTCTTTAAACACATATTGAGATGGTTTGATGCCAAGAGTACGATCTTGATGACAAAGTGAAACTAGAGTGTAGCCGAGAGAGCAAGATTCATCAATCACCATGGGGGATGTAACCTCAGCAACTTGATGATTAAGAAGACTGACATTAGGCACAAATGTATGATCATTGTTGAATTTAGTCTCGAGGGATTTGAATGAACTCTACAACTGATGAAGTTGAGTAGTTGTAGCTTCCTGACATATCATAATCTAATTAAGAAACTTAGCAAACATGTCACCCGTCTGCTGTAATCCCAAAAAAGTTTGAGTGACATTAGCAGCTTGTTGAAGAAACTTTTGGCCCTCTTTATTTACCAGTGTAGAAAGTGAAGCCACTTCTTCTTGAAGTTGTTGCAAATGATCTCCAAATTTGGCCACTCTTTCAAGTTCTTGATTGGTTTGGGGAGTATGTAAAAAATCAAACTACTGAGCATTGATAGACATTGTGTGAAGCAAGTTTCTAGCTTCGATTGCAATCTTGTTCATCAATGAACCTCCACTGGCAACATCGATAAGTGTTCTGGGTTAAGGTATCAACCCATCATAGAAGTTCTCTATGAGGAGCTATTCTAAAATTCGATGATAAGGGCAGCTCTAACATAAACGTTCATATCTCTTCCAATAGACATGCCAAGGCTTATCTTCCTTCTGTTGACAAGAATAGATTTCTTTTCTGATAGAAGACACCTTAGAGGCTGGAAAATAGTAGTCTAAGAATGCCCTCTGTAGTTAATCCAAAGAATTAATTGAAGCTAGAGATAATGTATACAACCAATCTAGAGCTTTTCCAGACAATGATAAAGGAAAGGTCCTCAGTCTGATTTGTTCATTAGAAACTCCAAAAGGCTGAACAGTTACACAAACCAGATGAAATTCCTTGAGATGTTTATGAGGGTCTTCTCCTTCAGATAAGATAGACAAGAGATTGATAGTCCCTGGTCACAGCTCCAGAGATGCTTCCAAAACTGGGTAAGAAATGCACAGAGGATGTTCATTAATAATTGGTGCAGCTAATTCTTTCAAAGTTAAAGATGAGTCCATTTTATGAAATAAAGAATGAAGTAAACAAATACTCACAGGAGTTGGAAAAATTAAAAGAACTTAATAAAATGAAAGAATAAACGAATAATTAATATATGATTAAAAATAAAGATTAAAGATATTTCCAGAAAAATCTAAATCTAAATTGTAGAAAAACAAGATTAACAGTAAATAAGCAAAGTAAATGGCACAGCCTCCCCGGCAATGGCGCCAAAACCTTGACCGGCCGTCGTCAAGACAGTCAAGAAAATAATATTCTCTGCTAAACCCAAACTAAGTAGATGTGGAAAGAGCAGGTCAAATCCACAGAGAGGCGAGACTAAGGATTTATTATGCTTATAAACTGAACTTTCAACAGAAATATAAAAAGGGGTAAAAGAACAGTTAGATCCCAAGCTCACTAACAACACAATTAATCAGTCAAATGGCATGCTTATGGAAATCAGTACTAAAGATTCCTAAAATCCATATTGGTGACTAATCAATCCAACCTAGTACCATCGATTCCTAGATTGGCCCCTTTTACCTTCTCAGAACCAACAATCTCCGTGATGGTGATTTACTAAGTCAATAAAGCATTAAGCCTAAAAATCAGTCTAGCATACAAACAACCCAGGTATACTCCGCGTCTACCTAATCATTGAATATCTGAAATCCCTAGGAAGAATCTTACCTCTTCCTCTTGTTCTAAGACTAAGGTTGGCTACTAAAGACTCACAAACACAAAATCTAACCATAGATTTTAGCTATCCCTAATCCATGCATGCATTCATAAACTAGGAATAAGAAAATCATATTTCAAGGCAATCAGAGATATTAAAACACTTGATTAATTCAATCGGAATGAAGAACAAGAGCCTCACTAACTTTGTAAACCCTTTTAATCAACAAACAATAGAATGAATTGGGAGTTTACTCACTCATGAATTGAGTGAGAAACCGAAGATTAAACAAGAAAATTAAAGGAAAATAAAGAAAAGGAACAAGATTAATTAAGAACCAAGAGAAGAAATCTCTCTGGAAATTGAATCGCCAAAATACGATTCTCTTTTTTTTTTTTTTTACAATTCTACAAAACATCTCTCTCTAAAATTCTAAAATTTGTTCTTACTTTGGTCAAATACACTATTTAAATATCCAAATTACATGAATGCCCTCCTGACCTAATTATAACATAAAAGCATAAAGGGCATTATAGAGTTTTCCTGGAACGGCGCCCTTACAAATTGGAACGGCGTTGTTATGGTCTCTCAAAGTTCACTATCCAGTTGCTAGTTCCTAATGGTGCCACTATGGAGTGGAACAGCGCCGTTAGGGTCTTCTGACTGTAGGTAAAAGCTGACTTTCTTCAAGTTGCAAATCTTCAAGTGTAATGGCACCATTAGCAAGTGGAATGGCACCATTAGGTGCCTTGGTGTGTTGATGTGTGCGGCCTTGTATGTGTTGGAGTGCAATGGCACCATTAGCAAGTGTAATGGTGCCATTAGGCTTTGTTGGACCATTTCTCGGCTAGCTCCTCCATATTTGCTTTAATCAACCTTTAAATGTGTATTATCATCATTAAACTCCTTAATTTTCCTACAATGATAGAAACAAGCTTAAATGAGATAATTAGAATTATAATAGTCATAAAACAAGATCAATTAATCACAAAAGATATGTATTAATTTATGGCAATCAGTTAAGCTTTGATACCAATTATTGATCCCTTAATATAGTGCTACAGGAGGGTAAATAGCACTTTAGAACTTTTTCTTGATGGAGTTACTTCCTGTGGAACTTTAGAGTAGAGGTGAGTATTGAATGGGATAGTTTGTATGCTAATATGAGCATTTTGTAAAGGGAAAAAGTAAAGAAGAAATTGCACACCTGATTTATAATGGTTCAATGTTCCTCAACTATATCCACTACCTTGATCTTCCCAATCAAGGATTTTCAACCTTGTTCTTCACTAAAAGTGTCGAATTTTAGTTTCCACAAAGCCTTTACAAAGTGAGCTTTTCTCTAAGCTCAAAACCAATCAACCAAGGACTTCCTTATTGATTCTATCCCCTTATACTGCTTCTCACACCTCTAAGAATACAAGAAAATAGAAATGTGATGTACAAAAGTTGATCTTTACAAAAACCTAGGATGAACAAGACTTAAAGCACTAAGAATTTCTCTCACAAAGAGTTAAAAGTGAAAGAACAAAGAGAGAAGATTAAAAAAACAAGAATATACAAAGGTGTGTAGTTAATGCTCTCCAATTTTTGGTGTATTCTCTTAATTTCTTCAACATTTAAGGCTTCTTATATAGGTAGACTCATTAACATGGTCGTTGTAAGTATTTAATGAAGAGAGAGGCACACTTGCAGCTTAAAAAAAACTAGTTGTTATACTATTTCACGGCCTTCAATCGGTTGAAACTTGGGCTGAATCGATTCAATCCTTCTAAACTATGTCCTTTGATGTTCTTGATTCAGCAACTTAATTGACTCACCTTCTTCCTCAATCGGTTTAATTTTTTCAGCTACCTTTTTCTCAGGGACTTCAATCGATTGAACTAAAGACTCAATCAGTTCAACATTTCACACTTCTTGCTTATCTTCTTTAGTTCTTCCTCACTCGGTTGAGCTCTATTGTGAATCGATTGAAAATCTTTGACTTCCAAATTTTTCTTCTTTCAACAAGCACTCAGTCGGTTAAGTATTTCATTGAATCAGTTGAATATCTCTGGTTTCATCTTTTTGCTTCCTGTTAGCATGGTTCAATCGATTGGACCAACTCTTCAATTGGTTGAACCCTCAATTACTTAGCATTTCTTCACTTTTACTTTAAGAACCTACACACTTAACTTAGATTTATCAAATACACTTGATTGGGTTGTTTTGTACTCATCAAAAACACATGGAGTTCAACAATTTTAATATAAAATTACAACTTTAACCCTTTTAAAACTAATAACCCCTTAATCTCTTCAAACCCTAATTTTTAATTCCTTCCCTTCTCTTTCGACTCTGCCACTCCTCTCGATAACCTAATGGCACCACCTGGCACCTATATTTTTCACGGTGCTCCTACTGCCCCCTCCACCTATGAACCCAATGACTCTCTTGCCAATCTTCCCTTTATTAAAGCCCCTTATCTTAGTTATCTTCACACACTAGTTTGGTGGCTCACCCAATCTAATTTGAGTTAGGGTTTTGCTCCGTTGTTCTTTGTCTCATTCTAAGTTTTGGGCTAAGGATTTTCCTAACTTTTTTTTTTCTTCATCATCCGTTGCCAAGTAATTTCTCTCTAAATTTTGATGATTTCAATTTAGAAGTAGTGTGTTAGTTATCTAGACATATATCTTCTTCTAAGTGTTGATTTCTCTATTTCATTTTTTCTTTTTCAATCGATCTTGTGAAGCAATTTTTTTCCTAAAAAATATTGTTTTACGAGGAACAGTAGGCAATGGAAGTAATTGATGAGCTTTGAAGAGTTTTTCAATATTTTGACTCTTCGAACTCTTGAGAAGTTGGAAAAGGACTGATGATAGCTTGAAGTTGGGTTAGTTGTGTATATAAATATATATATTCAACATGCCGATGTAATTTAGGATTTCTTGTATTGCTAGTATTCTCTTCTATTTGTGGAACTATTGTTTCCTTGTAATGTGTATTGTAAATAATGTTGTTGTTTTATTGTTGTATTTGGTTGTGTCGATTATGGATTTTTCTTGTTTTTACTTTACTTCTTCTCTCTAGAAAATTGTTTGTTTAAGTTTTCTTAGTATTGTTCTTACCAATTTATTATAAATTGACGGTATTTAGAAAATACTAATTTATTAGATTTACTTGTTGAAAATGAAAACAAAAACCTTAATTATAAATTAATTATGGTGAAACCGAGTTTTTTTAGTGGTTATCGAGCTTAATCGAACGAGCTCAAGTAGCTTGATTTATATATCGAGTCAAGTTCGAGCTATGAAAATGAAACTCAATCGAGGTCGAGCCTAGTTTCAAGCAGCAAATTTTGAGTCGAGCTCGAGTACACCACTACTCGGCTTGAACTCGATTGATTGCACCCCTAGTGCTTAGACCACCAGCAGACTACCAGTGGAGATTTTCTCCCAAAAAGTCCCCCCCTTTTTTTAAATTTTTTGTTAAAAGGGTTGTTTATAAATTAATGCAATCGTTTCCCATTCTCATCTCACCGCCACTGTTCCTTTATCAAACACATATTTTTCCACTGCTAGTTTTATTTTCATCATTATAATTCTAATCTCACTACTACAGTAAGTAATCTTCATTATTTCAACCTCACCGGAGCTAATCTCACTGCTCTATCAAACAAAGCCTTAGTGTATTGAAGGGTACGGCCATGGTGTTTGAATATTTTTTGAATTAAATCAATTTGGTTTGACCTTTTTTTTTGTAGGGAAATGTAACTTTTATTCATTCAAAAGAAATTATATCCATAATACTAATAGAATTGAAAATTATGATAGAATCACACTTATTTTCCTTCACTTGTAATATGGATCTTGCTTTGTGACCCATCCTATCTTATTGATTCTTTTGAGTTTCAAACCTTCTTTATGAGTCTCTAGCATGTTCATCACTATTTTGCTTCACTTCATTGTGTTATCTCCAACTGAAGGCTTTTATTAGCAATAAAGAAGTGACTGATTCAAGAACTTCCTTGATTGACCCAATCATTAAGCAAAATCATTATGGTTTAAGGTAAACAATCTTAGATCTACTGCAAACTGAAACAAAACAAACTAAAACCAAATTGACTCAATAAACTAATTGACTCACTCAAATAAAATTGAGACTCAAATATCCAAATCTATAAATCTAAAACTTATTCTAACAAAAAGTATGGAAAACGAAAAACGAAATAAGAAATACGAAATCAAGCCCTAAAAAACAAAATACGAAAGATGAAATCAAACCCCTCCTCTCCCTTGACGATGGGGTCAAGTAGTAGTAAACGAAAACTTAGAAAAACTAACGAGAAGGTTTGGTTTGCGAGTTTTAATTATCTGCTGGATTCAAGATTGAAAATCTCTTAAATTCAAAGTTTTAGGTACCAATAGAGTATCCAATTTGTAAAACAATCATGTGAATTAGTTGACTATTATTATCATAGTGACACAGCTACCTTCGTCTTAGTGAATTTCTTACAATATTAAGCAAAAAATAAAAATCGTATATTTATCGTTTTACTTCTGCAATCTATTTAATTTGATATAAAATCGCGTGATAAGAGACAAGCACGTACTACTCAAATATAAAATGAGAGGATATTAAATTTCAATGGAGTAAACTTAAAACTTTTCTTCAAGTTGCGATTGTTACATTACAAGTCTCTACCAAAAATGAAAAAGGACTTCAGATTTCAGAGGGGGCAACTACCCCCATTTCCGCCATGGCAAATCCATCTCTGATCACAGCTTTACAATGGTTATCCATCACTATGTATCCATTTTGATCATGGTACGATATCAACCACAGCTTATGTATACTATCAATCTTTTTAACCCTTCACAGAAGAAAAAATGAATTCCGGATTGCATCATCTCCATCTTCTGACGAAGTATATTCCAGATCCAATTGGCATGAGTGCCAGGTTTCCATTTGTATTATTTGCATTGCTGCGGTCTGAAAACATCATTGGCTAAAAGAGTGCTGATCAAACCTTCCAACCTTTTCGCTCCTGGGCCAGGTCTAAGGACGGTTGTATTACCAATAACAGAACAAGGATCAGTGCCATTTATCCTATTTCCTACACACCAACCACCGGGAGTAAACATTCCTTGGCCCCGAGACAAGAGATCAGAGTCAATTTTGTCAAGCACGGGGTCATCCTGGGGGAACTTTCTCGCAAAAGGGGCATTGCTGTCAACCATCCGTTGAAAGTCAGCAAGCGTGAGATGATGAGGATGCTGCTTAGGAGGGTTGTCCCACGATATAAAATGTAGATCATTGTTTACTGTAGTGTTACGGAACTCTTGAGCATTACAAATGACAGTATGGAAGTAACCTTCTGGAGAAGATAAAAAGTTTGCATAGTACATCAGGACAGTTCGAGGTAGGTTGTCCCATCCCCAAATGCAGTAATCAATAAAGGGGCGAGAGAGTGCCATCCAAGCAGAACCTATCACAGAGAAGATTTACTTGTCAGAGATACCTAATGCAGATAATACTGGGCATTTATGGACCATAGCAACAGGGTTTTGCAGACATGATACTTCTCGGAGAGTTCAAGAAATGTTTTGCCAAAAAATGAATGAAGAATCTTTAAAATCATAGTAGACTACATGACACAACAGCCAATTCCAGATGAAATCAACTATTTAAAGAGAGATTTCCAATATTCAGACTTAAAACCTGGCATACTGCTAATTTTTCTTCTGCTAAGGACACTAAATTAGAAGATTTTCTCTAATGCAACTAGCCTTGGTAAAACCAAATGATTGCTCACAAGATTAGATTATTCAATGCATCATCATGAACCTTATGCAAAAGTACCCGTGGTCAAAGACTCACAGCTGTAAGTGTCATGAAAATCCAATGAACTTACAAGTTAGCAATGTAAGGTACAAGCATGATTTTGTTGTTCACAAAAATGCAGTTAAATAGAAGATCATATCTATACAGTTTTGCCTTAAATTGCTGTTCAGAAAGTTTCAAAAAAAAAGGACAACTACTTTGAGCCTTCATCATTACATTTTAATTACCTTCCTCTACATATAGCCATTATATAACAATCCTACATGAAAGGGAAATCAAATTATATAGCATGTAGCAATCCAGAATTACCCTGACTTGAAACGGAATATAAATTGCCCGTAGAAAGTAAAAGAAAAGAAGGAAATAAAGAAATTTTGTCAGCTTAGAAGCCAAAATTAAATGATCGCATCAGTGCTAGCAACACAAAGTAGAACAAGGCAAAGGCTATATTTGGTTGACTTGGTCATTATTCTGGCCTAAAATGAATGAAGCATTCCATATGTCAAACTTCATCATCCCATGGTGCCTTACATTTGAAAGTAATGTAAAGCTTATTTTATGCTAAGAACCAGTTCTGACTTCTATGTTCTCATCAAAGAGATTAGAGACCTCAAGGCCCCGCTTACATTTTGCGTCAGCCAAGTATCCATCCAATCTGAAATCTGAATCCACAGTAAAAAAATAATTCGCCATACTCATGTAGCTAAAGACAGAGAAGAACTAGGCCGGGTTCAGAGGAAATTTGAGTGAACTCACAACTTTGAACTTCTTTAGAAAAAATGAACATGGGCAGATGAATGCTTAGGAGTGCATATAAAATTATCCTTTTAGCACATCAATGTTTCCATAAAGGCTTTGGCCAATATCAGTGAAAGCAATGTTAAATGAATTTTGGAAATTCATAAGATGCATATTTCTCCTGAAGAAACTTTTCAATTTTTATGTTTTAATGGGAAGTGAGAAAGTGAACGGATAACTATGGACTTCACTGCATAATTAACAGGGTTGTTGTCAAAAACTCCCAGATCAAGTCAACATGTTTCCATGGACCATGGTAATTTGGAACAAAGAGATACAGGTAAAAGCAATTGCATCCTAACAATATATATCTGCCTACTGCACAAATTTTCCTGAATATTTCTCACCAACAATCCCCTGTACCCAGCAGCAAACCTTAGTGTGCATCAAGTGAAGCACTGTAGACTTGCCATTCTACAAGTTTTACATATTTGCCCACTTCCTTTGGATAAGAAATTCCAAAATCTTGTGATGCTATAAGAAGCAATATAATGATCCACTGAAATATTCAAATTAGTAAGCTGCTTTGAAACAACTAGAAAGCAGAAGAGAATATGAAAGGGAAAGTTGTATGTTCTCTATAGTCCAGCCAATGGAACTCAACTAAACTTGTTTTCTGAAACCCAGAACAAGAAAACATACCATTCAGACTTCTATCTTCTTCGCTTTTGACCTCTAATTTTATTAAGAAAGGCCGTCCAGTGAAAACAAGACATTCCAGTTTCAAACTCAATTTGAGTATTCTAATAATATCAACAAATTTATTCAGTGAAAGTATTATCTTAAAGAATTTATTCATTTCTCCCAGAGACTATTATGCATCAACTATTCCCACAAAACATGAAACTGACTCAGCTGATGCATAGAAAAGACTGAATAGACTATCCCTCTGAACAGAACTAATCTAAAAATGGAAAATAAAATAACTAGCAATTCCGACCACTAACTATAATGGCTAATACAACTAATTAAAAAATAAAAAACTGAAGCTTTCAGCATCTTTACCTGTAAAGAGTTTGAATGCAGTAGGCACACTTCTCCTCTGTGTAACCCAAAAAACATCCGCTTTTTTTATCCCATACAACCCTGGATCTATAATAATTGGCTTAGCCCTCTGAAACCTGCCAATTCCAACAACAAACCCCAAATTACTCAGTTTCCAGAAATAAGGAAAAAAAAACAAAAAAAAAGGAAACTCTGAGACATAAAAAAAAAACTAATAAAAGCTCTAAAGGAATAACTCACTCTTTCCACCCAATATTGCTGGTATGATCAATGAAATTCAGATCCCTCGGCAAGTATGAAAATGTGTGCAACAGATCTGACAAATTACCCAAATCCAAAACCAAAGTCAAATGGCAAAAAATGGAAACTCAACGAACACAAAGAAAACGGTTCTTTTTTTCAATACCAAATTCCAAAAACCCAAGGGAAAAAAAAAGGCAACAAAAGAAAAACAGATTTTTTGGAAGATCAAAGTTACCATCTTGGGTAACAAGGGGATAATCAGAAGCACTGAGATTAATAAACCAATCCCAATCTCCTCCTTCTTTCAACAAAATTGCAGCAGCATGAAGCGTATTAGCAACCATAGTAGGCCCTCTATAAGTAACCAAATTAGCTTTCACAATCATCCTTACATTTCCGACCTTGTTAAACACTGGATGCTGCTTCACAAACTTCTCCAGATCGTGCCTCTCATCCGAGCCAGCTTCCCTATCAAGATGAACTACGTACTGGTTCAAAGGATGGTAGAGGGCCAAAAGAGTCCTCTTCAGCATCCGACCGTCGCCGGCGGAGCCAGAAATGAGGTAGGCAAAGCGGGGAGGCGGAGGGAGGGTCGAGACGGAAATGGGTTTGAGTTGGTTCTCGACGAAAGGGGAGGAGCCGCCGAGTATGGCGGAAGGACGGTAGAAGAAAAGAAATGGGGAGCCGTCGAAAGAGGTTAAAGTTGTCAAAAAGAGTAAAAACAAGGAAACAATGGAGCCAACGGCTAATGGGAAGATCCATTTCCGCTCCATCGCTTGATTATTGTTGTGACGAATTTGCACGTAATAGGATTTTAATCTCTTCATTGTCTTCTTCGAACCGAGAAATAGAAAAGTGTGTGAGCTGAAAGCTGATCTGATGAGAGTTAAATTTGCTGTTTTTGCATTTAGGAAGTGATTTTTTAACTTATGAATAAAAATAAATAAATAAATATAGTAAAGATTGAAGAGAGGTTGCTTTTGTTGGTACGTGTTAGATACGGGGAAGGAAAGAATTTCGCCGTGAAAGTGGGGGAATTTAGGAGAGATTAATTAAAAGAGAAGGGGGTGGGGGGGGGGGTTAATAACTTGGAACTTTGATTATGATTTTTTGTTTTTTTCAGAATATAGTAGAGAAATATGTTTTTTTTCCCTCTCGTTTTTGGATTTTTTTGGAAATTTCTTTAAAGATTAAGCAGGACAAATATTGGCATGAATCAAATAAAAACAATATTAATATTAGGAAGAAGATAATGAAAAGTCTCAAATTTCTTTAAAATAATCAATTATATTCCTAAACTTTTGTTGTAACCAAATAAGCACCTGAATAATTGGTAATATTTTGTGCTAAAGTTCCATTTACATCTAATTACGACTAAAATTAATTAGATTTTTTGTTTGGCAACCGATAAATTTTATAAAAATGACGTGGATCATGCGACAAATTAATCGCATTAAGATTTATTTGTATATGTTATGTATCAAAGTTTAGGCGTTTATTTGATTACAATAAAAAATTTAGAAACCTATTTCCTAAATAAAATTTTAAGGCATCTTTGATAGAAATAAAAATTTGCAAGCTTAATTGATCATTATAAATAAAGTGAGATGCTTATATATATATATTTATATATAAGTGTATATTTTAATAAATTTGCAGAATTATGAAAATAAGATTAATTTGATTTACATCATGGATTATAAGAAATAAATTTATAGATAATGGTTTTACTTTTACCTTTTGTTACGGTATAGTTACTAGTTTTTGCTTGAATTCCTTCTCTTTAAGTTTAAGATTATAGAGAGTGTGTAATAATATGTTGACTATATAATGTTTTATTACTCATTAAATGTAGTTGTGAATTCTATTGGTGATCTTGTAAGTTTTAAGTATACACTTAACTCCTTTGTCCAAAATGTTATCTATTTTTCCCTTTAATAAATTAATTATGTTCTAAATTTTAAATAAAAAAAATACTAGTGTTTAGTTCAAAAAGGAAGGTGGAATGCTATATCACCTACCAATCAACCACGCATAATAATCATAACCATCCATTAATTTCCAAATCATCTAAGTGGAAGGAAAGTGGTACAGTGAGACCAAGGATCAAAGTTTTTTCATTTTTTTCCTTTTTCCCCTTAACAAATGAGATAAAGCTATCAACTGAATTAATTATTCAAAAAGGACCAATGCCTTCTTGTTAGGTTGAGTGAAATAAACTTAATACTCATTTCATTCCAAAATAAGTATCATTTTTTAACTTGACATATGGATTTAGAAATCTTAATATTTAAAAATAAACTTCTTCTTATATCAAGTTTACTATTATATTAGGATTATTAACTTTTACTCCCTCTGTCCCTTTTTATCTGTCCCTGTTAACTGCTTCACTCAGAACGAAAAAAACAGTTAGGTTCAAAATCCCATATATTTTTCCCTTTACTTTTCAATTTTATCCCTCCTCTCTCCCCATTTATTGGCTGATAGAAGGAAAGTAGAGAACTAACGCATTTAAGAAAAAGAGAGGAGTTTAGAGAGAAAGAGTGTGTGTGGAAGGGTAAATTTGAAAAATTAACAATTAATACTGAGACAAAGACAGATAAAAATGGACAAAAAAACCCTAAAAAGAGATAGATAAAAAAGGAGAAAGGAGTATTAAAACACACTCTCTCTCTTATAAATAAATTTTATTCAATGCAATTAGTTAGGAAGAAGATAAGTAAAATTGAAAAAACAGTAATTAATGAAGCATAAAATTCTTAAAACGATACTTATTGTGGAACAAAAAATTTCTTCAAAAATGACACTTATTTTGGAATGGAGGGAGCATCCATTAAATATATAAGGTTTCACATTCGAGTATTATAAATAGAAAAAACAAACATAAAAAGAGCTTATCTTCTTTGGAATTTGATGCGATTTAATTCCTGAATTATTCGGTTTAATGTGACTATCGAATACCAGAAAATTTATACCAAAAAATCAATTTTTCAAAGGGTAAATTTGGACCAATGAATTAATATTTTCTTTTTCCATTAAGTTCATTTATTTGCTTACGAAATCTTGTTAATGTTAGACTAAAAAGATGATAGAGACGGTCCTCTACATTAGAAAGCGTGTGGAATTTGGGAAGATTGAAAAAGGACAAAACCAAAATGTAAACAAGTTCGAAAAGAAATCAAGTAGGACGCCTAGGTTTATTGGCCATGTTGCGGTTTCCTTGGTCAAATTTCGATTTTATGTGTGTGAAGTCTTTCCAACTTTATACTGAATTTGTCTAAGACTATTTATATTTTTATTCATTTAAGTGTGTTAATTTGTATGTTCAATTTAATTTATTAATTTATATTAATAATGTAAACTCCACAATTATTGTAATTTCTAAATGAATGATGAATTTACTTGTAGTATTGAGCTATTTTAAGTCAAGTCATGAAAACATTTCAATTTTAAGTTTTACATTTTCTTGGAGACATTGATGATTTTAGTTGAAATTAAAAGACAATCACAACAAAAATCTAATTATTTCTTGGGTGAACAGCCGCTTTGGCCTTATGGCCAAAATTGTGGAGCTGGTTAGGAGTTCTACTTGAACACTTGACCTTATTGTTAAAATTAGTTGTAAATATTACTTAGACTAAAAGTAAAAAAAACAAAAAGAGTGACAACATGGAAGGTGCTAAAAGTGTTCATATGTAAGTTGAACATCTACATCACAAAGTGATGAGAGGTTAAAGTAGCTTATAGATGTGGAGGACCCATGAAATCAACAGTTTAAACTTTTGGTTTTAAGTGGTATTCAACATATATATGGGCACTGCGTGGTGAACTAAGTTACGACTCAGGTGGGCTTTAGAACAGCGGCAAGGCCCGGCCCACCCGCTCCCCAACAAGTGGCATCAGCTTAGTTAGACTCAATCCCTTGGACTTGGAATTATAAGAGTCATTAAATACAGTAGTTATAATATTAATCCAATTAACTTGTAAAGAAGATGGAGAATGAAACAGACTTAGAGGTCGTTTGATTTGATGTAATTTAATCACTTTGCATGCAAAGTTAAGAGCTGCAAAAACTTTACCACATTTGGTTCAATTTTAAGGATGCAAAGTAAATGATCAATTGCAATTACTTTACCTCTGACCAAGTAAAGTATTTGCACAAGGGGGAGGTGTGAAAATATTTTACATCGTATTTAAATTACTTTGTTATCCCTTTTTTTTAAAAAGATATAAAATAGAAGGATAGATTTGAGATTTAAATAAACTTTACAGGGAAAGTGTATTTTAATCAAACATTGTAAAATACTTTGAATGTAATTTAATTAAACTTTTATGTGCTAAATCAAACATTGCAAACTTACTTTGTATGCAAAGTGATTGCAGTCCTAAACTTTACAGGATATTACTTTGCATGCAAAGTAATTTATTGTAAAGTACCAAACGAGCTCTTAATATAAATTTGGAAAGTTAAGTAAAATTTGTATAAAATTTTGTTACTCAACTAACTTTTTTAATCGAAGAGATTCGATTATTGGGGTCAGATATATATGAACGGAGGGAGTATAAAGATAACTGACTGATTTCAAACACTAACGCCATCTGTTTCTTACTTTACCTTGTATTTCCATTTTCCCTGACCTTCTGTTATTTTCCTTATCTCTGTTTAACATCTTAGTTTCTCCTTGTTCAATTATAAAAAAAAAAAAAAGAAATTTCTCCTTGTTCTTCTTTGCATCTTTCGATACAGAAGCATTTTTCTCACTAATCCCTCTTTCATAAATGATTTTCTTTCCTTTTCTTGTGGGTTTGGTTATCTAAGGATTTTTCAATCGTTATTGAATAAATAATAATATTGGATTGATGGGGTTTTTCATCTAGGTTTAGATTAGTAAGAATTTTGTTTATGAACTTTAACTCGATAAGCTATGTACTAAATCTGCGTGTATCGCCAATGGAGGTTGGCCAAAATGGTAAGAGCTTGAGCTAGTGGCGTAAGGAACCCGGGCTCGAGCTCCTATAGACCCTCTTTGGTAGGTAATCTATAAATTCGAAAGCTCTAAAAAATTGGAGTCCGTAAACCCTCAAAGAAATTAGCGACTTGCCCTAACCTTGGAGGTAGGATAATCTACCCCGCTCCTAAACTTTTTTTGACAAAACAAAAAGCTGCATGTATCAACGCCAACATCAGTTGCTTTTATAGGAGGAGTACTACCCATTAAATCCCCAAGAAAATTTAATCTCTTACTCTTTGTTACTATTTGGCTCTGATATATCAAAGACTTCACTACAAAGGGAATTGCAACTTCTTGGCTACGCATATCCACAATCCTGTTATCTAATTGGGATTCGATAGGGCTTTATAATAGGGTGGATTGTTAGTAGATTTTTTCGATTGGATGGGGAATTATGTTTTTCTTTTATGAAGATAATAATATGGAGGAAAACAAGATGAGATGAGTGCTCTTCCATATGCATCGGAGAGAAACAGATGTGTAAGGACTTTGACGGAAAAATTTGTAAATATTGTCTCAACCGTAGATTTGAAATTAGATAACTTGGCTTTAAATCCATCCATTTCGAGAGGAGCCAAATCCCAAAATGAATGTCTTGCCGAGAGTAATTAAAAAGTTTAAATACTCATTTATCTTTATTTGACTTTGAATTAAAAAAAAATCCATTTAAGTGGATTTTTTTTATTAGAAAGTTTTATCCTACATACTAATGTATTCAATGCAACATTTAGTCATATTATTATACCTAATCTATGACATATTTAATCAATGAATAGATTGATCAAAGTGTCAAAGGTAACTTGAACCAAATTTATCATATAGATGGAACTATAAGATCATAACCAATAGAGCTGTCAAAAGCTAATTCAAACCCGCAAACCCGACCCGATCGACCCGAATCCGAAACTAACCCGACCTGATTTGACCAAAAAAGTAAACGACCCGAACCTGACCGATCCGAAACCTGATAAACCCGAGAACTTAACCCGAAAAACCCAAGAATCTAACCCGAAAAAACCCGACAAATTAATGAAATACTCTCTAAGTTCGTATTTATCTGCTCCCTTCTAGAAGCTTTATTTGTTTCTAGAAGCTTTATTTCTCTCTTTTTATCTATCTATATCCCAGAATTAATTACTAATTTTTCAAAATTACCCTTTCAAACTACTTTCTTTCTCTCTTAAATGAATATTTTTCCTAAATAGGAAAGAGAATTAAAGAGGAAGAGAGACAGGGATAAAATAAGTAAGTCAATGTAAATATGTATGAAATTTTATACCATAACTACTTTTTTTGCCCTGTATGAAATGGTTAATTGTGACAGATAAATAGGAACAGATAAAGTAATTTTATATACCTCCTAAACTTCAAATTTAATAAATAAATTTGATAAACAAAATAAAAATAAATAATTGGTAAAATTTTGATCAAAGTGAACTTAAAAAAATATTTTTCATAATTAAATTTTTAAATTTTATTATTATGATTGAATTATATGAATTTATAGAATATTATTACTTAAATTTAATAATATTAATTATGAACATTATTAAGGAAAATTTGAGAATTTACAAAAGACCATGTTGATTTCATCATTATCGATCAAATTAAGAAATAAACTTCTTCACGTGAATGACAATTTTTCATTCTAACTAAGAAAATTTATAAATTATAGTAGTATTAATAAATTACTAATGTTCATATCAAATTAGTGAATTATCTATCCAACAAAAAGCATCTAAACATTGAAAATTTGAAATTAAAATTTCAATATATTGTCATATATTTTTTCCTTATAATTTAGTTCTTGCCAAAACAAATAATTTAATAAGAATGCCGAATATATATATAGTGTGTGTGTGTGTGTAAGTTGTTGTATTATGCAGAAGTGGGTGATGTAATCACTAATCACTATAAAGTATAATCTATATACAAGTCTTAGGAAGGAAAGAACAAAATAAAGTCATTAGCACTAAGATAATAAGATACTAAGATTAGTGGTTCATGATGGCCATAGCTGTATGACAGTCCAGATGGCCTATTGGCTATTCCTTTTCGACTATCCAATTCATGGACCAAACAAAAGCTTTTAAATTTTCAATTCTATAAGAGGAAACTAGTAAATTTTGTAATTATATGCTAAAATTTTGACTCCTTAATTTGTAATTGTATATCAAAATCCTGATTCCTTAGTTTGTGATTGTACAACGGACAATTCATAATTATATATTAATGATATTTGGTACGTCGTTAATACCAAATAAAATTCTATGCTAAAACTAAGTAGATAGTGATAAGCACAGGTCGTATCCCATGAAGATTGTTTTAGAAAATTTAATTTGAAGATGCAATAAAAGTAAAGAGTTGAAGAATTTAAGTTTGCAAATTATAACTAACTAAGAACAATGCAAATAATAAAAATAAGGAGAAATCAATAGAGAATGTTTCAGTTCGAGAAATACTTACTCTTGGAATTTGAATTGATTATAGGCACAAAAGATAATCAACATGCAAACAATTGGCGTAGGTTAAAAGTACCTATAGCTTCCCTTTAACCCCTATTTTTCCTTATGCCTAGCTTAAATCGGTACCTATAGCTTCCCAATCAAGCCCTTTTTATCAAAATAACCTAGGTACCTATAGCTTCCCCAGATTTAATTAAGACAAAAGCAATAAACTCTAGAAAGATCTTAGCTAATAATAACTAATCAAGTCATATAGCCTGCTCTCTTAATTACTCCCTTTAATTCCCTCAAACAATATTGAAGAACTATGCAATATCACTTGATTTACTACTTTGAATTAAGCTAACTTACAATTACGGATAAAAGCTCAAATTCTAGCAATAGAAAATCATGCAAAATTAACTAGTTGCACATCCTAGGTAACTAAGCAAGAAAATCATGAAATAAGCATAGAGAATCAAAAGATAGTTGCATAAGAGATAGAAATAAAACTCAAGCCTCACAATCCTTGTATCCAAGAGTCAAGCAATCTTCAACTGAATTGAGAAAATTAGAAAAGCATGCTGAAAATTGCGGTACAAAAGAGAAAAATAAAATTCCTAGCAAAAGCTTTTTACATAGGGAGGCTAAGGCCTTTAAATAGAGACCTAGGAACCTTTAACCTAACTTCTAAAAGAAGTTTAAAACTCTAACCCTAATAAGTTATCAACTGGCTTAAGTGTTCTATATGAAATAAAAATCCTTCTTCAAATAGGAGAAAAAATAGCACACACCACATGCCATGCACATGCCTCATTAAAGGGTTTTCCTACTTCACTTAGGACTTCTCTTCAAGGGCTGAATCGCATCAATCCAAGGCTTGGGCCTAGATTAAATATCTTCAATAACATGTCCAAAACAGCCCCAAATAAGGCTTAGGCATGAACTTATCCATCTTCAAGACTTCAACCCAAAATTGATCCAAAGCCCAAAATAGAAAAGCAATCTCAGATTTTCGCAGGGTTTCTAGATGCTTCGGTATTTTGATGTTTTGAAGGCCCAAATGAACTCCGATTTTGGTGATCTTTAGTATTCTGGAAAGCTCAAGAAGTTCTCTACAACTTTTATGAAGAACTCAAACTCATCCGTGGTCTTTAAGGCATTCAAATCTGACCATTTTTCCAAACTATCTGCACAAAAAAATCTCAAAATTTCCAGATTTAAACTCATTTTCTTCAAAAGCTTCTTTTTAACTTCTAAGGACATGAAATCACTCAAAACAGCTTAGTTAGTAATAATAAACACTTAAACAACATGATATAAGAGATAAATCATAGCATAAATAAGTGTTTATCAATATTATGAATCATGAATTTATTATATATCAATTATAATTTAGAAATGAATTGGTAAATAATAAAAACTTAAATATTTATTTTATTTAAAACTATAGATAATTTATAGGAAAATTTTAAAAAAGCTATAAATATTACTAATTTAATTAATGCATTTATATAATTACAATTTAATTAATTTAATTACAATTTGTAACAAATTTAATAAATAATATTTTTGATAAAAGTTCTCTTACATATTAATTTGTAAAATCAAAACTTTAATTCAATTTAAAATAATCGGGAATTCGAATGACTCGAGAGTTAAATCCGAAAAAATCGAATCCAAATGATATAAAATCCAAAAAACCTGTAACTTGAAAGATCTGATGGTTAAACCCGAAAAACCCGAACCTGAAACTTGACAAACCCAATGACAAAACCTGAAAAACCTGAACCCGAAAGACCCGAAACCCAAAAGACTCGAAAGACCCAAAACCCAAAAGACCCGAACCCGAATGGCCCGAAACCCGAAATGACCCGAAAATCTCTTTTGACTCAAACTGACTCAGCCTGATTGAGCCGAACTCGAAACCTACCTAATCAACCAGATTTGACAGCTCTAATAACCAATAATCAGTTCCATTTTAAGGGGACCGATGAAAATTTGACCAAAATTAATTAGAATTGTAAGGAAGAACGGAAAGAAACTAGAAATCAGGTGACCAAACTAGACCTGCTAAAGGGCTAGGTTATCCGTCGAAGTCCGGAGGCCTATCTAAAATTTGAGAGGGTTTGGACAAAAATAATAGGCCCGAATATCGGGACTTGATCAAGAAAGGAGATCCGTTTACAAAACGGGCCGAGCCTTGGTCTTAGGCTTTGAAGGCCGAGCCCGGCTCGGCCCGTATTTACATATAATATAATTTTAATATTTTTAGTTTCCAAAATATTATTTATGTACATAACATTAGTATTTTAAATATTACATGTTAGAAATATTTTTAAAGAAAAATATAATCTTAAATAATTCTAAAAATTATTCTATAATAATTCTTGATTTTTTAAAATTAATTTTATAATTTTTATTTTTTAATTTTTATTTGAGGTTAAAAAAAATATAGGCAAGCTTTTGTGTGGGCCTTTAACAATCATATTCAAATTTGTGCAGACCTTAGACAAATGGTCAGACCCAAATTGTTAAGTCAGGCTGAACCTAGACAAACCAAATTCATATTTTTCTCAAGCTAAAGTCTGACTCGAATATGACCCAACCCGACCCATGATCACCTCTAGACCAAACTCAGTTTGTCACAAGTAAAATCCATAGTCTATTTGATTGAAAGTTGTAGTAAAATAGTGATTTAATTTCAAGCTAATCGGCCTACCGCCTACCAAAGAAAACTGTAGCCTATTGCCATCTAAAATAATTTACTACTAGATCCTTTCATATTCATGCTTACGTGGCAGAACATTTTTAATTATTTAAAAGATATAAATATCAATTAAATTTAATTATTTATAAAATTTTTAAAAATAAATATAAAGAATGTTAATTGTATAAAATTTTAAATTAAAATTTTGGATTATATAAATATATATATATATATATATACACACACATATACGTGCATACATATACACACTGTTTAATACAAATAAAATTTTTCTAAAAATGCTCTCAAATAAGAATGAGAATTATTAATTAAATTACAAAAGAATGTTAATTATCCTATAAAATATAACACAATATAAACACCAATAAAGAGAAAAATAACATTGTTGAAACTTTGGAAAACATTATTTTTCTAGATTCTCTCAGAAAATAACTTTTTCGAATTTAAATTCTAATTTATATTATTAATTTTATATAATATATACATTAATATATAAATTCTATAATATATAATAATTTTTATAAACTATAGTATATAATATATAAATAGATAACATATATGAATTGAATATACCATTATTTTATATTATAAATTTAATAATTAACAATATTTAATTCAATATAAAAATATTTATTTATTTAATTAAAGTGTTGTTTGTGAGCCATTCATTTTGCATTCGGGTCTAAAATTTATTTCAATTAATGGATTGAGCTTAAGGGTTTGTTTGGTAGGAAGAAAAGAAATTGGTGAGGAATGAAATTTTTCAATCCAATGATTACGCTATAAAATAGAATATGTAATTATAAATTACAACCATTAAAATAAATAAATTTCCTTCCTTATCCCTTTCTTTTCTTCCTACCAAATGAACCCTAAAGAAAAAGCCCACTTATTCAAATGTTTTTAGACTCATTATATAGCTAATAACACAAATATCCCTTGTGCTATCAGTTTATACCATCAATTAGGTGTGTCAATAATTAGACTATGTGTCTAACTTTTCATGGTAGGATAGATAAACAAGTTCGTCCCGTTATGAAGAGAAGAGTTCGCTTTCTTGTCAACTACGAAGGTCCAGTCCTTGTGAAGAGCATTTTGAGAACAAATGAACGTTCATTTGTGCAACATGCAAATTTATTTAATGTTCATTTATGCACATTACCATCCCTAATTTTTGAGATATTTAATGGAATTGATCAAAGGTCAAATATTACTTAAACCAAATGAACCATGTTGTTGTAAATATGGGAATTACATAATCATTTTCTCTTTTAAGTGAACCAAAGAAAAATTTCACCAAAAATTAAAAATATAAGCGGAAAAAACAAATTGCATGAAGACTTAGAGAGCGTTTCTTTATGAAATTCATATGGAAGTTCTTTGGCATGTTATTGTCGAAGCTGCTGCTATCCCCACTCCTACACTCATATTGGAAAGCGACTTGAAAGTGGTGATCTCATGGATTTCTAATCCGCTTAATAGACCATGGAAATTCAATAATCTTTTCAATAGATTACTTAACTTGCTATCAATCCTAGATGAGATTTCATTTGCTCGTGTGTATAGAGAATCAAATTTCTTTGCTGATTTTTTAGTCAAACTTTGTGGTTCATGAACTCAAAACTTGTATGTTTGGTTGTAATTTTATCTTTCTTTAATAAGTTTCTTTACTTTTCCAAAAAAGAGAAAAAATGAATTCATATTCTCAGTTGACTGAAGCAAAGTAACCTTTTAACTTCAAATTGATAGACCTTCCAAACAAAATTACTGATGTCATCTAAATTTTATGGGCTCACAAATGGCCTTCGAACTTATACAAAACTGTTGTTTTGGCCATTCAATTTTTATCTTGAAATTTTTTGCCCTTGAACTTTTATTCCGTACACAATGTAGCCCTTAATACTGACATGACCTAATGAGAAAATTCCACATGTCATATGGAAATTCCACGTGTTAATATATGGATAGGTTACGTCAGCATTAAGGGCTACATTGTGCACACAAAAAAAGTTCGAGGGGTCAAAAATTTCAAAATAAAACTTGAATGGCTAAAACAATAGTTTTGTACAAATTCAAGGACCATTTTGTGTATCAAGTCAAATTTTATGAATTGTTTTTCCTTGGTTTTAACCAAAGTTTTGGGCTAATGAGTAAAATAGAAAATGGCTCTAAAATATTATATTATATATATATATATATATATATATATATGTGTGTGTGTGTGTGTGTGTGTGTGTGTATTTTTCTAGTATTAATTGGTTAACCAACATTTTCATATGTATATATATTATTAAAAAATATTTATTACCGATGAATTATATATATATATATAAGGATGGATCATTTTACACCCGGTATAAAATTAAGAGTTTTACACCATTTCATAATTTAACGTACAATTAATATTTAGTTAATCCAACAATTGAATTTCATACTCTATTCACATACATCATACATGTAAAATTTCAAGTTAATTTAAAATGTCTAGAATATGTTTTAATACAATATAATTTTCCATCGTAAATATTTATTAAAAATATATAAAAATGTTAGAATCTAGATCGATATCATAAAAATATCGAATTAAATTAAAACTTTACGTGCATGATAGATTAGAATATATCTTTAAATTCAAATATCGAATTATTAAAATATTAATCGTACATTGAGTTATAAAAAGGGTGTAAAACAAAAAGTTTACACCATGTGTAAATTATATACATATATATATACACACACACTAGTATCTTGGCATGTGCATCATACGTGGGTAATTATTTATATTTTAAATATTAAATTTTAATTTCATTCATATAATATAATAAATGGAAAGATAATATGTAGTACATAATAAATTTGTAAAATTTTCATTAAAGTTGTAAGAGTCGTGTCCAAGCACTCTCCAAGCACGCCAGGACCTCATCCACGACATTGCCAACCTGTGGGCCTCGCCCACCAGGCTTATAAACGGTGGTGGGCTTAGCCTACCCATCAAAGGTATTGTCCTTGGACCCTCGCAAATTCGAGTACCAACGTGCCTGCAGCACTCCTCGAACCCAGGCCACCAAGGGTTTTGTTGCTTTAAGTAAATGCTTAAGGGCATAACACTCTTAGTAGCTTGGGTTCGAGGAGTGCTGCAAGCACGTTGGTACTCGAATTTGCGAGGGCCAAGAGACAATACCTTTGGTGGGTAGGCTAAGCCCACCCACTATGACACACCCGGACCTAGCACGACTTTTCGTACAAACGGCATAGTATAAGATAGCGTATCAACTAAACAATATGTCGGTCCGGCTGTGTCAAGTTTGAAGAGAAGATAGGCTTAAGGCAAGACGTAGTTGGAAGATAAGATTGGTGACCATGCATGGAAATTAGTAAAATGCCAAAAAGACCTCCAAATAAGTCCCTAGAAATTTATTATGGGCCCCATTGGCACAAGAAATCAAAGGATTTAGCCAATGGGTAAAAATGGAAGAAAGTTGAAAAAGGAGAAAAGTTTGACTCGGGGCCCGAGTAGACCCAGTGTCGGGCTCCCCTATAAATAGGGGTGAGCCTAAGCTTTTCTTCATTTCTCTTTTTCTTTTTCTTTCATTTTCTTTTCTTTTTCTCTATGGAGCCAAACGGAGGCATTTTGGACAATTGGCAGATCCGGACAAACCGACCGCCAGTTCGAGGCGAGATCTTGGTGAGTTATTCTTAACTCCTCGATCTACGTTTTGTTAAGTTTGCACGTTCTTCCATGCATCGGTTTAGGAGAGATCTAAGCTCAAAGTTAGGTTTAGCTTTTTGTTAAATTTTAAGTTTAGATTCGAGATCTAGGAACTTTGAGCTTGGGATTCTCGTTTTTCTTTCGGTAAACGTGTAGTGGATGCATTAAGGCTCATGCATCTCGATTTGTAGCTAAATTGGTGGCCGATTGCATCGGTTACGAATTTTAAGAAAAATTGAAGAAATTCTCGGGTTGAAACCCAGAACAGAACCGGCGCCGGTTCTGTCCAGAAACGGCGCCGTTTCTGCTTGTCCGGTAACCGACCTTTGGTCGAAGAGAACCGGCGCCGGATCACTCCAATTCCGGCGCCGCTTCTGCCCTTTAGGGGCAAAATGGTCATTTCAACTCCCAAAACCCTATTTAACCCCAAATCGACTCGAAACACTTTCGAGTCTTCGAAAACACATTCAAACATCATCTTAGGTCATATTAGAGCCTCGTAGGTGCATTCATAAATTTAATTATGAATGCTAACGTATATTTCCGTGTACTAGGGCTCCGGTTGAATCGAATACGGCGATGCTCCGGAGGTTGAGCTACATGGAGCGCTTGGGAGTATACGATTCTCCCACTACTGTGAGTGACTTAGACTTCTCTGTCTAGCCACTGGGGAAAAGGGTTTTAAAAATGGTTTTTAAAATATAAATGTTTTTTAAAGGAATTGGGATACGAGAAATTCACACACACACAACTGTCTGCGATATACCCACATAGAGAGTGGGATGTTTTCAAAGGAAAATATAAATACTTTTGTGTGTGTATTTTTTATATATTTTAAATACGTATGACTTATATATATATATATATTTGAAATATTATTGTTATGGTTATTGAGGGTACGATGCCCTTGGGAGATGAGCGATTGAGAGGGTTCCTCGGGGCTCCAATTGCGGGAGCGTGGACCGAGTTTGAGAGCATGCATGATACTCAGCCGTGGACCGCCTATCGAGGGGCACGGTGAGTCGAGCCTGGTTGGGAGAGGCGCGTAGGGAAACTCGCCAGAGCTCCAGTTCGCTGTGTTCCACCACAGCGAGGCACCACCGAGGGAAAGGGCTAGAGAGATAGAAAAGAGAAACTAATTATAAATGAGAAAAGAGATAGCCCTCGGTGCAGTGAGGCGTAAGGCGACCGACGGGTCGTGCCTCCAGTATGATTGAGATGCCAGCCCATTTGAGATTTAAATATTTATTTATTAAGGAGTTTTTAAAAGAGTTTTCAAAGAAAAATATTTATTATTATCTTATTTTATTTTATTTTATTTTGGATTTCCCTTATCTGCCCTAACCCAGATGGAGATTCTTAGAACCTCTGTCACTCACCTGTATCCAATGTGGATGGATGCAGATTCGCGTACGGAGTCAGCTATAGGAAGGAGGCTCACTAGGAGACGTCGGTGGCTTAGGCTTAGTAGTTTTCCGCTGCCTAGGTATTTCTTCAAATTAATCCACTGGTGCACATTTTAAGTTTTATTATTTATTTAAATGATTTTTAATTAAAATTTTAGTTTTGTTTTGCAGCGATGATATCCATTTCAATGCCTTGCGGTGCCTCGGATGCGTGGCTGCAGACACGTACTTCGAGGTGGCGCGGCGGTTGCCACGTGGCCGGCCCGGGCGGGTCGGGGCGTGACACACTATTTGTAAGCCTGGTGGGTGAGGTCCACAGATTGGCAATGTCGTGGACGAGGTTCGAGTGCTTGGGGCACGGCTCTTACAAAAGTAGATATAATGGTGAAACTACTCAATTAATTCCTATACTATGGGATTTTATTCATTTTAGTCCATGTACTCCAATTTTGTTCAATTTGGTCCAATACTCTTCTAAAAGTGACAAATTAAGGACAATCACTAATTGTATTGATCTGTTTTGTTAAATCAGATGACATAGCCCTGAGGTGGTAATATATAATAATGTGTTATAATGAGAAATTGACAATGGCATTTTTGAAGATTTAAAAATTGAATTATTTTCTTAAAAATTTAAGATTCTTTTAGAAGAAAAAAGATAGAATGTGAAGACATGTAGTGCAAAAAAAAAATAGAAATCTATACCCATATTACAAACATGGATGCCATGTGTCAACTTTTCATTGGTCACGTTTTCATATATTGCCATCTCAGCGCTATGTCATCGGATTTAACAGAATAGATATTAATTATCCTTAATTTGTTACTTTTAGAAAAGTATAAGGACCAAATTAAACAAAATTAGAGTACAGGGACTAAAGCAAACAAAATCGTGTATTACATGGACTAATTGAGTAGTTTCACCTAGATATAATAGAGCATACTTCACATTTCTCCAATAAATTTACTTAATCTGCTACTTTTTTAATCTTAGTATATATAAATTCTTATTATATAGATGTTGAAATTTTAAATTTATTCTTACCACTTTATATTTGTTCTTAATAAATTATCATTTTACGTCACGGTTCCCATTTAGAAGGCATAATCTCCAATTGAATATTTATACACGGACAAAGACGATCCATTTATTGTTAACAAATCTTAAATTCTATTATTTTATATTTACTTTTTATCACTTTTACGTTGTGGTCCCATTTAAATATCATCTCAATTTCTTTTCAATCTTTAAAAAAAAATCATAAATTTTTAGTAGAGAATTTGTACACGATCGAAGTCATAATCCCAATTGAATATTTGTATATTGTGCCCATTTAAAAGTTACAATCCCCAAGAACAAGATAGATTTTAAATCTTATACACAATCCTCCTAAAAAAGCATGATTCCTAATTGATTATTAGTACATGGTCCACATTTAAAAGTCACTAGCTCGACCCCTCAACAGAGATGAAGAAATGACGAAGTAGATGACAACTGGAGTTATAAGGGGATTGCAAGTACAATTAAGATCAGAAGTGGTGCGACTCAGATAAAAGTCGAAGAAATAGTGAAGATGAACCAGAATGATAGTCGGAACCAGAGAGGACAAAAAAAATAAGAGGGAATAAAGGAGTGAGATAGAAGAAATTAAGAATAGGGGGTAAGGGAATGGAAAGAATAAGTCGAAGATTTAGAATGAGGGGAATAGCTTAACCCTATGGGGTAGCTCTTCCTCGAAGGAAAGTAAATGAGATAAAAGAGATGTAGTTCAGATGAATATAGAGCTGAAGTAGCTATGTGTGGACAAGAGTAGAAAATGCTACAGGAGATGCCTTATCAAAATGCAACAGTGATGCGATGTCAAGTCGAGTAATTTCAGAGGAAAGTGATGCAAAGAAGCTACTTGAAGCATCCATAGGAACTAAAAGAGAAAGAAGAACCGAAGAAAACAGAAGATAAAGAGGACCAACACGCAAGAAGCAATAGATGTGAGAACTAAGACGAAAGAGTGAAGAAGACAAATCTCAAGTACTTTATAGAAGAAGTATAGGAACAAGGAATGAACTAGCCAAGCTCATAAACTTCTATGAGCATAGCCAGTATATAGAGCTGTCAAAAGCTGACCCGAACCCGATAACCCGACCTGACTGACCCAAACTCGAAACTAACCCGACCTGCTTTGACTAAAAAAAGAAAACGACCCGAACCCGACTGACCCAAAACCCGATTGACCCGAAACCTGATAAACCCGAAACCCGATTGACCCAAGAATCTAACCCGAAAAACCCGAGAATCTAATCCGAAAGAACCCGACAAACTAAAGAAATACTCCCTCTGTCCCTATTTATCTGCCTCCTGCCAGAAGCTTTATTTGTTTCTAAAAGCTTTATTTATCCCTTTTTATCTGTCTATATCCCAACATTAATTATTAATTTTTTAAAATTACCCTTTTAAACTACTTTTTTCTCTCTTAAATAAATATTTTTCATAAATAGGAGAGAGAATTGAAGAAGAAGAGAGATAAGGATAAAATAAGAAAATCAATGTAAATATGTATGAAATTTTGTACCATAACTACGTTTTTTGCCCTGTATGAAACGATTAATTGTAACAGACAAATAGGGACAGATGGAGTATTTTTATATACCTCATAAACTTCAAATTTAATAAATAAATTTGATAAAAAAAATAAAAATATATTTGATAAAATTTTGATCAAAGTGAACTTAAAAAAATATTTTTTCATAATTATGTTTTTTAAATTTTATTATTATGAATTTATGATTGAATTATATGAATTTATAGAATATTATTACTTAAATTTAATAATATTAATTATGAACATTATTAAGGAAAATTTGAGAATTTACAAAAGGCCATGTTGATTTCATCATTACTGGTCAAATCAATAAATAAATTTTTTCATGTGAATGACAATTTTCCATTCTAACTAAGAAAATTTATAAATTATAGTAGTATTAATAAATTACTAATATTCATATCAAATTAGTGAATTATCTATCCAACAAAAAGCATCTAAACATTAAAAATTTGAAATTAGAATTTCAATATGTTGTTATATATTTTCTCCTTATAATTTAGTTCTCGCCAAAACAAATAATTTAATGAGAATACCGAATGTATTGTGTGTGCAAGTTGTTCTATTATGCAGAAGTAGGTGATGTTAATCACTACTCACTATAAAGTATAGTCTATATACAAGTCTTAGAAAGGAAAGAACAAAACAAAGTCATTAGCACTAAGATAATAAGATATTAAGATTAGTGGTTCATGGTGACCATAGCTGTATGACAGTTCGGATAGCCTATTAGCTATTGGCTATTCCTTTTCGGCTATTCTATTCATTGACCAAATAAAAGCTTTTAAATTTTCAATTCAATAAGAGAAAACTGGTAAATTTTGTAGTTGTATGCCAAAATTTTGACTTCTTAGTTTGTAATTATATATCAAAATTCTGGTTCCTTAGTTTATAATTGTATTACGGACAATTCATGATTATATATTAATGATATTATGAATCATGAATTTATTATATATCAATTAGAATTTAGAATTGAATTAGTAAATAATAAAAATTTAAATATTCATTTTATTTAAAACTATAGAAAATTTATAGGAAAATTTATAAAAAAGTTATAAATATTACTAATGTAATTAATACATTTATAACATTACAAATTTAATTAATTTAATTATAATTTATAACAAATCTAATAAATAATATTTTTGATAAAATCTCTCTTAAGTATTAATTTGTTAAATCAAAACTGTAATCCAATTTAAAATAATCAACAACCCGAATGACTCGAGAGTTAAATCCAAAAAAATCGAATCCAAATAACATAAAATCCAAAAAACCTGTAACCTAAAAGGCCCGATGGTCAAACCCAAAAAACCCGAACCCGAAACCCGACAAACTCGAGGACAAAACCCGAAAAACCCAAGACCCAAATAACCCGAGACCCGAATGACCCGAAACCCGAAAGACCCGAAACCCGAAATGACCCGAAAATCTCTTTTGACCCAAACTGACCTGACCTGATTGACCCGAACCCAAAACCTACCCAATCAACCCGATTTGACACCTCTACCAGTATAAGTAAAGGAAGAAAGGAAATTCTAACACCGGGTGAAGTAGGGTGTTGGAAAGTAAAGTAAAGAAGTTAGTGACAAGGAAAGTAAAAGTAAAATAGAAGGTTAAAGATATGGATGAATCAAGACAAGAAGTAAAGATGAAGGATAAGCGAAGGAAACCATGGATAATAAGTAGAGGAGTACGACGATCAAGGTATGACAAAGACAACAACAAACCCGAGACTCTGATGGATCGAGTACGATGATAAAGGACCTATAGGTGATGCTAGACCGCTACAACGTGCATGATTGGCTAACTCCTGTGTAGATGAGGAATGAGAATCAAAGGAAGAACCCCAAGAAGAACTGTCAATCAAAGGAAGAAACGAGATTGACCAGTAGCAAAGAAGATAAAAGATGAAGAAGAGATTTAGAAGCCAAAAAAAGTAACATGGATAAGCATATAGTCAAGGCTCAGGTAGGGATAACTTGTGAGCCATGTGGGGCATCCCACTGAGAGACAGAGGATCAAAAATCGAGATCTTAAGGATCTCTGAGATGACTACTCATCCGGATCAATCCAGATTATGATTTAGGGAGAACATGAGACCTCCCAAGGTTCTCTATCTTAGAGAGGATGACAGATGAGATGAGATAGGCTGAAGACCCTATATGTGATGGTGATGGGCAGTCAGAGAATGAGTCAGCAGACAAGAGCTAAAAGGGCATGATTTCTGATTCCTTTGATATGGTTTCGCAAAGAGTGGGCCTATGTGTTCTATAACTCGACTTATATGCCAAGTGAATAAGGAAAAGATCGAAGAGAAAAAAAAAAGAAGAGTGCCAAGAAATGAAATGGGAAACAAATGCCAATGTTAGCGAAGAACAAATTGACTCGCTGTACACCTTGCCTTAGAAGTAAGGGAGCTATGAAGTTCTCCCCGACATATTGGCTACAAAGATAAGTATAAAAGACATTGTGAAAGTGAAGAACATGTCGAGGAGCAACCACAGATTTCAGAAGCAATGTCAGTGAAATGAGTAAAGACTCCCAAAGAGAAGATGAGTAATGGGACCTAAGGAATAATGAGGTAGTCTCATCATGAGAGATTTTCAAGGAGAGGTCAAGACGGAGTAAAGGCATTAGAGTAATGCAGCTAAAGTGAAGTGAACCCTAACCCTCAGGTTGACAATTATGGAAGTTTGGAGCAGAAAAAGATGAAGTTCAAGTTCAAGAGTAGAAGTCGACCTACCTCAACAACCTTTGGAAGTTCGAGTACGAAATTCTTAGAAAGAGGTGAAAAATGACACACCCGGACCCAATTAGACTTTTTCGTACCAATCAGAATAGTAAAAGAGGGTGTGTTAGTACGAACAATACGTCGGTTCGGGTGTATCAGATAAAGAAAAGATGTTAAAGATAGGATAAAACGAAATTGGAAGATGAGGTAATTTCCAATGCATGGAAAACAACTAAACACCAAATGGACTTTCTCTAAATCCATAACTAATAGTTATGGAGGCCGTTGGTGTAAGAGGTCGGAGAATTGACCCAAGGCTCGAGAATCCGAGAGATTGGAGAAAAAGGGAGGTTTGGCCCGGGTTCCGAGTAGGCCCAATGTTGGAACTACCTATATAAGGGGGCATGCCAAGCCTCTCCCTGTCATTCTCTTCTCTCCCTCTTTCTCTTTTCTTTTCTTTTTTCTCACGGAGGCATTTTGGAGTTTTGGTTGATCCGAACAATCCGACTGTCGAATCAAGGTGAGTTTCTAATATGTTATTTTACTCAACTTTATCTTCAATTTGCCTAGCTATGCATGTAAATCTATATGATTGGTTTGGGAGAAATCACGGATCAAAGTTTGATTTGGCTTTTTAGTAAAATTTAAGCTTAGATTTAAATTTTAGGAAATTTGAGCCGATGATTTCAATTTTTATTTCGATGAAGCTATTGTAGATGTTATAGGAATTGTCCGTCCTAATTTGCATGGCATTCCATAGAAAAACAAGTTTGAAAATCAAGGGAAAAGCCCATTTTCGGGTTCTTTGACATGTCTCTAGTGCCGGGGTCAGCTCGAATGGCCAAAATGGCCATCCCGACTGAGTCCTGCATCGGAGTCATTCGGCCCCTTAGGGTTAACTTTGTAATTTTGCCTAAGTGTCTGTTTTAACCCGAAACTCCCCTGAACACTTTTCTAACCCCTAGATCACTTTCGAACCCTAGTTTTTAGCATATTTGAGCCTTAAAATCATTTAGGAGAATTTAGATTAGATTTCTAGTTCGTATTACATGTAATTAGGGTTTCGGACGATCTAGTGCAGCGATGCTCCGGAGTTCAATCTTCGAAGGACTTTTGGGAGTATACAAACCTCCCAATACTGTGAGTAGCTTTATTTCAGTCGGGATAAATGCTTTTATAATTTATAAAAATATTTTCGTTAAATATTTTGGGATTCGAGTATTCCCTCACACTACCACACACATTATTGCATGCCACCTGGGTAAGATGTTTTAAAGTAAATTTAATTTATGAAAATGTATGTATGTATGTCTATATATATATATATATTCATATGTGAGGTACGAAATGAGTGCCCCACAGGGCATGATCATACGAGATGAGGGGCAGAGTCTTAGAGGGGACAAGATAAGACTCGGTGTCCCATGAGAGAGCAAGTGGACCAAGCAGAGCATGCATCCAACTAGGTAGCCGTGGATCACCTTCTAAGAGGCACGGCGAGTGGAAACCTTGGAGTAGAGAGAGGTGCATAGGGAAACTCACCAAGGCTTACGTACCTATGCTCCACCCACAGCAAATGGCACTGTCGAAGGAACAGGCTTACGATATATATATATATATATATAATTTTTTATATAAAGGATTTTATATAAGAAAGGATTTAAAGAAAAGAAAAGAGAAAAGATAGCCCTCGATGATATGAGGTCCTTAACCGATACGCAAGGTCGAGCGTCGTTGTGCTTTCACGGCCAGCCAATAATTTATTTTAAAAGAATGATTTGGGGAATATGTTTTAAAAGAGTTTTAAAAGATAAATTATAAATGTTTTCTAACTTTTTTGGAATCACCCGACTCCCCAAACCCTATTTGACTTTGTATTGAATCGAGGCTACTCACTGAATACACGTGGTGTTCTCACCTTATGTATCTTTAATGTTTTTGCAGGTTAGACATTCGAAGGCTCACTAAGAGATGTTAGTGGCTTAGGAGATAGTAGTTTCGCTGCATAGGAAACCCTTCACAGTTAATCCAATAGTACCTAATCTTAATTAAATTGTTTTATTAAATGATTTTCAATTATTATAAAATGCTTTTTAATTAAAGTTTTAGTAAAATGTTTTGCAGCCCATATACTCAGTTTATGCCTTATGGTGCTTCGGGCTACGTGAGCAGTTGGCACGTACTTTAAGGTATCTCGACGGTTGTCACATGGCTGGGCCGGTGGGTTCGAGGCATAACAGTTTCCATTTAAAAGTAACGGTCCCAATTGAGTATGTATATACGGTTAAAGTCATGATCCCTAATTGAGTATGTGTATACGGTTAAAGTCATGATCCTCAATTAAGTATTTCTATACAGTCCCATTTAAAGGTCATGGACTTCAAGAAATGAATAAATTTTAAATCTTGTACATGGTTCTCATTAAAAAGTCATAATTTGCCTAAAGAAATTTTAGATCTTGTACACAATCCCATCTAAAAGTCAAAATCCCCAATTAAATATTTGCATAAAGGGCCCATTAAGTATCTCTGTAGGGTTTCCATTTAAAAGTCAATGTTTACAAAAAAATAACAAATTATAAATATTGTACACAGTCTCTATTTGAAAGTTGATCTCAAAGAATAGTACAATAAAATTTCACTATAAGATTATGTACCACCGGAATAAAAACTCGGAGGCTCTTCATTTGAAACTTAATAATTATAGAGTTTAATATTGATGAATAAGATTGATTTTTTAAATTATTTTTCTACCATAATTTTCTTTATTAATGGGCTTACTAACATTTATATTTGTTTAAATTATTATACGTACTCAAGTTAAAAAAAGATAAACTAATAATATTAATTAAAAACAAATATTTATGGATATAATAAGACCATGTAAATCCCTCAAATACAAGACTAACTCACTTAACAACCACACTCAAAAGAAGAAATATAAAGATGAAGAAAACCTACCACTGATTTAGTCTGTGGTAGCACTATAGACAACATTCTCTATAAAAGTAGCCATCCTTTGAAGAGCATAATAGCTCACTAGTTTATGTCTATGGCACTAAAATCTTTTTGAAAGAAATGGGGGTTGCTCCTCTTTCTCTCATCTCTATCCTCAATTCCATCTCCTCCTCAAAATCACTCCTTGTACCTCTCTAGGATGACATCTTGCTATGAATTCTTAAACAAAAAAAAGAGTACCAAATTCGTTTATGGCATCCAAGTTGCTTATTCTTCTTAGTCGGCTTCCGTTTCTATTGATCAGAAGCATTAACTAACCTAATCCCAAACACCCAAAGAAAGGGCAAGGATAGCAAAAGACTTTTAATAGCCTTTTAGAGGAGAAAGATCCATTTTGTATAGTCGCACATCATTCCTATAGAGGGTTTGTTAATGGATACGGACTCTGGATTGGCTTCTTATCACAAATTAGATTTGAACCAATATCTCTGGGAAACTTGTCCTTTTAATTGATTGTGATCCCACCCACCCTACTTTTCTTTTTATTTTAGCTCACATCGTGGCCTTTTTCTTTCCTTTTTTTTTACCTAATTTGGCATTTTTTAACATTCTTGTTAAAAAAATGTTGAAATTAAATGCACGTTAGAGGTCAAATATATGATAGTAGTATACTTTGAAACTTAATGGTGTCAAAAGATAATTGTAAATTAATTGTCATAGAATTAATTTGAAAATTAATAATTACTAATTTATAACATATAAGCAAGAGATTATTGCCAACTGTCTTTTTTTTATTGTTTTTAGCTAATTACTTAAATAATAACGAAACATTGAAGCAATACTCAAATATTATAATCTTTAATTAATAAGAACTTGAAATTCTAGAGTTAGCTCTCAATATTAACATTGGGTTGCCATTCGTATGGTGACCGAAAATCCCATATTTATTTATTGATTTCATTGAATTGAAAATTTATACACAACTCTTGGATAAACAATAGTCTAAAATTTAATATTGTAATTGTATGTGACATGTTACAAAATTAATTTAAAAATTAATAATTCAAATTTAATATTCCTTTATATATTATCTATATCTGAATTCCACCACCTTGTTCGAATTTTTTCAATATTATTGTTTTGGTCAAATTATGAAATTAGTCCCTATACTATATTGAAAATACATATTTAGTCCCTCTACTATAATTTGATCAAATTCCGTCCTACTATCATTTATTTTCAAATTAAGTTCGATCACTAACAATGTTAAACTTCTACCGTTAAGTATGTTGATATGAAATTAACTATGATGATATGTACTTTAAAATATTTTTAAAGGTTTTATGTAATTTTTTTAGTTACATGAAATACCTTGATATTTACTTTTTAACATTTTTAAAAGATTTCACGTAGCTATTTTTCTACACCATAGCATATTTTTGGGTCATTTTTCATTTTCTCATGTTTATTTTCATTCTTTTTTGTGAAAAATTTCATTATCACGACCAAAATATATTCCATGAAAAATTTAAATATTTTCTAGATGTACATGTCATCGAAGTCAACGCACATCAGCATAGCTAATGCCACATCAACATATTTAATGGTGAAAGTTTAACACCATTATAGATTGGACTTAATTTGACAATAAATGATAATAGCAAGATATAATTTGATCAAATCATAGTAAAGAGACTAAATTCACATTTTTCGTATAGTACAGGGACTAATTACACAAGTTGACCTATTATTTTCTATTTATTGGATTTTGGAGCACTCTCCACTTATTGACACGCTTGGACCTAGTCCGTACGTGTCAAACTGTGAATTTGTATATAGTTGTGAGGCCAAGAAATGAATTTGGACTTCCCTTAAACATTTTGAACTTCCTTTAGCTCAATTTTGGACTTAGAAACCTAATTTCTTATCTGAAGTCGATGGGGCCTGTTATGATTCGGAAACCGAGGCAAGTGGGGCTGACTTGACTAAAAGTCAACCAAAATTGGTTGACACTGACGCCGGACCCGATGAATAAAGTGGGGGTCAGTTGCCCGAGAACCCCCATTTACACCATTTTTTTTCTTTTCTTTTTCTTTTCGAATTCTCTCAATTTCCCACCGAATTCATCTATTCAAATCACCCTCAAACACTCTATTAATCATCACCAACAACTTCTTTAGCCTCCAAAAAGATCAAAAACATCAAATTCTCCAAGTTTTCTTCAAATCTTCAAATTTGCCAATTTGGAGTCATTATGTTCTTCGGCCCATATCTTCCAATCCAACAATAGGTTTTGGCTAATTTTTTGGTATGTTGTTCTAGACTCCTTAAGCTTCAATTTGACGATTTATTTGCTTGATTTCGTTGAAATGTTGGATTGAAAATCGAAATCCGTTTTTGGTCAAGAACACTTTCACCCTTAGACTTTTAATCCAAAAATCTTGCATGATCAGTTGTTTAATTCCATTTTTGAGGCTATAGTTCTTAGTTTAAGCGCTTAAGATTGTCTGTTTCAAATTTCATGCAAATTGGTAGAGAATTGAGTTCAAACCGAGCTTGGGGAGATGGGCGGCCGAATCTCGGCCTAGAACAGAGGCTATCCACTAGACTCACCAAATTTGAGGGAATTTTCCCCAACTCGGCTACTCCAGAGCTACACTGTAGCAAGGGCAAAATGGTCTTTTCACAACCCTAGGCCCTAATCAACCATAATTGACTTCTGAAATTGTCCAATTTAGTTCTGAGATCCTAGAAACCCTAATTGGGTTATGTTGTGATGTTTAATTGATAGTCGAATGCCTTTATTAATCAAATTAGATTTCAATTTGATTATTTAGGTATGCGATTGTGCGAGTTCAGGCAGTAGTGTTCGAGCTAGGGCATTTGAGGGGTATATTCGGGAGTATACAAACCTACCATACTTGTGAATGGCTTGGATTATAGTGGTTAACCACTGAGGGTCAACCATTTTCTAATTGCTTTATTAACTATGTTATTAAATGTTTATAATGTTTTGGGATATGGATTGTCCACCCTCACATAAGAGTTTAGAAATGGATTTAAGGGTGGGTTTTCAAAAGAATATACGAAATATTATTATTATTATGTTTTATTGATGATATGACCCCTTGGGAGTTGAGTGATTGAGAGGGTCCTTGGTGCTCCGATTCGAGGGAGCGTGGATCGAGTGAGAGGCATGCATTGACACGGCCATAGATCGCCTATCGAGGGGTAGGTTGAGCGGAGACCCTAGAAGAGGTGCGTAGGAAAGCTCGCCAGAGCTCGATGTAGCTGTGTTCCACCACAACGTCGGCAACGTCAAGGGAACGGGCCAAAGAGTAAAAGAAAAAGATTTAAGATATGTACCTTTTGGACGATTTCAGATGCTAGCCCATTTATGACATTTAATATTTGTTTTGGTGTGGGATTTCATATGATTTTATTAAATGGTTTATTAAATGAATTTTGGATTATTTCATATCCCTAGCCTGAGATGATTGGTCATTATAATCGGGTCCCTCACTGGGTACATATACATCTGTACTCACACCATTCACTTATTTTGTCAGGTCATCAAGCTTTGGACGACAGGCGTCCCGGTGGACAGTGATCCTGGTACATCACCAGTCAACCACGATTTTGTAGGTTCCACCTAGATCCCCTTATAACTCCTGGCTTCGGACTAGTATTGCATATTATTATATTATTATTTCTTCCGCTGCATATTTGCACAATAAAATGTGCCACATATATGATATAAATATTTTGCGATATTTTCTATATTATTTCTTATATGTTTTCATATATTGTTCGAGTACCCCTTATTTATGTCTTGTACCATCTTGGATAGCAAGCCTTTCGAGGCAGACATCTCGAGATGGTAGGTAGTTGTCATGTGGTCGAGCCCTCGGATCGGGACGTGACACTTATAATGATGCTTTTAACTCTTTTGCTAATTTAAGTTGATCGGTTGATACTACTTTTCATTTTTTGAACACTATATATATGAATTAATGATTTGCCTACATTAGTTTCATTCATTTGTATGATTTAAATTTTGTCATCATTTCAATTAGATCTTAACTTGTTATGGATTTAGTTTTTAAGAGCAACTATATGTTTAGATTTTGGATCTTAATTCTTGAGTTCTTTTCTTTCTTTTTTAATTTTCTAAAAAAATATATTAACTAATTAATGATAAATAATTATTAGATAGAAAAATTAATAACATAATTGTAAATTACCATTACACTCTTCATTTAATGAAAGTACAAGATTATTTTAAAGTTATTAATGTAATTTTAGAAATAAATTAATAATATTTAAAATAAATAAATAAATAAATAATTGTTAAATTCCTATTATGCCTCTAATATTAATAAAATAATGAGATAATCTGAAAGGGTATTTAAATAAATTAATAATGAACTAAAGAAGTTTACACTTATATATATTAAGATTAAGATAAGATATATGGCATATCTTAAGGTAATCCAACTTTTAAAGGTGATGAGTGTTCAATTTAGGCTAAACCTCGGGTTCTAAATAAATTCTAATAATAATTGTTTACACCACAATTTACATTTTTTGAAATTGTAGGTTGATGGATCCTTTTGGCTTGTAGTTTTTGTTTATGGTTAAGGGTTAGGGCTTTAAATCCAAATTAAAGCCGCATCAATATTGGAAGATTGAAAATATCAATTGAAAATCAACTTGAATCAAAGGGATTCAGTCTTTAAGATAGAGTTTGAATTTAAATTTGGCAAAATTAAAGAAGTTGATTGGGAGCTGTGATGTTATATAAGCTCCATTTCAGAATGACTAAAGACAAAAACAATCATTCACAAAAACCTCTTTAACACTCGAAGACCAACCCGATGGCTCTCAATTTCTAGCATTTTTCTTCTAAGCTTTTCTAGGTACTTTTCCTTTTTACTTGACATAAATTTTTCTTGGTTTTTGTTTTGCATCTTCCTTTCACTTTTGTTACTGTTTTGTTGATTAAGCCACCGTTGGCCTCTTTCTTATCTTGTACTGTTTTTGACCGATACCTCAGATCGGTTTAGCTTTCAACCATATTTCGATACAAGTTTTCCTTTGATCGATCCTGTTTTTTATTTTTACAAGCGCTTAAGTAAAATCACCCAGTAGGTTTAATATTTTAAACAGTCTGTCTGTGACTTTAAACCAGAATCCCGCATCTTTTTCTTCTTAACTTTTATTGTTTTTTAACAAAAACAATTGACACGCCCGCAAATTGGCCAACTGAGTTTTATTGACAACAATAATACCATCATTTTTAGTGTCAGCTCTCGTAAGTCGTAATAACCATGTTGAGTGCGTAAGGGAAGAAAACGGAGGAACGTAATATCTGTGCACAGCATAACCGGCTCTAGAGATTTATATATATAATTTACAACAATAGCAAGAAAAAAACGTGCCATTTACAACATTTGGAGATTTGTTGGATTGGAGATGATTAAGAAAGGATCACAAATTCAGTATTCCTCTTTCACTCATTTTGCTCATGATTTGCGATGCTTCATTTAGTCTGTTGGCCCTTTCATAGATGCTGGCAACAACAAGATGCAGCTCCTTTTTATTGACGTTAGGATCAGAATCAAGTTTTTCAAACAGTGATTCTATCATCTTAAAATCTTTTCTAGCACCATAAAGACTCAACATTTGGAAGTGAACTTCATCGGGAAAAACGCATCCTTCTTCCTGCATCTCCCTGTATACGGCATCTGCATTGTCAAACTCTCGCAACTTAGCGTAGGCATTCAGCACTAAGGCAATCACATTAGAATCTGGAAAATACCCAGCAATCCTCATCTTCTCGAACACCTCAATGACATTTACATGCTTCTTGTTGCGTGAGTAAAGATCAATCATCAATCCAAACACAGATATATCCTTCACCTCACCAGCATCACAAGCCTGCCGAAAAACCCATGTAGCCTCTTCAATCCGACCAGCACGTGCAAGGATTGTAATTGCAATATCCCTAGGGAGATTATCCGATTGCTTAAGTTCATGAAGCAAGCGCTTAGCATGAGCAACTAATCCAGCTCTTTCATAAGCCACAATCATTGTTTGATAAAGCACCTGATCAATCTCAACTCCGGAGCTCCTCAACTTCTGAAATAACATTGCAGCCCTGTCCAACTTCCCTGCCTTACCCCATATAGATATTATCGTTGAATATGTAATGGCGTTAGGTTCAATCCCTCTATTTTGCATCTCTTGCACAAGATTATTTGCCTTTTCATGCTCAAGAGACTTGCCATAAATCTTGATCATGGTATTATAGGTAATAACATTCTGCTCAATATCCTTCCTCTGCATCAACCTAAAGAGATGAATTGCTTCCCCGAATAGTTCAGCCTCACCATAAACCTTCAAAAGGGTATTATAGCTAACAACATTAGGCTCAATCCCCATCTTCCTCATACTCCAAAACAACCTATCCGCTTCCTTCGCCATATCAAGTTGACCATAAACATCAATCATAATATTACAAGTGGTGAGATCAAGCGGACACTTCACTTCATTCATCTCGGCAAACACGGATAATGCCTCAAGAAACTTAGAATTCTCAACAAACATAGTCAAAACAGTTGAATAACTAACTGTATCTGGCATAACCCCAACATCCCTCATTTCTTTCAACATCAACCTAGCTTCTCTAAACAACTTAGCCTTCCCGAACACATTAATCATAGTATTATAACAAACAAGATCGGGCGCGATCCCTGACCTCTTCAACTTATTAAAAATCGAAATAGCTTTTGAATAATCACGTAACTTCCTCGATAACTCAATCAAATTACTCAACAAAACAAGATCACCAGAAACACCATCACTTTCCATCTTTTGAAGCCAAGACAAAGCCAAATCAAACATACCCTCTTTCCCAAAATATGTTATCAGTGTCGAATAAGTAAACCTATCGGGAGCTAACCCTCTTTCACGCATTTCTTCAAACAGGCCATGGGCAACTGCCCATTGTTTAGCTTTGACCACGTTCCGGATCACAACATTGTAAGCGTAGAGCGAAGGCGAGTAACGGGCTTCTTCGTTTATCCAGTCGAGCAAAGCTAACGATCTTTGCCAGTCTGTTTCGCGGGAAAGGAGGGATACCATGAAACGGATTGAGAGTTGGCGGGTTTTGTATGGGGATAAAAGGGTAAAGAGGTCTTTTTCGTCTTGGGTTTTGGATATTGAAGCCAGAAGCTCTTCCATGTCGACACCGTGGTCTAAAAAGGTTGGGTTTTGGGGGGCTTTTGGGCGGTAGAACGGTGCGGTTTTCTGTCGTCTCCATTTGTCTTTGGTTGGTGAAGAAGAAGAAGAAGAAGAAGAAGAAGGAGAGGAGAGTGCCTGGGTGCCGAAATGCTTTCCGGCTTGTAGTGTGGAGGGTAGGGCGATGTAAATTGGAGATTTGAGTACGGATAGAAATGGAAAAGGAAAGGAAGAAAATGCAATAATGGATTCTGTTTGCATGGAATACAAAGATGAAGCCATCATCTGAAGAGGGAGACGGGATTCTTAACCAGCATCAACCAACTGGTGGTCACCAAGTTTAGAAGCTTTGCGCTCGTTCTTGTCTTCTTGGTCTATAATTCGGCTTTGTCTTCTCTAGGCCACATCTTTTAATTTTTATTACAGTATTATTATTTATTAAATTTTGAGTCAAATTGTTGGCCGGTTGAAATCTCAATTTCGGTCTGTAGAAAATTTCGGTTTGACTCTTAACCTTTTTAATTTGATTAATGAAGGGCTTAACGTTTCTGAGTTTAATCAAATAAAGGCTTAACGGGTCTTAATTAATTTTAGTAATTCAAAATATTTAAATTAAAATTAGTCTTAAGTCAAAGATCCACGGATACTCTTAGTTAAATTTTTTTAAAAAAAAGAATTTTCTTCTTTAAATCCAGTTTGTCTTCTTCTTTTTGATCTTTTTTTTGTCACTTAATTATATCACTTAAAAATTAAATTTGACAATTTTTCTATCAGCCTCTTATTTGATCGAAATTAAAACGTTTGACCATTAATTTTTTTTGGTCAAAAGCAAGGTTTGTTTTTTTGTACATTAGGCGGGAAGGAGAAAAACGGTCAGGGTTCGACCTCTCGCTGACTGAGTGAACGTGGCTAAGGAAGGTTATTTTATTGATATCAATAAAATGTTCATACATCATATGAGATATAGTAGTTATAACCATATTTACAAACATAACCTAACAGCCTAATATTAGTGAGAGCATACAAAACAAAACAACAACTCATATGAGGTTGTTTTCATTTTACTCCAATGGTAGTGGAAGGCCATCCTTACCCAAGATAAATACTGGAGAAGATGGCAATCTATTACTTAAAATTCCCTCAGTCATCCCCTTGTTCGACTGCTTTGCAACCCACTCAATAGCTCTATTCGCTTCCCACTTTGTAGTTGAAATCTTCACCTCTTTTATTATGTTCTGCAATCTTCTAATATCTGCCGCCAGGATGGCATACATTTGGTTTGCCTTTTCTCAATATCCCTCATCACTGTGTCAGCATCACTTTCCAAAATGATGTTATTATTCACCAAAAATGATGATGATGATGATGATGATGATAATAATAATAATAATAATAATGTTATCAATATTCCTTTTCACTGTTATCTCTCGTATCAATTGACCCTTAATTGACTTAATTAAAAAGGTTATGATCAAAATTCTGATTTTTTTCGCAAACATTGAACCTTGAATTGAGATCTCAACCCCCTAGATTTGCTTGCTTTTTAAGGTCCAGTCATAAGTTAAATCAAATCTATTTTAGGACTAATAAAAATTGAAAAATTATCTTATATAACTTGAATATAAAATCTAATCTCCACAAATAGAATTATTCTAAAAAAAAAAAACCTCTACAAAAGAATTAGAAGGTTGACAAGTATCTTAGTCATATTTATAAATATCAATTAGTTATTTAATTAAGTAGCGAAACATGTGTTAACCATTTAACTACGATTGTGCCGTAGGGCTGTTCAAGAGAACCGAAAAAATCGATAACCGAACCGAATCGACAACTATATTAGGGTTTTGGATTATTCATATAAAAACCGAATGGAACCCGAATGAACCGAATGAGCTAAAATTTAAAAAAATACTTGATTTTATTGGCCTAAAATTAAAAGATCCAAAATTTTTATAATCTTATTTAGGCTTTTGTAAAAGAAAAAAGTCAAAAATTAAATGGATTTTAACTACTCGAAAACCCGCAAAAAAATCCAAACCGAACTGGACCGAAGTGTTAGGGTATTAAAACCTTAATATCCAAACCAAACCGAACCGTTTACACCCCTATTGTGTAGTCTAATATAGTAACATTGTACGGAACAATAATCCATAAAAGTTCCCTACCAAATTACAATTTCCAAATTATAAAATCATATGTTTGACTAAGCAAAAAATGGGCCTAAAAATTTGGATTTGATTTGGTTATTTATTTTTATATTATTTATTATATATATAAATTTAATGAATTTAATATTAGTGTATTCAATTATAGTATATAATTTTTATATATGCATAATTAAAATAGTTTATTAGTAGTTAATTTAATATTTTGATGAATGCAATTTTTATTTATCTGTCAATTAACATTTCCAATATATATGTATGTGTGTGTATATATATTACTAAAATATTAATGAATTTAATAGTTAATGAGTTTATTTTTTATTTATTGGTTAATCAACATTTGTATGTGAGAATATGTATGTATGTGTGTGTATTAAGTCTAATTTACTAATTATGGTGTGCTATACTAATCTATCAAATTATAGTTGATTTTTTAAAATAAAAAGTGTTAAAATCACGTTATGTTTTTAACTGAAAAGTGACAAACTAATACGCATGATTAATCAATATTAAATCGATTTATTAGTAAACTTTATATCAATGCTCAAGCGGATTGCGCGAGGCAGTAGTTGGTATTAACAATTAGATTCTACTATGATCTCAGGAAAAAAAATTATATAAATTGAAATTATCTATTTATGACCGTACCGAAAAGAAATTATCTATTTATGATCTCAAACTTTACAAGACTATTGAAATCTACAAGGAAAGAGATTATATTTTTATGTATAAAAATAAAACAATCTCTTCTCAAATAAAAGGGGGGGGGGGGGGGTTAGCAAATCCTACTGTAGATTTTACAAGGGAAAGCCTAACAAAAGGAACAGTGACACACCAGGTATAACTAGTTGCACTATTAGAGGATTCCTTGGCTTGCTCGCGGTTGAAGGTGAAGAGGAAGGAGGAACAACAGATCCAGGGCCAGAAAAATCTGTAACATTTTGCCCAGAGCAAGTGCAGTTGCAGTGACTAGGACCAACTATTCTATACGCACCGCTGCTGGCTAAAATGAATATATCTTTCCTATTATCCTGGCCAAAGGAGAATATAAAACCCAAAGCAGGAGATGATACAGAATCTGGCTTAGTAGTACACTGGATGGGAGAGTCATGAGCACATTTGACAGGAAGCTGACTGCTACTGAAGTTACCACTACCTTTTGGACTTTCTGTACCTGCCCAGATAGCATCGGCATAGAAATCTGCAAAGAGGTACCTGCAGCCATGAGATTTCTAAATGATTAGGCTACGCTAATTGTTCTTGATTATGGGCAATAAGCATCACGAAGCCGGTAATTAATTTTGTCACTGATAAAGAATAAGCTACTTTCATTTGAATATATTTTGAAACTAGAACTTTGTTACAACTTACAATGTTAGTTAAGGTCATTCTTGTCAGCAGAATAGGTAGATTCAAGTTGTCTCACCTTCCATACAGGCATGGATCAGTCATGGATCGATAGAAGTAGCCGCCTGTAATTGATGCAGATCCTTCAACTTTGTTTACATCAGAATGGTTGTATCCCATTGCTGGGAAAATTGCATTTATGGGGGTGGCAGAGTTATTAGCCACAGGAGGGTTTGAGGAATTGTATAAGAAGGGGCCCTCGTAGATTCGCCAACCATAGTTTCCTCCCTTGCTGACTATGTCCACTTCTTCATATTGGTTCTATATGACACCAAAGATTATGCAAGACTGTGAACTTGAATGTTGAAACTTGGAACCAAGAATTAGCTGTCTAGTTTTCAAGAAGTAAAAATGTGAAGAAAATGCCCTTTTTTGTTGTAATCTCAAATAATTTAGCAGTCTAATTTTCAGTAAACAGAAGCATTAAAATTGCATTTGTCAAAACCTCTATGTGAACCAGCATAGCACAGGAAAAAGGTAAACTTTAACCTCACCAACATCTGCACATAGGAAGTAGGAAGGTCTCTCAGTGTCAAAACTACATCGCCAAGGATTTCTAAATCCCAAGGCCCAAATTTCTGGCAGCAATTCCTTATCTTCCAAAAATGGATTATCTTTAGGAATAGAGTAATTTCCCCATAGAGTAAGGTCAGTGATAGTTCTTGCACCTGCAAAGTAGAAAGAATGAGAACATCAGACCTACAATTACTCTGGCAGGCAATTCTGATGCTAAGAAAAAATTGATGCCGATACTTACTTGGAATGCTATCTATGTCAAGCCTCATAATCTTCCCAAGCAAAGATTTCTTGTTTTGTGAAAAGTTTTGAGGATCACCGGTACCTCCTCCATCTCCCATCATGAAATATAAATATCCATCTTCAGGACCAAAGAGAATCTGACCACCATGATGAGAGGTGAATGGCAGCCCCATTGTAAAAGTTCTTCTGACTTCGACCGGTCTCATACTAGTAACCTGGAATCCATCATTTTCAATGAGTACAAAGATAGAGTGAAAATCATGACAAATAATTGTTACAAGCAGAAAATTATTCAAACTTTTACCGAGGAAGAATTTGATGTGGTACCATTAGTAGTGAACTCTGCTATGACGCTATGATATTGGCATGGTTGAGCCCCATCGTTAGAAACTAATTTTGAAGGATCACATCCTACATCAGTGTTACAGGAACATCTTCCTGAACATCCTGGCCACTGAACCTTGTCACAGTTAAATGAAGCAAAGAATCGGCCATTTTTTTGGAAGTTTGGATGAAATGCCATTCCCATCAATCCAAGTTCAGAATCAAAATGCACTTTATCAGTCAAATCTAGAAAAGGGTTTGATTCAACAATCCCCAACATTTCACCGGATCCCTTCTCAGGAACAGTTGCCAACCAAATTTTTCCTGCTTGGTTTGATAGAAAGACGCGGTTGGAGCCATCAGGATGAGCCACCATGTTAAGGTAGGATCCATTCCCGATTCTCTCAAGGCAAATAACACTAGGAGGAGCAAGACTTTCAGAACTGCCTAGCATAGTTGGACCTCCAGCAAAACATGTTGCCCCATCATCAGAAGCTCCACCGAATTCCTCACAGAAAGCAGCCTTAGATTGCCATAGATCTGTCAGCTTGGAAGTAGAGTTAATCGGTATACCCCGTTTACCTTGCAATGCAAAAGGAGAACTTGCAATGGATACGTTATGGCATTCATCCCAAACTTTCGAGCAGAAGTTAATTTTGGCTTGTTGAGACTGGCTTGAGTTTGTTGAGACAGAGGAGTTGCAAAGAACAGGAACTGTTCTAGGTACCGATTCAATTCGATAGAGCTCCGCTGAAAATGGGTCACAGCTCTGCAATCATAAATATACAGACCTTTTAAAGTTTAAACTATTGGAAAATGAACACAAACTCTATAAATAGCTAGAACAAATAAAACTCAACAATTTATGCTTCTTCTTGTACCTTTGCTAACGAGAAAATGAAGGCCTTATTTTAACTAATTTCGTTTATTTGTTTGAAAAATGTTAAAAGTGACAAATTTTTGGACCAGTTCATATTAAATTTTTAAGAAATTAAAGTTCATAGATAAACATCCATTGCTAAGCCTTAACAGGCTGCACTCTTACCGCGCAGAGTATTGATTTAAGGAGAGAAGCGCAGCCAGAATCAGAGACATTTATTGACTTGAACTGGTTCCTCAATTGCAGATCCTCAGTGGAGTTACAGCAAACACTTCCATTGTACTGACAGAAGGAAAGAGGGGTCTTATAGGTAATTGGCGCTCCTGTTTCAACAAAATTTGATCAAACTTCAATTTGTTTCCCCAGAAAACAATACAATCAAACCGGTATTTCAGTCCAAAATAATGCTAAATAATTAGTTAATCTCGGTGCCTATCAGCAATCAAACAGAGCATGCAGAAATGGATAACTACAACAGAAGGAAAGAAAACTTACTGAAGTTTGTACACCATGGATGTGAAGAAGAATGATGATTAAGAAGAAGCAGGCAATAAAAGATGAAGATTAAAGTAAGAACACCAGCCATCTCACAATGACAAACTGAGTAGAATCTGAAAGCAATTTTGAACAATCATAAGCTTCTCATCTTCTCCAACAAAGGGTTGAAAACTCTTGTTGCAATGAACCAATTAAACGAGTATAATCACAATAATATTTGAATCCTACAAAAAAATTTTTTTTTCTATTCCAAATTAACACCTCTACAATGAATGTTCCTTTGTCCCTTGTCCATAAACTCAAAAACCACCCTTTCAATCCAGTTCTAACAAAATGAATTCATTTGTATCTCTCTGCCAATCACCTCAACTTGTTTTTATTATTTCATATCAATGCAGCATCTAGTTTTCTGTCTACCATGGTTGACTTTCCATGTCTGCTTGAATCCTAAATTTTAAATCAAAATTAATGGAATGGAAAAGAAGAAAATGGGAACTACAGAAAATCAAGTTGACCATAGAATATTGTATATAAACAATATAGAAATAACATGTGAATTTTGATTAGTAGAAAAGAGAGTAGGAGGAGACATATTAAAAAGTAAAGTCAAACACTCAGACTGTAACATTTAGTCGACATTTTTTTTTATTGCATTCAGGATATCAAGATGCTTCGTTATTTGCTTTTGCGGTTCTTAGCTTAAATGAATTGATTCGTAGAACTTCAATAAATGTTTTACTTTGTAGAATTAGCGACAAGTCTTTCTTTTCTTTTCTTTTCGTTTTTTTTTTTTGTAAACACAAGTGATTTGAGAGACAGAGCTCTATTGTTATAAGGAAAATCCTAACAGGTGCCTATGGGCACGTTAATAAGCAATTATTACCTTGATTTTTGTGTGAAAAGTAAGAAGTTAATATACAGTACTTCATTTATTTTAAACTTTTGGTGGGGTGACTCGAGTTGAGCAGGTGCACAGTCATGCATGCGGAAGCCACGGCCATAATTTTTGGGTTGGAAATAGCTTGGGAGCAAGGGTGCTCAATTCTGGACGTGGAGAGTGATGCTGCTACTCTTATTTCTGAGTTTCTTAGCGGTGACCACTGTTTGTGGGAGGGTAAGCACGCACTTGATGAGATCCGAATGGCTGTTGAGTTATTTGATTCCATTTCTTTTTCTTATTTATGTGCGAAGAGAGGCTAACCAATTGGCTCAAAATATATAGCCACATTTGATTGTAACATGGGTGATCAAAAAGTTTGGGTGGGCTCATTACCATCTGCTATTTGTGACCCAGATTCTCTTGATTAATATAGATTAGCCTCTTTTTTCCCTCAAAAAAAAAAGATAACAATACCCTTAATTAAGTTTAGCTTCAAATAAAAATTTTAATTTTAAGGATATATTTTGAAGTTTAAAATATATTATTGTAGAGTTTTAGAAGAAAAAAAAAACTAAACAAATTTTGTCAAAGTTTAGCCCCAAATTTATGAAGTTTAGTCACAAATGAAAAATTTTAATTTTAAGGGTAAGTTTAAAACTTTAAAATATATTATTGTAAGGTTCTAGGGGAAAAAAACTCAACAAATTTGTCAAAGAATAAAACTAGCACCATTTAAAAAAAAATAAAAATTTGATTAATCATAAGAATTTTTTTCTCCTACTAATATATATTTAAGGACATATTCATCATATAAATTTGTTTTTGTTATGAAATATTGAATATTGAAAAACAATAAAGAACAATTAATAGGAGAAAAAGAGAATAGAGAGAATATTATTACAGTAGAAAGATAGAAAATACAACTATTGATGAGTTGTGTGAGATGTGTTACAAATGGTGTGTAGGCTCCCTATTTATGGTGGAGAACCCTTTTACTGATAACATATGTTCAACTTAACTTGCAAGCTAAGTTTACTTTCAAGCCAAGTGAAGTGAAGTGGTAATTCTAAAATCCTAGATATATTTTTCTTGATTTTTTCTCTCGATTAATTTTCTTTAACATGGGTTTGTCTTCAGGATAAGGTAAATGGGCCTAAGGTGTGAAAATCCATTATTTCATAACACTCCCTTTGGACAGAATACCATTTTAAACGGCCTTATTAGACATATAGCCACTGTCTCGTTAAAAACCTTAAGTAAAAAAAAAACGCAGTAGGATAAAAAATCAATCATAAGAGAAAAAGAGTACAGAACGATTACATTTGTCTATCATGTTTTCAGGACAAATGAATGTATTATCATTTGCATCATTAAAAACCTTTAGTCAGAAAAACCCAATGGAACACAAACCGAACAAAAGAAAAAAAAAAGAGTACAATGCATAATATCTATAATCCACTCCTCCTCAAATAACCACTATTACTAGGGCATCTATCTATGGCCACTTCTGGGGCTTTCAATCTTGCATCTTCTTGACTCGCTGCATACCAATGTTATAAACTAGTTTCTCGAATGTTGACATTGGCAATGACTTGGTAAATAAATTAGCAAGATTGTTAGTGGAGTGAATTTGTTTAAAATTAATTTGTCGACTTTTCTAAAGTTCATGAGTATAGAAAAATTTTAGTGAGAAATCTATAACCAGTGTTAATCCACTAGCATTATGAATATGTAATATCACAGATCTTAACCAAATATATTCTACTCCGACCTCATAAAGGGGAATACTTTCAGAGTGATTTAAGGAGGTAGCTACCAATGTTTGCTTAGTGAAACACCAAGAATAACTATATCATTATAACAAAACAAATAACTGGTTTAAAAACGAGCCTTGTGTAGATCAGATTTATATCCAGTATTAGCATATCCCATTAATCCGAATTTAGTGGTTTTCTTGGAATAAAACAATCCCAAATCTGACACGCCCAGACCTAGTCCGCACGTGTCAAGTTGAGTATTTATGTATTGTTGTCTAGTTAATATACCAAATTTGACTTCCCATGGATGTTTTAAACTTCATTTAACTCTATTTCAAGCTTAAAAACCCTAAAATTGAAGTTCGGGGATGTGGGCACCACTTGAAAACGAGTCCCAAAGAAATTGAGTTGAGTTGACCAGAGTCAACTGGGAAAAATGTTGACTCCGGCGCCGGACCCGTAATTTTTATAAGGGGTCTCGGCTGCCCGAGACCCCCATTTCACTTCTCATTCTTGTTGTTCATTCTCCGAGCCCTCTCTTCCAATTTCCTTGAAATCAAACCTTGAATCCCTCTTCAAGCACTCAATCAAACATCAATACCAACTTCTTTTGCCTTCTTGAAGATCAAAACACCAAAGTTTCCAAGAAAATCACCAAATCTACAAATCTGTAATTTTGGCGACAGATTGTTCATCAGCTCATAACTTTCAATTCAACCGTGGGAAGTGGCTGGGAATTTGGTATGTTCTTCTAGACTCATCAAGCTTTAATTTTATAGTTTACATGCTTGATTTCGTGGTCTGTGCTAAGAGAATTCGTTGATTGAAGTTGAGATTTCTGTTTTGCCCGAGATATGTTAACCCTTAGTGTTTTGATTCAAAATTCGAGCATGTTTAATGGTTTGATTCCGTTCTTGAAGCTGTGAATCCTTAGATCATGTGTTTAACTTGCTGTGTTTCAATTTTGGTGCGGATTGGTTGTGAATCGAACTCAAACCGAGCTCGATTTGGTGCATGGCCGATCATGGCCATGCGCTGGAGATGTCTCCAGCGCCGGACCCGACGAGTCCCGCGCGGGAGCTACCAAATTTTGGAAGTTCTCTCCCGAATTGGCTCACTCACGCCCGGGAGTGAGCCATCAGTTGACTTGAGTACTGTAGCTTAGGGGCATTTTGGTAATTTTGTAGCCCTAGACCCCATTTGACCCCAATTAGCTTCAATTGATTTCCGGACTTGCCCAATTTTACTCCGAGACCTTTAATAGGTTTTGTTTTATGATTTAATTGTTGGTTGAATGTCTTTATTAATCAAATTAGATTTTAATTTGATTATTTAGGTATGTGATTGTACGAGTTTCAAACCGGTAGCAGTTTGAGCTAAGGCATTCGTGGGTAATCGGGGAGTATACAACTCTCCTCTCTAGTGAGTGGTTTGGATTATATTGGTTGACCATTAAGGGTTAACCGTTTTCAAATTTCTTTATAAATGCTTTATTAAATTGTTTATATATGTTTTGGGGTATGAATTGTCCACCTTCACACACTAAGTTTATAAATGATTTGAAGGGTGGGAATTTCAAATAAATTTATAAATTGATATTATTGATTATTGTTTAGGAAATGATACCCCTGAGAGATGAGAGATTGAGTGGGTTTCTCGGGGCTCCGATTTGAGGGAGCGTGGACCGAGTTTGAGAGCATGCGTGATACTCAGCTGTGGACCGCCTATCGAGGGGCACGGTGAGTCGAGCCTGGTTGGGAGAGGCGCGTAGGGAAACTCGCCAGGACTCCAGATGCTGTGTTCCACCACAGCAAGGCAAACGTCAAGGGAATGGGCCAGAGAGTAAAGTAAAGTATTTTAAAAAGTATAAAATAACCCTTGACGGTCTAGTGGATACCCCAGCACACGGGTATACCTTTTTGGGACAATTTCAGATGCCAGCCCATTTGGAAATATTATTATTGATTTAATATTTGATTTGGTTTGGGACTTCCCATATTTTAGTAAATGATTTATTAAATTGATTTTTGGATTATTTCATATCCCCAGCCTGAGGTGATCGGTCTTTATAACCGAGTCACTCACTGGGTACAAGTATATTGTACTCACCCCATTCACTATTGTTGTCAGATCATCAGGTTTCGGACGGCGGAAGTCCTGGTGGCCAGTGATCCCAGTACGACACTGTGGACACGACTTTATAGGTGTCACCCCTTTTACTTTGTGTATCTTGGCTCGGAATATTAGTACATTTGATATATACATTTGTGTATTTATATATATTACTTTCCGCTGCATGGAGCACCGTAAGATGTGTTATTTTCTTTTAAAATACTTTTGAACTATATTATCTATAATAATTTCATACGATTTCATATATTGCTCGAATATCCTTTATTTTTAAGCCTTGTGCCATCTTGGTTGCCGGCCTGACGAGGCACGCATCTCGAGGTGATACGGCGGTTGTCACGTGGCCGAGCTTGCGGGTCGGGGCGTGACAATTTTATTGGTATCAGAGCAAATTTTAAAATATATAGTATATCTATATTATACCGAGCCAAGGAGTTTGCATAATTTTGAGATTTCTGATTTTGGGGTTAGAATTAGAGGGTATGATTGGTGTAGACATATTTTTTCGTCTACTGACCTAGATTTTATGTAGAGTTACGCCATGCCACCTAGAAGGAGGAATATTCCGAATCCTTCTGTTCCTGCCCCTGATCCCTCAGTACCGAGGAGAAGAGGTCGACCACGTAGGCAGCCTAAGATTCAGCCTAGTGTAGACCCGGAGACCATTGCGATTCCGGACGAGCCTGTTCCACCTATTCCGCCTGTTGATGAGACGCATCATCAGGATACTCATGCTGATATTTCACCACCCCCACCTCCGACGACTGCCACGTCGGTGCAGTTTACGCCCGCTGTTTTCGAGCAGATGTTTGACACTTGGTCCAGTAGATTCTTTTCATCACAAATGGCCACTGGCGTACATCCGACTACCGGCATTACACCACCAATTCATCCATCGCCACCGATGCCGACACCGATGCCACCACTTCCATCAGGTGGTCGAGGAAAAGAGAAGTTTGGGTTTGGTTCCATGGTCAAAGGAAGATTTGGGAAGAAGATAGTGGAGTCTGGGTCTCGATGCCCAAACTGTAGGTGTTTTCATTCTGGCCAGTGTAGGGCTGGACCTCGATGTTTTCGGTGCGGAGGCATGGGTCACGCAGCACGTGCATGTCCATCTATTACTTTTGTACCACCCAGGCAGAGTTTTAGTCAGCCACCTGTCAGACAGAGCAGCTATGGAGGTTTTCGTCCGTTTCAACCCGCGCGACATTCTTTCGCCGCACCTTCTAACTCTCAGCAGCATTCGGGTATTGGTAGTAGTTCAGCAACCCCGAGACGACCCCCACAGCAGCAGCAGCAGTGACAACATACTCAGGTTTACGCCATGTCACAGGAGGACGCCGACGCACGTCCTGATGTAGTCACCGGTAAGTATATATTTAAATATTCATGGACAGTTATTTTTTACGAATAATGATATCATCGTACTCGTAACTGCTTGTCGAGCAAAAGTAACCGCTTTAGAAAATTTTTGAACATTAGGCGTGGTAGTTATTTTCGATCAACCGGCATATGTGATTATGGACACTGGAGCTGCCTTGTCCTATGTTAATACAAAGTTTGCCGTGCATGCGGATCGATCGTTATCGCCCTTGGGGTACGAGCTATTGGTGAATACACCGTTGGGTGAGAGAATGGTTCGAAATACAGTGTACAAAGGATGTGCAGTGAAGCTGGAAAACCTGACTTTCGAAGCGGACTTATTTCCACTTCAAATGTCTGACTTCGATGCCATCTTGGGAATGGATTGGCTTGGGAGACATCGTGCTCAGATCTACTGCGAGCATCATTTGGTGAAGATTCCACGACCTGATGGCAGCATGATCAACTTTTATAGCGAGCGCAGAGGCACACCGACTGTCATTTCCGCCATCAAAGCAAGTAAGCTACTACTCAAAGGGTGTAAAGCAGTGTTAGCCCATGTAGTAGACAATTCAGTGGAAGAGCATAACATTGAAGATATTCCGGTAGTTAATGAGTTTCCGGATATCTTCCCTGATGAATTACCTGGTTTGCCACCCGATAAAGACTTCGACTTCCCGATCGAAATTTATCCTGGTACGGATCCAATTTCTATGGCTCCATACCGAATGGAACCCACTGAACTGATTGAGTTGAAGAAACAACTCACTGAATTGTTGGATAAAGGATTCATTCGGCCGAGTACTTCACCTTGGGGAGCCCCAGTTTTATTTGTGAAGAAGAAAGACGGTTCCATGCGACTCTGCATCGATTACCGCAAGCTGAATACAGTGACCGTGAAGAATAGATACCCACTACCTCGCATTGACGATTTGTTCGACCAGCTTCGAGGAGCCGGAGTGTTTTCTAAGATTGACCTGCGATCAGGCTATCATCAGTTGAAGATCCGAGAAAAAGATATTCATAAGTCCGCCTTTCGTACCAGATATGGACATTACGAGTTCTGTGTGATGTCATTCGGACTTACCAACGCTCCAGCAGCATTTATGGATCTGATAAATCGCATATTCCATCAGTATTTAGACCGATTTGTCATTGTCTTCATTGATGACATATTGGTTTATTCAAGGAACCGGTGAGAACACGCTAACCATCTTCGCATTGTGTTGCAAACTCTTCGAGATCACCAACTTTACGCTAAGCTCTCCAAATGCCAGTTTTGGTTGCAACAAGTTGGATTCCTTGGACATGTTGTGTCTAGGGATGGCATATATGTGGATTCCAGCAAGATTGAGGCAATCACCAATTGGAAACGTCCTGCAACTCCCACGGAGATTCAAAGTTTCTTAGGATTAGCTGGATATTATCGGAGATTTGTGGATGGATTTTCCGCCATTGCGGCACCATTGACCAAGCTGACTCGCAAGAACACTAAGTTCGTTTGGTTAGAGGAATGTGAAGAGAGTTTCCAGAAGTTGAAGGACAAATTGACGACCGCACCGGTACTTGCCTTACCTGTGAGCGGCAAGGAGTTCACTGTGTATACCGATGCATCGGGCAACTGACTTGGATGTGTGTTGATGCAAGACGAGCAGGTAATTGCCAAGGAAAGCGGAACGTCGGTTGTCACGTGGCCGAGCCTGCGGGTCGGGGAATGACAAAATCTATAGTCGCCAATAGATTTACTGCAAAGCAATCTCTAGTCTCATGCACTATGCCAAGGACACCAATCCCCTGATAGCATTAAGATATGGTACTTTAGGACTAAATATATCCTCGTGAGGTTCTTTAGGATGAAACGAATCCATTTGAGGAGATCTTATAATCATAGGAGTGCTCAATGGATGAGCCTTATCTATGTTAAAACGTGTAGGCAATCTCTTTATGTATGCTGACTGATGGATACGTATTCCATTTGATTTATACTCAAACTCTAAATCAAGGCATAATTTGGTTTTACCCTTTAACCTCAAACTATTTTTTCAAATATTCAGCAGTGTTACATAACTCTTCAGAAGTTTTAATCAAATTCATATCATCGACATAAACTACTATTATAGCAAATCCGATTTGAGATTGCTTAACAAACATGCATGGGCAGATGAGATCATTTTTGTACCTTTCCTTAATTCGATACTCACTTAAACATTGATACCACATGTAGTCATAACTATTTTTCTTGCCCTATGTGAAATAATTAATAGGAACAAATAAAAAGGGACAGAGGGAGTATCAGTTTAGATTTTTTGTTAACTAATAATATATCTTTTGATCATTTCTCATTCTTATCTCACCGCCACTGTTGTTATATTAAACACATTTTTTTTGCTATTGGTTTTATTCTCACCCTACAACTTTAATCACACCACTACAGCAATTAATCTAACCATTTTAATATCACCGCTCTACCAAAGAGAGTCGTACGCCAATTAGCTCCATTTGAAAGGGATGACTAAGGGGTTGTTTGCCCCTTTCAGCACGTTTGAAGGCTCAAACTAGAGATGGCAAACGAACGGGTTCGATCAGGCTCGAGCTCAGTCACTTCGGGTTTGGGTAGTTTCGAGTTCGAGCTTTTTCAGTTCGAGTATTTTCGGGTTCAGGCACTTTCAGGTTTGGGTATTTTCGGGTTCAAAGTCGGGTTGGGTTGGGTTCGAGTTCGAGTTCGAGTTCGAGTCAAATTGGGCTCGGGCTTGGTTCCTATCCGGGTTTAGGTCAAGTTGAATACAGGTTTATGTCAAGTTGAGTTCGGGTTTGTGTTGTTTTTCGAATTTAAATTAAATCACAATTGAATTTATTATTCTTCGTCTTATAAGTTAAATCTTTTTTTTTTTTGAGATTGTCAGATTAAGATATATATAAATTAGCACTCAATATTATAATAATTAATATAATTACATATGAATATAATAAATAATCTAAATAAATTAAAATATAAAAATAGAGGAGACTCAAATACAAATGATTCATATAATTAAATTAATTGCACATTTATTTATAAGTTTATAAAATTGATTACTCTATATATGATTTCTTTAGAACCATATCACCAACAATTATTTTTTCAATAATCCTCCATTGTCCAATCACAACAAAGAATTATGTAAAAGTCCACCACTTATAAGTGTGAACTATTTATAAGTGTAGATTCCATGATGAACCCTCATATAATTTTTTATTGTGATTGGATAATTATAAAATTATTGAAAAAATATTGTAGGCGATCTTGATCCTATTTTTTTTAATAAAAATGAACTTATTATATTATTATATTCTATCAATAACTTTTGAAATAATATATCAATTTATATATACTTTTGTAAATTATTAATTAATCAATTGTAATCATTAAATGATGAATAAATCATTTAATTAATATTACCTCTTTACTAAATTTAAAAGAAAATATGTAATATTAATAAACTAAAATTAATTAATTTCAATTTCAATATTTTGAAATTTTAAAGAGGAATGCTAACAACAACCTCTCTTGCAGTCTCTTTTGAGCTATCATTACACTACGTCAGTATATTTCTCTCCCTCCAAACAGGTAACCCGATTGTTCCTACCATAATTTTCAGTTTAGGAGTTTTTTATTTCTCTTTAAATGGTGGGCTCAAGACTTACATCAATATTTCATGTATAAAGACTGAAATACCCTCCTTGACATATTTTGCTTTCCGAAAATCATTCTTCAGTAAATAGAAATGCTTTTAATTTAATTTTATCGGATAATTTTCATACATGAGGTTAATTGGATTAAAAACTTAAAACTTTATTTTCTTCACTTAATAATTATTAATTGTTACAAACTTTTTCTTCATCTAATTTTTAATAGAATTTAAAAAATTAAAAGGTTGAATACAATTGACCCAAATTTGAAAAGGATAACAGACGCTAACTAAATTAAACTTTAAAAAATAAATTATTGAATCCAACATAGAAAAAAAAAAACACCATATATATATATACATACTTATATACATATATATATATGTATATGTTATATGTGTGTATATCTATATAAAGAAAATAAACTACATTTAATCCATCCTTCATATTTCCATATTACTTTTTAGTTTTCAAAAATCTACAAATATTAACTTTAGGAGACTTCATAAGAATGGATATACTAAATTTACAAAAATAATAATCCTTGAAAAAGATTAGCCACAAGAACAAAAACAACAAAACGAAACTTGAAGTTTCATATTTTGAACTCGCCTTGCAAATAAAGATTAAAAGATCAATAAAATAATTAAAATACAAAATCTTATAAATAAGAATAATTTTAAAGAACCATACCTCGATTTTCTAATTATATGTCAAATGTGTTGTCTAAATTTGAGGTGTAACCAGACAATGCCTATTGACTCTCACCCTTTTTAATATTTCACTTAGCTCCCATGGTGTAAAATTTAAATTTTTCTAAGTGTTAATTTGGGTGAAATTGAAATTTAAAACTATGGATTAATGAATAAATTGAAGAGGTTGACAAGGTGGAAGGATGAACTTGTTTCATTTTAGAATGTTAAAGGGTAAAATGGGAAATACAAGTAGAAGTATAAAAAGGCGAAAAAAAATTTTTGGCTGAAAACCAAACCTTTTCCCCTCCCCTACCGATTCTTCTCCTTCATTCTTCCATTTTCTCTATTTTATGTTGAGCTCTTTCTGCGTAGAACTTCTCTCTCCAATTTCTCCTTAACTTCTCTCTCCAATTTCTCCCTCATTTCTCAACTAAATTAAACAAGTAAATACTTTAAATCATAGTATTTTTTGAGCTCTACACAAATATGGGATTTGTTCTTGGGGAGGAGTAAGGATTTGAGTTTAATTTGCAAGTAAAGTTTTGGACTATTTATAAGATTTCAGAAAAATGTGCTCAATTTGGTTGAGCTATTTAGGTGCGTTATTCTATCCCCCAAAAGCTTTTAATTGATGTAAGATGCATGCAAATTGGTTGAGTTGTTGATGAACTTTGATTTTAAAGAAAATGTTCATTTCTAAATTTCTAGGTTTTGCATTCTTGTAGCAGTCACAGTGCAAGATGCATCTGGGTGACCAAATGAGCTCCATTTATGATGAATTTTATGTTTTTGGAAAGGTTTTTGAGTCCTCTACAACATTTTCAAAAATAGCTTTCTCCTAATTTTGACTGAAACACAGAGAAAAATGCAATTTTCTTAGGTATCAGTGTCACCAAATTGTGACAATTTCAGTGACCAGATTATGTAAATTTTTATTGAAAATGTTAGAGGCCGAATCTCTCTTTCTTGTAAACTATCATATGTCCTTTGAATCAAGTGAATTAAATTTATGATGAAAGAGTTATGGCTTTTTGTAATTTCTGTCTAAACATGGGTACTGAGTTACTTGAAAATAAAGGATCAATGCTCCTGTCGACCAAAATCGGTGTCGGATTGTAGCCGGCCAGGAGGGCTTGTTTTAAAAGGTTGGACTGGTGCCGAATGACCCGGGTCGGCCACGTGGCAACCGCCGCGCTACCTCGAAGTACGTGCTGACAAGTCATGCACCGCAAGGCATAGAAATGGATATCATCGCTGTGAAACAAAACTAAAATATAATTAGAATCATTTAAATAAATATTTAACTTATAAAGTGTACCAGTGGATTAATTTAAAAGAATACCTACACAGTGAAAACTACTAAGCCTAAGCCACTAACGTCTCCTAGTGAGCCTCCATTCTATTTGCTGATCCCGTATGCGGATCTGCATCCATCCACATTGGATACAGGTGAGTGACAAAGGTTCTAGGAATCTCCATTGGAGTTAGGGCAATTAAGGGAAATCAAATTTAAAATAATAATAAAATAAACATTTTTCTATTCAAAACTCTTTTCTGGTTCTCCAACCGAGAACTCTCCTTAAAAACACTTTAAATAAATAAATAAATAAATATACATAAAATGGGCTGGCATCTTTATCATACTGAAGGTGCGACCCGTTGGTCGTTTTAAGCCTCGCTGCACCGAGGGCTATCTCTTTTCTCTTTCAGCCACATTTTCTCTTTTCTATTTTTCTAGCCCTTTCCCTCTATGGTGCCTCGCTGTGGTGGAACACAGCGAACTGGAGCCCTAGCGAGCTTCCCTACGCGCCTCTCCCAAGGTCTCGTCTCACCATGCCCCTCAACAGGCAGTCCACGGCTGAGAATCTAGCATGCTTTCTCCAACTCGTCCACGCTCTCACATATATTGGAGCCCGAGGAGCATCCCTCTCAATCACTCATCTTTCAAGGGTATCGCACCCTTAATAATCATAATAGTAATATTGCAAAAATATATATACGTATAAAACATTTATATTTAAAACATATAATCACACACACATAAATTTTTATATTCCCTTTTAAAACATCCCACTCACTGTGTGGGTATATCGCAAACAACTGTGTGTGTGTGTGGATTTTCCTGTATCCCAAAACCTTTGAAAACATTTATGTTTTTAAAACCATTTTTAAAACCTTGGTTCCTAGTGGCTAATCAAAGAAGTCTAGGCCACTCACAATATTGGGAGATTCGTATACTCCCAAGCGCTCTATGTAGCTCAACCTCCGGAGTATCACCGCATTCGATTCAACCGAAACCCTAATACATGGAAATATATGTTAGCATTCATAATTAAATTTATGAATGCACCTATAAGGCTCTAATATGACCTAAGACAATGTTTGGAAGTGTTTGGGGGCTTAGAAAAGTGTCCGGGAGGTTCCGGGGTAAAAATCGGACACTTGGTCAAAAATTACGAAAATGCCCCTGAGGTCCATGGGCCTCCAACTGTAGGGCCCAGCCCAGCCCTGATCTGGGCCAGGCAGGCCCCCCATGTGGCTAGGTCAGGCCCAACCTGTTTCTAGGCCCAAAAGGCCCCTCTCATGTGAGTTGGGCCAAACAAGGCCATCAGCTCGGTTTGGGCTAAAAGGCCTAGTTCGGCGCGGGACTGGCCCAAGTCCCGTGCGAGACCTGGGCTGCGGTCTCTCCCGTGCGGGAGTCGCTTGACAGCCTCGGGATCCAAGGCTTTTCCTCGGTTCCCGAGCCCCTCGATCCACCGTTTTGGGGTGAATTTCGAGATGGAGGTTCCTCTCACCTCCCACAACACGTTTACCGAAGCAGAAACGAGAATCACAAGCTCAAAGTTCCTAGATCTCAAATCTAAACTTAAAATCTAACTAAAAGCTAAATCTAACTTTGAGCTTGGATCTCTCCTAGACCAATGCATGGAGATGCGTGAAAACTTAGAAAAACGTAGATCAAGGAGTTAAGAACAACATACCAAGATCTCACCTTAATCCTGTGGTCGGTTTGTCTGGATCGGCCAAAAGTCCAAAATTGCTCTAAGAGAGCAAATGAGAGGAAAGAAGAGAGGAAGAAGAGAAAATGAGAAGGGAGAGCTCATCTCCCCCTATTTATAAGCAAGCCCGACACCGGGTCAACTCGGGCCCTCGGCCAAACTTTTTCCTCTCTTTGAAACCTCTCATAATTTCGACCCTTGACCCGATCCACCGACCAATTCACCAATGGACGTCCAATCCATTGACTATGGACTTAAAGAAGTCCACTTTAGTGATTCCATGCATGGTCACCATCTCATCATCCAACTTCGGTTTACCTTAAGCTTATCTTCTCTTCTGACTTGACACAGCCGGACCGACATATTGTTTAATTATTACGTCATCTTGCACTATCCCATTTGTACCGAAAAGTAGTGCTAGGTTCGAGTGTGTCAAAAGTTGACCCCAAACTTTGGGTTGACTTTCCTAGCTTGACTAAAAAATTATTTCGATTTAACCTAGATTCATTCTCAAGCATGTTAGAGCATAGTTAGGCTATTTTGAGTCATCATGTGCATGTGTGATTTTTGAATTTGATTTCTAATAAATTTTAAATGCAAATTAGGAGCACTAGAGATGGATTGCAGTAGGACTCCGATTGTGCAATGGGTGGGTTTCGGGAGTATACGAAACTTCCATCACTATGAGTGGTTTGACCTTAATGTTTAATAATATTGATGACACTAATTTTATATATGTTTTATATAAATGCTTTATATGTTTTGGGGTATAATATGCCACTACACAAGTATCCACAAAATGATTTATGTGGGAGGATTATATTTAGATACATATATATAAATGTTTTATGTGATTTTATGTAAACCTGATCGAGGCATGATGAGAGTCCTTACGTGACCTGCCCGATCAAGGTATTATGTAAACCTCTTATGAGGCGTGATTACAGTTCTTGTGTGACATGCCCGTTTGTGGTTTGATATTGATCCTTGCATGGCCCACCTATGAGGGGCATTTGCTAGCTATTAGTGACTTGTGGGCTATCCATAGGGGAGGCACAAGTACACTACTTCTAGGATAGAGAGACGGAGGCGGGTAACTCGTCAGGAGGGTTATAGTCGCAAGAACGACGAATGGCAACGTTGGAAGAGTGGGCATTTATGGTTATACTATTATTTTAATAAAATGATTAATTGGTGATTGCTCCCAACGGTGTAAGTCTATCAACAAATGGGACTCGGTCATTTTATGCCATCCCATTATATATATATATATAATATGATTTTTAAATGAAATGATTTATTGCTGGGAATATTTAATGCAATGAATTGATAATTTATAAATGGATTTTTGGTATAATATATACCCTATCATCTCTTGTCTTCTACATTATTTCTAAATCACATCACCGAATCTATGGACTCACCCACGCGGTGTGGTTTTATATGTTTTTAAGCTTGAGGCACATTAAGGAGCAACGATTTAGTTATAGCAATGCACATTAGCTTTCAACCAAAGTAGGTGATCCATTCCTAGTTTAGGGTGATCCACTAGTGTCTTTTTACTTCTACTGTATTTTATTTTATACTTTACCTTTCCACATTTGTTAACCTTTTAAATTTGATATTTTATCTCGAGGGATTTCTTTAAATATATTAAATTATATTTAATAGTGTTATTTTGATTATTAAAATATTGTGCTTTAATTTAAAATGGTGTTTGATATTTGTATTTATGCTTTGTATATTATGTCTTGCGTTATCTTTGGTGCGTGACAGTAGCACATACTTCGAGGTAGTATGGCTGCTGCCACGTGGTCGGTCATGTGAGTCAAAGCGTGACAAAACCACCTAAGGGTGAGCATTAATAGAGGTCATCCTATAATAATGACAAAGACTCTTACTGTGTGGAGCCAAAGAAACTAATAAGATTGCTACTAGCAGGTGAAAAAATTGATATCGGTGCAAAGAATACTATAGCAATAAATGAAACTGGGGCTAGAATTGTTTTCATGAAGTGATTAGAGATAAACATAAGTTTTTCTTTATTGAATAATTATCAATAAATTATCATATGTAATCAAAGTTTGCCAAAACCTCCATTAACTTAATTGCATCAAATAGAATTAATATTTAAAAAAAATTAAATTATTCATATTTTTCTGGTATAAAAAGCATTCCTATTTCCTATTATTATTCATTCACACAGATGGATAAACACATCGGACCTTCTAGCTTGAAGCTCATCAGACCTTCTAGCTTGGCCGTATTTAGGGTATATTTGGCGTTGCAGTGAGATTAACAATAGTGAGACTGAAAGCTATGGTGGTAGTTAAACTGTCATCATAGAGGTGAGATTAAAATTCATAATGAAAAATTTTATATTTGGTAAAAACAACGATAGCAGTGAGATAAAAATTTAAAATGACTATTAAGAATATGAAATTAAAGATTTAAAAAGCTTAATATGTATTTTTATATTTTATTTAATATTTTTATGAATTTCAAGAAATTTTTTAATAATAAAATTGACCCATTATAATTTATATAAATATTAATACATGATATTTGTGATAATTGTTCTATAAAAATATTATATATAGTTATTTATGTACTTACACATAATATTTAATTTATAAAACATATGTTATGTTGAGATTTAATATTTAATATATATTATATTTATTAAAGAATGAATTATAAAATGAAATATAGTAATAGATTGAGAGAGCACAAAAAAATCAAAGAAAAAATACTATTGAAAAGAACAATTATGAAAAGAATAAAAATCTATATAAAATTAGGGTAAAAATATAAAAGAGATGGGAATCACAATGAGTTTTACTCACTGGATCCCTTGGCGTGTGATGCGAATGGCCCCCTACTACGCTTGCAGTGCCACGAGATGAGTCTAAACGCACTGCCTAGAGCTATGCCGAGCAACAAAAGTGTGGCGCGGTGAGTAACATCGGTGCTAACCGCAGTACCGCACTGGTTTATGCTCAGCAATTCTTAAATATATAAAAGCACGTTGGAATGCTTAAACATTAGAAATACCACGTCAATTACTTTTTCTTCATGAAGTCACGTTACGCTCTTTTTTTCTGCTTTTTGAAAGCACGTTGGAATGCTTAAACATTAGAGATGCCACGTCAATTACTTTTTCTTCATGAAGCCACGTGGCGCTCTTTTTTTCTGCTTTTTGAAAGAAATAAAATCATCAACAAATAAACAATATATCTAAAGCCAACAATAATTGACTTAATCAGCCATAAAATATAAAGCATTTATCTTGTTCTTTTTTTGGATCAAATTTTGCTGTAAAGCCAACTATTGTTAAATTAATCATTCAATGTATCATTCAATAATTGTAAAGCCAACAATTATTAACTTAATCATTCAATGTATTATTCAATAAAACTTAGCATCCATTGTTCCGTTCTGTGATTGATGATTCTTCCCCCAAATTCAACAATGTCACTATCAGAGGAAGCATCAATAGTAAACTTAACATTAAATGAAGAGTCATGGCCAGTTCATGCAAGTAAATTCAACAATGTCACTGTCATTGCTTTCTTGATCAATTTTCACTTTCTTTCCAATTCTATTTTTTTTAAGATATCAGGGCCAAAATTTCAGCAGTGGGGCCGTGGCAGGTGGAAAGGATAAATCTTAGAGAAAAAAAAGTCTTTAACGTTTCTTTCTTTTTCTTCTGTTTCATTTTTCATAGTTGTTATAGTCTAACGTTTTCTTCTTTTCTTTCCATTGTTTTTCCCCCTTCCATTCTTCCATTAAAGATTTTTCAAGGAATTCTCTTTTAGAAAGAAAAAAGTGAATAAAAAGGAAAACCAAGGAGGGATAGAGGTAAGAGAGAAGAAGAAGGAAAGTGGAGGAGTGGGATTGCTCGGGTCCAGCCGTTTTGAACAATAGATTGCCAATTATATAAGAATAGAGTACCCCGCTTAAATGAACGATGCATCAGGTAAAATTTTAAATATTTCTCTCCTTTTTTCCCTGATTTATTTGTAGGTGTTCTTCGTATTTTCAGGTTTGGATCCTGCAAATATCGTAGGTGGGAAAAAGACAAGGTTTGAGAGAAAAATAATGTTTTTCCTGCAGTGTTTCTCGGCTTGGTCTAGGTATTTTGCTTTGCTTTGCTTTGCTTTCTTCTTCATGAGACTTTGAGTATTTTAATTATTCTATTTTTCTTTATTTACCTTTCTTTGTGATTTTCACAGGTATTCCAAGTAGTCTTCCACTTTTTTCTTTTCTTTTATGAGTCTTTTATCTATGTTTAGCGGCCATTTTAATAAAGTGTTTATCAATTTGACTAATATGTTAACTTACTTTAGAATGAAGCAGATGCAACAGAAAGTTTATCGCAAAGGATGTTTACTCTTTAGTTTTAATGTAAGAAGAAGGAAAGTGGATGAGTGGGGTTGCTCAGGTCCAACCGTTTCAGGCCGTTTTGAACAATAAATTGTCAATTATATGAGACTAGAGTACCCCGCTTAAATGAACGATGCATCAGGTAAAATTTTAAGTATTTCTCTCTTTTTTTCCTTATTTTTTTTAGGTGTTCTTTGTCTTTTCAGGTTTGGATCCTGCACATATCGTAGGTGGGAAAAAGATGAGGTCTTAGAGAAAAATTATGTTTTCCCTGTACTAATATGTTAACTTACTTTAGAATGAACCAAATGCAGCAGAACGTTTATGCGATAAGATGTTTACTCTTTAGTTTTAATGTACCCATTTCTTTAATTGTGCTCTTGATTATTTTCCCTTTTGCCATTATATTAACTTTACATTATTTTAGATTATGTTTGGTTATTATAATCTTTTATTGATGCTTTACCATCTTGAACACCAGGACTAGACTAATGGATCGTGGGCAACATCTAGGTTTTTTTCCTTTAAAAAATGTTTGTTTTATTTAGCCGTTATTTTAATTTCATGGATTTTTTTTAAAGTTTAACTTATATTATTGAATTGTGCATGAGTTTAGTTTTAAATTGATATGTTAGTTGAGTTGAGTTTATTTGTTGTAAATTTGGAATTAATTAAGCTTTGTTGTCTATTAATAAGTTTGTATCTCGAAAAAGTTAGGCTTAGTGATTAAGGTTTATATGGAATAACTATATATTTATCATTTGCTTTCTTTTATGCTTAGGATGTTTATGTGATGATTAATTTTAAGGCCCCATATTTTGTAATCCATTTCCACCTTAAAGAAATCCGATATAGTATCAAGCTGTACAGAGTTTCTGATTTACAGAATATCTTCAACATCTCGCTCATTAAAGTGTTTTGAAATTGATAAAATACAAATTCATATAATTTCCGATAAAGTCAACAAAACAAAACCACAAAAGTTGAAAAACTCAAATGTATTAATTCTAGCATTTAATGAAAGGAAAGTGACTTGATTAATTATTCCTCCATTGTTGACAATTCTCAAGGCTATAAGCTTCATTTTTATGAGAGAAGTAGAGAACAATTAAAAGCCAAAAATCCTTTTCTCTTTACTGCGAGGAAGTCCATGCTTAGAAAATAGAACCACCCCAAAGAGGATTTTGTAAGTTAATTGAAAAAGATCTTGTGGAATTTCATCCATAAGAATAAAATACGTATCTACTAAAAGTCTAAGGATATTGTTCCCTAAATGTTTCCTATCTATTGTTCCCTAAATGGAATTTGTTGACTTTTCCCATTCTAACCAATAGCTTCCGCTTTTTCTATTGTAAAAGAAAAAAAAACCAAAGAAAAACTTCCTCAGCAAAACAAGGCATATCAACACGCAACGTGGCAATATACTAGAAAGGATGAATCTGACATGGCAACGATGTATTCTAAGTCTAAGTCAGTAAAGTGAGGGGACATAACTATTTGAATGATGAAAAACACGATGAAAAGCAATGAAGAATTCAAAAGAAATAAAAACAAAATGACAAAACGATTGAATAGAAACAAAGAACAATTTGTGGCTGATTAAGTCAACAATTGTTGGCTCCACACCAAAATGGAAAACACGATGGAAAGCAATGAAGAATTCAAAAGAAATAAAAACAAAATGACAAAATGATTGAATAGAAACAAAGAACAATAAACCAAATTTGTGGCTGATTAAGTCAACAATTGTTGGCTCCACAGCAAAATTTGATCCAAATAGAATCAAAGAACAACAAACAAAAACCGTGGTTCATGAAGTCAACAATTGTTGGCTTTGCAACAAAATTTTATCCGAATAGAATAGAATAGAATCAAAGAACAAGATAAGTTTTTCATAAGAGAAAATTGAATGCCATGTGGCATCATAAGAGAAAAGTAATTGAGTGGCATGTCTGACGTTTAAGCATTCCAACATGCTTAGCTGCCATAAGTAGAACAAAGTTTATCATGCATGCAACGGTGTATTCTAAGTCTAAGTCAGTAGAGTGAGGGGACATAACTATTTGAATGATGAAAAATACGATGAAAAGTAATGAAGAATTCAAAAGAAATAAAAACAGAATGACAAAATGATTGAATAGAAACAAAGAACAATAAACCAAATTTGTGGCTAATTAAGTCAACAATTGTTGGCTCCACACCAAAATGGAAAACACGATGGAAAGCAATGAAGAATTCAAAAGAAATAAAAACAAAATGAAAAAATGATTGAATAGAAACAAAGAACAATAAACCAAATTTGTGGCTGATTAACCACAGCAAAATTTGATCCTAATAGAATCAAAGAACAACAAACAAAAACCGTGGTTCATGAAGTCAACGATTGTTGGCTTTGCAACAAAATTTTATCCGAATAGAATAGAATAGAATCAAAGAACAAGATAAGTTTTTCATAAGAGAAAATTGAATGCCACGTGGCATCATAAGAGAAAAGTAATTGACGTGGCATGTCTAACGTTTAAGCATTCCATCGTGCTTAGCTGCTGTCGAGACGTTTTACCGCTCCGACGATAAATGACATGGCGTGAAAAATATTTGGGACTGAACAGTCTGAAAACAAATGGAGTCGCCACTAACCTTTTATTTGAATAGGTGTGGTTAGTCACCTACTTGTTTAACCCGATGTAAATCTAGAAAGATTACGTCAAGTTAAGGAAAGAAACTGGTCTACGAAAAAGATTTTAGGTTCGTGAGTCGGTTACGCTTGAGGAAGGATTAGCACCCCCGAGACGCCCGGAAATCGGTACCACAAAAGCCTTGAAATATTTTACTTGGAAAATGATAATAAAATGTTTTAAAATCATTCTAAGAAAAAAACATAATTTTAAATGTCGGAATAAATATTCCTTTTAATGTAGGATAAACATCCCATTTGAAAAATTAAATCCGAAATTTAAAAATTTAATGTCGGAATGAACATTCCTTTTGATGTGAAAATCCATAGCCCAATTTCGAATTTGAAGAAATTTCCTACTTAGAATGGAGATTCAATTTCTAAATAGGAATAAATATTTTTCAAAAATCAAAGTCAAATTTAAAAATGAGGACAAATATCCTTTTATGAAAAAACAAAGGTTTAATTTTAATTTTAGAAAGTCTCAATTATGAGAATATTAATTGAAACCTTCTATAAAACATTTTGCAAAAAGGTTGGGATAAACATCCTCAAATTCATGCTTTGAAATTTATGTTAAGAGACTTTGATTATGATTACTTAAATTAAAATCTCTTAGAAAGATTTAATTTTAAAACAATGTTGGAATAAATATTCCTTTTAATTTGTTGAAGGGAATAATTTGACAAAAATTTAATTTAGTAGGAAAACCTTAGTAGATTAATAAATTAAGACCTTTCAAAAAATAAATGTCCTTTTTATCAAATAAAACTGATTTTTTTAAAAGGAATTTTAAAGATTTAAAAAAATAAACATTTCTTTTATTGGAGTTAAAAATTCATTTTGATAAAAATGAAGTTTACTTAAAGGGTCTTAATTAATTAAATATACTAAAGTTCTCCCAAAAAGGGATTTTGGAAAATTAAAAAAAGAATATTCCCTTTCATTGGAAAGAAATAAATAAAAAAGAAAAGAAATTTTGAAAGTAGTTTTTTATTTAAGAGGCCTTAACTATAATTGGGTAATTAAGATCTCTCAAAAAGCTTTTTAAAATGTGTTTTGAAATTAATGTCGGAATAAACATTCCTTTTAATTTAATTGAGCTTCTTAAACAAGAGATTTTCTTAAAATGAAATAAAAATGAAACGTAAAAGCCAAAAAATAAAAAAGGGTTTTGGAATAAACATTCCTTCTGTAGAAGAAGATAATAATAAATTTTAGTTCATTTGCCAATTTTAAGAAATCAAAGAAATCATAAACATGATGTATGTTTTTTATGAAAATTAAATGAGAAAAATATATTTTTTAATTTTGAAGGGATGAGAAATTCTCCCGGGCCCGATCGGACTCCCGATTAGACACCGAGAAAACATCTCATCGAAGAAAACCTTTAGAAACCTCAGACTTCCGATGCATCTTTCGGTTACCTCATGCATATGAATTTTTGAAAACCAATGTCCTAATTTTAATTATGCATGAATGAGACAAGGAAACATGGGTTAGTATATACATACACAATTAATTACATGATATGATATGGTAAAATAAATAGGACATGGAAATTTGAAATAAATTTTTTCAAGATCAAATTGTATGACAACTAATTTAACACATACAAGCAAGCCTAACTTAAACAAATACATATTCATGATCAATGGTACAATATCATGCAAAATTTAATTCATAATTGAATAAACACATATACAGGGGTAAAAAGGTAATTTTACAATCAAGATTAAATTTTTAATTAAGCATACATATGAGGGCAAAAAGGTAATTTAATGCAAGATATAATTTCTACTTAAAAAATACATGCAAAGGCAAGAAAGGGAAATTTTACATACAAGATTAAATTTTTAATTAAAAAAGCATACATAAAAGGGCAAAACAGTAATTTAACACATGATATAATTACTAATTAAGCTAACATATCCATAAGGGCAAAGAGGTAATTTTACATTCAAGGGGTAAAAAGGTGATTCCACATACAAACTTAATTTTTAATTAAACAAATATACAATCAAGGGTAAAAAAAAGATAAAATTAAATGAATATGCATACAAGGGCAAAAGGATAATTTCACAAACAAGATTAAATTTTAATCAAGCAAATAAGGATTTATAGACAAAAGATAATTGAACAAGGTCATATTAAACTAAATAAACATTTAAAAATATAAAAATATAATTTTTATAACCAAGATTTATTCTCTTCATTTAAATAAATAAAAAAAAACTCAAAGATTTAATTTTTATTCACCAAGGTTTTATTTTTAATTAAACAAAAATATTTACAAATTTAAAAATGCAATCTTTATAGCTTAAACTAAAATCTTAACCAAACAAACAAATTTACAAAAGGTATAATTTTTGTAGCCAAGATTAAGTTTTTAAGCAAACAAGAATAGGAATAAACTCTAAAATGTAATCATTTAAATTGGGGTTAAAACATTCAACTACACAAGCCTATGGAACATACAAAGAAAAATTCAAAAATAATAAAGCTAAAATTTTTTTGTATAATCACATAGATAATTAGAAGAAAAGACATATTAGTAAAAATAAAATAAAATAAATAAATAAAACGAAAATCATCTTGAATATTCTTAGAACATACTCTAAACTAACCAAATTTGTAGATGATAAATATCAACAAGAGGATTAATGTTAACATTTTTATGTATAAAATTAACATAACAAAGCAAGAATATTGTATTTAAAGTAAAAATGAAGTATCTTTGTACATAAAAATAAGAACTTTACCTATAAAAGATGAAGTTTTACACCAAAACTAAATAGAAAATAATGGCTTTGTGGAGAAAAGAATGGCTAAAAATTGATGAACAACAAGCCTTTTTCTCTATTTTCTCTAGCCAATCTATTTAAAATAAATCAACAAGAAGAAGAAAAAATTTCTTTTGGACTCTCTTTCTCTCTTCTCCTCTCTCTATTTTTTTTCTGTTTTGTTCTTGAAGAAAAATGAAAAAATGCTGAAGTCTTTGTTTGAGGAAAAAAATGCTACAGCCCCCTTTTTTTTGCTCTCTCCGTTTCCTCCCCTGTGTTCTCTCCTTCTCTGCTCTGTTTCTTCTTTTTTTTTTCCAAAAGGCTCCCCCCCCCCCCCGTGTGTTCTCTCCATGCTCTCTCTCTCTTTCAAAATGGCCAGCCTTCTCCCTTTTATCTTGAAACCCAGTCATTGCCTTTTTGCCTCAGACAAACCCCATAAAACATGGAGCCAAACCCCATAAAACATGGAGCCGAATAGTCATGAGCCCCCCAAGAAGGAAAAAAATTCTGAAATGGCCGACCTCTCCTCCTTTTTCGCTGAAATTGCGGGTAATGAAGAATAATGCTGAGGCTGTTTTGTAGTTTGTGAGTGTCGGTTTGTTGAGAGGAAAAACAGTCACGGGCGCTTCGGCAGAGAACTGATGATGATGATGAGGCAACTGCTGTTTGCTGTTGCTGTTGTTGGTGGGGTATAACGATGATGGTTGCTGATGATGAAGAAAACGTAAAAGCAGAAGTAATGATGGTTCCAGCTGCTGGAATGTTTGCAGCGGTGGTAACCGTGGGAAGAAGACTCGAGAGTGACACCAAAAATGAGGATTGAAGAATTCATGGGCTCGAAGGGTTGGCTGAGTTCTTTGAGGAAGGCGGTGGTCTTGACAACATTTCTGCTTAGGGTCTGAAATCGTTTGTGCATGGCAGATAACACTTCTGCCTAGGTTGAAACAGAGGTAGAGGAGGACGAGCTTTCCTCGGATACGTTGTTATCCCTTATCAAGACTTGCTCTACCATATCATTTTCAGTGGTGGCTTGCCTGGACCAACATTCGAGGGCTGTAGGAGGTACATGCGGGATATTGGTGTTGCTGAAGCTGTAGGAAACGGGGTGGCTGGTTTCGACACAGTCAATCTTCTTGATCTTGGACTTCTTGATGGATAACTTGTTTGGGTTCTGGTCTGTCTTCATAGTTTCCGGTTCCTTGGCTGCTTTGTCAATTAAAGATTCGAAGGATTCGTAAGAGTTGGCTCGGTAGATCAAGAGCCATGATGTTGCTTCGCAGACTATGGCTTGCGACTTGAACTTCATTTGTTGCTGTAGTATGGAGCAGCCATTGCATGGCCCCTTGGTGTTGTTGCGAACGAGCTGAGGTGTCGTTAGCGTTGGCGTCTTTGCAAGCTTCTGCTATTGCTGCTGTAGCTGATGCATGGTTACCGTCGAGTATTGCACGTTGCCTCTCCAATGGTTCGGCACCCATGGCTATGGTGGCTGTTGTGGTAGCTGTGAAGAGGGTGGCGTAGCTGCTGTTGTTGCCGTGAAGAGGGTGGCGTAGCTGCTGTTGTTGCCGTGAAGAGGGTGGCGTGGTTGCTGCAATGAGCTGCTGTTGTGGCTGTCATTTTATTGTTGGAGAAGGAAATTAACACACTTGCTGTCTGAAAAGAAAGCTCCAGCCATGAACTGAGAAACCGCAGCCAGTTTTTGCTGTTGCTGCTGCTGTGTTCATGCTGTAGTGGATGCACGGTAAGAAATAAATAGGCGCTGGAAACAATTTTCTTGTCCAGTGGCAAAAGATGCAACACTTCCAGGGTTGGTTTTCCTTATTTGCTCACAGTATGCAGGAAGAAGGCGATACCCTTCTTCAAAAGTACCATGAAGCACAGCCATACTTCGCTCCTTCCCACGCCATGCTTGCATGTAAGAAACAGCAATTCCATGCTGATCACGGATATCTTGCAGAATTTCTTTTGGTTTGTACTGTGGGTTATCCCGAACACGTGCTTCTACTGATCTTGCAACCCAGCCTACTGATGCTTGTTGATGATGGAGATTGCGAACCCCTTCACACGTATGCTCCCCATGCAGAGTTCTAACTGAAAAAGTTGGAACTCCAGGACATTTTGCTACATGGACACGCCATGGACAACCTTCTTTGGAGCACTTGGCTATAAATCGGCCGCGATCAGATTTCACTATCCGAAGATCAAAATGCAATGCTATGGCAATATCTTTCAAGGTTCTTCTGCATGTTTCAACATCAGGAAATTCCTACCCGATAACTAATGTATGGTCTATAAGGGCATGAGAAGTATCAGCTACCACTAAAGCATGATCAGCCATGAATACAAGAAATGAAGGAAGCAACAATCTGACGTGATTCAAAGAGCTCCGTCCATACGGTAAACAGAAAAGAACTTGTTCGAAAGGATAAGCAATATAATTAATCAACATAGAAATGGAAACGATTTTCTTCTTGATAGAACAGCAACATTGCCTTGAAATAATTTGAGTCTAACTCCTTAAAATTCCTTGATGCCCACGAGATCTAAAGCTTCATTCTCTTGATAATCTTTCACCCGAGAAGAAACGAGCTATAAACTCTCGCCGTTTGCTTACCGCCGCTTTGCGAATGAAATGGGAGGTTCAGAATCCCAAGAAAAATGAAAAGCTTTGCAAATTTGTGAAGCGAAAGTGGAATTAGACAAAAGAACTTGCTTGACTTTTCATGGGACCGAGTTGACTGGTTGTTTTTCGATCTTGGCTTAAAATTGCATGCGAGGTAACAAATTAAAATAAGATAATAATAATAATAATATTCAAAGATAGACTAAGCTTAAAAAAAAGATGATAGGTGCAATAAAAATTGGAAGTGGTTAATTGATTAGTTAGTTAATTTATTAATTAATTAACCAAAAGTCAAAATAAAAAATTAGTGTCTACAGCTGCCATAAGTAGAACAAAGTCTATCATGCATGCAACGGTGTATTTTAAATCTAAGTCAGTAGAGTGAGGGCACATAACTTTTTGAATGATGAAAAAGACGATGAAAATGCCACGTCAATTACTTTTTCTTCATGAAGCCACGTAGCGCTCTATTTTTTCTGCCTTTTGAAAGAAATAAAATCATCAACAAACAAACAATATATCTAAAGCCAACAATAATTGACTTAATCAGCCATAAAATATAAAGCATTTCTCTTGTTCTTTTTCTGGATCAACTTTTGCTGTAAAGCCAACTATTGTTAAATTAATCATTCAATGTATCATTCAATAATTGTAAAGCCAACAATTGTTGACTTAATCATTCAATGTATTATTCAATAAAACTTAGCATCCATTGTTCCCTTCTGTGATTGATGATTCTTCCCCCAAATTCAACAATGTCACTATCAGAGGAAGCGTCAATAATAAACTTAACATTAAATGAAAAGTCATGGCCAGTGCATGCAAGTAAATTCAACAATGTCACTGTCATTGCTTTCTTGATCAATTTTCACTTTCTTCCCAATTCTATTTTTTTAAGATATCAAGGCCAAAATTTCAGCAGTGGGGCCGTGGCAGGTGGAAAAGATAAATCTTAGATATTTTATTCTGTTACTTTGTCCTTTTTTTTAAAAAAATTTTAGTTCATTTGGACAATTCGGTTTTCATCAGAATAATTCAAATCCTAACCGAATTATCAGTTGGATTCGATTATCAATTTTTTCAGTTTCTCTACGTAGCCCTACGATTTTTGCATAATAATAAAAATATGCAAATTGACCCATTTGTTAATTTAGCAAGTTGATTCCAACACACTTGCCTCAACACGCTTGTCTCAAATAAAGTAATGGGACATGACTTTCAATCCATCATTTCGGATATCTTGACCGTTAACCATTATTCATGAACTCTCTGCAATTTTTCAAGTGCTTTATCACGTAATGGGCAAATTATTTGTGATTTTTAGAAACATGCCTTATATTTGAGAATATATACCGACTCCCGTGTTATGGAAATGGTCTGAAATATATGAAAACATAAAATTTCTGCTTCCATTTTTTTTCTGAAACATGGCAACTATTTCCAAAACTTTTTGAAACCGGAAACATTATGCCAAATGCGGTTTCACCTGTTTTATTTCCAAATGCTAAACTCTCAAAGTGCCACGTCAAATGTATTCTTTCCTTAATATTGCCATATTGCGTCATGATATTGATTCAAATTTATCATTTGGTTTTTTGGGCTCTGTCTTATCTCCGGCCATAATTAATTAGTCCTCCATTGTTAACAATTTTATATAGCATTGAATGAATTTTGATAAGAGAAGTAGAGAACAACTAAAAGTAAAAAAAGCTTATCTCATTATTGGGAGAAAGTCCGCTTTTAGAAAATAAAAGGAACCATTTGCTCCAACAAAGCTCATGGCAATTTTAGGATATAATACGTTACTAAGTTTAATTTTTTTTTGCCCTTTTCCCAATATGGTCTTCATTCTACATCTATCTAATTTATGTTAAATGTTTTCTTTTAAACCATTAGCTTAGATGGATTCTATTGAGTTGTCTTCAAAGAATATGTTGAAAAAGCTTCTTAAAAAGCTTCACATACCTCATTTATTATTCATGTATTTTGAAGAGTGCAAGCATAGAATGATTTCGAATGCCTTAACTGATCAATAAGTTCTTCTAACAACAGGTATTGAGGAATTAAAAATACTCACAGAATATTAGATTTCTATTTTACGTCTAAATTCTCTACCAAGAAATGAAAAAAAAAAAAAAAACCTTCACCATAGTTTTCGTTTCTCTTTTTCAATATAAAAGCCACAGCCTTAGAGTCTGTGTTGGCCCGACTTGAGCTTATAGTAAAAGTACTGTTTTAGTATAGCTGTTTTATAAGTGCTGTCTAGAGAAGTTAAAATAACGTTTGACAAATTTAATGTAGAAGTGCTGTAAGTCGTAGAAAGCTGTTTGGCAATTATATTGTAAAACTGTTGTGAAATGTTTAAATTACGAAAAAGGGTGTTTTGTCTTTTTGTATAAATATTTGAAAAAAAAAAGGGTTATTTTGTACATATTAACTATATATATATTTCATATAAATTATATAATAATAAAAATGATAAATAAATATTCTTAATTTCCATATTATTTTCAAATTATTTTTAAAATAATTATGTATAAATTTTCAACCAATTGGAATTCTTTTATATATACCTTTATTACAAATAGAAATTATGAATTAATTTATTTAAGGTATGATCAAATAAAATATAACAATAATTAAATGTAAATTACAAAATTTAAAATAAAATAACTATACAAAAAATTTTGATAATATAAGTCAAATAAAACCTAAATAATAGCAAAAGAGAGTGGGTTTGCGGCTTGTTGATGAGAAAAAAACAAACAATTGAGAAAATTAGGATAGGTTGTCATTTTGAGAAAAATATAAGGGTATTAAAGGCACATAACAAAATTTCATTAAAGAAAACTAGCTTCCCGCATAAGCTCTAAAAAGTGATTTTTGGGGAAGCTTCAAATTGTAGATTTGGCTGGAAGCAGAAAAACTGCTTCCCTGATAAGCTAAAATTTCAAAAAGCCATACACCCAAACACCTGACTTTAGCTTCTAGAATAGAGAAGCACTTAAAAAAGCTAGGCCAAACACTCACTTAATCTTCTTTTAAAAAAAAAAGTAAAGGCGAAAATCTCAGATGGTTAAAATTAAAATTTATATTAATATGGTTCATTGAAACAATGGAGGAAAGAATGAAGGTCGCACAAGCATACAATAATTTTTGGTGCCTTAACTGATCAATAAATTCTTTTAACAGCAGGTATTGAGCAATTAAAAATGATTTTCACAGAAGATTAAACTTTTGTTTCGCTTATTGGCCAAATATCCCTTTAGCTTTTATTATCCTTGAAATCGAATATTTTTTTGGGACTTGCAACTTTGATGAGACTTTTGTTTAGTTGACCTCAAAGATGATGGTTCAAGGTGATTAAAATTCTGAGCCAACAGAATTATAGTTATTGTAACATAATGATTTATTGATTGAGGGTAATTAGATCAGCTAAAGAGATAATTTATAAATAACTTTAAAAAAATATATTGCAAGTCTCAGCAAAACACTCGATTTCAAGGATAATAATAGCTATGGGGATATGTGCCTAATAACTGAAATAAAAATCTAATTTTATGTGAAAATCATTTTTAACTCATCAATACCTGCTGTTAAAAGGACTTATTGATCAGTTAGGGCACCCAAAATCATTCTATGCTTGCACGACCTCCATTCTTTTCTCCACTGTTTCACTGAACCATATTAATATCAATTCTAATTTTAACAATCTCAAATTTCCGTCTTAATTTTTTTGAAAAGAAGACCAAGGCTTTGGCTTTTATATTAAAAAAGAGAAATGAAAATTGTGGTGAAGGTTTTTTTTTTCGTTTCTTGGTACATACTTTGAACTTAGTTGACTTTTATTTTTACGAATGATGGATGATCAAGTTTTTTCATTTGCTTTCTTTGATGCTCAGGATGTGTATGTGATGATTAATTTTAAAGCCCATATTTTTGTAATCCTCTTCCACCTTAAAGAAATCCGATATAACATCAAGCTATACAGAGTTTCTGGTTTGAAGAATATCTTCAACATTTCGCTCATTAAAGTGTTTTGAAACTGATAAAATACAAATTCATATAATTTTTGACAAAGTTGAGAAAACATAATCACAAAAAGTTGAAAAACTCAAATGTATTAATTGTAGCATTTAATGAAAGGAAAGTGACTTGATTAATTAGTCCTCCATTGTCGACAATTCTCAAGGCTATAAGCTTCATTTTTATGAGAGAAGTAGAGAACAACTAAAAGTCAAAAATCCTTTTCTCTTTACTGCGAGGAAGTCCATGCTTAGAAAATAGAACCACCCCAAAGAGGATTTTGTAAGTTAATTGAAAAAGATCTTGTGGAATTTCATCCATAAGAATAAGATACGTATCTACCAAAAGTCTAAGGCTATTGTTCCCTAAATGTTTCCTATCTATTGTTCCCTAAATGAATTTGTTGACTTTTCCCATTCTAACTAATAGCTTCCTCTTTTTCTATTGTAAAAGAAAAAAAACCAAAGAAAAACTTTCAATGGAAAGCAATGAAGATTTCAAAAGAAATAAAAACAAAATGACAAAATGATTGAATAGAAACAAAGAACAATAAACCAAATTTGTGGCTGATTAAATCAACAATTGTTGGCTCCACAGCAAAATTTGATCCGAATAGAATCAAAGAACAACAAACAAAAACCGTGGTTCATGAAGTCAACAATTGTTGGCTTTGCAACAAAATTTTACCCGAGTAGAATAGAATAGAATCAAAGAACAAGATAAGTTTTTCATAAGAGAAAATTGAATGCCACGTGGCATCATAAGAGAAAAGTAATTGACGTGGCATGTCTAACGTTTAAGCATTCCAACGTGCTTAGCTGCCATAAGTAGAACAAAGTCTATCATGCATGCAACGATGTTTTTAAGTCTAAGTCAGTGAGGGGACATAACTATTTGAATGATGAAAAACACGATGAAAAGCAATGAAGAATTCAAAAGAAATAAAAACAAAATGACAAAATGATTGAATAGAAACAAAGAACAATAAATCAAATTTGTGGCTAATTAAGTCAACAATTGTTGGCTCCACATCAAAATGGAAAACATGATGGAAAGCAATGAAGAATTTAAAAGAAATAAAAACAAAATGACAAAATGATTGAATAGAAACAAAGAATAATAAACCAAATTTGTGGCTGATTAAGTCAACAATTGTTGGCTCCACAGCAAAATTTGATCCGAATAGAATCAAAGAACAACAAACAAAAACCGTGGTTCATGAAGTCAACAATTGTTGGCTTTGCAACAAAATTTTATCCGAGTAGAATATAATAGAATCAAAGAACAAGATAAGTTTTTCATAAGAGAAAATTGAATGCCACGTGGCATCATAAGAGAAAAGTAATTGACGTGGCATGTCTAACATTTAAGCATTCCAACGTGCTTAGCTGCCATAAGTAGAACAAAGTCTATCATGCATGCAACGGTGTATTCTAAGTCTAAGTCAGTAGAGTGAGGGGACATAACTATTTGAATGATGAAAAACACGATGAAAATGCCAAGTCAATTACTTTTTCTTCATGAAGCCACGTGGCGCTCTATTTTTTCTGCCTTTTGAAAGAAAATAAAATCATCAACAAACTAACAATATATCTAAAGCCAACAATAATTGACTTAATCAGCCATAAAATATAAAGCATTTCTCTTGTTCTTTTTCTGTATCAAATTTTGCTGTAAAGCCAACTATTGTTAAATTAATCATTCAATGTATCATTCAATAATTGTAAAGCCAACAATTGTTGACTTAATCATTCAATGTATTATTTAATAAAACTTAGCATCCACTGTTCCCTTCTGTGATTGATGATTCTTCCCCCAAATTCAACAATGTCACTATCAAAGGAAGCGTCAATAGTAAACTTAACATTAAATGAAGAGTCATGGCCAGTGCATGCAAGTAAATTCAACAATGTCACTGTCATTACTTTCTTGATCAATTTTCACTTTCTTCCCAATTCTATTTTTTTTAAGATATCAGGGCCAAAATTTCAGCAGTGGGGTCGTGGCAGGTGGAAATGATAAATCTTAGAGAAAAAAAAGTCTTTAACGTTTCTTTCTTTTTCTTCTGTTTCATTTTTCATGGTTGTTATAGTCTAACGTTTTCTTCTTTTCTTTCCATTGTTTTTCCCCCTTCCATTCTTCCATTAAAGATTTTTCAAGGAATTCTCTTTTAGAAAGAAAAAGTGAATAAAAAGGAAAACCAAGGAAGGATAGAGGTAAGAGAGAAGAAGAAGGAAAGTGGAGGAGTGAGATTGCTCAGGTCTAGCCATTTTAGGCCGTTTTGAACAATAGATTGCGAATTATATAAGACTAGAGTACCTCGCTTAAATGAACGATGCATCAGGTAAAATTTTAAATATTTCTCTCCTTTTTTTCCCTGATTTATTTGTAGGTGTTCTTCGTATTTTCAGGTTTAGATCCTGCAAATATCGTAGGTGGGAAAAAGACAAGGTTTGAGAGAAAAATAATGTTTTTCCTGCAGTGTTTCTCGGCTTGGTCTAGGTATTTTGCTTTGCTTTCTTCTTCATGAGACTTTGAGTATTTAATTATTCTATTTTTCTTTATTTACCTTTCTTTGTGATTTTCACAGGTATTCCAAGTAGTCTTCCACTTTTTTCTTTTCTTTTATGAGTCTTTTATCTATGTTTAGCGACCACTTTAATAAAGTGTTTATCAATTTGACTAATATGTTAACTTATTTTAGAATGAAGCAGATGCAGCAGAAAGTTTATCGCAAAGGATGTTTACTCTTTAGTTTTAATGTAAGAAGAAGGAAAGTGGAGGAGTGGGGTTGCTTGGGTCCAACCGTTTTAGGCCGTTTTGAACTGTAGATTGCCAATTATATGAGACTAGAGTACCCCGCTTAAATGAACGATGCATCAGGTAAAATTTTAAATATTTCTCTCTTTTTTTCCTTGATTTTTTTGTAGGTGTTCTTTGTCTTTTCAGGTTTGGATCCTGCACATATCGTAGGTGGGAGAAAGACGAGGTCTTAGAGAAAAATTATGTTTTCCCTGCAGTGTTTCTTGGCTTGGTCCAGGTACTTTGCTTTGCTTTGCTTTCTTCTTCATGAGACTTTGAGTATTTTAATTATTCTATTTTTCTTTATTTACTTTCTTTTGTGATTTTCACAGGTATTCCATGTAGTCTTTTACTTTTTTCTTTTCTTTTATGAGTCTTTTATCTATGTTTAGCTACCACTTTAATAAAATGTTTATCAATTTGACTAATATGTTAACTTACTTTAGAATGAACCAAATGCAGCAGAAAGTTTATGGGATAGGATGTTTACTCTTTAGTTTTAATGTACCCATTTCTTTAATTGTGCTCTTGATTATTTTCCCTTTTGCCATTATATTAACTTTACATTATTTTAGATTATGTTTGGTTATTATAATCTTTTAATGACGCTTTACCATCTTAAACACCAGGACTAGACTAATGGATCGTGGGCAACATCTAGGTTTTTTTCCTTTAAAAAATGTTTGTTTTATTTAGGTGTTATTTTAATTTCATGGATTTTTTTTAAAGTTTAACTTATATTATTGAATTGTGTGTGAGTTTAGTTTTAAATTGATATGTTAGTTGAGTTGAGTTTATTTGTTGTAAATTTGAAATTAATTAAGCTTTGTTGTCTATGAATAAGTTTGTCTCTCGAAAAAGTTAGGCTTAGTGATTAAGGTTTATATGGAATAACTATATATTTATCATTTGCTTTCTTTTATGCTTAGGATGTTTATGTGATGATTAATTTTAAAGCCCATATTTTGTAATCCATTTCCACCTTAAAGAAATCCGATATAGTATCAAGCTGTACAGAGTTTCTGATTTGCAGAATATCTTCAACATCTCGCTCATTAAAGTGTTTTGAAATTGATAAATTACAAATTCATATAATTTCCGATAAAGTCAACAAAACAAAACCACAAAAGTTGAAAAACTCAAATGTATTAATTCTGGCATTTAATGAAAGGTAGGTGACTTGATTAATTAGTCTTCCATTGTTGACAATTCTCAAGGCTATAAGCTTCATTTTTATGAGAGAAGTAGAGAACAATTAAAAGCCAAAAATCATTTTCTCTTTACTGCGAGGAAGTCCATGCTTAGAAAATAGAACCACCCCAAAGAGGATTTTGTAAGTTAATTGAAAAAGATCTTGTGGAATTTCATCCATAAGAATAAAATACGTATCTACTAAAAGTCTAAGGCTATTGTTCCCTAAATGTTTCCTATCTATTGTTCCCTAAATGGAATTTGTTGACTTTTCCCATTTTAACCAATAGCTTCCTCTTTTTCTATTGTAAAAGAAAAAAAAAACCAAAAAAAAACTTCCTCAGCAAAACAAGGCATATCAACACGCAACGTGGCAATATACTAGAAAGGATCAATCTGACATGGCAATATGAGAATATCTTCAACATCTCCATCATTGAAGTGTTCCATTTGCTTATTGACTTTTTTGTTCGAAGTTCTAACCTATAACTCCAAATGGATATGCTAATGGAGAAAAAAGTTATGAACCAGTTTACTAAAGCATTTGAGATGGGCAAGGAGGAATTTTTTCAGTAACAGGCTATGAGGATTGTATATGTATACTACTCCTTCTATCCATATACATGTATCATATTTTACAAGGTTTCTTTATCCTTTTTTATCTATCATTTTAAAAAGTCGATATAGTATTTATTAATTTTGTCCTTTTTTACATGTCCATTCTTGACAAAAATGACTTCTAACTATCTTACTTAGCTAATTCAAGTAGCAAGCAAACATTTAATACATCAGAATAAATTTATCTATGTGAACACACACTTCTCTTTACAGCGTTTGGAAGTTGTCAGGCAAATAGGTCAAATCAACATATGAACCAACATTTCAACGCACAGTGACTTGAAATGATGGTTTGGCCAATCACTTGAAATGGTTGCTTTTTACATCCATTGCTAATTTAAAGAAAAATTTAGATGTGGGCCCATAATATGTCAAATTATTGAAAGAAGAATGACTTACTTAACAGGTGGTTTTGTCTCTTTCCTAATGAACTTATCAATATCATCATAAGGAAAAATCAAATTCTGCAAGCTAGCAGCTTTAAAGTCATCACAGCATAGAACGAAGCCAACAATTGTTGACTTAATTGGGCACAATATTTGACAGCTTCATGGCCAGTGCATGGAAGTCTTCAAAGGTAGAAAATAACTTCTTCGCTTTTATTGGTTTCTGACAAGGCTATTAATTATCTGCATGACCCTGCTTCTCCTGTGTCTAATATTTTATTCTTTTATTTCTATTCTCTCTCTCTATAAATAATCCTCATATGGACTAATGCTTCTTGCCTTCTTATTATCTTTTTCTACACCTTTATTCTCTGTTATAATTTCTCTCTTATTTTGCGTGTTGTCTAATGAAGTCACGTGGCGTTCTATTTTGCCTCTCTCTTCAAACAAGTAAAATCATCAACAAACAAATAATATACCTAAAGTCATCAACAAAAAAAAGTCAAATGCTACCTAAATCTTTTTTCAACACTATAGATATTAGGTTAAAGAAAATATTAGAAGTGGGCCCATAATATGTCAAATTACTGAAAGAAGAATAACTTACTTAATAGGTGGCTTTGTCTCTTTTCTAATGAACTTATCTATATCATGATAAGGAAAAATCAAATTCTGAAAGCTAGCTTCTTTAAAGTCATCACAGCACAGAACGAAGCCAACAATTGTTGACTTGATCGGGCACAATATTTGACAGTTTCATGGCCAGTGCATGTAAGTCTTCAAAGGTAAAAAATAACTCCTTCGCTTCTATTGGTTTCTGACAAGGCTATTAATTATCTACATAACCTTGCTTATTCTGTGTCTAATATTTTATTCTTTTATTTTTGTTCTCTCCCTCTATAAATAATCCTCATCATGGACTACTGCTTCTTACCTTCTAATTATCTTCTTCTATGCCTTTATTCTTTGGTATAATTTCTCTCTTATTTTGCGTGTTAACTTTGTCTTCTTCCTTTTTTTTAAATAAAATATATTTTTACTCTTTCGTTCAGTGCACTATAGTTTTTATCCTCCTTTGCGTTTTTGAATGTTTAGTGCACTGCAGTTTTTCCCTCCTTTCATTTAAAATTTTGCTCTTTCGTATATTTCATTCACCACTCTTTCCATGTGGTTTTCAAAACTTTTTTTTCCTATGTGGTCTCTTTGAAAGGTTATTCTTTCGCCTATCTTTTTATATGGTTTTCAAAACTTTTTTTACTATGTGGTCTCTTTTAAAGGTTATTTGACATGCTACTTCATTACACTTTTGAAAGCTTATATTTGGTAATTTTTTCAAAGACATCGCATTAACTTGTTTTTTACATTTTTGTGAAAATAACTATGAAATTATTTTTAAATTTTCGTATAAAATCAACTTACTTATGCTATTTTATTTTGTTACTTTGTACTTTTCTTTTTTTTTTAATTTTAGTTCATTTGGACAATTCGGTTTTCATCAGAATAATTCAAATTCTAACCGAATTATCAGTTGGATTCGATTATCGATTTTTTCAGTTTCTCTACGTAGCCCTACGATTTTTGCATAATAATAAAAATATGCAAATTGACCCATTTGTTAATTTAGCAAGTTGATTCCAACACACTTGCCTCAACACGCTTGTCTCAAATAAAGTAATGGGACATGACTTTCAATCCATCATTTCAGACATCTTGACCGTTAACCATTATTCATGAACTCTCTGCAATTTTTCAAGTGCTTTATCACGTAATGGGCAAATTATTTGTGACTTTTAGAAACATGCCTTATATTTGAGAATATATACCGACTCCCGTGTTATGGAAATGGTCTGCAGAAAGTAAAGTCCACATCAGTTGATAAAAGACCAAAAATCTTATATAAACACAGGAAAAGTCCTTAGCCTATAAAATTTCTCTAATTTCCTTATGGAAAATTACTCCATGTGAAGAAAGTGGAAAAAAAGGAGAACATATTTCTATATTCAGGCCCTAAAATTTGGTTTTTGCATTATAAAGACTACTATGCTATTCTGCTTTAGACTATTAGGCAATGAAAATTGTGAAAGAGTACTTGACCTTTGCTTTCACATCTCAAGATTATTTGCTTGTGTGTCTTCTCAAACACAACAGCTCCATACAATTCCCAAACGAGAATGGTTACTCCTATTGGTTTGTATTAATATGCTTGCTATATTCCATTTTTTTTATAGTTGATTATTAATATATTTGTAATAGATATGCCTTTTCGTCATTTTCCTTTCCATAATTTTTTCATGTAAGATTAGATATATATGATTTTAAAAATAAATTTATTGTATTATTATTTTGTTATATTTTATCTCTAAATTATTCGTTAGAAATAACTAACTTATGATCAAAATTGCTTCTTTCTTGTCACCAATAAAAACATAATTAACTCAATAACCATACTGCTTAAAATAATATTTAAAGAAGTAAACAATACTGTTACAAAATAAAATTTAATAATAAAATGAAAAAGGTTTTCCTTACATTTCACTTTTACTGATTAGAACCTTACCAATCCTACTTTTCTTCTACAAAATAAACTAAAGACTTAAGCTTCCACCATCTAAACTTACTCTCTCGCTCTTTTGATTTCTTTACAACTTTACCCCTTTGAAAACAATACATATATTTCCATTTTTTTCCTATCTACAAGCTAATGGATCAACCAGTTCAAGTTTCATTTAAGCAAATTCTACATGACTTCGTTGAGAAAGTGAACTTTCCAAACCCAAACTTCGACTTTAACCTTACAACGAGGAAGCTCAGGACAAGAGGTAACAATCGATGTTACGAGAAGTGAAAATAGCTTTGATACTTTTTTTCTGGCACTTGACTTCTGCTTTGAAGATCCAATTACCTATTTCCTATCAGTTGTCAAATGTATTAGACAGCAATTCCGCATCCACCCTTTTATACTGAATGCTTTTGCCTCTAGCCAGTGCCTCATATAAATGAAAAGTCATCTCATGTTTATTACTCCCTCTGTCTCTATATATCTATCTTATTCTAAAAAGTTTTTTTATCTTTTTTCATCTTTCACTTTTAAATTTCAATAGAATATTAAGTAATTTTTTCCTACCTTAACCTTAATAAAATGGAAAAAACAATTATTAGCGAGAAATTAAACATTACAGCTGAATAGAAAAATTAGGTAAAGTGAATAGAGGTAATATTGAAAAGTTATGATAAATTTTGGTGAAACTCATGTTAACAACTAATTTTAATTACTTTTCTTAATATATGTGAATCGATTATATGATAACATACAGTATCATACAGCCTTCATGCACAATTCCGTATCTTTCCCTAATGCTACAAGCATCGTTAGCCCACTATGATTATTGTTGCTATCAGAATCACCTATCGACTCACTACAATCACTATCACCATCAGCAATAATATCTACATACTCACTTGTACATATTGTTTTGCAGCATCCAATTTTCCTCCTCTTCTCTAAGGACAAATTCTTTATCGAAGTTTTTCCTTCAGATTGTCTTAGAGATACCAATCTCCACTTTCAAGGACTTACAGTACTTTTGACATCAGCAATCCCAGGGGGATGTAGAAAACACTGTGCAAGTTATTGATTTAAAGTTTGTTTGATTAGGAATCACTTGCTCACAACATATTCTCCTGAGTTTACCGATTGGAATATTATCATCATCCTCACTTTCAATGGATGGCCTTCTAGCTCCACATCAACTTACTTTGTAACTTACATGGCAACAGGAAATCTAGACAAAATTTATGATGAGCCTCGTGTGATTTACAATATCTCCTATGATTATGCTATGCAGAATGAAGAAACAAACAAATGTTGATTCGCCTGGAAAATCGCTGACTCAACCCTTTTAAGTTTGTATGCCTGGTAACAAGATGAAAAGACATTATCATGCACTTTTGCTGTCTTGAAAGAGCTCTTTACTTCAACTAATGCTGTGTAAATAATCGTAATGGACAATAGCCCATGGAGTTTAACTAATGTTTGTGCTAAATTCCAAGTTAATATTTGAATTTGTTCAATTTGTGAACGTTGTTGTATAAAGTTTCCTTTAATCTTTAATGGTGAAAAATGAACTTTAGCTTTTACTGGTTTCTCACAATACTATTAACTATCTGCTTGCCTCTGCTTCTAGAAATGTATGCCAGGAAAAATAAAAAAATAAAAATAAAAAAAGAAAAATACTATTTATATTTTTCCCGCCCAACTTCTATAATCTTGATATCATTTGCCTCATTCTATATAATTCATCGACATTTAGGGATTTCTTTATCACTCTATGTTTCATTGTTTTAAAAACAATAAATTTTGTTATATAAAATATTATTTCAAATTATCAATTATTTTTAAATTTAATTATCATTTATTTTTTAAATTTAATAGAAACATGTTATATAATCAAAACTAAAGAGAATAGTAATTTAACAAACAGATTTGTTTTGAATGGTCAAATCCTCTAAAAATTTAAAAAATAATTTTAGATATCCATTCTGACAATTAACCACATAGATAATATATTAATTTTCATTTATTTTATATAATTTGTAATTGAGATGGAAACTCCATTTAGCAATATAATTGGAAAAATTGTTAATAACCTATATGTTAATTAACCAAAGAAATTGACTTAGAGGTAGAAGTTTTCAAAAAACAGTGACTGCTATGAAGTATGTATAAATTAGTACTTCATTTATCTAAAATTCTTTGTATAAAACCCTTTTGCACAAATTTTAAAAAAGTGTATGGATAAGAAATGAATTTTCCCGTCTATCCTTAATGAATTGCCTTTTTGAATTTTGTATAAGATATGATAGTAAAAAGTTTGAGTATAAATTTGAGGAATTCAAATGTATTCATTGTTTGTTTTACGTAAGAAATAAATAAATTGCAGCTTATCAAAAAAGAAAAATTAACAAACAAAATGGAACGGAGTTGTATAGTTTAGTAGTAATTTTTGGGAATGTAAAATTTTCAAGTATCATATGGCTTTGTTAATGTTTGTTCGAATTTTTTTATACTACCAAGGCTTTTATATTTATGTGAATTGTAATTTGAACTATTCTATTATATGTTATATATTGTTAAAGTATAGTTTAATAATATCCGTGTTGTTTCTTTCTGAACTTTTCCCTTACAAATTTCGCACATGTCACGAATTAAAGATTTGTTCATTGATTGTATATCTCTTACGTATTTGTTAAAGAATTGTCTAAGATCTTCTTTCATATCACTTTTTACATGCACGCGTATGTTTAAGAAATGGAATTCTGACGAATTGTTAATAATATTATAATCAAATGTGATTGTGATATTTACTGACTCTATCACTCTCACTTATGAGTTTATTTATTATAAATTTTATATATAAGTTATCCAAGATAATATTGACTTTCATAATTTTTATAGAAGAAAATATTGACTTAAACACTTTTATATTGTGCATGAAATGTGGTTGTTTGGACGATTTGCTGAGAAATTAATAGGTAAAACTTCTAAAGAACTCATTTCTCACCCAAATTTAGAGCAATACATACTACCTAATGAGATTTAATCAATGTGTTCAAACATTACCTTGGATTGTTCTTTTTTCCAATCATTGAAAGGATCTACAATATCAAATTATTCCATTTTATGATCTTGTAATACCTCTATATAAGAATTGGATCACAATGACTCAATTATAACGAAATAAGAATAAGATTAACTTGGTTTAGCAAAAGTTAATAAACATTCTATATTTAAATGGTTGATCAAAATTTCATAAAAATTTTTAAAAAAAAATCATTTTGATAAAAATATATTGGTTGGTTGAGACTGGTAAAACGCTGCTTTCTTTTTTACTTATAAGAGCTATGATTTAACGTGATTGGCAAAGTTACTATAAGTATTGATACATGTAAGCACTTCTTCTGACATGATTTAAAAATGTCCATCTAGCCCTCATATTCTATTGAGGATAGGGTTGAAGAAAAATACTTGTAAGTAATCTCAGAAAAAAGGGCCAAAAGTTAAAAAAAAAAAATAAAAACTCATTTTCGATGTAATCTCTAGTAGGAATGTAAAGAAAATAATATCATAATTAACAAACTTACATCGGCTTGGTCGAATCTAATAGAAAATCTGGATGAAGCATTCATGATAACAAACACTGGTTCAAAAGCTTAACACATATTACTGAATACATGGCTTGGACTGCCACAAAACTTGCTCTGAGATCTCTTCTCCTCTCTTTATAGCTCACCATAAGACTAGCATGCAAGGAAAGAACTCCAAGCTTTGAATAGGGCTTCGATGCTTTCTCTTAATCAGTAAGGAAGTTAGTGTTTGGCAAAATAAGAATTTCTTTTCTTAATCAAGATGCCTAGCACAAATAGTTTTTCAGATAATCCTTCAAATCATATTCAACTACTCAATGAATGTAATAGATTTGAACAGACACTCCATACATATAAAAGCCTTAACAACACAAAATGTAACAAGAATTTACAAAATCAGATCTGCATTGAAGCACTTATATTCCTAAAAACTTACTAAAACCCTACCATCAATTTATACCTATTTAGTTACAGTGACAATGCCAGAACTATCAAAAGCAAACTTCACCAACCGTGGGTAAGTTGGAGGTTTCAGTGGCAAAGGTATCACCAATTTCTTAGGAGCCTCCGACTGTACGGCACTATTTTAGAAGCCAACTGTGCCTCCAAATCCAATTGTTCCCCATTTTCTTTATTATTTTCATTTTGGTTTCGATTATGATCTTTCTTTTCCTTTCGATGAAAGGCCAGAAATCCATACAATATCACAAGAAGCCATACAAGAAACAATACTAACAGTACAGCACCAAAATACATCTCTGAATTATTTATAAAAAAAAGAAAAATATAACAACATTAATAATCAAACAAGGATAGAATTTTAGCTAATAAAGTTGGAAAAATTAATTTTACCTATTTCGAAAGATAAGAGTATGGAAGATTGGAAGTTGTAGAACAAAATGGAGGAAAGAAAGAAGAAAATAGAGTTTTTGAAATATAAAAAGAAAAAAAAAAGAGCAAAAAGTACAAAAGAGTCGACAATATTGGAATTTATACAGTTACACTAAGTTTAGTGGCCAACTTGCAAGCTAGGCTTCCTTTCGAGTATAGGAGCAAAATCCTTTGGACAATTGAGATATAGCTTCATAGCTATATGGACAAATTCTAAGGTTAGGAGACAAGATATTTTCAGCCATCTCTAAACAGATCTTGGTTCAAGAAATAAATCTTGTACAGGTTTATTTAAGTCTTAGGTGCGTTTGGTTAGGGGTAATGTATCATAACCTCGGTAATGTATCATAACCTCGGTAATGTGACCTTAGGAGTGTAAGATTCATACCTTTGATTTAAAGGAATTACATAACTTGGGTAATCTTACATTCATGCCACATCAGCTTTTTGGTAAGATTATCAAGAATCCCATAACCTCTAATTTCTTAAGTAATGTGAGATTACCAGATTATGTTAAAATCTTTTTCCACTTTGTCCTTCATATTTTACCCATTTGACTCTAATAACCTTAAGTAATTTGTAAATTATAACTTTTTTTTTTAAGCATAAATTTTTTTGTAAGTAAGAAACATATATAATTAAACTTAGTTTATAAAATTATTAAACCATTAATTGTATGTTGGTTCAATTAAACTATTTTACCCTTTTGGACCATAATAACCTTATGTAATTGATAAATTATAATTTTTTAAGTATAATTTATTTTGATTAAGAAACATAATTAAATTTAGCTTATATAATTATTAAATTATTAATTATATGTTAGTTCAGTTAAACTAAAAGCATAATTAAACTAAACTTATATAATCATTAAATGAATTATATAATATTTTACTAAGTTTGTTACTTAAATAATTTTTATATTAGTTATGTTTAATTATCAAACTTAACAAAATTACAACAGTTGTACAAAACATTGAGCAAATAAGAAATAAGCCTAAGTGTTGTATTTAGGGCATTATGGTAAACTATCCATTTTAACAGGAAATATACCCCCCAACCAAACAGGTTAATCTTATATTCCAGAAATCTCAACCAAACAGAAATTATGTATATTCCGAAAATATGTATTAGGTTATGTTATGACCTGGTAATCACATAACTCTAATAATCTAAGATACCTTGAACCATATGCCCTTTATAACTTTTTTAACATTAACTGTGTTAGTATTGGAGAGTAAGGTCTTTCACTCTTTAGAAAATGTTGGATTATGTTTTCAATGAGGAAAAGATATTTACAGGCATCTCTGAACGGATCTTGCTCCAAGAATTAAATCTTCTGCAGGATTGTTGTCTGACTATTGGAGAGGAAGGTCTTTCGAAAAGGTTGTATTTTGTTTTCAATGAAGATAAGATATTTCCAGTTATCTCTGAGCAGATCTTGTTCTAAGAATCAAATCTTATGTAGGATTGTTAATAAATTTTTAAACAGTACTTTCAAATATTTAAACATTAAATATAATAATTAAAACTTCAAAAACACGTCAAATCTTCTGTAGGATTGTTAATAAATTTTTTAACAGTACTTTCAAATATTTAAACATTAAATATAATATTTAAAACTTTAAAAACACGTCACAACAATCCTCTTTACTCTATTTGTTTCCCTCTATAAAAGCTTAACTTCTTCTCCGACCCATTACCTCTCAACCTCTCATCCCTCCTGCTGCTTTGAATCATTTTCCCTCCTACCATCCCTCTTTCTTTATTTTTTTTAATATACACTTTATAAATTTATAGGTCGTTCGTCTTTTTAATTCCAACGTCCATTGATTTCAACTTGATTTTTTTTTTAAAAAAAGCAACGTTTATCCTACAGCCCTTGTTTTTCCATCTTAATTCATTAACTTCATTATATAACTTTTTTCTCATGTTTTCAACATCTTTATTTTCAAATGTTTTATACAATCAATAAAAACTTTAAAGTGAGTATAATCTTGGATAAAACGTATTAAAGTGAGCATAATCTTGGATAATCAATATCCATATTGATTATGTTTTTATATTTTATTTATAAATTTCAATCCATTTTCTTCCGCTTTCTTATGCATAAATATTAAAATATTTCAATCATAACATCAACAATTTATAGGTAGATACATATTACTACTCACAAAATTATATTGTTCCATTATACAAGCCAATTACAATGAAAATAGTTACATTATTCCGTCACACAATCCAGTTAGTGACGATTATCAGATGCATGAATAACGCATATGAAGATGACCGAATATATGGTGTTAATGTTGGTACTTTAGGATTATTGGATTTAATTGCTGGTCCATTAATCCGATAACAAGAAGTTATAGCAATTTCTCATAAAAATATGATAAAAAGTCAGATGGAAGGAAAAAATCGGAGCTACAAGTTCACATACGAGAGTCGCTAAACTTTTAGTCAAACGAGTTAAATGCTATCAAATAAATAGTGTTTAAATTACGAGTGTAAAACAAAAAAAATGTACTTTTATTTTATTCTTATTATTTTAGTAATTTTACTTGAATATACATGTAAAAAAATATTTTATTTAAATGTGTTATTGTTTAATCTTATATATTAATTTAATATTCATGATTTCATTCGACTTAATGGATCACTCTAAATTTGTTACCGTTTCACATTTAATTAAGGTTAAATTGTTTAATTTATCTAAATTTTTTATATTAACAGCATTACATTAATATACATCAATATATTTCTTTCTAATCTCAGGGCGTAGCCTGAGTCATTACCTAGTAATGCCTAATTTCCTGAACAAGTCAACACCTCAAAAATGTTATTTCCACATGTCAACTCACGGGTGCTGTTTGATAAAACTGAAGTAATTAAGCACTGAAAATTAAGTGTTGAAAATTTTTTCTGAAAATTTTAAGTACTGAATTTATTGTGTAAAAATTGTTTGATAAGTTATTATGTTTGAACAAATTTATTTTTGAACTATTATAAGAGAAATGAAATTTTATGAAAAATAAATGCATTGATAATTAATAAAAAGGAAAGAATAGTGGTTAAAAGAAAAGAATACAACATTAAATGTAATTAATGTATGATTTTTTCCTTAAATGAAATTATTGAATTAAATAAGTAACCTAAGAGCTACTTATTATTTTCAATGCTTTTTCATTGAAAATTTTCAATTAAGTGGTTCTTTAGCTTTTATTATCAAACACATTGAAAAAATGAAAGCATTGAAAATTTTCATTTTCAATGGTTTGAAATTTTTCAATAGTTAATCAAACAACCCCGAGGTGCTGTTTGATAAAACTGAAGTAATTAAGCACTGAAAATTAAGTGCTGAAAATTTCTTCTGAAAAATTTAAGTACTGAATTTATTATGTAAAAATTGTTTGATAAGTTATTATGTTTGAACAAATTTATTTTTGAGCTATTATAAGAGAAATGAAAGTTTATGAAAAATAAATGCATTGATAATTAATAAAAAGGCAAGAATAGTAGTTAAAAGGAAAGAATACAACATTAAATATAATTAATGTGTGATTTTTTCCTTAAATGGAATTATTGAATGAAATAAGTAAACTAAGAGCTACTTATTATTTTCAATGTTTTTTCATTGAAAATTTCCAATTAAGTGGTTCTTTAACTTTTATTATCAAACATAATGAAAAAATGAAAGCATTGAAAATTTTTATTTTCAATGGTTTGAAATTTTTCAATGGTTAATCAAACAACCCTTCAACCTCGTGCCTGAATGTCATTTTTTCTTTCCTTTCCTTTGAGAAAATGACCTTTTGTCCGTGATGAAGACATTCCACCAATCAGTACTTGAAATTATCCCTCCCACCAAAGTCGAAACCCATTTTCAATTAACAACTTGAATATATAAATAAGAAATTAAAGAACAAAAAGTTTATAATCCGTACCAACTTGTGCGTATGCCATTTCCATTTCCTCGTCTACTCATGCTACTGCTAATAATTTCAAGGAAGACATACTAAAATATTTGGATTTTTATATATTAAAAGGGTATGACCTTTTCCTCCCTCCCAGAGATAATTCAAATGAAATTACGAGGTACCAAGGGGTTTTGTCTTCTAAGAAAAAGTGCCTCTTCGGCCCTTACATATAGGCCACATTTCGACTCTGGACTCTACATAATGTGGTATCCTTTCTATCCTCGACAGCTTACTCTTTATTTGCTTTGCATGTTTAAGTTTTGAATGGTAACTTCATTTATCTGTAGATAGGTTTCGAATAGTGAGTCCAAATATTTTAAACTAAACTAAAAAAAAAAAGAAAAGAAATTCTATCAATTTTTGTCAACTTAAATAAAAATTTAAAATTACTTAATACTCAGCTCTCCTCTTAAATTATACAAAAAAAAATCATAAATTACCTCTGAATTTTTGTTTGAGACGATTGCATATTTGAATTTTTATTTTGAGACATAAACATTTAAATGACCAAAAACGTAATAGAAACTATTTGATCCTTAACTAATGTTGACGTGACTTTTGCACACGTCAAGTTTTTAATTGAAAAATAAAAATAACAATTTTTAATTTTCAACGGATTTTCGTCCATCAAAAGACAATATATCTCAAAATAGAAGTTCGTATTTGTAATCATCTTAAAATAAAAGTTTAGATATACAACTATTTAAAATAAAAGTTTAAGAGCTGTTTTGTCCTTGTTTATATAATTTATTCATGGAACAAATTACGTAAGTATTAAGGCTATGCTTGGGAGAGCGGTGCGATTGGTTCCGATGCGATTAAAATGATGAGATTAGTTACTGTACATGTGATATTAGAATTGTGGTGGTGAGATTAAAACCAACGATGAGAAAATAGGTGTTTGACGAAAACAGCGGTACGATGAGATAAGAACAAGAAATGACCAAAAGGGATATTAATTAATAAAACGAATTCTTTAAACAAAAAAAAAGAGGATTTTTTGGGAAAAGTTATCCCACCGGGGTCTATTGGTGCTCAAAGCACCAATGGAAATTTACCCCTCCGGTGCAGTTGGCATAATGCCACCTCATCAAGTGGCACCTCACTGGTGCAACACTTAAGCACCCCGTTTGGCCGTTTAGCCCATTTGAGTGCTCAAATGGACTGAAACGGCCGAACAAACATAGCCTAAGCCATTTAAATTTAATACAATTTAAAAGAAAAAAGCATTCACTTTCCCAATATTGTGTCTTTGACTTGTATATATTCCCTATATTTCAACTCACCTATGATGAAGATATCTTACCCCTCATAATTAGAATATTCCTCTCACCAAAGGAGCAATCAACACATTTAAAACTAGCAACTTGTAATTATTATCAAGAAAAGAAAAAGGAGGGAAGGGAAATATAAATAGAACTCTATCTTACAGTTACTAGCAAAACCAACCTCACCAAGCATACAGAGATCGATATGGAGTTCTTTGACAAAGCTAAAGCCATAAGACTCCGTAGCCACCTTGGCAAGTACCTAGTCGCCGATGAAGACGGAGAAATAGTCCGGCAAAGCCGAGACGGTTCCTCTCAACGTGCTCGTTGGATAGTGGAGTTCGTTCAAGGAGATAGCCACCTCATTCGTCTCAAGAGCATCTACAACAAGTACCTGACTGCCACTAGGGAACCCTTTTTACTGGGCATGGCGGGCAAAAAAGTGTTACAAACAATTCCATCATCCAAAAATAACAGTTCCATTAAATGGGAGCTGATTACCGATCGGCATCAAGTAAAGCTAAGAACGAGGCATGATGGGAAATTCTTGCGAGCCAACGGGGGCACGCCACCATGGAGGAACTCGGTCACACATAATATTCCACACAGAACCGCTACGCAAGATTGGGTTCTTTGGGGTGTTGATGTTGTTGATATATTGGAATTTGATTCTTTATCTGATTTTTCTCCAACGATCGTGTAACACATTAAACAGAAATTAGAGAGAAAAGAACAAGAATAAGTGACACACCCGGACCTAACACGACTATTCGTACGAACGGATTAGTGCAAGATCACGTATCAATTAAACAATATGTCGGTCCGGCTGTGTCAAGTCAGAAGAAAAGTCAAGCTTAAGACGAGACGGAGTTGGAAGATGAGATTGGTGACCATACATGGAAACACTAAAGTGGACTTCTTTAAGTCCATAGCCAATGGATTGGACGTCCATTGGCGAATTGGTAGGTGAATCGGGCCAAGGATCGAAATTATGAGAGGTTTCAAAGAGGGGAAAAAGCCTGGCCCGAGGTCCGAGTAGACCCGGTGTCGGGCCTTGCTATAAATAGGGGGAGATGAGCTCTCCCCCTCTCATTTTCTCTTCTCCCTCGCTTCTCTCCTCCCATTTGCTCTCTCAGAGCAATTTTGGACTTTTGGCCGATCCGGACAAATCAACCGCAGGATCAAGGCGAGTTCTTGGTAAGTGATTCTTAACTCCTTGATCTTTGTTTTTCTAAGTTTTCACGCATCTCCATGCATTGGTCTAGGAGAAATCCAAGCTCAAAGTTAGTTTCAGCTTTTTAGTTAGATTTTAAGCTTAGATTCAAGATCTAGGAACTTTGAGCTTGTGATTTTCGTTTCTGCTCTTGTAAACGCGTCATGGGAGGTGAGAGGAACCTCTATCTCGAATTTCACGAAGATCGGTGGACCGAGGGGCTCGGGAACAGAGGAAAAACCTCGGATCCCGAGGTGGCCAAGCGGCTCCCGTGCGGGAGAGACTGCCAACCCAGGTCCCGTGCGGGACTTGGGCCTGTCCTGCGCCGGACTAGGCCTTTTGGCCCAAAATGGCCGGTTGGGTCCAAACCGAGTTAGGCTCTGCCCAACTCATGTGAGAGGGGCCTTTTGGGCCCAGAAACAGGCCGGGCCTAACCCAGTTTTGGGCAGAGACCTGCCTGGAGCAGACCCGGGCTGGGCCCGTAGGGCCCAGCTCCAGTTGGAGGCCCATGGACTCCCAGGGGCATTTTCGTAATTTTTCACCAAGTGTCCGATTTTTACCCCGGAACCTCCCGGACACTTTTCGAAGCCCCGAATCACATTCAAGCCCAATCGTAGGTCATGTTAGAGCCTAGTAGGTGCATTCATAAATTTAGTTATGAATGCTAACGTATATTTCCGAGTGATAGGGCTCTAGGTGAATCGAATGCGGCGATGCTCCGAAGGTTGAGCTACATGAAGCGCTTGGGAGTATACGATTCTCCCAATATTGTGAGTGACTTAGACTTCTCTGTCTAGCCACTGGGGAAAAAGGTTTTAAAAATGATTTTAAAAAACATAAATGTTTTCAAAAAGGTTTTGGGATACGAGAAATCCACACACACACACACACTTGTTTGTGATATACCCAAATAGTGAGTGTGATGTTTTAAAAAGAATTATAAAGACTTATGTGTGTATGTTTATATATTTTAAAAATGTATGTTATATATAAATATATATATATATATAATTATGAAATATTATTATTATGAGTTTTAAGGGTGCGATACCCTTGCGAGATGAGTGATTGAGAGAGATGCTCCTCGGGCTCCAATTTACGGGAGCGTGGTCGAGTTGGAGGAAAAGCATGCTAGATTCTCAGCCGTGGACCACCTATTGAGGGGCACGGTGAGACGAGACCTGTTTAAGAGAGGCGCATAAGGAAGCTCGCCAGGCTCCAGTTCGCTGTGTTCCACCATAGCGAGGCACCACCGAGGGAAAGGGCTAGAGTGATAGAAAAGAGAAATTATTATTGAATAGAAAAAAGATAACCCTCGGTGCAGTGAGGCATAAGACGACCGACGGGTCAAGCCTTAGTATAAAAGAGATGCCAGCCCATTCGAGATATATATATTATTTATTTAAAGTGTTTTTAAAAGAGGGTTCTCAGCAGGAGAACCAGAAAAGATGTTTTCAAAAGAAAAATATTATTTTATTATTATTTTATTTTATTTTAGATTTTCCCTTATCCGCTCTAACCTAGATGGAGATTCTTAGAACCTCTGTCACTCACCTGTATCCAATATGGATGGATGCAGATCCGCGATCGGAGTTAGCTATAGAAAAGAGGCTCACTAGGAGACGTCGATGGCTTAGGCTTAGAAGTTTCCGCTGTATAGGTATTCTCTCAATTAGTCCACTGGCATTACTTTTAAAGTTAATTATTTTATTAAATATTTTCTAATTAAAGTTTTAGTTTTATTTGACAGCGATGATGCCCATATATGCCTTGCGGTGCCTCAGGTGCGTGACTGGCCAACACGTACTTCGAGGTAGCACGGCGGTTGCCACGTGGCCGGCTCGGGATGGTCGGGGCGTGACAATAAGGATTTGAGAAGGAAAGTTTCACTAGAAACCAGAAAATTATTCTGGGCAGAATTGCAACACAGAGGAAAGAAGGAAAAATATCCAAGGACCAGAAAGAGAGAATTTTCTTTCAACTTTTTGATAATTACAATGATTGTTTTTCCTCCCATAAATATCTCCCACCTTCTAACTGTTGCAATGCACAATATCCGAGGTACAACTTCCTCAAGGACACCTGGCATAACTACCTCCTATATTCCAGGCATTCAGCCTTGCAACAACTCTGTCATTTAGCAGTGAAATTAAAACAACTGAGCTTAATACTAATTAAGTAATTAACTTGTAACAAATTCCCCTTCATTGAAACAATCCTTGTCCTCAAGGATTGAAGGTTGGATACTTCTCTTGTAGCTTCACCCAGTTTTCCCATGTCGCATCTTCAGGGAAGGAATTGGCCCAGTTATCCAGGACCTCAGTGTATGCTGCACTTCCCTTCTTAACCATTCTGCGATCAAGGATGCTCACTGGTTCCTTTTCCAAAATTCCATCATTACTGATTAAGGGAAGTTGCAAGGAAATAGGTTCCTTACCCATAAGCCTTTTAAGCTGCGAGACATGGAAGGTAGGATGAATTTTGGCACCATGAGGCAATTTGAGAGAGTAAGCTACAGCACCAACTTTCTAAAGAATCTGATAAGGTCTAAAATACCTTGCTGATAGCTTCAAACAACTTCTATTCACCACTGATTGTTGCCTATATGGTTGCAACTTGATATATACCCAATCACCAACCTCAAACTTCCTTTCTGATCTTCTTCTATCAGCCATCTTCTTCATTCTAACTTGGGCCCTTGATAGATAAAATTTCAGCATTTTAATGGCAGCTTATCTGGCACTAAGACTTCTATCCACGGACTCCACACTTGAACCTCCAATTAAATAAGGCATGTGTAATGGAGCTTGCTGACCATAAACCACCTCATATGGTGTGGTCTTGATTACAGAATGGAAATTGGTGTTGTACCACCACTCTGCCAAGGGTAGCCATTTGCTCCATTCTTTGGGCCGTTCACTGCATATACATCTCAGATAAGTTTCCAAACACTTGTTTACCACCTCCGTTTGCCCATCTGTTTGAGGGTGATATGCTGTAGAGGTCTTCAAAGTCACTCCATGTCTCTTAAATAACTCTTTCCAAAAAATGCTCAGAAATATTTTATCTCTGTCAGAGACTATAGAAGTAGGCATCCCATGAAGCTTATGAATGTTATCCATGAATAACTGAGCCACCAATATGGCTGAAAATGGGTGAGCCAGACTTAGAAAATGAGCATACTTGCTCAATCTATCTACCACCACCATAATGACTTGTTTTCCATCAAAATTCAGCAACCCTTCAATGAAGTCCATAGAGATGTCAACCCATATTTTCTAAGGTATTGGAAGAGGTTGCAGTAATCCTGGGGAAGCTACTGTATCATATTTGTTTCTCTGCCATACAGTGCATTCTCTCACCATTCGCATGACATCTTTCCTCAAGCCTTTCCAATACAGTACATTACTTATTCTTTTGATTGTAGCTTCAGCTCCTGAATGACCTCTGACACGGCTATTGTGGAAGTAATCTAATAATTTTTCTCTCAATTCAGGAATATTCCCTACCACCAATTTCCTTTTTCTTCTCAGTTGATTAGACTGCCAAGAATACTTAGGATGCAGGCTCTGTCCCTTACTCAGTTCCATTATAAGCTTTTGCAGCTGTGTATCTTGTACTTGCTATAATAGCTTATTGTTTGCAACTGACATGGCCATAAACTCCCCTGTAGGTTTCTTGGATAAAATATCAATAGCCACATTAGAAGTCCCCTTTTTATACTGTACCTCATGACTATACCCCATCATTTTAGCTACCCATAATTTATGAACTGGAGTAGTTGCATGCTGGCTAGTGAGGAACTTCAAACTCTGATGATCAGTTTTAATAATAAAGTGAAAGTGTCTTCCTGAAAGATAAGCATTCCATTTCTTCACAGGCATCAATACTGCTAACATCTCTTTTTCATACACCGAAAGCAATTGGTGTTTTGGACCCAATCCCTCGCTAAAATATGCAAGTGGCCTGCCATTTTGAGATAAGACAGCTCCAACTCCAACACCACAAGCATCTGTTTCCAATATGAATTTTGCTTCAAAATTAGGTAAAGCCAACATAAGAGCTGTAGTTGAGGCATTTTTTAGCTTTTCAAAGGCATTTTGAGTTGACTCTGTCCATATAAATGCATCTTTTTTTAGTAATGTAGTTAAAGGTTGGGCTATAGTCCCATACCCTTTTATAAACCTCCTGTAATAACCTATTAACCCTAAGAATCCTCTTAATTCCTTGATAGAATTTGGTGATGGCCATTCCTTTACACATTGCACTTTTTTGTGATCCATGGAAACCCCTTGAGCTAATATTATATGTCCCAAGTATTCAATTTCAGTGGCTGCAAATTCACACTTGGACTTCTTGACAAACAACTGATTTTCCAGCAAAACCTGAAATACTTGTTGCAGATGTTGCAAATGTTCTTCCCATGAGGCAGAATAAATCAACATATCATCAAAAAAAACCTACGACGAATTTCCTCAAAAAAGGGTTAAATATGCTGTTCATCAAGCTCTGAAAGGTGGAAGGAGCATTAGTTAGCCCGAAGGGCATAACTAAGAATTCATAATGACCCTCATGAGTTTTAAAGGCAGTCTTATGGATGTTTGTAGGATTCATTTGGATCTGGTGGTAACCAAACCTTAAATCTAATTTGGAAAAATAAGTTGCCTTAGATAACTCATCAAGTAATTCTTCAATAAGAGGAATTGGAAACTTATCTTTAATGGTCATTTGATTCAACTGTCTATAGTCCATGCATAATCTCCAAGACCCATACTTCTTCTTCACCATCACAATGGGACTTGCAAAAAAACTATTGCTGTGTCTAATAATTCCAGAGGCTAACATGTCTTTAACCATCCTTTCTATTTCATTTTTTTGTATTGCAGGATATCTATAGGGGCGAATCTTCACTACCTTAGTTTCATCTACCAAGGTGATGTTGTGATATGAGTTCTAGAAGGTGGTAGTCCTTGAGGCTCCTAAAAAATTTCATTGTACTGCAACAACAACTGTTGTAATTCAAGAGGCATCGTTACAGTGGTAGCAAGCTTCAATTGTGTTTATTTACCCTCCATTAACATCAATGTGCATGGCTGCAACCCATTAGTTGAGCTTTCTAAGATTGAATTTAGCATTTTCAGAGCTTGTTTGTCATGTTGTGAATGGATACGACTAGGTAAAATTCCTTGCAACATGCTCCATCTGCCTTGATGCTTAAAGTGCATGGTTAGAGCTGTAAAATCCCATAGAATTGGTCCGAGGGTCACTAGCCATTGGATGCCAAAAACTACATCACAACCTCTCAAAGGTAACACCATACAATCTGTAGCAAATTGTAACCTTTGTATCTCCTATTGTAACTGCTTACAAAGTCCTTGTGTCTTCAAGGATGTACCATTGGCAATTGTAACTTCCATGGATCGTTGCTGATTTTTTTCTAACCCTAATGCTTTGACCACTGCTACATTAATGAAGTTATGAGTGCTACTTGAATCCACCAAAATAATCAATGTATAGTTCTTCAACCTACAACATATCCTCTTAGTTTGAAAACCTATGGTACCATATATAGCATGAATTAAGATCATTGGATTCTCCACAGCATCAACCTCAGTAGCTAAAGCTTCAGGATCATCAATACAGTCTGAAAAAACCTCATTCTCAGTCTCACCCTCTGTCACTAAATAATTCTCAGCAATCTGAAATAGTTGAGACTTAATGCACTTGTGGCCAGGCGTATACTTGGCTTGGCACCAGTAGCATAATCCCTTTTTTCTCCTTTCTTCAATCTCTGCAGCAGTTGGCTTCTTGGATACATTCTTGTTATCATAATTACTTGTGTAAGGCCTGCTATTAGTCTGAGCCTTGGTATTAATAGAGGTAGACGATCCAATATTAGACAAGGGTCTTGGGGGAGTAAGAAGTAAAGGCGGTAAAATGTTACTTTTGAGAGGTGTAGAGGGAATTTGTGGGGAAGTGATATACCTAGTTGATTTGGACAGATAAGATGGTTTTTTTGTAGAAAGCTCTATGTTGGATTCAACTTGCTTTGCTAGATGTAAAGCATGGTTCAAAGAACTAGGCTTAAACAACCTAATCTGTCTAGGAATATCATTTCACAAATTACTTATAAAAATACTCAGAGCATGTGAATCAGAAATTTGAAGAAGATTGAGGATACCTAAGAAATCATCATGGTAATCCTCTACTGTGCCTACTTGTTTGAGAGATACCAAATCTGAAATCGGATCTAGGAATTCCTCAGAAGCAAATCGGTCTTTCATGGCTGCCAGATAATTGCCCCAAACCAAACGTTCAAACCCTCCCTAAAAGTTGGCATAAAATTGGTGCCATTGTAATGCTTTTCCTTCCAAGCTTAGCATTGTGACCCTCACTTTTGCAGAATCAGGTACCTTCTCTGCTTCAAAGTATTGCTTTATTTTAAGAAGCCATCCTTTGAAATCTTCTCCAGAAAATTTTGGTAATTCCAACTTGAACTGACGTGAGTAGTTCGCAAATGGGTATAGATAAGTTGGCCAAGTGGAAGGATTAGAGGGCCAAAGTTGAATATTGGCTGACGGTTGAATATTGGTTGGATATTCCATCGTGTGTTGTGGCGGCATAGTTGAGTCACTGGAGTTAGGTGAGTCTATTGTTGGGTTTTTGAGCCTCAATTCTTCCTTTTTTACAAGCACAACTTGTAGCGCCGCTTCAATTTTCATTCTTGAGGTCCTTTCAAAACTTTACAAGCTTGGAAGTCATCTTAGCTTCGATGATTCGCTCAAGTTCTGTGCTTGTGGGTTTGAGCCGGATTAAACAGTAGTAACCTTTGGAGTATCTCAGTTTGCCATGGTGCCAGGAACGCAGGCTCTGATACCAATTTGTAACACGTTAAACAGAAATTAGAGAGAAAAGAACAAGAATAAAGATTTGAGAAGGAAAGTTTCACTAGAGACCAGAAAATTATTCTGGGCAGAATTGCAATACAGAGGAAAGAAGGAAAAATATCCAAGGACTAGAGAGAGAGAGAATTTTCTTTCAACATTTCAATAATTACAATGATTGTTTTTCCTCCCATAAATATCTCCCACCTTCTGACCGTTGCAATGCACAGTATCTGAGGTATAGCTTCCTCAAGGACACCTGGCATAACTACCTCCTATATTCCAGGCATTCAGCCTTGCAACAACTCTGTCATTTAGCAGTGAAATTAAAACAACTGAACTTAATACTAATTAAGTAATTAACTTGTAACAACGATTGCTTCGAGTGTTTCGACTTTTTCCACTTTTCCTTCGAGTTCGGATAAAGGATCACCAGAAGTACTTGTTTCCCATAGCTTTAAGCATGCATTTCGAGCGGAGGCAAGGTTTCTTTTCTTCTTTTTCATTGTTTTAATTGGATCTTTTTTTTTTCATTTTTGAATGTTATTTCTTCCAAATTTTAATTCATGTCCACAAATTATTAATATTAAAAAAAATCCCGAATATTATATACACACACATATATACATATATATAAGTTATATATGAATGATGAAATATGAAAATTAAAAAACAAATAAAAGCAAGTTGGCGGATCCTATAGCAAAGTTGACATGGCTGTTTTTGGTCATTGTTGACTTGGTTTAATTCTATATGAAAGCTCAATAATGCATTATTGATCCCAAATTCTCGCTAAATTCGGGTCATTTTTTTTAATATTAAAGTCGGGTCAAATATGCTATTAGTATCCAAAGGGTTTATATATATATATATATATATATATATAAACCCTTTGGATACTAATAGCATATTTGACCTGACTAATTTGAATTCGAGCCAGAACATTAATTGTTAACTTTGATTTATAAAAGTCTTTGATTCAATATCATGCATAATAATAAAAAAATAGTGCTTTTGGAGGATTTTAAAACATTTATTATGCGTTATAGTAGTTTTGTTCATATGTATCAGTTTCTATAAGAAATTAAGGCATAAACGTGGTTAGGAAGGGGGTATATCAGCTATAACTTTTTTCCCTGGAGGTCCAATCGCAATAAAAAATGGACTTGATTAGACAAAAATGGCCATATCTTCTATAATCTATAATATAATATAATATACTACAATAATAGTAAAATAGTATATACACACACAGACACATGAATTGACACACCCGGACCTAGCACGACTTTTCTGTACGAATGAAATAGTACAAGACGACGTATTAATTAAACAATGGGTCGGTCCGGCTGTGTCAAGTCAGAAGAGAAGTTAAATTAGGATAAGACGGAGTTTGAAGATAAAGTAATTAACCATGCATGGAAATTAGTAAATGCCAAAAAGACCTCCAAATAAGTCCCTAGAAATTTATTATGGGCCCCATTGGCACAAGAAATCAAAGGATTTAGCCAACGGGTAAAAATGGAAGAAAGTTGAAAAAGGGGAAAAAGTTTGACCCGGGGCCCAAGTGGACCCGGTGTCGGGCTCCCCTATAAATAGGGGAGGGCCGACGGTTTTCCTTTCATTTTTCTTTTCTTTTTCTTTCTTTTTCTTCTTTTTCTCTCTGGAGCCAAAACAGAGGCATTTTGGAAAATTGGCAGATCCGGACAAACCGACCGCCAGTTCGAGGCGAGATCTTGGTGAGTTATTCTTAACTCCTCGATCTACGTTTTGTTAAGTTTGCACGCATTTCCATGCATCGGTTTAGCCTAGATCCAAGTTTTCAGCTTTTGACCGGATTAAAGCTTTAAACTCAAATAAGTGGATTTCGGGCCGGTGGAATAAGGTGAGTTTTTAGTGTGTTATAGTATTCACCTTATTCTACGTCCCATTCCGTTTTTACGCATTTTTGTGCACCGGGTGTGAGTAAATCGGAGATTTAGTCAATTCGGGCTAAATCTCGGTCTACGGGAAAATCGGACCGGTGTTTCTCGTTTCTGCCTCGGCATATCCGTTGTGGATGCCATGAGGATCGCCTCTCTAAGTTTGTACGATGAAAGGAGGAGAAACGAGTGCGAAAACCGGGGAAAAGACCGGCCGAAGAACTGGCCGATCGAGTCCCTGTTTAGATATTTTGAATATATTATTATTATATTAAAAGATATTTATATATTATATTAATATATTTAGATATTTATATATAATATTATTATATTTGAGATATTTATATATTATATCATTATAATGTATAAATATCTCATAGGAGGGCTTTTCGAGCCCGATTTCGAGTAGAATTTGGTCCAACCCGTGTGGGGCCCAGCCTAGTCCGGGTGTGGGGCCCACGGGCCCCCGGGGGCATTTTGGTAATTTTTCGTCGAGAGTCCGATTTTAGCCCCGAAACCTCCCGGACACTTTTCTAAGTGTCGGGCCCGGCCCGAGTGGCCCATGGACCCCAGGGGTATTTTCGTAATTTTTCACCAAGTGTCCGATTTTTACCTCGGAACCTCCTGGACACTTTTCTAAGCCCCGAATCACTTCCAAACATCGTCATAGGTCATATTAGAGCCTCATAGGTGCATTCATAAATTGTAATTATGAATGCTAACGTATTTCCGTGTACTAGGGCTCCGGGTGAATCGAATGCGGCGATGCTCCGGAGGTTGAGCTACATGGAGCGCTTGGGAGTATACGATTCTCCCATCACTGTGAGTGACTTAGACTTCTCTGTCTAGCCACTGGGGAAAAGGGTTTTAAAAATGGTTTTTAAAATATAAATGTTTTTCAAAGGAATTGGGATACGAGAAATTCACACACACACAACTGTCTGCGATATACCCACATAGAGAGTGGGATGTTTTCAAAGGAAAATATAAATACTTTTGTGTGTGTATTTTTATATATTTTAAATACGTATGACTTATATATATATATTTGAAATATTATTGTTATGGTTATTGAGGGTACGATGCCCTTGGGAGATGAGCGATTGAGAGGGTTCCTCGGGGCTCCAATTGCGGGAGCGTGGACCGAGTTTGAGAGCATGCATGATACTCAGCCGTGGACCGCCTATCGAGGGGCACGGTGAGTCGAGCCTGGTTGGGAGAGGCGCGTAGGGAAACTCGCCAGAGCTCCAGTTCGCTGTGTTCCACCACAGCGAGGCACCACCGAGGGAAAGGGCTAGAGAGATAGAAAAGAGAAACTAATTATAAATGAGAAAAGAGATAGCCCTCGGTGCAGTGAGGCGTAAGGCGACCGACGGGTCGTGCCTCCAGTATGATTGAGATGCCAGCCCATTTGAGATTTAAATATTTATTTATTAAGGAGTTTTTAAAAGAGTTTTCAAAGAAAAATATTTATTATTATTTTATTTTATTTTATTTTATTTTGGATTTCCCTTATCTGCCCTAACCCAGATGGAGATTCTTAGAACCTCTGTCACTCACCTGTATCCAATGTGGATGGATGCAGATTCGCGTACGGAGTCAGCTATAGGAAGGAGGCTCACTAGGAGACGTCGGTGGCTTAGGCTTAGTAGTTTTCCGCTGCCTAGGTATTTCTTCAAATTAATCCACTAATGCACGTTTTAAGTTTTATTATTTATTTAAATGATTTTTAATTAAAATTTTAGTTTTGTTTTGCAGCGATGATATCCATTTCAATGCCTTGCGGTGCCTCGGATGCGTGGCTGCAGACACGTACTTCGAGGTGGCGCGGCGGTTGCCACGTGGCCGGCCCGGGCGGGTCGGGGCGTGACATGAATATTATAAAACTTTTGAATAATTTAAAATATCATTTTCTTTTTGATATATTTCAGAAATGTGATTAATATTGCTAAGTTAAATTAAAACGTTTTATTTATTTTTTACTAAATACTTTTATATATTTATTAAATGATAATAGTAATTAATCAATTTTACTTTCATCATTAACTTACTATATTATCTTGATAAAAATAGTTTAATTATCACTCAATTTCATATAATTTAATTTAAAGCTTAATCTATAATTTAATTATCATCAACTTTAATGTAATTTGTTTTTTTTTATTTTTTAATTTTTAATTTTTTATATTATTAATAACACATACATCATCTGCAAACCACGTAACAAAATGACTAATATGGTATAAAAATATTACTTGGCCAAAATATATAATATACTGTATTCATGGGCCAGGTTTGGAAGTAATTTTATGATGTCCTAGAGCTGTTTCAAGCCCTACCATATTATCCATATATTTTTTAAAAATTTTATTATTAAAATGATATAAAAATATTATAATTATAATATTAATATTTTAATAATTTTTAGTTATATAATCTATAGATAAAATTCAATAAAAAATAAGTTGCTAATCAATGGCCGAAGTAGATCTTTAGTTTAAGTGGTATAAGCTTGTTTTTAGGTTCAAATCCTACTATATGTAGGTTTTATTCAATTTATATATTGACTTGTTGGTTTTTCGGTTGTGTGTTAGTATTATTAGGTTATTAGTATAAATTCATACAAACTAATTAACTATAATTAATTAACTTAGCCGAAAAAGTACACTGAAAATAGACAAAAATAACCCAAGAATTAATTAACAAGACAAGCAAGTTAAGAAAATACCAAATTAGAGTACACCTCCGGACAGACATAGACAATATCCAATATTGATTTTCTTTTGCCTATATTAATTTTGAATATCATATTGATTTGATATCATGTCATGTGGCCGGAAGGGGGAAAAAAAAAGGAAAAACCCATTTTTTAACACGGCTCCAAATAGGAAGGCAATCCGGTTTAAAATCACAACGACTCCCTAAATTTCTGTCTCTGCTGCCTCCTCAACAATCTAAAACTCATAGCTATCCCTCCTCAATTTTCCCTGTGGTATTGGGAACAATTTTCTTGATTTTGATCTTGTTCAACTTTGGAATCAGGTAAGAAGCAAAATACGAAAATTGGAATAGTGATCTGTTTTTTTTTTTTTCTTAAATTATAATTAATGCAAATAAAAAACAAAAATATTGAAGCTATTTAGATTAAACTTTTGATGACTTGTATTGTAATCTGTTCATAAAATTTCATTTCATTGATCAATATATTATCCTTTCGTTCATAATCCTGTAATAATATTTAATTTAGAGTGCCATGGAAATCTTCCGAAAAGCAAATGCTGTTCGACTACGTAGCCACCATGACAAGTACCTACTGGCGGATGAAGATGAGGAAAATGTTAGCCAAGACCGAGAGGGCACGGTTCAGAACGCAAAATGGATGGTGGAGTTCGTGGATTCAAATGAAACTGTGATCCGTCTCAAAAGCTGTTATGGGAAATATTTAACAGCTTCCAACATGCCATTCCTTCTAGGAATGACAGGAAAAAAGGTGTTGCAAACTCTGCCCAGAAGATTGGATTCTTCCGTGGAATGGGAGCCTATTAGGGACGGTGTTCAGGTTCGGTTCAGGACTCGTTATGGCCAATATTTACGCGCAAATGGAGGGTTACCACCTTGGAGGAATCACATTACGCACGATGTTCCTCATAGAACCGCAACTCAAGATTGGATTCTTTGGAATGTTGATATTGTAGAATTTCGAAGAAAAGCCTCGGCACCAGCTCCGGCTCCAGCTCTTTCTCCTCCTCCTCCTCCTCCACCACATATAGCAGCACCTGAGCAGTCTGACCGGAGCGATAGTGAAACTTCTGATCCTGGTTCACCTTCAGAAATTTCTATTACGAGGCGTAGAAGGTCTAGATATGAGGTATGAGATTGAGAGATATATGAGAGAATCTATCAGGTTAATAATGATCAACATTTGATTTTTCTCATAATGAAGTCTCTGATGACTCATTTCAGGGTTCATCAGGGGCATTCGAGGGAAGGGTTATTAATTATGAGGTTGTTGATGATGATGGGAATGTTGATAAGGCAATTGGGGAACGTATTTTCACTTTTAAGGGTAGTGGTGTTGAGGAATTGAAGCAAATGTTGCAGCAAGAGGCAGGGGTGAATGAGGAGGTTTTCATTTGTTCTCGTAATCCTTTGAATGGCCAGCTTTATCCTCTTCGCTTGCATCTTCCTCCCAACAATACAGCCATGCATGTTGTTCTGGTTCCTCTATCATCTAAAGGTTAATTCTATTACTTATGAACTTACTTGATGCTTTGATTTGATTTAGGGTTCGTTTGGTAGCTAGGGAGGAAAGAAAATGGTAAGGAAGATAGTGAGTTTTGGTATGATTTTGATCATGTTGTGAATGCGAGGTTTTCAACTATTCTCTGGTTCTTCCCTGTTATTGCTGAAAAGAAAATATTGTAACGGTACAATTTCCTTGCCATTTGTTTCCACATTCTAATTGCTCTGCCTCTGCCTCTGGCTAGCAAAATGAATTTTTCATGGAATATTTATACTGACATTAACAAGACAATTAGGCTGGAAGGAAATCTTAGAACTTGAAAACAGGAATGTACTTTAGAACCTTTTCAGATGCCTTTTTTGACATGCTTAGATATTGATTAGAGGATTAGATGTCCAAAAATTATAAAACTTCTCAGCTGAGGAAAATATGAAACAGATTTTCCAGTAAAAGATTGTTTCTTTATTTGCTATCAGCAAAATATTTGTTGTCTGTCGCTTCCTATTGCTACCTCAATAGTTGTGCATATAGATATAGGTAGATGCTTGTGTTGAACCATGCAAATTCAAAATTTTTCATGTACTAATAGTTTCCGTTATCTGGAAATTTTAATTACCAGCGGCAAGAGATCTATGATTCATTGATCCCCACTGCAATTTTGTCCAAAAGTACATCGCGTTGAATGAGACAACGTCAAATTCTGACATGCGTACAAGGTTAAAGGACTCTTCTCTTGTCATTTGTTCATCATCTGCTGTACTCAACGACCGGAGACATGCCATTGTACAGTTTTTCTTGAAAGTTGAATTCCTTTTGCCCTTTTTTGCTGTGAGATTTCATATGAGGGAAACCAACTCGCTAAATAGTTTGAAGCATTCATTTTTTGTTTTCTTTTTTTACCTGAAGAGATTTTCATAAATCATAGAATATGTTTAATGGCACAATGTTGGATATAATGAGATCATTTGATTTTCTAGGCATAGAAAGCCAATCGTGCCAAATGAGCTCTTTGGCTCTATGGGTTGCGGAGTGGAGAATGAAACAACGAATACAAGTAACATGTAGTATCTTCTAATTAATCCTGATCCATCTATTCCCGGTTAGAAAGCAAAAAAGGACCTCTAACCGGCAGCTGTGCTAAAAAGTAAGAAAAAAAAAAAGTTGAATATCTAAATTGGCCCTCAAATAATATAAAAAAAAAGATAAATTGACCCCTTAAATTTTTATTTAGAATAATTGACCCTTCAAATTGTTATTTTTAGACAATTAACCCCTCTCCCCCCCCCCAAAGGTTATATTGCATGGAATTTTGTAGGATTAATTGCCCAAAATAATAATTTTAGAGGGTTAATTGTTTCAAAATAATAGTTTTAAGGGGTTAATTATCTAAAAATAATAGTTTGAGCGGTTAATTGTCTCAAAATAATAATTTTTTGGATCAATTGTCTTAAATAAAAGTTTAGAAGTCAATATGTCTAAAAAGATATAATTTTAAAGTTAATTTAGGTATTCAGCCAAAAATTCAACATGTAGTATTCTCTCTCTCTCTCTCTCTCTCTCATTTAAGTAGATATTTACAAATCTTATAATATCTAATAGGTAAGGGATTCCAATCCTACCCATAGGACGAGTTGTCCTAACTCTCTTGTCGATAGATCAAGTGGTGCTGCTGTTGTTTTCCTCTTCTATATAAGTATTCCATTAAGTTTGTTTTGCATTGACAATACTCCCTATGTAAACGTTTACCAAAAAACAAATACTCCCTATGTAAACATATATAAAAAATTCTATATTTATCATAAAGTAACCCCTTTTTTATTTTATTTTGCCCTCTAATGACGATTATCATATATTCATGAACAACGGGACTCGAGTCCTGTTTTAAGTTTTAGACTTTAGAGATGCGAATCCGCTCAACTAGTCCATAGAGACCTAAGACACTTGTAGTTTAGACAGTATCACTAGTAAATTACTAGTATAATTAAGAAATAAATTCTGTTAAATATATTTTTCTAAGCTTCCAGTTCCATCAGATCAAACCACTAGGCGCTACGCCGACATTTGAATAGTGAAAACCCCCAAAGTCCCAGCTTGCCCTTTCTCATGAGTCACCCCAACAACCATGAGCCACCACCCCAGCAGCACCACCCAAGCGTGGAACCGGTGCTTAGCCCTCTTACAACACTGCACCAAAACATCGCAGCTCAAGCCCATCCACGCCCTTTTAATCACCCAAGGCCTCCACCAAAACCCCTTTGTCATTAGCAAACTTATCACCTCGGTTTCCTCTTTCTCGACTAACCTCCATTACTGTTCCCTCCTCTTCAACCAACTCCAGAATCCCAACTTATTTATCTACAACACTCTCATTAAAGCCCATTCTGGCAGCCCTCACCCGCAAACTTCCTTTCATTACTTCAATCTCCTTTTGAAGGAGGAAACTCTAAGACCCAATTCCCAAACCTTCAACTTTATTCTTGTTTCTTGCGCAAAAACTTGTTCTTTGCTTTCGGGAAAGCAAATCCAAAACTGGGTATGTAAGAATGGAATATTTTCGTCAGATTCTTATGTTCAAACTGGGGTTATAAGGCTTTATGTTGAAGCCAGGCTATGGGGTGATGCTAGGAAAGTGTTCGATGAAATTGCTTATGTTGATGTTGTCAAGTGGAATGTGCTTATGAGTGGTTTAATACGGTGTCGCTTAGTGATTCAAGCTTTAAGTGTGTTTAAGGAAATGTTGGCTTTCGGGGTGGAGCCTGATGAGTTTTGTTTGACTACAGCTTTGGCAGCTTGTGCTCAAAGTGGGAGTCTTTTGGAAGGGAAATGGATTCATGAGTATGTGAAGAAAAGGGAAAAATACTTGGAACTTGATGTGTTTATTGGAACAGCACTTGTCGATATGTATGCAAAGTGTGGATGCTTAAACTTGGCTGTGGAAGTTTTTCAAGGGATGAGTAAAAGGAATGTGTTTTCTTGGGCAGCTATGATTGGAGGTTTTGCTGTCCACGGTCATGCAAGGCAAGCGATTCATTGTTTAAAAAGGATGCAAAATGAAAGGATAAGGCTGGATGGGGTTGTTCTTCTTGGGGTTCTAACGGCCTGTACGCACGCAGGGTTGGTTGAGGAAGGCCTGTTTTTGTTGAACAACATGGAAGGTCAATATAGGATTGTGCCTAAACATGAGCATTACAGTTGTGTGGTTGACTTGCTTTGCAGGGTAGGTAAATTTGATGAAGCTCTAAAGCTAATAAGAAGAATGCCTATGAAACCACTTGCTTCAGTCTGGGGTGCTTTACTAAATAGTTGCCGAATACATAGCAATGTTGAGCTTGCTGAGCTTGCAGTTAAAGCGCTTCTAGACCTGGAAGACTGTGATCGGGATGAAGAAGATGCAGCTCTTGTGCAGTTATCTAACATTTACTTTAGTGCTCAGAAAAGTGAAGATGGTCAAAGGATCCGTAGGATGATTGGGGATAGAGGGCTCAAGAAAGCACCAGGATGCAGTATGATAGAGGTCGATGGTAGGACGATTGAATTTGTTTCAGGTGATGTATCACACCCCCTCCATTCACAAATACATGCTACACTAAGGCTACTCTTCCCCAAGAACCCTGATACGTTGTAGAGTATATATATGGGTTCATATACATTAGCAACAGAGTTCTCACGTTGCAAATAACACAGTAATTTATCATTTTAACCTTTGAAGAATTCCTTCCAGGATGATAATCCAGCGAGTTTACATGTCGCTTATCCATAATTAAAAGTCTGGTTATCTTCCTACCATCCAATTTCATCAATATAGTATCACTCACTAATTTTTACTGTAATGGGACAGCTGCCGCAAGGCAACTGAATTTCTCCAACTTGTTAATTAGATAAAGTGACCTTTTCTTGCTAGTTGCTAGCATTTCTTTCATAAATCACAATCTTGTTTTCGGTCAGAAAAATGTTTAGGAGCAGTGAAAGTTACTCCATCTCCAAGACTAGGGCAAACCATCAACCTTTTTAATGATTTACGGACTCCAACTTTACGAAGCTTTTCTATCTTATCTTATAGATTACCTACCAATGGAGGCAGGTGAGAGCTCGAACTTTGGTGCCTTTCACCACTGGTCCGTGCTCTAACCACTTTGCCCAGCCCCATTAGCAATCACTTTTTTGTTTGGTCATTAACATGCTTGCACTGATTCGTTTGGAAAGTTCCTGTTCACTTCGTTACCCTGTAATGAGCAATTCGATGGCCATATTGATTCTTATCTGTGATAAAATTGCAGCCATTAGTAGCTGTAGTGTGCTCTGACATCTTGATTGGAGAAAATTTTGGCTTTGCCTTAGATAGTGTTAAAAGCGACGGCAAAACGTTTCAGAACAATTGCAAGAGATCATGTGCTTCTCCAAGGAATATGTTGAGTTATTAACCACACGATCTGAATATGTGGATCAACAAAATCTTGCTTTGTTGGAGCTTCTAATTAAATTTTTTGAAAGGTTAGATTCAATGTCTTATCTGCAGATTTGTTTTCCTGCCTTTTGAGTGATTATTTTATCCAAATCAGATCACTCCACCAACAAAAATTCAGATAATAGTAGTAATATATTTTTTGGTATTAAAGGGAAAATATTTGTATTTTGGGTGAAATTCCTTTTTAGTCCCTGTACTATAGGTTCATTCTAGTCTCTATACTCTAATTTTATGAATTTAGTCCCTGTACTCTTGTAAAACTGACAAATTAAGGACAATCAGTATATATTCTGTTAAATCCGATGACTTAGCACTTAGGTGGCAATATTTGAAGGCGTGACTAGTGAGAACTTGACACATGACATTTACGTGTGCAGTATCGATAGAAATCTCCAACCTTTTTTGTGCAATATGTGTCCTCATATACTTTACAAAAACAAATAAATGAATAGTTAATATATCAATTACTTATCAATACCAATTAGGTTGAGTAAAAGGAACTTGATGTCTCTTAAATAAAATATCAAGTTCAAGTATTGTAAATGAAGAAAATAAACTTAAAAGAATTTCTTTTTATTTGTGATCCAACACCACTCTATCATATATTAGCCCAAATCTAATGTGACTACTAAATATAGAAAGATTTATAAAAAAAATTATTTATTATTTTCAGTACAAGCTGCTAAGAACCTAAAAAAAATTTAGATCTACTCCAACTCCAAACAATCTCAGTTATTCGGAAACTAATCCGGTAATCCTTTAATTTCAGCCTTTGATCTTTGTTTTTTTTTTTTTTCTTTTTTTATGTTCATATGCTCTTTTGTTTTGCCAAAAAATGGTTCACTATCTTAAGAGAATTGTTCTCATCTAGATTGTTTATCTCCACAGGTAGAACGGACACAAAGAGGACCGGTTTTGCAATTTGCATCCATCCATTCGTCTCACCGAAATTTCAACCTGCTTCATTTAACAATAATTAAAACAAAAATAAAAGGCAAGGTTTCAATGTGACAGAAGAATATTCCAAATTTCTGATTTGGTTGAAACTTTCTTCCAGAAATCACAATCCGATGACAAAAGAAAAAAAGGTGAGGAAATTTGAAGGAAAAAGAAGCCCATTAGCCGCCAAATAAAACAAAATCAGAGCCTCCAATTTGGTCGTCAACCAAAGATGGTCCCCACCCCACTACCACTACCACCCTGCCTGCATATACTTTGTCTTCTTTACGCACATTTTTCCGCTTTGAATCTAACCAAATAATTGTGCATTTTGCATTTTTGGTGTGGGCCAATTAGTCAACCTGAAATGAAACATGTGGGGTCATTAATTTCTTCTTAATTATCTTAAATTACACGTTTGAGTGGCCAATTATCTTAATTTATACGTTTGGTTAATAGGAAAGTCTTAAGTCCGAAAAACATTTGGTCAAGTCAACCTTTAAAATCTCCTGCTCATGATGAGAATATACTGAGAATCTTGGTAAAAGATAAACAATATATTTCCTTTCAAAATATGTCAATTTGTTTGGATTTAATTTTCCTAAAGGTTGCTATTAGGTAGTAAATTTGCAATAATTTCTTTTACATGATTGTGCCGATTGGTTTACTACATATTTTGATGGACTGAATTTGAGTCCGTATTTTCTTTTTTTGTTTATAAGGAGGAGAGGGGAGGTCGAGATCGAATCTAAGTCATAATCTGACTTTCTCATTCTCTCAACCACTAGGGACTAGGCCATGAGGGAAGGTCGCTTGCACGTTTCTCAAATACTTAGCTAGTAGTTGGAATGGTGATTTTGTTAAAGGCTATATTTAGGTTTTTCCATCCTCCAATATATATGGGAAAAATATCAAAATAGTGCTGTCCCCTGTTTGGCTTTAGTTCATAACAAGCGGTCTTGGTTCTTAGAACTCTTGGAATAGGAAACAAAACAGGAATAGAAAACAAAACATTAAAGTGACGATTCAGTTCTAAAAGACAATATCGGTTTGATTGTGGTTTTGGTTTTTTTTTTTTAATTTAAAAAAATTAAGTTTCTTTCCTTTAAAAATAGAATTTAATGTTAATTCTAGAACCTGTTGAGCACAACCTGTTCCCCAATAAGGCCCAATCTCTCCCATCCTGGGCCGGCTGACCGAGCCCCATGGCCGACCAGCGGCCTGCTAGCTGCTGCCCGATGAGTTGTCTTATGACCGACCAGCGGCCTGCTAGCTACTGCCCGATGAGTTGTCTTATGACCGACCAGCGGCCTGGATCGACCCGCGGCCTGCCCGGTACTTCAACAAGTTGCCTATATAAAGCAGACCTCCAGGCATGCACGGTAAGAACAAGAAAAACACAGAGCTACTCTACTTCTCTTTGGCTCATCACTTCTACTGACTTAAGCATCGGAGAGGGATCAACCGGCCTAAGGCCGCTCCCCCTTTGACCGTGTTCTCTCTTGCAGATTATTATCCTGAGGCCCCATTGAGCCATCTGTCTACCATTGTAGGTCCTATAAAAGGTCCTCAACAGAACCTTAAAGAGATTTGGTTCGGTTCCATTTTAAATTGATAAATCATACTAAAATATATTACATTATTGAGGAATTAAGTTGAACGTTATTAGGAATAGGAAAATGTTGGTTCATTACACTATTGAAACTTTTTTTTTTACTTAATTAAGGATATCCTTAAGTTTTTGATAAAAAAACAATCACTTTCAAGTCGAAAAAGTTAAAAGTAAAGTCATTCCAATAAATATACTTCCGAGAAATTGAACTTATACTCTCATAATTATCAGCATAAAAGTTGTTACCACCTTAACCAACACTTACATAATTTCAATTCATGATAATTGCCTAAATAATAATCCTATTATATATATATATATATATATATGTAAAGAAAATATATTAATAACCCCCAAAAAAGTTGACTTAGGCTTTAGAGTGCACTACACATTAAGTTCTCATTTAATTGGAAGGTAACCTCCCTTTACAGTTTAATTTTAGAATACGGTATCAATGTTACTTAAAAAATAAAAATAAGCGAGGATGGTTTGCTAAAAAAAAGGGAAAAAAAATTGAATGAAGATGGTTTTGACTTTGACTATGATACAAGTTTTAAAGTCTCTTTATGTTGCACCTAAATATTGGTTTTATCATTTATGCATAAATCCCATGTTGAAAAATATTGGATGTAATTAGTTTATTGAGTTCTATAAGCTAAAGTCTTTGATCAATAACGTCTCTCCTAGGGTTTCCTTTGTGAGAGTTGTTGTCTTGTTTTTATACAAGTTTTGTCTCCCTTTGGTGGCGGCTGGTTTTTCAATTGGATTTCATGGCGGAGGGTTTAGAAGAATTATGGTCGAAGCTTTCTTTAACAGAGGAGGAAGAAAAGGAGGTTATTCTTGATCCTCAATGGGTGGAGGAAACGGTAGATGCAGGCGATTCTAGTTTGATTGCAAAGATTTTATCCCGGAAAGTTATCAACAGAGAGGTGATGCATAACGTGCTTCACAAGGTATGGAAGTTGAATGGAGGGTTACAAATTAGGGAGGTTGGGGAAAAAGTGTTCGTGTTTCAGTTTGAATTGGAGATTGAGAAAGATCGAATCCTCTTACAACAACCATGGTGTTTTAATAAGGCACTAATTGTTATGAAGGAATTTGATGCTTTCTCTCTTTTGGAGAGTGTAAATTTGGATTGGTGTGACTTTTGGGTTCAAATCCATGGTTTGCCATTGGGTTTTATGAATGAAAAGATTGGTCAGGCAGTTGGACAATCCATTGGCATTGTGCTTGAGGTAGAAACTTGTAGTGATAAAGTGGCTTGGGGTAGAAGTATGAGGGTTCATATTAGGTTGAATGTCCAAAATCCGTTGAAGAGGGGCACTAAAACTTCTGTTCCCGATGTAGGCAAAGCGGTGGTGTCCTTCAGGTACGAACCTTTGCCAGATTTTTGCTATGTATGTGGACGGCTTGCACACCATGAAAGCAAGTGTGATGTTGTTGTTGGGATGAAGAAGGAGAGTGGTCACATTGTTAGAGAATATGGTGTATGGATGAGAGCTGAGGCTCCGAAGGCTATATCGGCTGTTTTTTCTAAGGGATCTGGTTGTGCTTCTTCTTAGAGTAGTCCGAGTGGGCTGGCACGGCAGCATTCTAAGAATGTGAATGAGGCCGAAGATTCAGTTTCTGTTTCGGAACAGGTGGTGGCACCAAGGCGGAAACCACAACGTGCTAATTATGGAAAAGAGAATGATCCGCCGGTTGAGGTGGACAATCCCGCTGATCGGGGGACAAAAGATGGGGTGCTGAAATATCGGAATGAGTTTGCTAATAATACGCACTCACAATCGAATGCCGAAATTCCAGGTAGTCAACCTATAGAGATCTCTGCCTTGAAAGATATCTCTAACTTAAATACTTTAGGGTTGAATTCTGATGGGGGTCCAGGTGCTGAAGTTTTTGTTGATGGTAGTAATACTGCTGGGCCTAAGGGGAACACAGAAGGAGTTGGGCTTACTGAAGGGATCAATAATGCTGAAGGGGCTGTTTTTGTGTTTTCCTCTAGCCCAAAATCTAGTGGACTCTCTACTAAAAGCCCTTATAAGTGGAAAAGGGCAGCAAGATCCAACAAGAAGGCTCTTTCGGGGAAGACTGGTTGCAAGAAACAGCTATCAGGGTCAAAGCGTGCTATAGGTGATGGTATGGGTCTAGAAAAGAGTGCTGAAGTTTGTTCGAAGAAGTCTAAGGAAGATGTCTTTTGTATCCAGGCAGCGGCGGAGGTTGGCTTTGGTGCCCAACCCCGCCGATCCCAATGAGTTACCTTGTGTGGAATTGCCGAGGCTTGGCAGCACCTCGTGCAATTCATGAAGTGACTAAGCTAGTCACTAGTTTCGCCCCTCAGCTACTTTTCCTTAGCGATACAAAAAGGAAGAGTAGTGAGATGGAGTGGTTACGGGCTAAATGGGGTTTTGATAACTGCTTTAGTGTGAGTAGTGTAGGTAGAAGTGGTGGTTTATCTCTTCTCTGGAGGAATGATTGGATGGTAACTGTGAGTTCTTTCTCTAGCTTTCATATTGATGTTCAGATTGCTTTTGATAATTTTGGTAGTCCCTGGCGCTTTACAGGTTTCTATGGCAATCCGAAGATGAGTTGAAGGACAGAGTCCTGGAACCTGTTACGTCAGTTACATAATAATAATAGTCAGCCTTGGGTGGTGGCCGGAGATTTTAATGAGCTACTTACAGATGATAAAAAATTTGGTGGGGCATTACGACCATCATGGCAGATGAATTTGTTCCAATCTGTGATTGATGACTGTGAGCTTGAGGGATTACCAATTGAGGGCCTTTTAATGACCTGGCATAGAGGCAGAGGGGAGAATGTAGTGTATGAACGGCTTGATCGGATTCTAGTTACTCATGATTGGCTTTCTTTATTTCCATGCTCTATTGAGGAACATCTTATTTCCACTTGTTTGGATCATTTACCTTTGTTGCTTCGGATCCGAGAACACCAAGTAAAACATCGAAGGAAACGCCAGAGATTCCGATTTGAGAATTTTTAGATTCGGCATGAGAAGAGTGAGGAGATAGTCCGCGAAGCTTGGGTAGGGTTTGCCTCGAACTCTCTTGATGGTATTCTTGTAAAAATTATGTCTTGCAGCCATGCTTTGGAGAGATGGAACCAGGGTGTGGTCGGTAGTTTGGCCAAGCAAATCAAAAGCTTGAAGCTTGCCTTGGCTGATTGCTATAAACACGGTAAGGGTGGGAATGAATTAAACTCGTGCCTAAAAGAGCTATCTAATCTAGAAAAGGATGAGGAACTGTATTGGAGACAGAGGGCTAAGCACTTATGGTTGCGTGAAGGTGACAAGAATACTGCTTATTTCCATAAGGTGGCTTCTCGAAAATGACAGAACAATACTATTGAGAGAGTGCAAGATATTCATGGATGTTGGAAGACTGAGGCAGAGGATATCGAGATTGCTTTTCTTGATTATTTTCGAAAGATTTTCACCTCTTCTAGGCCTCTGGTTTCTCATGATTTTTATGGGGTGATTGGTCAGCAGTTAACCTCGGATCATATCCATATTTTGGAGCAGCCATGGCGAGAGGATGAGGTTAAAGAAGCATTGTTCCAAATGAATCCATCGAAAGCACCAGGGTCTGATGGGATGACAACAATGTTTTTCCAAAAATATTGGTGTCAAGACCCGACCCGCCCGGGGTCGGCCACGTGGCAATCGCCGCGCTGCCTCGTAGTACGTGCCGGCCGGTCACGTACCAGAAGCACCGCAAGGCATAGAAATGGATATCATCGCTGCAAAACAACTAAAACTTTAATTAAAAATCTTTTATAAAATAATAAACTTTAAATTAGTACCAGTGGATTATATTAAAAGAATACCTATGCAGCGGAAAACTACTAAGCCTAAGCCACCGACGTCTTCTAGTAAGCCTCCAATCTATTGGCTGACCTCGTACGCGGATCTGCATCCATCCACATAGGATACAGGTGAGTGACAGAGATTCAATGAGTCTCCATCAGGGTTAGGGAAAACAGGGGTAATCCAAAATATAATAAAATAAAATGATTAAAGTAAATAAAATAAATTTTATTTTCAAAACCTCTTTTGAAATTCTCCCAAGGAGAAATAAATTTTAAAACCTTTAAAATTATTAAATACTCATGGGCTGGAACCTAATACACTGAAGGCACAACTGGCCGGTCGTATGCCTTACTGCACCGAGGGCTATTTCTTTTCTCTTCATATTCATTTTCTCTTTATCTCATATACTAGCCCGTTCCCTCGGTGGTGCCTCACTGTGGTGGAACACAGTGAACTGGAGCTCTGGCGAGTTTCCCTACGCGCCTCTCCCAACCAGGCTCGACTCACCATGCCCCTCGATAGGCGGTCCACGGGTGAGTATCATGCATGCTCTCAAACTCGATCCACGCTCCGAAATTGGAGCCCCGAGGAATCCCACTCAATCACTCCTCTTACCGGGGCATCGTACCCCAATAATCATAATAATAATTATAATAATATTTCTTTATAAATATTAAAACATGTAAACACACACAAGCTTTTGTGCTTTTAAAATCATCCCACCCCCTAAGTGGGAGTATCACAAAATAAAAAGTGTGTGTCGTGGATTACCTTTATCCCAAAACAGTTGTAAACCTTTTTAAAAACAATTTATGTTTTTAAAACATTTTGCCCTAGTGGCTAAGCACTGAAAACTAAGCCACTCACAGTGATGGGAGAATCGTATACTCCCAAGCGCTCCATGTAGTTCAACCTCCGGAGCATCGCCGCACTCGATTCAACCGGAGACCAAGATCTCGCCTCGAACTGGCGGTCGGTTTGTCCGGATCTGCCAATTGTCCAAAATGCCTCCGTTTGGCTCCAGAGAGAAAAAGAAAAGAAAATGAAAGAAAAAGAAAAAAAGAAATGAAGAAAAGCTTTGGCTCACCCCTATTTATAGGGGAGCCCGACATCGGGTCTACTCGGGCCCCGAGTCAAACTTTTCCCCTTTTTCAACTTTCTTTCATTTTCACCCATTGGCTAAATCCTTTGCTTTCTTGTGCTAATGGGACCCATAATAAATTTCTAGGGACTTATTTGGAGGTCTTTTTGGCATTTTACTAATTTCCATGCACGGTTAATTACATTATCTTCAGACTCCGTCTTATCCAAATTTTAACTTCTCTTCTGACTTGACACAGCCGGACCGACTTATTATTCAATTATTACGTCATTTTACACTATTCCGTTCGTACGAAAAGGTCGTGCTAGGTCCGGGTGTGTCAATTGGCACATTCTGGGGTCAGATATTACACAGTGGGCGTTATCTTTTCTTAGATATAAAGGTTCATTGGAGGATCTGAATAAGACGATCATTGTTCTTATTCCGAAAAAGAAAAAATCGAGTACACCAATGGACTTTCGTCCTATAAGCCTCTGTAATGTTCTTTATAAGATCATCTCAAAAGTGCTAGCAAACCAGTTGAAGAAAATCCTACCTGATATTATAAGTCCGAACCAAAGTGTTTTTGTTCCAGGTAGACTGATTTTAGACAATGCTTTAATTGCCTATGAGACAGTCCATGCTTTGAAGACTCGAAAGACGGGTTTGGTTGGTTATATGGCTCTTAAGCTTGACATGAGCAAGGCATATGATCGTGTGGAATGGGACTACCTAGAAGGAGTTATGCAGAAAATAGGTTTTCCTGGTCACTGGCTCTCTCTTATCATGACGTGTGTGCATACAGTTAGCTATTTGGTGATGGTTAATGGAATACAATGTGGTAGCATTGTTCCAACGAGAGGGATTCGACAGGGAGATCCAATTTCTCCATATTTGTTTTTGCTCTGTGTTAGGGTCTGTATAGTCTATTGAACAGAGCAGACTTAGAAGGGATGATCAAAGGAGTATCAGTTTGCAGGTCTGCCCCTAGAATAAACCATCTACTTTTTGCAGATGATAGTCTATTATTTCTACGAGCTTCGACCTCAGAATGTGTGATGATTTTAGATTTGCTCCATCAATATGAGATTGCATCAGGCCAACTTGTTAATATGGACAAATCGGCCATTTTCTTTAGTGGTAATGTATCGGATGGGACTAGGGAGCAGATAAAACAGTTATTGGGTGTTTCCAAGGTGATGGATAGAGACCGTTATCTTGGATTACCAATCATGATTGGCCGGGCCAAGAGAATACATTTTCAGTACATTAGGGACAAGCTGAGACAACGTGTTTCTGGGTGGCAAGGTAAGTTGCTGTCTTATGCAGGAAGATGAGTGCTCATTCAAGCTATAGCCCAAGCAGTTCCTTTGTATGTTATGAATTGTTTCAAGTTTCCACAGTCTTTTGTGAAAGAGCTCCATAGTTTAATAGCCAGATTCTGGTGGGGTGGGGATAGTAGTACCCGGAAATTACACTGGATGCAGTGGGAGGGGCTCTGTTCATTGAAATTGGATGGTGACTTGGATTTTGAGATTTTGAGGCGTTCAATCTGGCTCTTTTGGCAAAGCAAGGATGGCATTTAATACATTATAAAAATTCTCTCTGCTATCGAGTTTTTAAATCTAAATATTTCCCTTATTCCGAGTTTATTGATGCACATTTGGGGAGTAATCCTTCTTTTGTTTGGCGTAGCTTATTGCAAGGGCGAGCAGTTTTGATTGAAGGTTCCAAATGGAGAATAGGGAATGGTTTAAGTGTTAAGATAATGAAGCATCGTTGGTTGAACAGTCCACCGTTTCATCCAACCCATATATGTGAAGGTTTCCTTACTTCCAATTATGTAGCTGAATTGATCAACCAAGATGAGTGAACGTGGAATGCAGAACTGGTTTGTTCGATCTTTAATCCAAGGGATGCCAGCGAAATCATGCATATCCCACTTGGTATACCGGGGCGGGATGATATGCTGTGTTGGAAGAAGTCAGCTATGGGGCGGTTCTCGGTTAAATCTGCTTATCATGTAGCACGGGTTTTTCTGGGTTATGAGGATGAGGATATTCAACTACGTAACCTGGTGTGGAAACTACTATGGACAGCTGCTGTTGTGCCAAAAATTAAGTTTTTTGGTTGGAGAACGCTGCAGAATTTTTTGCCAGCCAGAAGTTTACTTCGAGGCCCCCCTACAAAACTTTGAACCCATGAACCAGCAGCTCGACAGCTGCTCTTACATGTTTTCTTTAAGTGTAGATTGGCACAGCTTACATGGTCAGCTGCTGGTTCATGGGTTCAAAGTTTTGTAGAAGAATGGTCTGACTCATCGGACTTCTGGTTGAATTTCTTTATTAAAGCCAATCAGCTGCAGAGCTTGGAGTTGTTCCTTATTATTCTCTAGAGTATATGGAAGAATCGAAACAACTGCTTGCATAATGGGGTATGTAGTTTGCCCGCACAGCTGGTTGTCAAGGCTTGTCTTCATCTACAGGATTATGAGTCTAGTTTGTCATGTTTGCATGGTGAGCAACAGATCTCTCGAGGCCCCCCTCCAACCCCTATATGGCACCCTCATATGGCTGGTACTCTAAAGCTCAATACGGATGCAGCGTATAATGGTACATCTAAATTGGCTTCATTAGGCATAGTGATGAGAAATGCAATGGCTGATGTTGTCTTTTGTGGTGTTTCTCGGGTGTCAAATGTTCCAAGTGTGCTGCATGCTGAGGCGTTAGCTGTTATCTTTGGCCTTGAGACAGCTTGGGAACGTGGTTGTATGGAGATTCAGGTAGAAACAAATTCTCTAGTGCTGGTTAATGAAGTCAATCGTGATGACCCATCTCTTTGGGAAGGAGGCCATCTGATAGATGAGATTTCTGAGGCAATTGCTACTTTTACTTCTTGTTCTTTATCTTTTGTGAAAAGAGAGTCAAATGGTTTGGCACATGCTTTGGCTAAACTAGACTGTTTGGAGGAGGATTATAGGGTATGGATAGGACACCTACCTAGTAACCTTTGTAATCCTGATACAATTTAATTATAAGAATCACGCCTCTTTTCCTCCAAAAAAAAAATATTGGATGTAATAGTCAAGATAATTTTGTTTGTTTTGATTGCTTACCTTCTGGCTTTACTTGCCGTTAATCGCTGATGTTGTAGAGTTACACATCCCAGACTAATTTCAGATTATTAATAGCTATTTTTTCTGTTTTTCACCAAATATATATAGGAATAATTTATTATAAAATTACAATTATATATAAAATATAAATGTTTTTAAAAGGTAAAGTTGATTGTCCAATTGAAAAATAATATATATATATATAAGGCAATTATGTGCCAATTTTTTGTAACTAAAATTTCAACATTTTGTGCCTTTTTTTTTCTTTTTCGAAGAAAATGATCTTTTATTTTTCAAAAAAAAAGTACATGGACAATATTTGAAAATAAGAATATTGATAATGGTAAATTGAAAAAAAGACTTCTTCTTCCACTAATAAATCTAAATCTTAGGCTATATTTAGTATGAGAAAACATTTTCTATTTTCATTCTCTAAAAAATACAAAGAAACTAGCATCTAAGATATATGTTGTGAAAGAAAATGTATACATGTTTTAGAAAATGAAAATGAAAATGGACATAGAAATGAGATTTAAAAAAAATTGTTCTTGATTTTAGATCCATTTTTATTTTCATTTTCTAAAACATGCATATATTCATATAAACTATAGATATCTTAAATGGTGATTTTTTTTATATTTTTTAGAAAATGAAAATAAAAAATATTTTCATATACCAAACATAACCTTACTTTCTAACTCAACTCATCTTATCATCTATTTTAAATCTCAAACATTTTTCATAAATTTTTAATATGTTCATCACACTCTCATTTTTGTTTCCACTCATTTTTCAAAGTAGAAAGGTTTCATCAATGATGAAGAAATAACTGAGTCAAGAACCTCTTTAATTGACCTAATGAATAGGAACAAAACCATCCTAGCTGACTCATGAGTAAGTAAGACCAAAGCCATCCTCCTTATATGTTTTTATTTCTATTTAAAAATATAGTGTGACATGTAACATCCTCATCAATTAAAAAAAAAAGTATTAAGAAATATATAGCCGGTGTACCTCTTTTGAATTAGACCTCTTAAAAATAAAAATGCAAATTAGGTCTTGATTTTACAGAAGAAAATTCTTCGTTTAATTGAAAAAGGGGCATTATCTCATTTCAAATCCATAAGCAAGTGACCGACCTTTTTAATCATTTTAAGTACCCACCACACCTTTGAAGATATAAATAATATTTTAAGTTAAATAAATCTGTATAAATTAGTTTTAGAAAATGACAGAGACAGCAACAAATTTGTCAAAATTCCCATTTTTTTTAATATATCTAAAATCTAAAAAATTCCAAAAAAAAACTCGCCTTTAAAACTTTAAAACCGTAAACTTTACACGTCGCGTTCATAAAGCAAAGTCATCCACTTGCATATTCCAGAATCCAAAATCTCTTATCTCCAAACACCCGCCTTAACATCCTTCCAAATATAATGAACAAATAAAATTCTTTATTTTTTATTTTAAATAATTACTAATCATCAATTACTAGTTTTTATTGTACATGATCAGTGATTATTAGTACATATAAAAAACTAATAAAAAATAAAATAAAAATCCTCTGCTAAAAACGTTGCATTTCCTTTTCCTCTCTAGTTCTCGTGACTGACTCACCGCTCTGCTCTCTTCCTTCTTCGCTTCTCTGCTTTTGCTGTTTTTTCCCGATTTTAGTTGTTTTCTTACTTCTTCAAGATCTTGTATACGTATTCGTCTCCGTATTTTCGTCTAAAAATATACCGTATCTGGACAAAGAAACCGTTCGAGCTCCGGTTGGCGTTGTGGCGGTGAGTGGAAGCTGAAGAGTGAAGAGTTCCGTTCCGGCGAAGTTTCATTTGTTTTTGTTCGTTGAGATTGGTTTTTTTTTTATAACTTTTTTCTGAGAGAGAGAAAAAGGAAGAAGAGAAGAGATGGGAAAAGGAGAAGAAGAAGAAGGAAGAGAATATAGGAAGATAACGGTTGGAGTTTGCGTCATGGAAAAGAAGGTGAAATGCGGAAGCGAGGTTTTTTTCTCTTTTGTTTGCTCACGTTTTTCTACTAAATATATGAAAATTATATTTTTTATAAGAAAAAATATTTGGAGCAACGCGTGATTTATATTTTTATAGTAATGTAATGTAGTATTTACTGTTGCTTTGTTTTAATGCATGAATTTTAACGTTTATGAAAGTTTTTGTGTTTTGGTTTCAAGGTTTTTTCTGCTCCAATGGGACAAATTCTCGACAGGCTAAAGGCTTTTGGTGAGTTTGAGGTAAGATTGGATATATATATATTATTTAATGTTAACTTAAGATGAATCTAAGTTTTCTTTTAATATATATTTTTTGAGTTAAATTTGATGAAATATGTATCATTTGAAGGGAAATATAAATGCTGATTCGTGCAATATTTTCTTTGTCTGAACATTTATTTCAAAGGATAATTAAAGTTTTGATAGTAATGAAACGCTATTTCTGCTTATTCTGTATCTGTGTTCTGAATGCTACGTGGGAGTGAGTTTGTACGTATGTGCGTGCTCCGGAGAGCGTCTTGTAATGTTATGTTGTTTCATTCTTATGGATTGCTTGCATTTGTGTTTTTGATTTTGTAGATTATACATTTTGGCGATAAGGTTATTCTTGAAGAACCCATAGAAAGGTACATTTTGGTTAATTAGTTGAACCAACCGTGTCTTTGATTTGCCATATGGTGTTGCTGATGATGTTGGTTATAATCGGTATTATTGATGTCTTTTTCATTATTTATTTATTTATTTTAAATTCTGTGTGCATTAAACACTGTTTGGATTTATTGATTGTAGGAAAAGCTAAAAGTAGGTGTGGAGGTGTACTAATTTTAGATGTCCTCTGGAAGAGTAGTGAAGACTGTTTTGGTTTTCTTTTTTTGTTTCAGTGAGCTGTTTTTATTCTTGTTTTTCCTCTAAAAGTAGAGTTTGAGAGTTAGCGAGTATGTGACTTTGGATCACTCCTTGCTTGTCTGATATATTACCTTTCTCCCTCCCACACTCTCTTTGTTAAAGGATTCTATGATTTGTGGGAGGAATTAAGTTAGAGGATGTGACAGAAAGACATCTGCGTGTGTGTGTTATAGCTGGATGTACTACTTGATATCAAACTCTTATGGTGCACGATTTCATTGGTGATGGTTGAGACTCATGTTGTTTCTCACACTTCATTGGGTTGAGAGATTTCTTGTAATTAAATTGTCTAATTTGTTATAATTTTGCTTGTTTCAGCTGGCCAATCTGTGATTGTTTGATTGCATTCTATTCCTCCGGATATCCCCTTGATAAGGCTGAAGCATATGCTGCTTTAAGGAAGTAAGTTCTGAATCTTATATATGTGCATGTTCAAAATAAGACATCAATTTCTTTCCAAATTGCAAGTAATTTACCTAATTTTAGATTCTAATATGATTAGTTAATTTTACTTATTAACAAGGAAAATTCAACATAATTATTTTGATAGGCACCTCATTATTTACTATTAGGAATATCCACGTACAAGTAAACGTAAATCAATTTCTCTGTAGTTTATGTTGGAAAAGTAAAAAATTTGGACCATGCATAACTGTAATAGGAAGCACTTCTGTGCTGCTCCTTTTAAGTGAGTGTCACAGCCCCAGTGTCTAAGCATTTGAGTCTTTTCTATTATATACTAGGAACACTAACTTTACCCTTATTTGTTGTACTTTAACTCACATCAAGCCATCTGTCTAAGTGGTATTGTCGTGGGATTATTATATCTCAATTATACTTATTTTTAGCTTGATCATTTCAATTCATTGAACTGTTCAATAACAGTTTGCTTCTCTTTTCTGCCTAGCACAGTAGATTGATTAAGTTTTGCAACTTTTTTTTCCCTATGATTCAGACCGTTCCTTGTTAATGAATTGGATCCACAACACCTTCTTCATGATCGAAGGAAGGTATATGAGGTATGCATCCTAAACTTCCATCTTGGTGTTAAGTAGAACCATTATCAAGTTAAAAACCATGACCACTTTCCACCTCACATAGGGACTTTGTGCCGGTTGGTTTTTAGCTCATATTTGTTACCTTTATGTGGCCCTCGACCTCTTTCCTTTGGGATGTTGAGAGAGGCGGCCTTAGTTGGGCCTTTAATCTCCAGTCCCCTTGGTAATACTGTAACAGGCTAAAGCTTGTATTCTTTGAAAAAGAATCCTTCGAGCTAAGCCTAGAAGTTAATCATATTAATGGTGAACTGTATTACGTTAATATAGCAATTGAGTGACTATGACTAACCTATTTATTTGGGATTCAAGCGGCTGGAAATGTATGGAATTCCTGTTCCAAGATATGCCCTCGTAAATAGAGAAGTACCATACCAAGAGCTGGATTATTTTATTGAGGAAGAGGACTATGTTGAGGTCCATGGAAATCGCTTTTGGAAGCCATTCGTGGAGAAACCGGTTGATGGTGAGTTTGGTACTTATATATTGCCTTTTCTTGTTGCATCTGTTTTGCCTCTCGCCAATACTCAAAGAATGAATTTAATATGGTCCATCGTGGCATTCTTCTTGTTTTGATGAAGTTTGAACTTACCATGCAAAATGTATGTTAAATTCTTTCCTTTTGGTCATGGAGAAGATCAAGTAGTGAACTTTTCATTTATTGCTTATCAATCAATTCATTCTCATTGCACAAACTTTAAGGAATATTCTTTCTACATGCATATGTATGGATTGAGGATGAATAAAGTTATTGCATGTGAAATGCATGTATAAATGTATTTTTGAAAACCTTAGTGTGGTCTTCTGTCTTTTCTCTTTATGGAGCATGGAGTGTATTGATTTATTTGCACTGACTTGATTGGTAGAATGTAAGGTCTAGGCTTTCTTTTAACTTTGTTCTTCTGAACCCTTTCTTTTAGATAAGCTTGAATAAATGTGGGACTGTCTTCATATGATTATGAGGATATGGTATTGGCAGCAGTCGAATAGCAACATCCCAACTTATGCAAATTATCATGCGTATGCATTTACAATTTTTACGCTTTCATAGGTTGAGTACAAAATTATCTTTTCACTTTTAATATGTTCTGTTTGTCAAAAATTACTCACATTTACACTGCATGCAATTGAATTGCAGTTTTGAAACCTATTTATTGTCTCAGGAAGGGTTTTTGTTCTTTGGTACTTCATAACCTTATAGCAACAAGTGTAGTTCTGGTTTAATTGGCTAACTGTTTTTCCTATGATGCTGACAACTTTTATTTGTTCTTTTCTGAAGGGGATAATCATAGTATAATGATATATTACCCTAGCTCAGCAGGTGGAGGCATGAAAGAACTATTTAGGAAGGTCTGAATACCTATCTTGAGCTCGGATTTTTTTTTTCTTTTTCTAATTTTTGCTGCTCTGATATTGATTTGTTAAGCATCGGTTATTTGGAAAATGCTGTTAGAGTTTTTGTCCAATTTTTGTTTCAAGTTCTTCCTCATTTCCATTTTGAATGCAGCAATGAAAATTCCTTAGTGGCAAATGATTGTTTTGACACTCTCTGGTAAATGTAAATTATAATGTGGTATGATTTTTCCTTTTTAGGTTGGAAATAGATCAAGTGAGTTTCATCCTGAGGTTAGAAGAGTAAGACGTGAAGGTTCTTACATATATGAGGAATTTATGCCGACTGGAGGAACAGATGTCAAGGTTCTGCATTTTGGTTTTCCTGTTTTGTAGTTAATTCATTATTCTATAATTTTGTAAGTTTGAAATTCGTTGTTGCAAAATATTTTGCACTCAATAGCATTCTCTTTACACTTAACCATGTTTGAATAGAAGGGTGGAGGGAAATGTTGTATCAGCGGTTGCCTCATGTGCTGTTTGACTGTTTCTAGGAATTTTAGTACCTCTAGTTCTGGTATTGAATGTGCATTGATTTTTTATCTTTTTTATTTTTTGAAAGGACAGGTATCCTTGTATGGACTAGGCTCTGTTTTAACTTTTAAGCCTTAGCAATGTTCTTGCCTATGTTTTGTTGCTGCTGCACTCTCTCTTGCTCCTCACATTTGCCTGATCATCCTGTCAAATGAATCTAGGTCTACACAGTTGGCCCTGAATACGCACATGCTGAGGCTAGGAAGTCTCCTGTTGTTGATGGTGTTGTTATGAGAAATCCTGATGGCAAAGAAGTAAGTCTTTACTAATAGATGATGCAGAAGATGTTCTTTCTTCTCTTGAAAAAGTATGCACATCTGTACATGTTCAGAAATCTGAGAACTTTACCCTCAGTTTCTTGGCAATCACTTTTTAATTTGGCAATGCTTTATTGCCATGCAACTTATTGTTTGCCTGCGTTTTACTAAAATTGTTTTGTCTGTTCACAACTTACATTTAGTTTCACTTACTTGGAGATATTTTTTATCTTGAAAGTTGAATTGAATATGAAATTATACTTGTTTAGTTAAACAAATTATCTGGGGAATGTGTTGGTTGGATTGTGTTATATGAAAGGAAAAATTAAAACCAGGGCATCAGGTGAAAAATTTGGAAACTCACAGAATACATAAGATAACTATCAAAGAATGTAACTATAAACTAAGTCGTGCTCTGTGATGCATATACTACTTGGGATGTGGTGCTGCAGGGTGAAGGGGGCCATTAACTAAATGGCTAAATTAATAGAAAAGAAAAAGATAGTGGAGCATCTCATAAGCAAAGAGCTTCTATTTTGCATTGTATCTTGTGCAATGTAATGACTCAACATTTTTGCTAGCATCTGTGGCTGATCACTTACCATTAAATGCTCAGAGTGAAAAGTTATTGAAAGGTTGATTAATTATGATTGATGTATAGAACATATGGTACTAGTACATAATTGGCTACCTATGGAGAAATACTGTTTTGCTACCATAACTGGTTCATTGCTATTAGACTATTATACATCAGAGGGTGGAATATATGATGTTTGATTTTTGACACATATCTTTGTAACATATTTGACAGGTCAGATATCCTGTGTTGCTGACACCTAATGAGAAGCAAATGGCAAGGGATGTTTGCATCGCATTTGGGCAAGCGGTACGTCAAGTGAATCTCCTTTGCAACCGATGCGTTAGTGTTTGAGCATTATAGCCATGCATTTTTTGCTATATCTACTGAAAAAAAAATTATTTTTTATTGGTCTTGTCACTTTACCTTTTTGTTTTCTCCCTATCTAATGGTTCTTTGACTCGTGACTTTAGCTATAATTATGTGCTCATAGCAATTCTTTTTTCTAGTGACATGGCATCTTTTGGCAAAAGTTTTATCACAAGGTCATATAAATATTACCTTCTTGAGGGATTATTTTAACTTATTATATAATTGGAATCAAGGATTTGTTTACGTGTTGAAGTTACCATCAGGTTTCATGCAGTTATAGAAATCATATTTACAATTTTTGGAGGTTGTTTAAATGATGTTGCAGCAATAACTGCACTTGTCACCTACTCTTTTATTGAACATAGAAAGATAGGGTTTATTAAGAATTATGCTTCCCTGATGTTGACAGAAATGCTTAATCTATATCAAGATTTCGTTTTCGTCGTTTTTAATGGTTTTCATGAATTGCCCATTAATATTCAGTTTAGCTGCTTGCAGGTTTGTGGGTTTGATCTTTTGCGTTCTGAGGGGCGTTCATATGTTTGTGATGTGAATGGATGGAGCTTTGTGAAAAACTCTCACAAGTAATGCTCATCAGATTCTCTCTCTTTTTTTTCTTTTGGCCAATGCTAATCAGATTCTCTTTAGTCTTGTGATTATTCATGGTATTGTTTTTATGGACATTTTTCACTTCACTGGTACTTGCTGTCTTCAATGCATTATTGAAACCACAGATTTTGTTAAATGTCCTTACGCTTCGTCATTACTATATTTAATTATTGATACATCATGTATCATGGACAGAAATAGGAGTGAGAAAAAAATTCTCATTTGTGCATATTCCCCTCAAATAATGACGTATTTAAGTGCTCGATGTTGCCGTTGTTTTTTCTTCTCGTCTGTACTGTTTGTGTTCTTTATTGTGTCTCCAATGGACTTTAGCCAGTAATATTTATTAGTCAATTAAACGAAGTGCTATTTAGCATACTCATCAATTATTTCAAATTTAAAAAGGAATGCTGTTACATATGTTAGATGCAACAAAGTTGAGGTAGATTCAATCAACTGTTTGGAAGTGAAATAGTCGATGTTTGAAAAAGTAACAACAGTATGTCAACTATGGGTTTTGATGAAAGCAATATTTGGAAAATAACAAAATTTTTTTTTTTCTGAAGTTTTGTCTCTCATCTTCTATGTGATGGATAAGAAGTTTATTTAAAGCATAAATGTTCATATCATTTTGCATTATGTTAGTTAGCTTCTATTGGCACGCTGGTTGGTTGAATGATGTGTTTATTTCCCTCTATTCACATTCTCTTACTTTTTTTTTTATATGAAAATTTTCTTTTGCAATATAGGTATTATGATGATGCTGCTTGTGTGCTAAGGAAGATGTTTTTAGAGGCAAAAGCACCTCATCTTTCCTCAGCAATACCACCAACTTTACCATGGAAAGTAAATGAACCAGTGCAGCCTTGCGAGGGACTTACTCGTCAAGGAAGTGGAATCATTGGCACATTTGGACAGTCTGAGGAGCTACGTTGTGTTATTGTGGTTATTCGCCAGTGTGTTGCTACATTTTCCTTGATGTTCTTCCTTGCTCTTTAGAATTCCTAGCTTTCCCCACTTAGTTCTTAGTTCTGTCTTCTATGGCCAGCGGTGATAGAACTCCCAAGCAGAAGGTGAAATTGAAGGTTACTGAGGAAAAGCTGCTAAACTTGATGCTAAAGTATAATGGTGGACGACCCAGAGCTGAGGTCTAATTTTCACTTCTTATTAATCATTACTTTTTTATATTCTACAAATAGGTTCTATTGTCTGAGCAGCTATTGTTTTTTATTACCTTTTCAGACAAAACTTAAAAGTGCTGTTCAATTGCAAGATTTGTTGGATGCTACAAGAATGCTTGTACCTCGTTCCAGGTAGCTTTTCATACTTAATAAATTCGTCGATCTAGCAAAAGCACTTTGAAATTTCCCCCTCTCTACGAGTCAAAACACAGGAGTGAAAACGGGAATGGGAGTTGCAACAAATTTAGAAGGGTAGGAATTTGTGTTGCTTCATATGAGGAATATCTGGCTATATTGTGGGCATGAACCTGTGGTTTTTATCTTGTAATTGGATGAAGAAGGTAATTATTGCATTTTTGTTGATTTTTAGGGATGAAACAAACAAAAAGGTGATATATAATTTTAGCTGCAATCTGTTATCTTAACAGCAACGTTGAGGGCTTTCTTTCTATGTATTACTTTTCATGGGGTTGGGGTTGGAATGTGGGAGGGAGGGGATGTACCGAATATAGCAATGCATATGCTTAATTAGTCATTTACATTGATGATTTGTATGAGACAGACCAGGTCGTGGAAGTGACAGTGAAGCAGAAGATCTTGAGCATGCCGAAAAGCTTCGTCAAGTTAAAGCAGTACTTGAGGAGGTTATCTATGTTAACTTAAAATCACTTGCTTATAAGTGTACTAAGTTTAGTGTATTCGTTTTATTGCTCTAGTTACTTTACTTATTCCTCCTTTTATCATAAATGCATAATTTCTCTGTGTATCTGTGTGTGTGCGCGCGCGCGCGCGCTCGCGTATTTAATTTATAATATGGGCTGGTTGTCACACAATTAATGCTTTGGTTGCCAGGGAGGACATTTTTCTGGTATTTATAGAAAGGTGCAACTAAAGCCTCTTAAGTGGGTTAAAGTTCCAAAAAGTAATGGTGAAGGTGAAGAAGAATGGCCTGTGGAAGCACTGATGGTTCTTAAATATGGGGGCGTTCTCACACATGCTGGAAGGAAGCAGGTAATAACTATGAACCTCTCATGGATGTTGTTCTATCTTACTAATTTGAGTATTTCTTAAAATGGACATTCATTTTAAGACATCTGAAATTGTAAGCAAAGAAATTCATTATGGGTCTAGGGATAAAAATTTAATCAAATATCTGTTACTTAATTTCATTTGTTCTACTATACTTAATATTTACATGTTCTTTCATTTCCTCTAGTTTTGCTTTTTCTTTTCTCTGATAAGTTTTTGTCTCTCATTTCCATGCAGGCAGAAGAACTGGGAAGATATTTCCGAAATAATATGTATCCAGGTGAGAACGATCATCCTTTTATCATTTTCTGCTGCCAAACCTGTTTGGCAGGACTGTGCTTATTATAGATAGGTAGTATTTGCTTGCATGAGGTCCTTAAAAGGTCCAACCTTTAACGAAATTGATAACATATTTTCTCTTAAGTTAATCTGGATGTCTCTTGACGTGTTTTATGTGTCTGGTAGATAAAACACTGATGACTTCGAACCTGTGCTGCTTTTTCTTGATTAATTTTATAAACTACAGGTGAAGGTACTGGCCTGCTGCGCCTTCATAGTACATATCGTCATGATCTGAAAATTTACAGTTCTGATGAGGGCCGTGTGCAGGTATGCCTTAAGTGATGTATAAAGGAGTGTATGTTATTTGATCTTACTGTTCTCAAATTGTATTGATCTCTCCTTTGTGCTTCAACTCTTTTGAACTCAGTTGCTATATACTCGTGGTCTTGGCATTTGGCATCATTAATAGGTTTGTAACTTAAATCATTTGACAGATGTCTGCAGCTGCTTTTGCTAAAGGCCTGCTTGACCTTGAAGGGCAGTTGACACCAATCCTGGTTTGTAATGTTTCCTTGATAAGTGCATTCTGCTTTTTGGCATTGAGTGTGCATGACTGAGTGGGTTACCTTTTCAAGGTCTCCCTTGTGAGCAAGGACTCCTCTATGTTGGATGGACTTGAAAATGCTAGCAGTGAGATGGAAGAAGCCAAGGTTTGTATCTCCTCTTGCCCTTGATCTCACAAGCTGTTATTGTATAATATGAAAACTCAGAAAACTAGAATTTGTGCCTTTGTAAATGATTTTGTATCTTATTATGGTTTACATTTAAATTTTGGCTACAAATCTACTCCACTGCCTTCTTTGATTATTTAAGTCTGGTTCAAGCTACATGTTAGCTTTGAACAGATTTCTTTCTGATATTGAATAAGCTGGATATATGCTGCAGATCAACTGAGTTCCTCAAGGGGTTTACGTAAAATTTTCGACCTTACCCCAATCTATCAATTATTTTTTTCTTTACTAAAAATTTAGTTTCAATTTGAGAACTAAATGGGCAACTTCTCTTCCTTTTAATGTGGATGACTTGAATATAGGCTTCTCAATTGTTAGAGGTATAAAAAGAATTAAGAGTAAGAGGAAGCATGGGAAATTCCATGTAGATGTTGGTGTTTCAAGGTGAGGAAAACTGTCTTTTCAAGCATTTCACCACTTGTTTTTCCTACCTTTAAAAGGAGCATGGCTTTTGACAAAATAAAACTGCGTGAGCAAAGTTTTTATGTTTGATGAAGTCTCAATTTAAAGTGAGGAATGTAACTGCAAATCTCGGACTGGTTGAAGTTGAACCCTAATATTGTTAATGCTAGTGATGGTGATTGTGGTATGTCTTTAAGGATGTCTCTTTGAATTGGGTTGAAGAAACTCTAAAAAGATCACTCCACTTAAAAGCTATTAAGCTGCTAGGAGCTGAGGATCCAATAAAGGATTTGTACTTTCGTTCACTGACATGCTCCTTCATGTGTATGCCCATCAGACTCAAAGCATGGGTAAAAGGACAGGCCCATCAAATACCTTGTGTTGAAATTTAATTCAATATAATAAATGCACCTAGTTTTGAAACTGAATCACAATGTTAAGCTCTTAGCCCTTAGGTGTGTGCCTAATAATGGGTTTATATTTCTATGGGCATCTTATGTAGTTGTCTGGTACTTTAGTAATTACCTTCTACAGCATTGTAATCTATACAGTTAAAAATAAAAATTGAAGAATCTTCTTCTCCGGTTGTGGTTTCCATAAGATCATGCAGGATAGTGGAACTGTTATTTCATGATTAACAATCTGCACATTGAAATTTTGGTGGAAGCTTGTGGTGGATTGAACTTGTCTGTACTTTTGAGGTTGGTTGTCAATGTTGGAATGGAATTTTGCTGTTTATATGCTCATTTCGGTGGGTTGATTGGTGTTTCTGTGCGGGTTTTTGTCAAAATGATGCTCAGGAAATCTTTGATGTTCCCACACTTGTTTTATTACTACTTAGCATAGCTGGGTGCTAATTTTGGGACTTTGTCCTTTTAGATTTTGGTTGCTTTTTTTAATTTCTCCAAAAGAAAAAAAAAATATTTATCTGTGAATCTTTTGAGTGCTGCTTTAGACTTTCTCTGTGCACTTTGCAGGCTAGGCTGAATGAAATTATTACTTCCGGTGCAAAGACAAGTCATAGCAATGGTACATCTGAATGTCCTTGGATGACTGATGGAGCTGGATTGCCTTCTAATGCTTCTGAACTCCTACCCAAACTGGTAACTTCATCATATTAAGAAAATACGACACCGTAGTGACTAAAGACTCTTTTACTTCATTTTTCAGTTTGTTTCTAAATTTTAGTTTGTTTCTAAGTCATTTGAATAGAACGGGTATTACAGTTTTACCACCCAAACAATAGTGATTTGCTGAAAAGTATGGCCAGTCTCTCATTCTCCCTTTGTCATTTTGTACCTTTGATATACAGGTAACTTTGACTAAGAAGGTTACTGAACAAGTAAGACTACTAGCGAGGGACGAAGATGAGCTTCTTACAGAGACAAGCCCATATGATGTGATTCCCCCGTACGACCAAGCAAAGGCTCTTGGTAAGACAAATATTGACATTGATCGTATTGCTGCTGGGTTACCTTGCGGTAGCGAGGGATTCCTCTTGATGTATGCACGGTGGAGAAAACTCGAAAGGGACTTGTATAATGAACGTAGAGAGTAAGTATCTACTGTTTCTTCTTTGTCATACTTATGCTGTAGAGGTGTTTAACATAACTCAAATTTATTCACATTGGATTTTCCTGCAGACGGTTTGACATAACTCAAATTCCTGATGTTTACGACTCCTGCAAGTGAGTAACTTTTTCATTCTATTGAAAAAAATTTTTAGAAAGTAGTACAGCTGGTACCATGTGTACAAGAAATTTTAAAAAGGCAGAAAGCATATGTGACAAAATATCCTTTATTCCTGGTTTAAGAATTTATCTTTCGCCTCTGCATTTCTTTCTTGAAACCCCATTTCCTTCTTATCTATTCTCCTATTTATCCCTTAAAATTTGTCCATTGGTTTATTTGAAGGAGATTGTTGCATGATTTTATTTGCATTCCAACCAACACTCAAAGTGAACATCACTTTGGATTTAGGAAAATTACCCATCAATGATGATGGTATAGGCTTGTTGAGTGGCTGGGTATTGCATCTCACCATGGTATTGTAGTTGAACGATTGGCCCATTGCTCTTTCTTTAAGCAGATTGGTGTGTAATTTAAGATTAGCATCCCCTAAAATGGGAAATATGCATCAGCCAAATGGTTTGCAGTAGTGAGGGGAGTCGGGGAGGGGGTTGATGATGCATCTTGTGGCATTGAAATATATGTAGTACTGCATGGCTATAATATTAATGTTTTGTAACAACCTATTTGCAAATCTCCTAAAACTTGAGCATGTCGGCCTATCTAGATGATAAAGATTCAGAAATTTCCATAAATAAGAGAGTTCCTGACTCTTAAAAGTTTAAACGCTTCTCTTTTCATTCTGAATGTTTGTGTGTCATCAATTGACCTACTTTGTGACAGATATGATCTTCTGCATAATGCTCATCTTAATCTGGAAGGTTTGGATGAGCTCTTCAAAGTTGCCCAGGTACAAACATCTTACTATCATAGAAAAATACTGTGGATCTTTCATAATTGCTATATTAGCAGTTCTCTATTTGTCCTATCCAGCTATACTTGTCTTGTCTTCTGTCTGCAACCTCTTTGTCTAAAATGATCTCATTTGCTCTCTCACATAAGAAGTAGGGAAAGGGGCCTACCTAGGGGGAGTGGGAGGTTTCAAACTCGACGCCTCCTGATGAATTCCACAACCTCTAACCATTTCAGCTGGAGGGGGAATTCCATTTGCTTCTTTTGATGACTACATCCTTATTGCTTTTTAAATTAGCTTCTTATTGGGTAAATTCTTTATGGAGAATAAATAACAAGTTTCTAGTGTTAGTTTCAAGAAAATGTAGTAGGCTTCTTAAAGCATGTGCTTCCTAGGTTGCTTATTGAACACAACATCACTTTTGTCCTATTATCTCTGACTAGTCTGTATATTGTTGTTGCAGCTTCTTGCAGATGGTGTCATCCCAAATGAATATGGAATTAATCCAAAACAAAAGCTAAAAATTGGTTCAAAGGTGATTCCTTGCTGTGATGATTCTCTCATTTGACCTTATTTAGTAGTCTGCAGCAATGCCTGATTCAATTAGAAAGGTTCTGAAAACCCATATTTAAGTATTTTGTGTTAAAAAGTTAAATATGTATGCAGCACTAGGTTTGTGCTAAAAAAGGTCTTCCCACAGCTACTGGCTTCCTCCTTAACAATGTATATTTGCAGCCTTTATCAATGCAAATGAAGTACGTTCAATGTGATGTGTTGTTAATGATATTAGAATTTTTTTCTCTGTTCTCTCAGATTGCGCGCCGTTTGTTGGGTAAAATCTTGATTGATCTGAGGAATACTCGGGAAGAAGCCCTTAATGTTGCTGAGTTAAAGAGTAATCAAGACAAATGCTCGGAATCAACCAAGACTGAAAAGGATGATAAAGATTTTCCCCCAAAGCTTTTCATCAAGACTGATGACACAAGAAGATCTAGCACCACGAGTGAGATGTCAATGGATCAAGATGATGATGATGATAAAGAGACAAAATATCGCTTGGACCCAAAGTTGGTACCTAAACCTTTCAATTCATGCTTTATACATTTCCATTTTAGTTTTTCATCTAATGTATTTACTCATTTTCAATCAGGTATGCAAATGTTAAGACACCTGAGCGCCATGTCCGAACACGCCTTTACTTCACATCAGTAAGTGCAAATTATGAAAGAAATAAGCTAACCTTTCTCTTTCTATCATTCAAGTCGGGTCTTTTTTTTTTTCCTTTTTTTTGGTTATTTACCATATAGCCTTGCTTGTAAACCTTGACATGCACAACCTTCAAATTTGCAAAGATAATTGATTTGCTATATATTTACTTAAAATGATTCGTTAAATTAATTTGGCCTCAATCTGTCTGACAGGAATCTCATATTCATTCTCTCATGAACGTACTTCGTTACTGTAACCTGGATGAATCTCTTCAGGGCGAAGATAGTCTTGTTTGCCATACTGCTTTGGAGCGTTTGTGTAAAACAAAGGAGCTTGACTACATGAGTTACATTGTAATAAGGATGTTTGAGAACACAGAGGTAGGGTCCTTTTTGTGTTTATTGGAGTGTGTCTGAGGATAGGAACTTGAACATGATTATTTCCTGGTCTCTCATCAGATAGTATGCGGTCAAGTCATTAAGCCAAAGCTGCCAGATCCAGCCATGGTAAACAGGCAGTTTTGGTCTTTTTGACCTTTAAATCTTTTTGAGTTTTCATCCTGAGCTTTAAGTTATGTTTGGAATTGATATTCAGGTAGCTTTGGAAGATCCAAAAAGGTTCCGCATTGAGTTGACGTTTAGCCGTGGTGCAGATTTATCCCCATTGGAGGTAATTACTACTGCGGAGAATCCCTAAGGAAACAATCAAAATTGGGATTCAAATCAACCATCATCATGCAAACCTGAAATCTTATGCCTCAAATATTTATCAATTTTGTTTGGTTATTAGCCTTTTTTTGTGTTTCTTGTTGGCTTGCTTTTAAATTAACAATAACTTGATGTACTTTAAGCAAAGTTTAAAAGATTCTCGTCAGGCGATTGTCATGGGTTCAAATTAGAAGGGTTTTTGTTTGAATATGTGATCTAGGAACATGCTTCAGTTATTTCTGACCTTGGGGAAAAAAATTGTTTCATGCATCATGCCAGGATATATTCTTGATTCATCATATGATCAGTGTTGATTTATGCTAAAATTTAAATTGTTGTGCCTTGACACGAACGAAATCGGAAAATATTTGTTTAATTTTATCGAAGAATTGAAACACCTTGTGTAAGCATTAAGCATTATTTTCTCTTCTGCTTGACAGATGAATGACAGCAAGGCTGCATCACTGCACCAGGAACATACACTGCCAATAATGGGTCCGGAAAGGTTGCAAGAAGTGGGATCCTATCTTACATTAGAGAAAATGGAAAAGATGATCCGCCCATTTGCAATGCCAGCAGAAGACTTCCCTCCTCCGTCCACCCCTGCCGGATTTTCAGGCTACTTTGCGAAAAGTGCATCGGTACTTGAGCGTCTGGTAAATCTTTGGCCTTTCCATAAGAATGCTCATACCAATGGAAAATAGCAGGTTCCTGGTCTATATTTCCACTCTTAACTACTTTTTTTTTTTTTTCCTCTTTTTGCCCAATTCTTTTGTTGTTTCATTGATGCATCTTAGTGCATTTGTTCACCCCTGGTTATCATAACAACCAAGAGAGGTCTTCAACTCCCTTGACGAGTAATCTGTTTCCACTGACAACTTTCAACCACAGAAGAATGTTGTCGGAAGAACTTTTAAAATTGTAGCATATATTTTTCTCATTAATGCAATTTACAAAATTTTTCAAAGTATGAGTCTCCACTCTCCAATGAGACTTTATTTTTGACCATGCATAAGAGAAACAGAAAGGGCAATATTCTTTTTTATAGTCTATGTTTGTCCTTTTGAAGGAACAAGAAAGATAGATGAACCTCCCAATAGAAAATATTCCTCTTCCGTATCGATTTTATAGAATTGGTATTTTCCTTATCAAGCTCATTGTTTTCATGTCAATTCGATATTGCAATAAAGCTATGGATGCCAATTCGCTTACTAACATCGACTCCCTATGAATTTCCATTATAGTTTAAATATATATAGAAAAAAAAAAAACACCTATTAACTTTTTGTTATTTGAGCCTATTTGGGTACAAATTTGGGTCACTAAAACTAAAAATCCAACGGGATGGAAAGAATCTCATTTAGAACTCGAATTTGATACCCCCAACAAGAAATTTCAAGATCTAGTTACTAGAAAAATCTCAAGCTCTAACCATTCGGTGTCCCCTTGAGGGTGTGGTCGGTGTAATAATATTTCCTGATTGGGTTACTTGTAAAATTGCTAACTATTAGATGTAGGCATGTAGCAATCAGTAATAAGTATCAATACCGGCTTTGATCCTTTGGATGGAGTTGAAGAATATTAACTTTAATGCCTTTTTCTTTTTTCTTTTTTTTTTTTTTGTGTGGAAAGTAACTTTTATGCCTTTGATTGTTCTAGTATTTTCCTGACACGTTAGTGATGTTGAGGATAGATAGGTGTGGGATTTTATGCTTTAATAAACAACAAAAGGTGGCTACCACGATTTTAAGGTGGGGGAACATCTTCTCTCTTTCTAATTTAGCATAATCTAAGCTAATCTCCGCTTAAAACTACTTTCTTTTTCATGCATACCCTTCACGATTAGAATCGTGTTCTTTTAGAATATTAGGCCAACGAATTTGTATTTAAGTTATTCGAACACACACTTTTAGATTTAACTCAAATAATTAATTTCTGCTATAAGAGATATATATATATATATATATATATGTATATATATGTGTGTGTGTATGATTTAATAGTGATTTTGAATGTATATGATTAAAACTGTGATTAAACAATGGTAGTATGTAATTTTATTGGAGGACAAAAGTCAACTATGAGAGTCACGTTTGTAAAATTTAATATTTTGATCACTCAATCATTAAAAAAATTAATAATACTTATAGTTTTTGTGAGGTAAAAATTAAAACTTAAGTCCTAAACAGGTACAATATGGGGGCTTAAGGCGTGGTTGGATAATATTGAATAGTTTAAGGGCTTTTTTAGTAGTTAAGCCACTAATAAAAAGATTTAAAGTGCTCGTACAACATATGCTAATATTTAGATGCTAAACATATTTTTTCTTAACTAGTCACTTTTTTATGTGCGTTACACACGATACAACGTGTTGTTAATTACATTTAAAAAAATTTAGAAAAACAAATAAAATTAATGTAGAGTAAGTTTCAAATTAAATTATATAAAATTAGACGATAATTAAACTATTTTTTTCAAGATAATATAGTAATGATTAGTTAATTTTGATGAAAGTAAAATTGACTAATTACTATTACCATTTAATAAATATGCTAAAAAAGGTAAAATATAAATAAAGAATTTTAATTTAATTCGACCATATTAATGGCAATTTTTAAAATATGTTAGAAAGAATAAAAGATACTTAAATAAAGAATTTTAATTTAATTTAATAATATTAATAATATTTATGAAATATGTTAAAAGGAAAATGATATTTCAGACGATTCAAAAGTTTTATAACATAATATATAAACTTTTGGATATTGATAATGATATTGGACATCAATTAATTGAAATCAAAGTTACATTAGGCCCGAAAGAAAAGAAAACTCTCTTAAATTTATTTTTTTATTTATAAAATTTAAATCCAAAACCTTCATTAAAAAACATCAAATTCCACCCATAATTCCATAAGGGTTGGTTGGTGCTAAATACTTTCAGTACTTCATGGTAGTAATCATCTAGTCTGCCGTTATCAACAGTCAGCACATCATAATCATCAAAGTCTTGTCTTCATTACGTGGAATGGGTGAGTCAATTAATATTTAGTTATCTTCATCCATTTTTGGATTCAACACCATCCTTTTCCTCTCACACCTTTCTGTAATTAGAATTTGGGTTCAACTACTACATTCCAGAGTAGGAAAATAACTTTTCCGGTTGAAGGTATAAGAAAAATTACATCTCTCGGCAAAAAAGGCATATTTAGAAAAAGCTAGGTTTCCATAAATTCAAAACAGAAAAAAAAAAAAAAGGTTTTGTTATAAGAGGCTTTTTCTTTATTCGACTGTCTCCACTTTTTTCCCCACTTTTTCTTGATCTTGGAATCAAATAATTTCCCTTTGCCAACCATTTTGTCATATGCTATTTTGGCATTCAAAAGAGGAATGAAGTATTATGAAGGTTTTTGATAGTTTCTCTTGCGTATCTATACAATATAAAAAATTTATCTCTGATGAAGATTATAAGAAGTGTAAGGTAAAATTTAATTTAAAAAAAATCTTTTAATTTTTAGAATTACATTAAAAGTGAGTAAAACTACTTATGGAAATCCCATCTTGACTTTAGTATTTGAAGGAATTAATTTAGACTTTAACGAGAAATTATTAAATAGGTCGGACGTACCACATTATTCATAGGCCAAACCAATAAAATAGTGTTAACTTAAAAAATTTCTTAAAATTAAGATACTAATTTAATAAAGGTTTAGTATCACGTTACAAAAAAAGAGAATTTAAAGAGTAAGTCCTTAAATTTAAACTATAATTGTTTTTTTTTTGTTTTCCACCGGGTATCCAGAGCTTCGCTCTGATTAATTCGGATTCGACCCACGTCGCGCACCTGGATATGATGGGTGAATCTCTCAACGGGGGCAGCTGCGTACGCAAGGTCTCGAACCTGAGACCTGTTTAAGCTGGAACAAATTGCTTACCACTCGATCCAACCCTACGTTAGTAAATTTAAACTATAGTTGTTATAAGATTTTAGTAATTGTATCATAATTTTTAAATTGTTAAACTTCATTGATTGAACTTGTGAGTGACGTGGTATGCCTAATCTACCTGATAATTTCTTGGCTTTAACCCTCCGAAGCTTTGATGCAGACGAGAATTACGGAACTTTATTGATCTTTAGCTCACTTAGAGTTTTCTTTCTCATATCAGCGAACAAGTAATTGCATTTTTAGTAGCCCTTCAGCATTTTCACAATACTGTATAAATTGCTGTCCTCTTATGCAAAAAAGATAAAAACATTTTAAATAAATAAATAAATAATACAAGTTTAAAACAGGTGTGCATGTCCCAACATTCGGGAATGCTAATCCTAACATTGAAATGTACGTAATTGAGTAGTCATTCGTGTTTATTATTTTTTTTGGGAACGTGTTTATTATTATTATTATTTTTGACAATTGAAATATTTCTATTATATTTTAAAAAAGAAATATACAAATAATTCAAGCAATCAACTACAACTAATAAGATATCAAGATATGAAAAAACATCCCTTATCCCACTAGTTATTAATCTGTCTTTACTTATAGCACATTAATATATTCTACTACAACAAGTGATTTTATGAGCTGTACATAAGTTAAATGGCCAAGGTTATATAATTAATATATACGAATTATTTATTATTAAATGTTAATTTCATTGTTATACTTTAATTATCGTTATTAGGATTAGGAAATATACATCCGTTAAGCAAGTAATTATTGTTTCATAATTATTTTGTTTTATATGCTTTACATTTATTTTATACTTTTACTATTATTTAAAGGAATAAAACACCTTTAATCAATTTTAGGCCCAAATTTGTAAAATTTAACCCCAAATAAAAAAGATAAATTTTGAGGGCCAGTTTTAATATTTAAAATATATTATTGTAATAGTTTAGAAAAAAATGTCAACAAATTTATCAAAGTTTAGCTCTAAATAAGAAATTTTTTCTCACTATATATTTAAGGTTATTTTATTATATAACTTTTTTCTGATAACAATTATTACCATTTCAGAATTTAAAGTTACTTTTTAACACTATTAATTAAATTTAACCAATGCTTATAGACACTAATTAATCAAACCCTTAGGATTATAAGAGTAGTATCTTCCAACCAATCTTTCATTTTATTTTGATTCTCCCCCACGTGCTTGATTTATTCCTTTTAATCTTTTAATGTCCGACTTGATTTAACTTATAGAGTTATGTTCTTTATTTTTCCTTCTTGAGATATAGAGTTATGTCATTTCTCTTTCCATTTTATTCTTAGATTTTGTCTCTCCCGACTTCGTATAATTACAAGTTTATAACTACTCTTTCTGTTTTAGTTTGAATATTCATCTTATTATTTTTGGTTATTCCAAATTAATGTTTGCTTTCCGAAATTGAAAAAAAAAAGCTTTTCCACCATTACTCTTTATTTATTAACAATCAACTTTTGATGGGGCTTGGCGACTTGCTACTTTATATTATCCCAAATGCTAAAGGGTGCATCCTTTAAGCATCATTTATTACGTTGTTTATTTTTTGTCATTTTTAAAAGTTGTAAAAGTTACTTTTTCATTGTAAATGCTAAATGAAGTTTTACAAATACACCATTCTAAATTTTGAAAAGTCATTATATTTTTTATTTGGTATTTTATTTTAGATTTATAAAATTATTTATGTTTTGATAAAGTTTAGCCCCACTTAATTTTTTTTATTTTAAGGATAAGTTTTTAAATTTAAAATTTATTGTAATAGGGTATTAGAAAAAAAAAAATCAAATACTATTGATAAAGTTTACCCCCAAATTTTATTAAAAAAATAATTTTAAGGGTAAATTCTTAAATTTAAAATTTATTGTAAAAGGGTTTAAAAAAAAATCTCAAAACACTTTGATAAAGTTTAACCCCAAATTTTATAAAAAATAATTTTGTTAAAAAGCAAACTAAAAAGGATATTATTATCTAAAACCATTAACACTAACTAACTTTTTTTATAGGACCCACCTAATCATTAAAACACAAAATACAAAATTAGAAAATTTTGACTTTTTTTTTTATAAAAAAGGGTGGCTTAACGGGTGCAGGGGTGCGCACCCGTTAGCCGGACCCTTATATTATTTCTGACATGCCCGGACCTAGTCCGCACGCGTCAAGTTATGATTTTGTATATGTAGTTGTAAGCTAAGAAACGAAATTGGACTTCCCTTAATCATTTTGAACTTCCTCTAGCTCAATTTTGGACTTAGATCCTAATTTATAGTTCGTAGTCGGTGGGGCCCGCTAGGACACGTAAATCGAGGCAAGTGGGGCCATGTTGACCGAAGTCAACATGGAAAGGTTTGACTCTGGTGCCGGAGAGGGTCGAGTCCGGCGCCGGACCCATTAAATTCAAATGGGGTCTCAGGATTTCTCATTTTTCTCTTCTTCTTCTTCTTCTTTCACCTGAATTCTCTCAACTCTTTTTCAATTCCATCATTTCAATCCCTCTTTAAACTCTTCAATAATCATCACCATAAACTTCGTTGGCCTCCAAGAAGATCAAAAACACCAAAATCATCAAGTTTTCTTCAAATTTCCAAAACTACCAATTTGGAGTCATTTTGCTCTTCGGCCTATAACTTTTAATCCGACTGTAGGCTTTGGTTGATTTCTTGGTATGTTCTAGACTCCTTAAACTTCAATTTGACTACTTATATGCTTGATTTCGTTGAGTGAGCTGAGAGAAATGTTGGATTGAAGATTGAAATCTGTTTTTGCTCAAGAACACTTGTACCCTTAGTGTTTTGATTCGAATTCCGTGCATGATTAGTTGTTTAAATCCATTTTTGAAGCTGTAGTTCTTAGTTTAAGTGCTTAAGATTGCTTGTTTCAAATTTCATGCGAATTGGTAGTGAATCGAAGTAGAACCGAGCTTGAGAAGTGAAGTGGTCTAAGCTCGGCCTAGAACAGAGGCCAGTCCGGCGCCGGACTTGTTGAGTCCCGCGTCGGACTCACCCAATTTCGGGGAAATTTCCCCAAATTGCTCACTCCTGCCAGGGAGTGAGCCACACAAGCGCCGGACCTGTATTGTAGCAGGGGCATTTTGGTCATTTTGTAACCCCAGACCCCAGTCGACCATAGTTGACTTCCAGACTTGTCCAATTTAGTTCCGAGACCTTAGAAACCCTAATTAGGTCTTGCTTTGATATTGATTATTAGTCGAATGCCTTTATTAATCAAATTAGATTTCAATTTGATTATTTAAGTATATGATTGTACGGAATTGATCGGTAGCGTTCGAGCTAAGGCATTCGAGGAATATATTCGGGAGTATACAAATCTCCTTTACTTGTGAGTGGCTTGGATTATAGTGGTTGACCACTGAAGGTCAACCATTTTCTTATTGTTTTATAAATGTTTATTTGAATGTTTATAACGTTTTAGGATATGGATTGTCCACCCTCACACATTAAGGGTGGGATTTTCAAAAGAATATATGAAATATTATTATTGTGTTTATTGATTATATGACCCATGGGAGTTGAGTGATTGAGAGCGTTTCTCGGTGCTCCGATTTGAGGGAGCTTATGGACCGAGTGAGAGGCATGCAGTGAAGTAGCTGTGGACTGCCTTTTGAAGGACACAGTGAGTGGAGACCCTGGAAAAGGCACGTAGGGAAGCTCGCCAGGGCTTGATGTAGCTGTGTTCCACCACAGCGTTGGCAAACATTAAGGGAACGGGCAAAAGAGTAAAAGAAAAAGATTTGAATTATGAGATAGCCCTTGACGGTCCAGCGGGGCATCCAAGTGCACGAGTGTACCTTTGGGACGATTTCAGATGCCAGCCCATTTATGATATTTGATATTTGTTTTGGTGTGGGATTTCATATGATTTTATTAAATGGTTTATTAAATGAATTTTGGATTATTTCATATTCCTAGCCTGAGGTGATCGGTCATTATAACCGGGTCCCTATCTGGGTACATATATATTTGTACTCACACCATTCACTTATTGTTGTCTGGACATTAGGCTTTGGACAACAGGCATCCCGGTGGACAGTAATCCTAGTATATCACCGGTCGACCACAATTTTGTAGGCACCATCCAGTTTCCCTTTTGAACCCTAGCTTCGGACTTGTAGTGCACATATTATATTATTATTTCTTCCACTGCATATTTGCATCGTAAAATGTGTCATTTATATTATATAAATATTTTATGATATTTTATATATTATTCTTATGTTTTTTCATATATTGCTCGAATACATCTTATTTATGCCTTGTACCATCTTGGATAGTGTGCCTTTCGAGGCACGCATCTCGAGGTGGACTGCGGTTGTCACGTGGCTGAGCCCTCGGGTCGGGGCATGATAATTTGATTGGTATCAGAGTAAATTTTAAAATATATGTTATATCTATATTATATCGAGCCGGAGAGTTCACATAGTTTTGAGATTTTTGATTATGGGATAGAGGTATGGGGTACGGTTAGTATAGAAATGCTTATGGATATTGACCTAGATTTTATGTAACTTTACACCATACCTCATAGACGTAAGGATATCGCTGGTACTTCCGTACCTACTTCAGTACCAAAGTGGAGAGGTCGCCCACCTAGGCAGCCTGAGGCACATCCTAGCACAGATCCGGAGACTACAGCAATCGCGTACGTATCTATCCCACATGTTGCGCCTATAGATGAGACCCAACATCAGGGTTTTTAGCATTAGGTTCCACCTCCCCCACTTCCGGCGACTACCATGCCAGTGCAGTATACGTCCGCCGACTTCAAGCGGATGTTTGACAGTTGGGCTAGCAGATTCTTTTCTACATATATGCCCAGTGGTGCTTATCCACCTACCGGCATTGAACCACTCGTTCATCCGTCACTGCCGATGCCGACACTGACATCGTCGCATTATCAGCCAGACGGTGCGGCGAGCACTTCTGAGAGTGCCACAACTTCGAATACCCGCTTGGTGAGTTTCCTTAGCATCATGTAGGGCCCCAAAACTCTTCGACACTTCTGTCGACGTAGCTTGGGATTGGCTGCATTTTGTTACTAAGAACACGGAGGGTTTGAGCATGACCTCGGAGGAGTGAGTGAGCATGGTTACCGGGTATCTTCAGGGACATCCACTAAGTTGGTGGACAAACTTTGAGAGCCGAGCCATCGGATCAGTCACCTGGGAGACTTTTGTTGTTGAGTTTCGGCGGAGGTTCTTGTCAGAGAAGATGGCGATGCGGAGATAAAGCGAGTTTCTCTAATTGCAGTAGGGCAATATGTCTGTTGAGTAGTATGAGATGGAGTTACGGAGACTTTCACACCATCTTCCATCTATCACCGAGGAGGCCTTTTGTTTTCTGTTTGTCAACGGCCTTTGGTGGGAGATTATACAGCTTATGACGCCTACTCCTAGAGCCACTTTTAAGTAACATCGATAGAATGCCTTGTGGGTTGAGGCTATGATCCAATCAGCATCGGCCAGGAGGATCGAGTACGAGTGGTCAGCGATCTGCGATGTATCTATGGACCTAGCACCGAAGAAGTCACAGGGCACAGGCTCTTACAGTGGGGTATCTAGAGGCAGTTTAGCCGAGTCCCCAGCACCACAGATATCACTTCCTCTGCCACCACCTCACACTAGTGGTTGAAGGAAAGGAAAGTTTGGATTTGGATCCATGATCAAGGGATAGTTCGGGAAAAAGAAAGGAGAGTTTGGACCACGATGTCCAACGTGTAGACGCTATCATTCTGGCTATGATGCTATGAGTGTAGAGGTATGGGCCACATAGCGCGCATGTGCCCACTTCCCGTCTCTGCACCTCCTAGACGGAGTTTTGGTCAGCCTCCCACAGAACCGAGCAATTATAGAGGATTTCATCCTTTCTAGCCGGCACGACACTCCTACGCTGCCCCCTTTTCTTCACAGCAGCATTCTGGTATTGGCAACAGTTTCGCACCTCATAGATGTCCCCTGCTGCAGCAGCAGCAGCACACCCAGGTCTATGCAATGTAACAAGAGGACGTCGACGCTCATCCAGATGTAGTCACCGATAAGTACATATTTAAATATTCATGAATAGTTATTTTTCTCAAGTAAAGATATCATCACGTTCGCAGCTGATTGTGGAGTAAAAGTAACCACTTTAGAAAATTTCTAGCTGTTAGGCATGGTAGTTATTTTCAATCAACCGGCGTATGTGATTATGGACACTGGAGCTGCATTGTCCTATATAAATACCAAGTTCGCCGTGCATACGGATAGACTACTATCGCCCTTGGGGTACGAGTTATTCGTAAATACACCCTTGGGTGAGAGAATGGTTCGGAATACGGTGTATCAGAGTTGTGCAGTGAAGTTGGAAAACTTAGTTTTCGAAGAAGACTTGATTCCTTTACAAATGTCTGACTTCGATGCTATCTTGGGAATGGATTGGCTAAGGAGACATCATGCACAGATCTACTACGGGCACCATTTGGTGAGAATTCCTCGACTTGATGGCAGCATGATTGACTTCTACAGCGAGCGCAGAGGCACACCGAATGTCATTTCCGCTATTAAAGCAAGTAAGTTTCTACGAAGAGGGTGTGAAGCCTTGTTAGTTCGTGTAGTAGACACTTTAGTGGAAGAGCCTAACATCAAAGATATTCCGGTAGTGAATGAGTTTTCGGATGTCTTCCCCGATGAATTACCTGGTTTACCACCTAAGAGAGACTTCGACTTCTCTATCGAAGTCTATCCCAGTATGGATCCAATCCCTATGGCTCCATACCGGATGGCACCTACTGAACTTGTTTAGTTGAAGCAATAACTCACTGAATTGTTGGACAAAGTATTCATTCGGCTGAGTACTTCACCTTGGGGAGCCCCAATGTTGTTTGTGAAAAAGAAAGATGGTTTAATGCGACTCTAGACTACCGTAAGTTGAATACGGTGACCGTGAAGAACAGATATCTATTGCCTTGCATTGATGATCTGTTTGACCAACTTCGAGGTGTAGGAGTATTCTCCAAGATTGACTTGCGATCAGGATATCATCAATTGAAGATACGAGAGGAAGATATCTACAAATATGCTTTTCACACTAGATACGGACATTATGAGTTCTGTGTGATGTTGTTTGGACTTACCAAAGCTCCAGCGGCATAGATAGACTTGATGAATCGTGTGTTTCATCCGTATCTAGACCGATTTGTCGTCATCTTCATTGATGACATATTGGTTTATTCAAGAAATCGGTGAGAGCACGCCAACGATCTTCGCATTGTACTACATTCCGAGAGCACCAGTTGTATGCCAAGCTCTCCAAATGTTAGTTTTGGTTGCAGTAAGTTGGATTCCTTGGCCATGTTGTAGCTAGGGAAGGTATATTTGTGGATTCCAGCAAGATTGAAGCAATCACCAATTGGAAGCACCTCACAAATCCCACCGAGATTCGAAGTTTCTTGGGGTTAGCTAGATATTATCGAAGATTTGTTGATGGATTCTTCGCGATTGCTGCACCTTTAACTAAACTGACTCGCAAGGATACCAAGTTAAATTTGGTCAGATGACTGTGAAGAGGGTTTTCAAAAGCTGAAGGATAAGTTGACGACAGCACTTGTACTTGCCCTGCCAGTGAGCGGTAAGGAATTCACTGTGTATACTGACACATCATACGAAGGACTTGGATACGTGTTGATGCAAGATGAAAGGGTAATTACCTACGCTTCTCTTCAATTAAAACCGAACGAGGTTAAGTATCTAGTGCGACTTAGAGCTTACAGCCATAATCTTCGCCTTGAAGATTTGGCACCACTATTTATACGGTAAAATTTTTCGCATCTACACCGATCACAAGAGCCTCAAGCACTTCATAAATCAACGTCATTTGAACATGAGGCAAAGGCGATGGCTAGATCTCATCAAGGATTACAATCTTGTCATCGACTATCATCCCGGCAAAGCAAACGTGGTTGCAGATGCTTTAAGTCAGAATACAGTTACTCTTTTTGCAACAATTAGAGATGTCCGCTTGCCAGAGTTAGTGGAGCTTAGGTCAATTGGAGCCCGATTGGCCTATGACTCCTACGATGGTGCACTGATTGCCCAGATTCTATCCAGACCGATGCTAGATGATCGGATTCGCGATCTCCAGACTTCTGATCTGATATTGCAGTAAGAGCTTCAGAAGTTGTAGCTAGGCGAACAAACTAAGTTTTCGGTTCGGAATGATGGACTTCTACTATTCAGAAGTCGAATCTGTGTGCCGAATGACCTTGATCTTAAGGGCACCATTCTTTAGCAAGTTGATTCTTCACCGTTCGCCATGCATCCAAGTAGCACCAAGATGTAACAAACCATTAAAGATCATTATTAGTGGCGTAGAATGAAGAGAGAAGTTGCTGAATTCGTGACTAGATGCTTGACCTGCCAGTAAGTGAAAGCGGAACTTCGGAAACCTTTCGGGACATTTCAGCCTCTACAAATTCCTGAATGAAAGTGGGAACACATCACCATGGATTTTGTGACTGGTTTTCCGCGCATCAACCCTGCAATTAATGCCATATGGGTGATGTGGACCGACTCACCAAGTCAGCACACTTTCTGCCTGTGAGCATGAGATGGAGTGTGAACCAGCTCGCACAGCTTTACATGAACGAAGTTGTTAGACTCAATGGAGTTCCAGCTTCCATAGTTTCAGGTCAAGATCCGAGATTCACTTCACAATTCTAGAGCAGCTTTCAGCAAGCAATAGGAACCCAACTTCGATTTAGTACAGCTCTCCATCCATAGACCGATAGTCAGTCTGAATGCACCATTCAGATATTGGAAGACATGCTACGAGCATGTGTGCTCGAGTTCACCGGTGGATGGGACACATACCTATCTTTAGCGGAGTTTGTGTATAACAACAGCTACCAATCTAGTATTGGTATGGCTCCGTACAAAGCCCTGTCCAGAAAGAAGTACAGAACCCCGTTGTACTGGGATGAAGTGGGAGAGAACTGAATCTTCAACGAGGCAGAGATTGAATTCACCACTAAGAAGGTGAAATTCATTTGAGAATGACTTAAGGCAGCCCAGGATCGAGATCAGAAGTATGCGCAACGGAGGAGAACACCATTGGAATTCCAAGTAGGAGATCAAGTTTTCTTGAAGGTCTCTCCTTAGAAAGGCATTATCAGATTCCACAAGGCGGGAAAGCTGAACCTGAGGTACATAGGTCCATTCATCACCACCAAACGGATTGAACCAATGGCATATCGCCTGGAATTGCCACCTAATATGGCCAGGATACATAATGTCTTTCATGTGTCTATGCTTCGGAAGTAAGTACCTGATCCATCGCACATTCTACAGACTCCACCAGTGAAGCTGAAGAAGAGTTTAAACTTCAAGGTTCGACCTGTAGCCATATTGGATCGAGGGACTCGATCCTTGAGGAACAAATCGGTTCCTTTGGTGCGAGTTTTGTGGAAAAACTCGTAAATCAACGAGCAAACTTGAGAGCCTGAGAGCGACATGAGACGTGACTTCCCCCATCTGTTTGAGGATTAGTTAAATTTAATTTTGGGGATAAAATTTCTGTAAGGAGGGGAGAGTTGACACGCCCGGACCTAGTCCGTATGTGTCAAGTTGTGAATTTGTATATGTAGTTGTAAGCTAAGAAATGAAATTGGACTTCCCTTACTCATTTTGAACTTCTTCTAGCTCAATTTTAGACTTAGAAAATCCTAATTTATAGTTCAGAGTCGGTGGGGCTCGTTAGGGCACATAAATCGAGGTAAGTGGGGTCATGTTGATCGAAGTCAACATGGAAAGGTTTGACTCCGGTGCCGGATAGGGTTGGGTCCAACACTGGACCCATTAAATTCAAATGGGGTCTCGACGACCCTTGACTCCCATTTCTCATTTTTCTCTTCTTCTTTTTCTTCCACTCAAATTCTCTCGACTCTCCTTCAATTCCATCACTTCAATCCCTCTTTAAACTCTTCAATAATAATCAGTATCAACTTTGTTGGCCTCCAAGAAGATCAAAAACACCAAAATCATCAAGTTTTCTTCAAATATCCAAAACTGCCAATTTGGAGTCATTTTGTTCTTTGGCCTATAACGTTTAATCCAACTGTAGGCTTTAGTTGATTTCTTGGTATCTTGTTCTAGACTCCTTAAGCTTCAAGTTGACTACTTATATGCTTGATTTCGTTGAGTGAGCTGAGAGAAATGTTGGATTAAAGATTGAAATCTGTTTTTGCTTAAGAACACTTGCACCCTTAGTGTTTTGATTCGAATTCCTTGCATGATCAATTGTTTAAATCCATTTTTGAGGCTATAGTTCTTAGTTTAAGTGCTTAAGATTGCTTGTTTCAAATTTCATGCTAATTGGTGGTGAATCGAAGTAGAACCGAGCTTGAAAAGTGAAGTGGCCGAAGCTCGACTTAGAACAGAGGCCAGTCCGGCGCCGGACTTGTTGAGTCCCGCGCTGGACTCACCCAATTTCAGGGAAATTTCCTCAAATTGCTCACTCCCGCCCGGGAGTGAGCCACACAAGCGCCGGACCTGTACTGTAGCAGGTGCATTTTGGTCATTTTGTAACCCTAGACCCTAATCGACCCTAGTTGACTTCCAAACTTGTCCAATTTAGTTTCGAGACCCTAGAAACCCTAATTAGGTCTTGCTTGAATATTGGTTATTAGTCAAATGCCTTTATTAATCAAATTAGATTTCAATTTGATTATTTACGTATGTGATTGTATGGGATTGATCGGTAGAGTTCGAGCTAAGGCATTCGAGGGATATATTCGGGAGTATACAAATCTCCCTTACTTGTGAGTGGCTTGGATTATAGTGGTTGACCACTGAGGGTCAATCGTTTTCTTATTGTTTTATAAAATATTTATTTAAATGTTTATAACGTTTTGGGATATGGATTGTCCACCCTCACACATGAGTTTAGAAATGGATTTAAAGGTGGGATTTTCAAAAGAATATATGAAATATTATTATTATGTTTATTGATGATATGACCCTTGGGAGTTGAGTGATTGAGAGGGTTCATCGATGCTCCGATTTGAGGAAGCTTTTGGATCGAGTGAGAGACATGCAGTGAAATAGCCGTGGACCGCCTTTTGATGGGCACGGTGATTGGAGACCTTGGGGAGGCGCGTAGGGAAGCTCGCCAGGGCTTGATGTAGCTGTGTTCCAGCATAGCGTTGGCCAACATTAAAGGAACGGGCCAAAGAGTAAAAGAAAAAGATTTGAGGTATGAGATAGCTCTTGACGGTCCAGTGGGGCACGCAAGTGCACGGGCGTACTTTTGGGACGATTTGAGATGCTAGCCCATTTATGATAGTTGATATTTGTTTTCGTGTGGGATTTGATATGATTTTATTAAATGATTTATTTAAATGAATTTTGGATTATTCATATCCCCAGCCTGAGGTGATCGATCATTATAACGGGGTCCTTCACTGGGTACATATATATTTATAATCACATCATTCACTTATTATTATTAGGACATTAGGCTTTAGACGACAGGTGGACAGTGATCCTGGTATATCACCAGTCGACCAGGATTTTGTAGGTGCCACCCAGTTTCCCTTGTGAACCCTGGCTTCGGACTAGTAGTGCACATATTATATTATTATTTCTTCCGCTGCATATTTACATCGTTAAACGTGCCACTTATATTATATAAATATTTTACGATATTTTCTATATTATTTTTATATGTTTTCACATATTGCTCAAATACACCTGATTTATGCCTTGTACCATCTTGGATAGCTCGCCTTTCGAGGCGCACATCTCGAGGTGGTATGGCGGTTGTCATGTGGCCAAGCCCTCGAGTCGAAGCGTGAAAATTTCAAAGAATAAAAATAATAAAATAAACATTCAAAGCGGAAACGAGATGGTATAACCCCTGTATCAAATGTCTTTTTTTATGCATTGGGATAATATACAAAAAATTTAATCATGAATTCAAATCTAAATATGTCACATGTGATTATGAGAAAGGATTTGGGATGTTTCGGTGCACTAATTTGGTGGTGTTGGGCCAAAAGCATAATTTTAATAAGTTGAAGGACAAGAGTGCAAATAAAAAAATTGGGGAAAAATGAAGAATAAATGTAAAAAAAAAATAGAAAAAGAAAGAGGGGGCTTGCTTGATGAGTTAACCAACCCCTCTTCATTCTTAACTCCCATAATCTATTTTCTATATTCTCTCTCTCTCTCTCTCACACACACACACACACACACACACACACACACACACACACACACACGCTCACTCACTCACTCGCACTCTCCCTCCCCCCCCCCCCCCCAAATTAACAGTTAAGGTACCAAAACAATCTTTACAATTCTGTCATCGTCATCCTAACTTCTGTTTTGCAAGAAAAATACAAATTGAAGCTTAATGAACTAAGTGGCGAAATTGTGGGCATAGGAGGAGTTTGAGCTCATTTTAGAACTTGTAACCAAGGTATGTTAATCATTCCCTAGTGCACATGCTCACAAGGAATATCATACCACTCAAACCAAATGGCCCCTAAGGGCTTTCCATTGCCTATTTATATGTTTGATTTCATTAAGAAGAAAATTTTAGTTTTGTTTTAAGTTAATTTTTATGATTTTGATGAATTGCCATTGAAGGCTATTAATGGGTTGTTTAAAAGGTGTTTTTAGCATTTTGGAGTGTTGCTTTACCTATATTTGGCTTGGATTTGGGTTTGGATGGCTTGAAAAGGGTGGAAAATGTCATCTAGAGGCTTTGGGTCAAAGCTAACTGGTCCCGGTATGCAATGGAACTACGGAACGGTTCCAATGAAAGAACAAATGAGGGGACCTCAAGGGTACCGAGGCCGGTTGCCAACAGAATGTTGGAATGATTAAAATAGTCCCTATTCGTCTAAAACCCCATTTTCCCTGTTTTTTCATTTTCGATTTGATTCGATCTGAACCAATTCTAAATCCATTCCAAACATTTCTTAAAGTGTACTCTAGAGTACATAGGTGGCCTTGGAGGGTAAAATACTGAACTTACCCTAAGGCAAATGACCAAGATGCCCTTATAGTATAAATGAGTAGTTTTATGAAAGATTACTAATCTTTTCTTATGTTATTAAGCATAAGAGCATCCGCTTAAGGGAAAATACTAGAGAGACATGGGGCGGGGGGGTTATTAGGAAGTATATGAACCTCCTGAATTGTGGGTGGTTTGGCATTAATGTTTAGTTTAGTGAGATCTAAATGTTTTCTGTTTTTGGAATTAAATGTTTTATAATTATCTTCCATATTGTGGGGTACGAGTAGTCCTTAGCACAGATGTATTTTGATCATGACACGGATTTCATGGGTGGGATTGATTTATATATGTATGTTATGTATGTATATATGTATATGTTTCATATGATTTGGCCTATAAGGGGCATTTATGTTTGATTGTACTCGAGAGTGGGCATGGTGATTTCGTAAAATGCTAGCAGCAAGTAAGTAGCTCGTGAATTGTCTGATTAGAGAGGCACAAATGACTATGTGGCCTCAAATAGGAGGTGTTTTGGGTAACTCACTTAGGGTTTTTAGTTGTGATCAACCATAAAGAAGGCAATGTCGAAGGGATGACACACACACCACACATACACATACAGACACACACAGACATAGACACAGACACAGACACACATGTCTGCGCGCGCGTACACATGCACGCACACGTGCATACACACACACACACTCACACGCACAAGTGTGCACACACACACACACAATGATATTTTGATATTGATGAAATGTATACACACACGCGCGCACACGCACACACACACTCATATGTACACATGCACAAGACACACACACACACACTATGGTATTTTGATATTGATGAGATGTACACACATACATACAAAAACACGTTATGGTATTTTGATATTGATGGGATGTACACACACACACACATTATGGTATTTGGATATTAACGAGATGTGGTAGCCTTCAACGGTTTAGAGTGTCATCCACTGTACACAAACAAACTCTAGTTTGTTTTATTGCCTACCTTATTTCAAAAACCTTGTTTTTTTTGTATTTTATGATTATTTAGGAAATTTGTGTTTACACACACACACACACACACACACACACACATACGCACTACGGTATTTTGATATTGATAAGATGCGGTAGCCTTCGATAGTTCAGAGTGTCACCTATCGTACACAGACGAATTCTAGTTTGTTTTATTACCTACCTAATTTTGAAAGCATTGTTTTATTTTATTATATGATATTTTGGTAAATTTGTGTTTTGAATTGCCTATATATGTTTTATTACAAGTTTTGGTTATAACCGTTTCCCCAAACGTATTAGTATTTCTTTACATCAGTTTCATACCATTTCACTGGCTACGTATTGTTCTCACTCTTTCTTATGTTGTACATTCTTTTGTAGAGAATCCAATTCCTCCATTTAACAAGGTGTGTCCCTAAGTGTCAGTGGCACTAGGAGTTGTCTTTTCCACTGCTTCAGTGTACTTTGATATTATTGCAATCCATGGGTGAACTAAATTGTTTTATTCTATGTACTCAAATATTATAGTTTTTGGTATTTTATAATTATTGTGTTAAGATACATAACACTTGTGTTTTAAAAATACTATCTATATATTGGTTTTTATTTGTTAGTGAAAATATCCAGTATATATGCCTTAGGTGGCTTAGAGGTATATGAGTGCAAAAACGTATTTTGAGGTGGTGCAACTGCCAAGCCTTAACCCTACCAGCCCGGCCATGTAACAACCACCACCCTACCTCCTCCAAGTATTTGCAATCCCTACTCCAGTATGTATTCCAAGGCAACGCAAGGCATAGATAAGGTATCATACCAGGTATCAGGTTCATACTAGGAAGAACATGAATGGATAACTACATTATTGTCTAAAAAGTTATGGATTCCTTTAAATGGAAAAAAAGGGGGGAAATTGGATGTATGGCCATTAAACTAGATTTTGACAAAGTTTTGACAAACTGGAATAGTGGTTTATAAAAAATATGCTCAGTTTTTTCAATTTTATAGACTTATGGATTAGTATTATAATGTCATGCATCTCACAATCTAAAGTTTCAGCGCTTGTCAATGGCAGCATGACAAAACCTTTCTTACCGACTAGGGGAATAAGGTGAGGCGACCCATTGTCACCCTATAGTTCATTCTTTGTATGGAACTTTTAAGCCATTAAATACTGGAGAAGTGTAGAACTTGAAGATATGACCTTACTTTTTCCCATCTTTTGTTTGCGGATGATATCTACCTTTATGGAAGAACATATTGAAAAACCATAGAAGTAATAAAAAAATTACCTTGATTGATTTCTGTTATGAATATGGCTAGTAGGTTAACTAGCAAAATTCAAAATTTTACTTATCACCAAACACAATTCAAGGTAAGAAAGCTTAGATAAAGAATATTCCGAGTATTGCTAAAACCAATGCCCTAGGAAAGTACCTAGGTATCCTGATACTTAATAAAAGATCGAATAAAGTTGACTATCTCTTTATCACTGACAAAATGAGAACAAAACTAGTTGGACGGAAAGCAAGGCTATTGTCACCTATTGGTAGATCTATATTTGCTAAGTCCTCCTTGGAAACTATTCTTGCATATTTTATGCAATGTAGAGTATTTGCAGTTAGTATATGCAATAAGATCGCTAAAATCTGCAAAGATTTTATTTAGGACACACTGATCAAGGAAAGAAGCTTTATATGATGAATCGAAACAATATGGTAGGATTGTATGTGCTATATAAACTGAGACCCAAACCTATACTACTAGGCACCTTTTGTGTGGCCCAAAACCATGAGGCTTTTGGGTTAAAAAGGATAATATCTCACAGATTGGGGTAGATTTTCACAGTTGGAATCAAAGCAGCCACCGGACGAGCTAGGAGCTAAGTGCTACATCATGTAAGGACGGTAGGAGCCACCTCTAGAATCTCAATGATTGGTGGCAAATTTGTTTTAAATTGTTTTATAAATATATGTTTTAAACTGTCTTGGTGTACAGTTATCCACTGCATAAGTATACACAAATTTTCTATTTAGCTGGGTGATATTATATATATATATATATATATACATATGTGATGTAAATGTTTTAAATGATTTGATATGAACCTGATTGTGGTGTGATGAGGGTCCGTGCATGGCCTGCCCGATCGGTTGTTTGAATGGAATTTTCCCAAAAAGATGAGAGTATAAAAACCAAAATCAGGGTTGATAAAGTTGTTGGCTTCATCTTATTCCTCTAGCTTCCATTTTCTCTTTCCTAAAGCCTCTATTAAAGCTCAAACTTCTCTTTACTATTCTTCCACCAAATCTCAACCAAATTAGCCGTGCAGATACTTGATTCTCTAAAAATTTTTGAACTCTATACATTAGTGGTTTCTATTTTTGGAGAAAACCTCTATTTTGAGCTTAAAGGCCAAGCAAGATTTCAGGTTACTTTTTTGAAAGTTGAGGAGAACAAGCTAGGCTCTATATAAACTGTCAAGATGTGTAGTAAAGCTCTTCAAGAGCTTCCATTTAATTCAATTGCACAGAAAATTGGTAAAGTATTGGCTAAGATATGAAATTTTAAAGTAATTTAGTTGATTTTCAATTTAAATTTAGATTGATGATGAAATGCCTATTAGGTTGGGTTGAGGATGGTATAAAATGTGTATTTGGGCTTTAAAAGACTATTAAAGTGATTTAAAATAGAATTTTTGGGCTTGGCAGGGTTGAAAAAGGCTAAGGAGCCACTGTGTGTGATGGTCAAAAGAAGTCTAACGTTGGACTAGGTTTGAATCGATGTCAAACTTCAACTGGGAAAGTTATAAATGTTGCAGTTGAGTAGGACCAGTGTCAAACCTAAAACAGAGAGTTGAAAAAGAATTACAATTATGCCATTCAACATCGAAACTAAACCAAAGGATATTAAGGTGACTAGAAGTGGCATCCGGCATCAGATAGGGATAGGAGCGGTAGTAGACATAGCTTTGACTAGGCCGATTTTGGCCTTTGACTGATAGTTGACCCTAGGGTTGACTTTTTTATTGTATCCAAATTCAATCTTGGTTTAATCTAGAACCTTTTCTAGGCCCCGTAGAAGCCTGTTTAGGCTAATTGAGTCTACATATGCATGATTTTTAAATTTGAAAGTAATTTCTAACAAGAATTTTAATTGAAATAAGAGCACTGGTGCAGGATTGTGGCAATGATCTTGCTATTCAATTGGATCAACGTCAAACTATACTACTCTTCTAATTCATGAGTTGTTTGGCCTCAATGTTCAGTGACATTGATGGAAAGCTTGTTTTAAATTGTTTTATAAATATATGTTTTAAACTGTCTTGGGGTATAGTTTTCCACTATACAAGCATATACAAATCTTTTATTTGGGCAGATGATATTATATATATACTTATGTGATATAAATGTTTTAAATGATTTAATGTGAACTTGATCATGGCGTGATGAGGGTTCGTGTGCAGCTTGCCCAATCAAGGTATTTATTATTGGTCCTTGTTTTGCCAGCACTAGAAAGGAAAATGTTAGCTATTTAGTAGCTTCTGGTTTATCCTTTGCAATGCCTGGGAGATTGGTAATAGCCTTTGGGCCATCTTTTGAGAGGCTCAAGTGAGTAAGTCTCCTAACTGAAAGGTGCGTAGGTTAGCTCACCAAGAGCAACGTTGGGAGAGTGGACAAAGATGATTATATTTCTTTAATTAATGATTATATGATGATTGCTCTCAACAATGCTAGTCCTTTGATGGATGGAACTCAGTCACTTTATGCCGCTGTATTTATATAGTATGGTTTAAATTAAATATTTTATATTTGGTGGGAGACTTATTTGAGAAATATATGATTAAGGTATAACTGTATCCCCCTCTATCTTTATTTTTTATATTGTTTCTAATCTGATAAGGCCATATTTAGTGTATATTTAGTAGTTGATTTAGTTTATATTTGAGCACTTTTATGGCTAGATTTATATATAATTCTTTATATTTTCTCATATTTGATTTATTTGTTTGTAGGTATAAATTTGGAGCTTATTTCATGGAAAACAAGTGATTAAAGACAAAAAGATATCAGCTTTGTGATTGCCACATGGTCTTGAGCAAGTCAACGTGAAGGTCAATTGATATTTTGTTAACATGGGAAAGCTCACATAAAGTCAACAAAAGACAGCCAAGCAAATAGCCAAGTAAAGGACTACTCCCGCGCGGTATTCGACTATGTCCCGCGCGGGAGACGTTGTTCTCATGCCAGAATCAAGTTGGCTGGGCTTGTGTGACGTGACCAAAGAGTCCAAGTTCAATTAGGACTAAACTTATTTTCCAAGTAATCTTATGTAAATTACTAGTATAAATACTCATCCTAGGGTTCTCCTAGGATGTCTTGGATTTTATATCTTAGACCTTATTATTTTATTTTATTTTATTTTTATTTTGTTCTTATTTTATTTTATGAGTAGCTAGTTCCCTAGTTAGGGTTAGGGATGTAGCTTGTTTGGATTTTTAATTATCTATGCATATTTTGATTATTTGATGATTGAATTTATTCTTCTTGTTCTTAATCCTGAATTTATGCTTAATCATCATAGATTCACTCTTAGGGATTGTATGAAGTACTGAAAGGAGAAGTATGATCCGTGCACTAGAAGAATAAACATTCTAGAGTTAGAGATAGAGATATCTTAAACTAGGGTGATAACTTATTGATTACTTATGCTTAATGAGTTTGATTAGGTTGAATTGCGCATCGAGAGATGGTAGTTGCTTAATTGAATATACCTTTGTACCTTGAGAGAGGACATAGATGCATTAGTGTAGTCGTTATTTCAACTAGAATAATTAGATTTGCATGATAATTAATTATTCCTTACAAGTGAACCCCAAAGCCCTAATGTTTTCTTATTTATTAATTTTCTCTTTATTTAATTAGCTGTTTTAATTATTTAATTTCTTCTTTGATTTAATTTAATTGTTTGTTTTAACTAGAATTAATTAAATTAGTGAATATTAGTTTTCGTGGGAACGATATCTTGGAATACTGCTTTTTCTATACTATCTCGATTCTGTGCACTTGCAGCTTAAGGCAACTAAGTTTCTGGCGCCGTTGCCGGGGACTATATATTTGCTATTTTTATTAATTCTAGATTTATTAGCTTCCTGGCTTTACGTGCTTACAGGTGATTGATATAACCAAACAAAAGATGTTCCACAGCTGGGAGGCTTGTTATCATTGTGGCATGTATGGTCATGCACCTCATGCTTGTATGAATTGGGAGTTTCAACAACCACATCCTTCACAAAACAATGGGATACAAGATCAATTGAAGCAATTAATAGCTACCATGCAAATCAACAATGCTTCCGTGATGAGTCAAATGAATCAATTGCAAATCACTAATGCAACCATCATGTCGCAGATTGATAAGATTGAACAAAACCATGGTGCATCTATCCGAAATTTGGAGAATCAAGTATCTCAACTTGCCCAAATTATAAAAGAGCAAGGTGAAGCTCTTATGGAGGAAAGTTTTGTGAAGAAATCTGATGAGCTTGTGGTTGATGATGTTGAGGTGGTTAATATTGTAAAACCACAATGGGAGGACAATAAAGAAGGTGAGACGAGTTTAGAATCTTCTTCAAATCCCGAGCCTGAAGTCAAGCCCTATGTTCCACCCATTCCATATCCTGAAAGGTTAAAACAATGGCCAGGAAAGAAAAAGTATTATGAAACCAATTTCGATTTCTTTCATAATATCTCTAGAGCTAAACTTCATAAGGAAGACGAGTGGGTTGAAGCAATAGTACCAGAGCCTCAAAACAGTTCGAAAATTGAAAAAAATTTGAGTCCCGCACGGGACCCGAATGAATCCCACGCCAAACTTGTTGCTGAAGCTGAACAAGAGCCGGAAACCACGCCTCCCGAGCCGAACCCGACTATATCCCGCGCGGGAGTGACTTCAAAATTGCCAACCGATGTTCAAGCAACACCACCCGCGCCGGATTCGACCCTGACCCATGCGAGAGTGCTTCTTCCAATGCCCAGTGAACTTCCAATCATGTCTCCCCTGTCGGATTCAACTTTTGCCTGTGCCGAACCTTCTTCTACTTCCCAGTTCAACATGAAATCTTATGTGCCATCCAGTGTAGACCCTCAAAAAGCCACTAGTGGAGCATCCAATGTTACATTCAAGAATGGTGAAGAAATGGAAGTATTTCAAATATTTAAATCTTTACCAATCCAATTTCTTGAAGAAGATCATTCACTTATATTTGTGTTTTCTGTGCAGGAAGTTAATATGAAAATTTCCAAGGAGGACATTGCTAAGGTTACACAACTCAATAAATTGTGGAACGTATGGCAATATGATTTCACTGGAATTACGTAACCTCCTTTGGTGACAATGTCTAGCTATGGACATTAAATTTAGCGCTTTGTTGGGAGGCAACCCAACCCTCTAACTTTTATTTTATTTATTTAGATTTTAGAATTTTTATTAATTTTAGTTTAATTTTCTTTTGTAGGTCATGGTCCTAGATTATCTTAAATATCATCTCTCCAATTTTACATGGACTAAAGGGAGATTTCTCTACCCTTTTATTTTGCTTAATTGTTCAAATTTATTATTTATGTTAATGTTTAAAAGTGGGGGTGAATTTTTGAAAGTCTAAATTTTTATTCTTGTTACTAACAATTTTTCTTGAGTTTATGTATTTGTAGGTATTAATTTTACATTTGGTTAATATTAATTCATGTATACATATTTTTATTTTTTTAGCCAAGAAGCATTGGGATGGGACTTGACCCTCAGCTGCAAAATGAACAAAAATTGACGTCTCCCGCACAGGAGCCGAAGGAGACCCGCACGGGACCTGAAGCTGAGTTGCACCAATTTCTGAAAACACCGTCTCCCGGGCGGGAGACCAAGCTGTTCCGTGCCGGACTTGAATCTCAACCACAAAGCAAAGTTCCAATCTCATGACAGCTTCTAGTTTGAGAATTTTGTGGGTCAGGTTTTATCTTTATAGTGCATTGACTATTAAAGTACGTGATGATGTCATTATTTTGCAAGATGAAGACCAAGCAAGCATTGAGTGAAATTTAAGCAGGCTACAATACCTCTCGTACTTCTTACAGGAAATTTGCACCAAGCTTCATTCCTCCCCCATTGCTCTCGGCTCAAAGCCATCATGTATGTGCATTTAGTCTAATTTATTTTAGTTTATTTTCTAACTATTTTTATTTTCTTTTAAGTTTTAATAATTTGGAGATATTTTAATGTAGTTTGCAATTTAATGATTCTTATACTTAATTTCACAATTTCATTTCTCCACTAATTTTTATTTAATTGTGCAGCTTAATAGGATAATTGATCGATGCTCGAATCTCCTTCAATTTCTTCAATTTGCGCAAAATTTTCAGGGAATTTTCTCATTTTTTTAATTCTATTTTCTGCACAATATTGGGGACAATATTGTTCTAAGTGTGGGGGGAATGAAATTGAATTTTTGAATTACTTGATTGCTAGCTATAGCATAATTTCTCTAAATTAGTCAAAAATTTTTATTTTTTTTCATTGGTTAATTTTAATTTGATAGTATGAGTTTATACATGATTTTGAGTTGAGATTAATTGTTAAAAATTATGTACATAATATGATGAGATAGTTACTATTTAATTTAGGCTTTGTAAATACTATGAAACCAATTTCATTAGGTGATGATACTTTGAATTGACTTGTGCTACCTAGTGAGATTTGAGCCTTCATGCCTATTTTTCTTGATTGTATTGTATATATCTTCTATGATTTTGTGACTTCTAGAACTTGAATTTTATCTTTTTGAGATTACATGTTTTTAATATATGTACAAGCATTGAGATTAAGGTCTTTAGGATTTCATTTGAGCCAAAAAGCCAACCTTTATGCACTTATCCATTAGTGAACCCCTTTGAGTCTATTGTCATATATTTAGCCTTTTTCTTTGTAGCTTTCCCAAAGAACCTTGAGCCTAAATATGAAAAAACAAGTTTTTGCACCCTATTCATTATTAGTAGAGTGTTTACTTCTTTAACTTGATGTTCTTTGAATTGATTGCAAAAGAATAAGTGTGGGGAGATGGTGATGTGTATAAGGTGGTGATGTAAAAGGGAGAATTCTTGCCAATGAAAAAAAATTTTAAAAAAAAAAAGAAAAAGAAAGGCACAAAATCCAAAATTTGCCTTAAAAAAATGAAAAAAAAGAGCAAAAAAAATGGGCATGGATTCTTGAACTTTAAATTGATGAAGAAGGGGTGATTTATTTTTTGCAAAATATGATGAAGTTGGTTGGAGTGGTTTTTGATTAAGATATCCCGGGTTTTTCTTGATTTTCTTACTCTACTAATTTTGAATTATTTTGTTCTTCTCTTATCCTTTTCTTTGTTAACCAATTTAATTATCCCTTTTGGCCTCGTTACAACCTTGTATAAAGACCTTATGATTTTTGCTTGTATGTATATATTGGAGTAGTGGAGATTAGATGATTTTCAAGCTTATGGTAAGTCCAATTTCATAAGAAGATCATGAGAGTACCTCACCTAAAAATTTCTAAACACTTGAGTGATTGAGTGACACCTTGTGAGAGTATAGTCAATTTGAAGTATTTGATCTTGATGAATAAGGTTAATTAGTATTTTCATAGTTTAGATTGTTTAGTAACTTATCTATGAAATATTATGTATCTGATTTTTGGTAATTATATTGATACTTGAGATTTTTGTATAGCTTGTGTTATTAATTTGAAACTAACTAATGTCTTTTAAAAAATGTTTGTGGGTATCATTCTGGTAAGTCCTCAGGAGACTACAACTCCTTCACTAAGGACACTTAGGGGTTTAAAGGCTTGTGGCATATGCTAAATGCCACCGTATACCTACGAAAGTGGAATCGTTTTCTTGTTTTTGTTTTAGTTTAGATTAGTTAGTTTAGATTTACATATTGCTTGAGGACAAGCAATAAGTCAAGTGTGGGGGAATTTGATAAGGCCATATTTAGTGTATATTTAGTAGTTGATTTAGTTTATGTTTGAGTACTTTTATGGCTAGATTTATATATAATTCTTTATATTTTCTCATATTTGATTTATTTGTTTGTAGGTATTAATTTGGAGCTTATTTCATGGAAAAAAAGTGATTAAAGACATCAAGATATCAGCTTTGTGATTGCCACATGGTCTTGAGCAAGTCATCGTGAAGGCCAATTGATATTTTGTTAAGATGGGAAAGCTCACATAAAGTCAACAAAAGACAGCCAACCAAATAGCCAAGTAAAGGACTACTCCCGCGTGGTATTCGACTATGTCCTGCGCGGGAGACGTTGTTCTCATGCCGGAATCAAGTTGGCTGGGCTTGTGCGACGTGGCCAAAGAGTACAAGTTCAATTAGGACTAAACTTATTTTCCAAGCAATCTTATGTAAATTACTAGTATAAATACTCATCCTAGGGTTCTCCTAGGATGTCTTGGATTTTATATCTTAGACCTTATTATTTTATTTTATTTTTATTTTGTTCTTATTTGATTTTAATTAAATTAGTGAATATTAGTCTTTGTAGGAACGATATCTTGGAATACTGCTTTTTCTATACTATCTCGATTCCGTGCACTTGCAGATTAAGGCAATCATAATCCATTTCACTGATTCTGTTGACTCACCCAATGGTCTATTAATATTTTCAGGCAATTAGAGCTTAGAGAAGAGCTGCCTTCTGTTAGCACGCACGGGCTATCATTCAGCATACTTAGGTGAATGTCTTATTCCTAGAGTTAGTGATCCACATGTATATTTTTAACTCTGCTGCACTTTGTTGTCTCTCCTTTTTGCATATTGATGAATATATTTGACACACCGGACCTAATCCGACTTTTCCGTACAACCGAAATAGTATTAGACGGCATATTAACTTAAGAATACATCGATCCAAATGTGTTAAGATGAAGAAGAGAAGTGGAAATTAGGATAAGACGGAGTTGGAAGATGAGACAAGCAACCATGCACGAAAGCACAAATTGGACTTCTTTAAGTCCATAGCCAATAGATTGGACGTCTATTGGTGAATTGGTAAGTGGATTAGGCCAAGGATTGAGATTATAAGAGGTGAAAAAGTGGGAATTAAGTTTGCCTCAAGATCCGAGTAGGCCCGGTGTCTGGCTTTCTTATAAATAGGGGGGAGTTGAGCTCTCCCCTCTCATTTCTTTTCTCCTTCACTCTCTTTCCTCTCATTGGCTCTCTCGGAGCAATTTTAGACTTTTGACCGATCCGGGCAATCTGAACGAAGGATCGAGGTGAGTTTCTAATATGTTATTCTACTCACCTTAATCTACGTTCTATCAAGTTTTCACGCATTTTCATATATCGGTCTAGGAGAGATCCAAGCTCAAAGTTAGGTTTAGCTTTTTAGGTAGATTTTAGCTTAGATTTGAGATCTAGGAACTTTGAGCTTGTGATTCTCGTTTTCTTTCGATAAACGCGTTATGGGCATCGCAAGGATCGCCTGGATAAGTCCGTCGGATGATTGGCGATCGAACGACACGAAAAATGGAGCAAAAGGCTCGAAAACCGAGCCTTTTGGCTCGTCTCCCACGCGAAAGCCGAGTCTCTCCCATGTGGGAGTGACCTCGGGTGGGCATTTGGCCACCCCAACCAAGTCCCATGCAGGAGCTGCCCATAGGCCAAGTCCCGCATGGGACTTGGTCAGTCCCACGTAAGAGTTGCCTTGTTCATGCGCGGGGCCCAATGGCCCTTAGCGGCATTTTGGTAATTTTTAGTCATGTCCAATTTTGACCCCGAAACCTTCCGGACAATTTTGTAAGTCCCAAAACACATCCAAACATCATCTTAGGTTATGCTAGAGCCTCGTAAGTGCATTCATACTTTGATTATGAATGCTAACACATATTTTCGTGTATTAGGATTCCGGTTGATCAAGTGTAGCGATGCTTCGGAGACTTGTCTACGTGGATCATTTGGGAGTATACGAACCTCCCAACATTGTGAGTGGCTTAGATTCCTTTGCTTAGCCACTAGGGACAAAAGTTTTGAAAAGGTTTTAAAAACATAAATGATATTCAAAGGTTTTGGGATAAGGGGAATCCACACACACACACTTGCTTGGTGATATACCCACGTAGAGAGTAGGGTGTTTTCAAAGAAAAGAAAAAAGATTTATGTGTGTGTGTTTATATTTATGTTAGTATGTTTTAAATATATATGTTTTATACATATATATATATATATGTATATGATATATGATGCGGTTGGGAAGCGAGATGAGCGATTGAGAGGTGTCCTCAGGGCTCCAATTTGAGGGAGCATGGATCGAGTTGAGAGGCATGTAGTAATGCAGCCGTGGACCACCTATCAAGGGGCATTGTGAGCGGAGACCCTGGGAAAAGCGCGTAGGGAAACTCGCCAAGGCTAACTGTAGTGGTGCTTACCATAGCGTCTGGCACCTCCGAGGGAACAAGCTAGAGAAAGAGAAATGTTTTAGAAAGAAAAGAGATAGCCCTCGATGCAGTAAGGCATACGACCGACGGGTTGAGCCTTCAGTATGTTAGAGGCCAGCATGTTTTATTTTTGTATTTATTTAAATGGTTTTAAGCAAATTCTCATTGGAGAATTTGAAAAGAGATTTTAAAAGAAAAATATTTATTTTATTATTATGTTTTGGATTTCCCCTGTTTTCCCTAACCCCTGATAGAGATTCATTGAACCTCTATCACTCAACTGTATCCAATATGGATGGTTGCATATCCGCGTACGAGGATAATAGATAGATCAAAGGCTCACCAGGAGGTGTTAGTGGCTTAAGAGTAGTAGTTTCCGCTGCATAGGTATTCTTTTAAATTAATCCACTAATATATCTTTTAAAGTTAATTATTTTATTAATTATTTCTAATTTAAGTTTTAGTTTGTTTTACAGTGATTATATCCATTTCTATGCCTTGCGGTGCTTCAGGTGCGTGACTGGTCGGTACGTACTTCGAGGTGACGAGACGGTTGCCACGTGGCCAGCCCCAACGTGTTGGGACATGACAATATTAGTATTTCATGCATTTTATGTTTGGGGGATTTTACCTATGATATGGTGTATTATTTTCTGTAAATTGATGTTATGATATGGTGATATTTTCAATATACCTATATTAATATTTGTAATTCTGGTTTTTGTGGGTTTTGATATTTGTTTTAGCAATGAATATGATAAATGCCTGACACTGTCTCTGAGGGGTGGCTAGCCAATTCATACTTCGAGATAGTGCGATGATCATCTCGTACTCAAACCTATGGGTCGAGGCATGATATCCTATCTCCAAATTCATGGCAAACCTTCAATCTCTTTTAAGGATTTATGAACTTAAAAATTGCCTATCAATAAAAGACTATGAAGATTCAAATTTGGGTGTCATCCAGTTACAAATTCAAGCTATTGCTACTTTTTCCAGTCCTTATTACCCAAAAATCACATGTTTCAATAAAATACTTGAACATTCACCAACTCCCTTATTTGGGTTATACTAGTCTTCATATTACGTGCATTACAGTAATATAACATGTTATTAATAATTATATATTTTTTAAGAATCTCATTTAATTTATATATTATCATATTTATTTTTTCAAATACATTTGATTACAGTAATTTATATAAGAATAATATTTAAATTAAGTTACTTCATTTTTAGCATTATAAAATAATGTGCATAAGAATGATATTTAAATTAAATTACAGTGGCTCGTGACATTTTGTACTTTTAATTGTGCAAAAATCAATTTAAACCAACGGTATTCTTAAACACCAATAAATAAAAGCCTTAAAAATCTTAATGTTTAATTATTTGTTTTTAAAAGCCCAATACAAAAGGCAGAGCCCAAATCCAATATCATTTTGAAATATGTTGGAGAAAAATGGGTAATTAATAGGAATAAACCTATTACCCAACTCACACTTGACACGCCCGGACCTAGTCCGCACGTGTCAAGTTGTGTATTTATGTATAGTTGTCTAATCAATATACCAAATTTGACTTCCCATGGATGTTTTAAACTTCATTTAGCTCGATTTCATGCTTAAAAACCCTAAAATTGAAGTTCGGGATTGTGGGCCCCACTTGGACACGTGTCCGAAGGAAATTGAGCTGAGTTGACCGGAGTCAACTCGGAATAGGTTGACTCCGGTGCCAGACAGGGACGGGTCCGGCGCCGGACTCGTTATTTCTATAAGGGGTCTCGGATGGCCGAGACCCCCCATTTTCATTCCCCTCCCTTGTTCTTCATTTTTCTCCGAGATCTCTTCCAATTCCCTTGAAATCAAACCTTGAATCCCTCTTCAAACACTCAATCAAACATCAATATCAACTTCTTTTGCCTTCTTGAAGATCAAAACACCAAAGTTTCCAAGAAAATCACCAAATCTAGAAATCTGGAATTTTGGCGACAGATTGTTCATCAGTTCATATCTTTTGATTCGACCGTGGGTTGTGGCTGAGAATTTGGTATGTTGTTCTAGACTCATCAAGATTTAATTTGATAGTTTACATGCTTGATTTCATGGTCTGTGCTAATAGAATTCGTTGATTGAATTTGTGATTTCTGTTTTGCCCGAGATATGTTAACCCTTGGTGTTTTGATTCAAAATTCGAGCATGTTTAATAGATTGATTCCGTTCTTGAAGCTGTGAATCCATAGATCATGTGTTTAACTTGCTGTGTTTCAATTTTGGTGCGGATTGGTGATGAATCGAATTCAAACCAAGCTCGATTTGGTGCATGGCCGATCACGGCCATGCACTGGAATTAGGTCCGGCGCCGGACCTGGCGAGTCCCGCGTCGGAGCTGCCAAATTTTGGGAGTTCTCTCCCGATTTGGCTCACTCACGCCCGGGAGTGAGCCATCAGTAGACTTGGCACTGTAGCATTAGGGGCATTTTGGTAATTTTACAGCCCTAGACCCCAATTAGCTTCAATTAACTTCTGGACTTGTCCAATTTAGTTCTTGGACCTTGGAGATCTTAAATGGGTTTTGTTTTATGATTTAATTGTTGGTTGAATGCCTTTATTAATCAAGTTAGATTTTAATTTGATTATTTAGGTACGTGATTGTACGAGTTTTGGACCGGTAGCAGTTTGAGCTAAGGCATTCGTGGGTAATCGGGGAGTATACAACTCTCATCTCTTGTGAATGGCTTGGATTATATTGGTTGACCATTGAGGGTTAACCGTTTTCAAATTTATTTATAAATGCTTTATTAAATTGTTTATATATGTTTTGGGGTATGAATTATCCACCCTCACACACCAAGTTTATAAATGATTTAAAGGGTGGGAATATCAAATATTTTATAAATTGATATTATTGATTATTGTTTGGGAAACGATACCCCTGAGAGATGAGAGATTGAGCGGTTTCCTCGGGGCTCCGATTTGCGGGAGCGTGGACCGAGTTTGAGAGCATGCGCAATACTCAGCCGTGGACCGCCTATCGAGGGGCACAGTGAGTCGAGCCTGGTTGGGAGAGGCGCGTAGGGAAACTCGCCAGGACTCCAGATGCTGTGTTCCACCACAGCAAGGCAAACGTCAAGGGAATGGGCCAGAGAGTAAAGAAAAATGTTTTTAAAAGTATAAAGTAACCCTTGACGGTCCGGTGGATACCCCAGTGCACGGGTATACCTTATTGGGACGATTTTTAGATGCCAGCCCATTTGGAAATAATATTATTGATTTAATATTTGATTCGATTTGGGATTTACTATATTTCAGTATATGGTTTATTAAATTAATATTTGGATTATTTCATATCCCCAGCCTGAGGTGATCGGTCTTTATAACCGAGTCTCTCACTGGGTACAAGTATATTGTACTTACCCCATTCACTTTTGTTGTCAGATCATCAGACTTTGGACGGCGGACGTCCTGGTAGCCAGTGATCCCAGTACAGCACTGTGGACACGACTTTGTAAGTGCCACCCCTTTTGCTTTGTGTAGCTTGGCTCGAAATATTATTGCATCTTACATATACATTTATGTATTTATATAATATTTTCCGCTGCATGGAGCACCGTAAGATGTGACACTTTATTTTAAAATATTTTGAACTATATTATCTATGATAATTTCGTATGTTTTCATATATTGCTCAAATATCCTTTATTTTTAAGCCTTGTGCCATCTTGGTTGCCCGCCTGACGAGGCACGCATCTCGAGGTGGTACGGCGGTTGTCACGTGGCCGAGCTTGCGTGTCGAGGCGTGACAATTTTATTGGTATCAGAGCAAAATTTAATATATATAGTATATTTATATTATACCGAGCCAAGCAGTTCATATAATTTTGAGATTTCTGATTTTGGGGTTAAAGGTAGAGAGTATGATTGGCATAGAAATATTTTTCGTCTTCTGACTTAGATTTTATGTATAGTTACGCCATGCCACCTAGAAGAAGGAATATTCCGAATTCTTCTGTTCCTACCCCTTATCCCTCTGTTCCTAGGAGGAGAGGTAGACCACGTAGGCAGCCTGAGATTCAGCCTAGTGTAGACCCGGAGACCACTGCGATTCCGGACGAGCCTATTTCACCTATTTCGCCTGTTGATGAGACGCATCATCAGGATGCTCATGTTGACATTCCACCACCCCCACCTCCAACGACTGCCACGCCGGTGCAGTTTATGTCCACTGATTTTGAGCGTATGTTTGACACTTGGGCCAGTAGATTCTTTTCATCATAAATGGCCACTGGCGCACATCCGACTATCGGTATTACACCACCAGTTCATCCATCGCCACTGATACCGACACCGATACTGCCGCACTTTCAGCCGAGCGGTGCGGCGAGCACTTCTGCTGGTGCTATTTCTTCGGAAGATCGCTTGGTGAGGTTCCTTGGCATCATGAAGGGACTAGACACCCCAAAGCTCTCCGACACGTCTGCTGATGCAGCGTGGGATTGGCTGCATTTTGTCACGAAGAACACACAGGGTCTGGGTATGACCTCAGAGGAGCGAGTGAGCGTGGTTACTCGATATCTTCAGGGACAACCACTGAGTTAGTGGACCAATCTCGAGAGCCGAGTCACTGGACCAGTGACATGGGAGACATTTGTTACTGAGTTCCGAGAGAGGTTTATATCGGAAGAGATGGGAATGAGACGATATGGTGAGTTCTTCCGACTGGAGCAAGGCAACAGATCTGTCGAGCAGTTTGAGACAGAGTTACGAAGACTTTCACACCACCTTCCATCCATCACCGAGGACGCCCTTTGTCTTCAGTTTGTCAACGGTCTTCGATGGGAGATTGTACAGATGATGAAGCCTACCTCTAAAGCCACCTTCGAGCAGTGTCGACAGGATGCGTTGTGGGCTGAAGCTATGATTGCTTAGCGACGTCCAGGAGGATTGAGTTCGAGTGGTCAACGATTTTCCGATGTACCGATGAACCTGGAGCCGAAACAGACTCAGAGCTCATATTCCCATGGTGGAATATCTCGGGGCGGTTCAGTAGAGTCCCCAGTACCACAGATGTCGCTTTCTCTGCCACCGCTTCCATCTGGTGGTCGAGGAAAAGAAAAGTCTAGGTTTGGTTCCATGGCCAAAGGAAGATTTGGGAAGAAGAGAGTGGAGTCTGGGCCTCGATGTCCAAATTGTAGGCGTTTTCATTCTGGCCAGTGTAGGGCTGGACCTCGATGTTTTCGGTGCGGAGGCATGGGTCACGTAGCACGTGCATGTCCATCTACTACTTCTGTATCACCCAGGCAGAGTTTTAGTTAGCCACCTGTCAGACCAAGCAACTATGGAGGTTTCCGTTCGTTTCAACCCGCGCGACATTCTTTTGCCGCACCTTCTACCTCTAAGCAGCATTCAGGTATTGGTAGTAGTTCAGCAACCCCGAGACGACCCCCACAACAGCAGCAGCAGCGACAACATACTCAGGTTTATGCCATGTCGCAGGAGGACACCGACGCACGTCCTGATGTAGTCACCGGTAAGTATATATTTAAATATTCATGGACAATTATTTTTCGCGAATAAAGATATCATCGTACTCGTAACTGCTTGTTGAGCAAAAGTAACCGCTTTAGAAAATTTTTGAACGTTAGGCGTGGTAGTTATTTTGGATCAACCGGCATATGTGATTATGGACACTGGAGCTGCCTTGTCCTATGTTAATACCAAGTTTGCCGTGCATGCGGATCGATCGTTATCGCCCTTGGGGTACGAGCTGTTGGTGAATACGCCGTTAGGTGAGAAAATGGTTCGAAATACGGTGTACAAAGAATGTGCAGTGAAGCTAGAAAACCTGACTTTCGAAGCGGACTTAATTCCACTTCAAATGTCCGACTTTGATGCCATATTGGGAATGGATTGGCTTGGGAAACATCGTGCTCAGATCTTCTGCGAGCACCATTTGGTGAGGATTCCACGACCTGACGGCAGCATGATAGACTTTTACAGCGAGCGCAGAGGCACACCGAATGTCATCTCCGCCATCAAAGCAAGTAAGCTACTACTCAAAGGGTGTAAAGCTGTGTTAGCCCATGTAGTAGATAATTCAGTGGAAGAGCCTAACATTGAAGATATTCCGATAGTTAATGAGTTTCCGGATGTTTTTCCCGATGAATTACCTGGTTTGCCACCCGAGAGAGACTTCGACTTTCCGATCAAAGTTTATCCCGGTACGGATCCAATTTCTATGGCTCCATACCGAATGGCACCCACTGAACTGGTTAAGTTGAAGAAACAACTTACTGAATTGCTGGATAAAGGATTCATTCGGCCGAGTACTTCACCTTGGGGAGCCCCAGTTTTATTTGTGAGGAAGAAAGACGGATCCATGCGACTTTGCATCGACTACTGCAAGCTGAATGCGGTGACTGTGAAGAATAGATACCCACTACCTCGCATCAACGATTTATTCGACCAGCTTCGAGGAGCCGGAGTATTTTCTAAAATTGACCTGCGATCAGGCTATCATCAGTTGAAGATCCGAGAAAAAGATATCCATAAGTCCGCCTTTCGTACCAGATATGGACATTACGAGTTCTGTGTGATGTCTTTTGAACTTACCAACGCTCCAGCAGCATTTATGGACTTGATGAATCGTATATTCCATCAGTATTTAGACCGATTTGTCATTGTCTTCATTGATGATATATTGGTTTATTCAAGGAACCGACGGGAGCACGCAAATCATCTTCGCATTGTGTTGCAAACTTTTCGAGATCATCAGCTTTATGCTAAGCTCTCCAAATGCCAGTTTTGGTTGCAGCAAGTTGGATTCCTTGGACATGTTGTGTCTAGGGACGGCATATATGTGGATTCTAGCAAGATTGAGGCAATCACCAATTGGAAACGTCCTACAACTCCCACAGAGATTCGAAGTTTCTTGGGATTAGCTGGATATTATCAGAGATTTGTGGATGGATTCTCCGCGATTGCTGCACCATTGACTAAGTTGACCCGCAAGAATACTAAGTTCGTTTGGTCAGAGGAATGTGAAGAGAGTTTCCAGAAGCTGAAAGACAAATTGAAGACCGCACCGGTACTTGCCTTACCTGTGAGCGGCAAGGAGTTCGCTGTGTATACCGATGCATCGAGCAACGGACTTGGATGTGTGTTGATGCAAGACGAGCGTGTAATTGCGTATGCTTCCAGACAATTGAAGCCGAACGAGGTCAATTATCTAGTACATGATTTGGAGCTTGCTGCCATCGTCTTCGCCTTGAAGATTTGGCGCCACCATTTATATGGTGAAACCTGTCGTATCTACACCGATCACAAGAGTCTTAAGCACTTTATGACCCAGCGTGAGTTGAATATGCGGCAAAGGCGATGGCTAGATCTTATAAAGGATTACGATCTCGTAATTGACTATCATCCCGGCAAGGCGAACGTTGTTGCTGATGTTTTGAGCCGAAATACAATTACGTCCTTGGCGACGATTAGAGATGTTCACTTACCAGAGTTGGTGGAGCTGAGATCGACTGGAACCAGATTGGCTTATGATCATCATGACGGTGCACTAATTGCCCAGATTCTAACTAAGCCAGTACTAGATGATCGGATTCGCGATCTCCAAACGTCCGATCCGAGGCTGCAACAAGAACTTCAGAAGTTACAGTTGGGAGAACCATCAGAGTTTTCAGTTCGCAGTGATGGAGTTCTGTTATTTCGGAGTCGAATCTGCGTGCCTCACGATCTTGATCTTAAAGGCACCATTCTTCAGCAAGCCCATTCTTCTCCGTTTGCTATGCACCCAGGTAGCACCAAGATGTATCGAACCATCAAGGACCATTATTGGTGGCCTGGAATGAAGAGAAAAGTTGCTGAATTTGTAACGAGATGTTTGACGTGCCAGCAAGTGAAGGCAGAACGTCGAAAATCTTTCGGGACACTTCAACCTCTCCAAATTCCCGAATGGAAGTGGGAGCACATCACCATGGATTTTGTGACCGGTTTTCCGCGCGTTAAACGAGGAATTGATGCGGTATGGGTGATTGTTGACCGACTTACCAAGTCAGCACATTTCCTCCCTGTAAGCATGAGATGGAGTGTGAACCAGTTAGCGCAGCTTTACATGAACGAAGTAGTTCGACTTCACGGAGTCCCAGCTTCTATAGTTTCAGATCGAGATCCGAGGTTTACTTCGTAGTTTTGGGACAGCTTTCAGCAAGCGATGGGAACTCAGCTTCGTTTCAGCACTTGTTTTCATCCACAGACCGATGGTCAGTCGAAACGTACTATTCAGATATTAGAAGACATGTTGTGAGCATGTGCGCTTGAGCTTTCTAGTGGATGGGACACGTATCTTGCAGCAGCGGAGTTTGCTTACAACAACAGTTACCAATCTAGCATTGGTATGGCTCCGTATGAAGCTCTGTACGGAAAGAAGTGTAGAACCCCGTTGTATTAGGATGAAGTGGGCGAGAATCGAATCTTCAATAAGGCAGAGATTGAACTCACCACTAAGAAGGTAAAGTTCATCCGAGAACAACTTCAGGCAGCCCAGGATCGAGATCGAAAATATGCGCAGCGAAGAAAAACACCTTTGGAGTTCCAAGTGGGAGATCAAGTATTTTTGAATGTCTCACCTTGGAAAGGCGTTATTCGATTCCGCAAGGCGGGAAAACTCAACCCGAGATACATTGGTCCATTCCTTGTCACTGAACGAATTGGACCGGTGGCGTATCGCTTGGAGTTGCCACCTGACATGACTCGTATACATGATGTCTTTCATGTATCTATGCTCCGAAAATATGTACCTGATCCGTCACACGTTCTTCAAGCACCGCCTGTGAAGCTGAAGAAAAGTTTGGGCTTCAGGGTTCGACCTGTAGCCATATTGGATCGAGAGGTTCGATCCTTGAGAAATAAATCGGTACCTTTGGTGCGAGTTTTATGGAAAAGCTCGCAGATTGAGGAGCAGACTTGGGAGCCTGAGAATGACATGAGACGTGATTTCCCCCATTTGTTTGATGTTTAGTTTGTTTGAATTTCGGGGACGAAATTTTTGTAAGGGGGGGAGAGTTGACACCCCTGGACCTAGTTCGCACATGTCAAGTTGTGTATTTATGTATAGTTGTCTAATCAATATACCAAATTTGACTTCCCATGGATGTTTTAAACTTCATTTAGCTCGATTTCATGCTTAAAAACCCTAAAATTGAAGTTCGGGATTGTGGGCCCCACTTGGACACGTGTCCGAAGGAAATTGAGCTGAGTTGACCGGAGTCAACTCGGAATAGGTTGACTCCGGTGCCAGACAGGGACGGGTCCGATGCCGGACTCGTTATTTCTATAAGGGGTCTCGGATGGCCGAGACCCCCCATTTTCATTCCCCTCCCTTGTTCTTCATTTTTCTCCGAGATCTCTTCCAATTCCCTTGAAATCAAACCTTGAATCCCTCTTCAAACACTCAATCAAACATCAATATCAACTTCTTTTGCCTTCTTGAAGATCAAAACACCAAAGTTTCCAAGAAAATCACCAAATCTAGAAATCTGGAATTTTGGCGACAGATTGTTCATCAGTTCATATCTTTTGATTCGACCGTGGGTTGTGGCTGAGAATTTGGTATGTTGTTCTAGACTCATCAAGCTTTAATTTGATAGTTTACATACTTGATTTCATGGTCTGTGCTAAGAGAATTCGTTGATTGAAGTTGTGATTTCTGTTTTGCCCGAGATATGTCAACCCTTGGTGTTTTGATTCAAAATTCGAGCATGTTTAATAGATTGATTCCGTTCTTGAAGCTTTGAATCCATAGATCATGTGTTTAACTTGCTGTGTTTCAATTTTGGTGCGGATTGGTGATGAATCGAACTCAAACCAAGCTCGATTTGGTGCATGGCCGATCACGGCCATGCACTGGAATTAGGTCCGGCGCCGGACCTGGCGAGTCCCGCGTCGGAGCTGCCAAATTTTGGGAGTTCTCTCCCGATTTGGCTCACTCATGCCCGGGAGTGAGCCATCAGTAGACTTGGCACTGTAGCATTAGGGGCATTTTGGTAATTTTACAGCCCTAGACCCCAATTAGCTTCAATTAACTTCTGGACTTGTCCAATTTAGTTCTTGGACCTTGGAGATCTTAAATGGGTTTTGTTTTATGATTTAATTGTTGGTTGAATGCCTTTATTAATCAAGTTAGATTTTAATTTGATTATTTAGGTACGTGATTGTACGAGTTTTGGACCGGTAGCAGTTTGAGCTAAGGCATTCGTGGGTAATCGGGGAGTATACAACTCTAATCTCTTGTGAGTGGCTTGGATTATATTGGTTGACCATTGAGGGTTAACCGTTTTCAAATTTATTTATAAATGCTTTATTAAATTGTTTATATATGTTTTGGGGTATGAATTATCCACCCTCACACACCAAGTTTATAAATGATTTAAAGGGTGGGAATATCAAATATTTTATAAATTGATATTATTGATTATTGTTTGGGGAACGATACCCTTGAGAGATGAGAGATTGAGCGGTTTCCTCGGGGCTCCGATTTGCGGGAGCGTGGACCGAGTTTGAGAGCATGCGCAATACTCAGCCGTGGACCGCCTATCGAGGGGCACGGTGAGTCGAGCCTGGTTGGGAGAGGCGCGTAGGGAAACTCGCCAGGACTCCAGATGCTGAGTTCCACCACAGCAAGGCAAACGTCAAGGGAATGGGCCAGAGAGTAAAGAAAAATGTTTTTAAAAGTATAAAGTAACCCTTGACGGTCCGGTGGATACCCCAGTGCACGGGTATACCTTATTGGGACGATTTTTAGATGCCAGCCCATTTGGAAATAATATTATTGATTTAATATTTGATTCGATTTGGGATTTACTATATTTTAGTATATGGTTTATTAAATTAATATTTGGATTATTTCATATCCCCAGCCTGAGGTGATCGGTCTTTATAACCGAGTCTCTCACTGGGTACAAGTATATTGTACTCACCCCATTCACTTTTGTTGTCAGATCATCAGACTTTGGACGGCGGACGTCCTGGTGGCCAGTGATCCCAGTACAGCACTGTGGACACGACTTTGTAGGTACCACCCCTTTTGCTTTGTGTATCTTGGCTCGGAATATTATTGCATCTTACATATACATTTATGTATTTATATAATATTTTCCGCTGCATGGAGCACCGTAAGATGTGACACTTTATTTTAAAATATTTTGAACTATATTATCTATGATAATTTCGTATGTTTTCATATATTACTCGAATATCCTTTATTTTTAAGCCTTGTGCCATCTTGGTTGCCCGCCTGACGAGGCACGCATCTCGAGGTGGTACGGCGGTTGTCGCATGGCCGAGCCTGCGGGTCGGGGTGTGACAACACTTATATATATATATAGATATAGATATAGGTATATATATATATATATATTATAGATTATAGATATTTAAATTAAATTACAATGGCTTATGATATTTTGTATTTTTTAATTGTGTAAAATTAATTTAAACCAACGCTATTCTTAAATACTAATGAGTAAAAGCCCTTGAAATCTTAATGTTTAATTATTTATTTTTAAAAGCCCAATATAAAAGGTAAAGTCAAAATCCAATGACATTTTTGAAATATGTTGGAGAAAAAGGGATAATTAATAGAAATAAACTTCTTAACCAACTCACACTTTTATTATACACTAGTCTCCCTATCACGTGCACTATACGTGATACAACACGTTATAAATAATAACAAAAATAATAATGTAATTAAAAATTTTTAAAAACTACATTTAAAGTGGATTATAATTAAATTATAAAGTAAGTTTTAAATTAAATTACATGAAATTAGAAGATAATTAAATTATTTTCTTCAATATAATATAGTAATAAGTTAATTACGATGAAAGTAAAATTGTTAATTACTATTATCATTTAATCAATATAAAAATATTTAATAAAAGATAAATAAAGAATTTTAATTTGATTTAATAATATCAATGACATTTCTAAAATATATAAAAAAAAGATATTATAGGTAATTCAAAAATTTTACAACATTCATACTTATATATATATATATTATATAAATTATAGATAAATGAGATACATATTGTATGGAAGCACGTCTTTAAATACATTGTTATTGATAAGTATTTTACAATACAAATTGTACATACATGATACAATCCGGTAGGCTTTGACTAGGTTTACAGGGGTTTTATCCAATGTAACTGCTATTTACTGAAAACCCATTAAGGTCGATTCAATAATATTGTGATTTTAAATACTTAAATATATAATACATTATTATTTAAAAAATAATCGTTAATTTTAGAGCTTTTATGCTTAATACTTCAAAATTTCCATTAGTTTGGAATATAAAAGGGTAACATTCTAGTGTGGTATTTTATTTCCACTAATAAAAAATTTTATTTTGGATTTTCTATTTATAAAAGAGAAAAAGAAACTTATTACTGTGTTGTTCCTGTGTGTTATTGACTTATTGTGTTACTGTAAGGATTATTAGTGGGTGTTTGACCAAGCTTTTTTAAGAGTTTTTTTACTTTGAAAGCTGAAGTTAGATATTTGAATATACAACTTTTACATATTTTAACTTATCAGGAAAGTAGATTTTCAATTTCCAGTAGAGATGGCAATATGGGCGAGCTGGGTTGGCACGGTCCAAAAAGTTGGGCTACTCATAAAAATGTGGGCTGGATCGTGCTAACCCAAAAAAAATATGTGTCACGCCTCGATCCGAGCGGGTCTGCCACATGGCAACCGCCGCGCTGCCTCGAAGTACGTGCCGGCTGCTCACGCACCCGAAGCACCGCAAGGCAAAGAAATGGATATCGTTGCTGCAAAACAACTAAAACTTTAATTAAAAATCATTTAATAAAATAATTAATCTTAAAAGATATACCAGTGGATTACTTTAGATGAAATACCTACACAGCGGAAACACTAAGCCTAAGCCACCGACATCTCCTAGTGAGCCTCCTTTCTATAGCTGACTCCGTACGTGAATCTGCATCCATCCACATTGGACACAGGTGAGTGACAGAGGTTCTAAGAATCTCCATCTGGGTTAGGGCAAATAAGGGAAATCTAAAATAATAATAAAATAAATATTTTTCTTTTGAAAATTCTTTCTGGTTCTCCTGCTGAGAACCCTTTTTTAAAACTCTTAAATAAAAATATATATATATATCTCAAATGGGCTGGCATCTCTTTTATACTGGAGGCTCGACCCGTCGGTCGTCTCATGCATCACTGCACCGAGGGCTATCTCTTTTCTCACTCAAAAATATTTTCTCTTTTCTGTCTCTCTAGCCCTTTTCCCTCGGTGGTGCCTCGCTGTGGTGGAACACAGCGAACTGGAGCCTGTCGAGCTTCCCTACGCGCCTCTCCTAACTAGGACTTGTCTCACCATGCCCCTCAATAGGCGGTCCACGGCTGAGAATCTAGCATGCTTTCTCCAACTCGTCCACATTCCCGCATATATTGGAGCCCGAGGAGTATCTCTCTCAATCACTCATCTCGCAAGGGTATCGCACCCTTAATAATCATAATATTAATATTTCAAAAATATATATTTATACGCATAAATCATTTATATTTAAAACATATGATCACACACACATAGGTCTTTATATTTCTTTTTAGAACATCCCACTCACTGTGTGGGTATATCACAAACAAGTGTGTGTGTGTAGATTTCCCGTATCCCAAAACCTTATTGAAAATATTTATGTTCTTAAAACATTTTTAAAACTTTTGTTCCCAGTGGCTAAACAAAGAAGTCTAGGCCACTCACAGTATTTAGAGAATCGTATACTCCCAAGCGCTCCATGTAGCACAACCTCCAGAGCATCGACGCATTCGATTCACCCGGAGCCCTAGCACACGGAATTATACGTTAGCATTCATAACTAAATTTATGAATGCACCTATGAGGCTCTAACATGACCTAAGACTGGGTTTGAATGTGATTCGGGGCTTAGAAAAGTGTCCGGGAGGTTCCGGGGTTAAAATTGGACACTTGGTGAAAAATTACGAAAATGCCCTTGGGATCCATGGGCCTCTAACTTGGGCCTAGCCCGGCCCGGGTCTGGGCCAGGCAGGTCTCCCCCAATGGTTGGGTCAGGCCCGGCCTGTTTCTGGGCCCAAAAGGCCCTTCCCATGCCAGTTGGGTCGAGCCTAACTCGGTTTGGGCCCAACAGGGCCCAGCCGCACGGATTGGGCCAAAAGGCCCAATCCAGCGCGGGACTTGCCCAGGTCCCGTGTGGGACCTGGGTTGCGGGTCTCTCCTGCGCGGGAGCCGTCCTCTAGCCTCGGGATCCGAGGCTTTTCCTCGGTTCCCGAGCTCCTCGGTCCACCGATTGGCGTGAAATTCGAGATGGAGGTTTCTCTCACCTCCCACGACGCGTTTACCGGAGCAGAAACGAGAATCACAAGTTTAAAGTTCCTAGATTTCAAATCTAAACTTAAAATCTAACTAAAAGCTAAACCTAACTTTGAGCTTAATCTCTCCTAGACCAATGCATGGAAATGCGTACAAACTTAGAAAAACGTAGATCAAGGAGTTAAGAATAACTTACCAAGAACTCGCCTTGATCCTGAGTCGGTTTGTCCGGATCGGCCAAAAGTCCAAAATTGCTCCAAAAGAGCAAATGAGAGGAGAGAAGAGAGGGAGAAGAGAAATGAGAGGGGGAGCGCTCATCTCCCCCTATTTATAGCAAGGCCCGACACCGGGTCTACTCGGACCCCGGGCCAGACTTTTTCCCCTCTTTGAAACCGCTCATAACTTTGATCCTTGACCCGATCCACCGACCAATTCACCAATGGACTTCCAATCCATTGGTTATGGACTTAAAGAAGTCCACTTTAGTGTTTCCATGCATGGTCACCATTTCATTATCCAACTCCGTCTTATCTTAAACTTATCTTCTCTTCTGACTTGACACAACCGGACCGACATATTATTTAATTATTACGTTATCTTACACTATTTCATTCGTACGAAAAAGTCATGCTAGGTCTGGGTGTGTCAATATGGGTCATGCCGTACTAGCCCATATCTTTTGAAGGTTAAGCCCAGCCCAGCTTGCAGTCCATATAAATCGTGCCGTGCCAGCATATGGGCCATAGTAGGCTAGCACATGGGCCAATGATTTTTATTAAATGTTAATTTTGTTAATCTTTTTTTACTCTATTTTATTTTTTTAATACTAATGATTAAATTGGATTAAGAATGAAAAAATTCAACACAAAAATTTACGTGGTTCGGCTTACAATTTTACGTCCACGGGAAAAGGGGAATATTATTCGCTATAAATAATAAAATTTACAAATACTAATTTAAATTATAAACTAAAGAAAATCTATCACCTAAAAAAATGAAAAAAAAAAGAAAATCAAATTTATTCATTTTCATCTGAAGTTTCCTCTTGGTTTTTTATATTTTGTAAGCGAGATTCTACATCCAACCAATCTTTCAAACACACATCTCAAGGGTCTTTAGTGCCAATCTGTTTCTTCTATCATCAAGAACTCTCCCTCCTACACTAAAACAAGACTCCGAAGAGACAATGGATATCCGAGGTGTTAGTAGGTCACGGGCCATGATGGAAAGCACAGGCCATAATTTTGCATTACTTTTCCGCCATGCCAAAACAATATCAAAATTTTCTAATTCTTGATCATCAAAATTTATAACTTGGTTTAAATATATTTGAAGCTCGGTATATGAAGATAAAGAAGATGATGATATTACTATTTCATTTAATTTTTACCACTATAATTTTAATTTTTTTATTTTAAAATAAAAATGAATAATTATGTAATTGATGTATTATAAATTTACATTAAAAATGGACTAGCCCAAATAAGCACACGGGTCGTGCCGTGCTGGCACATGGACTGTGCCGTGCTGGGCTATTTTGGTGGGTCATGCCGTGCCAGTCCATGTGTCACCAAAGGGCTATTCAGCTCGTCCACTAAAAAAATAATATGGGTCGTGCCAGTACAACCCATATTGGGTTGGGCTATGTTGGGCTCCATGTTACCCTCCCTTTTTGCCATCTCTAACTTCCAGCAAAAAATACAATTTGAAATTTTTCCCAAAATCACTTTTTGGGCTTATGCGGGAAACTGATTTTTTTTTTAATGAAACTTTTGTATGTACCTTTAATACACCTATCTTTTTCTCAATATGACAAAACAATCTTACTATTCATCTTTTTTTTTCTCATTTTACCTATAGTTATTTTATTTTAAAATTTATAATTTTAAAAGTCATTTTAAAGGCTACAAATTTTTTCCCAAATTCACTTTTTTGGGCTTATACGGGAAGCATTTTTTTTTAATGAAACTTTTATATGTACCTTTAATGCCCCGATTTTTTCTCAATATAACAAAACAATCCTATATTCACCTTTCATTTTTTCTCACTTTTACCTATAGTTATTATATTTTAAAATTTACAGTTTGGATTTTTAATATTGTTATATTTTATTTGAACATACATCAAATTTATGTATTTATAATTTTTATTTGTAATAAAGGTATAGATATAAAAGAATTCCAATTGATCAAGAATTTATACATAAATTAATTTTAAAATAATTTGAAAATAATCTATAGATTAAAAATATATGTTTATCATTTTTATTATTATATAATTTATATAAATAATATATACATATATATAATAGTTAACATATAAAAAGTAATAAATTTTTTCAAATACTTGTACAAAAATAAAAATATCATTTTTCGTAATTTTGCATTTTACAGCAGTTTTACAATATTATTAGCAAGCAACTTTCTATGTCTTACAGCATTTCTGTATTAAATTTTCCAAAAGTTATTTTAACTTCTCTAAATAGTACTTATAGAACAGCTTTACTAAAATAACACTTTTGTTATAAGCTCCAGCCGGGCCAAACAGACTCTTAGAATTATTCATCCTTTATCTAAATTTTGGACTTACCAAAGGGTTTTGTTCTTTGAAAAAAAAAATTGTTTTGCAAATGGTGTAATGATCTTACGGGTTTGATTTGTAAGCATATTTTCAAATATAATATGATAGAAAATATGAATTAACCTTTACATAGGATCTTTTATCCCATAGAATCAACCAAACAAGAATTCAATTAACAAGAAAATTAATAGCACTTACCTTGATCCATAGCTCTAAACAATTAATTGAATAAAACCACAATTGAATAAACGATTTGATCTTCTTGAATTTTCCCCTTTCTTCCTTCTTCTTTTAGGTTTTCTCTGATGAATGAGAAGTATATATGTACTTTTCTAATAACTTGGGAATCAAGTTATCTTTATCTTATGTTATGAAGAGAGAGGGGAGGGTTTAATCTTTATTTATGTAGGAAACTCTAGGGCTTTAATTCCTTAAACCCAATGTCCATCGTATGGACATTTTAATAGTAAAGCCAACCCATTACATGGGCCACATTAATATTTATTAAAATAAACTAATAATCTCCCACTTGGCCCACGTGATGACTTGAAGATTCAACAACCATAAGTGAGCACCATACATTGAAATTTATCAAGTCATCATCCTTAACTGAAATGAATTAATTGGATCATGGCGGTCACAAATTATATAACAACTTGATTCCTTCCATGTATCACAGAATTAGCTCAAGTCTGAATAGCCTTAATTGAGAGTAACCATAATTGAGAAAAACTGTAATCCTCAACTTTAATGTCCTTAAGGACATAATTATTCATCACACAAGCAATACATGTACACAACCTAATGTGGATGAGAAGTAATAAGCAGAAACATAAATATAACATTAAATGAATTCATCCAGTGTCATAACAAAATGAAACAAGTCTTCTTTATGTATATATACATAACAAACTATTATGCTAACAAGGACTTGTCTATAATGCCCATATTTTCAACATGGCTACTGAAAATTTTGGGCGGTAATCCCTTAGTTAACGGATCCGCTATCATCATGTCAGTACCAATATGCTCAATAGACACTGTGTGTTTCTGCACTTCTTTTCTCATAGACAAATACTTTAAGTCCATGTGTTTAGCACCTTTCGAGTACTTGTCATTCTTAGAGAAGAAGACAGCTGCAGAATTATCACAATAAATTCTCAACGGCCTAGCTATGCTGTCAACAACATAAAGCCTCAAGATAAAGTTCCGCAACCACAATGCATGAATGGTGGCCTCAAAGCATGCCACAAATTCAGCCTCTATAGTGGAAGTAGCAAATGATAGACTGCTTACCACTCTTCCATGATATTGCCCCTCCAACCAATAGGAACAAATAACCCAATGTGGATTTCCTTGAGTCCACACATCCAGCATAGTCTGAATCCGAGTAACCAATCACTTCAAGGTGATCTGATCTCCTATACGTGAGCATATAATCCTTGGTGCCTTGTAAGTACCTAAGGACTTTCTTTGCAGCTTTCCAGTGATCTATTCCGGGATTACTTTGATATTGGCCTAATATTCCCACAGCAAAATTTATATCCGGTCGAATACATGTCTGAGTATACATCAAACTCCCAACCACTGATGCATAAGGAATAGATTCCATAGCCTTTCGTTCCAAATCATTCTTGGGACATTGCATTTGACTAAACTTGTCCCCTTTCTGAATTGGAACTATTCCAGTAGAACACTTTTCCATTCTGAATCTCTCAACACCTTATTGATGTAACTTTTTTGAGACAGTCCTAACAATCCTTGTGATCTATTACATACTATTTCTATTCCTATCACATATGATGCCTCACCCATATCTTTCATTTCAAAATTTTTAAAGAGATACATCTTTACATTATGTAACAGACCAGCATCATTTGTAGTAAGAAGAATGTCATCAATATATAAGACTAATATAATGAACTTGCTCCCACTGACCTTCATATAGATACACCGATCAACAGTGTTTTCTACAAAACTATACAACTTAATGGTGTTGTTGAACTTAAGATACCACTTCGGGAAGCTTGTTTCAGTCCATATATTGACTTCTTTAACTTACACACCAAGTTTTCCTTTCCCGTGGTCAAAAAACCTTCTGGTTGATCCATATAAACTTCTTCCTCTAAGTCACCATTTAGAAAAGCGGTCTTTATGTCCATTTGGTGGAGCTCTAAATCATAATGAGCCACCAAAGCCATAACAATCCTCAATGAGTCCTTCTTTGAAACTGGAGAGAAGGTTTCCTTATAGTCAATGCCATCCTTTTGAGTGTAACCTTTGGCAAAAAGTCTAGCCTTATACCTTTCAATGTTACCTTTCCAGACACATTTGGTTTTGAAGACCCATTTACAAACGACTCGTTTTGAACCTTCAGGCAACCTAACTAGTTCCCAGACTTTGTTGTCATCTATAGATTTCAACTCTTCTTTCATGGCATTCAACCACTTTCCAGAATTATCACATTCCATGGCTTGTTTGAACGAGATTGGATCATAATTAATGCTCAAGTCACATTCATGCTCAAGTGAGTAAACTACATAATCTTTTGAAATGGCTGATCTTTTCTGCCTTACAGACCTCCTTAATGCTATTTCATGTGATTCATTCACTGTTTGCTCATTTTCGACTTGTGCATCATTTACCTGTTCATCATTTACATGTTCTTCCTGTTGATTCAGAACATCATCACCAACATGTTCGTTTTGTGCGTTTAGAACATTTATTTGTTGTTTCAATATGTTGTGTGACTGTGATACAACAAATGGAACAACAACTTCAAGAGAAGCACTAGATGTAACGTTTTCACCCTGAATTTCTTAAATATCCACCTTTCGTGGTTCTCCACTCCCACTGAACTGACCATTTTCAATAAACCGTGCATTTCCAGACTCAACTATTCTCGTACTATGGTTAGGACAGTAAAATCTGTAACCCTTTGACTTTTCTGGATAGCCAATGAAATAACCACTAATGGTTCTTGCATCAAACTTCTTTTCATGTGGATTGTATATCCTTACTTCTGCTGAGCAACCCCAAACATGCGAATGCCTCAAACTAGGTTTTTTTCCTGTCCACAGTTCATAAGGAGTCTTAGGAACTACCTTACTAGGAACCCTATTAAGCAGATATGTAGCAGTCTTTAATGCATGCATCCACAATAATATGGGTACAGTACTGTAACTCATCATACTCCTAACCATGTCCATAAGAGTACGGTTCCGCCTTTCAGCTACACCATTTTGTTGTGGTGTACCGGGCATTGCATACTGTGCACATATGCCCTTACTTTCAAGGAACTTTGCAAATGGACCTGGACATTGTCCACTCTCATCATATTTTCCATAATATTCACAACCTCTATCTGACCTCACAATTTTTACCTTTCTGTCTAACTGCCCTTCCACTTCATCAATAAATACCTTAAAGGCATCTATTGATTGAGACTTCTCATGCAGAAGATATATGTAACTATACCGTGAGTAGTCATCAATAAAGCTGATAAAGTATCTTTCACCATTCCATGATGATGTGTCAAAAGGACCACAAATGTCAGTGTGTATCAACTCAAGAGGTTGACTACTTCTTGTGGCTAGATTCTTTGATATATGACTGGTTTGCTTGCCTTTAATGCAATCCACACATAAATCCCAGTCAGCAAAATCCAAATGAGGTAAGATATCACTTTTCACTAACCTCAAAGTTCTTTCTTTGGATATGTGACCTAATCTTTGATGCCACAAGAAAGTAGAGTATTCATTATGTGCACTACGTTTACTACTTATATTGTGATTAACATGAAATAGGGATTCAACAAAATTAACATCAAGATTGAAACGATATAAACCATCAATTAAAGTACCAAATTCATAAAGGTGCTTTTGTTTACATAATGAAAAAGTACCATTTCCAATCTTAAAGTTAAAACCTAAATCATCCAACTTTCCAACAGAAACTAAATTCCTAGCACATTCAAGAACATAAAGACACTTTTCTAGATCTAAGTGACAACCAGTGTCAAAGATCAATCTATAAGTCCCAATTCCTTCTATACGTGCCTTCATTCTGTTTCCCATATGCAAAAACTTTTCATTCCCGCTTATGGGCTGGATTGAAAGAAATCCCTGCATTACATGTGACACATGAGTAGTTGCACCAGAATCTAACCACCAGGTATTACTAGGTACTTCAATAAGATTTGATTCGAAACATACTAAAACATAATATGTACCTTTCTTTTCGAACCAAGCCTTTCTCTTTGGATAGTCCTTCTTGAGATGACCAATCTTCTTACAGAAGAAGCATCTCACTTCCTTATGGACTTGGCCCTCTTTAACTTTTAGAGGAGCCTTCTCCCTTTTCTTGTCCTTGCCACCTAGTTTAGCCTTATTGCTGCTATCTCCCTTATGAATCGTGAGATGAACAGTCTGTTCCTTTATGTTCTTTAACCTCCCTTCCTCCTGAACCAACAAGGCCTTAATTTCTTGAAAGTTCCATTTTTCCTTAAGTGAATTATAATTCACTTGGAACTGGCCGAACTCTAAAGGAAGTGAGTTGATAATGAACTGAATAAGAAAAGACTCACTTACATCCATTCTCAACAACTTCAGCTTAGCTGCTACATTTGCCATTTCCGTCACATGATCATGAATGGGCTGTGACCAGTTAAATTTCTTGGTCATCAGCTCACTCATCAAACTCCCAACAATGGACTTGTCAGCTATGTCCGATTGAGAGTATTCCTTAATTTTCTGCATAAATTCCCGTGCATTGTCCGTTTTGGGCATTGATGGCTTAACATTTTCAACCATCGACATTCGCATCAAGTTCAAGCTCAGCCTATTGGACCTTTCCCAAGCCTCATAAAAGGACTTGTCATCAGCTGTACTGTCCTCCGTAATGGCTGCAGGCTTTTCATCCGTAATTATGGTTAGGTCCAAATCCATAACACCCAGCTGTAACTGTATTTGTTCAGACCAATCCCCATAGTTCAGCCCATTGAGCTTAATTAGCCCATTGCCCAAAGTGAACAAATAACTAAAAAACTGCAAACTTTATATAAGCTCACACATTAATGCTTTGAGTAACCTTAATGATTCAAACAAATAATAAACTTTTATTATATATTAAAGTTCACCTTTGGGTGATACCTAAAATACATAATCTATAATGATGTCAATTCAAATAAACTTTAATAGACAATAAAACATACTCAAATAAATATGTAAGTCATCTTTGGACATACAAACATATTCACCAAGTATGTCAATTAGTCTTTTTTATTATCACTAATCATAAGCAATGGTCCACCTTTGGGTGACCTCCTAGCAATATAATTAATGAATTTCAATTATCCATTCACTTTGTATCATTTAATGGCATCAATACATGAATAATTGAAAGCAAACAATTAAATGTCTAAATATCTTTTCAAGCTAGGCCACTTTGGTGACTAACAAGCTTTTCATGCAATAGCCATTTAATTAACCATTCTTAATATCCCAAAATAAAACTTTCATTATGGAAAAATAACAATGAAATTTTCTCCTTACAATTCCATTATCATGATCACACATAGCATATAAAATTCATATGACCAACTAATTTTTATTTTTATTATTTTTTTAATATATATACTTTTAGTCAATGGAGCCTATGATATGTTTTACACCTTTTGCTCAATTGATCATAAATTGTAATAAATAAATAAAAATACAATTCAATTGCAAGAAAACAAAAAATCCATTCACAAGAAATTATAAACTTTAATTCTTATAAAAAGTTTTAGCGGAAGTATTAAAATAATAAATTCTTTAATGTGTTCTAAAATTATAAGAACACAAAGAACACCAATAAAAGTAATAATAATATTTAATGATGATTCTATAGATTTATAACCTAAACTCTGATACTAATTGTAAGCATATTTTCAAATATACTATGATAGAAAATATGAATTAACCTTTACATAGGATCTTTTATCCCATAGAATCAACTAAATAAAAATTCAATTAACAAGAAAATTAAGAGCACTTACCTTGATCCATAGCTCTAAACAATTAATTGAATAAAACCACAATTGAATAAAGGATTTGATCTTTTTGGATTTTTCCCTTTCTTCATTCTTCTTTTAGATTTTCTTTGATGGATGAGAAGTATATATGTACTTTTCTAATAACTTGGGGATCAAGTTATCTTATCTTATGTTATGAAGAGAGATGGGAGAGTTTAATCCTTATTTATATAGAAAACCCTAGAGCTTTAATTCCTTAAATCCAATGTCTATCATATGGGCCTTTTAATAGTAAAGTCAACCCATTATATGGGCCACATTAATGTTTATTAAAATAAACTAACATGATTCCGAAAAAAGTAACTAAAAAACAATGAGGTAGCATAATTATATCTGTATATTTAAAATAAAACTCCAAAATAATAAAGATGTTATAAATTTTAGAATTTACGCTAAAAATTATTATTATTTATTTAGTGTTAACTTTTATATATTTATAACTATTTGGTGTCATGTTTTGATTTCATTGTAACTCCCAATAAAACTAGTTCGTGAGTTATTTCTCCTCGGCTTGTACATCACACTTGAAGAAGTACCCATAATCAAGTTAAAGAGAAAATTGGTAAACCACAAAAGGTTAAAGAGTGTAAAAAACTACACTTGACCTTTTATAATCCCCGAAGGCAAAGGCCCTATCCCAGAGAGTGATCATTGAAGACCAGTCATACAGGCGCCAAATAATATATATATATATATATATATTAATTTATTTATCTATAATCTATACTATATATAAAAGTGTGAGTTGGGTTAGTAGTTTTTCCCTATCTATTATCCCTTCTTATTGAATATATTTCAAAAATGCCATTAGATCTTATCATTGGGTTTTAATGTGCTTTAGATTCACACAAGACATTGGGGTTTTTTCATTAGGTTTCGGTTTGTTTGAAGTCCACATCAGACCTTCAAATCATATCAAAAAGGTCCATTAGATTTTAATATATTTTGGATTATTTTTCAGCTTAATAGATTATAATATTAAAATAGCATATATTTAATAAAATACATAAATATACCATTATTATTTAGATAATAAGCTTAATGTGGTTTATTTTGGACACTACTCTTCTAGCTTAAGAAGATAGTCATCATGGACTTGCATGGATTTTATATAAGTGATTAAAAATTTTAAAAATATACGATATATAGGCATATTGCTCTTCTGGAATCAGGTTCCCTTCCAAAATAGTGTCACCTACTCTTCTAGCTTAAGAAGATAGTCATGATGGGACTGCTTGGATTTTATATAAGTGATTAAAAATTTTTAAAAAATGTACAATATATATCATTTAGCATACCCTTTTAAGTGGTGATAATAATAACAATAATTTAGATAGATTATAACTTTGGTAGTTTGATTAAATCGTAACTACAAATTTAATGGATATTGAATAAGTATATATCATTTGCGTAGTTCAGTAAAAATATAATACTAATTGGTCTATATAATGTACCATTGAGACTGAGTTTGAACTCTGTAAAGCTGCATGAGTCTTTTATGAATCTTCGTACCGAGGTTTGTCTTCCTTCTCCATTTTTATTTAAACAAAGTTTCGATTTTGATTTTTGGACCGATTCAGAATCTTATTTTCTTATATGGTTTCATGTTTGTAAAGCTAGATTAGTTTTCTATGAATATGCGTGCCGAGATTTGTCTTTCTTCTCCTTTTTCATTTAAACAAAGTTTCGATTTTTCATTTAAACAAATTGGACCGATTTTCATTTAATCAAAATCTTCTTTTCTTAAATAATTTTATTCACTAATTTTATTTTACTTGATTACAGATAATGTCCGAAAGTATTGTGAAAATATTTGAAAATTCTGAATCTCTTACTGATTCATCTCTGGAATTGAAATTATCAAAAATTTGTGATCAATCTCCTACCAATTCATCTCCTAAGAAAGTATCAAAAATTTGTGATTTACATATATCACAAGAAGAATTGAGTATCAAAGTTATGGTACTTCGAAAAGGGAATTTGGATACATATTCAAATCGTAATGGGAGCGGAGAATTTGTTAGAATAATTTTGGTTGATGACGAAGTAAATTTATGCAAAATTTTCTCTTTAATTTAATATTTTTGTTATTAAATTCAATATTTTTGTTATTATTTCATATTTTTATATTTGTTTAATAATTTCTACTAATTTTGTTTTTTTTTGTTCTCTTTTAAGGGCACCCGTATACAAGCAGTGATGTTTAATGACATTATGTCAAAATTGATTGACACTTTTGAGAAAGAAAAGACATACATGATTACCAACGGTGTTGTCAAGCAAATTAACTCCTATTTTGCGAATGTCAACCAAAATATCGAATTATCATTAACACAATATACTACTATTAATGAAGCTCCTTCTCTTTATTTCAAAAATATTGTGTTTTATGATTTTATTCAATTGGAGGATGTGGACAGCCGTGAAACCAAATTAATGGGTAAGGGGTGGTTGTTTTTTCATTTTTAAAAATTTATTAATTTTTTTTCATTTTAATAACTACTAACATTTTTCCCTTTTCAAATTTCTTGAGATATCATTGGTGTTGTTACAAAAGTTAATCGAGCAATTACTTTTAAGCGTGAAGAGAAGAAGACAAGCCGTGAAGAAAAGAAGACAAGCCACAAAAGAGATGTTATCATCATCAATGAAAGGTAAATTTTTTTAAAATATTCCATATAAGTTATATAAAATATATCTTTATTATAATATGTTATATAAATTTTAATTTAGTTGAATACTTAATTGTAGAATTTTCTCCTTGCCTTTAACCTTATGGGATGACCTAGCTCAAAATGAAGGACAATTAATTCATGACAATTTTGATGAGTATCCAATCATCACATTGTCTAATGTTAAAGTTATTCCGTATAAAGGTAATTATAATTTTTTAATATGTCATGACATTGTCTAATGTTAAAGCTGCTCCTTATAAAGGTAATTATAATTTTTTAATATGAAAATCTATTATTTTTATTTAACATTGCATTTGTTTAATCCGAAGGTGTTTTACAATTGTCAAAAACCTACGTTACAACATTGCAAATTAATCCTCCTTTGTTGGAGGTGGATAATTTGAGAAATTCGTAAGTAATAAATCGAATAATTTTTCCCCTATACTATATTTTATTCTAAACTTATATTCTTTACATTTGTAATTTCAACTGATTAATTTTAAAATTATTTATATATTTGAAGGTTCCAATCTATTAATAAGAAAATGTTACACTTTTTAAGACCTTCGAAAGAGTTTACTGATGCAAGAATAGTCACTTTGAAATCTATCATGAATGCAAGGTATTTCAAGGTAAATATTAATATTTCAAACTATATAATAAGTATTTTAATAAACATGTGTTTTTCAATAAATACATATTAATGGTTTTTTAAATAAATATAGGAGTCACTGTTTTGTAAATTCAAAGCAACACTTACATCAATATTGAATATTGAGTAGCCATGGTATAATTCTTGCAAAGCATGTAATAAAAGAGTTGTTGTTCGTGAAGATGATATCAAGTGCAAGTCTTGCAAAGGTTCAGTGAAGTATGATAAAAGGTAATTATTTAATTTATATTAATTTATTTATGATATGATTAAGAATTTTACACAATTTATTATTAACCCAAAATTTTACTTAATAATTTATTTACAAAATAATTTCTCATGTAGGTTTTATTTGAAGCTAAATGTTACTGATGGAATACAACAAGCATACTTGATTATGTTTGATGAGGCAGATGGGTTTGTTGGATGTTCAGCATCTAAATATGAGAAATCCATTACTGGAGTAAAATATAATTTTATGAAATTAAGTTTGTATTTCTTAATTTAATTTATAAATATATATAATTTTGAAAGATTCTTTTTTCCCAACTCTTTTTCTAACAGATAAAAATGAGAGAAGTAAGTTTTATAGGAAGTTAACTCTTTGCAAAGGGAAAGAGTTTTATTTCCTTCTAAACTTACATGGAGAAGTTGAACCAAAGAAGAACCTGATTGTTCAAGAAATCCAACCAGTTGATGATGGAAAGAAGCCCATAGATTAGGTTGAAGGAAATGCCAAACAAAAGAAAGACATACTGGAAGAAGAAGATGAATCTCTGACCAACATGGGGAGGAAGAAGATCAAAATAAGCAAAGATTAATCTCTTTGAAGTCCTTTGTTATGAATTTCACTTTCTTTATTTAGGATGAAAGCACTTTATTAGATTCTAGAGTTATTAATTTCCTTTCAAAGTACCTTGTTTGGAATTTTAGTTTCTTAAATTAATTAGGATAAAAGCACATTATTAGGATTTCAGCTGTTGATTTTGATATATTCTTTATTTAAGAATGAAATTAGTTCATTAAAATTTTAAGTTTATTTTTTTCAGTTATACTATTCCATGAACATTAAATAAATAAATATATACATATATATAGGCCAAAAAAAAGAAAACATAAGCCTATACTATTTTTTTAAAAGAATTAATATAATAGCAAGGCTTCAGTTCTCAAACCCAACCAGCCACTTATTGAGAGATGGACAGATGGTAAAACTTTGTAAGATACCAATTCATTGAAAACTTTGAGAGTCCACACCAATTTTAAGAAAAATTGTAATCATCAAAAGGTACATATTTGACCGACCCCGTTGGCGCCAGGGATGGTCACCCTCCAGGCAGGGGTTTACATAAATTATATAATATTCTAATATTTTTTTTAAAAACACCCACTCATTGATTTTGCTTCCATCCACTTATGAAAGTTCCAAATATATGTAAGTTAATTAATTATAAGCTACCTAAATCATGAATTCTCAATTTCTATAACTATATGTCAACAATCCGATCATCTCACCAATTTAAAATAACAAATCAGAAAAATTATATCATTTTTCTTCTAATTGAAAAAGGCCACCCATTATATTGATTTTCGTTCTACCCAGTTATGAGAGTTCGAAATTCTACCACTATATAAGTTATAATCTATATAAATCATTATTAACTATTAAGAGTTATAATTTATGTAAATCATTACCAATTAGTTTTATAATTTAACTAAACCTTAATCTATCTAAACCATTACCAATTAGTATTATAATTTTACTATACTACGTAATGATATACTTCTTCAATATCCATTAATTTTTTTAGTTATCATTTAATTTAATGAAACTACCAAAGTTATAATCTATATATCTAAGTTATTATTATTATATTATTATTATTAGAATATTTTTTAAAAGGATATATTAAAAACTTTTTTCCAACCTTCATATCATGGCAACATAATCTAAACAATCAACAAAACATTATTTTTATGTTTATACATTACAAAATTATTAAATTGAGGGTTGATGACATTCACTTCAAAAGAAAAATCATAACGTGTTTTACACGTGTCCAAGATACATACTCAAATCGTAATGAGAGCGGAAAATCGTTAGAATTATTTTGTCTTTAATTTAATATTTCTATTATTATTTCATATTTTTATATTTTCTTTAATAATTTCTAATAATTTTACTTTCTTTCTTATTTTCTTTTAAAGGCACCCGTATCAATGATGTGTTAAAACACGTGCAACGCACGTGTCTATAAACTAGTATATATAAAAGTGTGACTTGGGTAAGATGTTTATACCTATTAAATATCCCTTACTCTTTAATATATTTCAAAAATGCCATTGAATTTGGATTCTATCTTTTTATATTGGGCTTTTAAAAAATATGGATTTGAGTTTTATTTTTTACATTAAGCTTTTAAAAAAATTTTCTTTAATATATTTCAAAAATATCATTAAATTTGGATTCTATCTTTTATATTGGGTTTTTAAAAAATATGGATTTGAGTTTTACTTTTAACATTAGGCTTTTAAAAATTTCTCTTCAATATATTTCAAAAATATCATCATATTTGGATTCTATCTTTTATATTGGGCTTTTAAAAAATATGGATTTGAGTTTTACTTTTTATATTAGGCTTTTAAAAAATAAATAATTAGACATTAAAATTTTAAAAGACTTTTACTCATTAATGTAATAATGCCATTGATTTAAATTGTGTTTAAATATTAAGATTTTAAAGGGCGTTTATTCATTGGTATTCAAGAATAGCATCAATTTAAATTTGATTTTACACAATCAAAAAACACAAAATTAAGAATTAGAGGTGTGAAATGGACGGGTTAGGTACGTTACAGATTCGGGTCAGATTGGCCCAAAAATTTTTTTGGGCCATTTAAATTTCGACTCATTCAGGTTCGAGTTTTCGGGTCATTTAGTTTTAGGTTTTCAGGTCAATCGGTGTTGAATTTTTTTTGTTTGACTCTCAAGTCTTTCGAATTTAGTCCTTCAGTTTTTCAAGTCATTCTGATTTAAGTGTTTGGATTTTTAGTTATTTAAATTAGCACGTTGAATTCTTTCAGATTAATTTATTGAGTTTTCTAGGTTAAACTCTTAAGTCAATTAGGTTTTGGATTATTTGGTTGTCGATTAATCGGATTTCGAATCAGTCAGGTTTACGTTGTTTATTTCTTTTAAAAATCAATTTCGGTTAGATTAATTTCGGATGGGTCGATTGAACGGATTTATCAAATTAACATAACATGTTGTATTACGTGCAATGCACGTAATACTGAAACTAGTTTATATAAGAGATCTACTTACTTACACATGAAGGGTGTGCTTGGTAGGACTGAAAACTAGAAAGATGGAAAATAAAAGAAAGAAAAATAGAGAAAAATGTACTTCAAGAGTGCTTGGTAGGAAAGAGAATAGAGAAGAAAGAAAAAAGAAAAGATGGATGTTTTCTCACCTCCTTCACAAATCATTTTTTATCCAAAGTTGAAGTAGAAAAAAGTGGTGATTTGTCTTGACATGTTATTTTACATATTTGCCCTTTCTACCCAAAAGTACAAATGATTACAGATTTTACACTAGTATTCTATTTGTTTCTTGCAACTACCATTACCTTGTTACTGTTTTTTTCTCTTCTTTTTTTTTTTTTTCCCTTTTGCCAAAGTTGTTCATTACACCTTGCTAAACTTTTTATATTTTTTATTTATGATTGCTAATGTTATAATTATACAACTGTATATTATATATATATATATATTAAGAAATGATCTATTCTTATTATTTACGAAGAAATTATCAATTCTTTTTTCTTCTCAAGCAATTGTCTTAAATTTTGAAGTCATTAGAACTATCCATTTTTATTTTCAAATTTGAGGAAGAAATAATATATATTTTTAGTTTTTTAAAATACTTCTTGAAAAATTAAATTCACGGAATATTAACATATATAATAGTTATCAAAAGAAAAAAAAATAACATATTAATAAGCTTTTAGCCTTTTATTTTGTTCAATTTTTTTAAAATCCATCATATTTACTCGTGAAAAAAAAATCATCATATTAATATAATTTGTGATAATTCATTTTTTTTCAAATAAATCCATCAAATATTAATAGAATAGTTTTTCTTCTAAATTTGTCATCCTTATTTAAAAAAATACAAAAAATTAATAAATGTCAACTAAAATTTGTTATTATATAAGGAAGGATATGATGGTTAAAGTATGTTAAATTTATTTTCTTTCCTTCTATTTTTCTCCACTACCAACCAATGAGAGGAAAGAAAATTGATTTTTCCATCTACTTTTCCATCTTTCCTACTAAGCATACTAAGAGAAAAATAATTTTGTTTTCCATCTTCCCACTTTTCTTCCATTTACATTTTCTTTCTTTTTAATTTTTCATCTCTCCTACCAAGTAAAGTCGAAGTGTTACACACTTTTTGTAACTCAACGTATGATTAGTATTTTAACAATCCGGCCATTGAATTTAAAGATATATTCAAATATATCATACATGTAAAATTTTAAGTCAATTCGATTTTTTATGATATAGATATATACTCTAAAATTTTTAGTTATTTTAATATATTTAACGGTGAAAAAATTTATTGTATTAAACATATTAAATTAATTTAAAATTTTACACATACGATATATGTGGATAGAGTATACAATTGAACAGTTGAATTACTTAAATATTAATTATACGTTAAGTTATGAAAGAGTATAAAACTCTTAATCTTACTCTAAGTATAAAATGATCCGTCTCGTATATATATCTATATATATTAATTTGATTTTATAATAATAATTCTTTAAAAGAAGTAAACAACGATTTCCACCTCAAGGGTTGGACCAGTAGTTAGGAATGAGAAACCTCACCCAAACAAACGTTGTCCCCAACTTCTTTGAAACGAAAACAAATGTGGGGCACCTTGGGATATAAACAAGGTTATTTTTTGCTTGGGAGTATTACTCAAAATCAAAATTGATGAAGTCACGCGTGAAGAAAATTGACCATTTTGACATTAAAAAAATGGGTCGATAAGAAGAAGAGAGATTGGGTAAGACAAGAAGAGAAAATAGACAAACTTCCCACATTGACTACTTTAACTTTCTTTTCTTGAGTGTCAAAGTTGAATTCAATGGCACTACTCTTCTTTATGTTCTTGTGATAGCTTTTGCTATTCTTTTTCCAAGACAGAGCGCAGAAGGACTTTTCAAAGTTTCCAATTCTACTCAACCTCTTCAATAATGTATGTTGACAACAACCATAACAAGCAAATGGAGTTTATAGCAATAATGTTGCCATATTTAGAAGATTATTTTGGTTACTTACTCTATAATACCAAAAGTAACAAAAACATATTGGCTTTTGAGTTTTCCTTTCATGCAAGAAAGAAAAATAGTACATTATTGATGGCATCTAAATTTTAAACCATTAAAAGATTTCAGCCATTTGAATTAAACCCTATTAACAAATCAATTTAAGTTGTTTTTTGCACTCTTTGATTTAAATTAGTCAAAAAGTGGTTATTTAGGTTATAAATCAATTCTCTAGAGTAATGCCTTAATTTAGCCTTACTTTTTAAGTATTCCTTCAACCTTAATAATAAGGAAGGAGTTATTATTGTCTACTTTTAGGATTATAAGATTCCTCTTATATTGATTTTTCCGTAGACGTGAACAATTTAAGATTAAATGTTAAAGTAACATCACACGATCTTGAGCCTAATTAGTTCAAATGATTATATCTCTACCTTTAAGGTAAGGGTTCCATCCAGTAGATTTGGAGTTTGAATCTCAATTCTTGCATCCTTTTATCTAGGGCATAACCCTCCAATACTTAAAAAAGAACAAAGAATTATTAGGCATCGGTCATCCGCTCCAATCGTTTTTGGGAGCTAACAAGATCGTGTGAGTCAAGCAAGCAATTCTCTTAAGTAATGCCTCCAGCCTTACTTTTTAAGTATTCCTATAATCTTAATAATAAGGAGAGATTGATTATTGACTCTATTTCGGGCCTTTTGAATTCTTCTTATATTGATTTCTCAATAGACATGAACATTTATGGCTCGTTTGGTGTGTTGGATGAGATGAGATATGGAGAAAAATCATCAATATTTGTGTGTGTCTATATATATATATATGGTTTGTATTATTTACATAAGATTTAATTGTCAAAAGGATTAGTCATCTTATTAGTGTAGGATAACTCAATCTTCTATAAATAGAGATGATTGATTCAATAAATACTAATAATTAGATGATTAATCATTTTCACAATTCAAATTTATGTAAAAAAATATAAATCATACCATACAAAAACAACGTAATTTTTCTTCTTATCTTATCCTATCATATGCGTCAAATTTACCTTAATGTATGATGATGAAGAAGAAAGGATTACCAGAAATTGGTCATTTTGGTAGCCAAAAAACAAGATCATGTGAGTTAAGCAACATTAAGGCTTTGCTTGGTAGGAAAGAAAGAAAATTGAAAAGAAAGAAAATAGGAGGAGAAAAGTAAGAAGATGGAAAATAAAATCAATTTTCCTCTAATATGCTTAGTAGCAGAGATGGAAAAATGAGTGGAAAAATTAATTTTCTTTTCTCTCATTGGTTGATAGAAGAGAAAAATGGAAAGAAAGAAAATCAATTCAATATATTTTTACCATTATACCCCTTATTTAGTATGGTGGTGAGTAATAATGCTATATGTTAGAATATTTTTTGTAATGAAGGATGTATAAGTATTTTTACCTTAATTAATTAGACTCATTTTGTTTTGTCTTCACTTTTCTTTTCAAATTTGGAGAGATTTTGAATATGAAGTATGAAAAAAAATATCCATCTTTCCAATTTTCTTTCCTCTCAAATTTCTCTCTAACTAACCATTTCAAAATTTATTTTCTCTTGACTTTTTCCCTCCTCACTTTTTAATCTCTCCACTTTTCTCTCCTACCAAGCGAGGCCTAAATCAAATTCTAATAATAATAATAAAAAGATGCTAAATGGGCATTCAAATATATAAACCAATAGATGTTCATATTTTTTGTAATGAAGGATATATAAGTACTTTTACCTTAATTAATGAGACTCATCTTGTTTTCTCTTCAGTTTTCTTTCCAAATTTGGAGAGATTTTGAATATGAAGTATGAAAAAAAATATTCATCTTTCCAATTTTCTTTCCTCTCAAATTTCTCTCTAACTAACCATTTCAAAATTTATTTTCTCTCGACTTTTTCCCTCCTCACTTTTTAATCTCTCCACTTTTCTCTTCTACCAAGCGAGGCCTAAATCAAATTCTAATAATAATAAAAAAAAAGATACTAAATGGGCATTCAATAGATGTTCACATGTTCATGTCTAGTTATTAATGTTGAACTCTTGGTAGGTCTATATACCAAACTTTAATGGTTTTTAGATTATTTTGAGCCCAGCAAACTCTTCTAATAAATTGGGTGCAACCATAGTCAAGGTAAACATGCACGATATATAGTTGGTGATTGCTGTCCTATTATATGCCCGCCAAGTCATTGGAAGAAATTTTGCATGATCTAAAATGGCAAAAAAAATTGCAATTTCCCATTTTCATATGAAAGATATTGGCTTTAACATACTTTCTGTTCGCCGCTTGGATTGCTAACCGAATTCAATATATTTGTATTATGAATTGTATAAGAATGTCGTTCAAGAGAGATTTAATCTTAAATATCTAAAATTCAAATTTTAGAATGGCCGGGGTAATATTTAAGAAATTCCTATAATAATAATAATAATAATAATAATATGATAACCAAAATGAGAGGCCACAAATGGAGCAAAACGGTTGAAAATTCAGCCATCTAGGACCTCCCCAAATTATGCTTACCTTGGACTAGTTTTGTGTAATAGGCTTGAATATGCTTTTTATTGCTTTTGCGCAGTCCACAAATATCTATGATTAGTTGTAACGATCTTTGGCCAAATCTCGAATGGATGTCGTGTGATATGGGAAAGAAATTAGTCTAACTAAGAGTTGAAAAAGGTACATATATACAAAGAATAAAAAACCGGACCGGATCGGCCGGTTCAATCGGTTGAACCGAGAACCGGTCACAAGTCCGGTCCGGGTCATAAAATTGGATTTTTATTGAACCGTCTTTGAATTGGTTGAACCGACGAACCGATTAAACCGGTTCAATCCGAATTTTAATTTTTTAGTTTTTTTAATTGATATTTTTACTTTTTCTTATTTTTTAAGGAATATTTTGAATTTTTTCTATTTTTTTCAATTTTTTTTGAATATTTAAAAAAATTAATAAAATTAAATTATTTATTTAATCGAATCGATTGAACCGGTGACCGGATGACCAACCGGTTCGACTACCGGTTCGGTTTTTTATTCATTGCATATATATATATATATATATGCTACTTGATCTATTGCTTTTAATTTTTTTTTCATTTTACTTCTCCTACGCAACCATAATAACTAAAAAATGCCTAAAATCATATCACAATAAATGTCCTAATATTTAAGATTTATTCTTTAAATTAATTGTTTTTAAACTTAAGATTAAAATTTGTGTCACATCAAGCGAGATAAAAATAGGAGGATAATATAGTGGATTAAATAGTATTTTATTTCTGGCCAAAAAAATAATATTTTATTTTTCTATCTATCTATATATATATATATATATATTTATACATGTATAAATAAAAAATATTTATACTATATGTACTAAAATTATCTTATAAGAAAAAAAAAAGGAAGAGAAAGAAAAATAAAAGATATTTGGAGAAATTTTAAAACATATTGTGTTGGATTTAATTTTGCTGCAAAGTATTCTATAATTCAAATTTGTTTCAAGAACTTTGCCCCTAAATTGTATTACTATTAAAGTCCGTTTGATATTTTACAGTTAATTACTTTGCATGCAAAATAATTCTCTGTAAAATTTAAGACTATAATCATTTTGTATTCAAAATGAGTTTACAATATTTGATTTAACACATGAAAGTTTTAAGTAAATTACATGCAAAATTTTTTATAATGATTGATTAAAATATATTTTTCCTGCAAAGTTTATTTAAATCTCAAATTTATTTTTTTATTTCATGTCTTTTAAAAAAAATAAAAGATAATAAAATAATTTAAAAATTTTAAACTTTCACAATTGCAATGCAATCCACTTTCACACATCTCACCTATGCAAATACTTTTCCTGATCAAAGATAAAGTTATTACAATTGACCATTTATTTTATATCGTTAAATTTAAAATTTTTACAAGCCTTAATTTTACATTAAATTCCATTAAAACAAAACGGGTTCTTATAGAATGGTAAGATGATTTTGTTTTTTTTTTTTTTTTAACTTTCACCTAACCATTTAGGCGTCTTCTTTTTTGTGAGAAAATTTAGGGATCTGAAGGAAAAATGAAGAGAGAATTAGGTTCATATTTCTCTAATGGTTGGTTTGAAAATTCTTAAACACCCATTAAATGTGATGAAATTGTAACAAATCCGTAAAAGTGATTTTGAAGATGTGATCGCTTCAAAGCATCTTTGTTTTTTCTTTTACATGATTTCATACTCATTTTAAAGCAAACAACTTTAGTCATATCATTCAATTTTTCTTCTTCTTAAAACACCTTTTATTCATTGCCATCAATCACAACTTCAATGTTTCTTTTTCTTCTTTTTTGTGAAAAGTATTCGCAATTTTTTAATGTTGATATCACATCTATAATCTATAATTTCAAATAATTCCATACCTAAACTATGATGAAACACCGATCCCACATCGGCTGTGTGTGAGTGTGTTGTAGGTTATATAGGATTTCATACTTAATAAAATCATTATGGTTTTGTTAAGTGGTGTGTCCTGTCTCTAGTCAAAGAAAACAACCCTAACTTAGGCGTCTTAGCGGGTGTGTGGTGTGGTGTGCTCTGCGCATGTTCGTGGGCCACCCCGATGGTGGTGGTCTTCGGATCCCACATCGACTGTGTGTGTGAGTGTGTTGTAAGTTATATAGGATTTCACGCTTAACAAAATCACCATAGTTTTGTTAAGTGATGTGTCCTGTCTCTAACAAAAAAAAAACTATGATGAAACACCATAAAATTCCATATATTATTAATGACATATATTAAGTTTTCTTTCGGTTTCTCTCTAGAACCAAAGAAAGGAAAGGTAAGGTAAGGGACAAAATGTTCAAAAGCAACTAGCAGCCAACTCAAGACAAAATAATTTACTGCTTCCAGGTGTCTTTGTTCCATTTATCTACCTTTTTCTCTTCCATTAATTAAATCATAATTGGAAGAACAAATAAAAAAAAACAAAAATCAAAATCAGGAGGAGGATATAATAGAAACTGAGCGTACCTGCCAAGTACACATGATCTAACACTTTGTTGCTGTTTATCAAATTATCCCCACCTTGACACAATCTTACCCTTACAAAAGCTGTCACTTTGAGATTCTGGTGAGAGACAAAACAATACCAAACTTCAAGAGTAAATAACAGAGCATTTGCAGAGGAAGAACAGAGTACCCTGTCTCTGTCCTCTGTTTTCTTTCTGTCTTCTAAATTCTCATTCTCTTTGTTTATTTTATATAGTTATATTCCCCAGTTCTAGTCTTTTGATGTTTTTCTACTTGATTTTTTAAGGCTGAAAAAGGACCAACTTTTCGATATGGCTGAAAAGGATGGAACTTTGGATGCTGTGCTGAAGGAAGCTGTTGATTTGGTATAATTCAAAGCTAAAACAGAGAAAATTACTTGTTTTTCTTTTGTTTAAGTAATTTTATTCTGTTTTTAGTTTTTCTTTATTGCTCTAGATGGTTTGGAGACTTTTAAGGGTTTGTATTATGTTCTGGTACTTGATGAATTTGAACCTCTGAGTGTAGGAAAATGTGCCGCTTGAAGAAGTTTTTCAGACTTTGAGGTGTAACAAAGATGGTCTATCCACAGAAGCAGCAGAGCAAAGGCTTGCTATTTTTGGCTACAATAGGCTTGAGGAGAAACAGGTACTTTTTTTAAAAAAAAAATAAATATCTTACATTTATAACTCATTTTAAAACAAAAGAGACTAAATTTCAGGCTTTAACAGCAGATCATTAAGTTCTCCCTGAAATTTTCATAACCAATCAGGGTCTTTTAGTGAAATAGAACTAACTTTTTTTCCTTTTTGTTATTTTGCAGGAGAGCAAAATTTTGAAGTTCTTGGGGTTTATGTGGAATCCTCTCTCATGGGTTATGGAAGCTGCAGCTATCATGGCAATAGCTCTTGCCAATGGAGGGGTGAGTATATCTGTAATTTATGTTGGTTAAGTTTTGTTTCTTTAATGGAAAAAAATAAAAATAATATATGTAAATATAATAATTCATCCGTGGAATATTTATTTTTTATTTAATTATTACTTTGAAGACTTCCTGAATGATGTTAGCAACTAGAAACCCTGGGAAGCCGTCTTTTTTTATTTTCATTTTTTATGTTTTTGGTTGGGAAAACATGCTGTTGGAACTTAACAATCTCTTCATTCTTTGCAGGGGAAACCTCCTGACTGGCAAGATTTCGTTGGGATTATTACACTTCTTTTTATCAATTCAACGATCAGTTTCATAGAAGAGAACAATGCTGGCAATGCAGCTGCAGCTCTCATGGCTCGTCTTGCTCCTAAAGCTAAGGTAATTGGACAGACGATATGAACCTCCATGTTTTACATTTGTAATATTATGCTGCATATCCAGGCTTGCCAGCAATATGCTAGTTTCTCTCTTGATTTATTATCACCTACAACAATGAATTATTTCAGGTTTTACGGGACGGGAAGTGGACTGAGGAGGATGCCTCTATTCTTGTTCCTGGTGATATAATCAGTATTAAACTTGGAGACATTATCCCTGCAGATGCTCGTCTCCTTCATGGCGATCCACTGAAAATTGATCAGGTTCATTGATTAACAACCTTAATAGTTGTATTGTTCTGTTGGCTGGTTCCCATACTGAATCACTTGGAGTTTCTTTCTTAATAGTATACGAGTATAACTCTATTTTTGTGGTGCACTGCAGTCTGCCTTAACGGGTGAGTCTCTTCCTGTAACTAAAGGCCCCGGTGACAGTATTTACTCAGGATCCACCTGCAAACAAGGAGAGATTGAGGCAGTGGTGATTGCCACTGGTGTTCATACCTTCTTTGGCAAGGCTGCTCACCTTGTCGATTCTACTAATCAACAGGGTCATTTTCAAAAGGTAAAGAGCTGTCACAAAACAATACCTTATTCATCTTAATTACCTTTCCTTGCTAGCTCACTGTAGACTTTGAACCAATATGTTAGAGACAGGACAAGAAACTTTGAATTTGTTTACCTCTTCTTTGTTGTGCCTCTCAATGTTTGTTGATGATTCATTTCATCTTAATTACCTGTACTTTGTCAGTTTACCTTATGCTTCCAAAAGAATCCATGAATTTTTTCTGACCATTTGGTCTATCTACAAATTTTAATTGTGGCTAGCTGATTTTTGCTTAAACTTGCCTAAGAAACATATATGCGCCTTATTGAATTTAATTTTCCATACTCTTCTGCATTCGATTAACAGGTGTTGACTGCAATTGGTAACTTCTGTATTTGTTCCATCGCGGTGGGAATGATAACAGAAATCATTGTTATGTATCCAATTCAACACCGGGAATATCGTCCGGGAATTGACAATTTGCTGGTACTTCTCATTGGAGGAATTCCTATTGCTATGCCTACAGTTCTATCGGTTACAATGGCAATTGGATCCCATCGCTTATCCCTGCAGGTTTGCTTTAATTGGTCTTTGTAAGTTTGTTTCCTTAGATGATCAACGCTTAGTTTGCTGATGTATATATGTTATCTGCAGGGAGCTATCACAAAAAGAATGACAGCAATAGAAGAAATGGCAGGCATGGATGTCCTCTGCAGTGACAAAACTGGAACATTGACATTGAACAAGTTGTCAGTGGACAAAAATCTTATTGAGGTTGGTTGGGAGTTGCTTCACTTTTTTACTGTTGTTTTAAGAATTCTGATTTCATTCCCCGATCCAACATTTTTCTGGATGTTATTGCGTAGATCTTTGCAAAAGGAGTAGATCCAGATACTGTCGTTCTGATGGCAGCTCGTGCATCCCGGCTGGAAAACCAGGATGCAATAGATGCTGCTATAGTGGGGATGCTGGCTGATCCAAAGGAGGTATGCTTACAGAAGTTATAGCAGAAATGGTTTTTCACACACACATACACACATTTCTCATTTTACAGAAACAGTGAGGCACACTGCATGTATGCTATATATAGAATTCATGTTACAAAGAATAGAAAGGCAGTAATTGTCTGTTCCTAAATTAGTACAGTTAGAAAAAAGTCTTAAAAATAGAGCAGAATCTGCTTATTGATGACTTTCATTTGTCTTTAACCTGATCTGCTGACTGATTCACCTTAACATGCTTATTTCTGTTGTGTCCCTTTCCCCCTAGCTGCTCATACTACAGAAGAGGGAACATGGACAATGTAGTTAGTTGTTATAATTTTGATTTTCTTATTTCTGTTTATTTGGTTTCGTTGCTGCTACCTTGAAACAAACTACGTAGGCACGAGCTGGAATTCAAGAAGTTCACTTCCTTCCATTCAATCCAACTGATAAGCGAACAGCTCTGACATATATTGACAATCAAGGTAGAATGCACCGGGTCAGCAAAGGTGCACCTGAACAGGTAGGCTCATCAGGAGTATTTTATTTATTACTATTTTGACGGTTCACAATGCCATTTGGTGAAGTAATTCATTCCTGTCATTTGATGATTAGATTTTGAATCTTGTACACAATAAATTAGAGTTGGAACGCAGAGTTCATGCAGTAATTGATAAATTTGCGGAACGTGGATTACGATCACTTGCAGTAGCATATCAGGTATAAGCATTATGTAGTCTTGTTTCTTTCTCCTATAATAATAAGTGATATATCCGTGCCTTTTAAGTTCCACAATGAAATTGATAAAGTTCTTGGTTGCATTTATCAATCAATGTGCAGGAAGTTCCTGATGGAAAAAAGGAGAGTGCAGGAGGTCCATGGCAATTTATTGGCCTAATGCCTTTGTTTGATCCACCTAGACATGACAGTGCAGACACAATACGCAGGGCATTGAATCTTGGTGTGAATGTGAAAATGATAACAGGTGCATTTCTTGATATTGACATCAAACAATCTCAACTGAATGCACTTTGTAAATGCCTTTAGATTGTTTTATTTGAATATTTCTCCTCAATTCTGATCAATGTTTCGTCTCTTGAACTTCCTAACACATATTAGGTGATCAACTGGCGATAGCAAAGGAAACAGGACGCCGTCTAGGAATGGGAACCAACATGTATCCTTCATCAGCCTTGTTAGGACAAAACAAAGATGAGTCTATTGTTGCTTTGCCAGTTGATGAGTTGATTGAGAAAGCTGATGGTTTTGCTGGTGTTTTCCCTGGTATGTTCACTTTTTTCTTTTTCCACCTGGAAACAAAAATTGCCTTGAAAAAGAACCCCAAGCCATGTCCAAAAAGTCAAACACACACTTAAAGTAGCTAATTACCACTGGATATGAGACCCGTGGTCATCGTTCTGATATGATTCCATATCATTGTTGCTTCAGAGCACAAGTATGAGATTGTGAAGCGCTTGCAAGCCAGGAAACATATTTGTGGAATGACCGGGGATGGGGTCAACGATGCTCCTGCTCTTAAGAAGGCTGACATTGGCATAGCTGTGGCCGATGCAACTGATGCAGCTCGTAGTGCTTCAGATATTGTATTGACAGAACCTGGTCTTAGTGTTATTATCAGTGCTGTACTAACTAGTCGGGCAATATTCCAGAGGATGAAAAATTACACGGTGAGTCTAGCCTGTATACGCATGAGATGTGATGGGGGCATTTGTAGTAACTGAGGCAGTTCTTCTAGCTCAGAGTTGTGAAAGTAGTTGTTTAATTGAGTTCCTTTATTTCTTTGTTCTTCACAGATATATGCAGTCTCCATTACAATCCGTATAGTGGTAAGTTCTTTGGCTTTGGCTTTGAAATGTTGCATTCTGGCAGTTTTATCCAGTGTAACTGTTCTGGTATATGCCGGTGGTTCCTCTCAAAATAGCTTGGTTCTGACTCGTTACTGCACACTCATTTCACCTCTTGCTTGACAGCTTGGTTTCATGTTACTGGCCTTGATATGGGAGTTTGATTTCCCTCCTTTCATGGTGCTGATAATTGCTATCCTCAATGATGGTTTGTATTGCTTGTCTTCCTGAAAGTGCATTTTCTGATTCGACATGGTATGTTTGTTTAAAACAAAATTTGTTTTTCCGCCAGGTACCATTATGACAATATCCAAGGATAGGGTAAAACCATCTCCTCTGCCAGACAGCTGGAAGTTGGCAGAAATCTTTACAACTGGAATCATTCTTGGTGGTTACTTAGCCATGATGACGGTCATTTTCTTTTGGGCTGCATACAAGACAGACTTCTTTCCTGTAAGAACTTATTGAAAGTAGTCAAATTTGTTTTCATGTAGAATAAATAGATTAGAATTGGGGTTACATCCTTGCCATTTGTTCATTTTTTATCACTTATGGTTTTGCTTTCTACCATCTTTTTCAAAATGCTTTATAGTTCATACTATATATGTAGCAAAATCAATGATGCTGTTTTTTCAGCGCACATTTGGGGTTTCAAGCCTTCGGAAAGAGGACCGAGACGACATTAGAAAGCTTGCTTCCGCCATTTACCTGCAAGTGAGCATTATCAGTCAGGCTCTCATATTTGTAACAAGAGCAAGGAGTTGGTCTTTTGTCGAGCGTCCTGGCCTGTTACTTGCTACAGCTTTCGCTGTTGCCCAGCTGGTTAGTAAACTGCTGAAACTTTTCCGCTTTCAATAATGAATTGTGTAAAAAATATGCACTTGATGATATCTCAGCTTTCTTCCATGAACAGATTGCCACACTGATAGCTGTGTATGCAAACTGGAGCTTTGCTGCCATTGAAGGAATTGGATGGGGTTGGGCAGGTGTGATTTGGCTTTACAACCTTATCTTCTATTTCCCACTCGACTTTGTTAAGTTCTTCATCCGATATGCCCTGAGTGGGAAGGCTTGGGATCTTGTTATTGAACAAAGGGTATGAAACTCTACTGATAGAGCTATTTGTCGCTGTTTGTTGTGCCGGCACAACTTGCCAGGTGTTTAATTTGGTTGGTTTTTTTCTTTTTTTCCCAGATTGCTTTCACGAGGAAGAAAGACTTTGGGAAGGAAGAACGTGAACTAAAATGGGCACATGCTCAGAGAACCCTCCATGGACTACACGCACCTGATACCAAGATGTTCAGTGACCGTGCCAGTTACACAGAACTTAATCAGATGGCTGAAGAGGCAAAAAGGCGAGCTGAAATTGCAAGGTACACATCCCTTAATTATAAGCTATTCTGTGCAGATGATTACAAGTTAGATTCTATAAATGGCACAAAAAATTCCTGCCAATTCTGTACTGGCAATGCTTTTATAGAAGAAAGTAAGCATATAAACAGAGATGCAAGAGCGTCAAGGGTTCTTTTTTTCATTATCTTCTGATGAATGGCTAATCACATTGATAATTTGATTCTTTTTGGAGTAGAGCAATAGACTGAGATACCAAACTATATGTTTACTTGAATTTGAAGATACTGGTAATGAGTATGATGCTAAATATTTGCATTTTCTTTTCCAGGCTGAGAGAACTGACTACACTCAAAGGGCACGTCGAATCGGTAGTTAGAATGAAGGGTCTTGACATAGACACAATTCAGCAGGCCTATACTGTCTAAGTAGACATCAGAGATTTTGCTCCTCCTTGTTGTACATACATACTGCTCTGATTACTACTATGCTGAGACAGAGTAATAAGGACCTATAATTTGTCATTTTAATGTACAAACTGTCTTCTATATGCTTATATCCATCTTGAAAGAATAGTTTGCTTTGACTTCAATGCGTGGGTCTATGTACAACGTAAAATTTCCTTAAACTCTTATCATTTCATTTCGCATTCAACAAGCTGAATTTGGCACTACCAAATCCAATATGCAAAAGGAAACAACACAGAAAGAAATGAATGTAGAAGAAAGCATCTGAACATTTTTATATCAATCGCATATGTAAGACAATTATTGTTTCACCACGAAGGGTTGATACATTGTTTACCACTAACATCATCATCAAATTCAGGAAATCCCATTTTCCATTTGACATTATTTAAGGAAATATACAAACTGAAGGTTTTGTCAAGTAGCGGCCGCAACAGTCTTATGCTTATCAACCTTCTTCTCAAGCTCATTCTTGTCGGCTCCAACCAACCTATCCACTTCCGTCCCTTTCTTCAGCAACACAAATGTCGGCATTGCTCGCACACCAAATTCCTGTGCTACATCCTTTAAAAACAACCAACAGCCAGAAAGAAAACGAATCAACAACAAAAACCAAGGAAAATAGTAATAAAATCCTTCACAACCTCTCAAAATATATACTCCTATAAAATTTTAATCAATTATGCAAGTTATCAGACTATATCGTTTTGTCACAACTCAACTCATTAAGAGTGCATTTAGTACTGAATGATACGGTAGGAAAGCTATTCTAACATGTTATCAAAATCTTTCCACTTTATCCCATCTTTTCGATCATGCTATACCTATACACCAAATGCAGTCCTACTCCTAACAATTTACTGAAGATAGTATACCTTAACATATTAGTGAAAATACTCAATAATACAAGCTTACAGACTATATTATTTTGTAGCAAAGGCACTCTTAACAGATAACAAAGAATTTTTCAAATTAATCAATCTGTTTCATCATTCTCTACCCTAAATGCACTTCCAACAAATTAACAAAAAATTATGTACAAAAAAGGAAAGAGTAACCAAAGAAATTGCTGAAAATTCTAATTTTTTTTTCATATTCTATTCATAATTATGTATACTAAAAGCACCCAGACAAATTACTTCAAAAATATCTGCAGGAAAAGGATGGAATACATACAGGCAGCTCATCAACATCAATTTTTACAAAATCAACTCCAGTGAATCTTGCAGCCATGTCATGTACAACAGGTTCCATGAATTTGCATGGCCCACACCAGGAAGCTGAGAAATCTATAACCATCTGCTCTCATATTTTATTTTTAATCAAAAACAACGAACACCCAGAGTCAGATCTTTCGTATAATAATCCAATCAAACATCAAAACCCAAAAAAATAACAAGAAAAAAGGAAAAAAATTGGATTAGGGTTGAGAGAAAGGTACAAGTTTAGGAGTTGCTTTGACTGAGTTGAAGTGAAGCTGCCATCCGGCAGTTGAATGGAATGTTAAGACCCTTGAAGGCTCAGATGAAGATGGATTTGAAGATAAATCTTCTGAAGCTGAATAGCCTAAAATCCTTGAAAAGAAAGAACCCAAGCTTGAAAAGAATGAACCCATTTTTTTTTCTCTGTGTTTTTCGTCCTCCTTCTTTTCTGAAAACACAGAGAATAGAATAAAAACGAGAACTGAAGACAAGAAAATACTGCAAACACAGAGAATAGAATAATGAAAAGAGAGCACCCATTTTTTATCTGTTTTTGTTCCTATTTCTTTTCTGAAAACACAGAGAATAGAATAAAGGAGGACTGAAGACAAGAAAATCCGGGAGGGCGGCTGAGGCGTTTTTCTTTGAAAAAGATGCTAAGAAACATTTTTTTGGGTAAATTCCATCATGGTCCTCAACATTTTGCCATAATTTAACTCAAGCCATTTAGTTTTGAAAATGGACACTCTACCTCAAAAATATCATTTTGATAGCCTAAATTAGTCCATCGGCTGAGACACCATTAAGATGAGTGTTTTAGAAGATTTGTACCGAAAATGCTCTCATTTTATTAGTATTAGGATGAAAAAAAAATGTAAATCAGTTTTATTGTTTTACCTCTTTTAATTTGGTTTTGCAGATTGCTTTCACGAGGATGAAAGACTTGGGGAAGGAAGAACGTGAACTATAAAATGGACAAATGCTCAGAGAACCCTCCATGGGCTACAAGCACCTGATACCAAGATGTTCAGTGACCGCGCCAGTTACACACAACTTAATCAGGTGGCTGAAGAGGCAAAAAGGCGAGCAGAAATTGCAAGGTACACATCCCTTAACTATAAGCAATTCTGTCCATATGATTGCAAGTTAGATTCTATAAATGGCACAAAAAATTCCTGCCAATTCTGTACTGGTAATGCTTTTATAGAAGAAAGTAAGCATATAAAACAGAGATGCAAGAGCATCAAGGGTTCTTTTTTTCACTATCATCTGATGAATGGCTAATCACATTGATAATTTGATTCTTTTTGGAGTAGAGCAAGAGACTGCGATATCAAACTAAATGTTTACCTGAACTTAAAAATAACGGTAATGAGTATCATGCTAAATATTTATTTGCATTTTCTTTTCCAGGCTGAGAGAACTGACTAAACTCAAAGGGCACATCGAATCAGTAGTTAGAATGAAAGGACTTGACATAGACACAATTCAGCAGGCCTATACCGTCTAAGTAGACATCAAAGATTTTGTTTGCTCCTCCATGTTGTACATACATACTGCTCTGATTACTACTATGCTGAGACAGAGTAATAAGGACCTATAATTTGTCATAGCAAACTAGTCTTTCAAGAAGATGGATATAAGCAGCATATAGAAGACAGTTATAGGTTCTATAAGGACTTCAATGCGTGGGTTTATGTACGATGTAAAATTTCATTAAACTCTTATGATTTCATTTCACATTCAACAAGCTGAATTTGGCACTACCAAATCCAATGTGCAAAAAGAAACAACACAGAAACCAGTGAACGTAGAAGAAAGCATCTGAACATTTTTATATCAATCGCATATGTAAAACAATTATTGTTCCACCACAAAGAGTTGATACATTGTTTACCATCATCATCATCATCAAATTCAGGAAATCCCATTTTCCATTTGACATTATTTAAGGAAATATACAAACTGAAGGTTTTGTCAAGTAGCGGCCGCAACAGTCTTATGCTTATCAACCTTCTTCTCAAGCTCATTCTTTTCGGCTCCAACCAACCTATCCACTTCCGTCCCTTTCTTCAGCAACACAAATGTCGGCATTGCTTGCACACCAAATTCCTGTGCTACATCCTTTAAAAACAACCAACAGCCAGAAAGAAAACGAATCAACAACAAAAACCAAGGAAAATACTAATAAAATCCTTCACAACCTCTCAAAATATATGCTCCTATACAATTTTAATCAATTATGCAAGTTATCAGACTATATCGTTTTGTCACAATTCAACTCATTAAGAGTGCATTTAATACTGAATGATACAGTAGGAAAGCTATTCTAACATGTTATCAAAATCTTTCCACTTTATCCCATCTTTTCCGTCATTCTATACCTATACACCAAATGCAGTCCTACTCCTAACAATTTACTGAAGATAGTACCTTAACAAATTAATGAAAATACTCAATAATACAAGCTTACAGACTATATTATTTTGTAGCAAAGGCACTCTAACAGATAACAAAGAATTTTTCAAATTAATCAATCTGTTTCATTATTCTTTACCCTAAATGCACTACCAACAATAATAAAAAATTATGTACAAAAAAGAAAAGAGTAACTAAAGAAATTGTTGAAAATTCTATAAAAATTTTCATATTCTATTCATCATTATGTATACTAAAAGCACCCAGACAAATTACTTCAAAAATATCTGCAGGAAAAAGATGGAATACATACAGGCAGCTCATCAACATCAATTTTTACAAAATCAACTTCAGTGAATCTTGCAGCCATGTCATGTACAACAGGTTCCATGAATTTGCAGGGCCCACACCAGGAAGCTGAGAAATCTATAACCATCTGTTCCCATATTTTATTTTTAATCAAAAACAACGAACACCCAGAGTCAGATCTTTCATATAATAATCCAATCAAACCTCAAAACCCAAAAAAAATAACAAGAAAAAAAGAAAAAAATTGGATTAGGGTTGAGAGGGAGGTACAAGCTTAGGAGTTTCTTTGACTGAGTTGAAGTGAAGCTGCCATCTGGGAGTTGAATGGAATGTTAAGACCCTTGAAGGCTCAGATGAAGATGGATTTGAAGATAAATCTTCCGAAGCTGAATAGCCTAACAAGCTTGAAAAGAAAGAACCCATTTTTTTCTCTGTGTTTTTCGTCCTATTTCTTTTCTGAAAACACAGAGAATTGAATAAACGAGGACCGAAGACAAGAAAATACTGACGGCGGCTCGAGCGGGGCCAACGCAAGGAACCTTCGCTTTTATCGTTTTTCTTTGGAAAGGATAGTAAGAAACATTTTTTTGGGTAAATTCCATCGTGGTCCTCAACATTTTGCTATAATTCAACTCGTCACTTAGTTTTGAAAATTGACAATCTATCTCAAAAATATCAATTTGATAACCCAAATTAGTCCATTGGCTGAGACACCATTAAGATGAGTGTTTTAGAAATTTGTACCGAAAATGCCCTCGTTTTATTAGTATTAGGATGGAAAAAAGGTTTCTATTATTTTACTTCTTTTGAAGGAAAAACACTTCCATAAATTGAAGAAAAAAATTTCATTGTTAATTAGCCCGACCTGCCGTGATGAAGCCAAAATAAAATTTGAAAAGTTGTGAAAGAAAGTAGAACAACCCATAATATTTTCCTAAAACAATCTTCAAATCTTTTTCAAAAACATAGTTTTGAATATATTAACTAGTTTAGAAAATATTTGTAAAAAAATGTATAATAAAAATAAATAAGGAAAGTATGAAGTATGAGATAAAATTGTAGAGATCATATACTTTTTATTAAATAAACATTTTCTTTTTTAAAATTATTTGATAAATTATTTAAATACTTATTGGTTAACTAAAATAAGTATTTTGTTTTTTTATCAAATTATAAAAAAAGAAACAATTGAATAAAATGAAAAAAGCTTTTTAATCCAATATAGTCTATTTATACTCCCATAAAAGGTCCAAATCAAAAAAGAAAAGTTATTTTGACTATATTATTTAATCACGTAAAATCATTTCAACACATATGTCCACTATCTATAATGTCTCTCTCGATAAATTTCAAAATTTCTGAAGCATTGGTATTCAAATAGGATTTGTGTAATACTTTTATAAAAAATTATCACTATAAGTCTTAAAATTTTATCAAATATGTGTTTAATTGTTGCCTAACAAATATATATAAATATATGTTATATTAATTTGTTCATCATAAAGTGTTTGATTAAAATTTCAAAAAAAAATATAGTTGAATATTCTTCAAGCACTAATAAACACTAAATTATGAATGATTTTCATGAGAATAAATTAAGATATAGTACGATAATTAATTTCACGATAAAAAATTTTAAGATATTAGAATCCAAAACTAACAATTAAAATGTCAGTTAGATAGCGAGAGTTGAGTATATATTAAAGCAAGCTAATTTCAAAAGCAAACATGTTTTATATTTGGGGCAGTTTAGTAATTAAACTATGGATAATTTAGTAATTTAGTTACATTTTTTACCCCGTTAATAGTTTTGGGCTGGAGTCTACATTTTCAAAACTAATTGACTTGAATTAAATTATAACAAAATATTGAGGACCTTAATGAAATTTACCTTTTTTTTTAAACCTAAGATGCCAAATTAGTTGGCTATGTTCTCATATGGTAAGAAACATTCGCCAATTACTCCATCTGTTTCTATTTAATTGTCTTTTTTTGTTAATTTATCACAATTTTAACCATTAATTATAAAAAACATATATAATTAAATTTTTAAAAAATATATTTTGAAAAGTTTAAGATTTGTACTTTTCAAATTTTATCTTCAAAAAATTTACAACTTTATAATTTCATCATAAATAATGGTCAAAGTTGTGATAAGTTGACCAAAAGCTGACAATTAAATAGGGACAAAGGAAGTAACATATATACGTTTATTTTTTTTAAATACGAATCTTTTACACAAATTAATGAATGAAAATCGGATGGATCTTCGAATCGGTTGGTTATCACTTCATAGTTTACCCCGGTCCAATAGGTTTAATTGACTAGTTCAATTGGAATGAAATTTTTAATTTTACTAATATCCTAAACAACCGAAAAAATTTCGAAAAAATAAAAAATTCTAAAAACTAAGAAAAAGTAGAAAACATTAGTGCATCACATAATATAAATAAATATTGAAAAATACTAAATGATGCACTCCATCCATCATTTAAGATGTCAAATATAAAAAAATTTATATAATTAATAATTTATTTTTTAAATTCAGAAAAAGTTATTGCATTAAATAAAAAGTATTTTTATTAAATAGAAAGTCAATTAAGCTTAAAGGATGAATGGATGCACCATAATTACCGGGATCCCTCCACCCCTTTTAGAATCGTGATCCGGGATCTTCAATCTGAATCGTGAACTTTTGTGTTCTGGGATCCCTGAGTTTTCGATCCAATTCCATGAAATTGACGTTCTAAATTTTTCTATATAAAATTTAAAATTTTGAAGAAATTAAGATTATAAATGATGAATTTTAAATAAATAAAACAAAAAAGAACTTATTCACTTAATTTTCTTACTAAATTTGATTTTGGATGTTTAATTTTTTTGTAGAAACTATGGGTGAAATGAAGATGATGAGTGTCATGAATAAAGAAAGATAAAATTTGCGAGTAAATTATTTATTACTTGAATAAAAATTAGAACATAAGCCCTCTTCATAAATTTTTTTTTTTAAGAAAATGTAACTTTTATTCATTCAAATGAAATTACATCAATACTAAAAAAATGGAAATTACAATAAATTCAAACTTATTATCCTGTAGATCTGGATATTGTTTTATAACTCGAGCCATCTTTCTTATTATGTTGAATCTCGAACCTTTTTCATGAGTCTCTAGCATGTCTATCACTCATCGCTTTCGCTTAGTGTTTTTCTCAACCGAAGGCTTTTATCAACGATAAAGAAGTGACCGATTCGAAATCCTCGTTGATTGACCCATAAGATATAAAACAAAATCATCATAATCTAAAGTTAACAGTCTTAGATCCACTGTAAAATCGACTCAAAGACAAACTGAAACCAAACTAACTCAACAAACTGACTAATTAACTCAGATAAAACTGAGACTTAAATACCAAGATCAAAAGATCTCGGACTTATTCAAATAAAAAGTAAAGAAAACTACAATAAAATATGAAATCAGGCTCCCTCCTCGCCTTTGATGATAATAGTCAATGAGGAGGAGGAGTAAATGAAAAAGATGAAGAAAAACTGTGGAGAAGAGAGGGAGAGAAAGAAAGGGGCGGCTAGGGTTTTGATTACAATTAATTTTCTCTTTATAAATGTTCTAACAATAAACTAATGAGTAAAATTCTTAATTCATATATTTATGTACCAAAGTTTTTTAATGTTTTGGTTGTAATTGTTTTACATACTTTAATTGTTTCTAAAGATTGATTTGTATTTATAAAAATTCTACATGATATATACTATTAACGATCCAACAAATTTTTTTAAACGTCTCATAATCCGAAATATCGTACCATCTAAGTCTACCCCTTTTGTACAACAAAATTTATAAGTTATGTATCACGATCCTGTATTCGTACCACGTACCGGAACGTATCCTGTTCCAGGTAACTATGGGATGCACCCGTTAGCAAAACCAACAAATATTATAAATTAGTTTACATTAGAAATTAAATTTTTATTATGAGATTACATTAAAACAAAAGAAATTAAAAATTTAAGCTCTAAAGTTAGTTCAAAGCCTAAATATAATAAGAAAATTAGAGATATTATTCTCGTGAATTTGGACTCTTTCAAACTTGGGTTAGTAAATTAGAAATAGACCAAAAAATATAAAAAAAATTATAAATTTCAAATCAACCGATTTAACAAGATTCAACGATTCACTATTCAAAACAATCCAAAAATGGTTCAACGAAAAGACAGTTCAACGATTACAGAGGTTTGAAGATCATTGAGATCTTTTAGGTTTGATTGTGAGGCTAAGGGCTAAAGCCTAAAAATGGTGCTCTTCTTTGATAAAATGAGATGCTTCGGGACATATACAATTAAGCGACATGCATGTATATGAATACATTTGGATACACTTTCCAACGGCTTCTAATAAACCTCATCCGACTTTTGATCACCTAGCCGCTAAGAAGCCCTAGGTGGAGGAGGACGGTCAAACCGCCCCTTACATCTGCATATAGGCAAATTCTAACACTATCTATAGGCAGATTTGATAATTTGAACTATATCCCATCTTCACACAACTCATTAATGTAGAATATATAAATGGTGTGTTGAGTAGAAGCCCAACAGTGCCATTCCAAAAGCACTCGGCCTAGGCCTCATGACCATTCAGCCTAGACCATGACTCGGCAGAGCCAGCCACTATCCCACTAAGGAGACAGCCCAATGAGAAAGGCCCAATCTCCAGACTCCATGCTTAGGCAAAGCCCACATGTAAACTCTATATATATGCACAGTACCATGCAACCAGGTATGAGATTCCTTCTTCCAGCTCCATTCTCCTAGAACCCCTCTTAAACCCTAGCTGACTTAAGCATCGGAGTGGGATCAACCGGCCACCTGCTTGTCACCTTCTTCATTGTTTTTCCTCTCTTCAGGTCGCTATCGGCTAGCTCAGACTCCCATCGAGGTCTCGGATTTCCATACCTCAACATTGGCGCCGTCTGTGGGAATCTAGAGAAAGCCATGTCCACGCCTGAAGAAACAAGCGGGTTGCCTTCTAGGAGGAACGCGAGCCAAGATATTTGGAGTTCCCCCACCACAAACCTTTTCGCCCAAGAATCTTGTCCTTCCCCAGAAAACAACGACCCTTCCGGGCCCGACCCTGTGGCAAGACGCCACCTTTCTTTCTCTTCATTCCTCCCTGACGCTCATAATACAACCCCCTCCTCCTCCCAACCAGCTTACCTCCAAGGGGTAAGCCCAGATGGCCGTAGAAGCCACAAAACCCCCCAAGATGATGACTTTATGTTATATGTGACCCAGCTCCAACGGAAAAATGATCAGATGGAGAAGGAGCTGGCCGCGTTACGCTCGGTGGTGGCCAACCTCACACAAAGGCCTCCACGAACCCAGGAACCGGACGACGATGCTCCGAGGGGCGAACGAGAACGTAGAGACGGGGGCCCACAAGGACATGCACAATCTTCGCCAGGGCGCGCACGTTCTCCGCAAGAGGACAGATCTGCAAGAAGACAAAGAATACGTGCAACAAGCCAGGTCCCACTTGCCCCCGAGGAGTCGACCCACAGTGTAACCATATTGGGTGAAAAGAGGTGGCGGGGAGAGGGGCCGGACCACGCGGCAAGATCAGGCGGCACCTCCCTCTATACTGAGAGGCAATTGGAGGAAAGATTGGACGGCCTCAAGGCAGAACTAGAAAACAAATTTGCCGAGGCCCTGGAGACTAATCTCCAAAAGAGCAAGAAGGACCATTTAGAATGGTTAAGCACGGATAACAGCCCTCTCTCTCTTGCCATCCAGCAAGAAGACGTCCCAGACAGCTTCAAGATCCCAAAGCGCAGGTATGATGGGACGAGTGATCCAAAGGACCACATTACGTCCTACAACAACCTCATGGATCTCAAGAGAGCCAGCGACGCGTTGAAATGCCGGGTGTTTGTATGCACCCTGGAGAAAACGGCAAGAGACTGGTACTACAGACAGAAAGTAGGTTCCATTGTGAACTTTACCCAATTGAGCATCTCCTTCCTGAGTAACTTTTCTGCCTGGAGAAAGAAGAGGAAGACAGCAGTGGCCCTCATGGCGATTCGACAAGGGCCTGAGGGGTCACTCAAATCTTACGTGGAAAGGTTTCAAAAGACCACCACAGAGATTGAGGAATTAACAGTTGACTTTGCTACAACAGCTTTTGTAATGGGGGTGCGTAATGAACACCTCAAATATGCACTCTCCGAGGATAAACCTCACCATCTACATCAGCTATTCGACAAAGCACAAAGGTACGCTGATGTTGAAGAAAACCAAATCCAAACCGATAAACTTTATCGAAAGAGCCAAGACATGGCCAAGGAGCGTACCCGACAAGAAAGCGGTCGCCAAGGCGAAGGCCGACAGCAGAGAAGCGACAGGGGCTTTCGACGAAGAGACCTAGGCAATCGACAAGGTGAGAGCAAGAGCCTACAGTCTGAGGCCCCTCGTCGCGATCAAGAGAGAGGAGACCGGCCCCCTCCACGCCTAGCAGCCGAGTACACTCCACTCATTGCCTCCCGCACGGAGATTCTCCATAACATCTCCAATGGAGACATGGCGAACAAAATGAAATGGCCTCCGAGGTTGAGGAATCCCAGGAAAGGCGGGAAGAACTCTGACAAATACTGCAGATTCCATGACGATGGAGGCCATACTACAGAAGAATGTTGGGATCTAAAAAACGAAATTGAAGATATGATTCGACGAGGATATCTTCGAAATTTCGTCCAAAGAGAAAACGCCCAGCCAGTCCAAGATACCAACTAGCAGGTGGAACGCCCGGAGCGACGTGAGCATGTCAGGCCGGCTGTTCGCGGCGTAATCAACACTATCGTTGGGGCCCTGGAAGACTGGGCAGGATCCCAATCCAAGAGAAAAGCCCATTTGCGTAGTGTATGCCACGTTGGCTTACAAGCCCCACCCCCCGAACAGAATATGAGGAAGAGGACTGGTCCATCACTTTCTCCAGAAATGAAACCGACTTATTCCAAGACCCTGGAAATGACCCCATTGTGGTCAAGGCCATCATTGGCAACTTTAAGGTGAACAAAATTCTGGTTGACAACGGCAGCGCAGTCGATGCCATTATTTATAAAACCTACAAAGATATGGGGCTAACGGACGACCAACTGTTGCCGACGGGACCAATTTACGGATTTAGGAACAACGAAATACCGGTCAAAGGAATGATAAGACTGCCAATTTGCTTAGGCGACGGAGAACATGTGCTCAACATCATCAACACATTTGTTGTAGTAGACCAGCCGTCAGCCTACAATGCCATAATTGGCCGCCCCATGATGAAGAGAGTCAGAATGGTTGACGCCGTCTACTGCTTAAAAGTCAAGTTCCCGACTCCAAGCGGGGTTGGCTACATGTAGTCGAACCAGCACCAAGCCCGCCAGTGCCACCTATTATCCCTAGTCATGGCGAAGAAGGCTGCCGACGATGCCAGAGACGAGATGTTAGCCCTGACCACTCAACCCCATACCGGGGGGCAAACCTCAAGAACCACAGTTCACACTGGGGGGCAAGACTCCTGCCAACCAATGGAAATCAACACGCTAATTGGGAAGTGGGATTGACGAGTGGCACCGGAAGCGGCACTGAAAGCCCGACTTGGCCGACACTAGATGTCCTGGATACCAGGGACGAAGAAATGCTGAGTAAAGCACAGCCAGTCGAAGAAACTCTGGACATATGCCTCCGGATGGGAGAGCCCTCCAAGACAACCAAGATAGGGTCCAAACTGACCCCACAAGAACAGGAAGCTATGATGACATTCTTGCAAGAGAACGCTGACGTGTTCGCCTGGACACCAGCCGACATGCCTGGGATCCATCCGTCCGTAATGGAACATAAACTCAATGTCAGCAGCAAAGCTAAGCCGGTAAAGCAGAAAAAGAGAAAGTTCGCTCCAGAGAGGATAATGGCCATCCGCGAAGAAGTCGACAAGCTGTTGAAAGCTGGTTTCATCAGGGAAGTCCATTACCCCGAATGGGTTGCCAATGTGGTCTTGGTGAAGAAATCAAACAACAAATGGAGAATGTGTGTTGACTTCACCGACCTCAACAGAGCCTGCCCAAAAGACAGCTTTCCGCTTCCTTCGATAGACAGGTTGGTCGACTCCTCGTCAAGGAACAGATATCTAAGCTTCATGGACGCCTTCTCAGGCTACCACCAGATCCCACTAGCCAGAGAAGACCAGGAAAAAACCTCTTTCATCACGGAAGACGGCCTGTATTGCTACGATGTCGTAGCGTTCGGACTAAAGAATGCGGGAGCCACTTATCAACGCCTGGTGAATAGAATCTTCAAGGAGCAGATTGGCAGTTCCATTGAGGTATATGTAGACGACATGCTGGTCAAGAGCATCAGTTTCGAGCAGCATCTTGACGACCTGGCCCAAGCCTTTGGCACATTGCGAAAGTATGGGATGAAGTTAAACCCAACTAAGTGCACTTTCGGTGTTGAAGCTGGAAAATTTCTGGGATTTATGATATCCCATAGGGGAATTAAGGCCAATCCAGAAAAGATAAGGGCCATCATCGACATGCCTCCCCCAAGAACCATAAGAGAGGTCCAGATGCTGACTGGCAGGGTAGCAGGTCTTAACAGATTCGTTTCGAAGTCCGCTGAAAAGTGCCTCCCATTTTTTAAGGTCATCAGATCCAAAGCCACCCGAACCACCCGGACACCATTCCAATGGACGGCTGAGTGTCAAGAAGCATTCGGACAGCTAAAGCAGTATTTGTGCTCTCCACCTCTTTTGAGCCGGCCAGAGACCGGGGACGAGCTGTTCATGTATTTAGCCACCTCGGACGAGACTGTTGCCGCCGTCCTCGTCAAGAGAAGGGACAATGAAGACTGCCCCGTCTACTATGTAAGCCGCGCACTCCAAGGGGGAGAGTGTAATTACACCCGTCCAGAGAAATTGGCTTACGCCTTTATGATAGCGGCCCGCAAACTCAGGCAATATTTCCAGTCTCACAAAGTAACAGTTCTAACTGATCAGCCGATCAAGGAAATCCTGAGCAAGGTAGACATATCGGGCAAGCTTGTCAAGTGGAGCGTTGAACTGAGTGAATTTGGCATCGAGTTCAAGAACAGAAAAGCCATCAAAGCACAAGCCCTTGCCGACTTCATGGTCGAATGCACTTTCAAGGAGCCCACGGTCCTCCCCGATCTCCCCTTGGCCAATCTACCGGATGCCTCTGTCCTCAGCCAGACGGAACCCCCCAACCCAGCACCAACACCATCCGATACACTCTGGACACTATTTGTGGATGGCTCAGCCACTAAGGAAGGCGGTGGCGCTGGCTTACTGTTAACGAGCCCGGAAGGAGAAGAGAACCAATACGGTCTGACGTTTGGCTTCCCACTCTCCAATAACGCCGCCGAGTACGAGGCCTTGATCGCCGGGCTGAATTTGGCTGTGAAAATGGGAGTCAAACATGTCCACATTAACACGGACTCCCAACTGGTGGCCAAGCAGGTGTTGGGGGAGTACGAGGTTCGAGAACCCAACCTGGCCGATTATCATCAGTCAGTCCAGAACCTCTGGGCCAAGTTTGAAAAGATATCCCTCCACCAGATTCCCAGAGAAGAGAATGCTTGAGCTGATGCGCTATCCAAAATAGCGTCCGCAAGTTCCACCATCAGAGGCAAGACGACTCTCGAATACGTTGATCACCCGACCAGGCAGGGGTCATCAGACGTCCATGAGCTGAGCAGCGAGCAGAATTGTTGGATGACTCCCATCATCCGTTTCTTGCAAGGGGACATCCCACAATCCCGAACAGAGGCAACGGCCATACAAAAAAGGGCTGCCAGGTACATCTTGATGGATGGCGTACTCTACAAGAAGTCATTCAATGCTCCCCTTCTCAGATGTGTCAGCCCAGACAACGCTGAGTATGTGCTGAGGGAAATCCATGAAGGAGTCTGTGGAAACCACCAGGGCAGTCGGTCACTGGCACAGAAAGCCATGCGGCAGGGCTTCTATTGGCCAACTATGAGGAGCGACGCTGCTGAGCTGGTCAAGAAATGTGAGAAATGCCAGAAATTCGCCAAGATCCACAGACAGCCGGCAGAGAAGCTGAATCCAGTAAAATCAGCATGGCCCTTTGCCCAATGGGGCATAGATATTGTGGGTCCCTTTCCAATCGCAGCAGGAGGCAAAAAATTCTTGATAGTGGCCTGCGACTACTTTACCGAATGGGTGGAAGCTGAGGCAGTCGCGGCCATCACTCAGAAGGCGGTAGAAAAGTTCATCTGGCAGAATATCCTCTGCCGGTTTGGAGTCCCACACACCATAATCACTGATAATGGCACTCAACTTCAAGGAAAACAGGTCAAAGAACTTTGCGACAATTTCCATATTAGCCTCAGGGCAGCCTCAGTCGCCCACCCACAGGCGAACGGGCAAGTCGAAGCTATGAACGGAAAGATAGTAAAATCCTTGGAGAAGAAGCTTGATGACGCAAAAGGGGCGTGGGTAGAACAACTTCCGTAAGTACTGTGGGCCATCAGAACTACGGCCAGTACCACCACAGGCGAGACCCCCTTCAACCTGGTATACGGATCAGAGGCAGTAATACCTGCCGAGATAGGCCTCCCCACCTTCAGAGTATCCAACTTCAACGAATCGACGAATGGGGAGGAGCTTCGCCTGAATCTCGATTTATTGGAAGAAGTCAGGCTCAGCTCACAGATCCAGGCAGCAAACAGGTCCCAACAAGTTGCTCGATACTTCAAAACCAGAGTGCACAATCGCCAATTCCAAGTAGGTGATTTTGTACTAAGAAGTTGTGAAGCCAGTCGGCCCGCCGGAGAAAGGAAAAAGCTGTCGCCTAACTGGGAAGGGCCTTACCGGGTGGACAAAGTCATTGGCAAGGGAGCCTACAAGCTACAGGATCTTGCAGGGAAGCCCATCCCTCGAACTTGGAATGCTATCCATTTGAAGAAATTTTACTTTTAGCTGTTTTGTCCACAATACACGAATTATTGTTCTTTTGACAGTACATTTTCATCTTCCAATTGTATAGTCTACTAAGACAGCAATTTCTCATTCTGTTATGAACAGCAATTTCAAAGACAAAGTAATACAAAGACACGTTGACGCCGCTTCTACATGCCTCCCTTCCCAAAATTTTTCCATTTACAAGCTACATGTACTCGAATGACATATAAGATACAACACGCGGGACACGGATGAGCGTGCTCTCAGGAAAGAGACACGATCGACGACTCATCCTTATACGATAAAAGAGGTATCCGACGGGTAGGCACCCAATACCGAACCAGTCGCCAGGCCTCCTACACGGATGAGCGTGCTCTCCGGAAAGAGACACGATCGACGACTCATCCCTCTACGATAAACGAGGTATCCGACGGGTAGGCACCCAATGCCGAACCAGTCGCCAGGCCTCCTACACGGATGAGCGTGCTCTCAGGAAAGAGACACGATCGACGACTCGTCCCTCTACGATAAACGAGGTATCCGACGGGTAGGCACCCAGTGCCGAACCAGTCGCCGGGCCTCCTACATGGATGAGCGTGCTCTCAGGAAAGAGACACGATCGACGACTCATCCCTCTACGATAAATGAGGTATCCGACGGGTAGGCACCCAATGCCGAACCAGTGGCCAGGCCTCCTACACGGATGAGCGTGCTCTCAGGAAAGAGACACGATCGACCACTCATCCCTCTACGATAAACGAGGTATTCGACGGATAGGCACCCACGCGGACGACCATGCTCTCAAGAAAGAAGCACGACTGACAACTAATCCTTACCAAACACTTCAGACCCACGGAACGAATATAGCAAGTCTACAAAAACAGGCAAAACTGCAAGCAACAACAACTATCTATATTCCCATAAAATGGATAAAGAGAACTCAATCGTGTTACAACAAAAATATCTTCAAGGAATGCCTCCATTTCCAATAATTAATTACAAGCTATTTGTTCAAGTGGGCAACATCACCCACAACAATGTACAAAATCAAAAAGCCTAATCTACTGCGATTACACCATCCCCACCTTGGGCAACAACGCCGTCTGCTGGAAGGGGCTCACTCGACGGGAGAACCTGCTCCACGACTGGTATAACCTCCACGGCGGGTACTTCATCCACAGGGGGAACAACTTCCACGGGAGGAGCGTAACTTGGCACAGTCCTTGTGGCTGATGCCGTCTGATCTGTCACAGGAGCCTCATCAGATGCACGAGGCTGCACACCCTCAGTTGGCGCAATTGGCTCACCCCCTACATTCGTCACCTCCTCCCCTACCACCTCAGCCGTGGTATTCGCACCCACCCCAGCAGTGGGCACAGTCGCGGAGTCGTCAACAGTTTCATCTTCTATCCCCACCTCATCCCCCTTGAGGATAGCCTCCAAGGTAGAGCCCCCAGCACCCTCGCCTGCCAACGGCGCCTCCACAGGCTCAAGCAGGCCTGCAGCAGTGAACTGCAGTTCAGGGTGTAGGATAGCCAGACGGCTAAGCACCTGCTCCATCACCACACCCCCAACGCTAGCCACTGTGGCCTCCAGTTGGGCACGCATGTCATCCGCTAGCGATGCATGAGTAGCCTGCAGTATGTCGTGTGCCGCCTACAAAACACCACACCGTGAGAAACAGCAAAATCATGTATTTACAAAGACAAAGGGATGTCACATACCTGTAGCGCCGAATGCTCTCCCTGTAGAGCTGCGTGATCCCTTTCCAAAGCTGAGTGCTGCAAGACGTAGTCCGCCTGCTGTTGTTCCAGTGCCACATAATCCTTTTGAAGGTTCGCGTGCTGCTCCTGTACAGTGGCCAAGGACTCCGCCACCACCTTTTTGTCCTTATCTTTGGCGGCAACCTCATCCTTCAGCCCATTCCTCTCGGCGCGAACCCTGTCCAAGGCCTTCTGCATATTTTCAAGGCGCTGATCTTTCTTAGCGGACTCACCCTTGGCAGTTTCCGCGGCACCCTGAGCCACCCGCAGTTCTTGCTTCAGTGTCTCGGTTGCAGTCCTCAGCTCACTGGCTTCCGCCTGGGCCGCATTCATGCGGTCAATATATCGGCGCTCATGGAGGCGCGCGTAATTGTCCTCAGCCAGGCTCACCCTCTCATCCAGCTCCCTTATCCGGTTCTGGGCCTCCCGGCTAGCCACTTCTTGATGCCCCACACCCGCGGCAAGCATCACTCGTCCCTACAAGAAAGCAGGGTCAGAACACGGTCAATATCCACAACGCCACAGCATTAATTTTGAAAAAGGCACGAAGACAAACCTGCTCGAGGAAGGCAGCCGCGGATATCAGGCAGTCGGTAGCCCCCAAACGCCCATCGACATAGTTTCTATCGACAGGGCTTCTGAAGATGAGTGCCTCTTGAGCCACGTATAGGGGATCGGTGAAAATGCTCCGACGCCCCTCCAGGTGCCCATCCACGGTAAACGGGAACACCCGCCCTCCACGCACCCGCACATAGTCATCCTCAGCCTGCTCGGGGACAGTGGAGGCGCCTTGAGCTGAGACTGGAGTGGCAATAGGTGCAGACGGCGGCATGGCAGCAGCCGGAGCAGACGTCTCTTCTTGCCCTGAAGGACCCACCGGTGCACTCGAACTAGCCCCACCCGTCATCGGGGTGGAGGTATGGCCAGTATGAGGCTGATGTTGGCCCTGTGTTTGAGCAGCACTTATTGTGGAAGGCACGTGGGCTGGGTGAGGAGCCGCATGCCTCTTGAAACTGTGGATGCGAATGTTGGAGTGACTCCCTACCCCTCGGGAGGCTACCGTGGCCATGGAACGTCCCACACCGGGGACAGCACTGGTGGTGGCCCTCTTAGCAGCAGGAGCCTGGGCGCTGCTATCACCCGATTTCCTCTTCTGGCCCCCAGACGTCTGGCCAGTAGCACCCCTGACAGCGTTGAGAATGTCTGCACTGGAGAAATTGAGCTCAGTCCTCGGCATGGTGGCTGCAAGAAAAAAGCAAAGTCATCAACAACTACCCACACGTAGATCAATTAACGAACGCACACCACCATAAACCCAAGTCCCACCCCCTCACCAACCTACGGACAACCTACACAAAAACTTCAACTCCACTACTACCTGCTTGCGCAGTAGGAACTAACGGCTCAACATCGGAGACTGTCAGAGGAACAGAGGTAGGCATGGGAGCAGCCGGCAACCCCTGACTCGTAGCACCCGGCGCGGCACTAGGAGTCGCCTCAACAACACTTGGTCTGGGAGCCACGGACTTCCTTGCCATAGTTTTCCTTCCACCCGTCTTCTTCCCTTGGCCCAAGGAAGCAGGCCCCTGGCTCGCAGCAGGCCGGATGGCAGCAGTCGCGGCAGGTTGCTCCGCCTCGACGACTGGCTGTTGGGAACCACCCTGTTCCCCCGAAGATGAAAATAGAGGCTGTTCACCTCTGGCTACAGCCCTCTCCGGGTCAAAAATCCTCACTATCCTCTCCAGTGTCTCCGTTCCCACACTTAGAGGAATTTTATTCTCCCTGTACTCGTGGTGGTTCCCGTACCCACTCAACCTGGCGGAGTACAAGCGGTTGCAATGTGCGCAATCTGCACACCTTATTAGACGGTCCTTCGCGGTTAAGTATTTACACTGGGCCTTCTCAGCATCCGTCAACATAGCTGGCCGGGTGGCTAGGACTCTTATAGACTCCGCCGAGTGAGCCACCCACTCCATAGAACAGCCCCATTCCGCGTCGTCTGGTTTCCTGACCACCATATACTTATTCTTCCAGTCTCTGTTGGTGTCAGGAAAGTTAAAAGGAGACTTCACCCCTTTTCTAGCATATAAGGCAAGGAAACTCCCTGCCCGTTTCACACTGAGCAACTCCCGCAGCACATTCAAGGACGGCTCCCAGTCCTTGTAGGCGCACAGCAAGTGGTAAGAGATCACCATCCGCTAAGAGTTTAAAATCAGCTGACTCGGTGCAATCTGGTAGTACTTTACCACCTTGGTGAAGAATGCATTAAGCGGCAGCCGGAAACCCGCGAAGAATAAGTCCTCATAGAAGACGGCTGCATTCCCGCCGTCTCCTACATACCCTGGCCTTAGACCAACGGGGCCAGCCTTGAACTGATAGCCACCCATGGCAAAGAAGGAAGGGATGTTCAGTAACCGAGCCCGGTACTCGTCACCCAAATCATCCCTCGTGTACACGGACGGGTGGTCAGCAACATCTTTATCTGCCGGCTCCTCTGCGGCCTGTGCTTTTCCCTTGGCCTTTCCAGCAGAAACCTTTCTTTTCTTCGGGCTCGGGCCAGACTCCACATGGCCAGAAACGGAAGCAGTGGGCCCACCGTCACGAATCACGGGCCCAGTAGCCACCATCCCTTCAGCTACCTCCGCCATTTCCCCGGCGATACTGTGCCTAGAAACCGACCGGCTACAACTAGAAACAGCGTCTTCCTCCCCCATTCGAACGCCGCTGATTCCCATAACACTACTCTCACCCTCGCTACTCATGCTTCAACCCAAAAGAAAATCCCAAAAAGAAAAACACAAACTTACCAAGCAACTGTTCGTCTTCGAATGGCAGTTAACAACCGAAACTCTTAACTCCGAACACAACCGACACCGAACGCTGTAGAAGAATCCCTCGACGCGGTGAACTGAATCTTCGAACTTAACCACAACACCGAGATCGTGACAGAAACTTCAAGAAACCGAAAGCAAAACCCAAAAACTCGAAGAGAAAAGAGAGAAGAGAAAACAAAGAGTCACAAAATCTTCAGCAAAGTTGAAAGTGAAAAGACCAAGAGAGAGAAAGGCATTTATACCTCCATCGATTTTAGCCCTGAGGCAACACGTGGCATCCAAAATCCATAAAACCTCTAATTTCCCTCTCAAAACACGTTTCTTAAAAATCAAAATTTCCCTGCCCGCACGCACCCCGTGCCACGAGACTCCAGCTGTCTCCCACCCACCCGTCCTCCACAAATGCCTTGAGCAGACGACACACACTCCACCACCCGACAACAATACCAGACCGTACTTTAGCCACCCAGACGACCCCCATTTCACCATTCGACAGGCGACACCGATACAAGACTCTTTACTCTAGCCGTGCAGTCGACCACTTTGTACTCGTCTCCACGTCTGGGGGGCACTTGTTGAGTAGAAGCCCAACAGTGCCATTCCAAAAGCACTCGGCCTAGGCCTCATGACCATTCGGCCCAGACCATGACTCGGCAGAGCCAGCCACTATCCCACTAAGGAGACAGCCCAATGAGAAAGGCCCAATCTCCAGACTCCATGCTTAGGCAAAGCCCACATGTAAACTCTATATATATGCACAGTACCATGCAACCAGGTATGAGATTCCTTCTTCCAGCTCCATTCTCCTAGAACCCCTCTTAAACCCTAGCTGACTTAAGCATCGGAGTGGGATCAACCGGCCACCTGCCGGTCACCCTCTTCATTGTTTTTCCTCTCTTCAGGTCGCTATCGGTTAGCTCAGACTCCCGTCGAGGTCTCGGATTTCCATACCTCAACATGGTGCAAACGCAATCAATAATGAGAGACGACAGTCCTTCAATTTTCAAACAGCCTAATTGAATAAATATTCTGTCAGAAATGTATGCAAACCGATACTTTTACACCCTCCAATAACAGAATGCCACATCACCTTTTTTTTAATTTTTACAAAACTTTATAATAGATCTTGTTACACATAATTGTTTCACTAAAAAGTCCTTATTTAACCAAAGTTTAGTCCCAAATTTATAGACATATATATATATATATAATTTTTAGAGTAAGTCCTAAAATTTAAAATATCATTGGGGTAGGATTTTAGTGATTGTAGGAGAATTTTCGAGTTTGTGAAAATAAGAAGGTAAAAAGAGTTTCTATTGAAATAATTGTGTATGCTATAATCTATTGTAAAGTTTTATAAAATTTTAAAAAAATTGACGTGGCATGTTATTATTAGAGAATGTAAAACGATGAATTTATGAGCAATTCTGTTAGAATATTTACTCAAAATAATTATCTAACCTTGCTTCTTAATGGAACTCAACTCATAATCGGTCTAGCAAATTAAAGATTACCCTATAGTTTAATAAAATTTAGTAATTATTTTATTTTTCGGTTGGATTCTATACAAGTACCCTTATGATAATTTGAAAATGTTGCTAGTTGATTTTGAGATTTTACATAGAGGGATAATGTTACATTTGACCCCTCAATATTTCCAATTTACATGTAATGTGAGTTACTAACAAATGTTCAATGTTATATGGTATATCTAAATTATCATGTCAATTAAGAAATTTAAATGATGTACAAAGGGATACCTTAGTGGTTAGAGTTTGAGACTTCTCAATGAAAATCTCGAGTTTGAATCTTAGGATGAAAGATGTTAGGCCGTTAATTGAAGAAATTCAAAAAGCTTAGACACTTAAATTGACTAAATTAGAAGGTCGGGTCCCATCTGAGCATAAAGCCATTTGGTAACCTAATGACCCTACGGAGGGATAATTAAGTTCAACATGTTCAAATATAATTTCCTTTTCCAGAAATCCAGGGTTATAAGTTGGTATTGAATCATGACTTCATATTTGGGGATATGGGGATTTGAACTCGTACTCTTTGAGTAGTGGGGAGCTTACAGCCATACAAACCACTTGAGAATTAATTAGCACCGGACGTTTGAGTTTCAGGAAAAATGAAAGATGTTAATGCTAGGTTCTGCTGTGTCATAGAGGTCAGAGATTAATTCTTAATTAAAGTAACTGACATAATTCAGAATTAATTTCAACTGATATTAATTACTTAGACTTGTTCAGATTACAACAGATATTTACATTTCTGCAGACAGCATTCACTTTATAGCTGTGGTTACTTCTGCTTATTTTTACTATACTGTATTAATTTCTACCAAATAAACTAGGAAATTCTTGGCTTAAGATCAGACAATAAAGTTTTGAGGCTGCTTTTTCCCAGTGTCACTCAATTCAATGGTTTCATCAGCAGCTTTATAATTGTACCACTTAGCACAGACCAGGAAGTAAACAAAGTTAATGACCCCTAAAGCAGCAACCAAGTAATAGAAGAAATCCAATTTCCCTTTGTTAAGATCTTCAGCTAACCAGTCCCCAGCTCCATTACTTCTTGAAGTGATATGGTGCACTATGGAAACCAGAAATCCACTTAAGTAACTGGACACAGCAAAGCCAATGAATAACAAAGAACCAGCAAAGCTTCTCATGTTTTCCGGGAATTGTTTATAGTAAAATTCAATCTGACCAATGCAGCCTAAACCCTCAGAAATTCCAGTGAGTAATAGCTGAGGGACAAGCCACAAGCCAGACATAGAGGATATAGCACCCCCTTTCTCTGTAGTTCCAAGTGTTGGCCTTGTTAGAGCCAAATTCCGTCTCTGCTCCTCAACTAAACCAGAAACAAGGGTTGTGATGAGTGAGACAAAAATCCCAATCCCCATTCTTTGAAGCAATGTGATTCCACCTTGTTGTCCGCTGAGTTTTTGGAGAAGAGGAACCATTAGGCGATCATATATGGGAATCCATAATGTAAGACTTAGCATTTCAAAGATTCCATAAGATGCTGCAGGCACCTTGAAGCCGCTACTGCCAAGCCTTCTATCAGATTGAAGTGCTTGGAAAACTACGTAGGTATTTTGTTGGACTATTGCAGTAAAGAAGATAATGGATGATACCCAGACAGGGATCACTCTCACCAAACATTTTACTTCTTCCATTTGCTGGATGCTGCACAGCGTCCAAGGGTTAACAGCTGAGCCATCCGAGTTGATTTGGTCCTCAGGAGTTATGATTGCCGACTTGTCAAGAAATCTGATGTCCAAACAGTAAAATACGGGAAATGATATTTGCACACCCACGTATTCACCCATATCCATTTTAGATACGAAAAAAAATGGATATTCACCGGCCTATCCTTGCAGATTTGTGCGTAGAGTGGATATGGGCAAGTACGTGGGGTGTGTAAATAACAAAGTCCGTTATTTGTAGTTACATCATGTGTTAGGCTAAGTAATTATAAAAATGAGCATTTCCAAATGAAGTGAGGACTTAAAATGTTTCACCTGAATTGATCTGTGTGGGGAAGCTTGGAGTTCATAGACGTGTATGGCATATGGTTAAAATAACCAGGAAGATGGCTACCAGCTGCTGGCAACTTCAAATGACGCTTCCTTGCAGCAGCCACTAGAACTTGTGCCACGCTAGTGAAAGGGCTACCCTCAGGTTTGATCTTGACATAGAGTCTTGAACCCATGAAGAATAGTATACAGGAAAACAACATTAAGCCTGCAGGGATTCCTAGCCCAATGCCCCAACTCACATTTGACTGAATTTAGACAATAAGAGTTACAGAAACCATCACGGCAAATGTGAAGGTGAAGTAGTACCAATTAAAAAAACTATTGATACCCTTCTGCCCGGATTCGGTCTTAGGATCAAACTGGTCTGCTCCAAAGGCCAAGTTACAAGGCCTGAAGCCGCCAGCTCCAATAACCAGGAGGCCAAAACCAAAGTATAGGAAGGATAATTGCCCGGTCATAGGTTGGACACATATGCCACTGTCTGATTTCGGACAATTTGGAGGGTGCATTTTGTGGATTGCTGCGGTTAATGTTAAAACAGCCATTCCCTTCAAAACGACAACAAAAGGAGAGAAAAGTTGTATAATTGAAACTTTTCCTAGGAAGAGAGCTCAACCATAAAAGAGATCAAGTACCATCCAACGGTATTTAAATGTTGATGATATGATTCTTAGTAATTAATTTAAGTTACTTGGACTCGGATTAGAGTGTTGAATTGGTTTGCGGTCTTTTAAAATTAATTTTGAGGATTCCATCCGAATATTATATTCCTATATGAATAATAAAAAACTGAGAAGCGTCTAACACGTGTATTACTAGCTACAAACTAAATAGCCGATTTCTAATCATTTGTTAATTTTTTTTTTAATTTTTAAATAGTAACAATATTTGAGAATATTAAGAACAAAACCAAAGAAAACAAAGGACAAAATTGCATTTTCCTTTACTGTAACCGAGGACAAAATTGAATTTTAGCACGGAAACGTGGTGGTTGGTGGGGGTCATGGCAAGAATGACCATGAAAGATGTTTCTGTAACTGCAAACCCTAACTGATCATATATGAATACGATCAGTTTGTATATATAAGTTGTTGAGAGCAATGAAAGTATATACCAAGAAAGATACTATGGAAGCAAAGGCCAGGGTCTTGTAACGTCCAAAGTAAGTGTCAGAGAGGAAAGCACCGAGCAAAGGAGCCAAGTTTGAAGTGCCCTGGAAGATATTAATAATGGTTGCGGCCGTGATGCTCTTCATGTTGAACACAGTCGTCAGATACACCAGCAAGTTTGATATGGTTCCCATGGTGCCAATTTTCTCGAAGGCCTCATTTCCTGCGTATAGATAAAGGAAACAACACATTTATTTAGTTTCATGGAAACAAAACGTACGCCAACATGTAAATACTTTGATTTCATTTGGAATCATAATTACGTACCAATGATAAAGGGCATGGCTTTAATTCCTCTGTAGTTGATGGCTTGATCAGGCTTAAAATGATGATCAGATAATTTAGTCGCCTGGTCCTCCTCCTCCATATGGATATTCAAAGAAAATTAAGAATCACAAAGAGAACAAGAAAAATTGAAGAATTGAAGGCTAAAGCTCTACAAATAAGCAAGGCAAGCAAATTTGCTATCTGGGCTGAATCATTGGTCCCCTTCTGCTGTCCCACTTAAATAGAGAGTCATCTTCCTCTGATGCATGTGTAAATGTAATTATTGCTGGCTAATGACTAAACTTCAATTGACAGTTCTTCTGAGAGCGAAAGTTTTGGCCCCATTTCTATATGTGACATAAATGGGATCACAACACTTTCAAATTCTAGAGAGTAGCCAGCTAGCTATCTAGAGTGAACTTGGATAGTTCCAATTTGCCAATTTTTTTATACGATTTACAATTGGGGGAGGGGAGGGGGTTACAATATGGGAGGATGGCGGGGTTCGAACCCCTGCCTTTGCAACCTCCTCTACGCTTCTTGGCCAATTTGCTCAATTGGCCATGGCCTTAATTTCCTAAAAAGGACAAGTTCTGTGTAGCAGAGCATGCATGTGTGTATATGTGGTTATTGGTTAAGCTTACTTATTAGACAGTACGTAGGAGTGCTTGAGACTTGAAAGAGAGCAGATCCACCCATTTTTACGGTCACGTTTTGTAGCTTTTGTTAAGGTGCATCACGTCATTCGGGTGAAAAGGGTTGATAAGTCAGAAATGAATCGCTTAGGCACACAAAACATTTTTTGTTTTTTAACCAAGAGTATCTAAAGCCTTATTGGCTCGAAATTAATCTTTTCATACTGGGTGCGAAAATAAACCCTCCCAAAATGTGCTATATATATAGTAAGGAGAGTTTTTGAGGTGCAGTTCATATAACAGAATGATCTATACATATTAAAGCACCAAAAAAGCTACTTCTCTTCAATTTTTTTATGAACTGACCAATTGAACTGATTGACTTATCAGATTACAATTAAAATGTTAGACTACTTTGGAGAAAAGAATTAATGTTGCTGTTGTATTCCCTTTGGCCGTGTGATATGCATGGCAGCGGAGAGGGGGAAACTAATTATCTTATGCAATAATTACTAGCTATAACAGGAAAGTTTCCTATCAGTAGTGTATTCTAAAGGATTGAATCAAACTTTACTACCAAAAATTGGTTTGAGGAGCCCTTATACATACCATATGTAGTAGGAGTAGAGATGGCAAAATGGGCGGGCAGCACGGAGCCTAGCACGGCCCAACCCAATATGGGTCGTGCTGGCACGACCCATATTCTTTTTTTAGTGGGCTGTGCCAGCACGGTCCATTAGTCATGGACGGACTGAGCAACCTTTTGGTGGCACATGGACTGGTACGACACGACCCACCAAAATAGCCCAGCACGGCACAGCCCATGTGCTAGCACGGCACGGCCCGTATGCTTATTTGGGCTAGCTCATTTTTAATGTAAATTTATAATATATCAATTATATAATTATTCATTTTTATTTTAAAATGAAAAAAATTATAATTATAATGGTAAAAATTAAATGAAATAGTAATATCATCATCTTCTTTATCTTCATATTCCGAGCATCAAATATATTTAAACCAAGTTATAAATTTTGATGATCAAGAATTAGAAAATTTTGATGTTGTTTTGGCATGGCATAAAAGTAATGCAAAATTATGGCCCGTGCTTTCTATCATTGCCCGTGACCTACTAACACCTCCGATATTCACTGTCTCTTCGAAGTCTTGTTTTAGTGTAAGAGGGAGAGTTCTTGATGATAGAAAAAGCATATTGACATTAAAGACCCTTGAGATGTGCATTTGAAAGATTGGTTGGATGTAGAATCTCGCTTACAAAATATACAAAACCAAGAGGAATCTTCAGATGAAAATGAATAAATTTGATTTTCTTTTTTTTTTTCATTTTTTAGGTGATAGATTTTCTTTAGTTTATAATCTAAATTAGTATTTGTAAATTTTATTATTTATGGTGAATAATGTTCCTCTTTTCCCGTGGAAGTAAAATTATAAGCCAAACCACGTAAATTTTTGTTTTGAAATTTTTTATTCTTAATCCAATTTAATCATCAGTATTAAAAAAATAAAATAGAGTAAAAACAAAAAAAGATTAACAGAATTAACATTTAATAAAAATTATTGGCCCATGTGCCAGCCCACTATGGCCCATGTGTTGGCACGGCACGATTTATATGGACTGCAGGCTGGGCTGGGTTTAACCTTCAAAAGATATGAACTAGCACGGCATGGCCCATATTTTTTTTGGGCTAGCACGATCCAGCCCACATTTTTACGGGCAGCCCAACTTTTTGGGCCGTGCCAGCCCAGCCCGCCCATATTGCCATCTCTAAGTAGGGGTCTCCCAAAAAAAGGGGGTCCCAATAGTTTGGTGTACTCTATGTACGAATCAATAATAGTTTAGGAGTAGGACCTCATCTGATCTTCTCATTTTTTTTCTCATTGTTTACAGGTCCTGGATCTTATATATATTATACAAATGAGCCATCTTACACATGCATGAATATTGAGTCCATATTTGACCTTTGCTTTGAAATTAATTAACTGGGGTTTCTGATATCATGACACATAATGCTGAGGTCTTGGGTAGAGGTGGCATATGGATAAATGGGGTTGGATTTGAGTTCGGATCATTCGGATTGGGTCAGTTTCGAATCAAGAGAAATTTGGATCATTTTGAGTTCGGGTTTGGGTCTAAGTTGGGTTCGGGTCATCTAAATGTCGAGTCATTTCGGGTTTCACAATCGGGTTTCTGGGTTTAGGTCATTTCGGGTTTGAGTAAATATTAGTTCGGGTTTGACGCTTTGGTTTTTGGGTTTGAGTTATTTCAATTCAGATTGGATTATTTGAGTTTATGTTTTTCATGTTTGACACTTGATTTCTAATTTGTGTCATTTTGGATTTTATTACGAATAATTAACTTCTTTTTATTTTCCTTTTACATAGATTCGGGGTTTATTAAAAAAATAATCTTGCTACTTACTAGATTTTTAACTTTTATTCTTTAGTCATTTATTCTAATTGGGTAAAAATTCAAATATCCAATTTAAAAATGAACATTTCTAATTGGTGATTGAGTTTAGTCTTAACCCTCCAATTTTTAATGTGCACAAATAAAAATTATAGTTCTTAATTCTTAATTCTTAGTTCTTAATTCTATATGAGACATAACAAAATCATATTAATTTTGAATTTCTTTTTTTAATAATAAATAACTCGATATTATTGTAAATATCAATTTCTTTTTACTCAATTTCTACCTAAACAGCCTTTAAAAGACATTCAATTGAAATCTAATTTAATTTACTTGGCTTGTTACTAAATCCATGGTTAATATTTTTTAAATATTATATAATGTTAATATAAAATTAGTTAAATTATAAATATTTAATATTAATTAAAATATTATATAATATTTGATATAGTGTTTCTTTATATTAATTATAAAATATTAAAGTATAGATATTTAAATAGTTACATAAAAATTCAATCTAATTCTACTCATAACACTGAAAATAAATCTTTTATTATTCTTAAATCTTAATCATAATTAATAGTTAAGTTTCGATAAAAAAATACTAACAATATATTGATGTATAATACATACATATACTTGATTTGATATTTGGTAAAAAATTTTTTTGAAAGTATTAAGTTTTATTAATTGCCGTCTACTAGTATTTTATACTATTATACTTTTATTTTTAATTAAACTACTATTTTGAAAATTTTCAAATACACTTTCTTTCAAGTTCGGATCATTTTGGGTTAACTTCTCGGATTAATTGGATTTCGGTCATTTCAAGTTCAGGTCACTTCAAGTTTAGGTCATTTTGGATTCGGGTCACTTCATGTTTGGGTCATTTCGGATTCAGATCATTTTGGGATTTGGATTATTTTGGGTTTCGGATGATTCTGAGTTCGAGTTGGGTCAGGTTTGGGTTTGTTGATTTTTTGATCAAATCAGTGATAGTTACTCTCACTATGTCAAACTCACCGTTATGGCGAATAGAACCTAAAACTCTTGCTTACATTTCATGAATATATATATATATATATATATTTATATAAAAGTCTTGATCAATTTGATTTTGGAATCCTACAAGAAAGGTGCAGAAAAAGCCAAGGCTCCAAGTATCATTTAATATAAAAAACAAGAAACATGAATGTTTCAAATAAAACGAAGGCCGAAGGATCTCCATATTTTCTTATGAAAGGTTTTGTGATCTTGGTTCATTTAGTTTCGATCATGACATTACAGAGCAGAAGATTAGACCATACAAGAAAAGGTTTGTGGTTCATATTTGATATTTTCTTACATCTTTTATGTATTATCACATCAAAGTCAGATTCTAATTTTTCGGCCAAAAAAAAGTCACATTTTAATTTTGTCAGAAATATCTTGAAGTTTTGGCTAATTACCAACTCAACTACTCTTTCCGCCCATTTATATCCTTAATTTTAGGACTTATATCCTACAAATTTTACTTCTTAAAATTAGGGACTAAACTTGTTACTAAATTTATAACTACATTTTAACAATTATTTTGAGTTGAAAAAGTTTTATTGATTAGTCTCATAGTTGATATAGTGGGATAGACCATTTTATGTGAAATAATGAAGTTATGTAATAGGAAAATTGATTTCTAGTGTTTATTAACCAATTTTTAAAGCTACAAGATGGATATATATATATATATATATATATGTTAATTTTTATTACATATTGTTTTATATATTTAAAATTCTACCATCTAAACTAATTAAATAAAGTAATAATAAAAATGATTCTATCAAAGAATAACGATGATAGCACAACTAGGAGGTAATAAAAATAAAATTAACAACAAATATCATCATACAAATAAAGGATACTGTTTACACCCTAATTTATAAATATTAGGTTAATGGGCTAAATAAAGAGCGTATGGGCTACAACAGGAGATGGACTTAACTGGGATTAAATTGGCATGAAGGGAATTGGTTGTTACCAAGTTAATGACTTTAAATGAGCGATTAAGGCCGCGACAATCATGAGATAGAGGATCGAGCGATAAATCGACCAAAGATCAAGCAGAGCTTTAGAACATGATTATTTGAACTAAGGGTGACAAAATTATAGGGCCTTAATCTTAGCCTGAGTACGGCTATAAAAAGCTCTCAACCTGAAGAAATAGGGACATCAACAATTCTTCAGACTATACAGACAAGTCTCTATTCAAGCGATGGCTTAGCCACATATTCTTTCTTATTAGTCAGAAGCTTTCTTTCTTCCTATTTGAATTAAGCTTTCTTTCTTGTATTTTCATGAAGTTATCCTTTTGAACTGTTTAGCTTGTGAGACTTCGGTTAACTTTTGATCGGCAAAGAGAATCACTCAGTCTAATAAAGATCAATTTTGCAAACCATTACTATCCTTGTTTATTAGTAAAATACCCAGTTTAGTTCAATGATTAAAACAACCCGTCTGTGACTTTGAATTAGGACCTGCATTCTCTTTCTTTTGTTGTTTTTCATTACAAAAGCAATAGCACACCCTTCAAAACATAAATCGACCTGCAAATCAATCAAAGAGATTTTTGGTGCAATATCTCTCTTTGGCACACCAAGTGGGACCAAACTTGGGTATTTTCCCATCTTATTTTTCATTTGATTTTTATATTGACATATTTTGATGGACATGGCTTTAAGGAAAGATACAAAAAAAATAGTCTAATGGATCCCAGCATCCCTGACATTATGATCCTATGATCGAAGTTCATCGAGTAGCCCGGTCCGTAGTCCTACTTCAAGAAGTTTTTAAGGATCCATCGAGGCAATGGCAAGATCCATGACTGATAACTTTACGAAATTGCTTGACCCCCAACAAGGAATCAGTAAACAGATCGGCCAAGAAATGGGTCTGCAAGTTGGCCAGTTACAAGCAACGTTGGTAGCAATGTTGGAAAGACTCGGTGGACAAAATATTCCGGTGGCACATAATGTAGAACCTCAGGTGCCCCCAGCTGCTATCCAAGTCGACCAGGATGGTCAGAACAATCAAAACTTGGTTGAGGAAGTGGCTAAAAATTAAGATCAGCCACACCAAGTGCAAGAAAATCTGGTTATCTGGCTGGAAAGGTATGTGTCTCCACCTGTTTGTAACGAAAATGGAAATGGTAATGATAGTGGCCACAATCATCGGGCTCATTGCCCAGTAGTCGATCATGACCCTATGCCATCTCATCAAAAGTCGGCCATGGGCCGCGATTAAGACAGATTGTCGATATTATTTAGGATGTGCTCGGACTTGCAATGAAAAGGGTTGGTCAGCCAGTATTCTAGAAATCATATCCGGAGTGGATTGATCGCTTGTATCCATATCCAAGGAATTACAAAGTTCTTGAATTTTCATTGTTCTCTGGGGAATTCGATCAATCCACAGTTGAACACATTGGCAGATTTTCAATATAGTGTGGTGAAGTGACTACAAATGGTTTTTTTTAAGTTAAGGTTATTCCTTAACTCCTTAATAGGTCATACCTTTACTTGGTACATTGGACTACCAATTGATTCGGTTACGATGTGGGAGGGGATGTAAAGGATGTTCCATACCCAATTCTACAAATTGGAACCTAAAGTATCCATGGCCGATCTGTCGAGAATGTCCTAGAAAGGAGGGGAATATACTAAAGACTATTTGGCAAGGTTCAAGAGAGCTATGAACAAACGTCAGGTTGCTTTGCTAGAGGAGAAGTTTGTTCTATTGGCTCAGAACAGGTTGGACATTGAGTTAAAAAAGAAGTTCGAAAGCGTGGAATTTCATAATTACTATGAAATGTCCACTAAAGAAGCCCGATTTAAGCACTTGGTCAAGGAGGAGGTTGATCGAAGGAGCTCGTTCTATGGGACATACTACTAGGAGCCAAGTTTCGAACTAGGAGTTGATGAAATCCTAGTAGATCAGCCAGTAGAGTGTCCACTACTCACGAGAGTTGGTTTGAGACACCCTGCTAATCAGGAAGTTGTCCAAACTAGTTATCAAGGGTAGGTAGAGGGCTCAACTAGGAAGTTTCCACACAAGAATAGTCGGACATACACGTTTGATGTTAGAAAAGCCTATGTGATTTTTGACTTTCTTTAGAAGGCGGATCAGATCTAGCTTCCTCCTAGTTAGAAACTACCTAGCCTGAATGACCTGAAAGGTAGTGATTATTGCAAGTATCACGACTCCTGTCTAGTGTTCAGGAATGTATTGCAAGAGAAAATTGACCGAGGAATCCTTCACTTTCCAAAAACAGATAAAAAAAAATGGAAGTTGATAAGAATCCTTTCCCCTCCACTGTGAATGTTGCTTCTGCCAATCTCACATGTATGAGCCAAACTAGAAATTGGAGGCACGAGTTTTTGGGAGAAGAAATCCGACATTGGTTGGACTTCAAAAAGGAGGCATATTGGGCCCGATAGTAGAAAGGAGGGTTGTCGTTTGGGGGAACGGTCAGAATTTTAGTCTTCTCAAGCAGGATCCAAAATTCCCAAAAAAGAGAAATTGAAAAATAGTAAGAAGAAGATTGCTTCAAGAGAGGGTAAACAGACATAGGCAATAAGGAGAAGACGTTCTTATTGGCCAAATGATCAATCTACAGGTTGAAATTCAAGGTCGAGTGGTAGTGTGAACTTCACACCATATGAAATTACATCTGAGATAGAGATGTTCGACCTGACAATCCGAGAAGTGATGCATGACAGGGCGCAACGATTGTTATAAGCAAGAGATCGGAAGAAAAGATCGATCCATATGGATGAAAGTGTGAAGTGCGAGTTGTTTAAAGTATAACATTGGATGACTGAGGCACAATTAATAGCCCAAGGTCTGGAGCCTAAAAGGGCAACTTATTTACTTCGACAAAAGAAACTGAAGCATGCAAAAAAAGGAAAAACAAAAGAAAAAATGGTTAATCCAAAACCAAGTGAAGATGACAGAACCATGGAGGTAGATGATTTCTATGAGTCAGATGGCACTGTTCAATTTGGGCAATTCGTGATAAACCTGCATTGTTGCACTTTGACGCTACAAGGATTTTTGCCGTTTTAACACTAGTAGTGAAGGATGAATCCTCATTCCAAGCAGATTTCATGGAAGAATTAATTGAAGTCCCAGCTTACGAAAAAGAGAAGCCTGATCGACCAGAAAAAATCATCTTCGAGAAATCTGAGGGGCAGCATACCACATAAAACCTTTGCACATTCAAACGCACTTTGATGGCATTAATGTGAACCGAGTCCTGTTAGATAATGGGGTAGCAATGGATATTTTTCCATATCGATCACTTAGGAAATTGGGTAAATCGATCAATGATCTCATCAAGACAGATGTTACGGTGAACGACTTCGCAGGAATAATTGAAGTAACCATTTTTGGCATGGCCTAATGTTTTCAAAATTTGATTAATTAGGCTTAAATAGTGTCATTTTTACTTAGGATTTAGACTTTAGTTGGGCTATTTAAGTAAATAGGCCATTTATTTTTAGTATTGAATTTTATTAAGTGGGTCAATGTGATTTGAGTTAGAGAATTAAAATAAATTGGACAAATGACCCAATTAGGGTCCAATTTTCCATTAAATTGGAATTTCAATTTAGAAAAACAAAATATAAAAAAATTATAAAAATAAAAAAATGAAAATACTCAAAATACAAAAAAAAATCCTAAATATGAAAAATAAAAATGAAAACAAAAATTTTAAAAAAAGAGAGAGAGAGAGAAGTCACGAGACTTTTCTTTTCCAAAAAATATTGAAGTTGGTAATAAAAGATAATGGGGGCACGTGACTACTGTTCTCCTCTCATGCATTTGCTATCGCCAAAAGGAAACTCTTTATCCTCTCTCATGGGCTGCAAAAAGGGACAAATGCCAAAGCTATCATAAAGTGACAAAGCAAGTAAGTAAAACTTGCAGACCATGTGTACTTGGTTCAGTGATTGTCTCTTGGATACAGTCAAGGGTGCATGCAAACTCCACACTTGCACACACGCATATCACAAGCAAAAACACTCCTAGAACCAATCAAATTGATCCAAGTCAACAGCAGATGCTTGATGGTTATGACAAAGTCCTATTAGGATAGTCCAAAGTCCATATGTAAAATGCTTATACGCACAAGTCACTCACCTCACATACAATCAGCAAGAAATAAATGAAATCATCAGTCCAGACAAATATGACTTAGTGAGCCATGCAGAGCTGCACAGACCCATGAGGTTTTGGATGTAAAATTTCATCTCAGTAAAATTTTCACATCTCCAAAATTACAATGGAGACAGGCCGTTGGATCTTAATCCTGGCCTTTGATTCCCAACTTCCCTTCAGAATGTGAGAGAGCCCATCAAAAGGCCCAAGCAATACCATGTAGTAAAAAATAGAAACCAGGAGCAGTGATGTGAGAAAAGCAATAAGGACTGTTGGATTTTAAGGTTAAAAATTCTCCACCTTCAGATCATTGCCAGCAGGCCATGTATATATATACCTTCAACAGTGAAAAATGCACACGATTCCCTAGGTTTTAGTTTTTTTTTTTGGAAATCAAAAGTTCCCGGAGAGATTTTCCATTTATCTAAAAAAAAAGAGGTAAAGGAGAGAAGGGAACCGAGGGAGTCAAGAGGGGATGTGATTTGTTCATTAGAAAAGATATTAGGAGACTAGAAGAGGTTCAAAAGTAAAGACTGAAGAAATAGAGTGAAAGTGACAAAGGTTGAACCCTACGGGCCACCACATCGTAATCTGAATCTAATCCAACCGCACACCGCTACTTAAAGAGTTTGATATATCTTCCTTCCTTACTTGGTTTTTACTTATCACTTTGGTATTATGCCATTTATATATATTTTCATGGTGTTTACTCTCTTGATGGCTTTACCCGAGGCATTGCTTGAAATATTCCTTTTCATCAGGTATGTGGTACACATACTAATAATGACATAAAAGAGAAGGGAAAGCCTTTGTTTTGGATTTGGTAGTGTGTAATCCTTCCACACGTAGTCTGCAAACCTTTCTTTTATTGTTTATTTGGTGGTAAACAATAGATGGTGTTCATAGTCAATATGGTAGGTGTGTTTGTTTGAAAGAAAATAATAAACAATAAACAGAAAAGAGGAACAGAAGAGCAAAAGTTGAACTGACATGAGGCGATGCTTCATTCTGACAAAAAGAAAAGAAAATTTGCACCTTTTGTGATAATGTATTAAGTATCTTTTATTCATGTCTCTTTCATTTTGTTAAAAAAAAAAAACAAAAAGAGAAGAAGACTTGTTTACATTCTTTGTTTTTTTATTATTGTTCACATCACTACTCGTGAAAGCTTGAAATAGAAAGGAATAGGAATAAAGGAAGGGACAGAGGTGAAATCGGTCATGTGGGCTCCTGAGCATTGTCAAAATCCATGTATTTCTGTTACTTCACATTTTATTCATAGTTGATCTTGTTCTTGTTACAAATTGCCATGCTTGTGCATCTCATATCTATGTCACTTAGCATTTTAAATAGTAATTTCTAAGGGAATTATGATGGCAATTACCCTTAAGAATTATCCATTTTTCAAAAAAATATATACAACATGTTTTCAAGGAGAAATTAAATTAATTAATAAAAGATAGTCTCTAAGAGAATTGTGATGGCAATCTCTTTTAGAAATTATTTATTTTCTTTTTACAAAGATATTAAAGACTTTTTTTTAGAAAGTGAGTTATTAATAAAAGATAGTTTCTAAGAGAATTGTGATGGCAATCTCCCTTAGAAATTATTCATTTTCTCTTTACAAAGATATTAAAGATTTTTTTTAGAAATTGAGTTATTAATAAAAGATAGTTTCTAAGAGAATTGTGATGGCAATCTCCCTTAGAAATTATTCATTTTCTTTTTACAAAGATATTAAAGATTTTTTTTGGAAATTGAGTTATTAACAAAAGATAGTTTCTAAGAGAATTGTGACGGCAATCTCTCTTAGAAACTACTCACTTTTTTTTAAAATACAAAAAATCTGTTTTTAAGGAAAATTAAATTAATTAATGAAAGACTAATTTCTAGGAGAATTGTGACGGTAATTTCTCTTAATAATTATTAATTTCTCACAAAAATCCCCACAAATTATTAATAAAGGACGATTGGTAAGAGAATTGCGATGGCAATCTCTCTTAATGATCATTCATTTTCACAAAGAATTAATAAAGAATGATTATTAAAAGAATTGTGATGGCAATTTCTCTTAATAATTATTAATTTTTACATATGTGAAAATTTTCAAAAAATTGCTTAAGGAAGAAAATTAAGCCTTGAATAAAACTAATTATTAAGGGAATAGTGATGGCAATTTCTCTTAGTAATTATTGATTTTTCATTAAAAAAAAGGTTTCTTTCTAAATATAAGTTTAAGAAAAATCAAAGGAATTAAATCATGATTATTAAGGGAATTGTGACGGCAATCTCTCTTAGTAATTATTCATTTTTTTAAATAGTTTCAATTTTTTTTAAAAAAAAATGGATAATAATCAAGTAGTTTCTAGGGGAATTGTGATGGCGGTTTCCCTTAGAAATTATTCACTTTTTTTTATAAGAATGTTCAAAGTATTTTTTTCCAAGAAGAGACCTAATTAATAAATAGTTTCTAAGAGAATTGTGATGGCAATTTCCCTTAGTAACTATTCACTTTTTCAAAATTTTTTTTAAAAAAGAGTTTAAGATAAACCAAATCATGAATGAAGGATGATTATTGGGAGGATTGTGATGGCAATTTCTCTTAATGATTATTCAATTTCTTAAACAAAAAAAAAGAAAAAAAAGAAGGAAGAAAAGAAAAATTTTGAAAGGGAAGGTATTTGAATTCAAAGTTACTAAGTATCAACTCCTAAGGAAATTGTGATGGCAATTTCCCTTAGGAATTATCTATCTTTCTAAATAAAAAAAATTTTAATAAAGGAAAATTTTAAGAAAATTGTGATAGCAGTTTTCTTAAAAATTCTGATTTCATGAAAAAGGAAAACCGCTAAAATCAAGAATTAGCAATTAAAAGATACAAACCTAAGTCATTGTTAAGGCCTAATTAATGTGAAATTAATCGATACCATCATTTGATGGGCGTTGTGGGGGTGCTAATCCTTCCCTACATGTAACCGTACTCCCGAACCTGGTTTTTTGTTTCATAGACTGGAACCTATCTAGCTTGATACACCGTGGTGAGGTTCAAGTCAGATAGATTCATAATAGGTGAGCTAATTGCACCTAAGAAAATAAAAGGTTAGTGGCGACTCCCGTTTTTCAAAACTTTTTCAATGGTCCCAAGCCTCATCGTTGCGGCAAAACATTTCGACAATAATGAATCAAACAAGAGGGATTCTGCCTATAGAAGTAATGGTAGGATAAAAAATCATAGTGGTCGCCCTATTTGTGGTCGACTCTACTTGGACATATAGTCCTTTGTTAGGCCGCAATTGGATTCATTACAATATATACGTGCCATCATCTCTATACCAACTTTTGATTTTTTTGGGATGGAGATAAGGTGGAAATTGTCCATGCCGATTAGAAACCTTTTCGAGTTGAGTCCAACATAGTAGAAGCCGATATTACGATGAAGCAGGATGGACTATCAGGTTCATCGGCCAAGATAAGTATGGGTGCCCTTGCGTAGTCTTGTCGGCTGCACAGCTATAAGAAATCGAGATGAGTAGGATGTTTGAAAATCTGCTATGGCCAAATATCCTTATTCCATTTAGGCCGATAGATTCTGGTCCAATCAATGAAGAAATTCCATGATCAATGACCAGAAAATAAGAAAGTCCATGGCAAATGCCTTTCTGAAGAAGTTCTTGGCATATCAAACATAAGAAAGAATTCATCAACCTTATGAGGCCGATTCTACAAAGAAAATGGTCAAAACTGATGAGATTACCATGGAAGAGTTGGACAAAGCCCTTAAGAAGTTGGAGGATTCAAGGGCAGAAGTCCAAGATCCATTGATAAAAATTAACTTAGGAGAAAATGGTGAACGTCAGCCAATATATATTAGTGAGATTTTGAGTAAAGGAGAACATGCCAATATCATAACCATCCATAAAGAATACCGAGACTACTTTGTATGGGAATATTTAGAAATGCCTGATCTCAACTGAGAATTGGTGGAGCATAAATTGCCAATTCTACCTGGCCGACGGCCATACCAACAGCCTCCAAAGAAGAAATTGAGAGACTTTTGAAGGAAGGATTTATACGACCAGCTCGACATGTGGAATGGTTATCCAATGTGTTCTTGTTGTCAAGAAAAACGACAAGCTGAAAGTTTGTATTGACATCAGAAACTTAAATGTTGCTACTCTTAAATATGAGTACCCAATACCGGTGGCCAATTTGTTGGTGGATGAAGCATCAAAGCATAAAATTATGTCTTTCATGGATGGCCATTGTCGAAACGTTTTACCGCAACGACGAGGCTTAGGACCATTAAAAAAGTTTTGAAAACGGGAGTCGCCACTAACCTTTTATTTTCTTAGGTGCGGTTAGCTCACCTATTATGAATCTATCTAACTTGGTCCTCACCACGGTGTACCAAGCCAGATAGGTTCTGGTCTACGAAAACTAGGTTCGGGAGTACGGTTACGCGTGGAGAAGGATTAGCACCCCCACAGCGCCCATCAAATGATGGTACCGATTAATTTAACATTAATTAGGCCTTAACAATGACTTAAATTTACATCTCTTAATTGCTAATTCTTGATTTTACCTGTTTTCCTTTTTTATGAAATTAGAGTCTTCAAGAAAACTGCCATCACAATTCTCTCAAAAATTGTCTTTTATTAATAACTCAATTTCTAAAAATAACATCTTTAATATCTTTGTAAAATGAATAATTTCTAAGAGAGATTGCCGTCACAATTCCCTTAGAAAATTACCCGACATCAATTAATTTAAAATAATCTTGAAAGACAACTTTCCCCCATTTTTTATGAAAAATAGATAATTCCTAAGAAATATTGCCATCACAATTCTCCTAGAAAACTATCCTTTAAACACATTTTTTTTTGGGGAATTTTTTTGTGAGAAACTTACTAAGAGAAATTGCCGTCATAATTCTCCTAGAAATTAATCTTTCATTAATTTAATTTTCTTAAAAACAGATTTTTTTTTTTGTATTTTTTTTAAAAAAATGAGTAGTTTCTAAGAGGGATTACCAAATGGGCCTAAACTAAATGACATGATATAATGAAATATCCTAAATTACTAAATGGCATAAAAATATGGAATGACCTAAAATTCTAAAATGGCATGAAATATTAAAAATGACTTAATTTACTAATTGACATAAAATAAGTGGGCCTAGACCCAACTAGCAAAATAGATTAAGCATTGAATTTTGAAATTCAACAAGAAAAATATCCCAACGATGCATATCAGTTCATGAATAAAACAAATAACATGACTTAACAGATCCAAATCAATAAATAAACATTGCCCAAGCAATCAAGCAAGAACAATAACACATATTAACAAGATTCAATCAAGCAAAAACATAAACAGTCCAACGAAGTATCCTGACGCAAATAAATAATAAATAAAAACTTAATATAGCCTCATGACAATTGCTAATCTATCAAGCAAAAGGATCAAATCATCAGTACAACACATGTCCCATAAGTCAAGTGAAATGACATGCCCTAAAAGTCAAATAAGGTGGCTACATGTGAACACCATTCATCAGATAAATACGAAACCCAATGCAAACACATCAACTTGATATATTCAACAAAGTAAACGGGACCCGAAAAAGGAAGAAGAATTACCCAAAACGTCGTTGTCCCCTGGACCTGGATTCAAAATATAATTTCTTCTTTTCTTCTTTCTCTTTCTCCTGATCAACTCTCCAGCGTCACCTCCATTTCTCTCGAACCCAAGGAGCTGCTGTCGAACTTTGGTGGACTTTTCTTATTATCTTTATCTGTACATGAAGGAGAAGGGATATTCCCCGGCCATACCGATGCCTAAAGTCCTGTCTTTTTTCTCTTCTTCTTTCGGTCTTTCGCTTCTTTTCCTTTCCAAACGACAATCCTTTTTCTGTGACTAAACGAAAGCTACAGTCACCTCTTGCTTCCCTGCTTCGTCAAACTGCGAGCGGCTTTACAAATCTCAAAAGCAAATAGCAGAAACCGTCGCTTCGAGGAGCCCGATCACCAACATTCCACCGTTTTGATTTCAAAGATAAGACCCCAATAAAAAAGTTCTGGAACAAAAACTACACTTCCCCTTTCTTTTTTTTTTCTTTTTTTTTCTCTTGTGATCGGCTGTTCTTGGCCCTCCCTCTCTCTCAAAACTCTCTTCCTACCGTCTGGATTTGCAAACCAAGCTCTCCAGAAAAATCTCATATCCCCCTCTCTAACTCGCTTTTTCTCTCCCATTTTCTTAAATTTTTCTTTTCACTTTTTTTCTTTTTTTTCAATTTTTCGTTTTCATTTTTTTATTTTCATATTTTAGGACTTTTTTTTTGTATTTTGAGTATTTTCAGATTTTTTTTATATATATATTTTTTAAATTGAAATTCCAATTCAAAGGAAATTTGGGCCCCAATTGGGTCATTTGTCCAATTTATTTTAACTCTCCAACTCAGATCACATTGATCCACTAATACAATTCAATACTAAAAATAAATGCCCTATTGACTTAAATAGTCCAACTAAAGTCTAAATCCTAAATAAAAATAACACTATTTAAGCCTAATTAATCAAATTTTGAAACATTAGGCCATGCCAAAAATGGTTACTACAGCTGCCCCTCTTCGTGTGTTTTTGAGAATCAAGGACAACACGAAGAAAATGTAACCATTTTTGGATGTTTTATTGAACCGTCATAATCTTGAATTTGAATACACATTTTTACATACCAAGAGAAAAAGTAATAACATGTCTCTCATGCCAAGAGAGAACACATTGACCCAAAAGCATGATGTCTTCCCTACCAAAGAGAACATGTACACAACAAAGCTTTCTTTGCAAAGAGAAGAAAAATAATGAAACTTTTCTCCACCAAGAGAAAATACTAATTCTCACACTAGGAGAAGAAAACAACTCTTATATTATGAGGAAGAAATAACTTTCACTAGAAGAAGTCAACAGCTCTCACTGGGAGACAACAACGACTCTCGCACTAGGAGGCAACAATGACCCTTACGTTAAGAGAACATAATGACTCCCACTAGGAGACAACATTGACTCACTCTAGGAAGACATAATGACTCTCACACTAGGAGAAGAAAACAATTCTCGTACTAAGAAAAGGCAACTAGCTTTGCACTAGAAGAAGGTAATGATTCCCACAGTAGGAGGCTACAAGATTTTTCACACCACGAGGCAAGGATATTTCTCGTATGAAGGCGATTCTCACACTAGGAGGAAACAATGATTCTCACACTAGGAAAATAGAAGATTTCTCATACCATGAGGAAATGACATTTCTTATACCTAGAGAAGGCAACTCTCGCACTAGGAGAAGGGAACGGTTTTCACATTAGGAGACGAGATTAACTCATACCTCACACTAGGAGACAACAATGACTCTCACACTAGGACTCTCGCACTAGGAGAAGATAAGATTTCCCATATCATAGGAAGATGACATTTCTCGTACCAAGAGAAGGCAGCTCTCATACCAGGAGAAGAGGATGATCCACGCACTATGAGACAACAATGACTCTCACACTAGGACTCTCGAACTAGGAGAAGATAAGATTTCCCATATCATAGGGAGATGACATTTCTCGTACCAAGAGAAAGCAGCTCTCATACCAGGAGAAGAGGATGATCCTCGCACTAGGAGACAAACAGTGACATTGCATTAGAAGACAACAATGACTGTTATGCTAAGAGACCAAATTAACTCATACCTTACATTAGGAGACAACACGATTCTCACACTAGGAGACAACAATGACCCTCACACTAGGACTCTCGCACTAGGAGAAGATAAGATTTCCCATATTATAGGAAGATGACATTTCTCGTACCAAGAGAAGGCAGCTCTCATACCAGGAGAAGAGGATGATCCTCGCACTAGGAGACAACAATAACTCTCACACTAGGAGAAGATAAGATTTCCCATATCATAGGAAGATGACATTTCTCGTACCAAGAGAAAGCAGCTCTCATACCAGGAGAAGAGGATGATCCTCGCACTAGGAGACAAACAGTGACATTGCATTAGAAGACAACAATGACTGTTATGCTAAGAGACCAAATTAACACATACCTTACATTAGGAGACAACACGATTCTCACACTAGGAGACAACAATGACTCTCGCGCTAGGAGAAGGTAAAATTTCCCATGTCACGGGAAGATGACATTTCTCATACTAAGAGAAGGCAACTCTCACACTAGGAGAAAATGATGATCCTCGCACTAGGAGACAAACAGTGACATTGCATTAGAAGACAACAATGACTGTTATGCTAAGAGACCAAATTAACTCATACCTTACATTAGGAGACAACACGATTCTCACACTAGGAGAAAACAATGACTCTCGCACTAGGAGAAGGTAAAATTTCCCATGTCACGGGAAGATGACATTTCTCGTACCAAGAGAAAGCAGCTCTCATACCAGGAGAAGAGGATGATCCTCGTACTAGGAGACAACAACGACTCTCACACTAGGACTCTTGCACTAGGAGAAGATAAGATTTCCTATATCATAGGAAGATGACATTTCTTGTACCAAGAGAAAGCAGCTCTCATACCAGGAGAAGAGGATGATCCTCGCACTAGGAGACAACAATGACTCTCACACTAGGACTCTCGCACTAGGAGAAGATAAGATTTCTCATATCATAGGAAGATGACATTTCTCGTACCAAGAGAAGGCAACTCTCACACCACGAGAAGAGGATGATCCTCGCACTAGGAGACAACAATGACTCTCACACTAGGACTCTCGCACTAGGAGAAGACAATATTTCCCATATCATAGGAAGATGACATTTCTCGTACCAAGAGAAGGCAGCTCTCATACCAGGAGAAGAGGATGATCCTCGCACTAGGAGACAAACAGTGACATTGCATTAGAAGACAACAATGACTGTTATGCTAAGAGACCAAATTAACTCATACCTTACATTAGGAGACAACACGATTCTCACACTAGGAGACAATAATGACTCTCACACTAGGACTCTCGCACTAGGAGAAGATAAGATTTCCCATATCATAGGAAGATGACATTTCTCGTACCAAGAGAAAGCAGCTCTCATACCAGGAGAAGAGGATGATCCTCACATTAGGAGACAACAATGACTCTCACACTAGGACTCTCGCACTAGGAGAAGATAAGATTTCCCATATCATAGGAAGATGACATTTCTTGTACCAAGAGAAAGCAGCTCTCATACCAGGAGAAGAGGATGATCCTCGCACTAGGAGACAACAATGACTCTCACACTAAGAGTAGACATGGATTCTTGCACTGAAAGAGAAGGTCTTTACTAATAGAACATCGACACAATTTGGTCGAGATAAACATATTGCTTCTCGTTCTACAAGGATTTTGAAAACTTGGCATGCCCCAGTGATATCTCTTTCCTTGTTATGGTAGGAGTGATGATCCTTCTTCACCACCTGTAACAAAGCTTGAAAATCCAAAATCATGCATTCATGATGATGTAATGCACATGCATGTAAATGAATGATAAAATTTTTGTAGTGCAAGTGATTTCATTTTTTCAATCAATGAAGAATCTCGAGATTATAGCTTGACTCATATTTGATTTTATTTTAATTCTTTTGACCCCATCTTACCTGTTCATTCTCCTTTCCCCAACCAATTCTTATCCATCACTTCTGGGTAGCTCCCATCCCAATTTTGCCAGCCGCAATCAATTCTTTTCGCCAACTTTTTCTCTTGCTTTTCTCTTAATCAATTTCACTATTCAAACCATACATTCCCCTTATCAATTTAGCGGGAAAAATCATGTATCCAGATATTTATTCACCTGTTTTATCCACCATTTTATATAAAATGACATACATTGCCACTCAAAGAATGCATAGGAATTTATCAATAAAAGGGTAATATATTTATCATAGAGTTCCAAAGAAAATATTTAACTCAACTATAACAAGAAACAAAAGGGGAATACATATATAAAAAGATAAAGGAAAGGTAATCTCAAACCAATGAAAATTCAAACCATGCACGTTTTGATCAATCTGAACTTTCCTCCAATTGACCCATTGCTACAAATGCCTTTGAAATTGCGGACTACCTCAGATCGATTCATGCACTTTTGATCATAAGAGATTCTCCTGAGCGAAATGCCTTTTTCTTAGTAGCCATGCTTTCTTACACTTTGTTTTCCATAAACTGCCTTTTCAGGTTTTCAATTTAGGAACCAACCATTTTGGATTCGAACCACCCTTTCGGGTTTTCGTCTCGAACCCCGCCTTGTTTTTTTTCTTTCTTTTTCGGACCCAAGTCGCCCTTTCAGGTTTTCAACTTGAGCCACTCAATTTTTTTTGTTCATTCATTTTTTTTCTTCTTTTTTTTTTCTTTTAAGCATAATACTTCTTCACAGCATCAGCATTTATCGGATTTGGTAACTCATCACCATCCATCTCTTGTAAGATTAGGGCACCACCCAAGAATGCTTTCTTTACCACATAAGGGCCTTCCCAATTCAGAGTCCATTTGCCCCTGGGGTTATGTTGACTAGGTAGAATCTTCTTCAACACCAGCTCTCCTTCTAGGAAACAGCGCGGACGTACTTTTTTGTCGAACGCACGCACCATCCTCCTTTGATACATTTGGCCATGACATAATGCACCGAGCCTCTTCTCATCAATTAGATTCAACTGGTCATACCTCTCTTGCAACCATTCTGCCTCTTCAAGCTTCACTTCTTTGTACACTCTCAAAGATGGGATTTGTACTTCGATTGGCACAACCGCCTCCATCCCATAAACTAAAGAGTATGGTGTAGCTCCTGTGGATGTCCTAGCAGTAGTACGATAAGCATGTAATGCAAAAGGTAGTTTCTCATGCCAGTCCTTATAAGTTACTGTCATTTTCTCCACAATCTTCTTTATGTTCTTATTTGCCGCTTCTACTGCTCCATTCATCTTTGGACGGTATGGCGTTGAGTTGCTATGCTTGATCTTGAACTGTGAGCAAACAGACTCCATCATTCTATTGTTCAAGTTCTTAGCATTGTCAGTGATGATTCTTTCTGGTAGCCCATACCGACAAACGATCTCTTTCTTCACGAACTTGGTGACCACTGACTGAGTTACATTGGCATATGAAGCAGCTTCAACCCATTTGGTGAAGTAATCAATGGCCACTAGGATGAACTGATGCCCATTAGAAGCCTTTGGTGAGATTGCCCCGATTACATCTATGCCCCACATTGAGAAAGGCCAAGGGGACGAGATGACATGCAATGGATTAGGAGGTACATGAATTTGATCAGCATAGATTTGACATTTATGGCATTTTCTGGCATGATTAATACAATCGGTCTCCATAGTCAACCAGTAATATCCCAACCTCATAATCTGTTTAGCCATTCTATGTCCACTGGAATGAGTTCCACAGATTCCGTCGTGAACTTCTTCTAGAATCTTTTTTGCTTCCTTTGACTCTACACATCTCAACATTACTTGATCCCTACTTCTCTTGTAAAGGACTTCACCATCTAAGAAGAAGTTTGCCGACATTTTTCGGATAACTTTCTTGTCATTCTCAACAGCACGATCTGGATACTTTTGAAATCTGAGGTATTGGACAATGTCATAGAACCAAGGTTTGCCATCATCCTCCTCTTCAACACTCATGCAATGTGCCGGGTGAGTCTTCATGTCCAACTTGATTGCTTCGATTTCAGCTCCTTTATCGACTTTGAACATCGAGGCTAAAGTTGCCAATGCATCGGCCAACTGATTGTCTTCTCTAGGGAGATGATGAAAACTGATTTCTTCAAATTGCTCAATCAATTCCATGATGTACTTATGATAACGGACCAACTTTGAGTCTCGTGTTTCCCACTCACCTTTCAGCTGATATATCACCAAAGCAGAATCGCCATACACTTCTAAAGCCTCGATCTTTCTCTCCACTGCCATCTGGATCCCCAGAATGCAAGCTTCATATTCTGCCATATTGTTTGTGCAGTCGAAGTCAAGTCTTGCTGTTGCCGGGTATTGATCACCGTTTGGGGATATCAGGACAGCTCCTACTCCATGCCCCAAGGCATTTGATGCCCCATCAAAATACATTTTCCACACTTTCTTTTTCTCAATTTCTTCATCCACATCTAGAATTGCCATGAGATCTTCATCAGGAAATTCAAACTTCATCGGCTCATAATCATCTACAGCCCTATCCGCAAGAAATTCTGCAATGGCACTTCCTTTGATAGCCTTTTGAGACACATATACTATGTCATATTCAGATAATAGTACTTGCCATCTAGCTAGTCTCCCTGACAATGATGGCTTTTCAAAGAGATATTTAATCGGATCCAACTTGGCTATCAACCATGTAGTGTGATACAACATATATTGCCTCAACCTCTGAGCAGTCCAAGCTAATGCACAACACATCTTTTCCAGTGGAGAGTACTTGGCTTCATAATCAATGAATTTCTTGCTGAGATAGTAAATGGCTTGTTCTTTCTTTCCTGTTTCATCATGTTGGCCCAACACACATCCCATCGAGTTTTCTAGAACAGTCAAGTACAAAATTAACGGTTTTCCAGGCACAAGCGGTACTAAAATCGGTGGACTTGAGAGGTATTCTTTAATCTTCTCAAATGCTTTCTGACAGTCCTTATCCCACTCCCTAGGATTATGCTTCTTTAACAATTTGAAGATCGGATCACATTTGGCTGTTAATTGTGAAATAAAACGGGCAATATAGTTCAATCTGCCCAAGAAACCTCTCACTTCTTTTTGAGTTTTTGGGGGCGGTAGATCTCGTATAGCTTTGATCTTATCTGGATCTACTTCTATTCCCTTTTGACTGACTATGAATCCAAGCAGCTTCCCTGACGTGACACCAAAAGTACATTTTGCTGGGTTCAATTTCAATTGGAATTTTCTCAATCTGTCAAACAACTTTTGCAAATTGGCCATATGTTCATCTGGATTTCTTCCTTTGGCAATCATGTCATCAACATACACCTCGATCTCTTTATGCATCATGTCATGGAAAAGAGTCACCATGGCCCTCTGATAGGTTGCACCTGCATTCTTTAGCCCAAATGACATCACATTGTATTGGAAAGTTCCCCACATGGTTGTGAAAGCCGTTTTCTCTTTATCTTCCGGTGCCATCTTAATCTGATTGTACCCTGAAAATCCATCCATGAATGAAAAGACAGCATTTCGAGCTGTGTTATCAACTAAGGTATCAATATGGGGTAGTGGAAAGTTATCCTTAGGACTAGCTCGGTTCAAATCCCGATAATCCACACACATTCGTACTTTTCCACCCTTCTTAGGAACTGGTACTATGTTTGCAACCCATTCTGGATACTTAGCCACTTCCAAAAATCCGGCATCAAGTTGCTTCCTCACCTCTTCTTTGATCTGTAGCAACATTTCGGGCCTCATTCTTCTCAGCTTCTGTTGAACCGGTTTAAATCCGGGTATGATAGGTAACCGATGCACCACTATCTCAGTGTCTAATCCAGGCATATCCTGATAAGACCAGGCAAAGACATCCACATATTCTTTAAGCAGCCCTGTCAACCTTCCCCTTTCCTCAACTGTCCATGAAACCCCAATCTTAACTTCTTTCGGTTCCTCTTCACTGCCCAAATTGACCATTTCTGTCACTTCTTGATGCGGTAAAATCTTTTTTTCCTCTTGCTCAACCAATCTCATTAGATCTGAGGGTAGAGTATAATCATTGAAATCCTCATCATCAAGTTCATTCACATCAATGAATCGCTCGAAGTCAAATCCAAGTTGATCATCCACATGGTTATCATATTCATTGTTCGAATACCCTAAAGCAAGGAAAGGGTAGAAAGAATATATATATATATATATATACATAACTTGGTAATCACTTAGTAAATGGAAAATGGAATATGTACATGATTAAACAAAACATTGAAATGATGGTTTAGAGAGAGAGGAATAGATCAAAGATATATATAGGTGTGGGAGAAATATCATGGAATGTATTTCATTTAATTATTATAGGCGGAATAAGCATGAGAATAAAGCCCAGAATACATGAAACTTCCTCCTAAACACCCTTGGGCAGAAGTGTAGGATTAACAGTTTGACTGATTAAAAGAAAAGTTCGGCTGATTACATTTCATCATTGATAACGAGGGTAGGTGCCTCGAAAATCTCCCAATTTTGAAAAACTGTATCTGGAATCATCTGATAAACCAATTGACGACAGTTTCGAGTACTTGACTCGCCTTCTTCCACAGCATCTATAGCCAATTCCTCCATACTATCCTTAACCACTTCCATGATTCAAAAGCTTCTAAATCTCGATTGGCAATAGGCAAATGTTCTTAAAATGCATGCAAAAATGTGAAATGCGATGCCAAAAAGAAGCAACAAAACAAAAAGGAACTTAATTAGTAAAATCACAAGTAAATATGAATGTAAATGTAAACTGAGTAGCAGACAACAAACAAATGAACAAGGTTGCCCCATCTTCTTCTTTTTTCTTTTTCTTTTTTTACCACCATTACTCACACATGCACATGCATATTCCAATTTAGGACATTGGTGTCCTAAGGGCAGGTAGTCTTCCTTTCGTGGATAAAAAGTTTATCCACTCTAGAGTCATGATTCATAAAGAAAGAAAGGCAAAGGAGCGTTCCTTCATGTGTCCTTAGCATTGTAGTCACCTCACGGGTTTGGCTCTACTTAGGTTCTCTCATCAGAGGGCTATATGCTGGTTGGTCTTAGGTCCTAAAAAAATGGTTCCCAGATTGTCTTTACTAGCAATTAGCTATCCTACGCTAGCAAGGACCCCAATCCTCGCCCATCATAGGCTTCAATCGGAAAGGGTTCAACCTGAGTGAGAGGGTTCGCTCAACCCTCGGGGACGGAGTCCCCTGAAGGCCAGTTACTTTGCTCTCGTCTAAGGATGATCCGACCGTCATCGGATTATGCATGAATGTAATAAAGTGCTGTGTGTGGAAGGAACTCACAAACCTTTACCATTCACCATTACATTTCAAACACCACCAAGCAAATCCACCTCTTTTTTTTTTTTGCACAAAGAAACAACAACAAACAAGTTAAGAGTCAACAGATAAAGAAATGTAATAAACTCAATGCATGACGCAATATCCCTAAATGCAATGTAAGAAATTATTGTTCCCTAAAAAGTTTTTTTTTTTTTTTTTTTTTTTTTTACATTTTGTTTTGCAGAAAAATTCAATTCATTAAGGCCTAATTAATGTTAACTTCATTTCAGCTCGACTCTCCAAAATGTCCCCAGTGGAGTCGCCAATCTGTCGAAACGTTTTACCGCAACGACGAGGCTTAGGACCATTAAAAAAGTTTTGAAAACGGGAGTCGCCACTAACCTTTTATTTTCTTAGGTGCGGTTAGCTCACCTATTATGAATCTATCTAACTTGGTCCTCACCACGGTGTACCAAGCCAGATAGGTTCTGGTCTACGAAAACTAGGTTCGGGAGTACGGTTACGCGTGGAGAAGGATTAGCACCCCCACAGCGCCCATCAAATGATGGTACCGATTAATTTAACATTAATTAGGCCTTAACAATGACTTAAATTTACATCTCTTAATTGCTAATTCTTGATTTTACCTGTTTTCCTTTTTTATGAAATTAGAGTCTTCAAGAAAACTGCCATCACAATTCTCTCAAAAATTGTCTTTTATTAATAACTCAATTTCTAAAAATAACATCTTTAATATCTTTGTAAAATGAATAATTTCTAAGAGAGATTGCCGTCACAATTCCCTTAGAAAATTACCCGACATCAATTAATTTAAAATAATCTTGAAAGACAACTTTCCCCCATTTTTTATGAAAAATAGATAATTCCTAAGAAATATTGCCATCACAATTCTCCTAGAAAACTATCCTTTAAACACATTTTTTTTTTGGGGAATTTTTTTGTGAGAAACTTACTAAGAGAAATTGCCGTCATAATTCTCCTAGAAATTAATCTTTCATTAATTTAATTTTCTTAAAAACAGATTTTTTTTTGTATTTTTTTTAAAAAATGAGTAGTTTCTAAGAGGGATTACCAAATGGGCCTAAACTAAATGACATGATATAATGAAATATCCTAAATTACTAAATGGCATAAAAATATGGAATGACCTAAAATTCTAAAATGGCATGAAATATTAAAAATGACTTAATTTACTAATTGACATAAAATAAGTGGGCCTAGACCCAACTAGCAAAATAGATTAAGCATTGAATTTTGAAATTCAACAAGAAAAATATCCCAACGATGCATATCAGTTCATGAATAAAACAAATAACATGACTTAACAGATCCAAATCAATAAATAAACATTGCCCAAGCAATCAAGCAAGAACAATAACACATATTAACAAGATTCAATCAAGCAAAAACATAAACAGTCCAACGAAGTATCCTGACGCAAATAAATAATAAATAAAAACTTAATATAGCCTCATGACAATTGCTAATCTATCAAGCAAAAGGATCAAATCATCAGTACAACACATGTCCCATAAGTCAAGTGAAATGACATGCCCTAAAAGTCAAATAAGGTGGCTACATGTGAACACCATTCATCAGATAAATACGAAACCCAATGCAAACACATCAACTTGATATATTCAACAAAGTAAACGGGACCCGAAAAAGGAAGAAGAATTACCCAAAACGTCGTTGTCCCCTGGACCTGGATTCAAAATATAATTTCTTCTTTTCTTCTTTCTCTTTCTCCTGATCAACTCTCCAGCGTCACCTCCATTTCTCTCGAACCCAAGGAGCTGCTGTCGAACTTTGGTGGACTTTTCTTATTATCTTTATCTGTACATGAAGGAGAAGGGATATTCCCCGGCCATACCGATGCCTAAAGTCCTGTCTTTTTTCTCTTCTTCTTTCGGTCTTTCGCTTCTTTTCCTTTCCAAACGACAATCCTTTTTCTGTGACTAAACGAAAGCTACAGTCACCTCTTGCTTCCCTGCTTCGTCAAACTGCGAGCGGCTTTACAAATCTCAAAAGCAAATAGCAGAAACCGTCGCTTCGAGGAGCCCGATCACCAACATTCCACCGTTTTGATTTCAAAGATAAGACCCCAATAAAAAAGTTCTGGAACAAAAACTACACTTCCCCTTTCTTTTTTTTTCTTTTTTTTTCTCTTGTGATCGGCTGTTCTTGGCCCTCCCTCTCTCTCAAAACTCTCTTCCTACCGTCTGGATTTGCAAACCAAGCTCTCCAGAAAAATCTCATATCCCCCTCTCTAACTCGCTTTTTCTCTCCCATTTTCTTAAATTTTTCTTTTCACTTTTTTTCTTTTTTTTCAATTTTTCGTTTTCATTTTTTTATTTTCATATTTTAGGACTTTTTTTTTGTATTTTGAGTATTTTCAGATTTTTTATATATATATATTTTTTAAATTGAAATTCCAATTCAAAGGAAATTTGGGCCCCAATTGGGTCATTTGTCCAATTTATTTTAACTCTCCAACTCAGATCACATTGATCCACTAATACAATTCAATACTAAAAATAAATGCCCTATTGACTTAAATAGTCCAACTAAAGTCTAAATCCTAAATAAAAATAACACTATTTAAGCCTAATTAATCAAATTTTGAAACATTAGGCCATGCCAAAAATGGTTACTACAGCCATAGTGGATACAAACAGATCTTTATTACAGAAGAAGACGTTCCAAAGACAGTATTCAGGTGTCTTAAAGCTATTGGGACGTTCGAGTAGGTAGTCATGGCATTCGGTTTGAAAAATGCCGGGGCGACCTACCAAAGAGTCGTGAAAAATCCTAGTCACAAAAAGACCATTTCGGCCAGTTAAGGAGGTCGTTTGAACGAAACAGGCAACACGGCTTGAAAATGAATCTTTTAAAATGTGCTTTTGGGGTCACGATAGGTAACTTTTTAGAATTTTTAGTTCACCAAAGAGGGATTGAGGTCTATCAGAACAAGGCCAAAGCCATCGTGAGGGCCCAACCTCCAACCACAAAGAAGGGGCTGTAAAGGTTTTTGGGGCAAGTCAATTTTCTCCAGAGATTCATATCCAACATAGTTGGCAAAATCAAAGCATTTTCACCACTGTTAAAGTTAAAAGTAGAAGAAAGATTTTACGTGGAGACATGAGCATTAGGAAGCCTTTGATAAAGTCAAAAATTATTTGGCAAGCCCTCTAATGTTAATTCTGCTTGAAAAGGGCAAACCATTGTACTTGTACATCTCGGCTACACATTCTTCAATAAGTTGCTTGCTAGCTCAGAAAAATGAAAAAGAAAAAAAATAGCCCTTCAATGCTTGCTGACTAGCTGTGAAGAGAAATATAGCCCGATTGAGAAATGTGTTTATCTTTGTACTTTGCAGTAATAAAACTCAAACACTATGTGCTTTATTTTATTATGTTCATTATTGCCAAAATTGATGTTGTAAAGTATATGTTGTCCAGACCGATTTTGAAAGGCCGCTGGGAAAATGGTGTTTGACTTTGTCTAAATTTGATCTGTGCATATCCTTCAAAAGGCTATTAAATGACAAGTATTGGTTGATTTCTTGGCTGATAATCCATGCTTGGACATCGGACAGGATGTGGAGGATGACCTTAAGGTTTTGGCGATATCCATATCACTTTGGGTGCTTGAATTTGATGGATCGAGCACAGAAAGCTCTGCTGGAGCTGGGGTAATAATCATCTCCCCAAGTGGACAACAAACAATATGGTTGCTTCATCTGGATTTTGAATGCACAATCAACCAAGCAGAATATGAAGCATTGATTATCGAGCTAGAATTGCTTGAGGAAATGCAAGTATCAATAGTCCATATCAGAGGAGATTCTCAATTAGTGATCAGCCAGTTGACTGGCGAGAATAAATGCTTGAGTATGTAACTAAGGTCGTACTTTGATCTGGCTGTTCAGCTTATGGATGAGTTTGATAAAGTGTCGATTGAACATGTCCTGAGAAAATTGAATGAGACGGCCAATGTGGTTGCTCAATTCGCTTTAGGGATGTCTTTTCCTTAAGATCACATACGAAAAATAGTTATGGTGAAACGACGATCGATGCCATCGGTCTTCCAAAGAGTGAATATCTTTAATGTTAATACAATTTGAGTAACTCCTACCGATTGGCGCTTTCCTTTTATCCAGTATCTGAATAATCCAAACTCTCGGGCAGAAAGGAAAATCAGAACATTGTCAGTCCATTATGTGTTGCTTGATGGAGATTTGTACAGAAAATAGGTCGATGGGGTGTTGTTAAGATGTTTAGGACCTGATGAATTCTTAAAGATGGTGAGTGATGTCTATAGTAGCCTATGTAGAGCTATCAAGCTGGATGAAAGATGCGGTGCTTGATAAGGTGACATGGTTTTTATTGGCCGACCATCATAAAATATTGTGTCGAATATGCCAAAGGGTGTAGAGTGTGTCAAGTTCATGGTTCGATTTAAATATTGCCAGCTACGAAACTTCATTTGATCATTAAGTGTTGGCCATTTCAAGGTTGAGCAATCGACCTAGTTGAAAGATCTATCCTCCAACTCATGAAGGATATTCCTTTATGATCATAGCTACAGATTATTTCACTAAGTGGGTTAAGGCAAAACCTTTAAAAAGAGTCGAGTAGGGAGACGTTGTGAGGTTCATCAAGGAACATATCCTGTATTGATTTGGCATTCCCGAGACAATCACTACAGACAAGGAATAAAAAACTGGATCGGACCGGCGGGTTCAACCGGTTGAATCGGGAACCGGCCACAAATCCGGTCCATGAGGGTCATTAACTCGAGTTTGTGATGAACCACTTTTAAACCGATTGAACCGGTGAACCGGTGAACCGGTTGGACCGGTTTAGTAAAAAAATTAAATTTTTTATTTTTTAAGTTATTTTTAATTAATTAACCCAAATCTAAAAAAAGGCCAAATTAATAAAAAGTCTAAATTTTAATTTTTTTTTATTATGTTTGAACTTTTGATTTTGAATTTTTGACCTTAAATTTTTTATTTTTTATTCTAATGTACTCCTATAATAAAAATTTAATTTGTGATACAAAATAATTTGTATTATTTATTTTATATTATGTGATGCACTAATATTTTATACTTTTTCTTATTTTTATGAATTTTTTGAAATTTTTTTAATTGAAAATTTGAAATTTAAATATTTTAAGAAATTAATAAAATTAAAATATTTATATAACCGGTCCAAACGGTTCAACCAGTTGAACCGATTGAACCATTGAACCGGTTCAAGCACCGGTCCGATTTTTTATTCATTGACTACAGATCAAGAACCATATTTATAGGTCAATAAACTCAAGCTTTGGCTGACGAGATGGGATTTAGGTTCATCCAGTCCACTCCTCCCTATGCACAGCGAACAGTCAGGCAGAAGCTTCCAATAAGGTCATCCCTATTTCGATGGAAAAGCTGGTTAATGATAACCTTAGAAGATGAGATCAATTACTTCCAGAAGCACCTTAGGCTTATAGAATGTACAACAATTGAGCATGGGGGTAGGTCTTTTTACTCTTACTTATGGCCATGATGCCATAATTCCTATGGAAGTTTTGGCCTGGTCGTCCATAATTGCTTTTCAAAATCATCTTACATGGGACAAATATGATGAAGCCATGATGGTGGTGTTGGAGGATTTGGATGAGAAACGATCGGCAACCTTAAATCACTTACAACCTTAGAAGAAGAAGGTAGAGCGTTACTATAATAAAAAGGTTTGAATAAAGAACTTTGCTGAAGGTGATTTAATTTTAAAAGGTGATATTGCCCATAGGAAAGAAAGATCCAAAGTATGAGAAATAGTCACCCAATTTGGAAGGAACGTTTTGAGTGAGAAAATGCTTAAAGGTGGAGCCTATTGGTCAGAAAACTTAGAAGAAGAGTGGCATCCGAGGTTCATCAATGGGAGATATTTGAAAAAAATTTACCCTTTGGTTATGGAAACAAAAACTTAATAAAATAAAATTCGTTCTTTTGTTGATCTTTATAAATTTTTGTAGATGTTTGGTTTTTTTATTGATCTTTAAGCAATAACTCATGCCCACCAAAAGGCAAAACCTGCATGTAAATTGCTTTTTTCTTCCTTATTGAGGATAAGTTGTTGCCTCTGAGCATCTACTTCTGGCTTCTGAGTGTAAAACAGGTTTGTGCGATCGTCCAGGTCCTTAAGTTGATTGATATTCTTTTGGTCAATAGCCTCTGCCTTAGCAACCAAAGCTTTTCTCTTTTTTTCCTACTCCTCTAGTTTGGCCTTTAGATGGAAAATGTGAACATCTAACTAGGCAATTTCTTGCCAATGACTGTCCGATTCTATAATAGAAGTTTGCAAGGTGATACTCTCCTCACAAAGCTTCTTCTGCATGGTCTCGAAGCCCATTATCTTGTCATTTAGAGCTTGAATGCTGGCCTTTAAGGACTCAAAATTTTTACGGGCATTCTCATACAAGGTTTTGAAATTTGTCCAAAGAAAGCTCAAATCCTCTTGAACTTTAGAAGAATGACTCCAAATCTTGGCTGCTTGATAAACTGGCTCCATATCTGACCGTTCCATGGCATTATAGTAATTGGTCAAAAATTCTCTAAGTGTCTCTTGGGCTACTGCCAATTCCTCAACAGAAGGCTTGAGAACTTGAGGGATAGAGTGATCGAGAGCAGTAATATTTCTAACCACTTTTGATAGTTGGAGTTTCAGAAGCGATGGGGAAAAAGGACCAGAAGCCTGCAGACAACAGAAATAGGAAGTTAAAGGATAAGAAGAATCAAAGGTATGAAGAGGTAGAGGAATGAAACTCACCAAGGAAGAAGATAAATACATCTGTTTGTACTGAGCCTTTAATTACTGGGGTTTGAACTTGAAGACCCTGGTCAATGGAAGTATCCTAGCTGATGACAATGACATTATCAAAAGATGCTTCCCGAAAAGCAAAGCATATTAGCAAGATGACCATGGTACAGAAAAAAGAAACGATGGAAATAGAAAATCACTTGCTCTGTGGTGGTAGCTAGTGGCTCGGCCATGACAGAAGGAATTGAAAGTTCGACCACAACAACTAGATCGACCAGAAGAGTACAAAGATCGATTACTGAAAGAGCTAAAATCTCACTGGAAACGGCAAGTTTCAAGGCGACATCAATAATTTTGTTAGCCATGAAAATAGTTTCCTAGTACAGATAAGTGATATAAGAGGAATGAGAAAAGCAAACAAACGTAAAAGATGGATAAAAATCTTTACTTAAAAGAATTTGGGGCTTCTGGAGTTTCAGTAGGCAAGGTTAAAGATAAAAGTGGGTAGCCTTGGCAAAAGAAGGTGAAGATGACTGAAGAGGATAAACAGGTGAAGGATTCCTATTGACCTGAAAATGAAGAAAACCAAAAAAATGGGTCAGCCAGGTGTAGTAACCATTTTTGGCATGGCCTAATGTTTCAAAATTTGATTAATTAGGCTTAAATAGTGTTATTTTTATTTAGGATTTAGACTTTAGTTGGACTATTTAAGTCAATAGGGCATTTATTTTTAGTATTGAATTGTATTAGTGGATCAATGTGATCTGAGTTGGAGAGTTAAAATAAATTGGACAAATGACACAATTAGGGCCCAATTTTCCTTTGAATTGGAATTTCAATTTAGAACAAAAAATATATATAAAAAAATCTGAAAATATTCAAAATACAAAAAAAAAATCCTAAAATATGAAAATAAAAAAATGAAAATGAAAAATTAAAAAAAAAAAGAAAAAAGGTGAAAAGAAAAATTTACAATTGGTAGGGAGCACGTCCCTTCTCCCTCATTGGTTAGCCTTGCCAACTTCACTAATGGCCAAAGAAAACAGTCGTAGAACTTCCCTTCACCTACCCATCAGAGCACTTCTCGGCAAAATGAAAAACAGTTTTGAAGATTGGAGCACAGCAGCAAGGAGACCAGAAGGGACGGCTACCTAGAAAATCTCCCAAATCCGACAATGCTTCCGAGATTCCCTCATTGCATTGAACCAAAATTATTGCCTCAGGCAAGAAGACAAAAACAAAACAGCCAGATAATACCGGCAGCAAGAAATGAGCATAGGTACCATCAGTTGCACAAGATCAAGGCCTAGAAATCTCAGCCCTATCATTGCGTCCCTGTCAAGCCAACCAAAGAAAAAATGTAAAAGGGAGGGGGGCCAACCAAGGAAAAAATGTAGAAGGGGGGGCCAACCAAAGAAAAAAAATGTAGAAGGGGGGGCCAACCAAAGAAAAAATGTGAAGGGGGGCCAACCAAAGAAAAAAATGTGAAGGAGGCCAACCAAAGAAAAAAATGTAAAAGGGGGGGCCAACCAAAGAAAAAATGTGAAGGGGGGGCCAACCAAAGAAAAAAATGTGAAGGGGGGCCAACCAAAGAAAAAAATGTAAAAAGGGGGGCCAACCAAAGAAAAAAAAGTGTGAAGGGGGGGCCAACCAAAGAAAAAAATGTGAAGGGGGGCCAACCAAAGAAAAAATGTGAAGGGGAGGCCAACCAAAGAAAAAACGTAGGAGGGGGAGAGAGAGGAGTATTCATCAAACAGAGGATAAAAAGAGGAGGAGGGAGCGAGAACAAGAAAAGAAGAGTCACCTGATTAGAAACCAAGTCTTCTTCCATTGCCATTGCCATCCCGAAAGGCCCCTATTTCATTGACTTCCCTGCCATAATCCAGAACACATCCCTTTCCATCATCCATTTCGGAGGCTCATCCCAAACACACAAAACCTCCGGTCATCACCAAACAAAGAAACCAAAAACAAAAATCAAAAGAACAAAAAAAAAGAGATTGAGAAATCGAAATTTTCGGATCCCTTTTTCTTACCTGGTGATCTTCAAAAAAGGATATCTTTCGTTTCAAAAAAATTTTTGTTTGAAAATTGGGGGTTAAAAGTCACGGTTTCGTTTGTAGCAGATTTAAGCATTTTGAAGTTTGTTTTGGGGAAGTAAGACTGCTAAGTTTCAAAAGAGAAATTGGCGAAGGAGCGCTTTGGATGGAGAGGAGGTTTGGTATTGTAACTCTGGTGAGGATAAGGTAAGGTATTGTGGTCTTCGGGTCAAAGGGAAACAGAGGAAATTGGGAGCAAGTGGCGGCTAAGCTAAAAAAGAAAGCACAACCATCCTACTCTTTAGGGTAAGGCTTTTTGACTTTTTGGCTGGGAAGTTTTGTTAGGTTTCGTTTCATAATTGTTTATTGACTAATATTGTCTTTATTAATTTTGGATCTTAGTTATTAATCATAAATATATTCATTTTGGGTTTTAGTTTATTCAATATTTGAGTTAATATTGCTAACATGTTATGAGGATGGGTTTGGGTTCTGTATTTTGGTTTCTTGGACTCTCTAAACAATGTCATATCTTAAAATGGTTTGAACTTTGCTGTTGTAGGTGGGCTGCTTTCTTTTATTTATATTTTTAATCTCATTAACTTTGCAGTAGTCTTCACGTTCTTACTAACTGAGTTGCGTGGGTTTGTTTATTGTTTGGGTCATAACTGTTGCTTGTCATATGGCCTGGCTTCTTCTTCTTTGCTATTGATGGCTTACTTTTGGGCTATAATGATTGCTTGATTCATGAATTAACATACCTTTATTTCTTTTTAGGGCATAAAGCATATAGCTAAGTTTGGATCATCATTTGTCTTTTTTTTAAATACCTATTTATTGTCTTTATTTCATTTCATGGAAATAAATTAAGAAAATCATTTGATTAAATTATGAAACCGCATTTGCATGTCTTCTTATTTTAGGACTATTTCTTTTTATGTCATTTGAATAGTTTTGGGCCCATTTAATGTTTATATAATTTTAGTATTTTTAGACCCATTTAATATTTATGTCATTTTAGGTCCATTTCATTTCTATGCCTTGTAGTAATTTTAGACTCATTTCATTTTTATGTCATTTTAGATTTTTAGGCCTAATTATATTTTATGTCATCTTAGATTCAGGTCCATTTGGCAATCCCTCTTAGAAACTACTCACTTTTTCTAAAAAATACAAAAAAAAATCTGTTTTTAAGAAAATTAAATTAATGAAAGATTAATTTCTAGGAGAATTGTGACGGCAATTTCTCTTAGTAAGTTTCTCACAAAAAATTCCCCAAAAAAAACATGTGTTTAAAGGAAAGTCTGATAATCTCTAAGAGAATTGTGATGGCAATATCTCTTAGGAATTATCTATTTTTCATAAAAAAAGGGGGAAAGTTGTCTTTCAAGATCATTTTAAATTAATTGATGTTAGGTAATTTTCTAAGGGAATTGTGACGGCAATCTCTCTTAGAAATTATTCATTTTACAAAGATATTAAAGATGTTATTTTTAGAAATTGAGTTATTAATAAAAGACAGTTTTTGAGAGAATTATGATGGCAATTTCCCTTAGGAATTATCTATCTTTCTAAATAAAAAAAATCTTAATAAAGGAAAATTTCAAGGAAATTGTGATGGCAGTTTTCTTGAAGACTCAAATTTCATAAAAAAGGAAAACAGCTAAAATCAAGAATTAGCAATTAAGAGATGTAAACTTAAGTCATTGTTAAGGCCTAATTAATGTTAAATTAATCGGTACCATCATTTGATGGGCGCTGTGGGGGTGCTAATCCTTCTCCACGCGTAATCGTACTCCCGAACCTAGTTTTCGTAGACCAGAACCTATCTGACTTGGTACACCGTGGTGAGGACCAAGTTAGATAGATTCATAATAGGTGAGCTAACCGCACCTAAGAAAATAAAAGGTTAGTGGCGACTCCCGTTTTCAAAACTTTTTTAATGGTCCTAAGCCTCGTCGTTGCGGTAAAACGTTCCGACAGAATGGCGACTCCACTGGGGAGATTTTGGAGAGTCGAGCTGAAATGAAGTTAACATTAATTAGGCCTTAATGAATTGAATTTTTCTGCAAAGCAAAGCAAAATGCAAAAAAAAAAAAAAAACTTTTAAGGGAACAATAATTTCTTACATTGCATTTAGGGATATTGCGTCATGCATTAAGTTTATTACATTTCTTTATCTGTTGGCTCTTAACTTGTTGTTGTTGTTTCTTTGTGCAAAAAAAAAAAGAGGTGGATTTGCTTGGTGGTGTTTGAAATGTAATGGTGAATGGTAAAGGTTTGTGAGTTCCTTCCACACACAGCACTTTATTACATTCATGCATAATCCGATGACGGTCGGAACACCCTTAGACGAGAGCAAAGTAACTGGCCTTCAGGGGACTCCGTCCCCGAGGGTTGAGCGAACCCTCTCACTCAGGTTGAACCCTTTCCAATTGAAGCCTATGACGGGCAAGGATTGGGGTCCTTACTAGCGTAGGATATCTAACTGCTAGTAAGGACAATCTGGGAACCCTTTTTTTAGGACCTAAGACCAACCAGCATTTAGCCCTCTGATGAGAGAACCTAAGTAGAGCCAAACCCGTGAGGTGACTACAATGCTAGGGACACATGAAGGAACGCTCCTTTGCCTTTCTTTCTTTATGAATCATGACTCTAGAGTGGATAAAATTTTTATCCGCAAAAGGAAGACTACCTGCCCTTAGGACACCAATGTCCTAAATTGGAATATGCATGTGCGTGTGTGAGTAATGGTGGTAAAAAAAAAAAGAAAAAAGAAGAAGATAGGGCAACCTTGTTCATTTGTTTGCTGTCTGCTACTCAGTTTACATTTACATTCGTATTTACTTGTGATTTTACTAATTAAGTTCCTTTTTGTTTTGTTGCTTCTTTTTGGCATCGCATTTCACATTTTTGCATGCATTTCCAGAACATTTGCCTATTGCCAATCGAGATTTAGAAGCCTTTGAATCATGGAAGTGGTTAAGGATAGTATGGAGGAATTTAATGAGATAATCGTGGCAGTCAACCGCATCAAGGCGAAAGCAGCAGCAGTGCTAAACAAGGCTACACCGGCTGGGTCTCACGGACAAGAGGCGATCACTTTCCTTGAAGAGATTATTGCAACATGCCATCAGATTAGGAACTTTTATTGCTTCTCATTGACTGAAAACTGATGATTTGTAACAATTTATGGTTTATCTTGGATGTAGTGGTTTATGATATGTCAGCTTATTTATGGTTGCTAAGAACTTGTTCAGTTTATTTGGTAGCCTGTAAAAACTTTTATTTGGAGTAATAGTATGAATCAAAGTGCTTCAAAGTTTCAATTGGCAATTGGCAAAAAAATTTTGGATTTGCAATACTACATTTCATTCATTCATGCATTCATCCATCCATTAATAAAAGTGGTTAATAATGATGGACCTAATTCATGTTTATGATAATAAGGGGTTTCAAGATAGCTCAAGTACCCCGAAGAAGATATCAAACCCGTTTGCAGACTAGACGAGTTATGGAGGAACAAACAGCTGAAATTGAAAGGTTACGAAAAGAGAAAGAGGAAATGCAGAATAAAATGGCTATGATGGCTGAAATCATAGACAGTTTAAAGCAAAGGCTCCCTGAGAACATAGCAGGCAATGTTACTGGGCAAACATCACAAGAGTCACTCATGTACCCACCCGGCTTTGGGCCAACTAATGCCCCCTTACCTAAACCAACTCTTCCTGTAAATTCATCCATTCCACCATCACAACCTTTACCTTCAGCACAGTTCACTTTCCCATCACTTTCTTTTTCTGCTGGACACCCTTTCATACCACAACAATAGCAACCAACTGCTACTAATGGAGGATTTTCATTCACCGCTCAACCAACCCCACAGATGTTCACAACCACACCTGCAACATCTGGGGATGCCCCTACTAATCCAATAGTCGTTACTGATGGAGGAAACATTACAGGGGTTGACACACTGGTCGGAGGTATAGGAAATCAACAAGCATGGAATCAGATTGAGGAGAGATTGAGGGCCATGGAAGGCACAAATGCATATGGTACTGTTGATGCCACTGAATTGAGTTTAGTGGAGGGATTGGTGATACCACCTAAATTCAAGATCCCGGAGTTCAAGAAATACAATGGAACAAAATGCCCCCATGAGTATGTTACCATGTATTGCCGTAAGATGGCTGCCTATTCTCGAGATGACAAGATGCTTATCCATTTTTTCCAAGACAGTCTTATTGGGTCAGCTACGAGATGGTACAACAAGCTTGATAAGCGGAGCATACATTCATGGACAGATCTTGCTTGAGCCTTTATCAATCAGTACAAACATATGTCAGACTTGGTCCCTGATAGGCTCACTCTGCAAAATATGGAGAAAAAAGCTACAGAAACTTTCACCGAGTATGCCCAAAGGTGGAGGGATAAGGCATCTCAAGTTCAACTGCCTCTCAATGAGAAAGAAACCACCAGAATGTTTGTTAACACTTTGAAAGGCCCTTATTACACTCACTTACTGGCAGGAGCAACCAAGAGCTTTACAAATATGGTGTTGATCGGGGAAATGGTAGAGAGTGCCATCAAGACTGGTAAAATTGAGGGCGGTGACTCTAGTTCATCCAAGAAGAACCAAAACTTTAAAAAGAGAGATGGGGATGTGAATGCCGCAAGTTATGGAGGATACCAACCTAGGTACCAGTACCAATATCCGTAGCAAGGATACCCGAGACATCAATACCCAATGAATTACCAACAATCTCAAAGCCCTTACCCATATCCAGCTAATTATGTGGCCGCTGGAACCACTTTTCGGCCCACTACCCCTAATCAACAAGCTATGGCACCCAGAGCAGTCACGCAAACATTGAATCAAGGGGGTGATCAGAGAGCATCAAGACCAAGAGTTCCTATTGATCCCATACCAATGACCTATGGGGAGTTGTATCCAATGTTGATTGAGAAGAGTTTGGTTACTCCGGTCAAGTATGAAACCCCATTGCGCCCATCATATCCAAAATGGTATGATGCCAATGCCACTTGTGCATTTCATTCAGGTGCACAAGGTCATTCAATAGAAAATTGCAATCATTTAAAATATAAAGTGCAAGAACTGGTTAGAAGTGGAATAGTGAAGTTTGGTGATGAGACTCAACCGAATGTAGGACAAAACCCATTGCCTAACCATGGTGGAGGTGCTGTCAATGCTGTCGAAGAAGTGACGTCCTGCTGTGTCAAGAGAAGAGTGGAGGAAGTAATGACCCCACTAGAGACAGTTTACAAGGCCTTGTTTAAAGCAAATATGATCATGCCACTTTGCCAAGCAACAGTAGAGGTCGGGAGAGTTTGTGAGTATCATGGGATTAGAAGTGACCATGTGATCCAAGATTGTAAGGAGTTCCGTCAGAAGCTACAGTCTATGATGGATAGAGGAGAAATTGAATTTTACACTGAGAATGATGAGCACTCTGTTGATATGGTAGCCGGGGAACATGAAGAATAAACCGAAAAGGGACCTTTGGTGGCATATTATGAGAATAGTGGAAATCAGAAGCCAAGCTTGGTTATACCAGGAACACGTCTAGCAACTCCATTTGAGCCAAGGCCAAGTTTAGTTGTTCCAATCATTCCAAAACCGAGCTTAGTTGTTTCAATTACTCCCAAGCCCAGTTCAATTATGCAGGGTGCTTCTAGACCGCAGCTAGTGGTTCCAACTCCTAATTGCTCTAAGCCAACATTAGTAGTCCCGATACGGCAGCCCAGTCTGGTTATCAATGTGCCAGCTCCATTCCCTTATGAAGATAGCAACCGTGTACCTTGGAGATATGAGTGCACAGTTAAGCAAAATGGAGCGCATAACAGTGAAGTCAGTACTGCCAACATTACAGGAGTGAGTGGCATGACAAGAAGCGGAAGATGTTATTCTCCTGAGATGATGAGAGTTGCTCAAAAGGAGAAAGCAAAATCGACAGAAGAAAATGCAACAAAAGAAACAGCAGCAACAACGCCGAGTAGAGATTTTGTGAGGGAAGTGGTAAAGGAAGTAGCCAAGCCAGTGACAGAAGATGATGCACATGAGTTCTTGAAATTCATTAAGCAGAGCGAGTATAGTGTTGTAGAACAGTTGAACAGAATGCCTGCTAAGATATCTTTGTTAGCATTGCTTCTTAATTCTAAGGCGCATAGGAAGGCTTTGCTTCGCATATTAAACCAATCTTATGTGTCCCAAAATATCATAGTGGCCAACCTTGAGCACATTGCCGGGAGCATTACAGCAGCGGAATATATTTCCTTTACTGATGAAGAGATTCCATTTGGAGGGAGGGGCATTTACAAAGCATTGCATATCACCATTAGATGCAAGGATCATATGGTTGCAAAAGTGTTGATTGATAATGGATCAGCATTAAATGTGATGCCTTTGTCCACATTGATGAAGTTACCAGTGGATCAATCTGAGATGAGAAAGAACCAACTAGTGGTTAGAGCTTTTGATGGTACTAGAAGAGATGTGGTTGGTGAGATCAATATCCCAATGATGGTTGGGCCTGTTGAGTTTGAGATCCTTTTTCAGATCATGGACATAGCTCCAACATACAGTTGTTTATTGGGGAGACCATGGATCCACATGGCCGGAGCTGTCCCATCTTCACTCCATCAGAAAGTCAAATTCAGGATTGAGGATAAAATGATATCAGTATCTGGAGCAGAAGATATCATGGTAATGCACCCACCTAATGCTCCATATGTTAAGGCTGCAGAAGAAGCTGTAGACTGTTCTTTCCGATCTTTTGAGATTGCACACATGACTCACGTCAGTGAGGGAGCCATGATACCAAAGCCACATATGTCTGATTGTCTGAATATGCAATTGAAGATGACTGTGGGAAAGGGATGTCGAGCTGGGAAAGGTCTTGGGTTATATAGCCAAGGGATCCGTAATCCCATTATTCTTCCAAAAGCAGAGCCAACCTTTGGCCTTGGATATAGGCCGTCATGGAAAGAAAAGGCTGAAATGAAAGAAGAAAAGAAGCGTAAGAGAATGGCCACATTTAAGGGGGATGAGCTTGAGGCAAAAAAGTTGAAGATTCCACCCTTGCATGAATCTTTTGTGTCTGTTGGTTTTGTGAATCCTAATTGTTCAATGGAGGGAATGTTGATCCTAGAAATGGCTATGGAGGAATTGGCTATAGATGCTGTGGAAGAAGGCGAGTCAAGTACTCGAAACTGTAGTCAATTGGTTTATCAGATGATTCCAGATACAGTTTTTTAGAATTGGGAGATTTTCGAGGCACCTACCCTCGTTATCAATGATGAAATGTAATCAGCCGAACTTTTCTTTTAATCAGTCAAACTGTTAATCCTACACTTCTGCCCAAGGGTATTTAAGAGGAAGTTTCATGTATTATGGGCTTTATTCTTATGCTTATTCCGCCTATAATAATTAAATGAAATACATTCCATGATATTTCTCCCACACCTATATATATCTTTGATCTATTCCTCTCTCTCTAAACCATCATTTCAATGTTTTGTTTAATCATGTACATATTTCATTTTCCATTTACTAAATGATTACCGAGTTATGTATGTATATATATTCTTTCTACCCTTTCCTTGCTTTCAGGTCTTCGAACAATGAATATGATAACCATGTGGATGATCAACTTGGATTTGACTTCGAGCGATTCATTGATGTGAATGAATTTGATGATGAGGATTTCAATGATTATACTCTACCCCCAGATCTAATGAGATTGGTTGAGCAAGAGGAAAAAAAGATTTTACCGCATCAAGAAGTGACAGAAATGGTCAATTTGGGCAGTGAAGAGGAACCGAAAGAAGTTAAGATTGGGGTTTCATGGACAGTTGAGGAAAGGGGAAGGTTGACAGGGCTGCTTAAAGAATATGTGGATGTCTTTGCCTGGTCTTATCAGGATATGCCTGGATTAGACACTGAGATAGTGGTGCATCGGTTACCTATCACACCCGGATTTAAACCGGTTCAACAGAAGCTGAGAAGAATGAGGCCCGAAATGTTGCTACAGATCAAAGAAGAGGTGAGGAAGCAACTTGATGCCGGATTTTTGGAAGTGGCTAAGTATCCAGAATGGGTTGCAAACATAGTACCAGTTCCTAAGAAGGGTGGAAAAGTACGAATGTGTATGGATTATCGAGATTTGAACAGAGCTAGTCCTAAGGATAACTTTCCGCTACCCCATATTGATACCTAAGTTGATAACATAGCTCGAAATGCTGTCTTTTCATTCATGGATGGATTTTCAGGGTACAATCAGATTAAGATGGCACCGGAAGATAAAGAGAAAACGGCTTTCACAACCATGTGGGGAACTTTCCAATACAATGTGATGTCATTTGGGCTAAAGAATGCGGGTGCAACCTATCAGAGGGCCATGGTGACTCTTTTCCATGACATGATGCATAAAGAGATCGAGGTGTATGTTGATGACATGATTGCCAAAGGAAGAAATCCAGATGAACATATGGCCAATTTGCAAAAGTTGTTTGACAGATTGAGAAAATTCCAATTAAAATTGAACCCAGCAAAATGTACTTTTGGTGTCACGTCAGGGAAGCTGCTTGGATTCATAGTCAGTCAAAAGGGAATAGAAGTAGATCCAGATAAGATCAAAGCTGTACGAGATCTACCGCCCCCAAAAACCCAAAAAGAAGTGAGAGGTTTCTTGGGCAGATTGAACTATATTGCCCGTTTTATTTCACAATTAACAGCCAAATGTGATCCAATCTTCAAATTGTTAAAAAAACATAATCCTGGGGAGTGGGATAAGGACTGTCAGAAAGCATTTGAGAAGATTAAAAAATACCTCTCAAGTCCACCAATTTTAGTACCGCCTGTGCCTGGAAAACCGTTAATTTTGTACTTGACGGTTCTGGAAAACTCGATGGGATGTGTGTTGGGCCAACATGATGAAACAGGAAAGAAAGAACAAGCCATTTACTAGCTTAGCAAGAAATTCACTGATTATGAAGCCAAGTACTCTCCACTGGAAAAGATGTGTTGTGCATTAGCTTGGACTGCTCAGAGGTTGAGGCAATATATGTTGTATCACACTACATGGTTGATAGCCAAGTTGGATCCGATTAAATATCTCTTTGAAAATCCATCATTGTCAGGGAGACTAGCTAGATGGCAAGTACTATTATCTGAATATGACATAGTATTGTGTCTCAAAAGGCCATCAAAGGAAGTGCCATTGTAGAATTTCTTACGGATAGGGCTGTAGATGATTATGAGCCGATGAAGTTTGAATTTCCTGATGAAGATCTCATGGCAATTCTCAATGTGGATGAAGAAATTGAGAAAAAGAAAGTGTGGAAAATGTATTTTGATGGGGCATGGAATTGGGGCTGTGCTCATTTCACCTGATGGCAACCATTATCCTGCAACTGCTAGATTGGATTTTGACTGCACCAACAACATGGCAGAATATGAAGCTTGTGTTTTGGGAATTCAAATGGCCTTAGAAAGAAAAATAGAAGACTTGGATGTGTATGGGGATTCAGCTTTAGTAATTTACCAATTGAGAGGAGAATGGGAAACCAGGGATTCAAAATTGGTTCATTACCACAAGTACTTTATGGAGCTAGTTCAACAATTTGATAAGATTGATTTCCATCACATACCCAAAGAAGAAAATCAGTTGGCTGACGCTCTTGCAACGTTAGCCGCGATGTTCAAAATAGATGTTGGGGCAGCAGTAGAGCCAATTAAAATAGATATGCGAACTCATCCAACTCACTGCATGAGTGTCGAGGAAGAGGTTGATGATAAACCCTGGTTTTACGATATTTGCCAGTACCTTAAATATCAGAAGTACCCAGATCATGCATCTGAAAATGATAGAAAGGCTATCCGAAAAATGGCAGCAAGCTTCTTTTTTTATGGTGAAGTTCTTTATAAAAGAAGTCGTGATCAATTACTATTGAGATGTGTTGATTCAGTTGAGGCGACAAGAATCCTAGAAGAAGTACATGGTGGGACTTGTGGAACTCATGCCAGTGGACATAGAATGGCAAGACAGATCATGAGATCAGGGTACTATTGGCTTACGTTGGAAACTGATTGCATTAATCACACTCGAAAGTGTCACAAGTGTCAGATATATGCAGATCAGATCCACGTGCCTCTAAATCCACTTCATGTTATCTCTTATCCATGGCCATTCTCAATGTGGGGCATAGATGTGATTGGAGCCATCTCTCCAAAAGCTTCTAATGGGCATCAGTTCATAGTAGTGGCTATTGATTATTTTACCAAATGGGTAGAAACTGCCTCATATGCAAGTGTGACGCAATCAGTAGTCACCAAATTCATAAAGAAGGAGATCATTTGTCGATATGGACTGCCTGAAAGGATCATCACTGACAATGCTAAGAACTTGAACAATAGAATGATGGAGTCTGTTTGCTCACAGTTCAAGATCAAGCATAGCAACTCAACGCCATACCGTCCAAAGATGAATGGAGCAGTAGAAGCAGCAAATAAGAACATAAAGAAGATTGTGGAGAAAATGACAGTAACTTATAAGGACTGGCATGAGAAACTACCTTTTGCATTACATGCTTATCGCACCACTGCTAGGACATCCACATGAGCTACACCATACTCTCTAGTTTATGGGATGGAGGCGGTTGTGCCAATCGAAGTAGAAATCCCATCTTTGAGAGTATACAGAGAAGTGAAACTTGAAGAGGCAGAATGGTTGCAAGAGAGGTATGACCAGTTGAATCTAATTGATGAGAAAAGGCTTGGTGCATTATGTCATGGCCAAATGTATCAAAGGAGGATGGTGCGTGCGTTCAACAAAAAAGTACGTCTGCGCCGTTTCCTAAGAAGGAGAGCTGGTGTTGAAAAAGATTCTACCCAATCAACATGACCCCAGGGGCAAATGGACTCCGAATTGAGAAGGCCTTTATGTGGTGAAGAAATCATTCTCGGGTGGTGCCCTAATCTTACAAGAGATGGATGGTGATGAGTTACCAAATCCGATAAATGCTGATGCTGTGAAGAAGTATTATGCTTAAAAGAAAAAAAAAAGAAAAAAATGAATGAACAAAAAAATTGAGTGGTTCAAGTTGAAAACCTGAAAGGGCGACTTGGGTCCGAAAAAGAAAGAAAAAAAACAAGGCGGGGTTCGAGACTAAAACCCGAAAAGGCGGTTCGAATCCAAAATGGTTGGTTCCTAAACTGAAAACCTGAAAAGGCAGTTTATGGAAAACAAAGTGTAAGAAAGCATTGCTACTAAGAAAAAGGCATTTCGCTCAGGAGAATCTCTTATGATCAAAAGTGCATGAATCGATCTGAGGTAGTCCGCATTTTCAAAGGCATTTGTAGCAATGGGTCAATTGGAGGAAAGTTCAGATTGATTAAAACGTGCATGGTTTGAGTTTTCATTGGTTTGAGATTACCTTTCCTTTATCTTTTTATATATGTATTCCCCTTTTTGTTTCTTGTTATAGTTGAGTTAAATATTTTCTTTGGAACTCTATGATAAATATATTACCCTTTTATTGATAAATTCCTATGCATTCTTTGAGTGGCAATGTATGTCATTTTATATGAAATGGTGGATAAAATAGGTGAATAAATATCAGGATACATGATTTTTCCCGCTAAATTGATAAGGGGAATGTATGGTTTGAATAGTGAAATTGATTAAGAGAAAAGCAGGAGAAAAAGTTGGCGAAAAGAATTGATTGCGGCTGGCAAAATTGGGATGGGAGCTACCCAGAAGTGATGGATAAGAATTGGCTGGGGAAAGGAGAATGAACAGGTAAGATGGGGTCAAAAGAATTAAAATAAAATCAAATATGAGTCAAGCTATAATCTCGAGATTCTTCATTGATTGAAAAAATGAAATCACTTGCACTACAAAAATTTTATCGTTCATTTACATGCATGTGCATTACATGCATCATGAATGCATGATTTTGGATTTTTCAAGCTTTGTTACAGGTGGTGAAGAAGGATCATCACTCCTACCATAACAAGGAAAAAGATATCACTAGGGCATGCCAAGTTTTCAAAATCCTTGTAGAACGAGAAGCAATATGTTTATCTCGACCAAATTGTGTCGATGTTCTATTAGTAAAGACCTTGTCTTTCAGTGCAAGAATCCATGTCTACTCTTAGTGTGATAGTCTTTGTTTTCTCCTAGTGTGAGAGTTGCCTTCTCTTAGTATAAGAAATGTCATCTTCCCGTGACATGGGAAATTTTACCTTCTCCTAGTGCAAGAGTCATTGTTGTCTCCTAGTGTGAGAATCATGTTGTCTCCTAATGTAAGGTATGAGTTAATTTGGTCTCTTAGCATAACAGTCATTGTTGTCTTCTAATGCAATGTCACTGTTTGTCTCCTAGTGCGAGGATCATCCTCTTCTCCTGGTATGAGAGCTGCCTTCTCTTGGTACGAGAAATGTCATCTTCCTATGATATGGGAAATCTTATCTTCTCCTAGTGCGAGAGTCCTAGTGTGAGAGTCATTGTTGTCTCCTAGTGCGAGGATCATCCTCTTCTCCTGGTATGAGAGCTGCCTTCTCTTGGTACGAGAAATGTCATCTTCCTATGATATGGGAAATCTTATCTTCTCCTAGTGCGAGAGTCCTAGTGTGAGATTCATTGTTGTCTCCTAGTGTGAGGTATGAGTTAATCTCGTCTCCTAATGTGAAAACCGTTCCCTTCTCCTAGTGCGAGAGTTGCCTTCTCTAGGTATGAGAAATGTCATTTCCTCATGGTATGAGAAATCTTCTATTCTCCTAGTGTGAGAATCATTGTTTCCTCCTAGTATGAGAATCACCTTCGTACGAGAAATATCCTTGCCTCGTGGTGTGAAAAATCTTGTAGCCTCCTACTGTGGGAATCATTACCTTCTTCTAGTGCAAGACTAGTTGCCTTTTCTTAGTACGAGAATTGTTATCTCCTAGTGTGAGAGTCATAATGTCTTCCTAGAGTGAGTCAATGTTGTCTCCTGGTGGGAGTCATTATGTTCTCTTAACGTAAGGGTCAATGTTGCCTCCTAGTGCGAGATTCGTTGTTGTCTCCCAGTGAAAGCTGTTGACTTCTTCTAGTGAAAGTTATTTCTTCCTCATAATATAAGAGTTGTTTTCTTCTCCTAGTGTGAGAATTAGTATTTTCTCTTGGTGGAGAAAAGTTTCATTATTTTTCTTCTCTTTGCAAAGAAAGCTTTGTTGTGTACATGTTCTCTTTGGTAGGGAAGACATCATGCTTTTGGGTCAATGTGTTCTCTCTTGGCATGAGAGACATGTAATTACTTTTTCTCTTGGTATGTCAAAATGTGTATCCAAATTCAAGATGACGACGGTTCAATAAAACATCAAAAAATGGTTACATTTTCTTCGTGTTGTCCTTGATTCTCAAAAACACACGAAGAGGGGCAGGTGTAGTAACCATTTTTGGCATGGCCTAATGTTTCAAAATTTGATTAATTAGGCTTAAATAGTGTTATTTTTATTTAGGATTTAGACTTTAGTTGGACTATTTAAGTCAATAGGGCATTTATTTTTAGTATTGAATTGTATTAGTGGATCAATGTGATCTGAGTTGGAGAGTTAAAATAAATTGGACAAATGACCCAATTAGGGCCCAATTTTCCTTTGAATTGGAATTTCAATTTAGAAAAAAATATATATATAAAAAAAATATGAAAATATTCAAAATACAAAAAAAATCCTAAAATATGAAAATAAAAAAATGAAAATGAAAAATTAAAAAAAAAAAGAAAAAATGTGAAAAGAAAAATTTACAATTGGTAGGGAGCACGTCCCTTCTCCCTCATTGGTTGGCCTTGCCAACTTCACTAATGGCCAAAGAAAACAGTCGCAGAACTTCCCTTCACCTACCCATCAGAGCACTTCTCGGCAAAATGAAAAACAGTTTTGAAGATTGGAGCACAGCAGCAAGGAGACCAGAAGGGACGGCTACCTAGAAAATCTCCCAAATCCGACAATGCTTCCGAGATTCCCTCATTGCATTGAACCAAAATTATTGCCTCATGCAAGAAGACAAAAACAAAACAGCCAGATAATACCGGCAGCAAGAAATGAGCATAGGTACCATCAGTTGCACAAGATCAAGGCCTAGAAATCTCAGTCCTATCATTGCGTCCCTGTCAAGCCAACCAAAGAAAAAATGTAAAAGGGAGGGGGGCCAACCAAGGAAAAAATGTAGAAGGGGGGCCAACCAAAGAAAAAAATGTAAAAGGGGGGGCCAACCAAAGAAAAAATGTGAAGGGGGGCCAACCAAAGAAAAAAATGTGAAGGGGGGCCAACCAAAGAAAAAATGTGAAGGGGGGCCAACCAAAGAAAAAAATGTAAAAGGGGGAGGGGGCAACCAAAGAAAAAAATGTGAAGGGGGGCCAACCAAAGAAAAAATGTGAAGGGGAGGCCAACCAAAGAAAAAACGTATGAGGGGGAGAGAGAGAAGTATTCATGAAACAGAGGATAAAAAGAGGAGGAGGGAGCGAGAACAAGAAAAGAAGAGTCACCTGATTAGAAACCAAGTCTTCTTCCATTGCCATTGCCATCCCGAAAGCCCCCTATTTCATTGACTTCCCTGCCATAATCCAGAACACATCCCTTTCCATCATCCATTTTGGAGGCTCATCCCAAACACACAAAACCTCCGGTCATCACCAAACAAAGAAACCAAAAACAAAAATCAAAAGAACAAAAAAAAAGAGATTGAGAAATCGAAATTTTCGGATCCCTTTTTCTTACCTGGTGATCTTCAAAAAGGGATATCTTTCGGTTTCAAAAAAATTTTTGTTTGAAAATTGGGGGTTAAAAGTCACGGTTTCGTTTGTAGCAGATTTAAGCATTTTGAAGTTTGTTTTGGGGAAGTAAGACTGCTAAGTTTCAAAAGAGAAATTGGCGAAGGAGCGCTTTGGATGGAGAGGAGGTTTGGTATTGTAACTCTGGTGAGGATAAGGTAAGGTATTGTGGTCTTCGGGTCAAAGGGAAACAGAGGAAATTGGGAGCAAGTGGCGGCTAAGCTAAAAAAGAAAGCACAACCATCCTACTCTTTAGGGTAAGGCTTTTTGACTCTTTGGTTGGGAAGTTTTGTTAGGTTTCGTTTCATAATTGTTTATTGACTAATATTGTCTTTATTCATTTTGGATCTTAGTTATTAATCATAAATATATTCATTTTGGGTTTTAGTTTATTCAATATTTGAGTTAATATTGCTAACATGTTATGAGGATGGGTTTGGGTTCTGTATTTTGGTTTCTTGGATTCTCTAAACAATGTCATATCTTAAAATGGTTTGAACTTTGTTGTTGTAGGTGGGCTGCTTTCTTTTATTTATATTTTTAATCTCATTAACTTTGCAGTAGTCTTCACGTTCTTACTAACTGAGTTGCGTGGGTTTGTTTATTGTTTGGGTCATAACTGTTGCTTGTCATATGGCCTGGCTTCTTCTTCTTTGCTACTGATGGCTTACTTTTGGGCTATAATGATTGCTTGATTCATGAATTAACATATCTTTATTTCTTTTTAGGGCATAAAGTATATAGCTAAGTTTGGATCATCATTTGTCTTTTTTTTAAATACCTATTTATTGTCTTTATTTCATTTCATGGAAATAAATTAAGAAAATCATTTGATTAAATTATGAAACCGCATTTGTATGTCTTCTTATTTTAGGACTATTTCTTTTTATGTCATTTTAATAGTTTTAGGCCCATTTAATGTTTATATAATTTTAGTATTTTTAGACCCATTTAATATTTATGTCATTTTAGTAATTTTAGGTCCATTTCATTTCTATGCCTTGTAGTAATTTTAGACTCATTTCATTTTTATTTCATTTTAGATTTTTAGGCCTAATTATATTTTATGTCATCTTAGATTCAGGTCCATTTGGCAATCCCTCTTAGAAACTACTCACTTTTTCTAAAAAATACAAAAAAAAATCTGTTTTTAAGAAAATTAAATTAATGAAAGATTAATTTCTAGGAGAATTGTGAAGGCAATTTCTCTTAGTAAGTTTCTCACAAAAAATTCCCCAAAAAAACATGTGTTTAAAGGAAAGTCTGATAATCTCTAAGAGAATTGTGATGGCAATATCTCTTAGGAATTATCTATTTTTCATAAAAAAGGGGGAAAGTTGTCTTTCAAGATCATTTTAAATTAATTGATGTTGGGTAATTTTCTAAAGGAATTGTGACGGCAATCTCTCTTAGAAATTATTCATTTTACAAAGATATTAAAGATGTTATTTTTAGAAATTGAGTTATTAATAAAAGACAGTTTTTGAGAGAATTGTGATGGCAATTTCCCTTAGGAATTATCTATCTTTCTAAATAAAAAAAATCTTAATAAAGGAAAATTTTAAGGAAATTGTGATGGCAGTTTTCTTGAAGACTCCAATTTCATAAAAAAGGAAAACAGCTAAAATCAAGAATTAGCAATTAAGAGATGTAAACTTAAGTCATTGTTAAGGCCTAATTAATGTTAAATTAATCGGTACCATCATTTGATGGGCGCTGTGGGGGTGCTAATCCTTCTCCACGCATAACCATACTCCCGAACCTAGTTTTCGTAGACCAGAACCTATCTGACTTGGTACACCGTGGTGAGGACCAAGTTAGATAGATTCATAATAGGTGAGCTAACCGCACCTAAGAAAATAAAAGGTTAGTGGCGACTCCCGTTTTCAAAACTTTTTTAATGGTCCTAAGCCTCGTCGTTGCGTTAAAACGTTTCGACACCAGGGATAGTAGAGATTGGTTGGACATTTAGAGGATTTAAATGAGAGGCAATTTGATTTCGAATATTTTGAGTGGATTCTTCAGAGCTCGAAAAAGAAGAAGAATCTACAAAATGTACCTTCAGTTGTTGGCCGATAGGAGAAATTTTGGCTTCTTTGGTACTTGATTCTTCTACCTGACTTCTTGAGGGTAACTCAGCAGTTGGGACAAGAAGATTTACCTATGGCTGACCCTCAGTAGTCTATCCTTCATTCCCAAGAAGTACATTTTTTAGAACTTCTTCTTAGACCTCTATGGAAGAGAAAGTAGCTTGAGCACTACGTGGTTCGACCAACTTTACTTTCTAAACCAGATTGCTCAGAGGGATCTGATCATCATCACCTGAGGAACCAAAAAGAGGAGGAATATTTGAAGGAGTCGGGCTGACTCCAGTAGCTAGGATACTGACTTGGCAAGATCGACCATAATGGAGAAGTATGGAGCAAAATGCTTCCTTGGAGCAGAATGCTTTCTTAAAGCAGATCGAGTTGGGAAAAATGAGGAAAAAATGAGCAAGAAAGTTGGATAGTAAATAATGAGAAGTAAAATGAGCAATTTATGTACCTGATTTCTTAGGGATAAATGAAGGTTCAATTTTGCCAGTAAAAATATTAAGAAGGCAGGATCCCAACCAGGTCAGTCCAACGTTTACTTCAACAGCGAATAAATTCTAGAATAGCTCGATTTGAACCAGTCCAACGTTTACGCTTGTGTACAAAACATAGCATTGTTCAATCTCTAATGCTTCAAAATTTCTTTTTTGATGATAGATGGTTGAATTCATGGATGACAAGGGAGGACTAGGGACTCATTGCTCAAAGCCAAATTGCCTGCTGAAGAATTGGGGAGTATAAAGCTCAAAGCCACTTTTAGAATTCGTGCCTTCAAACGGAGGCCAATGAACAAATCGCAGCTTTTAATGGTTTGAGCCCACACTTGCTTTCCTATCTTGTTGCCTATATCAGGAGCTGCTATGAACCATTCAGGGACATGTTCTTGATGGCAGAGTGGAAAAAAGTTAACGCTATCAAATTTTGTCCCATCACTTTCTAGAGTCTTAAGTGGACGAGAGAAGGTAATCAAACACCTCAGTAAAAGACTGAGGACGAGGTTTGTTATATACCAAGGTCAGCCTAAAGCATGGTAAAGGCTTGGCAATAAGAAGTGGAACTAGGGAGATACCGGGGAAATAAAGATAGGTCCAGAGCTGCACAATCCACATCGGACCACCTGGATTGCCGAGAGGTTGGATGTAGGTGATGGAGTGGAGACCTCTATAGAGTGCTCCAATGAGGAACTAACTCAAGGCTAATCTTTGCCTGGCCATTATCACCTTGGCTATAGGAATATAATCTTGCATACAAGTCTTACTCTTCGAGCACACTATGAAGCGGTTGCCTTCCTCGCCTACAAATTTACCAAAAGTTATGTGTTTTGGCATAATGTAAGAGCCAGCCTCTTTATATGGGGTGACAGGAGAAACTAGGTCACCATCCAAAGAAGCTCGATAATGGCAGTAATGTCCAATAGAGTGACAGACATCGCCCATGGGAAGGTGAAAGAAATTGGAACAAGGATTCCAGAATGACATGAGGGCAGGCAAAATCGTATGATCATAAGGAATCTACATGGTAGTCAGATCAATGAAAGCATAAATTCCCAAATATTTCCATGTTGGACCATAAATGGGTTTCAGTTGTTTCACCCACTGATCCCAACTTGTAAGCTTGCTCGGTCAAGTACCGGAGCTTTGCTTGGAGTCCATTCGCTCTAATCGAAAAAGTCAACTTCAAAGGGCAGAGGGCGATGGCTAGGAAAGAGGGGTTTAGGGTTTTTGGAGGATCGGCCTTGAAGGTAAGGCAATGAAGATTTTCACTAGAAGTATCAATGTAAGAATCTCGGTAGAGTTTGACGATTTTTCGGATATAAAAAAGAGCAAATTCACTAGGACCAGCCATTCTAGGAAAAGAAGAAGAACTGATCAGTGAATTTTGCACGAGATGTTGGTATAATGGACAGTTTGTGTAAGCAAGTTAAAGGTTACTTTGGCTTTTGGGATTTCTAAAATTGGTTGCAAAAGAAATCCGCCAAGAGTTCTATAAGAGGCTAAAAGGATAGGTCGATTGGTTGATTGGAAAGGCGCATCCATAAGGATTAAAATTTGAATGTTTATGTTTAATGAACATAAATGTTCGTGATGATTAATGCAAAGAGTTGTTGGTTAATAGTCACAAATATGAAATTGGTGGAGTTTACTCCAAAGACAAGTGTTTAAATTTTACTTAAATTTTCACACTTGGAGAGGCGATGTTTACGCCCTAATTTACAAATGTTGGGTTAATGGGCTGAAGAAAGAGCTTATGGGCCATAACAGGAGATGGACTCAACTGGGATTAAATTGGCCTGAAGGGAATTGGTTATTACCAAGTTAGCGACTTTAAATGGGCAATTAAGGCCGCAACAATCATGGGATAGAAGATTGAGCGATAGATCGACCGGGGATCAAGCAGAGCTTTAAAATAGGATTATTTGAATTAAAGACGGCAAATTATAGTGCCTAAATGTTAGCCTGAGTACGGATATAAAAAGCTCTCAACCTGAAGAAACAGGGACATTAACAACCTTTCAGACAACACAGACAACTCTCTGTTTAAGCGATGGCTTAACCACATAGTCTTTCTCTTATTAGTCGAAAGCTTTCTTTCTTCCTGTCCGAATTAAGCTTTCTTTCTTGTATTTTCATTAAGTTCTCCTTTTGAGTTCCATCAATTGTTTAGCTTGTAAGACTTTGGTTAACTTCTGATCGGCCAAAGAGAATCACTCAGTCCAATAAAGATCAATTTTGCAAACCATTACTATCCTTGTTCATTAGTAAAATACCTTGTTTATTCAATATTTAAAACAGTCCGACTGTGTCTGTGACTTTGAATTAGGACCTGCATTCCCTCTCTTTTGTTGTTTCTCATTACAAAAGCAACTGGCACACCCTTCAAACTGCAAATCGGCCTACAAATCGGTGAAGAAGCTTTTTGGTGCAACAGATACTTAGTACAAATATTCCTTAACATTTTTTATTACCAAAAAACAATTATGGAAAAATTATTGAACACATTGTCAATATTATTTTTATATGGAAAACATCTTGTGCACACTTTTCTCGTAATTTTTTTATAAATTATCTTCATAATTCATACTATTATGATTCTAATTTAAATTTGTGTACCAAAGAAATTTGTTGAAGTATAAAATTATTTTGCTAAAAATAAAATAATAAAAATTAAATACTTAATGAATTTGCCCCCACTGACCTACTTATCGTTGAATAGAGAACATGCTCAACACTTTTTTCTTTTTTTAAAACAAAACTCGGACCAGAAAACCCTTATAACCTATACGTTTTCTATAGCATCTCGTCTTCCACAATCTCCATTGCCTCTTCTATATCATCTCTACCTCCATTGTCTAGAAACTTGGAAAACCCTAAACCGTGAAAGCAATTGAGATTCAAGAGATTATTCAAGTCCAACAAATTAAAGTAAGAATTTACGTTTATTGTTTGTTTATCAATTTTTTTAAAAATTTTTATTCATATATGATATTCTGTGATGTTTTAATATTGGATGTATATATTGACTTGTGCAACGTGATTTTAGAATTTAACTCAAGTGAATATATAGTGAGAATTTATAAATTCGAAAGGTTTGTTTTGATGGTGTAGCTTTTAGGGTTTTAATATAATTTAGGAAAATTGAAATTGTGTTGAGGTTGGACAAAAAAATAAAGAAATTTATAATCTGATGCCATTAACAAAAGCAATTAATTAAAAAAAATCAAAGTGTAAAGAATACTATATCTAGCTAGATGGCAAGAATACTAGCTATATCTAGGTAATCTAGATACTAAACAGTGGCTCAAAGTTGCATTCTTTACATGAAAGGAGGCAGGAAATATCTGCACCTGCTCACTATTCCGTGCTGAATGGCCTTTGTTCTTGATTAGCTTGTAAAAATATTTCTATCTATCTACCGTAGGTAGACATATTTCAAAGAAATTATATTAATGACAATGTTTAGTTCGAAGCAAGTTGTCATGGTCATAAATATTCAACAAGAAAAATAAAGTGTAGGTAGCGTGGGACCACAGTTCAGTATACCAATTTTGAGCCTTTCTCATAAATTGATAATTTAATAATCTTCCTAAAATTTTATAAGTAATAATCAACAGTTTGATAACCAGTTCACATAATAAAAAAGAATATTGTTGTTTAGACATGCTTTTCCAAATAAATACAACAACTTTGTCAAATTTTGATAGGAATTTGGTTCAATGCTTGGTAGCACGTGTCAATGTTTTAATATTGGTTGTTTCCTGAATTACTACCTTTGTAATAGCCTGTTTTCATATAAATTATAATATAAGTATATTTATTATATATATAATTAATATTAATTTATTTTTTCTCAAATTATTTCATGTAGAAATGGCTTCTCTTGACACTGCTAGAGCTAGTTGGAAAGATCCTTCACTAGTTAAATATTTTTTAGATTTATGTCTTGACCAAAAAAGCATATTGGGAAAAAAGGGGGCAGCTTGCATGTTGAATCCTGGGATAAAATTTCAAAATCTTTGGAGGAGAATAAAAATATTAAGTTCACTCAAAAGCAATTGAAAAACCAATGGAATTATCTGAAACAAAAATATACAGTGTGGTCGAATTTAATAGGAAATCTGGTCATGACTATAATCCAGTAACCAATACGGTTGATTGGACTGCACAAGAGTGGGAAGAATATATCAAGGTATAGCTCTATCTTTAGTTCACAATAAAATTTATAAATTAGAAATAAATTAAACTTTTGTGTGACTAATAATGATTTGGGTAACAGAAAGTTCCTGAAGCAAAACAATTTTTATATACTAGGCTACAGTATGCAGATGAGATGAGATCACTCTTTGATGGCATTACAGCTACAGGGCAAGAATCATGGGGTCCATCTAAACAAGGGCTGCCTAAAAATGATGCTGAAAAACCTTCATCAAGTGGTCAACCAATTGTAGAAAACTCTGAGATACACATAGATGTAGACCCTGAATCCCCACTAAGCCATTCATCAACAAAAGAAATGGCTTTACCAAAAAAGAAGTATCAAAAGAAAAATAATGAAGGTGACCTAGATGAAAAACTACTAGCTGTTTTAGTACATTGGAGCAATCAGATGGACCTAGCATAGAAGAATGTAATAAGAAGTCGAATGAGATTGCAACATTATCAATGGATGACCCATTATATATTGCTGCTTCTAGTATATTTTGTGAAAGCAAAACATACAAAGAGCAGTGGATGATGTTTTCATAAAAGCCAGAAGCAGTTAAAATTGCTTGGATTCAGATGAATGCAAAAAAATTAGGATTAATTTAATAGTTTTTTTTAGGTAGTATTGTGGTACAAAAGCACAATTTATGTGGTACTTTATAGTTTATTTTGATGCTTGGTCTTGATATTAGTTGACATTAGTTTCTTTTTCATTCCATGACAATATTTGTATGGATAAATTTACTTTTAACTTTATTTATTTTAATAATTAATATATTTGCATATGTTGAATATTGTTACAAGATGTTAACTGAAAAGCAAAGAAAAACTTTGAAAATCACTGCATTGATTCTAATTAGAAAGATTATCCGAAAAAAATAGTGGGAAGAAGACTAGATACTAACTCGGCATTGAAAGGTCTTGCATATGCGAAAGAGATTGTGAATGGTAATCGAGCACATAGCCTAGAAATTTTAAGGGTGAATAAGCAAGCATTTCTCAGAATTTGTGAGCATTTCAGAGCTAAAACATGGTTGAAAGATAGCCGTTACCTCAAAGTTGAAAAAAAAATGGCAATGTTTCTCATGACATTAAATCACAATGTGAGAAACCGTGTTATCAAAAGAAGATTCAACCATTCTACTCAAATCATACATTATTACTTTCATGAACTACTGGACGCAATGCTTAACTTCGCAAAAGAGATGATCGTGCCTACCCCAGTTATTGAAGTTACAGAAAATCATCCTCATTGAAGGTTAAGAGAAATATTTAAGGTAAAATATAAATTATAAAGTTTTATTATTATTATTATTATTATTATTATTATTATTATTATTATATTCTTTTGCAATTAATAATAGGGGTGCTATTGGTGCACTTGATAGGACGCTTATTCATGCTGTAATACCATCTGACAAGCAAGTCCCTTATAAAGGAAGAGGAAGAGGAGAATGTTATCAAAATGTACTAGCAATACGTGATTTTAATATGATTTTGACATTTGTCTGGGCTGGATGGGAAAGAGTAGCACATGACTCAAGAGTACTAGCAGAGACAATGCGTAATCCAAAAAATAATTTTCGATATCCTCCACCAGGTTAGTATAATTATCACATCAATTATTATTAGTAATAAATTCATAATTAATTTATTTATAATTTTTCATGTAGATAAATGTTTTCTTTGTGATGCTGTATACCCACATACTCGAGGGTTTATGGCTCCTTACCGTAATGCACGATATTGGTTGCCTAACTTTTGTAATGGTGTATGCCCTCGCACAAAAGAAGAGGCATTCAACTATGCACATGCTAGATTGAGAAATGTCATTGAGCAGTCTTTTGGAGTTCTGAAAGCCCGTTTTTCGATTTTAAAGAGGATGGTACCTTATCCTTTTCGAGTACAAAGGAACATTGTTATTGCTTGTATAGCTATACATAACTACATTTGAAAATTATCCATCATGGATACTTTCTTGGAGCAGGCTGATAACGAGTATGGTGATAATTCAGGGATGCCTCAAAGTAATCATAAAGGTTTACCACAAGGAGGAAGAGCTACACAAGCTGATCAGACTTTCATGATTAATTTAAGAGAGCAAATAGCTAATCAACTAGTTGCTCATTAATTTTTTTTTTATATTATAACTTTGGATAGTTTTAAAAAAGTTTATATCATATTGGCCAGTTTTAAATATTTATGTCCTTTTTTCTTAGATTATGATTTTTTTATGGATTATGAATTTGTACATAGTAATTTTATTTTATTTTTAAAAATTAATAATTGTAGTAAAATAAAATGTTGTTCCACCAAAAAAATGTTATTAGAATTTCAATTTATTTTGGAATAATATATAATACATGATAATAAGGGTAAAAATGTAAAAATATATAATTATCAGTGTTCAGTAATTACAGTTATCAAACCGTATATTTATATTCAACATTCAATTTCTTGTAACTTATCAAACTGTTTTTACTGCACAGATTCAGTGTTAATGAAATTCAACATTTAATTTTTCAGCACTCTTTTTTTCAGTTTATCAAACAGCACCTAAAGTAAAATCCTAGATCAATCCCTGCTCAGGAGTGGAGAAGTTTGGGGCTGATTGTGGAACTCCGAAGATTATGTACGGTCTGAACACTGAGAAGGCGCAGGAAGCTTTTGCATTTGCAGCAATAGTTTCTTGTTTCTCTCCTACTGATATAAAGCTGCTTGCTTCTTTAATTGTTTAAGAGTGTCTATTTTATATAAGATTTTGGATATTTCAAATTGTTTTAGTTTAATCTAGTATTGTTAGGTGGTCATAAGAATTACATATCTAATTTCATCTGAGTTGTTGAATCTCCAATATAACTTGTTCAGCACAATCAAAATCCAGTCATAATTACCGATCAAAATAGATTACTCATTGTTGAAGATTTTCCACTTGAGTTGTGGGAAATTCTACTGTAAAATGAAGTTTCAGACAAGCAAATCTAGCTTTATTTATATTGTTTTGTAACAGAAAAGACAATGCTTAATATGGATTTATAAAGACAACTCTGTGCTAGAAGTTGACTGAAATGGAACTGGCCAGGAGACCTTGTTTCCTGTTAACAATGGCCGGAGCTGGCCCCTCCCCAAAGGGGACTTCACCTTCATCGGCCAAGCGCTTAGGATGCAAACCTGAACCTTCCTCACCAGAATGCTTGATGAAATTGGAAATTTGTTACAAACTTGAGTAGGTGAAGCCTTGAAGGTAGAGTTTATGAGGTTCTAGTAACATGCATCTTTTATATGTGTATCATCCCATCAAGTCCCACTTTTATACCAGAATCTTAAATTTGGCTAATATTATCACCAAGTATTCTACTCTTGAAAGAGGAACTCCTGAGGCCCTACTGGTTTGACCTTTGCTCTTGCTTGATGCTCTATGTTTGCAATTGCATGATGCATCTTCAATTTGCCCTCACCCAAAAACACGAAAAAAAAAAGAAGAAAAAGAAGCCATAAAGAATCTATAAGTAAATCCGATTCAGTGCGACAAATGAGTTTATATTCATATATATATATATATATATATATATATATATATCAAGTTTCTGGGTAATAAATCATACTAAAAATATCTATAAAATAAGCCCTTAGAAATAATCTATTATTATTATTATTATTATTATTATTATATAAAATAAAATATATTTTACTCAAATAGAATGTTCTTTAGGAAGTATCAAATATATTTTATATTTCACTTAAACTCTATTAATTCTTGGGTGTCAAGTCTTCCCAAATCCCATAAGAAAACCCTCCAATTAGAACCCTAAAGGTATAAAAGGAAGAAAAAATACTAAGGGAATCAGAACCTTCGTCTCTGCCACAATAATAATGCGAGGTAATTTTTCTTTTTCAATTGCCACTGTTCCGATTTATCAGTTTTCTTTACCACTTGAGCTCCAAGACGTCTACAGCCTTATGCTAGCAGGCAACTTTGTTATATATATGCAATTTGGTTTTTGCTTTTCTCTAATAAGCTCATTAATATTAATCGATTTTCTAAATCTTTGACATAACAGAAAGCAATATATTTGTTTTCAGGATTCTTTTCAACGCATGTTTATACTTATTGAGTGAATGATTGTAGAAGCTATTCGGGATTTGATTTCGGATTGATATATTGAAGCTCTGGTCAAGTTTTTGCATGCCATGGAAGCCCCACATGAGTTGATAGAGTTGTACACCTTGAACACGCATAATCTTTCTTATTTATATGATAGATTTAGTGATCTTCCAGAACCCATCATCCTTCATATTTTCTCATTCCTGGATTCCAATGATATTGTTCAACTAAGCAATGTGTCTGGAAAATTGCGAAAGTTATGCAGGTCTAGCAGTAACTTGTTTTTCAAGCTAGGATTTGATTCCAAAAAATGTACGGCCAATTGTAAACAGGTTCAGAGATTCTTGAAGGAATTTCTGTATCTACATAATGCACCAGAGATTCATCGGTTTCGCCTACATTGGTTTTGCCCCTCCAGCAGATACGATGCCAAAGGATCTATTTTTCGTATGTGGGTTCAAAAGGCCATAAAGAATAAGGTTCAAGAGCTGGATATTGGGGTTCCTGTGGCAGATGATAAAGCCTTCTTCTTTCCAGCTGGTATAGAGTCATTAAGGGTGTTGAATTTGGAATTGCAAGGGGGCGAACCAAAATTATTGGCCTTGGTGTTTCCTTCACTTGAGTCCTTGTCATTGACTTGCCTATCGATTCCTCCAATGAAATTCGGAGAATGGGTGCTCAACTCCTGCAAGTCTCTTAAAGTTTTAAATCTGAAAAAAGTTGATGGCATCGACAACTTCCACATTAGCAGTTCGTCTCTCAAAGTCTTGACTTTAGATAGTTGCAGTGCAGAAGATGGGCAAAGGAACATCATCGATTGTTCCTCCCTTGAGAACCTGTCAATCTCTAACTGTATGTTTGAGAGCTTACATCTCAATGTGAATACACCTTCTCTCAGGAGTATGCAAATCTGTGACTCTGAAATTTACGGTTACTTTGATATCAGCATCTCAGCTGAGCAACTTCAAACATTTACTTTGACTATGAAATTGAGTTTCTGTCAACCTTCCGGTAGCATATCTAGGATTTATTCTGACAACTTACCGTCTCTATGCAACGCCACCCTTAGTCTTGTTCCTCGGCTACCGAATTGTAGGCTTGGAAACAGTATGTTTGAGGATTTCATCGATAATACCTTGGTTGAGCTTATTACTAGTCTAAGATATGCCAAAATTTTACAATTGGACTTCCAGATTATTGAGGTAAGTGAATTCTTCTCCATTTCCAATGACAGTCCTGACTTCTAATATGATCATAGTTCACAGAATTGACAAATTTTTTTATAACATGTGCAGGCTTTGGTTCTCCGGGATCAACTGCCAACATTATTCAAACATTGGGAACATTTGGAAATAACAGTTGCCAAGTTGAACTTAGATGACGACATCACTGCAATGGCTGCCTTTCTTGTTGGATTATGCAGCCTACGCAGTCTAGCATTGAGATGTGATGAGAATGCTACTCAACTCTCTGAAACCGAGGTAAAACTTGTAACAGCTAAAACTTTAAATTTGTCTGGCAATTTAATTGAAATCTGTTTGACATAACATTTTCATGGCTTCTTTCAGGTAGTCGACCGATTATGCTCAGAAGCTGAGAAGCTTGGGGTTGACTGTGGAAATATGAAGACAATATGCACAGCCTCATCAACTTAAGGACTGTGAAGAAAAATGGAGAGTATTTAGTTTTAGGCTATAATTTTCTTCCTTTTAAGAGTATAAAATATATTGCATTCTGGACATAAAAATTGGTTTTAAGTTTTGGTTTTTTGTAGCTTCGGATTAATGTCATAAGAACTGACTATTACATATCTCACTGTAAGAATGGTTGAATATCCAGTATATATAGATTTCAGGTAAAACCAGAAACCAGCATCTAAAAAAATCTAAAAACCCCTCATAATGGTGAACAGTACCACAATATGACTGCATTCAAGCATCATAGGTTGCTATTAAATGAAGTTTCAGACAAATCTACCAAAGCAAAAAAGAAGTTTCAGACAAGAAAATCTAGCTTTATTAAAAATGTATCTACTTGTAACTAAAGATAACTTATTGTATATGCTACAAACAGATTTTATAAATTATTTGGATTTAATTCGTTTAAACCAAATTTTGTTTGAAAAAAAGCAGCATTTTTCCTTTAAATTGATAGATGATAGCTGATGCTTTATCAATTTAATTAAAACTTTTGCATGGCTGGACTTAGGTACTAGAAAAATGAATTTTAGCTACCACAATGTCATTGCCTAACTGGATTTCGAAAGTTTATGCAACAATATTTTGTCATTTCCAATTCTTCACGTATTCGTAACAACAAAAAAATGAGTAGTTCGTTACAAAATCTTATTGTATTTGTAACGACCTTCTAAAGTTGCAAACAAAAAAAAAATATTCGAAGCGACCAAAAAAGTCACCGTTAAAGTGTTATTAAACTCGCAACAACATTTACTTGTCGTGGCCTAGGCTCCGTTCGGTGAGCCTATCACGGTGCGATGCATTTTCTGTTCGGTGATTTTCAAACACTGCGGTTGAGGTATTTTAATCCCACTGGAAGGCCAGTTGGGAGCTCAAACGCACCAGGGGTAAGGAGATCCCGTGGGTGATTCGCGCTGCAATATTTTTCCCTTTCCGGTTTTGCCATCTCGTCACAAGAAATTGGGGAAGTTGCAGGGAGTGGGGTGGGACCATATGGTGACATGATGTGAAGTTTTTTTTTTTTAATTTTTGTTATAAATATTTAAATTTCTTACATTTTTTTTTTGTGGAAGTTCTTATACATTTAACTATAATATTGTTTCATTAGAAAATTAATGTTTATCAATTTTCATAGATTTTAACTTTGAATATGTTATAACATGATGCCAAAATATGAAATTCGTAAAAATGTTAAATATAAAATGTAAAAGTGCACATTAAATTTTGTACTCCTTTATTTTGATGCTTTTAATAGTCAATTTAAATTTTCATCTCACCACCATCATTATTTTTATTGAACATAATTTTTTCACAACAAATTTCAATCTCAATCTCACTACTACTGTGACAGTTTAACCGCCACCATATTTTTTAATCTCACCATTATTAATCTCATCGTTACATCAAACAGACCTTTAATCAAATAACTTTTGCAACGACAAAGTTACAAAAAATTTTCAATTTCGAAACAACCAAAAAAAAGTTGTTGCAAAATTCAAGTTCAGTTCGCAACGACTCTAAACTAATTTAATCTAATGTAAATTTCAACCTTGCCCTTTAATCATCGCCTTAAAGGGAATATGGATGATGGATAAGCCTTAGCCGCTCCAATGGGACTAAGCTAAAAGAATAAAGAAAGTAAGAAGTCCTCCTCATTTTAACATTAACCGAAAGATTACCAGTTGCCTGCCTATCCTAAATAAGCCACCATAACTTCTAATTTTTTTTAGGTGAAGACTGAAGTGTTATGTCCATGATCTCCAAGCCTTCTCAATTTTATTGGTGACATATCTGGCAGCTTTAACAGCCCCAACCGTCAATAGACCAGATACTGCTTGCCTTGCGCTTGAAGCCATTACTGTTCGCCTCAAAACCTTCTGCATGCAATTTGCAGCCTCATATTTTGAGCCAATAGCAACTTCATGCAATACCTTACCTGAAATTACAATCTTTTCATTAGACAATTTCTCCATTTTGTGCTTTACGATGTTGCAGGTAATTATTCTACATCAATACAGAGCTTTTCCGACCATCCAAAGAAAACAAAGAGTTCACCAACTTTAGTAGCACTAGAATGAAAAAGCAGGGAAGAATGTTTTCACACTAAGCAGCCATGCAGGTGTAGTTCATACCAGATTTGCTGATTACTTTCTTTGTTCCCAACGTCATCTCCATTCGACTTCTAATAGCGGAAGGAAGAGAATAAACATGCAAGCGAGCCACATTTACGCCACAATCCTGATTTCAACCAAGAAAAGAACAAATCAATGGAGACAAGTATACTATCTTCTTTTTAGCCACTGACCACAATTGTAATGCTATCCTATACACAATTCCAAATGTCTATAACTGAAAAGATGATAGCTTTGCCCTAAAATATAAATCTTCATAGTAACAGAGCTTCTTATTTATACCATTTACATTCATTGATGAGACGAAAGCCACAAATACAAGAAAAGCTACCAATGGCATACCTGTATGAACAAACTAATCCCTCCAGGAAAACCAAATTTAAGTATTTACTAGGTTGCAATACTAATGCATATAGCATAACTTTAGGATGCTAGTTATTCTGTGTCCAAATATCAGCCTTGAGCTTGGCTGGTACCTATTTGGTTCCTTTTACTTATTTACATTTTCTACCCATCAAAAGAAGAATATATGAAAGAGAAACAGAAACAGACTTCATTCTCTAGCAAAGCTTTTAGATTTTTGTTCAAAATTTATTTAAGCATGTGAAAACTAGATGAGATCAATCTTAATCTCTAGTTAGAAACTAAATTCACTGGAAACAACTTTAAATTCATTAACTGGATTCATATAAACCTGAGATATATTTGCAAGGTGATTTTCAGATGATGAGAATCTCAAGAATCCTTTGCCTTCATAGTCTTCAAGATATGGCTTATAAATAGACTGGAATAAATCAAATTGCCCCTTCACAATCTTCTTCACCTGAATCAGAAACAGATCTTACATAAAAAATCGAAGCCATATATAGATATAGTGAAAAACTATAGGCAGGATTATAAATCATTTAAGGTGGATTAGAAGTTGATCTATCTTGAGGAATTAAAGCATGAAGACAAGGTTTAGAACCACCAACATACCCAAGGAATTTTTAGCCAAACACAAAGAAGTATTTTGGGCTCTTCAAAAAGGAAAACTCGGGACTATGAGCGGTTGGAAGTTAGGCAGTGGGATTAATGAACTAAATGGTTTTGCTTGTTAGAATTATAATATTAGAATTTGGAAGTGTTGGTTGATAATAATACAAACTTATCAGATTGTAATAAATGATCGGGAAAATCTATTATTTGTTCGGCTTTAATTCAAAACTGATTTCCCTCCACTAAGAGTGACTTAAAAAGGCTTCTAGTCTTATTTATACTGCCTAGTTTTGATGGGCATATCTATGATGTTATTGGCGCATAACTGATATCAGCAAGGAAAGTGCTCATCAGTAGAATTAAAAATTTGGGTAAACAACTTCTAATTTGACAAACAAAACCAATGTACAATTTCAGAAGCTGAATCAGAACTGTCAAGAGCTAACCTACGAGTTTTCCTTCAAAATTTCTACCTTAAAGGCATGTAATTTTTACCTTATTCCGGTCCTCTGCAAAAAGCATACGCACATCACCTATGTATGAAAGGCTACATATTTTGGCATAAAGGTCTTCCTGCATGAGCATGGAAATAATTACAAAATATGGTAATCATGAGAGGACAAGCAAGGGAGCAAACCTCTGTAAATTTTGAAGGCAAGAGGAGGAGAGCAGCAGACACTGCAGCTTTCAAATTGACAGAGTTTACGATTGTAATGTCCAAGTTATCCACAAGCACATTTACCTAAATAAAAGGTAGAGGTATAATAATACTATAAATTCCCAAAAAAAATCATTGGTAGAATACTACAAACAATGATGAAGTCACCCTTCATTTGAAATGAGGACACAAGGGTGAACTCAATGTTACCACCCAATTGAAAGTAAAATACAAAGAGAATCATTCTTATAGTACTTTTTTTCTAACGAATAACAGACATTAATATATAGAAAATAAAAAAGAATCACATGCAAAGCACACCGGTTTTTGTAAACGACCGCTCAAGTACATCCTCTTCCAGGTTAATATGTCCTGAACCAAGTCATGCATTCGGACAACTCCATATTTCAACATCTGCCATCCATAATAGCCGAAATATAAGGAGATACAAGAAATGCTAAGAGTTTAAGCATGTGCCTGAACATTAGATAATAAGTTCAAGCACTACAAATTAAGATTACAAGATATCATGTTCATATCACAAGAAAATGCTGTGTTTAAGCACGTGCCTGGACATTAGATAATAAGTTTGTGCACTACAAATTAAGATTACAAGATATCATGTTCATATCATATATTAACATAAGATCCGATGTTGTCACCAGTCAATACCTTATTATTCCAAGTAACATATGGGTTGAAATGGACTCCTATTCCTATTCTGTCTGCAACTTCAGTAATCTACAACCCACCAATCCAATAGTTTGAGATGATGAAAAAATATATTAAATGTGTGCAGTCGTGTGCGCATGCAAGAGAGAGAGAGAGAGAGAGAGAGAGAGAGAGAGAGAGAGATGACCAGTTTTGACCCACCGAGATGCACCATCCATGACGCATAATGATCTCTGTTCATTTCTAGATTCTGCATTGGAGGAAAAAAAAAGATGACATAGACTACAAGTATGGGGGGAGAATAGCAATATAAAAAAGGGTTGTGTTATTACACAGCTTAAAATCTGAACTCACCTGAGAATGCCATTGAAGAGGATCAGAGACACCAAGTATGCAATCGACCATGATTGACTAGAAAAGGAAAAAAAAATTAAATGCATGTAAAGGGGAAAAAAGGAAAAAAAAAAGGAAAAAGAAAACCAAGAAGTGCAAGTAGACATGGAGTGACATCAACCTTGTCATGATTGGTTGAATGGAGAGTTGAGCCATAAACGCAGCAGAAGTCTACTGGAGGAGTAACTTTGAGAAAGCTCAAGAGGTGATGTCTCTTCTCATTATCCATTCCTAATTTAGTTGTTAGTTACTTCTCACCAGCTAAAATTGACAAAGAAAAGTTTGTACTAATTAGTGCAATCCCACCTTCAATTAGGAAAATTGAATGAAAATCAATTTAAAATTTACTTAAATAAACAGTAAAAAAGTTAAGAAAGAAAAAAAGGTTTCTCAATCAGACATGTCGTTTATGAAATAGTATAGCTCTGACAGTTTGTTGATAGAGGAAATACATCCCACATCTTATAATGATATAAGAGTAAATTCTGCAGCAAACATGGTCTATACAAGTGGATACCAAAAAACAAAATAAATCAAACTTGCAAAACATATCATCAAAAGGCACCTGAAAGAACAAATTGATAATCAAATCACCATTATACCAAAAAAAGAAAAAAAGAAAAAATAGCAAAATCAACAACTCTTAACACAACTCAAAATCCAGAATATTCCAGCGTGGGACCTAATGCCTGCACATTGCAACTGGTAGAAAGCCTAACACAAACCAAATTTAATTGGCCAAAAGGAGCAATTAACGGTTGTATTATGTTAATTTGCCATCTAATAGAAATTAGTTGGTTGAACAATTAGATGTTTACAAAATGGTAATGAGAGAAAATAAAGACTACAATAAATAAGAATGTTTAACAGTGAATGCAATGAATAACATCAATTGCAATAGTGAACGAAAGTACAAGCCTACAATACATCAAGTTAGTAAAATTCCTTCACATCAAAACTGAGCAGATAAAGAAAATAAAGGAGATGGGTTATAAAATGTTGAAATTGTATCATAAGATATGAAGCTGAAACAGATAAAAAGGGCATTAATGACGACAGAGAACATATTCAACGCTACCCACAACAACCCATTTCGCATATTTTCTCAGCTATCAGGTGGAAATTATAGCCCTTTAAATGCTGTATACTTTTGATCTCATGACACTCATTATCTACTAACTGCAGGGAACAGCAAAACAAAAAGTTAAAAAAAAAAAAAGCATAGAATGCACCTTGGAAAAGCCCAGAGGGAAGGATGATGAAGCAATAGACGCCCAAGGTCAGCTAGATAACTCATGCACCTAGAAGAACACTCAGGTCCAACAGTTTACAATTCTTGAATCCTCACAAGTTCCAGCTGGGATAGAACGTATGCTATCATTAAAACAAAAAGTCACTAATAATTTAACAGTCAAAAGAGGATAGAATCTTAAGTAAGCATAGAGCATATAAGTTCATATCACAGAAAATGGAACAAAAAACTCCAATTTGTGTAAAACCAATAAGCACATAAAGAGAATATTTAGTAGCACTACTCAATAAAATAACAGAGAATTAGCAATCAGATTATACTAGTAATTTAAGCAAAATATATAAGGATACACTAAATAAGAACCATGAAGGGAAACCCCGGCCAACACGAGTAAACAAGCAGTTCCTTAAAACTAAATTCTTTATCAAATGAGTAAACAATTTGTCTAAAAGCAAGATGCAGATAAAGCTATCAGCAATTATATTATATAAAATGGTCCTAATCAAGAGAACCAGCATGGAACAATTTACAGTTGCAGAGACTAAGCAAAGCAGGCCCAGATTGCAATTAGTAAATGAAACCCCCTCTAGAATTTCACAAACTGACAAAATCGTGCAATGGAGACCAGACCAAAAAAGCCAAAAAGATCGCTCAAAAGAGACAAAGCAAAAGATCACTCAAAAAGAGACAAAGCAAAATCATAATCCCCCAACCAAAAAGAGAAAAAGACCCCAATTAAAGGAAAGCCAAAAATATAAGAGATTCTTCCAAGGAAAATCTAACTTGTAGGAAGGATCAAGTGTGAGTCTTCTTTGAGTGGGAAGCAAAGGAAGGAGGGAGGATAATAGGTATATTTACTACTCAAAGAAACAGAAATCAACAGCAGATGAGACTAAGAACAATCGATTATATATAAGCAGGTCAATATTTATGTCATCACAGCAAATGGCTGTTTCAAAGCAGCTATAATTAACAAAATACTAAAGATTAAACAAGAAAATTCCAGGGTGAAAAATACAAGGACATTCTCCTAAGCTCAACACATTCAATAAGATACAACTCTGAAGAACCACAAACATATTTGCAGCCACGGCTGCTCTTCCACAAGAAGAAATGGAACTGACCAAAGTTTAAACATTCTCAAGGCAACGGAAACAAAGGCAGGAGCAGAACAATAAAGCTAACCATTTGGTTTTCACAATCATTAAAGGCTACTTTCATTTCTGGTAAGAACAATTAACAGGAGAAAATGTGATTTCAAATAATTTTAGTAAAAGGAAATCGGAATGTAAGAACAATCGCTCAGGCGAAAATGTCAATCAAATCCAACTTATGCAAAGAGGGAATCAAAATCCCACCGGAACAAATTAGAAAAATACCCATTAATTGAAACTTAAAAATTTTGAGGGAAATAAAATTACAGACAAAAAAGAAGAGTACTTTGATTGCCGCCGAGTTGCCGCCTCCTGATTTGCAAATAAGTAATGAAGGAAAATGCGGTGAGTCACCGAGTTGCTCCAAAACCCTATTAAAACCCCTCTTTCTGTTGAGGCATAGAAATGGCAATCGGCCGGTTTATTTAAGGTTTGTGTCATTTTGGTTCTGGTTTATAATAAGTTTGGATAATTTCGGATTCAGGTTTTTTCAGGTTCGAGTCTAATCGGATTCGAGTTTATTTGGATTCGGATCGTTTTGGGATTAGATTAACTCAAGTTCAGACGGGTTCGGATAGGTTTTGTACTTTTTTGAATTTTATAAAAAAAATTTGACATAAATGAAATTTTCAAATTCTTAAATCTGAAAGGTCAATATTTTTTATTTACTTTACTTTTGTATTTAATCATGTATATAAAATAATATAAACTAATCTATACTTATATCTTAATTTTATCTCATAGTAAATCCCCTTATTATCCCTCTTATATGATATAAGGTGACTTACTTGCTCAGCTGTATAGTAATTTCATGCTGAGAAAGTTAATGTTAGATGGAAATACCCTTTTTATCATCTCAATTGACAATTGGTAATCTTAGTTGTGAATTAATTCATAATTTTACCTAACAATTAATGTGGATTAGTTGATAATTTTATCTAACAATTAATGTGGTTCACAAACTTCAATATTGAAAAAATTACTAAAAGACATAATTTTTTTAATGTATTATCTTTTCACATCAGATTTAACTCATCATCTTACTTTTTTGTTTTTATTATTAAATGAGAAATTTTCTTTATTCTTCATTTAATTTATTTAAGCATTTCTCTATAGAAAATTAATTCTTTTTTCATTGTAAATATCTTTTTTGGCAAAAAAAAAAGAAGAAGGTAATATGTATTCATAATTATTGTTTTAGTTTAGTCAATGTTTTGAAAGAAAACTTCTATTTCAATACAAGTATATTATATATTTTTTGTTCTAAATTATAAATTGTCTAATGCAAAATTTTACAATATTGTTATTTCAATGCAAGTATATTATATATATCTTCTCTAAATTAAAAATAGTCTAATGCAAAATTTTACAATATTATTCGGCGACTTTAAAATAAAGTATACATTTTTATAAAAACCCGCAGCGTTTGCGCTGGCGTTCATGCTAGTTTATATAAAAAATTTATAAAAAAGAAAGAATAGTATTACTATTAATTAATTAAATGAATTAATCTACATAAAAATTTATGACTCATTGCGTGCGGGCACACACACACACACACACATATATATATATATATTAAAATCTATTCGCATTGTTATCACTCATTAATAATAAATTATGAATTGGATAAATGATTTAATTAGAAGATGATATATACAACAGAATAAATTAAAAATAAGATCCCTACCTATAACATTGCATTAGGTTAGTAATAAATTAATAATCAATAAATTGAAAATAATTAAATTTGGAGAAGACATATTTTAAAATATATTTATAACACTAAATAAATAAGAAGACATATATATGATTAAGTAAATACCATACATATTACATAAATTAGGGTATAATATAGTATCAATAAAAATATATCATACACATTAGATATTGACACTACTTAAATAAATTATTAGATTTGAAAGTAAAACATTTATCAATAAGACTAAGAAATGATAAGATAATTTATTAATTAAAGGTAAGATAATCTTAACTCTTAATTCTTGCAAGTTAAAACTAAAATTCCGAATAGTAATTAAAATGAAGTTAATATTGTATATTTATAACATAGTAATGGCATTAGCATAGGTTAGTTGGTTTAGTTTCTGAATTACAAATTTGTAACCAAATGGAGATTATTTGTTTACTTAATTCGTATAATTAAAAAGAAAAAATATTGGAAATTTACAATAAATTTTCAAATAAAACTTGTATTTAAAAAATTATTTAATTATATTTTGTTATGGAACATGAACTTAAACGCCACCATATGTTGTAACTCTTGGAACAATGAATGTTTACGTTCATTGTAATTTACATTTAAGCTTAAATTTGTTTGTTCTGCAGTCAACATGACTGAGATCAATTCAGAATATGTTTTAAATTGGCGCTACTGGTATTGCTGCTGCAATACAATATTCGAAGCATGAAAGGTGGAGAATGTTTTCTCTAAAAGCTCAGCCTCAGTAAGCTGAACACCACAAAGTTCAAACCGTGACACAATATCATACAATGTCGAATTATAATCGGACACGGACTTAAAATCCTACAACCTCAGATGTTGCCAATCATATTGTGCTTGAGGGAGGATGACAGTTTTGGTGTGATCACACCGCTCTTTCAATCTTGTCCACAAGATCAAGGGATCTCGGACAGATAGATATTGAACTTTTATGCTATCACTTAGATGCCGACGAATAAAAATCAAAGCATTTGCCTTATCTTTATCATTAACATTTCCATCTTCACCAATGGTAGCTACAAGACCTTGGCCTTAGAGATGCAGTTCAATATCGAGACATCATGACAAGTAGTTATTGTCACTTACATCCAAAATTTCGAATTTGGGCTTTTCAATATTTGCCATAATTCTGAAAAGAATGGTTTCAATTAGGTTGACAACTTCTAGTGTCAAAAATGCTTAAAAGTGAATCTTTACACAATAAAAATTCAAATTATCTCGTGTAAAGAAAAGGTTAAATAAAATAAATTTTGTATGGAATCAAACCTTCAGAACTTACCAAACTTCAAAATTGTTTCACTTTAGAGCACTCGTGCTGATAACGTATTGTGGAAAGTATATTAATTAAAATTAAAATAAGAAGTAAGAACAAGAAATAAGGAGAATTAAAGGAACAAGAGAGAGAAACATGAACTTAAACGCCACCATATGTTGTAACTCTTGGAACAATGAATGTTTGCGTTCATTGTAATTTACATTTAAGCTTAAATTTGTTTGCTTGAGTCACTCTTGGAAACTTATATATATATGTATATATATATGAGTTTTCATGGTCATTAGAATCCTAATACAAAATACCAATGAATACTATACACCATTTCTCTTGATTTCCATTCTATCTCTCTCTCTTGTTCCTTTAATTCTCCTTATTTCTTGTTCTTGCTTCTTATTCTAATTTTAATTAACACCCTTTCCACAACACGTTATCAGCACGAGTGTTCTAAAGTGAAGCAATTTTGAAGTTTGGATTATGGCAAATATTGAAAAGCCCAAATTCCAAATTTTGGATGTAATTGGCAATAACTACTTATCATGGTGTCTCGATATTGAATTGCATCTCCAAGGCCAAGGTCTTGCAGCTACCATTGGTGAAGATGGAAATGCTAATGATAAAGATAAGGCAAATGCTTTAATTTTTAGCCGTCGGCATCTAAGTGATAGCCTAAAAGTTCAATATCTATCTGTCCGAGATCCCTTGATCTTGTGGACAAGATTGAAAGAGCGGTATGATCACACCAAAACTGTCATCCTCCCTCAAGCACAATATGATTGGCAACATCTGAGGTTGCAAGATTTCAAGTCCGTGTCCGATTATAATTTGACATTGTATGATATTGTGTCACGACTTGAACTTTGTGGTGTTAAGCTTACTGAGGCTGAGCTTTTAGAGAAAACATTTTCCAGCTTTCATGCTTCGAATATTGTATTACAGCAGCAATACCGGCAGTGCCGGTTTAAAACATATTCTGAATTGATCTCAGTCATGTTGACTGCAGAACAAACAAATGAGTTACTGCTCAAAAATCATGATTTAAGACCTGCTGGCTCTAAGGCACTTCCTGAAGCAAATGCCGGGTCAAGTAAGAATGTTGGTCGTCCTAGAGGCCGTGAGCGCAGGCATGGAAATTCTTTCTGTAAGGGTGACGGGAGATATAACCGTAATATAAATAACTCCCAACACATCCCTAAAGGTAAAAAGCCTATGAAGAAGCATAATGATAGTACCTGTCACCGTTGTGGAATGACTGGTCACTGGTCATGTACCTGTCGTACGGCCAAACATTTGGTTGATCTATACCAAGCATCCTAGAAGGATAAAGGCAAGCATGTTGAGACCCATGCCACTGAAAATGACCTAACTGTGACTAATGTTGAAGTCAATAAGGTTTTGGTCAATGAAAACTCTCATATTCTTCGCAATGAAAAACTTTTTGAGGTTTCTGATTTCTTCTGATAATGTTGATGAAAATAATAAGTCCCCAGAAATAGATCCTGAGGGTTTTCATCTATGTTTTGCCATACTCTTGGATAATTATGTTACCAAGGAAGATATTAAATAAATATAGTCGTCAATATAATCATGAGTTTTAGTCCATATTTGTTGGTTTATATTTGCATCATATTATTAATTTGTTAAATTTTATGGAACTTGACACCTGAAGTTGTCAATATAAATGCAAATAGGACACATTGAGAAAAAGGAAGATATATGTTTGCTTGATAGTGCCACAATGCATACTATACTTTGTGGCAAACACTTTTTCTCAAATGTGACATTGCGCAAGGCAAATGTTCAGACAATATCTGGTCCTGTTAATATTATAGATGGCTATGGGACTGCCACAGTTATTCTGCCAAATGGCACAACATTGTATCTTGAAGATGCATTGTTAAGCGGTAGATCAAAAAGAAATCTACTTAGCTACAAAGATGTACACCGCAATGGGTACCATCTAGAAACAATTAATGAGCAAAATAAGGAATTTCTTTACATCACTTCCTGCAAGATAGGCCAGAAGACCATCCATGAGAAGCTGGAAGCTTCTAGCGTGGGATTATATTGTGTCCTAATATGAGCTATAGAATCATATGCTATGATGCCCTAGAAACTAGTGAACCCTGATGTGTTCGAACTTTGGTATGATTGCCTTGGTCATCCAAGAGCTACAATGATGCGAAGAATCATTAAAAATACTCGAGCACACCCTTTAAAAGATACAAAGGTGTTGTAGTCCAAAGATTACATTTGTGAATCTTGTTCACAAGGAAAGCTCATTACTAAACCTTTCATGACAAAGGTTGATTATGAATCCCCTTCATTCTTGCAAAGAATCCAGGGTGATATCTGTGGGCCGATTCAGCCTGCAAGTGGACCATTTAGATATTTCATGGTACTAGTGGATGCATCCTGCAGATGGTCTCATGCTTGCCTATTATCAATGCGCAACGTCGCCTTTGCACGTTTGCTTGCACAGATAATAAAGCTTCGAGCTTGTCGAAACGTCTCAAGAGCCGTCCAACGGGAAAATTTTAAAGAAATCAAAAGATTTTGAAAACAAGATAAGGAGTCGCCACTAACCATTTGGTTTAGGTAGGTTAGCCACCCATTTTGACTCCGTTTGACCTAACATAATCGAAAAAAATTACCTTAGGTCAAACAAATGTTGGTCTACAAAAACAAATTTTGGATTCGGGAGTCGGTTACGTTCGGAGAAGGATTAGCACCCCCGAAACGCCCGAAAATCGGTACCATAAAAGTCTTAAAAAATGTTTTAGGGCTAATAATAAAATGCTTTCAAGAAGAAGAGAATAATTTAGAAGCTAAAAGTTAAAATGTCGGAGTAATACTCCTTTTTCTATGGGTTAATTCACCCTTAAAGAAAATTCGATTTAATGAGATCCGTATTGAAATTTGATTAGAAAATTCCCAATGTTGAATAACCGAGTTGAGAACTTCCGAAAATAAACTTTGAAAATCAAAATGTTAAAACAAGTAATTTGTCCAAGATAAATTTAATTTGAAGAAAAATTAGGGTTTTGAAAAAAGATTGGACTAAATTTAGAAAGACCTTAATTGTTAAGGACTAAATTGAAATCTTTCAAAAAAAATATTTTTGGTTTTTTTTTAAATTAATGTCGGAATTATTAAATTCCTTTTATTGATGGTGGATTTTGATTAATAAAGCAAGATTTTAAAAAGAGTTTAATTTTAATTGGAAAGATTCCAACGTAGGGACCTAATTGAAATCTTTCAAAATATTTTTGTCTTTTTTGAAAATAATGTTGGAATAATTAAATTCCTTTTATTTTTGGATCTCATTTTTAAAACTTTGATTAAAGAAATTAACCAAAGTTTAATTTTTATAAGAAAATCTCAACTATTGATTAAGTTTGAGATTTTCCTAAAAGCCATTTTTTATATTATTAAAATTATGTCGGAATTGAAATTCCTTTTGCTGATAAGGGGGATTTTGAAAGAAAACATTTTTTTTTGTTTTTGAAAATTGACATTAAGTAAAGAAAAACCTTGAATATTTGATGGAAAAATAAACATGATATGCATGTGATTTTGATGAAACTGAATGAAGAAAATATATTTTTTGGTTTTTGAAGGAATAAAAATTCTCTTAAATCTCCACCGTATTTCCGGTGAGAAACTCAGAGAAATTTCTATCTTGGTAGACCCTTGAGCATCTCGTACTTCCAAGACACCCTCCGGCTTCCCATGCACATGAATTTTATGAAAACGATGCCCTAATTTCTAAATGCATGAAATGATGAGACGAAATAAACCAAGACAATGGATTAACACAAGAAATATATTAAGTATATATTAAAAAAATGCATGAGCCCTAATTTTTAAAATATCATAAATGATGTAAATGAGCCTAAACTAAATGACATATTGAAATGCTAATGGGCCTAAGCTAAATATCATGAAATATGAAATGGACCTAATCCTAAAATATAAATGGGCTTAATCCTAAAATAAAAAATGGGTTTAAAATTACAAAATGACATGAGAATGCAATTGGACCTAAATTAAAATGAAAATGGGCCTAAAATTACTAATGACATGAAAATGCAATTAGTCCTAAAATTTTTAAATGACATGAAAATGCATGTGGACCTAAATTAAAATAAAAATAGGTCTAATATCTAAAATGTGAATGAACCTAATTACTAAATGGCAAGAAAATATTAGAATGAGCATAATTTAGTAAATGACATAAAATATACAAAATGACCTAAGAGCTGATATAGTATGAAAATATTAAAAATGAACCTATTCTACAATGCAAAACGAGCTTAAATTAATGTGGAAGATATCTATGCAAAATGGCCCTAGATTTAAGTTGCCACGTACTTAATATAATACAAATATAATACATAGAAATTATCTAATTTAACTTTTATCCCAAAAGGCATGCACACATGAGCATATATAAATGAGATGCATATAAAATATGAAACGAAAGTCCGAAGCATGCCATGACATGATCCCATTGGAATTATAACCTCTAAAGCATGATTTATTGACTGAGAGCATGCATAGAATCCTAATCTGGACACAAGCAAGTATAACCCAATTCCCACACGAACCTAAGACCCATAACAGATGCCGAGCCCCACAATTTCTTTGTGTAACATAAACAGAAACTAAAACCCAATAAACAGAACCCATGGTCCATTGACCCGAAATTAAAGCAAGCTAGAAATCCAAATCTATCTTCGGCTGTTCCGCACAAACAAGGCATGGAACGAGAACCCAAAAACAATTAAGTAAAAAAAACGACAGAAAGAATTGTAAGACAGCCCATAAAAATATATACAAAACCCAAGCGTATTAAAATAATCCGCATATTTTCAATCCAAAAGAAGTCAAAGATTTTACCCAAATGACACTAAGGTTCGCGTTTTGGGAAGTTGGATACTTTTTCTTCCTTATCTGTCAACTTTCTTTCAGTTTTCTCCCATTTTCAGCGCTTACTGTGTTCTCTTCTCTGACCGAATGAAATTCTGGCCACTGTGAAGCAAATGAAGCAAACGTCCGAATGCACTCCAAGGGAAGTATGTTGCCCTTCAGCTTTTACTCTCCAGAAACGCCAAACAGATTCCCTAAGGTTGTCCCCAATTGAAAAGTATACCCTTTTTTATGCAGACTCCGACGGAAAAGAATGCCCCAAAACTGACTTCCCGAGGTTTGTTCCTCCCTCTCTTACCCCGATTATTTCTTTAAAAACTTTTCCTCTCTCCTTTTTGAACTGATTTTCCAAAAGCCCCAATTTCTCCAACCCTAATTTTTAAACAAAAGAACCCTAATTTTTTCAGTTTGGATTCGGCCTCCTCCTCTACTGTACGAAACAGTGGCTTTTATATCTAGGGGAAAATTGATCTGAGGGTGGAAAAATGACTTCACCTAAGATCAAGGGCTCTTCTCATTCACATGTTCCCCTCCTTTTTACCATTTTCTCTTTTCTTGCGAGTTTGGGCCTTGGGGAAAGCCTTGCAATTTCAGATTACTTGAAATATAATTTTTGAGGATCTAAGGCAGGGATTTAACTCCAAAGAAATCCAACGGCTCAGCTGACGAGGTGAAAATTACCTCACTCTCTCTTCTTATCATTTTCACTCCCTTAGTAATTTCTAATTGCTCAGTGAATTCTTGATTTGTTGATCATTCCGCATGCACTACTGCTGAGATGGCATTATGCGATTGTTTTATTGGCCGTGTGAATGTTGTGAAGGTAGCGTTTGCTAGCTATTTGACTGTGTCTGCTTGCAGGGGACAAAGGCATTGATGCAACAAGGAAAAGAGAAAATGGGAAAGGGATTCTCCGAGAATAGAGGAGTGAGGGGAATGAGCAGTGGAGACCAATTTTTTAGCGAAACTTGGTTGCCAAGTTTGGTAAGTTTAAGTACTAAATCTGCTCATCTGCTTATTACATTATTAATTGAATTCTCTACTTGGCTGTTTCTGCTGATTACTCATTTGATTGTCTGCTTTGTAGTTAACTTGGGATGATTATCTTGGCCGAAAATGCCACATCTTGTAATTAAACACTTCTGCCTCGCTGTGACCAAATGTACCAACTGAATGAGTCTTAAAGTGACGCCGTTTTGTGGACAGAGAGAGCATCTTTCATCCTTTTTCCTCAGCATTGTAGTTTTGGGAAATCAGTTCTACATTCATTCGACCAAAACACTACCGTTTAGAACCTGCTTTAACTTCAATCCTGAATTAGGCTTGGAGTTTGCTTAGATTTGTCTTAGGCTACAGCACTAAGTCTAATTGCAAAGGGCTCTGGTTAGTTGATGGGGTGTAGTGGGCTTGGGTCATCCATAATTCAGCCAGGACTTTACAAAACTTGGGCTGACTTTGTATTCCATTCTTCCAATTGAAATGTGGGATGCCAACTTGGGCTCAGCACTATGAGGTCCAATACTCTTACAAATAAAAATAAAAGAAAAAGAGTTAAAGGTAGTAAAATGGAATAAGGTAAGATAAAAATACAATACAAGGAAAACTAAAGAAAGAAATTGAATTGCCAAAATAAAGGGTGTCTACAGAGCTCATTTCCTAGATTATCAAATTAAAAGCATAAAAATGGATAATGCTGGTGAGTTCACATCAAAGAGTTTTGATGCTTATTGTGCTTCATTAGGAATTGAAGTTGAACATCTGGTCCCACATGTTCATACTCAGAATGGATTAGTAGAATTCATGATTAAGCGCATTCAGATTATTGCTCGAACTTTATTGATGAGGACAAAGCTCCCATCCTCAGCGTGGTGTCATGCTGCTTTACATGCTGCATCTTTGATTAGATTGTGCCCTATTACTTCTCATTTGTATTTCCCCCTTCAGTTGGTCTTGGGCCAGGAGCAAGACATTGCATATCTTCGCACCTTTAGTTGCGCGGTACAAGTGCCTGTAGCACCACCGCAAAGGACCAAAATGGGTCCCCAGTGCCGTTTGGGCATTTATGTTGGGTTTGATTCACCGTCCATTATTCTGTTTCTTGAACCATTGACGAGTGATTTATTTACTGCTAGATTTGCGGATTGTCATTTTGATGAGACAATGTTCCCATCACTCGAGACACCAAAAGCTTCCACAGATGGAAAGCAGAAAAATGTCAAGATTTTCTCATGGAATAAGAAAAGTTTGTCTCATTTATACCCAAGAACACCTGAATGTGAAAATGAGGTGCAACGATTAATCCATTTACAAGCTATTGCAAATCAAATGCCTGATGCATTTAATGAGACTATTAAGGTTATAAAGTCTCATATTCTAGCTGCGAATGTTCCAGCTATGATAGATGTTCCTGTAGAACCACCTGAAATGGATCTAAATGGCCCGCACCTGAAGCGTGGTAGACCGATGGGATCAAAAGACACTGTTCCTCGAAAAAGAAGGGGGACGAATCCAAAATCTGCTCCAGATGAACATATTGATATTTCTCGATGAAAGCAAATTGCACCTGAAGTGGCATAACATAATATTCAAAGAGAGCATATTGCCCCTGAAGTGGTACAAACCCATGAAAAGATCACCAATCTTGGGAATATTGAAATTTCCATCAGTTATTGTAATGAGATATGGGATCGAAATGAGATAATCACTAATGATGCATTTGCTCTATCAGTTGCTCATGAGATTATAAATGATGATTATGAACCTCGGTCTATAATTGAATGTCGTCATAGGCAAGATTGGCCCAAATTGGAGGAAGCAATCCAAGCTGAATTGACTTCTATTGCCAAACGTAATGTTTTTGGGCCTATTACTAAAACCTTCGACAATGTAAAACCTGTTGGATACAAATGGGTCTTTGTCTGGAAACGAAATGAGAAAAAAGAGATCGTGAGGTATAAAGCTCGACTCGCAGCCCAAGGTTTCTCGCAGAGGCCTGGGATAGATTATGATGAAACATATTCACCAGTAGTGGATATAGTTACCTTTTGTTTCCTTATAAGTTGGGTTGCCCAAGAAAATTTTGAAATGTGTCTTATCAATGTTGTGACAGCATACTTATATGGTTCATTAGATTCCAACATCTATATGAAAATTTCCGAAGGTTTCAAAATGCCTGAAGCATACACTCCCTGCAACTTATTCTCAATAAAGTTGCAAAGATCTTTATATGGGTTAAAGCAATCCGGTCGCATGTGGTACCAACATTTAAGTGAATACCTGACTAAGGAAGGGTACATAAATGATCCCATATACCCATGTGTGTTTATTAAAAGATTTAAAACCGGGTTTGCTATTATAGCAGTTTATGTCGACGACATGAATTTAATTGGGACTCCTAAAGAGTTATCTGAAACTGCTGAATATTTGAAAAAGGAGTTTGAGGTTAAAGATTTGGGTAAAACCAAACTATGCCTTGGTCTAGAGCTTGAGCACAAAAAGAATGGAATACTTGTCCATCAATCAGCATACACTGAAATATTGCTTAGACGTTTTAACTTGGACAAGGCTCATCCATTGAGCATCCCTATGGTTGTAAGGTCTCTTGAACCCCAAAAAGATTGGTTTCGTCCTAAAGAACCTGATAAGGATATACTTGGTCCTGAAGTATTATACCTTAATGCAATCGGGGTTTTGATGTACTTGGCACAGTGCACGAGACCAGATATTGCTTTTGCGGTAAATTTGTTGGCACGTTTCAGTTCTGAGCCAACCCGGAGACATTGGAATGGGATTAAACATATCTTCCGTTATCTTCGAGGAACCATTGATTTGGGGTTATTCTATTCTAAGAAAACTACTAACTATGGTTTAGTAGGTTATGCTGATGCAAGATATAAATCTGATCCGCACAGAGCTCACTCCCAAACCGGTTATCTATTTTGCTATAATGATACAGTCATTTCTTGGCGTTCCACTAAGCAAACACTAGTTGCTACATCTTCCAACCACTCTAAAATTATTTCCTTCTATGAGGTCGAAAGAGAGTGTGTTTGGTTAAGATCTATGATATCACATATTCAAAATGCTAGTAGATTCAAACCGGTGATAGATTCTCCCACTATAATTTATGAGGATAATGTTGCTTGTGTTGCACAAGTCAGGGGAGGATATATTAAATGTGATAGGATCAAGCATATTTCGCCGAAATTTCACAAACTCTAGGAAAGTCGACAAGTTGATGTTAAACAAATTCGCTCCGTCGAAAATCTTGTAGATTTATTTACCAAATCTTTGCCAACATCAACATTTGAGAAATTAGTTTATGGCATTGATATGCGACGAGTCAGTAAAATGCAAGATTGAATTCCCCAGAAGTGAAAATATTTAGATGCTCCAGAAGTAGCAGTTTGTTTTATCTCAGGGGGAGCGATTATAGACATAAGTGCGCTGTACTCTTTTTTCCTTCTGTCCGGTTTTTTGTCCCACTGGGTTTTTCCGTCTTAAGGTTTTTAATGAGGTAGTAATAGCACGTACAATTAGGCCACTTAATTAAGTAAGCCTACCTATATTGTCTTAAAGACAAATACATTGTCCTGAAGACAAGCACATATTGTCCTGAAGACATATTAGACGGACTTAATTGTAGTGTACTCTTTTTCCCTTATGATCGGTTTTTGTTCCCACTGGGTTTTTCCGACTTAAGTTTTTTAACGAGGCAGTACGTGTCCCAAAGTGGCATTTCGTTCAAGGGAGAATGTTATGGAACATGAACTTAAACGCCATCATATGTTGTAACTCTTGGAACAATGAATGTTTATGTTCATTGTAATTTACATTTAAGCTTAAATTTGTTTGCTTGAGTTACTCTTGGAAACTTATATATATATATATATATATATGAGTTTTCATGGTCATTAGAATCCCAATAAAAAATACCGATGAATACTATACACCCTTTTTCTTGATTTCCATTCTATCTTTCTCTCTTGTTCCTTTAATTCTCCTTATTTCTTGTTTTTGCTTCTTGTTCTAATTTTAATTAACATACTTTCCACAACATATTTAAATTTTTTGTTTTAAATTCGAGCAATTTCGGGTTTGGGTTCGGATCAAGCTCGGGTTCGGATAATTTCGGGGTCGGATCATTTCAGGTGGAGTTTATTTCGAGATCGGGCTATTTTGAGTTAGGTTTATTTCGAGGTCAGGAAGTTGACTTTTTTAGTCAATCGAGCTTTGGTCGGATCCAGATTCGAGTTTTTCGGGTTTGAATTCACTTTGCTATCTCTAGGCATATGTTTAAATTAGTCCATGTATTACAATTTGGTCCATTTAGTCCTTACATTATTAGAAATCTAACAATTAAGTCTTATCAATGACGGAGTCAAATTCTACCATTGGACATACAGAATGATGATGTGGAATTGCCACATCATAAATTATGAATTAATAAAATTTTGAAAAATACTAATTTGTTCAATTTCTAATAGTACACAGTATAGGGACTAAATTGAATAAATTTATATAGTATAGAAACTTAATATCAACAAACAAACTCGGAAATTTGTTTGTTATATTATTGTTGTGCATTATTAGATAGAATTATAAGAGATGTTTGGCCTTGGAGTTTCCCTTACTTGAGTCCTCGTCACTGACTTGGTGAACAATTCCTTCCATGGAATTTGCCAATTTGGAGACTGGGTGTTCAACTCGTGCAAATCTCTTATTAAACTTTTAAATCTCAAAAAAGTTAGCAGTTCATCTTTCAAAGTCTTGACGTTAGTTAATTAGTTGGGCAAAGGAAGAAAGAAATCATATGATCATTGGTTGAGTCAGAAGGATTTCATAAACTGCAATTACTTCATCAGCTGTTCGTCCCTTGAGAACTTATCGATCTCTAACTCTATGTTTGACACTTTGCATCTCAATGTGAATACACCTTCTCTCAAGGTTCTGCGACTCTCAACATCTCAGCCGAGCAACTTCAAACATGAAATTGAGTTCCACTCAAAAATTTCCGCTTGGTCTGCTTCCTCAAATAGCAAATTAAAAGCGGGTATTTAATTGAAACTTGTCTGACAACATTTTCATTGCTCTCTCCGGTAGTCAGCCAATTACGCTTAGGAGCAGAGAAGCTTGGGGTCGACTGTGGAAGTATGAAGATTACATGCACAGCCTGATCAACTGAAGGACAGTGAATAAAATGGAGTTACCAAGTTTTAGGCCATACATGCAGAAGCCTTCGGCAGGAATTGGAGTTGGCTCTTATCGCAGTTGTTTCTTTCCTAATGAGAGAGTTTCTTGCTTTTATAATTTTCTTCCTATGAGAGTAAAATATACCACATGCTGGATATAAAATTTCATTTTTAAGTTTGTTTTTTGTAGCTTCAGATTGTCATATGAATCGGCTATTACATATCTCATACGGTCAGAATGGTTGAATAACTGGTATAGATTTCCTGTACGACGTGAAACCGGCAAGAGTAAACATCTAAAATCCGCGAAGACTAACAACATCTACGTTATAGCAAACGGCACAAGGGTACACCAAACATGGGAGAACCGAAAAAAAGAAGAAGAAGATATTATTGAATACCATAAAATGACTCCATTCAAGCATCACAGGTAGAAGTGAAATGAAGTTTCAGACAAGAAAATCTAGCTTTGTTAAAATGTAGTAGTAACAAAAAGAAAAAGTATTGTATATGCTTAAGCGAAAGGATATTATAAGGATTACAATACCGTCTAAAACTTCATTGAAATGGAACTGGAACACCTTGCTTCTTGTTAACGATGGCCATTGCCATGTAACGGTTTCCCATCCCAATAGGCACTTGTTCATCTGGTCCCTCCCAAAAAGGGGCTTCACCTTCACCCACCAAACGCCAGTATCCAGTCCTTAGAGATTCGACTTGTTCATCTGTGCAGTTCTGAAGCAGGTTTTCAACTCGGAAATTAATTCCAAGCCAGCCAAGGAACTGGGATTGAGTAATAGGGCCATGAACAGACACATCATCTGAAACATGTTGAGACCACAAAATTAATTCATTTTTCTCTCACTGACTTCTTTCTCAACTCTTTTCAGAATAAAAATATAGTAATACAACTAGTACAGTAAATACAGTGAGGAAGCCAACCTGAAGCTTCCTCAGCAGAGTGCCTTATGGAAGCAAAATCAACATATGCACTGAGATCAGCAGTCCCAGGGTTGTCCAGTATGTCTACAAACTTATGCTTTCGAATTGCCTGCAGAAGTTACTAGTGATTATTAAAAGAAAGGTAGAGAAAAGATAAAACAGATTTTATAACTGTTGAATTGGCAAAAGCTAGAATCAGTTAATTCAGCAAGTTTCCAGTGCATCATTGATGCAACAGTAAGACACTAGACCTGCAGACTATCTGACACTACTCCATTCAGGCCATAATCGATAATAAGAGCTCCACCTCCATCAGCACTTATTCTCTTCGCAAGTGTGTGAGTTAAGTCCATTGCTTTGGGGCAAACTTCAATTTGATTAAGTTTCTCTATTTCTTCAGGCACAGCCCACTTGCAGCGCTTCATTAGGTACAGTGTTGCAGGTGTAGGCTGTGGTGATAGAACAAAACGAAACCTAAAACATTATACAAGAAAGTATCAAGCATCTTAACTCTTCAAATTAGCAAAGTGACCGAATCTTGTGAAAGAAGAAACCAAATTCTTACGATGAATCTTCCATGACATCTATCATTTTCTCACACCAGCCACGAGAAGCCCTCTGCAAACGACTTATTTGATTAGAATACTGCAAATAAAACAGTTGATGACAAAAAAAACAGTGACAAGCCATAGAGTGTACAATCAAGATTGAAAACTTTCAGGGCAACAAACTCGTCTCACTTAAACAGGAAGACAACTCATGAGTCATGACTATGTAACAATTTGAAAATTTATGTACCCAACTCTAACCTTTTAAGTTTTTGAACTCTTAGATATTTCTTAAAGCATAAAACTATAAAATCTATCCACGCCTCTCATGACTAGATGCGTATTTTATTGTGATATATATTCATGATCTCCAATGCCCAATGACAAGAAAATGGGATAAGTAACTGCATTTAAAAATTTTCATAGTACATAATAACAGATGAAAATGGCAAGCAAGAAGGACCAAAATGCACTGTTAAATCAAGTAAGCTGCAAATAATAACAGAAACTCCAAACAAGGACATTGGCTTAAATAAAGGCTCTAAAAGTTCAAATCTATAATTCAACATTTAAAGTTCTTGGGATTTAATTTTGATTATAAAGGAAGCCAGAACAGGATATTATTAGCTAACTACTAGCATCAAAAACATATATTAACTCAGATCTCCGACCAAAACCGAACAACACAAACCTGAAATTGATGGATTGGCAACGCATCATAGAATTCATGGGCTACAATTATTGTGGGAACTGCAATGCACAAACAAATAAAAAACACCAAGGGAAAAACAGAGCAATAGGATATAATTAAGATAATCCAAACAGATTTAATAAACCATAGGGTATGCATCTGCTTGTTTCTGGAGAAAAGCAATTTAGAAGCAAGCCATTCCATACCTCCGGATGGAACCTGTTCCAATGCAGCATGCCATGATACAGGTGTTCCGGCCAGAGTACTGGTGGTCCTTTTCTCAACACCTTCACGGTTATTATCTTCTTCCATGCATTTCAAGTTTTGATGCTGAAGCTTTTGCAGTGCCGGGCTACATTCTACCATATGTATATGCAATGACTCTGTGAAATTTTTGAATTTTGATGCACCCTACAAGGAGAGGGGAAAAACCACACTTCTTTAGCAGCAGACGAAATGGAGTCCTTATAAAATTGATAAAGAAAACAAGCAAACTTAAAAGCACTAACTTGCATATTCTTTTACATTTGGAAGCAAATTAGTTGACAGAGTAATAAGTGGCTATCATACACGAAGAAGATCAGCCATCAGAGTTCCTCGGCCAGGGCCAAGCTCAACCAGGTTCACTCTCTTTGGTTGTCCCATTTGCTCCCACAAACACACGGTCCAAACTCCAACCATCTGAAATTATGGCAGTAGGAACAATAAACTAAATGCCCCATTGTAATTCATTCACAAATCACATACACAAAAATTAGAATACAGTAGAATTTGGATTACCTCTCCAAACATCTGGCATACTTCAGGAGATGTTATGAAATCACCTTCTGCTCCAAAGACGTCCCTATTAATATAGAAGCCAGCCTTGGGGTTTGTTAGGACTTCTTCCATATATTCTGCCACTGTAATCGGCCCACCACGAAACTGAAAAAAAGTATAAGCAGTAAAGCATAATGTTCAACCACAAAACCCATTTGCAAGTACTCAAAGAGACATCCGAAGCATAACTTTATAATCCATAGAAATATTCCTACGTTAAATACAGCAGTTGACAGGACAGCTAATTTTTCATGATTTCCAATTGCATTGAAATGAAGATATTACGATAAACACGAATTCATAGTTTTTTACATCATATAGAAAAACAGTCTACTAACCTTAATAATGCCTTTGAGATGCTTGACAAGTTCGGAGTCTGAAGAAGGTTCATGAGAATGCTCTAAAACAACCCACCAAGAAAAGCAAAGTATGAAAAAAAAAGAAGGGGGGGGGGGGGGGGGGGGTGGAACAATAGGACGATGGAGATATTAGAGAAGCTGGTAAAGCTACCTGGTGGATTATAGAGTCCAGAGCGGTCAATGGACATGGTGTTGATGCGTTGGTCGTCAAGCTGTTCGACGGAATTACTCTGAGGAATTTCAGATTGTGAAGAGGAAGAGTAGTAACGAAAGAAAACGGGTAATTTATTGAGTAAAGAAGCAGTCGATTGTGCAGAGAGGAAACGGTGAGTTGTGGGAGATTGTTGAAGTAGCAGCTTCCTCAGCATTTTTGTTGCTCAAACTGATTTTCCTTTTCACTATGGAAAATAAGGGAAACCGTGAGATGGGTGTGGGAGGCCGCAAGTCATCAACGAGCGGTCCCCGGGATAAAGCGATTCAAAAAACTAATAAATATTTATTAAAATATAGTTCAAGTTATGCGAACAAGGGGGGATGTAGCTCAGATGGTAGAGCGCTCGCTTAGCATGCTAGAGGTACGGGGATCGATACCCCGCATCTCCAAATTTTACCCTCATTTTCTGATTACTTAACTTTGGTCTTTGGGCTTTCTGATTACTTAACTTTGGTCTTTGGGCTTTTCGGCTCGCAATGTTTAGGCCGACTTTCTCTATTTTATGAGGAAAAATTGAATGTGTAACTTGGTTTTTTTTTGTCTTTGGTAGAGGTGTCCAATCGGGTTGATTGGGTAGGTTTCAGGTTCAGGTCAATCAGGTCAGGTCAACTTGAGTCAAACGATATTTTCGGGTCTTTCGGGTCAACTTTCTCTATTTTATGAGGAAAAATTGAATGTTTAACTTGGTTTTTTTTTGTTTTTGGTAGAGGTGTCCAATCGGGTTGATTGGGTAGGTTTCAGGTTCAGGTCAATCAGGTCAGGTCAACTTGAGTCAAACGAGATTTTCGGGTCTTTCGGGTCTCGAGTCATTTGGATTCGGGTTTTTTGGGTTTTGTCCTCTGGTTTGTTGGGTTTTTGGTCATTCGAGTTTTCCAAGTTTGACCATCAGGTCTTTCGGGTTACAAGTTTTTTAGGTTTTATGTCATTTGGATTTGATTTTTTCGGATTTAACTCTCAAGTCATTTAGGTTCTTTATTATTTTAAATTGAATTAAAGTTTTGATTTTACAAATTAATACTTAGGAAAGATTTTATCAAAAATATTATTTATTAGATTTGTTATAAATTGTAATTAAATTAATTAAATTTGTAATGTTATAAATATATTAATTAAATTAGTAATATTTATAATTTTTTTAAAAATTTTTCTATAAATTATCTGTAGTTTTAAATAAAATAAATATTTAAGTTTTTATTATTAACTAATTCATTTCTAAATTCTAATTGATCTATAATCTATAATTTATTTATCTATAATAATATATATAAAAGTGTGACTTGGATAAAAGGTTTATACTTACTAAATATCCCTTTTTCTTTAGCATATTTCAAAAATGCCACCGAATTTGGGCTTTAGATAAGAGATTTATATCTATTAAATATCCATTTATCTTTAACATATTTTCAAGTGCTATTGGATTTGGGCTTTACCTATTATATTGGGCTTTTAAAAATGCTTTACCTATTATATTGGGCTTTTAAAAAATAAATAATTAAAAATTAAAATTTTAAAGCTTTTCATTGGTTTAAATTGAGTTTTACACAATTAAAAAATACAAAATGTCATAGGCCATTGTAGTTTAATTTAATTATCATTATTATACACATTATTTTACAATGTTAGGAATAAAAAAATTAATTTAAATATTACTCTTATATAAATTACTGTATTATCTTTAATTAAATATATTTGAAAAATAAATATAATAATAAATAAATTAGATGAGATTCTTAAAAAATATATATTATTAATTGCGCACTCTATTATGTGCGATACACGTAACAGATACATAATATAATATATTTATAAAAGTACAAGTCGGATAAGAGGTTTGTTTCATTTTAAATATAAATTTTCCTTTAACATATTTCAATAATATCATTGGATTTGGGTTTTACTTTTTACATTAGGCTTTTTTCAAGAATGCTATCGGCTTAAATTGGATTTCACATAATTATAAAGTACAAAATTAAGAACTAGATGTGTGAAATGGATGGGTTTGGTAAGTTATAGATTCAGGTCAGATTGATCCAAAGAAATTTTTGGGCCATTAAAATTTCGGGTCATTCAAGTTCGAGTTTTCGGGTCATTCAGGTTCAGGTTTTCAGATCAATTGGTTTTGAATTTTTCTGGTTTGTGCCTTGGGTTTTTGGGTCATTTGGGCTCGAGTTTTTGGGTGTCCGATTATTTAAATTTGCATATCAAGTTATTTCAGATTATTTTATCGGTCTTTATTGGGTCAATTAGGTTTTAGTTCATGTGGTTCTTAGATTAATCGGATTTCGGATCAGTCAGGTTCAAATTGTTTATTTCTTTCAAAATTCAAATCAAGTTAGATTAGTTTTTGATTCGGGTAGGTCAAATGGAATTCTTGGGTTAACATAACGCGTTGTATTACGTGCGATGCATGTAACACTGAGACTAGTAATATATATAAAAGTGTGACTTGACTAAGTGCTTTATACCTATTAAATATTTTCTATTTTTTAACTTATTTCAGAAATACCATTGAATTTGAGCTCTACCTTTTACATTGGGCTTTTAAAAACTAAATATTTAAACATTGAGTATTAAGAGATTTGTTTCACTTTAAACATCCAGTTTTCTTTAACATATTTCAATACTATACAATTGGATTCTGGTTTTATCTTTTACATTAGGTTTTTAAAAAATAAATAATTAAACATTAATATTTTAAGGACTTTTACTTATTAGTGTCTAAGAATGCCATTAGTTTAAATTAGGTTTAAACATTAGGATTTTAAAGGGCTTTTACTCATTGGTATTAAAGAAGGGTATCAATTTATATTAGGCTTTACACAATTAAAAAATACACAATTAAGAATTAGAGGTGTAAAATAGACGGGTTAAATAGGTTACAGGTTCGGGTCAAATTGGCCTACAGAAATTTTTGGGTCATTCAAATTTTGGGTCATTCAAATCAATCGATTTTAGATTTTTCCGGTTTGACTCTTGTCATTGGTTTTTTGAATCATTTAGGTTCGAGTTTTTATTTTTTGATTATTTAAATTAGCATGTCGAGTTTTTTGGATCAATTGGTTTAGAATCATTCGATTCTTGAATTAATCTGGTTTCAGATCAGTCGAATTTTGGTTGTTTATTTCTTTCAAAAATCAAATCAGATTAAATTAATTTAGGGTTCAAGTTGATTAGACGAATTTCTTGAGTTAGTATAACGTGTCGTATTACGTGCGATGCACGTAACACTGAGACTAGTATATAATAAATTCATGATTCATAATATCATTAATATATAATTATGAATTATCCATCGTACAATTACAAACTAAGGAATCAGAATTTTGATATACAATTGTAGACACCCCATTTTTCTTATTTGTTTTATATATATTAGTTTCTTTTAATTTATTTTCTCATAACTCTTTTTCCTTCTTTGATTTTATATCTTATTTTAATTTTAACTTCCCTCTTATTGTTTTTCTTTTTGAGATTTATTACTGCAATGGATTGGGCTTGGAAGATTGGCCCGGCACACAAAGCATACAATGGAGATGAACTGAATTGGATTGCAAGATTAGGCTCGGGATCACTTCTCTTTGAATTTACAATTTGACAAGCTTGAAACAGCAAAATTTGCCATTTTTATTGGATTGCACACTTACAAAGCCTACAGTGCATACTATCAGCCCAAATCGCATTACACCTGGCCCAAATATTATAAACCCCATTACACCCCATTTAGCTAACCACAGCCCCTTACACCCAAAGCAGCCCAATGCTATGACCTAAAACATATTCTTAATTGACTCAAACAGTTTGACCGAAGCAAAACAAAAATCTAAATGGCGACATATTGAAGTCAGTTGGCAGATTTGGCAGAACAATAGCAAGACAAGCAAGATTGAGCAGCAAATGAACCAGATTCAATAGAGGGTTTACCCAAAATTGACAAGGCAGTGTGGCATTTAGGAGGTCCACATCCTCAATTTGACTGCAAAACTAGAAATTAAGTGAGGAATTAGTGAAGAGAAAGAGCAAAACAGAAAATGTGAGTAACAGGATCAATTAACAGAAGAGCAGAGGTAGCACTTGACTGTGCTTTACGAAACTTGACAACCAAGAATTTGAACTCGGTCCCCATAGGCAGCACTCAGCTTCTCACTCCCACGTCTTCTCTCTCTCCCAGCCCCTGCCTTCTCCCACATCCTGTACCCCCTTGCCAACACATAGAAATGCTAAGCTCCTAAACTTATCTGCACTGCCCCTGTAAAAAGACAAGCATAAACTCAGCCAATAAACAGTGCAAGAAGTGCAGAGAAGCCAATATGAAGCAATGAAATAGGGGCAATAAAAGGAATCTCAAGGTAAAAAACAGGGACCCTCGGATTGAAGAAAGGCAGGGAATTTAAACCCTTGATGAGAAGAAGAAAAACCCTAAGATTTTCAGTTTAAAAGGACCCGAGAAGAACACAAAGAGAGAAGGTGGTTTTAGAGGGGCTGTTAAGGTTTTCAGGGAGCTGTCAAAGGGCTTCAGGTTCATTTTTAAAAAAGAGCGGCCATCAGAACTTAGAAAAAAACACAGAGAAGCAACAAAAACAGAAGCTTTCCACCATTTTCACTTGCAGTTTCTATTTAACAGCTCCCCTGATTCTAAAAAATCCATTTCCTGACCCTAGAACACATACTGTCAGCCCTCAAACCTCTCAATACATAATAAACCCAGCACAAACAAGATCACAACACAAGGAAAGCAGCCAAGAATTCATGCTGAAAGCCAAGTAAAAGAAAAAAAAAACAGAGAATGAGATGAAAAGGTTACCTTCTTTTATGTCGTTATCTTTCTTTTCCCTATTATTTTTGCTTAGCAACTTCCCATTGCCAACCGTTAGTCACTGTGAATTTCCTACCTAGCCATTGCCGCCCATTGCCACTTCATCTTGCTGTCCCAAGTTCTTCAAAGCACACATTGATTTTCAATCAAAGCAAGACACAGTTAACAAATACAAAGGTTTTCGAACAAGCAAAGGGAAAGGAAAAACAAGAAAACATACCTCATCCTTTATTTGAGTTTCGGGTTGAAATTAGAAGCAGATGCTAGGAGCCTTTTAAGCATAATCCGAACGGTGCAGTGAGGCGTCTTGGAGGGGGGAACACCATACTTCAAAAGGGAAGTGATCCAACGGTGGTTTTAGCCGAATCAAAGACTCTAAGGTGCGGGTTTCTTTGGCTCTTTCGGTCGCTGATTTGGGAGCTCTCTTTAAGATCACTCAAAGAGAAGGAAAGGGGAAATAGGAACCGAAATGTTAGGAAGCTTAAGAGAGAAAGAGAAGATGAGAGAAATAATTGGTGTGTTTATTTCTGTACAAGACATAGAATATTTATACAGGTAGCAAAGGGATATACAAGGTAACTATGCCTAATCAAAGATAAGGTCAAGTCAATACCTAACTATGCCTAATCAAAGACAAGGTCAAGTCAATACCTAATCAAAGACATGCCTAATCAAAGACAAGGTCAAGTCAATAATTAGGGCTATACATTAATATCCCCCCTCAAACTCAAGGTGGTGCTGTGGATGCCAGCTTGAGTTTGGAAACTAAGTGAAGAAACCGTGTCGGGAGATGAGTTTTGGTGAAGATATCAGTTTTTTGGTTCGAAGAGGATACTGAAATGAGTTGTAAAATCCCATGGTTTAGATGATGTCGTACAAAATGACAGTCAATCTCAATATGCTTTGTACGTTCGTGGAAGACATCATTATGAGTGTAAACACTTATTTTTAATCTTAATCAATTAGTTAATTTTAATTAATTAATTAATTAATTTGCCCTTTTAGCAAAATTTTATTCTGCTTATCCTTTTAGTTTAGTCTATTCATGCTCATTTATTATTATTATTATTATTATTATTACTTGATTTTATTTTTTTTTTATTTTATTTTATTACCTTACAGGTAATTTTGAACCAAGACAAAAAAGCTAAAGTGAATCAACTCGACTATCATGCAAAGCCAAAGCCAAGCAAGCTAGGATCAAGTCAACTCAGCCTTCATGCAAGTCAAAAGCCATGCAAAACAAAACCGAGCAAATTCGGTTATCAGGCAATATATATATATATATATATATATATTTACATTTATATGCATATATTATACGTATATATTATATATGTTTATATGTATGCATATTATATATTTATATTTATATGTACATATAAATATATACACATATAATATATATATATATATATACACACACACACCAAAAGCCTCCATCTCTTGCCAAGTTGTAAAAGACAAAGCTTCATCACCTACCAAGAACTCATGGGCCATTTTCTCTTGTGAGCTATTATGGCAACAAAGGAAGACATGAAGCCACGTCTTCTTGTTCACATTGCGTTGGCTTCACTTTGGCGGCATGTGCTATTTGGCCTTTCTACACAATACCCCCACGTCCTCTCTCTCCTTGCCCATGTCCTGCATTCTCTTACCAGCACACAAAAACAGCTCAGCCATCCCACCATAACCGGACTACTCCTGCAAAAGAGACAAGCACAAAAATCAACCAATGGACAGTGAGAGACATGGGAATCCAACCAATCACAAATAATGAAGCAAGGGCAAAAATAATAGAACTGAAAATGAAGACCATCAGATGAACAGTGAGAACATTTTTTTCCACCTTCGATGAGAGCCCTAAGAATTTTAGTTTAAAAAGGAACCTGAAAAACAATAAGAGGGGGCTTCGGCGAAAAAAAAAGGGGAGGTTTTTCAGCAACAAAAAAAAGAGAGCCAGAGTCGCACAAAAAAGAAGTTTCAGGAAAGTTTTTCAAAAAGGAAAGATTTTATATCATATATTTTGGGGCTTTTCTCTCAGCAGCTCTTCTTACAAATCCAGATGGTAAAGGGCTGCGGCTTAACGAGGAGGGCGACATAGTTAAGATTGAAGGTGATCGGACGGCTGAAGGATTCACTTGGAGGTTGGGACCGAGTTCTCCTTGGCAGCAGATTACAGTGGCCAGAGAATCACTTGAAAAGGAAGTAACGGGGAAGTGTCTGAGCGGAGAAAGGAAAAGTTCAGTTTTTGACTCAAAAGTCAAACATGAACTGCTTCTCATAGTCTAAGGGTGAACTTGAATCTTTATCACCTGTGTGTCCAGATTCATCCATCAACGAGCATCATCAGTCGGCCCACTCCAACAACTCATGGTTCAGTTGCATCATCCTAAGCCCATCCATTCCTTTGTTCGAATCAGCCCAGCATATTAAGAACTTCCTTTTTCCTTGCGGTAGAATTTCTGGCCCGATTCTAGTTTGCCAATTTGATCATTGATTGATTCTTGGTACCTGTTTTTTGTAATTATGTTGATAGTTTCGTTTCGTCAAATCCCATGATTGATATATGTATATACGTGTGTTTGTTTCCTTTAATGAAAGAATTAAGTTAATTAAACTATAAAATGCAATGGTCGGGTGCACTCACATAGATATTACATATCATGTATGAGATCATGCTTTGTCGTTTTGGCCTTGTGTATTGTGTTGACATTTGTCTCGTAGATATCATATGTAAATATTTATCCTAATTTTAGATTAATGATGTCCATGCTTTGTTACCCGAAAGGCTCCATCTTGCAGGTTTAATTTTTGTATGTGTCACATGTGGATGTCTATTCTATGTCCATATATTTGCATTTCTAGTTTATATTTATTCAATGTAATTAAATTGATGTCATGAAAATTTCATATCTAATTTAATGCTCATATGTAAATAAGCATGTCATTTCGATTCACGTTTGTTTTGTGCTTACATATTTATAGCCTTATTTTGATAATCTGTACCTGTATATATTCAATATCTAATCTTTGCATATATTACTACAGATGTCTTGCCGCATGCCATATATTTAAGTATCACATGTAAATATCTAAGCTGTATATGCTCAAGTCCATTCAAATTAAATCCTTTAGTATCTTCTAGGTTATTTCCCATTCCCTTTCTACGTTTAGTTAATGGCCATATTCTTGTTAACGAATTTGTAAATAAATATGCCATGTGAAAATTTCAATTAATTTAATATCCTTACTCAATCCCATATTTGTAAATATCCATGAGTAGGTTTTAGGTCATCTATATTTGTAGTTTTATGATACATAATTAGAATTAGTATGCCATATCATTATCGTTCACATGTGTCATTCTTGTAAATATTGCTATGTTCATCCATGCCTTTTTTTTATTTTACATGTGAAAGTATCAATATCTATGTCCTCACATCCATTATCATTTATGATCATGACTAATTTATGTTTACATGTTTTACTGTTATCTTATATTCTTGTTAGTATCTATGTTTATCTATGTCTATATTTTGTTATCCTTATCCAATCCTATCATGCATTTGATAATTAGAACATTGATTTTCAAAAATTCATATGCATGGGGTGACCGGAGGGTGCCTCGGGAGTCCGAGGTTTCCAAAAGTTTTCTCTGATGAGAAGTTTTTTCGGTATCTGATCGGGAGTTCGATCGGGCCTGGGGAAATTTTTCATCCCTTCAAAATTAAAAATTTTTTTTATTTAATTTTCATAAAAAGCATACATCATGTTTATGATTTCTTTAATTTCTTAAAATTTGCAAATGAACCCCAAAAATTTTCTTTTTACGAAAAGGAATGTTAATTCCAAAATTTTTTATTTTTTATTTTTACTCTTATGTTTTATTTTCATTTTATTTTAAGAAAATCTCTTGTTTAAGAGGTCCAATTAAATTAAAAGGAATGTTCATTCCAACATTAATTTCAAAACATATTTTAAAAGTTTTTTGAGAGATCTTAATTTCCTAACTATAGTTAAGGCCTCTCAAATTAATCCAAATTTTGTTAAAAAAACCACTTTCAAAATTTCTTTTCTTATTTTTATTTATTCTTTTTCAATGGAAGGGATTATTTATTTTCTTTTTCCTTTTCTTTAGTTTTTCCAAAAATACCTTTTTGGGAGGATTTTAGTATGTTTAATTAATTAAGACCTTTCAAGTAAACTTCATTTTTATTAAAAGGTATTTTTAGCTTCAATAAAAAGAATGTTTATTCTTTAAATCTTTAAAATTCTTTTTCAAATTTAGCTTTATTTGATAAAAAAGACATTCATTTTTTTATTAAAAAGGGGTTTTTATTTTTTTTGAAAGGTCTTAATTTATTAATCTACTAAGGTTTTCCTATTAAACTAAATTTTTGTCAAATTATTCCCTTCAACAAATTAAAAGGAATATTTATTCCGACAATATTTTAAAATTAAATCTTTCTAAGAGATTTTAATTTAAGTAATCATAATTAAAGTCTCTTAATGTAAACTTCAAAGCATGAATTTGAGGATGTTTATCCCAACTTTTTTTTACAAAATGTTTTCTAGAAGGTTTCAATTAATATTCTCATAATTGAGACTTTCTAAAATTAAAATTAAACCTTTGTTTTTCATAAAAAGGATGTTTATCCTCATTTTTAAACTTGACTTTGATTTTTGAAGAATATTTATTCCTATTTAGAAATTGAATCTCCATTCTAAGTAGGAAATTTCTTCAAATTCAAAATTGGGCCATGGATTTTCACATTGAAAGGAATGTTCATTCCGACATTAAGTTTTTAAATTTTGGATTTAACTTTTCTAATGGGACTTTTATCCCACATTAAAAGGAATATTTATTCCAACATTTAAAATTATGTTTTTCTTAAGATGATTTTAAACACATTTTATTATCATTTTCCAAGTAAAATATTTTTAAGACTTTTGTGGTACCGATTTCTGGGCGTCTTGGGGGTGCTAATCCTTCCCTGAGCGTAACCGACTCCCGAACCTAAAATCTTTTTCGTAGATCAGCTTCTTTCCTTAACTTGACGTAATCTTTCTAGATTTACGTTGAGTTTAACAAGTAGGTGACTAACCACACCTATTAAAAATAAAAGGTTAGTGGCGACTCCATTTGTTTTTCGACTGTTCAGTCTTGAGCATTTTTCACGCCATATCATTTATCGTCGGAGCGGTAAAACGTTTCGACAATGAGCAATCTGGATAGCACTACGATTGTCACAATGAAGAGCAGTAGCAGAGGCTGAAGGGACACCCATGTCTTCTAACAATCGTCGAAGCCATAATAGTTCAGCAGTAGCATCAGCCAAAGCACGATATTCTGATTCAGTACTAGAGCGGGCAGTGACAGTTTGTTTCTTACTACGCCAAGAAATGAGAGAATCACCAAAAAAAAAACAGTAACCAATTGTCGAACGTCGATCAGTAGGATCACCTGCCCAGTCTGCATCAGAATAGCCAGACAATAAAAGAGAAAAGTGGACAGAAAAGTGGAGACCATGAAACAAGGTCCCTTTTACATATCTCAAAATACGAAGAACAGCAGAAAAATGTGAGGATCGAGGAGCACTCATGAACTGACTAACCAAGTGAACTGCATAAGCAATGTCAGGTCTGGTGATTGTAAGATAAACTAAGCTTCCAACAAGCTGTCGATATAAAGTAGGATCATCAAGAGGAGTGCCATCCATCGGAGTAATTTTGACATTGTGCTCCAGGGGAGTAGATACTGTTTTGGAGTCTGTGATACCAGCTCGAGATAATAAATCAGATGCATACTTAGCCTGAGAAAGGAAATAGCCCTTAGAATTAGAAGAGACTTCAAGACCCAAGAAGTAACTAAGAGTGCCCAGATCCTTCATCTCAAACTGATGACTAAGATACTGTTGTAACTCTGAAATACTGGAGCTATCATCACCTGTAATTATCATGTCATCAACATATAGAAGAAGGATGACTATACCACGATCAGTTCGACGAGTGAACAAAGCAGAATCATGAGGACTAGAGACAAAGCCAAACTATGTGATGGTAGAACTGAACTTGGAAAACCAGGCTCGAGGAGCTTGTTTTAATCCATATAAGGCTTTCCGAAGTTTGCAGACTTTATGTGCAGGATGAGAATATCCTGGAAGAGGCTGCATATAGACTTCCTTTTGCAAATCACCATTAAGGAAGGCATTTTTCACATCCATCTGAAAAAGTTCCCATTTCTTTACTGCAGCAATGGCTAGGAGACTCCGAACAGATGTAATACGAGCAACTGGAGAAAAAGTTTCTTCATAATCAATTCCATATTCTTGAGAATATCCTTTTGCTACCAAACGAGCTTTATATCGCTCAATAGAACCATCTGCACGAGTCTTGATTTTATAGACCCATTTGCAACCAATAGCAACCTTACCTAAAGGAAGATAACTAGGTCCCAAGTATGAGTTTTCTCAAGAGCTCAAAACTCTTCATCCATAGCCTGTTGCCAATGAGGATCAATGCTAGCTTCACGAAAAGAGTTAGGTTCGTGCAAGGTAACAATAGTAGAGAAACAATGGTAGTTTTGCAGATAAGAATGAGGTTTGCTTACTCGGGTGGACTAACGAACAGATGGCACAGATACAATCTCTGCCGATGGAGTAGACTCTGTGGGAAGAGGAGCAGAAGTCGAAGAATCGTCAAGCTCAGAGGAGGATTCAGCTTCAGGATTTGGAAATAATTCTGCAGAGGTGTTAGTAAAGAATTGAATAAGACTAGAATGGGAAGAATGAAAGTTAGAAAGAGAAGAAAACTGAGCATCTTCCCAAAAAGTGACATGACGAGAAATGCGGACTCTGTTAGAGATGGGATTCCAGCAACGATATCCTTTATGTTCAATCCCATATCCAAGAAAACAGCAAAGACGAGCACGGGGTTCTAATTTATTATGTTCATGAGGTTGAAGAAGAACAAAACAGACACATCCAAAAGGTTTAAGAAGATGGTAATTAGGAGGCTTACCAAACAATCGTTCATAAGGGGAAAGGTTGTCAAGAATTGAAGTCGGGGTACGGTTGATTGTGAAAACTGTAGTTAAAGCAACTTCACCCCAAAATTTTTTAGGACAAGAAGCAGACAGAAGGAGGGCTCGAACTGAATCAAGTATGTGACGATGTTTACGCTCAGCTCTACCATTTTGTTGGGATGTACTGGGACATGAACGTTGTACTAAGGTACCTTGCTGATCAAGAAAGGCAAGCAGAGTAGACTCTTTGTATTCCATGGCATTATCAGTTCGAAGAGTTTTGATGGAACAAGAAAATTGTGTTTTGACCATAGTTGCAAACTTGATATATATTTGTGGTAATTCAGAGCGATGTTTTAAAAAATAAATCCAGGTATATCTAGAATAATCATCAATGAAAATGACATAATATTGATAACTACTCATAGATAAGACAAGAGAAGGTCCCCAAATATCAGTATGTATAAGATCAAAAGAAGATTTAGAAATAGAGGTACTATTATTAAAAGCAAGAGCAGGTTGTTTGGCAAGCTGACATTGCAAACACTGAAAAGAGTCATTTTTAGTGGATCCTAACAAACCACGAGAAACTAAAGGATGTAATTTACTAGCAGAAGCATGGCCAAGGAGAAGATGCCATTGATAGAGAGAGGATTTGAAGGTGGTGACAGCCGAAAGGTGTTGAGGAAGTTGAAGTGAGACGAGCTCAAACAATCTTTCAACTTTCTTCCTCGTCCCAAGAGTCTTCCCCGTCTGCGGATCTTGTACCTGACAACCAAAAGAAGAAAAAATGACAGTAAGACCAAGATCATAAATTTGTCCAACAGAAATAAGATTAAAGGCGAGAGAAGGAATGCAATAAGTATCAGGAAGAGTAAGATTAGAATCAGATACATTTCCAGTATGTTTGATATGCATTGGGGTGTTATTAGCAGTGTGAATTGGGGGAAGAGATGACGTGGTTGTCTTGGATGAGAAAACAGAAGAATCAGAAGTCATATGATGATGACAAGCAGAGTCAAAAAGCCAAGGAGATTTACCCGGGGTGACAGATAGAGCAGTGGGAGCAGAAGAATTGGCAGAGATAACCTGTTTGAGTAAAGATTGAAGATCACTCATCGTAAGATTAACAGAGTTCTCAGAGGCAACAGCGCAACAGAAGTAGAAGCTCCAGGCTGAGAGAAAACTCCCTTAGTGCTAGTAAAACTTTCCTTAGGTTTGGGGGGCCTTACGGGGCAGTTCTCAATGATATGACCCTTTTTGTGGTAGTAACGGCATTCGATGGTTGGGCAATTAGAGAGATTGTGACCTTTCTGACGACAATTCCTGCAGAAAAAATTCCCTGATTTATGATAAGAAGGTTTAGAATGAGTGGTTGCAAGAGCAACATTAGTCTGTGAAAACCCTAGGCGAGTTTCTTTAAAAATGATTTCTTTTACAGTTGTATCCAAGGTAGAAAGTGGGTCCCGATGGAGCAAGGAAGCTCGAACAGATTCATATTCAGGACGGAGGGCCATAAGAACTTGAATAAGATGCAGATGATCTTCACTGATTTTTGCTTGGGACAACTGAGTCCAAAGAGGTTGGACTTGGGCTAGAAAGACATTGATAGACTGGCCTGGTTCCTGTTTGAGATTGTGTAGGGTGCTCCAAAGTTGATAATAGTGTGCAAGACAGGTAGACTTGTATCGGACTGAAAGAAAATCCCAGATGGCTTTGGCAGATTCCAGATCCCAAAATTGTGCATGAATGTCGGGAATTATGGAATTGTAGAACCAAGTAATGATTTGGTGATTTCTACTATCCCAATCTTCTAGGCGTTCAGCGAACTTGGTGCTGGACTCATTCAACTCACAGGTGGGCTTAGTAACATCACCAGTGACAATTCGCCATAATTTACGTCCAATTAGGAAACTACGTATCCCTTGGACCCAGAGAGTATAGTTAGAACCATCAAGAATTGTGGAAATGGGCCTAGAAACCTCTAATTTCTCCATTGTAAAGACAAAATTAGCAAAAACAGAGCCCAAAAATGAAATCGAAAGGCCAAAATGAAACAGGAGAGGGAACCTTCGAAAATCGGTCAACGGTCAGAGATGACGTGGCACCATAAGACAACTAAGACTGACGTGGCAGGCAGGCAATGGTTGGAGCTGACGTGGCGGCAGGGCTGACGTGGCAGAGAAAAACAGAGTCAAACATTGGAGCGTGGACAAGTTGACCGGCGCGTGGAATACTTTGACTGGCGCGTGAGGGAGCCTGGAGCGTCGGATTGAGCTGAAAATTTGTAGGCTAGCAGAGCAGAGCAAGGGCTATCCAATAGTGCAGGCAGTGTAGCAAACAAGAGTCTGGAAAAATTTTGAAAATTCACAGACCTGTGGAAGGAAAAAAAGAGGCGTGGAGGACAGCAGGGAGGTGATAACGGTCGGAATTGGAAAGGCAAAGGTTGGACTAAAGACTGAACAGAATGGCAGTGGTGGTGAGACAAACGGAAAGAAAAATTCAGACCCTAAACTCTTGATACCATGTTAGGAAGCTTAAGAGAGAAAGAGAAGATGAGAGAAAGAATTGGTGTGTTTATTTCTGTACAAGACATAGGGTATTTATACAGGTAGCAAAGGGATATACAAGGTAACTATGCCTAATCAAAGATAAGGTCAAGTCAATACCTAATCAAAGACATGCCTAATCAAAGACAAGGTCAAGTCAATAATTAGGGCTATACATTAATACGAAAGAAAAGAAAGAGTTGAAGGAAACGGAGAAAGGAGTTGACAGCCATGGCGAGCTCGGTCAATGACGGGGATTCGTCAGCAAGGAGAAAATAAACAGCAAGGGTGTCTGTCAAGAAAAGAAGAAAGGGTTGAAGGCATTGAAGAAGAAAGTGAAAAAAAAAAAGGAGAAGAAAGAATCCAAACGCTGAGTTCATCTGCGTTTAGGGTAAGGTTTCTTTATATATATATTTGCTATATTATTGGGTTGCATTTTGGTTGTTTGATTTGGTCATGATTTACATAAGTTTTGGGCTATAGCTTGCACTAACCATGGGCCATTGCGCCATCTTGATCTAAATATGGCTTTCGAGTATGCCTCCTGGACTATTTGTGCTGATTGGACTTAGTAATGAGGTTTGTTTGATACCAAATGCATAAATAAATAATTACAATGGCATTTGTATTTGAGTTCTTAATGTATTCACGTTTCTCCTTGCTTATACTTATGCCATTTTAGTTTAAAAATATATATAAAAAAAAAGGAATAAACCAATAATGAAAAGGACGGAGAAAAAGAAAAAAAAATCATGCATATAAATTAGAACATGCATTTTATGTTATCTCAAGTGTCTTAAATTTAAACGCATGCCATATTAGTTTAGTTGCATATTTGATTTTATAATCAAGCATTCCTAATTTCATTTTTATGCCATGCATGTTAGGTTAATTAGTCCAATTCCATTTTAATCTCATGTTAATTAGCTTAATTTTTTTTTGGTGGAAGTTAATTAGCTTAATTTCATAATTATGAGTTTGAATTTCAATCCCATGCATTCTAGTGTAAGTCATGTATTTTAATATGTCTTCTCACTTGTCTCATGCATTCCCATTTGGTATATATTTCATCTATATCATGCTTATGATTTTGAGTATTAAAAAATATATTAAAAAAACAGAAAAAAATGACCCATTAAATAATGGATAATTATTAAGGAGATTGTGATGGCAATTTCTTTAACAATTATTCAAAGGTAATTTTAAAATGTGAGTAAGAAAAATCCCAAAAAAGATTAATAATTGATGGGTAATTATTATTGAAATTGTGATGGCAAATTCTTTAATAATTATTCAATGGTAATATTTTAAAATATGATTAAGGGAAAATTCAAAAAAATGATTAATTAAATAATGAGTAATTATTATTGAGATTGTGATGGCAATTTCTTTAATAATTATTCAATGGTAATATTTTAAAATATGATTAAGGGAAAATTCAAAAAAATGATTAATTAAATAATGAGTAATTATTATTGAGATTGTGATGGCAATTTCTTTAATAATTATTCAATGGTAATATTTTAAAATATTATTAAGGAAAATCCAAAAATGATTGATTAAATAATGAGTAATTATTATTGAGATTGTGATGGCAATTTTTTCAATAATTATTCAAAGGTAATTTTAAAATATTATTAAAAGAAAATCCCCAAAAATGAGTTAAATGATTAATGAGTAATTGTTAAGGAAATTGTGATGGCAATTTTCTCCTTAATAACTATTTAAGGGTAATTTTAAAATATGGTTAAAAGAAAATCAAAAAATGAATTAATAATTGATGAGTAATTATTAAGGAAATTGTGATGGCAATTCTCCTTAATAATTATTCGAGGGTAATTTTAAAATATGGTTAAGAGAAAACTTTCAAAAAAAAATGGTTGAGTTAAATAAAGAACGGTTATTAGGGAAATGGTGATGGCTATTGTTCCTAATAATTATTCATTGGTAATTCAAAAAAAAATTGAGAATCAAGGAAGGTGATAATAAAAAATGTGTCTTTTAATTATCCCCTTAAAGTCAAAAATTAAAAAAATGTGTGTGCCTTTTTTAGTTTAAACATCAATAAATGTAATTGCTAAAAGAGTTGTGATGGCAGTTTCTTTTAGTAATTATTATTTTAAAAAATTAAAAATCAAATATCAATGGTTAAAAGACTTAAAAAAATTGAAAACGCATTAAGGCCTAATTAATGTTTAATTGATCGGTACCGTTTTTTGTTGAGCATTGTAAGGGGTGCTAATCCTTCCCCATACCTAACCGTAGCCCCGAACCTAATCTCCTGTTCCGCATACCGGGACCTATCTAGCTTGACACGCCATTTTATAGCCAATGTCGGGTTAGGTAGATTTCTAAAAGGGTGGCTAACTCACCTAAACAAAAGAGATTAGTGGCGACTCCTTTTTTTTTTTCGTCCCAATCATGTCGTCTTCGGAAACGTTACAACAACAGTTACAAACTGAGTCAAAATTTTAGCATACAATTACAAATTTACTAGTTTTCTCTTATTGAAGTGAAAATTTAAAAGCTTTTATTTGATCGATAAATAGGATAGCCAAAAAGGAATAGCCAATAGCCAATAGGCTATCGGACTGTCATACAGCTATGGCCACCATGAACCACTAATCTTAGTATCTTATTATCTTAGTGCTAATAACTTTGTTTTGTTATTTCCTTTCTAAGACTTGTATATAGACTATACTTTATAGTGATTACCATCACCTACTTCTGCATAATAGAACAACTTGCACACACACTACATTCGGCATTCTCATTAAATTATTTGTTTTGGCGAGAACTAAATTATAAGGAGAAAATATATGACAATATATTGAAATTTTAATTTCAAATTTTCAATGTTTAGATGCTTTTTGTAGGATAGATAATTCACTAATTTGATATGAACATTAGTAATTTATTAATACTACTATAATTTATAAATTTTCTTAGTTAGAATGGAAAATTGTCATTCACATGAAAAAGTTTATTTCTTGATTTGATCAGTAATGATGAAATCAACATGGCCTTTTGTAAATTCTCAAATTTTCCTTAATACTCCCTCTGTCCCAGAATATAAGTCCTTTTCAACCATTTTATCGAAACCAATAAAAATAGTTTTATTTGTTAAATTTTATATTCTTACCTATTTTACCCTTATTTAATTGTATTAAAGAGGAGAGAGAGGTAAAGAGGAGACATGTATTAAAGAGAGAGGTTTCTAATATGACAAGACAAGGGTAAAATAGAAAAATTATAAAATTATTTTCTTGGTTTTATAAAAATGACAACTATTTTGGGACAAAATTTTTTTTCAAAATGGACTTATATTCTGGGACAGAGGGAGTAATGTTCATAACTAATATTATTAAATTTAAGTAATAATATTCTATAAATTCATATAATTCAATCATAATAATAATATTTAAAAATTTTAATTATGAAAAAATATTTTTTTAAGTTCACTTTGATTAAAATTTTATCAATTATTTATTTTTTTTCTTTATCAAATTTATTTATTAAATTTGACGTTTAGGAGGTATATAAAAATATTCCATCTGTCCCTATTCGTCTGTCACAATTAATCGTCTCATACAGGACAAAAAAAGTAGTTATGGTACAAAATTTTATACATATTTACATTAGCTTTCTTATTTTATCCACATCTCTCTTCTTCTTTAATTCTCTCTCCTATTTAAGAAAAATATTCATTTAAGAGAGAAAGAAAGTAGTTTAAAAGGGTAATTTTGGAAATTCAGTAATTAATGCTAGATATAGACAAATAAAAAGGGATAAATAAAGCTTCCAGAAACAAATAAAGCTTTTAGCAGGGGGCAGATAAATAGGGACAGGAGGAATATCTCATTAGTTTGTCGGGTTCTTTTGGGTTAGATTCTCGGGTCAATCGGGTTTCGGGTCAATCGGGTTTCGGGTCAATCGGGTTCTGAGTCAATCGGGTTCCGGGTCAATCGGGTTTCGGTTCAATCGGGTTCCGAATCAATCGGGTTCCGGGTCAATTGGGTTCCGCGTCGGTCGGGTTCAGGTCATTTACTTTTTTTAGTCAAATCAGGCCGGGTTAGTTTCGGGTTCGAGTCGGTCGAGTCGGGTTTTCAGGTTCGAGTTAGTTTTTGATAGCTCTAGTCTTTAGGTTTTTTGGCTCATCATGGTTTTTGGCCTCTTTGTAATCTAATTATATATTTAGTTGGTGTTTAGTCGGACTTGTGAAATAGTTTCTCTATTTTATAAGAAAAACTTGAGTGCTTAGCTATGTTCCTTTTTTTTTTTAATTCTAACTTATATAGAAAATAATTTTGAGCTTTTAGATGAGAGTGATGATCCTATGATGATCCTATGGACTCAATTATGTGAAAATTACCATAAAATCATAATTGGCATAACTGTAGTTATGTAAGTAATTTAGAATCTACCCCAATAAGAAAAAAGTCTTTTGACACGTCTACACCTATCTAGCCTTTATCTCGGCCGACACGACTTTCCCAATTACCACAACGTTTAACCCTACTTTTCAAAATTTAGCCCCAACTTTACAAAATTAGTTATTATAAGGTAATTTTTAAAATTTGATAAATTTGTTATGGTAGGGTTAAAAAAAAAGGTGGAACTAGGCAAATGAAAGCTAGGTTAGGCAGAATAGGCGGCGAAATAAATATAGATAGATCATGTAGCATTACTTCCACAATAAATACAATAAATGATCAAACTTACTTAAAAATTCTAAATTTTTCCTTGGGTGCTAAACTTTTTAAATTTGTGGATAAAATTGATGTCACATCTTAATTTCATAATAATTCCCAATAAACCTAATCCGTGAGATCATTTTTGTTTAGGGCTACACATCAAAATTTCTAAAAACATTAATGAAAATTTTCTATACTTTTACTTTACCCTTAAATAATTCATAAATTATATTAAAAATAGTATTTTTCATGATTTTTTATTTGGTAAATTTTTGTTCTTGATCTTCGTATTTTTTGTTGGTAATTATTTTTAAAAATTATTTTATGAATGTTTTAATTTTAACAAATTTTTTTTAATAAAGTTTAATCTTTTGATTTTTATATTAATTTTAAATAAATTAAAATTTTACATCATTTAGTTTTTTTTTTATATCCTACAACACTTCTAAATTATGATTATTAAATGTTATTTTAACTTCTCTTAACAATACTTTTAAAATAGCAATATTAAGACAGTACCTCTACAAAAACTCTAGTTGAGTCAAATAGATATATAAATTGGAGAACATTACCTTTTACATCTAATAGAATTTTATATATAAAATTCTAGTCGACTCAAATGGAATTTGTTTCATTCCAATAAATTTTGGGGATACTATAACCCTTTTTTTTCTTTCAAATAGGAAGCCGAATCACTTCATACTAATCTACCAACTTTTACTTTCAAACATCTAATTTTTTGTACTATTGTTTTTTCCTAGTCAATATCTTAGCACTTTAATGATTAGATATATATATATATATATATTTATATATATATATATATTTATATATATATATATATCTATATCTATATCTATTGAAGAAAATGTAACTTTCATTCATTCAAATGAAATTATATTCATTATAATACTAATAAGACTAAAAATTACAGTAGATTCAAATTTATTTTCCTCTACTTGTAAATCTGGATCTTACTTCATGACCTGAGCCATTTTATTGATTCTTTTGAGCCTCGAACCTTCTTCATGAGTCTCTTCTCTAGTATATCCATTACTCTCTCACTTTCACTTCATCATATTGTTTCCAACCAAGGGCTTTTATCAACAATAAATAATTGACCGATGCAAGAACTTCCTTAATTGACCCAATCAAAAGCAAAATCATAATAGCTTAAGGTGAACAGTGTTGGATCTACCGTAAATTGAAACAAAACAAACTAAAACTATTGACTCAACAAACTAATTGACTTACTCAGATAAAATTAAGACTCAAATACCCAGATCTACAGATCTAGAAGTTATTTTAATAAAAAATAAGGACAACAAAATATAAAATCAAGTCCCTCCTCCCCCTTAACAGTAGGAGTCAAGGAGGATGAGGAGGACTAAACGAAAACTTAGAAAGAAAACTAAGGAGAATAGAGAGAGAAGAAAGGGGCGGCTACGGTTTAACTTTCTTTTATGATTTTTTTTATATTGATTGTGTATTTTATTATAATGTTATTTGCAATTTAATTACAATATATTTTGTGTGAGAATGCTTTAAATTATTTAATTGGCGTAGCAAAGCATGGGTTTTCGACCTAATTTATTTAAAAAGTAATTGTCATATAGTATATACATAAATGGAATGATTTAAATATAGTTTTAATCCCTTTTTTTTCTATTCAATTAGGAGAGGACCTCAATTTATTTTTGAACAAATGTTATTATCTTTTTAAGTTTATTTTGAAACCAAATCTGAAATATTTATACAAATTATACAAATAAACTTTGAAATTTAAGTTCTATAAGTATTCCTTGAAAAAAGAAAAAATTTCTTTGAGTAAATTTCGTTAAAAAGACATTTAATAAAATAAAATCCCTTTGCAAGGCCTTTAATTAGAGGCTTTTAAATAAGGCCTCTAATAATACATTAATTAGCCTCTAAAATATGTATTATAGTAGCAATATTATTGAGGCAATTAGGAATACCATTTCTGGCTCAAAAAGTAATTATATGTTAATTATATTATTTTACTTAAAAGAATATATGCCAATTAGAGGCAAATATTATAAAATATAAAGACCAATGTCATATTTGTTTCCTAAGAGTTTGATTTAAAGGCAATTATGCTAATTGCCTCAAAATGTTTGCCTCTAATAGCATGTGTTGTAGTGTAAGTGTATTTTGTGAGCAATTGTAACTTCTTCCAAGTTTGGTATTCATTCAACTATCAAATTTTCTATGAACTTCACAAAACATCTTTACTTCATAACAAGTATATACACATACAAATCTTGAAGTGGGGGCATTCGTTGACATCTAATATTCATTAAAACCTAATTTTATTTTATTTGATCAATTGGGTAATTTAATTGGTTCAATAGAATTGTTATTTGAACTCAATCCATGCTAAAAGATAAACTGAAACCAAGTTCAATAAGGTAAAATTATTAATGAAAACTCGATTTAGTTGTAGTTAAGTTGGGCCAACACTATCAACCTAATGTTACACATATGGGGTTACCAAAACCGTATGCCACTCTTAAGGAGTCTTCATTTCTCAAATTACCCAAAAAAAAGAGAGAAAAAACCCTCACGTTCTCAAAGATCTCTAATCTTTAAGATTCTCAAGCCTCCAAGATTTACCAAGGCTACCAAGTCAAACTTCTCCTTCATTACATCCAAATCAAGTCAAGAAGAAGCAAACCATGTAGAAATAACAAGCATTGAGTAGTTTCTTTGAAAATTTGTCGAAATAAATCCATCCAATCTACAAAAAGACAACAAGTCTTCAACAGTCTCATTAAAGACCTATCAAATCTATTTGATCTACAAAGAATCAAAACCTTTTTACTAGGGTTGTTCAAGAAAATCGAAAAAATCGATAACCAAACGGTACTGAACCGACAATTCGGTTAGGGTTTTATTGTTCATATGGAAATCGAATTATCCAAATGAACTAAAATTTTTTAAAAAAAAAACTTGATTTTATTGGCCCAAAATTAAATGATCTAAAATTTTTATAACCTTATTTAGGCTTTTGTAAAAGAAAAAATTTCAAAATTGAATGATTTCAACTACTCGAAAACCCGCAAAAATACCCAAACTGAATCAAACCGAAGCGTTCGGGTATTAAAACCTTAATATCCAAACCGAACCTAACCATTTGCACCCTTGCATTTTACCATTTCTTTGAATATCTACCAAGCCAATATCAAATCGGACAATGAGGAATCACAAGCCTCTCTATCGTTCCTTTCAAATTTACTTCATCGAGATCAAGTCATTAAGCCCTCGAATATTTTGCCATCAAGAAGGTCGAATTAGAAGATTCTTTTTTATAGAGAATTGTACTAATTAAAATTCTCATTAATACAATTGATTTTGCTCACTTAATTTTCAGATACGATGACACATCCTGATCTAATACGACTGTTCCGTACAAACGGAAGATGGAGTATTATGTCAACAATACGTCGGTCCGGATGTGTCTAATTAAAAAGAGAAGTTAAGTTTAAGATAAGACGGAGTTGGAAGATAAAGTAATTAACCGTGCATGGAAATTAGTAAATGCAAAAAAGACCTCCTATTAAGTCCCTAACAATTAATTATGGACCCCGTTGGTACAAGCAATCAAAGGATTTAACCAACAGGTGAAAAATGGAAGAAATTAAAAAAAGGGGAAAAAGTCTGACTCGGGGCCGGAGTAGACCCGGTGTCGGACTCCTCTATAAATAGGGGAAAGCCGAAGCTTTTCCCCGTTTCTCTTTTTCTTTTTTCTTTCTTTTTTCTCTTTTTCTCTCTGGAGCTAAATGGAGGCATTTTGCACTTTTGGCAGATCTAGACAATCCGACCGTCAGATCAAGGCGAGTTTCTAATATGTTGTTCTACTTACCTCGATCTACGTTATATTAAGTTTTCACGTATTTCCATGATCGGTTTAGCATAGATCTGAGTTTAAAGTTAGGTTCAGCTTTTTATCAAATTTAAGTTTAAAACTCAGATCTACGGATATTGGGCCAGTGAAACAAGGTGAGTTTTTAGTATGTTATCCTACTCACCTTAATCTACGTCATACTCTGTTTTCACACATTTTCGTGCACCGGTTTAGAGTATATCTGAGTTTAATCAATTTAAGTTTAGATATCAGATCTACAGAGATTGGACCGGTGTTTCTCGTTTTTGCTTCAGTGAATCCATCATGAATGCCATGAGGATCGCCTATCACGCCCCGACCTGCCCTGGTCGGCCACGTGGCAACCCCCGCGCTACCTCGAAATACGTCTCTGCAGCCACGCATCCGAGACACCGCAAGGCTTGAAATAGATATCATCGCTACAAAACAAAACTAAAATCTTAATTAGAAATCATTTAATAAAAATAATTAACTATAAAAGAAGTACCAGTGGATTTAATTAAAAGGAAACCTATGCAACGAAAACCGCTACGCCTAAGCCACCACGCCTCCTAGTGAGCCTCTATTCTACTTGCTAACCCCGTATGCAAATCTGCATCCATCCACATTGGATACAGGTGAGTGACAGAGGTTCAATGAATCTCTATCGGGGTTAGGAAAAATAAGGGTAATCTAAAATATAATAAAGTAAAATAAATATAAAATAAATATTTTTCTTTTCAAAAACTCTCTTCTGGTTCTCCAGCCGAGAACCTTCTTTTAAAACTCTTTAAATAAATAAAAATATATATATATATATACATATCTCAATATGGGCTGGCATCTCTTTCATATTGGAGGCTCGATCCGTCGGTCGTATACCTCACTACACCGAGGGTTATCTCTTTCTCTTCAAACACATTTTCACAATTTCTCTTTCTCTAGCTCGTTCCCTCGGTGGTGCCCGTCGTTGTGGTGGAACACAGCTACCTGGAGCCTTGGCGAGCTTCTTTACGCGCCTCTCCCAATGTCTCGTCTCACAGTGCCCCTTGATAAGCGGTCCACGGCTGAGAATCATGCATGCCTTCTCCAACTCGGTCCACGCTCCCACATATATTGGAGCCCCGAGGAGCCATTCAAATTCTCATCCCGCAAGGGTACTCAGAAATCATAATAATAATATTTCATATATATTTATTTAAAACATGTAATCACATGCAAGCTTTTATATTTTTAAATCATCCCACCCTCTAAGTGGGTGTATCATAAAATAAAAATTGTGTGTCGTGGATTACCCTTATCTTAAAAGTAGTTGTAAAATCTTTTTAAATCAATTTATATTTTTTAAAACATTTAAAAACGTTTGCCCCTAGTGGCTAAGCACTGAAAACAAGGTCACTCACAGTGTTGGGAGATTCGTATGCTCCCAAGCGCTCCATATAACTTTAACCTCCGAAGCATCGCCGCACTCGATTCAACCGGAGCCCCAATACACGGAAATATACGTTAGCATTCATAATTAAATTTATGAATACACCTACAAGGCTCTAATATGACCTAAGACTGGGTTTGAATGTGATTCAGGGCCTAGGAAAGTGTCCAGTAGGTTTCGGGGCTAAAATCGGACTCTTGCAAAAAAATTACTAAAATGCCCCCGGGGGCTCGTGGGCCCTATACCAGGACTAGGCTGAGCCAAGTTCTACACAAAATTGGGCCCAAAAAACCCTCCCGCAAGATATTTATATATTATAATGATATAATATATAAATATCTAAGAATTTAATATAATATATAAATATCCAAACAGGGACTCGGTCGACTTGTTCCTCGGCCGGTCCCTTCCCCAATTTTTGCACTCGTTTCTCCTCCTTTCGACGTATAAAATTAGACAAGTGATCTTCATGGCACCCATGACGGATTCGCCAAGGCAGAAACGAGAAACACCGATTCAATTTCCGTAAAACCGAGATTTGACTTAAATTGACCAAATATCATATTTACTCTCACCTGGAGCACGAAAATGCTTGAAAACGGAGTAGGACGTAGATTAAGGTGAGTATGATAACATACTAAAAACTCACCTTATTTCGCCAGCCCAATATCCGTAGATCTGAGTTTTAAAATTAAACCGGCCAAAAACTAAAAACTCAGATCTACGCTAAACCGATGCATGGAAATGTGTACAAATTTAATATAATGTAGATCGAGGTGAGTAGAATAACGTATTAGAAACTCACTTTGTTTTGCCAGCCGGTTTGTCCGAATCTGCTAATTGTCCAAAATGCCTCCGTTTGGCTCCAGAAAGAAAAAGAGAAAAAGATAGAAAAAAGAAAAAGAGAAATGAAGAAAAAGCTTCGGCTTTCCTCTATTTATAGAGGAGCCCGACACCGGGTTTATTCGGGCCTCGAGTTAAAACTTTTTCCCTTTTTCAACTTTCTTCCATTTTCACCCGTTGGCTAAATCCTTTGATTTCTTGTGCCAACGGGGCCAATAATAAATTTCTAGGGACTTAATTGGAGGTCCTTTTGGATTTACTAATTTCCATGCACGGTTAATTACTTTATCTTCCAACTCCGTCTCATCTTAAGCTCAACTTCTCTTCTTAATCAGACACAGCCGAACTGACATATTGTTTAATTAATACGCCATCTTACACTATTCTGTTTGTACGGAAAAGTCGTATTAGGTCGGGGTGTGTCAACTCTCCACTCCTTCTAAAATTTCATCCTCGAAATTAAACAAGGTAACTTGGGGAGATTTGGCTTCCATTTGAAGCCCTCCTTTCGTTTCCAAATAGTGTTTGCATCACTATCCGCTGCTGAAGTTCACCACGCTTCCGCTGCGCACTCTGATCATTCTCCTTATCAAGAGTGGCTTCACCGCCCTTATACTCTTGAGTTTGAACCTCCTCTTTTCCTTAACATAGCTTACCCTTATCCAATTTTGGGTTAGGCTTTCTTCAATCCAGTTGTGTCACTCGGAGGTTCTTCCTTCGTTTCACTGTGCTTACTCGATCCTTTCGTCTTATCCTTGTTCTTTCTTAAAGTCTCTCTTAACGAGACTATCCTCTTGTTACTTCTGAGGTTCCACACCCCTATTCTTCTTAGGAGTTCCTTCTCCGTTTCATTACCATTGTCTCTCACTTCGAGGCCATCATCCGACGCGTTTCTCGTCATTCCGTGGTTTTATACTCATCTTTGTAACCAAGCTGTCGGGAAAGACTTTAGCTTAACTCCCTCGCCTTCGTGGAGAGGATGCGATGAGTTAATTGTCTTCCCCCTACCTTGGTTTTGCTTCTTCGTTTCATTCCTTACTTCCATTCTCTCTCTTTCCAATCTCTTTCTTTTCAAAACTCATGGCGTATGAGTCGGGCTCCTGTACATACTGGCCCACTCTCGGCCATATCACAATAGAGGACTCTGGGATGGAGAACTCTGGGAGGTTTCATGCTCTCCCTAATCACACACTGGGCCGGTCCTCTCGAGTGGTCATCACAAAGATCATCAAGATCTCAATCTCTAATCCTTCCTCTCATAGGGACTCCTCACATGGCTCCCAAGTCAATCACACTTGAGCCTCGACTTCATACCCATCCATATCATTTCTCTAGCCTTTTAGGCTTTCATTTGTCTTTTAGGCCTGTTAGGCCTCTCAAAAAGGGTTTTCTTTCCCCACCAACATCCCCGTCATCACAAGATGTAGCGGATCGTACCATGTTGATCGTTGTATGCTCTTTATCTTTATGCTTCTCTTTGCTATGACTTCCTTTTTCCTCCTTTCATCAACTATGTTATCTAGGGTTTCTTATCCCCATCTCTATCCTTTTCTTTCCTTTCCATCTGCCCACGTCCATTATGGGTTCCACATTTTCTCTTACCTTCTCATCAACACGGAATAACATAGTTCATGCACGTCACACTCATGCGGCATCCCTTTGTAGCTTCATACTTCTCTCTTGAGGTATCTTGTTCTTCACTTAACTTGACCTTCTCTCCGGTCCATTGCCCTTCCTTAAGCATCGTTATAGCTTTCATAATCTCCATACCCATTCCATTAGGGCCATTTTCATATCCTTTCACTTCTTCATATTCCTTAACCTTGATTTACGTGATCTTTCACATCTTATCAAGGTTTCTTTTACCTTGGCTTCATTCTTTCTTACCTTTGCTTTCTTTTCTAAATTTTCTTTATCATCTTCATTCTTTTCCCTCTTTTCTTCTAACAACTTTGTCTCTCTTGGGGTTAGAATTTCTTTTCTGCTCCTCATACTGACTATGCTCATAGAAGTTCATGAGCTTAATCAATTCCTTTCCTTATCCCTGTACTTCTTCCATTAAGTACTCGGGGTTTTCTCTTATCATTCTTTCTGTCTCAGTTCCCGTATCTTTTGCTTTTCCCATGTGGGTCTTCCTTTAGCTCAGCCATCTTCGACTCTTAATTCCTCGATATCTCTTCTTTGTCTTTCAATATCATGGTTTATTTATCACGGAAAACACCTTTCTCTATTCTCCATTGTCTCAAAATCTTGCCTGTGCCAAGCTAACTCCATTTTAGCTTGGTTTAACTTCATGTCCACATCCTTTCTTCACTTATCATCCTTCGGAAAGGTTATCCTCAAAGTTGGTCTACCCCTCTCCTTCTAAAAATTCAACTTATCTTCCATATTCTTTTAACTCCTTACTCTTAATTCCTTCTATTCCACTCTTTTGCCATGTCTTCACCTTTTTGTCTTTTCCAGTTCCAACCATTATTCTGGTTTATCCTCATTCTTTCTTCGACTCTTACTTAGGTTGATCCACTTTCCTCTATCACTGTGTTTGATCATTCTTAAAATTTCCATCATCATCATTATTATCAACATCATCATCACAATCATCAAATCATCATCATCATCATTATTCTTATCCTTCGTTCGCTCTTGTTTGTATTACCATGCCTTGGTATCCGCACTTCTTATTTCTCTTTTCTTTTCTTCTATTCATTCTTCACTGACATCATCCATTACTATCCGTCATCCATTAGGATGTAATCATCTCCATTCACCCGTTGCTTATGAGTTCTCCTTCTCTTATGTTTCTTCAATTTTTCTTGAATGATTGCCATGCAAGAGGAGCTAAGCCAATTTGAAATGAGCAAGATTTGGACCTTGGTTCCTAGGCCAACTAACCATCCAATTATAGGCACAAAATGGGTATTCAGAAACAAAATGGATGAGTTAGGAAATGTGGTAAAAAAACAAGGCAAGACTTGTTGCCAAAGGATATAATCAAGAGGAAGGTATTGATGTCGATGAAACTTTTGCTCCGGTAGCTAGATTAGATGCTATTAGGTTATTGCTTGCATATGCATGTTACATGAATTTCAAACTCTTTCAAATGGATGTGAAAAATGCATTTTTAAATGGATTTATTCAAGAAGAGGTTTATATTGAACAATGTCTTGGTTTTGAAATTCATGACAAGCGCAATCATGTTTATAAGTTGCAAAAGGCTTTATATGGATTAAAACAAGCACTTAAAGCTTGGTAAAGGCTTTCAAAGTTTTTGGTTGAAAAAGATTTTAGAAGAGGTAGTGTAGATACCATTCTCTTTAGTAAAAAGAATAAAAATGATCTTCTAATTGTATAAATATATGTTGATGACATTATATTTAGGGCTACTAATGAGAAATTGTGTGAATATTTTGCTAAAGAAATGCATGGAGAATTTGAAATGAGTATGATGGGAGAGTTGAACTTCTTCATGTATACAAATAAAGCAAAGTGAGGATGGCATCTTCATTAACCAAGCCAAGTACGCTAAGGATATGCTAAAAAGGTTTGGAATGTTGAACTTAAAGGGAATTGGAACCCCTATGAGCCCCTCAACAAAGCTTGATAAGGATGAGAAGGTAAAGAGGTTGATCCAAAGCTCTATAGAGGTATGATTGGATTACTTCTTTACTTAACTGCTAGTGGACCTGATATCATGCTAAATATATGCCTATGTGCTAGATTTCAAGCATGTCCTAAGAAATCACACTTGACTGCTGTTAAGAGAATCTTTAAATACCTTTTGAATACTTAAAACTTAGGTCTATAGTATCCTAGAGGTAACTTTTTTGATCTCTTAGGCTATTCCGATTCTGATTTTGCTGGTAGTAAAGTAGATAGGAAAAGCACCAGTGGTACTTGTCAGTTTCTAGGAAATATACTTGTGTCTTAGCCTAGCAAGAAACAAAACTCTGTAGCATTTTTTACTGCTGAAGCTGAATATATATCTTTAGGTAGTTGCTATGCACAAATTTTATGGATTAGGCAACAACTTAGTGATTATGGTTTGTCAATAGAACAAGTTCCTATTCACGATGACAATATAAGTGCCATAAACATCTCCAAGAATCCAGTTCAGCACTCTAGGACTAAGCACATTGAGATTAGACACCACTTCATTAGAGATCACATGCTTAAAGGAGATATTAAAGTAGAATTTGTGGACACCTTACACCAATTAGCTGATATATTCACCAAACCTTTGAATGAGAATCAATTTTGCAAAATTAGGAGAGAACTTGGTATGACTAATATGCATGAACTTATATTGTAATTAATTGTATGATAATGCATGCTTGTTTTGCTCTTTGTTGTTTTTATGTACCTTGATTGCATAAAACTTGACTTTATCTAAATATATGTACTTTATGCATTGAAAATTCAAGTTTCTATATTTTAAAATTGATTCTTCAATGTATTGAATCGATTGAGCATTTAGCTCAATCGGTTTTTCATAAGTTTTCTGAAAAGTCAATTTTGAAGTTTTTCTAAGTTTAATCGATCACTCTTGAAGTGAACCGATTTAAATTTTTTGCAAAAATGACTTTTGAAATTTAAATTTTTTGAATCGATTGGGTGTTCAAGTGAACCGATTCTAGAAATCCTGATGATTTGAAAAATTCAAGTTATGTTCAAAGTCAATCAATTCTTTAAAACTTTAATCGATTCACTTTCAAAAGGTTTTAAATGAAAATTTCTATACAGAAAGATTCAATCGATTCAGTCTTCAACTGAACCGATTGAATAGGATCTGGAAGTAACAGGTAGAACCTGTTCAATCGATTGAGTGATTCACTCAACCAATTGAACTTGTCGGGCCTATATATAACCCGACGATTCTCACAAGTTCAAAATCAATTCGAATCGATTCATTTTCAAATCTGTTCATTTTCCCCCATAAAAACTCATCAAGAAACTTTGTCTTTTATAAAACCCAACCTCATATTCATCTTCTAAACACAAAATCAGTACCTTTGTACCCCCAAAATCAACAAATTCCTAATTCCCAAAACCTAAAATCTCACAAATGGCACCGAAGTGACAAATTCAACAATAAGGAAAGGGTCCAAGCAAGAAAGTGAAGCATATGGGAAAGAAATTGCACAAAGGAAAGGGAATTGCAAGCACGAATCCTCCAAGTGGTGGAGCTAGAATTCAAAAAGGAGGTAATCTCATTAGGTACTTTAGAAATGCTACTCATAAGAAAAGATATGATGAGATTATTTCTTCTAAAGAGGTTATTTGTGGTAGAGAAATTAATTGGTAAGAGTTTGAGAACTACACCTTCCATGATAGTCTTAAGAAACTATTTATGGATGCCAAATGATTTGGATTGAGTGATTTCCAGGATAGAGAATATAGTGAATTGATGGTTAGAGAATTTTATTCAAGTATTCCTAAGAACCAAGATGAATTAGGGGAAAATATAGAGATCAACACTGAGGGCATTTATGCTTTTGTCTGTGGAAATGAGATTTTGATAACTCCTAAGGATCTCAATAGTTTGTTGAAAACTGAATTTGAGAATGGTGCCTAATCTAGACTGTCTAAGTTCACTTGTGCATTACCTTGGAAAGAAATAACGGGTCTAGATGAAAGTTTTGGTCTCAAGAATTCAGTCTTGAAGATCAAATCTTTAGAGCTTAGGTCGCTACATGCTTTTATCAACACCACTTTCTATGGGAGGTCTAGCAGCTTGAGTACTATAACTCAGGAGGACGTTTGGTTGATGTTTTCAGTCATGCATGGTGGAGAAGTAAACACGACTCGGTTCTTAATTGAAGGAATGAAAGAAATAGCATAAAGCAAGAGAGCGAAACAAGCTTTTGGAAACACATCACCAAACTGTTGAAGAAAAAAGGAATATGGGGTCAGAGACACTAGAATGAGTTGAAAGTGAGCACTCACACTCCTTTCAACTCCTCCAATCTTCAAAAGATGCACTATGTGTTAGATGGCAACAATTGGATCAAGCAAATTGTGAAGATAACCAAAACAATACTTGGAGAGCTGGAGAATGAACCAAGAGAAGAAGAAAAAGCACAACAAGAACAAGCCCAATGAAAAGTCCAAGAACAAACTTAAGCTGCACCACAAGACAACCGGATTGGTTTGATTTTGGATGCTGTGTTGAGAAAGGAGACTATTATGGGAGAAGAGATTCGAGAGTTCAAGCAATTATTCTAACTAGGTTAGATGCTTTGGACAAAAAGGTGGCAGAGATTAGTAAACAAAGGGATGATCAGTACTTTGATGTTGGTGACTTGGATCATAGAGATGAGTAAGGAGCTAACTCGGAACAACAATGGCAAGAACAAGGGAATCCCAGCAAGCAAGTGGCAGAGGAAGAGTTGGCAGTAGCTACTTAGACTGTGGAGGCCATCATTTCCACCCTCACCACACCATCCGATCATCCCATCCGAGCCTACCCCTAAAGCCTCCACTCCCACTCTTCAATTCCAAAGAAAACCTAAACCTTGATCATTCTGATGGGAATTTTACTTTTTTCTCTTTTTGATGATGTCAAAAAAGGAGGAGAGAGAGATTATATTGAACACATTTACTTGTTTTGCACAAACTTAGGGGGAGTTTGTATTACTTTGAAAACAATGTTTTATTTTAATCTGATTATTTTGGAGAATCAAGTTTTATACTTTGTGAAATTTGGAAATTTGAATTACAATTACTTGAAGTTATATATATTTGATGATTTGTTTAGGTTTTATATGTTGATTATGTTGACTACATGTAGGTACAAATTGTTGTTTATCTTTTGAAATACATGTATGTATGTTTGAATATACAATGTGTAGATTGAAGAGAGCATATATTCAGTGGGAGCTTTTGCTTAAGCTTAGCATATGCACTTTCTCTAATTTAGATAATCTCTTTAAGTTTTCAATTTAAAGGGATGTTTTGTCATCATCAAAAAGGGGGAAATTATTGAACTTCATGTGTTTTTTATGAGCACAAAACAACCCAATTAAATACTTTTGATGAATCTAAGTTAAGTGTGAAGATCCTTAGAGGCAAAAGTGAAAAATGCTAAAGGTTGAGAGTTTAACCGATTGAGCTTTTGTTCTAATCGATTGAACAAGGTTGAAATAGAGCAATAAGGCACTAACCCAATATATTCAGCCGATTGAACAAGACTATTAACCGATTGAGTGGATGCAAAAAGAAGAAGAAGTTGGAAGTCAGAGATTTTCAACCGATTCACAATGGAGCTCAACCGATTGAAGAAGAACTAGTGCAAACTAGAAAGTCTAAAGCCAGAAAGATTGAATCGATTAAGTCTTGTTCTCAATCGATTCAACTCCTTGAAGAAAAAGGCAGTCGAAGAAATTGAACAGATTAAAAAGGAATGTGAATCGATTCAACAGAAAAAAAAAAGAACTTCAAAAGGCAGAATTATAAAGATTGAACCGATTCAGCCTTGGCCTCAACCAATTCAATGGCGTCAGAACAGTATAACGGCTAGTTTTTTCAAAGCTGCAAGTTGACCTCTCTCTTCATTAAATGCCCCAATGGATATAATTAACTCTCTAACAATTTAAGGGGGTCTTAAATGCTGAAGAATATGAAGGAATTAAAAATTATTGAAGAGCATTAACTACACTTACGTTGTATATTAATTTCTCTCTTTTGTTCTTACACTTTCACACTTTGTGAGAGAAATTTCAATAAGCTTAACTTCTTGTACATCTTAGGTCTTGTTAGTGATCACTTTTTATACAAAATTTCTTATTTCTTGTATTCTTAGAGGTAAGGGAATCACTCTAAGGGATTACATCAACTAAGAGGTCTTATATTGATTTGTATTAAAGCTTGGGAAGAGCTTTCTTTGTAAAAGCTTAGTGTAAGCTAGAATTCCACTCTCTAGTGAATAGGAAGATTGAAAATCCTTGATTGGGATGACCAAGGTAGTGGATGTAGGTGAGGAACACTAAACCACTATAAATAGAAGTATTCATTCTATTTAATTTGATTAAGCTTTGCAAAGTACTTAGCCTCACATTCAAAACAATCCCAAACACTACCCACCTCTACTCCAAAGTTCCACAACTAGCCTTTCCATCAAAGAAAAAGTTTTAAGTGCTATTCACCCCCTTTCCTTTAGCACTAATTTAAGTGACCAACAAGCACTTTACTCCACTTTGATGCCTAAATAGATTTTTTTTTTTAGCCCAATTTGTTTATATAATCTGGTGCACCATTGAGAAAAATTTTAAATATGTTATTGTCTTTTAAATATGAAGTAAAATTTTCAGGAGTTTATTCTTTACTATTTCTGTATGGCAAATGAAGGAGTAAATATGAATCCAATTGAGAGTGAAGGAAAGGATCATGAAGTTCAATTGGTTTCCAAAGATGACAGTTAGATTTGGTCAGTTGGAAGAGAGAAAATACTCATTGAGCTTATGGGAAGAAGAGGTTAAAAAAAAGAAACCGACCCACAAGGACATTCAACAAAGAAGCTTGGAAAACCATTCGAAGTGAACTTAGTAAGAAGGCAAAGTTCAATTATACTGAGTATCAAGTTAGAAACAAGTTTAATCAATTGAGATCTCGTCACACCAATTTTAGCAAGTTGCTAAAGGAAACTGGCATTGGTTATATTGTTGCAACTAGACAAGTTTAAGCTTCTGAGGAAACTTGGTAGCCCTTATATAGGGTAAGGTTTTTTTCCCTTAATTATTAGAGAATTTAATGAATTATGATAACAAAAATTTTACTAATGATATGTGCTCATGTTTGATTAATAGCTTAATAAGATGGCCAAAAAATTTTGAAAACATAGATGTCCATTATTTGACAAATTATATGTCATTTATGGAGATACTACTGCTAGTGGATCTAATGCAAGGCCTTCCACACATAGCCCTTTTGATAGTGAAGAAAATGTGAGAGATTCACCTATACGGGAGGAAAGAGAAGTCAGCCATTAAGTGATGAATATGACATTTTTTGGTGATGTTCCAAATACTTCTCAACAGGGTCATGTTCGTCCTAATTATACTCCATCTAATAAGTGCACAGGGAAGAAAGCAAAGACTTCTAATGCTTTAAAAACTATTCTCAACTCTTATAATGAGAATACTAAAAGAAAAGTTGAGATGCGGGAGAAATTTCTTGAAAGTTCATCCTTTTCAAGAATATCCAATCAAGATGTTACATCTGAAGTTGTTTCTGAATCTAGGTCACCTAGAAGGAAATTTTTGAAAGAAAGCCTTGAAGCACTAGAAGCACTTGATGGGATTGATGGGTGAGCTTATGCAAAGGCTATAGAAAAGTTTCATGATGATGAGTTATGGTGAAAAATTTTCCTACAACTTCCAGATAATATGAAGAAAGATTGGGTGCTTAATCTTAAGTGATTTTTTAGACTTATTGGATGATATTGTATTTTATTTGCATGGATTATATTGTGTTTAGACTTGGTAAGTGGGAATGATATCATGGATGACTACTTATAAAATAATATTTTAGGACTTAGTTTGCATGGATAATTTCAAAGTAGATTGGGATAGTTGTTTGAGTTTGTTAAACTTGCATTTAACAATGATTAGTATTTATTAATTATCCATTATCATTTATACAAGTTCATCTACTTATTTGTTTGTAGCTATTTATTTTTACAGATTATTAGATTATGGACCAAAATCTTCTTCAATTAGTTTCATGTGTGGATGCATTTGATGATGAGGACGATGAGATAGGGGAGCTTTTAATGATATTAACTGTTGATTCATATGAAGCAACCTTGTAGAACATTTCAACCATCTGGACATGCATTCATTCAAGAACTTATTTATGGACAAAAGAGTGTTTGTTATGATCTTCTAAGAATGGAACCAAATGTGTTCCTTGACTTTTGCAATACATTGAAAGAAAGAGAGTTGCTTCAAAATTCTAAATTTGTTATAGTTGAAGAACAAGTTGCGATTTTTCTATTCACTGTTGCACATAATGAAAGAAATCATGTTATGGCTACAGTGTTCAATCACTCTGGAGAAACAATCTCTCGTCATTTAAGGAAAGTACTGATCATATGCCCGCCTATTTCATTTGATATAACTAGGGGTGTAATCGGTCGAGCTCGAGCCGAGTAGTAAGGTACTCGAGCTCGAGCTCGACAAAATATCCGATGCTCGAGCTCGAACTCGATCGAGTTCTATTTTTGTAGCTCGAGCTCGACTCGAAACCTATATCGAGCTACTCGAGCTCGCTCGATTAAGCTCGATAAAAGCTTAAAAAATCAAAATTGGTCTAATATTCGATACTCGAGCTCGAACCAAAGGTTTTGTTCATGACCTGATTATCATTTTCTTCAATATAACACCACAACTTTATTGAATATCAGAAATATTACAAATTCACAAACTTTGTGAAAACAACAATGATACACTAATCTACCACACAAGCCAAGTAGCACTACACAAATAATTAAATTCCAATTTCGAAATTAGTTGATGGGAAATGATGCAAAGCTGAGCGGGTTGAATGTCTGAAAGGTGGATAGATTTAACTGACTTGATAGAAGAAAGGCTGTTGATATAGTTGAAGACCGGGGAATCCTGTATACAATGGCAAAGAACCCTTCTTAGATACAAATGCAAAAAACAAAGATACTTTATAATTTAGGCTTGAGCTTGAGAAAGGAGAGGAATTCAATTCATGGTATTGATACTGATAGCATATGCCTTACCTGAAACAGATATAGTTTCAAGATTTTATTCAAAAGAAAAAAATAATAATAAAAAGCATATACGTGTTAGCAAAAAAACAAGTCCATTGCTTTGTTTGGTATGTTTATGCTTGGAAAAAAGAAGAAATCAAACATCGTCCATCTTTTGAATCATATAACATGACTTCATCTTCTAAAACAAAGAGAAAAGAAAAAGAAATTCTACTCATTTTGGAATATTCCAGCAAAGAGAAAAACATACTAACCATAAAATAATATATTTAAAATATTTTCACCTTTTAAATGTTTTAATTCCCTGATCAATCATTCAAAACTTCCTTCTGGAAGGTTAATACTTACTGTATAAAGTAATCTTAGAATAAGGCTGAGTTAAGAGAGTTTAGAAAGAGAAGAACTTGAGGCAGTTAAGGCATCAGAAGCTTTAGCTCTAGAAAAATTAAAAGCTCTAATAGAGACTACAATGCAATTTAGAGCTTGAGCATCTAACCAGAATTCAACAATCACAATCTCAAAATTTGAGTATGAAGATATCATTATTAGAACTGCGGTATTCAATGGTAAATGGACCACCAACATTAATTGAGTAATCATATATTATATAGTAATAATTAGTAGATTAATTAACCCATAAGCATGAGCTCATTATATATATATATATATATTGTTCCTTAAGCTAAGCAAAATAGGTTATAATTAACCTGGGAAATAATAAGATTAATAATAATTTATGACGGAGGTTTTCACATTGCATAGTGATTTTAATTTAGCATGCTGAGATTTCCATGATGAGCTAATTGAGAAGGGAAACCCCCCACTAAATAAGAAGCACTAATAGACGAATATAGAAACTCACGCGGAATAATGTTCAAACCTTAATATAATCATCGTCAAGTAAAACAAAGTTCACCACTTGTCGGATGTAGCTATAGCTATTGCGCCAACTTATTTAGTCAGTGAAAATAACAATAACAGCTATTGCGTAAACAGAAGAGACAGCCATTTCTGGGAGTTTGTTTCATTGCAAACAAAGACAAAGCGTCTCGCATGCGGTTTGAAGTAAAGAGAAACATCAGCTCTACACATTCTCCATATATAATGCCAAAACTCATTAATTTCCTCACATTATGTATGTGCATCGGTGCATGTATGACTAGAATTAATCTAGAATTATTTTTCAATGTTATTAATTTAACCCTAAACCAATACTACCTATAATTCTTTCTTCTATTAACTAACTTAAAAGAAATTAAATTATTTATGGCAGATAAAAATTAGTAAAATTCAATCTAATTATGCATATAAAATCAATTGGGAAATAAATTCCAATGCTTTAAACAAAGACCAAAGGAGACATCATAGAAGATAAGGTAATATAATTGTACGAGTATATACACAGAAGACAAAAGAAAAAGGACCAACTAATTTAGCATATTCTTTTGTACTGTAAACCGTTGAGCAATCAGTTAAAAAATATAAGCCTAGAATAACATCAAGTTAACAAAATTCATTCCCAACAAAACCCAGCAGATAAATGCGAAGAACACACCTTGGTAAAGGCCAAAGAGGAAGGTAAATAAACAAGCAATAGACGTCCGAGGGAGAGGGATCTGCTTATCGGAGCTGAGTAAGGCTTGGGTTTGAAGAGCTTTAGCTTTGGAGGAGGCCGGAGGGTTCAATTTGGAGAAGGACAACAATGGCAGCCAAAGAGTCGTGAAGACAGAGTGAAGATTAAAGACTGAAGACTTGGCTGTCGGCTGAGAAGTGAGAAAGAAAAGAAAGTTAGAAAAAATTTTAGGTTAGAAGAATATAATATAAGGTTTAAAAAGACATATTTAACCTTTAATATGAAAACAGAAAAATATATTAAGAGTTAAAGTTTGGGGTATAAAATAGTAATTTTATAATATAAATATATTCACTACTCGATTAGGCTCGCGAGCACTCGAGTCAAGTAGTAAGATACTCGAACTCGGCTCGCTCGACTACTCGAGTAGCTCGAGCTCGAGCTCGGCTCGATTAAGATCGAGTCGAGTTCGAGTTTTCCTCGAGTCGAGCCCGAATAGCTTACGAGTAGTGGTGTATCGCTTACACCTCTAGGTATAACTCCTTCTCAAATCCAACATGACCAAAGATATTATCCATATTTTGATGTAATTTTTTAAATTCTATTAGTTACTAAAAATTTTATATTTAATGACACTAAAAAGTTTAATTCTTTTTATCTTACTAATACTATTATTCTATTAATTGCGAGCAGAAATGTATTGGTGCGATAGATGGGACGCACATAAGTGCACGAGTTCCAGTTGATCAACAAGTACCTTATCGTGGAAAAAATATAGAACCACGCAGAACATTATGTGTGCATGTTCATTTGATATGCGATTCACATATGTGATGGCGGGATGGGAAGGTACAGCTAATGATTCTCGAGTTTTTCTTGAATGCATATCTAAGCCAGAAAATGTTTTTCCTATGCCTCCAATAGGTAACTTCTAACCCTTATTTTAATATATCTACTAAATATTTCAATATTTTAAAATTAATTTGATTTTTTATGTTATAGGAAAATATTATCTTATTGACTCTAAATACAGAAATGTGCTTGGTTTTTTATCACCTTATCATGGAGAGAGGTACCATTTGAGGGATTATAGAGGTAGAGGACGACAACCAACCGATCCAGAAGAGATTTTTAACTATAGACACTCATCTTTGTTTAATTGTATTGAGAGCTCCTTTGGAGTTTTAAAAGCTCAATTTCTAATTTTAACAACCATGCCGCCATATAGCTTACACATGCATCGCTATATTGTCATTGCTTGTTGCACTGTGCATAATTTTATTAGGACAAACAGAATAAGAGATATATTATTTGAAGAATTCGGAAGGGATGACTTATAATTGATAATGAGAATGAAACCTCAGGAGCATCGACATCACAAAATCATATGGAAGTTAATGTTACACCAAGTCAGCTGCAACAAATGGCTCATGTTAGAGATGAAATTGCTACTCAATTGTGGGGAAATTATCAAAATGTATAAGATTTGATCTTCTTCAATTGGTACAATTTAAGCATTTCAAAACTTTTTATATTCTTAAGTTGATGATGTTATAAATTTTATTTTTTTGAGATGGAATATGAATTTTATACTATTATATTTTATTATTAATACAATTAAGTAAATTGATATAACTAATTTGAAAATAGAAATTTGAGAAAAATAAGAATAATGAAAATAGAAAAATTTGATAATAATAATAATAATAATAATAATAATAATGAAAATAATAACAAAGTTTGATAATAATATAATGAAAATAGAAATTTGATAATACTAGAAATTTTATTACTTTGATAATAATAAATGAATATAGAAATTTCAAAAAAATTATATAAAATAAAGTTTAAAATAATTTACTAAACATGTTTTGTGTTTTCAGTTTTCTAAAACTTGCAATAGCTTGTGTATCCAAACATGTTTTTATTTTTAAAAAATTTGATAGCATAACAAAAACAAACAAAAAAAAACAAAAACAATACCAAACGACCCCCTAATTTTTTTTTACATTAATACATTCAACGAATTGAAAATAAAATAAATAAAAATCCTAAACGAAGAGAGAGGCAAAAAATATTGATCAACATAAATAAAAACTTAAATAAAATGAAAGTAGAAAATAAAAAAAGTTTAAAAGTTAACACAATTTTTAAGACATCAAATTAGTAAAATATATTAAACTCACACATTTAATGATTTTCAATAAATATTCTAAAAAAATTATTTCCAACAAATATATAACACTTATTACTATAAGAAAGAAAATATTTTTGGATAAAATTACGAAATAATCTATTTCTACAACTATTAATTTTCAACTGAGAGGGTAAAAAGGATATTTTCACACAATATTAATTGCTTTAGCATGAAATTACCAAATAATCTAATAGGTAAGTTATTACATATCAAATTAAAGGGTTAAAAAGGAGATTTGCTAGATGATAGAATTAATATATAATAAGTATATATATAGATTTAATTAATTAAATTAGTTAACTTGGCCAGATAACCAAGCCCATGGACATATATACTCCATACAGAAACATTCGACCAAAATTTGGGCCTAGGCCTAGGTCCACCAAAGCTTAGGAAAAAGAAGGGGTTTCGGCCTAAGAACAGTCTGAAGCCCGTCTCAAGGCGAAGTTGCAGTAAGTGCCCATTCTGCGCCCAAACCTGAAGTCGACAAAACGAAAACAAAATCGAAACACAGAGGAGACAGAAAGGCTTTATAATAGGTTTTTGCAGCAATTCGGTGACTGACCATGTTTTCCTTCATTACCTGTTTGCAAATCTGGCGGTGGCAACTTGGCGGCAATTGAAGTAATCCTATTCTTTCTTCTTGGTAATTTTACGTTCCTCATAATTTTTCAGTTTTAATTAATGGGTATTTTTTAAATTGTTCTCGTGGGATTTTAATTCTCTCTTTTGGATATTAAGTTGGATTTGATTGAGATATTCACCCGAGTGATTGTCCCTACATTTCGATTTCGTATTACTAAAATTATTTGAAATCAGGTTTTCTCCTGTTAATTGTTCTTAGTAGCTTTACTGATTGTGAAAACCAAATGGTTAGCTTTATTTCAGCTTCTGCCTTTATTTCTGTTGCCTTGAGCATGTTTATATTTTGGTCAGTTTCATTCATTTTTGTGGGGCATGAATTCTCTAGCTGACCTTGGGCGTCTATTGCTTCGTCAACTTTCTCTCTGGGCATTACCAAGGTGCATTCTTCGCTTCATTCTTATCCTTTTCTTTTGCTGTAGTGTTGCTGCAGTTAGAAGATAATGAGTGTCATGAGATTGAAAATACACAGCATTTAAAGGGCTATAATTTCCACCTGATAGCTGACGAAATATGGCAAAATGGTTTGTTGTGGGTAGCGTTGAATATGTTCTCTGTCATCATTAATGCCTTTCCTCTGTTTCAGCTTCATATCTTATAATTTCAACATATTATAACCCATCTCTTGTATTTTCTTTATCTGCTCGGTTTTTATGTGAAGGAATTTTGCTAACTTGATGTATTGTAGGCTTGTAGTTTCATTCAGTATGGCAATTAATGTTAATCTGTTGGATTCACTGGTAAACATTCTTATTTATGATAGTCTCTATTCTCTATCTTTACTATTTTGTAAACATCCAATTGTTCAACCAACTAATTTCTATTAGACAGTAAATTAACGTAGTACAACTGTTGATTGCTCTTTTTGACCAATGAAATTTGGTTTGTGATTAGTTTTTCTATCAGTGGAGTCCTCCTTGCCCATAGGATAGCTTTATGAACAGCTTTGTAAGCCTTTTGGAGTTATGTTGAAGAACTTGGTTTGAATTAAATGGACTGTCTATTCATTGTGTCAGGCTGTGAATGTTTTGGATCCAAATCTGCAAAAACCCATGTCCTATGGCGCTGCAACCATGGCGGCGCCGGTGGCAGGGAGTGGCTCCACCTCCGCATCGACGATAAAGCAGGTGAAGTTAGAGAGAGAGTGCGAGCTGAGAATTGAGGTGGGTCCTGAAATGCCGCTTAAGCTCCGACTCCTTAACGGCTCGGCTGAGATTTTTGGCTCCGAATTGGCCCCTGAGATGTGGCTCACTTTCCCACCTCGGCTCAAATTTGCCGTAAGTTTTAGAACTTCCTCTGCAATTTCATAAAGAGTTAATATTGAGCAAAAGATAGCATCTGCTTTAGTATGCAATTTTACTCTTGTTTAGTAATACAGATTGAACTTGTCCAAATTTTATAATTTGGTGTTTATTCGGTCATTAAATAGAGGTTTTTTAATGAATAATTTCATAGTGAATGAGTAAATGAAACTTCAAAAAGCTTTCTTTGTTATTTAATCTTGATGTTTTGGCCTTTTTAATTTTTTATTTGCTTGTCCAAATAGTTTTGTAATAGTTAGTCCTTGTTTTTGTGCTTTCAAAGAAGAAATCTGAGTGAATATTTCATTAATGTGTTTTTTGGCTTGTCCATATGGTATAAAGGAGAATTTGTTCATTTATAGGTTTTCACTTGGTATGGAGCTACAATTGAGATGGATGGTGCTACCGAAACTGATTATACGGCAGATGAGGTACTTACTTCTTCAGAGTTCAAACTTTTTGCTATGTGATTTGATACATGCTTTACTGTAGTGCAAGATAAAGGGCATTCTTGAAATTTACATGATGGTTGCCATTGCGGTTGCAATGGTTTATTTGCAGACACCTATGGTTAGTTACGTCAATGTACATGCTGTATTAGAAGGACGGAGAAACCGTGCTAAAGCTTCATCACCTAATGATTCTGAGGCATCGCAGGTGTTTTGTTATTATTATTACTTTTTTTCACCACCTACGACGGAAGTGATGTTTTGACATCAATGAGTAGAAAAACTATAATATCTTCTGTTCCTTTTGACCATTTCAAATTAAGTTTTTTCACAACAGGTATGGCAATTAGTTTTAGTTTAAGACAGCTCTGTTTCAGTGGGGATTTCACTTTCTTAGATTACGTTTTCCATTTCAATGCTGCTGGGATTATTATATTTCATTCATCATCCGTTTTTGGTATTAAGAATACCCTTGCAAAATGCATTTTGGTTCCTCTTTTACTCCTTTTGCTTTTGTTACAACTGCATTGAGACACTCATGCTTATCTTTTTTAATATGCCAATGGGATTGTTTTTGGTGCTCCAGGGACCGAGGGTGATTGTTGTGGGGCCTACAGATTCCGGAAAGAGCACCTTATCAAGGATGCTTCTTAGTTGGGCGGCTAAACAAGGTTGGAAACCTACCTTTGTGGATTTGGATATAGGTCAAGGATCTATAACAGTTCCAGGATGTATTGCTGCTACGCCTATTGAAATGCCCATTGATCCAGTGGAAGGAATTCCTCTTGAGATGCCACTTGTTTATTTTTATGGCCATGCAACCCCTAGGTAACTAATTTTGTGTTTTGTTTTGTATTTTGTATTTTGTATTTTTTTTGTGGTTTTATATTTTCTTTGGATAAAGTACAGACTGATGATATTTATGGATCTTGCGGGTCTGCAGTAATAATGTCGATTTGTATAAAGCTCTTGTGAATGAGCTTGCTCAACTGTTGGAGACTCAATTTGCTCGTAATACTGAATCACGAGCTGCTGGCATGGTAATCAATACCATGGGTTGGATAGAAGGTACAGGCTATGAGGTAATGGGGTTTGAATCTTCTACTGATGTAAATGTTGTTAAAAGTTATGATTATGCTTGCTTGCATTGATACAGAAGTCTTATTCTCTCCTTTTTTTTTGGTGTTTCTGACTGTCCTTGATCTTCCATCTTTCTCGCAGTTGCTTCTCCATGCAATTGATACATTCAAGGCCAATGTCGTCCTGGTTTTGGGTCAGGTAATCAACAACGTTTCCTTTGTGGTTTTTCTTACTCGTTGTTTCAAGTTAAAACTAAAATAAGTCTATTTGATGAGCATTTCTCAACACATTACTTGATGGATCTTTTCTTTACGGCTACAGTTTTCTTTGAACTTGCATCTCCTATCCTTTGGCCCAAATGCTCCCTTAGCACCTAAATTGAGAACATGTTGGTCTTTTTGGGTTTCTCGTTGTGGCTGTTTACTTTGGCCCAAATGCTCCCATCGCACCTAAATTGAGAACATGTAGGTCTTTTTGGGTTTCTCGTTGTGTCTGTTTACTAAGTAATGTTTCTAAACTCTATACAGGAAAAACTTTTCAGCATGCTCAAGGCTGTAGCAAAAAGTAAGCCTAACATGGATGTTGTGAAACTTCAGAAGTCAGGGGGTGTTGTATCCAGGAATGCAAAATTCCGTCAGAAGGCTAGGGGTTATAGGATAAGGGTAAGCGTAATATTTACAACCAGTGGGTGGATTGTTTCATCATAAATTCTTCAATGTTCGTTTGGATGCCTTTATGAGGTTAAAAAAATGAAAAAGAATGTATAACAAATGATAGATGGTAACTTTTTCTGGACATAACCGGGTATAGTTTGCTTTTTGAGTGTCACTTTGCATTTACGAGACCAAACTATAGTTAATTTTATGCTTACTGATAGTTCCTTTCATTGATGTCCTAAAAGGCTGACTTTTTTTCATTTGTTTTCTCTAATTTATTCATTTATTGAGAAGGGGTAGGATAGTTGCATTTCTCGATTTTATGTCATTTGTATTATTTTCATCCTCCTAACAATTCTAGTATATGTTGTTGGTTCTCCCAGGAGTACTTTTATGGCCTTGCAAATGATCTTTCCCCACATTCTAATATTGCAAACTTCAGTGATCTGCTTGTCTATCGAATTGGTGGCGGTCCACAGGCCCCTAGATCAGCTTTGCCAATTGGAGCAGATCCTATCGCTAATCCTTTGAGAGTAACGCCTGTGAATATTGACCGAGATTTGCTTCATATGGTTCTTGCTGTTTCATATGCCAAGGAACCTGACCAAATTTTGTCAAGGTTAGTAGTTGCTTCTTGAATCTCCCCAACTCTTCAGTCGTCAAATGATCTGTATTGCGTTAGGAAGCACAAGTGAAAAACATAAATCTATTTCTAGTAGGAGAGAAAAATTTGTCACTACAGTGGGATTTCCATAAGGTTCCTCTTGGTTCAATAGCCAAAGCAAATGACCAGAGTTTCACAAGGCAAGTATACATGTATCCTCTTAGCAATCTTATGAATTGCTGGTCTTTGATCAGTCAGGACTAACTAGTAGGATTTAACTTGAGTTGAATTAGTGACTTATCCCCTTTCTTCCATTGTTACCATTGTTCCTGTTGTTACCGTGTTTATGTTCACTGCAACCACAACTAGTCTTACCTATGTGTTCTGTGGATCTGACCTCTGTACCCATTCTGTTTGTATAGCCTATTCATTGAGGAACTTTACACATTGAAAACCTTCTAACCGTAGGATTGCTTGTGGGCCACAAGTTGTGGCCAGTTGGTCTACAGAAGTACTTACAACAACTAAGAATTAAAGAAAATAACTCTCTCCTGCTTTCCCTGCTACTTAACATATCTCTTTCTGGCGCAGTAATGTTGCTGGGTTCATTTACGTAACCGACATTGATATTCAGAGGTTTGATCCCAATCTCTTAATAGAACTTTTCTATAATTTCTTATCCGAGTTTTTAAGTTTATGTCTTCTACCTTACTCCATTCACATTTATAACTCTCCTCGGAACATTGCAGGAAGAAACTTACGTACCTCGCACCATCGGCTGGGGAGTTACCAAGCAAATATCTAATTATGGGAACCTTAACCTGGCTTGAAAATTGAATCATGTTGAATGCGATTATGTTTTGAGTCAAACTAATGGCCAGATTCTTCTGCCTGAATTTCTCCTACTGAAGTGTAACACAAGAGCTACAGTTAAACAAGCCCACCGTGCAACTTATAGCTTCAGTCCAAGGTACTTGGACCCCACCGGTTGAGATTTAGCTTGTAACATAAATGCTTGGTTGTTGTAAATCGACTGTGTCATGTGTTAGCAAAGATTGTAATGCTTCCTTGGTCGTGGTTTTACTGTTACCAGCGTGTCCTTTTGAAGCAATCTTGATATTTAATTGAATTTCTAAGGTTCAAGGGGACAAGCCGATGCTTAGGAAAAAAATTACATGTACAATGACTGGGATGAACTGGAACATAAGTGGGAAAGGTTTTAAAATGACATATCTAGAAAATAGATTTAATGATGAAAATAAAGTATATAATATAATTACCAGTCTCGGGCAAAGGCTCGGGATATTCCGGTTAAGAAAATGATAATAATCAATGGAATATATTTTCAGTAACATCAATGAATGAGGATTTTGAATTGGTAAATTGTAAGATAAAAGGAAGAGTAAGAATTTGATCAAGATTGCAAAAAATCATAGTTTTACATATTTTTAAGATTTCTACAAAATCTTTACATATTTTTAAAATTTTTATGAAACCTTACAATATATTATAACATACAAAATTATTTACATAAAAACAATTTTTACATTTTATTTTCACAAACTTGAAGATTCTTTTACAACTATTAAAATTCTGCATCAATAATACCCTAACTTTTAGAACTTACAAATCTCTATTTTTTTTTTAACTTGAGGTTAAACTTTGACTAAATATAGGTTTCTTAGTGAAATAGTTACGTGTAATAAGATCTATTATAAAATTTTGTGAAAATTTTAAGAAATCTGACATGATACATTATTATTGAGGGTATAACCCTCTTTTCAGGCCATCTTGATCAAATATTATGTCTCTGCTATTGACTTCTTTCCCAAGAAATTTAGTACATGTAAAGATTGGTCCGCATTGTCATTCTCTATGTACATCACGTTATATTATTGGAAGGACCAAAAGGAATGACTTGGTGAGTCACACTAATATGTAATAATATTACACTAATTGGGTATACTTGTTACACTAAATTGAATTGGATAGGATGAAGAGAAAAATTACGTATATTTTGTAATGTGGCTTTATAATACTTACATAGATTTATATAGAATTGTATTATGGAGAGAATTATTTATAGGATGAGTTAATCCTCTTCATTTCCTATAGGATTGAATCATCCTATAAACACTACAAGAAAAATGCGCAACAACGACCACTAGATTTGAACGGTAGGGACGTCACAAAACTATGACGGCATTTACGATGAAAAATGATGCAAAAGTAGACGGCTGTTGCAAACATCATCACGGAAAGCTAACTGTCACAAAGTAATCCCAAATTTCATCTAAAACATCCGGAGCATGTGGTGGATGTCACAAAATGTTACTTGTCGCATATTTTGGAACTAAATGAGAGTGGTCTCAAAAGCCGTAAGAGATCTGCGACCAACAACGACTCCATCAGAGCAATTCAAAAAAGAAAGAAAAAAGTGGATTTTATTTGATTTTTTTTACTACAAGGAGACAACATTTGCGAATTTAGTATTGGCATCACAATTGTTGTTACAAACTTTTTGACGACTTCATGACCTAGTCGTCACACCTGGTCCCAAACTCCGTCTCAGATATACTGGCCGTTGCAAAATTTACCATAGTTGTGGTCTTTAATATCTACATCATTTTCCCATCATTTAAAATATAATAACCCTAAATCAAATTAAGCCCAAACTTACCTAAAGCCTAAAATCGACCTAATCTTCAAATCCAACTGTTGGATTTTTTATCCAACGGTTAGATTATATATCGGTCATACACAAATGACGAGTTCTTTAAAGACTGAGTTAAAGTTCTATAATCTAACTGCCTTGTATATTTTGTTAATCTACAATCTATACATTTTGGTGAAATTTTTATAATTTGACCGTTGAATACGTTTTCTATGACAAATAGATCAATATTGTATAAAAATATTGAAGAAGGATCTTACCATGACATATCTGCAAGTAATTTAAGCCTCCACATCTTGAACGATTTAGAATCCTCGACCCTAAATCCTCATTTGGTTGATTATGAAATTTTATATGCTTAATTGTTATGTATTTAATTTAATATCCAATGGTTAGATTTATTTTATTCAAACCCTAAACCGTGTAAAAATGTCTAAATAGTATATGGGATTTTGAGATGATGTTTGGGACGTCATGCTTCCAAAAACCAAAATCCGTCTCAAAAGCTATCACAAAATCCATCACAAAATGCATAATGGCCACCTTAAAAGTGGTCACAAAAGTTAAATTTTGCCCAACACTTAGAAAAATTCTACAAGTTTTTTGTAGTTCCGCGATTACTTTTGCGACGGCATTTAAGACAACTTTTGGGCATATTTGTCGCATCTGGTCACAATCCCAGTCACAAATATGACTGTTCATCACATAATTTGTCTTAGTTTTGGTCTCTCATGTCTCCAACATTTTCTATTCGCATAAAATATCATAACCCTAAGTTTGATTAACCCCAAATGATCATATTTTCGATCCAAACGGTTAGATAATGTATCAATTATACACAAATGAAGAGTTCTTTAAAGCGTGAGTTAAAGTTCTATAATCTAACTTTCTCACATATTTTGTTAATCTATAATCTATTTTTGTAACCTAACCGTTGAATATGTTTTCTATAACAAGTACTAGATCAATATCGTATAAAAATATTGAAGAAGGATCTTACAGGGATATATTAACAGATAATTTAAGTCATCATATCTTGAATGGTCCAAAATTTTCGACTTGATATATCTTAAATCCTTATTCGATTGATTATGAAATTTTATATGACTAATTGTTACATATTTAATTTAACATCATACGGTTAGATTTATTTTATTCAAACTCTAAATCTTGTAAAAATGTTTAGCTAGTATATGAAATCTTGTGACGACGTTTAGGACAACAAATGTCTTAAAATATAATCCTTCTCAAAATCTGTCATATAATTCATCACAAAATACATATTGACCGTCTCAAAAGTGGTCACGAAAGTTAAATTTTTTCCATCACTTAGAAAAATCCTATAAGTTTTTGTAGTTCTATGACTACTTTTGTGATGGCATCTAAGATGAGCTTGAGACATACTCGTTGCATCTGGTCACAAGCCCCATCACAATTTGTAATTTTTAGAATTTAGCACTCTATTTTTCAATTTTCGCGCTAAAGAATTGAAAAAAATTTAAAATATGCTTTTGTAACGACTTTTGGGACTACGATTGTGATAACTTATCTCCCTGTCATAATTTTTGTCGTAATATGAAAACAAAGGTGAGATAATTTTCTAAAATCTCCTGCTTTAATTTCGTTTTGGGACGGATTTATTTATGTCACAAAATTCTGGATAAAAATAAAATCAGCCCTCCCCCTATTCAGTTTTTTCATTTTTCTTTCTCACTCTTCGAACTAGTTCTCTCTCTCTCTCTCTAAAAAATCCGACAATACAACCACAAATTGACTCCGACCATCTCACTCTGGTGAAGCCCACGATACCTCGATGGAAAAACCTCGAAGATAGTAGCATTGCAGTCTCAGATTTTGGTGTGTTGCAGTGCTCTTCTATTACCGCCCTCAACGAGCTATCTCATATTGGACTTTATTATTCTCATCTTAGCAACTTTTCTTGGGATGGGAATTCAATGGTGATCTGTGTATCAACTTGTGAGGCTTTCTGTGATGAATGAGAGGCAAACTATTCGGGTTTTAAAATTAAAGCCAATGGGTTTTCTTTTTTTTTTGGTTTCCAGCGAATGCGTTTTTCTTTCTCTTTGTAAATATCTAAGAGCCCGTTTGGTATTTTACAAGGAATTATTTTACCCCTGTAAAGTTTAGGACTACAATCACTTTGCATGCAAAGTAAGTTTGTAGTATTTAGTTTAGCACATAAAAGTTTAATTAAATTACGAGGCCATTTGGTTTTATGTAATTTAATCATTTTGCATGCAAAGTTAATGGCTACAAAAATTTTACCACGTTTGGTTCAATTTTAAGGATGCAAAGTAAATAGTCAATTACAATCACTTTACCTTTGACCAGGTAAAGTATTTGCAAGGGGGAAGGTGTGAAAATATTTTGCATTGCATTTAAATTATTTTGTTATCCCTTATTTTTTAAAAAAGATATAAAATAAAAGGATAAATTTGAGACTTAAATAAACTTTACAGGGAAAATGTATTTTAACCAAACATTACAAAAAACTTTGCATGTAATTTAATTAAACTTTATGTGCTAAACCAAACATTGCAAACTCACTTTACATGCAAAGTAATTGCAACCCTAAATTTTGCAGGGAATTATTTTACATGCAAAGTAATTCATTGCAAAGTATCAAACGGGCTCGTACATGCAAAGTAATTCCATGCAAAGTTTAGATTTGCAATCACTTGGCGTGCAAAGTGAGTTTGTAATGTTTGATTTAGCACATAAAAGTTTAATTAAATTATATGCAAAGTTTTTTATAATGTTTGGTTAGAACACAATTTTCCTGTAAAGTTTATTTAAATATCAAATTCATCCTTCTATTTTATATCTTTTTTAAAAAACAAAGGAAAATATGCAAAATACTTTTACACCTTTCCCTGTGCAAATACTTTATCTGGTCAATGATTTCAATTGACCATTTATTTTGCATCCTTAAAATTGAACTAAACGTGATAAAGTTTTTACAACTCTTAATTTTGCATGCAATGTAATTAAATTACATCAAATCAAACAGTTTCTAAATGATAAATGAGATTTTGAAGCTTTAAGGTTTCTTTTGTCAATGTTGCTCAAAATAAATTTTGCTTGTTCTATTTTTCACGATCCTCCTTTCAACGGAGGGGAAAATGGGACTAGGGATTTTGTTCTTTACTTTTTTAAAATAAAAGCTTTCAACAACTTTTTTTTTCTCTTCAAATGTTTTTTGACTTTTTTTTTTCAAATTCATGCCCAATAATTTTATTATTACATGTGGCATATGACCATGTAGGATGCCATGTCACTTTTTAGAGAGATTTTTGGGGACACATGGAGCGACATGTCACAAGTGGTTTAAGCCACATCATCTAATCAAGTTAAGATATTAAGAGTTTGGATTAAATTAACATATAGAATGATGGTAGAGATAATACATTTGACCTTTTAATAGTGAAGGTACCACATTAAATTTTTCTATAAAGTACATGAGTCAAATGTGACATTACCCTTACCGCATGTATATTGACTTGAAAAAAGGTAAGGGGGCTGTGGCCCCTTCGCCCACCCTTAGCTTCGTCACTGGTGGTGCGGTTGAATCCAATAAAAATTAGTTATTTATTAATATCATTTAATAAATATATGAAAATATTTAGTAAAAGATAAATAAAGTGTTTTAATTTAATTTTAACAAGATTAATGACATTTCTGAAATATGTTAGAAAGAAAATGATATGTTAGGCGATTCAAAAGTTTTAAATATTCATACTTATATATATATATATATACTAGTTACTCTGTCACGTGCGCTGCACGTGATATAATGCGTTATAAATAATAACAAAAAAATAATAATAATAAATTAGAAAAAATAAGTGATACAAAGCTTTATAAATAATAACAAAAAATAAAAAATAGAAAAAATAAATTATATTAAAGTGGATGACAATTAAACTATAAAGTAAGTTTTAAATTAAACTATATGAAATTGGAAGATAATTAAACAATTTTCTTAATATAATATAGTAATAAATAACTTATGATGAAAATAAAATTTAATTACTATTATCATTTAATAAATATATAAAAAATATTTAGTAAAAAATAAATGAAGAGTTTTAATTTAGCTTAACAATATCAATAGTATTTATGAAATATGTAGAAAGAAAATAATATTTTAGATCATTCAAAAGTTTTACAACATCCGTACTTTTATACATATTATAGATTATATATATATATATATCTAGAGAGAGAGAGAGAGAGATTATAGATTTATTATATATGATCTTTGGTTTTAAAAATATTGATATTAATATTAATAATAATTAATATGAATTGATTACTAATAGAGTTTTACATTTTAGTTAATAATTATCATTAATTAATTGATTGATTAAATTATATAATCTATAATCTATAATCCATCTATAATCTATATCTATAATCTTCTATAATTAACAATATATAAAAGTTATCTCCAAATGGCTTCATATATCATGCCACATGGGATTTGATTTATTGTTTTTTTATTTTTTTAAAAAAATTATTCTAATTTTTTTAGATAAAATAGTAAATGTTAGAAGAAAAATCATTAAATTTAGAATGTGTAACCTCTACCATTTATTAAATAAGAGAAACTTAAGTGATTTCTTCGTGTAAGAAATGAAAAGACTTTGCGAAATATGTTCTTCATTTGTTACAAAAAGAACAAAAATAATATATGAATATCTATATATATGTATTTTTTTAATATTATTTACTGATTTTGTTTTGCAATATATCTACAAATTTTTAAACCCATAGCATTTGTGAGGGCAATTCATCTAGTAATATTAAACTAGCCATTTATCTCGCACTAATGCTGCGAGTATATATAAAATTTGATTTGATCAATTTTTTGAAAGAGAAACAAAAAATACTAATATGATATTGATATATAATTTCACAAATAACAATTAAATTTTTTTTAAAAAATTAATAAACTTATATATGAGAGAAAATAAAAGAAAATTAGAAAGTAAAAAAAAAAAGAATAAATGTCAGTACAATTTGTAAGACATTAAAATAGAAAAAAATATTAAACTCTTACATTTAATTATTTTCAATAAATGTAAAAAGTATCAAAAAAGAAATTGTTTTAGACAAAATTACAAATTAATCCACACATAAAACCAACAATTTCTAATTGAGATGGCAAAAAGGATATTTTCACACCACATTAACTCTCTTCCCACAAAATTACCATTTAATTCGATAAGTAAGCCATCATACGTCAGATTAGAGGAATAAAAAAGAGATTTAGTAAGGAATAGAAATAATATATAGGTATAGATGATAAATTATATATTTATTTTGTGAAAACTATGAATAATTTATAGGAATAAACAATCTATAAATAATGCTAATTTAATTTATACATTACTCATCTAATTAGTTTAATTACAATTTAGGATAATTTTTTTATAAAATCTCACATAATTATTAATTCAAGAAACTAAAAATTGAATCAAACAAACCAAAAGCTAAATTAAAAAAATCTAGGATTCAAATGACTATAAACCCAAATGACATGAGAACCAAATTTGAAAAATTCAAAGGTTAAATTCAAAAAATTAGAATTAAAATGACCAAAAATCTAAAATGACTCAAAAATATTTTTTAATCTAAACTGACCCAACCCAACTTATTGATATCCAAAATTTATGTAACTCATCCGGTTTGACACCCTAAGAAAGGCACGTTTGACTTTTAGTCAATTTTTTCTTGCCAGCCTTGACGGATAACCGGTCTAATGTTACACACCAAATTGAGCAGATCCAGACCGTAACATACTCCACAGAAACATAAGGTTAGACCATTTCAATATTTAGAAAATTTGGGCCTAGGCCTAAGTCTGTCATAGCCTAGAAAAACCAAGGGCTTTCGGTCCCAAGAATAGTCTGAAAGCGTAGTTGTGGTCAAGGCCCCATTCTGATTTATGCGCCCAACCCTGAGCTCGACAAAACGAAAACAAAATCAAACACAGAGAAGAGAGGAAGGCTTAAAATAGGGTTTTGCTGCAACTGTCAGCATTTTCCCTCTCACTTGTTTGCAAATCAGGCGGTGGCAACTCGGCGGCGATTAGGGTAATCCTCTTCTTTCATCTGGGTTATTTTATTTTCCTCATAATTTTTCAGTTTCAATTAATGGGTATTTTTTTTAATTTGTTCCTTTGGGGTTTTGATCCTCTCTTTGCATATTAAATTGGATTTCATTGAGGTTTTCACCTGAGTGGTTGTCCTTACGTTTCGATTTCGTTTTACTAGAGTTATTTGAAAATTATTTGAAATCAGGTTTTCTCCTTTTAATTGTTTTTACAAGAAAACAAAGTAGCTTTTAATAATTGTGAAAACCAAATGGATAGCTTTTTTCTTCTGCCATTAATTTCTGTTGCCTTAAGCTACTTATATTTGCGGTTAGTTTCATTCCTTTTTGTGGACCTGCAGCCATTCGATGGCTGTAAATATGTTTGCGGTTCTTCTTCTTCAGAAATAATAGTTTGTATCTTATTGAAAGTGTTGAGCTTAGGAGACTGTCCTTGTATTTTTTATTGCCTGGATTTCTCTTTGTTTGATGTTAGTATTAATTGTTAATTCTGGCTGCTTCGAAATAAGCCGTTCGTTGTGATGACATAAAGATTGACTTGTTTATATATAATCGTTTATTTTTGGTCTCATCTGCTGTTGATTTCTGTTTCGTTGAGTTGTAAATATACTTATTATCTTCCTTTTGTTCTCTTGTTTATGGAGCAGTAGCTATGGCTTCAAATATGTTTGTGGTTCCTCAAACAATAGGTACTGTATTATGTTGCAAGTGTGGTATATCTATGGCGCCAAATCCTGCCAACATGTGTGTGACATGTTTGCGGTCTGAAGTTGACATCACAGAAGGGTTGCGAAAGCATGTGATCATTATGCATTGTCCCGAGTGTGGAAGCTACTTGCAACCCCCTAAAACTTGGATAAAAGCTCAGTTGGAATCTAGAGAGCTGTTGACGTTTTGTGTGAAACGGCTGGAGCCGGATTGGAAAAAAGTTAGGCTCGTAAATGCTGAATTCATATGGACAGAACCTCATTCTAAGCGAATTAAGGTTAAGCTGAAAGTACAGAAAGAGGTCCTTAATGGAGCAATTCTGGAGCAATCTTATGTAGTCGAGTATGTTCAGCAAGATCACATGTGTGAATCTTGTACTAGAATTCAGGCCAATCCTGACCAGTGGGTGGCTTCCGTGCAGCTCAGACAGCGTGTTTCACATAGGCGGACTTTCTTTTATCTGGAGCAGCTCATTTTGAAGCATGATGCTGCTGCTCGTGCGATTAAAATCAAGCAGATGGATCAGGGTATTGATTTTTTCTTTGCTAACAGGAGTCATGCAATGAAGTTTGTGGATTTTCTGGGTAAAGTTTCTCCAACTAGGAGCAGACATGATAAACAGCTTGTTTCTCATGATCCTAAGAATAATAGCTACAATTATAAGTACACATACTCGGTTGAAATATCCCCAATTTGTCGTGAGGATTTGATTTGTTTGCCACCGAAAGTTGCTTCTAGTTTGGGAAATATTGGACCACTTGTGATCTGCACAAAAGTCACCAGCAACATTGCATTGCTGGATCCATTTACTTTGAGGCATTGTTTCTTGGACACTGACCAGTATTGGAGGCATTCCTTTAAGTCCCTACTCAGTAGCAGGCAGTTGGTGGAATATGATGTCTTCAATATTGAAGTTGTTTCTCCTGAATTTAATGTTGGGGGCTCCAAATATGTTTTGGCAGATGCGGAGGTGGCTCGTGTAACTGATTATGGAAAGTTGTTTTATATAAGAACGCATCTGGGCCATATTTTAAAGCCTGGAGACCGTGCTCTTGGTTATGACCTTTATGGAGCCAACAGCAATGATATGGAACTAGACAAGTACAAGGGACTTGTGCTTCCTGAGGCAATTCTGATAAAGAAGAGCTATGAAGAGAAGCGCCAGAAGAAGCGTGGGAAGGCTCGTCCATGGAAGCTGAAGTCCCTTGATATGGAACTTGATGAATCTAAAGGTAGAGCTCATGAAGAGAAGATGAACTCAGAGTATGAACACTTCTTGAGAGATCTGGAAGAGAACCCCGAATTAAGGTTTGATGTATCATTGTACCGCAACAAAGATTACCAGCCATCAGAAGTGGCATCCGTGTCTGATGTGGATGATGTTCCTTCTGTTCCGCTGGACGAATTGCTTGCCGAGCTCTATTTGAGTGGACAGGAAGATGGCGAAGATAGCATGAGGGAATGATCTGTCTTCTTCTTAATACTTTTCCTGAGTCTTGCCTAAAATAGTGTTTAGTTATTGCTTTTTTTTCTCAGTTTCTTTTCATTTTCTTTTTCCTTTTTACTTGGGGATAAGTAAATAAATAGTTTATTAAATATGTTGCTGCCCCGGATCAAACTGGGAACCTTAAGTGTGCAAGGGTAGAATATATCCGATTAGTGTGTTTTCAGTTTCTTTCATGGTGAGTTCTTTAATTATTTTCACAAACTTATGTGGTCTGCATTTCTTAAATGATGCCTCTTCCTTGGTATTATCTAGGCGGGCAACAGAAATTCCAAAAGAAAACAAAACAAGGAGTGGCGTATTGCGCATCCGAACTGTCTTCCCAATGTAAAAGATGATATGAAAATATAAAACAAATGGTAAGGCTAATTCTGGATATAAAGCTACTGCAGTTTGGATTTTGTTGAAAATGGGTTAAGTTGAAGAAGCATGAACAATTCCCAAACAGCTTTGATTTCATTGCAAAATCTGAGCTGTATGCAAACAAATACTAATTTATATGTATAATATTGTTCGAATTTGATTGGGAAACATTGGACTGCAGCAGCCAGCAAGAGCAAAAGAGGACAGCCAAAAATTTCAAAGCTTTCTCTAATGTCACCTCAACTCATTTCATCATTTTTATTGCTATAATAATATAAAGCAGCACCGAACTTACAAAATTAAGCTGTGCTTTTCAGGCTAGTTTTCAATTAACTTTGAGAGTTTCTCTCTCTTTTTTTTGTCGTTGAGAAAAAATTAAAGCATGGAAATTTGCTCTATCTTCAGTTCGAGAGTAAATAGCTAACTCATGCTATCATATCGAGATTTTTCATAGATATAATGGATTTAGATTGTAGAGATCGCCTATGGACGAGAGGCTACTAGGGTTGTGCAAAAAAACCAAAAAAACTGATAAATCGAGTCGGATTGATAAATTTAATTCGATTCAATTCAAATTTTTTCTCCTTTAGTTTGGACTTGGAATGGAAAAACATTGGAAACAAATTATTCGGTTTGGGTTTGCCAAATTGACGCCAAATGTCTAAATGGACTAAAATTTTTTTAAAATGTCTAATTTTATTTCACCCAAAATTGAATAATCAAAGTTTTTATAATCTTATTTGGACGCTTTTATAAAAAAATAGAAATCCAAAATTAAATGAAATTCATAACCTAAAAACCCACATATAATATCCGAACCGAACTTGAAAATATCGATTTCGGTTAATAGTTCATTCGGTTCAGATACGGTTCAAGATATGAAAAACCTGAATAGAATCATTTGGATATTAAAATCTCAATACTCGAACTGAATTGAACCGAATGTATTCCTAAAGACTGTAGTTGGTGAAATTCGAATCCAATTAAGTATCATCCATAAAATTTCCAAACCTTAACCACTTATATTAACCCGAATACAAGTTTCTCTCACGCATGAAATGATGAAATTTCGACCCCATTGATTAAGTAAGAACTAATGTAGCTTTATTGAGTTGTTTGCTCATTTCCATGTTTAGCGGTCAATGATTATTGGCTTTTCTTTTCACTATTTGGCTGTAGACAAAAAGGGCAGATGGGGTTTGAAAAACTACTAAGCTAATAGTAAATTAATAGACAATAGATTGGAGTGATTAAAAAAACAATTCAAGATTTGCATAACTCATTGCATGGATTAAGTTGTGTAGGCCTCCTTTTTCTTTGTGAGTGGTGCCATATCAAAAGAAATTTGGTCCAATAATAGTGGCAAGTTGCACAGATTTTCCTAGATGTGATTATGTTAATGGAAGACAGGCTTTAAAGGGAAAAATATATGCAAAATCATAAACCAAATTATTGATTGCTAGGGGGAATTATAGGAACTATACCTATACCAAGGTTTCATATTTTATTTGGTTAAAACCAGCCATTTCTACCCTCGTGGCCAAGAAGCCTTGGCAGGTCACCAGATAAGGGCTCACCAGCCCCCTTCCCTAATAATATCGATACCATTTGTACTAAGAGCCAAAAAAAAAATGGTTAAATTATGTAATTGATCCCTATACCATATGAAAAATCCGGATTTAATCCATCTAAAACGATCTGATCAAATTGAATTCTTCTACAATCATTTAATGTTAATTTTAGTTTAATCACTAATGGTGTTATACTTTTACAATTAATTATACTAATATGGAATTAACTATAATGACATATGCATTTAAAAAATAGGTACTAAAAAAATTATACGTTACTTTCTTTGTCCATATGGCATCCTTTTTTGCTGGGCTTGTTATTTTTCATTATTTCTTCTACATGTTTAATTTCACTCTTTATGGTGAGAGATATTATTATCACAACTAAAATATATTCGTACCAACAAGTGTTAGTTGAAGTGGTAACGACCTCTATCATAATAAGAGTAAGGGCACAAATTTAATCCCCCGATAAACACACTTATTGGAAAAGTTTTACCTTTAACGCTCCTGAAAGGGATTAGTCTTAAATCAAAGGTCTGGAGATATCCTTGATTAAAAAAAAAAAATTCCTTACCAACACATGGAAGGAATTCAATATCCCTTGAGTAAAGTTTTGGGTTCAAGTCTTGTGAATGGAGAAAGTAGGTCTGGTCATTTGAGATTCGATGCGATTTAAATAAAATTAGTTATAAACCATTAAAATAGATCTAAATAGATCTGGACCCTTATGGTTATATAAAAAAAAATTTCTTATGATTAAAAAAGCCACAATTATTTTTTATATTTTTGAAGTACATATCATACAAGTTAGTGCCACGTCGATATAGTTAATACCATGTCACCATATTAATTGTGAAAGTTTAATATCATTAGTGATTAAACGTAAATTGGTAATAAATAATAATAGATGGAGCAAAATTTAATCAAATTATTATAGATGGATTAAATCCGTATTTTCTATATAGTACATGAATTAATCACATAATTTGATCTTTTCATGTTTTTACATTTCTAATTTTTAATATGGATAACTTGACTACTCAAGTGGCCCTCTAAAGATCTTTGTATCAAGACATTTTTCTAAAATTAATTATTATTAGCTCTATTGTACTTTTATATTGGCCAAATGAGAGTTAATTAAAATAGTAAGAATGTAAATTAATGGTGTAAGGTGTTTGAATTCAAATTTCTACATTCCCCCGTTGATAAGTAATTAGTAAATTAGAAAAGTTTTATAAAATTAAAGTAAATAAATTCTTAAAAAAGTTAACGACTTATTAGGGACAAGGTAATCTCTCCTACTGTTAAACATTGCTTTTACCGAAAAAAAAAAGGACTAGTATTATCATTTAACTTATCCTTCTCACCATTAAAACTTGTACCAGCAAGAATATCAATTTTATTAAACAGTTTTCATTATTTTATAGGGTCACAACCAGTATCAAGTCAAATCAGATACATATGATGATATGATAATTAATTAAATGAAACTGTACTAAGAATCACTTTGATAAAATAAATAAAATACAATGGCTCCATTTTTAAAAAGGCAAAGAAATTATCTGTTAAATGGACCTTGGAATGTCAGGTCTCAAAATAAAATAAAAAAAATAAGAAAATAAGAAAGAGCTGGAGTGGTGTTACATGTGAAAATTTAGCATCTTGCTGCCAGATATGACAATTTTTTTCTATTGCTATGACCCTCTTTCAGGTAATTTGGAACCCATTTGACCTTTTTGCTTTTCTCTTCTTATAGTAATACTATTTGCCATCATCATCTAATACAACCTTATCAGCAGAATAAATCATGTTTTAGAAACTGCTACTCCTTTATGCCATGTGTGATAGATGTTGGCATACCAACCCACCTTCATAAATGGTGATACAGCTATCAGATAATCCTCCCTTTGAAACTTCAAGAAAATTCCATGCCCCTTCTCAATTTGTTAGGAAAATAAAAACCAAGCCAAAGTAATGAATTCTTTTATATAAATGATCCAAATTTGATCCTCTACACCTCTGAATAAAATAAAAATTTTTACATTCTCAAAGTTTCAAGGAAGAATAACATGATAGAGATTTATAAAATCATCTAAAAACTTAACCCATAATATGACTTCATAAGATCGTCTAATTTATAACTGGAATTTGTATATATTAAAAAAAATTCATATGTGTTGGTATATTTTTATTATTTTATATAATAAAAACGATATAGTAAAGCAAACATATATGAGAAGATAAAAAGGGGTATCCATTTGAAGTTGTGATTTGTAATTCCACTAACTGGCGTGTGGTGATGGAAAAATTCAAGCACTGTTAGTTTGGCAGCAAACACACCAAAGAAAGTGATAGTTGTCTTTGTCTGTTAGTGAACATGTTTTTTTTTTTTTTTTTAATCTATTTAATTAGTACCATTATTTTTTATTTGATTAATCAAATCAAAGATAAACCCACCTATATGCTAACGTGGCACAATCTCCATGGAACTACATATGTCCTAATCTTCTCCAGATGTAAGATAATCCTAACCCAACCCAGAAAAACATTAAACAAAACAAGATCTTAAGTATATCCACTTCAATGTTCTTTTTCTAAATACAATTGTGTATGAATATATGATTACCTTTTTAGTTTTTTCTTTTGTTTTTTGGTTTGGAATATGCTAAGGTTACTGTTGTTAGTTAACAACACAGACAGACAGGAATGAGAAATGAAAATTTTACTTCTTTCTTTGTTTCTCTCTCCTGCCCAACCTGCCCTTTCTCCTCTGTTTCAAATTGCCTAACTTGCCCTTTGTCGAACACTTTCCCTCTTTCTCAAGCAGCCCCTTCTTAGTCTTTCTCTCTCTCTCTCTCTCTCTCTCTCTCTAAAACGCCCTTTTGACTTAATATGATAAACCGGGTCTTAGTGATTATCAGCTAAAAATCCATTCTTTTTGTGTTTGATTGCTTGAAATCATTTGTTTTGAGCTTTTCTATAAGATGGGTTTTCGTGTTCTATGACTAAAAATTTTTGTGGTTTCTAGAAAATAAAGTTTCAATTTTTGAGGAATTTTGATGGTTTTAGATCAGTTTTAGAAAGATGGGTCTTGGTCATCAGTCTGAAAAAGTTGTGGGTAAGAAATCTTCAAGGAAGAAGAGAGATGGAGGGGAAGAAGAAACAGGATGTTGGCTTAAATTAAGGTTTATGGGAAGTTGCATGTCTTCAAGATCAAGAGTAGATAACTCTATGAGTGGAAGAACAGGTACTCATTATGGTAATCTCCTCTTTCCTTTCCCTTTTATTTATTCCTCTGTTATCTTCAAAAAGGAAAATATGTAAGTTTTAGGTGTGAAAATGTTTTTTTTTTTAATAGCTTGAGGTAAAAGGATCATTTGTTGGGATTCATTGGGAGAGAAAAATTGTTTTGACTTAAATAGAGAACTGAAATTGAAGATTATATAGCCAGGTTTTTGGTGTTAAAGAACTCATCCTTAAACTATAAATTAGCAGGAAAGAAAAATTTTGTATTTTTACTTATATACATGTTCATCTGAGATAAATCTTTTCTCTTTTTTCATCTTAGTCAAAGGTATGTTATTGATCAAGAAAAATTTTTTTTGTTCTTTTTTGTGGGAAAAATAGTTTTACTGAGAGTAAGAAATGGAGCCTCTGCAAATAGTTATTCCTTTAATGGTTTTCTCACATGTTATATAAGTTTGGTTGCTTAAGCTGGCATAATATTTTGGGTATGTTTGTTATATTTGCATGTTAATAGATAAATTGTCTTTTTTCATTTCTATAAGGCACACGGTAAAGTATGCTTAATGAGGTAATTAGTTGAAAGCAACTAGTTTTCTACTCCTTATTATTTTGGAAAGGCAAGACATATATGATTAGCCTGAAAGCTCCAGATACAATTTCCGAAACATTTAGTGTGTGATAAATGCATCTGTATGAGATTGTATCTGATAGTGATAGTTACTATTTTTTATTATTGTGGCATGACCATTAATTTTACTGCTTTGGTCTTTGCATAATCCAGCAGAAAGCAAAACTGCAAAAGAGAAGAGCAGAGATCAACCAGTTGTCCCAGTGTCTTCTACAACTACTAGTAATGCGGAAAGCACATCATCGACACCGAAATTCAGTGAGGAACTGAAAGTTGCTTCACAGCTTCGGAAGTTTACATTTATTGACCTTAAATTAGCCACAAGAAATTTCAGACCTGAGAGCCTTCTAGGTGAAGGTGGGTTTGGTTGTGTCTTCAAAGGGTGGATTGAGGAGAATGGAACTGCTCCTGTAAAACCTGGTACTGGGCTTACTGTTGCTGTCAAAACCCTAAATATTGATGGACTTCAAGGTCATAAAGAATGGCTGGTATGACATCTGAATTTCAATTTTTTTTTTTATCTTTTCCTGAATAATGTTTATTTTGCAATCTTGTTTATTCGATATATCATGTTTTCTTCACATTTCAGGCTGAAGTGGATTTTCTTGGTAACCTCCTCCATCCCAATTTGGTTAAATTGGTTGGTTACTGCATTGAAGATGATCACAGGTTACTGGTATATGAATTTATGCCACGAGGAAGTTTGGAGAACCATCTCTTCAGAAGTATGTAATCACCTTTAGTTTCATTTATGTGATTGCTTAAGGAATCCACTATTACACTTAAAAGGCCAGCTTTAGAAATGTTGCCAATTACATGCAAAGTTGTGGAATTTGGATGTTTTGCTAAATACATGTGGGTGATTTCTTGGATGCTAGGTTGTATAGAGAATCAGGGTTTTATTACGGCAAGGTAATGTCATTAATGTGCAAAATTTGCTTACAGATATATTTGGTGCCTCAAATTTTCCTCTATATTATGTTATTCTCTTATATTTTATTTATACCTATGAATGCCTGTATTCTCCCTGTAAGCTTCTACACTCATTTTGCACTGAAAAGGTTCATCAAATAACTGGAGTATTTGACAGTTAGGACGCCACAAGTAAATCCATTGTGATTATAGCAAGTTCCTGTATTAGAATTGTTTTTGACATTTTTTATTTGTGTAAAAGCATCAAGTGTGTGAGGTAGCCAAGTAATGTATGGCAACATATCTTGTATGCTAGCATGAGGTCTGTGTTTGTCATGGTTTAGTGTAGCCAAAGAGTCAGATTGACGTACCATCTGAAACCTCTCTTGGCTAATTTCTTACACTGCTTGCTGATCCACGTTATTTCTCCTTGTGTGAGTTTCTCCTACAAAGTTGTGTAGATGGTACTAGGTCTACTACCAATTATTGCAGAACAAAATATCTGTTATGACTTGGGATTGTTCTTATCAGTATGATTGTGCCTTATGCATTTGCATGTACATGGTTGATGTTTAATTTTCTCTGGTAACAACCATTTTTTGCGCAGAAGGGTCCTTGCCACTTCCTTGGTCTATAAGAATGAAAATTGCACTTGGTGCTGCAAAGGGTCTGGCCTTTCTTCATGAAGAAGCAGAAAGACCAGTCATATATCGGGATTTTAAGACGTCTAATATCTTGTTAGATGCGGTATGTGACTAACAGTGAAAAATAGTTCCCTCCCTAATTTAATCCTTCTTTTCCTAATATGATTACCAATTGCAGGATTACAATGCCAAGCTCTCCGATTTTGGCCTGGCCAAAGATGGTCCTGAGGGAGATAAAACTCATGTATCTACTAGAGTTATGGGAACATATGGCTATGCTGCACCAGAATATGTAATGACTGGTAGGTGGTACAATCATTGTTTTCTTTCTGCAATATGATATTTTCTCAAATAATTTCCTTCATCTGCAACTTCTTACCGCTCAGTTTTTGGAATTAGTCCACCATTTATATGAGTAAATCAAAGAGTGTTAACTATTTTATCGAAATTTTGTTTCCTTTTAAGATTTTATCTTTATTCTTTTTCATATTATCTGTACAATTTGCAAAGCCTCTTTTATCAAAATCTGCGGTCATGTAAGTCTAATACTGTTATTAATTTAGGACATTTGACATCTAAGAGTGATGTCTATAGCTTTGGAGTAGTTTTACTTGAAATGTTGACCGGCCGAAGATCCATGGACAAAAACCGACCAAATGGGGAGCACAATCTTGTGGAATGGGCAAGACCGCATCTAGGGGACAAGAGAAGGTTCTTTCGGATATTAGACCCTCGCCTTGAAGGCCACTTTTCTATAAAGGGTGCACAGAAAGCTGCCCAGCTGGCTGCCCAATGTCTTAGCCGTGATCCCAAAGCCAGGCCTCGGATGAGTGAAGTTATTGAAACCCTAAAGCCTTTACCAAACCTTAAAGATATGGCCAGCTCTTCTTATTACTTCCAAACCATGCAAACCGATCGTAGGTCCAACATAAATGCCAAAAATGGAATCAGAACACAGGCAGGATTTGTAGTGAGGAACGGACAACCTGTAAGGAGTTTATCGAGTTCAAATGGTCCTCAGGCTTCTCCATATCACCATCCTCACCCATCACCAAAGCCGAAAGCTAAAGAATCATAGGTTCAAGTTTTTCTATGTTCATAGATAGTGTTTGGTCCGTGTCTGGTGTCCACTACAGACTATCTACGAATTGTAGGGGGTGCCTCTGCCATTTCTTTGACAAGGATTGTTTCATATTCCATTGTTTCAATATACCAGTAGAACTGAATGAGCCATACTGGATGGGCACATCATGGTCCTTTCATTGAAATGAAGAGAGCCTGTCTCATTTATTTCTCTCTTTTTCATCACTGTCCTATGCCGATGTCTGGGATACTCAGGTTACATTGGAGCATAGAGACTGAAAAGTAACTTTGGTGAATGATGATGGATTATGTGTATGTTCGGGATGCTGTTGAAGATGAGGATTGTGAAAACGGTTGGTAGGCTCAAGCTCCACCGTCATGCGGTTGAACTAGGATGAAGGTAGGTGAAAGAGAAGGGAATGATGAGGTCAATTTATGTGACTTTTATTTTCTTTTGTTCTTGCTCTTTAGGAATGTGATCACTAAGAGTGCTGCTACCCACTCTTTCACCTCACAATTACCCTGTTCATTTTTCCTTTTACCCTCTTTGATTGTTGCTGTTGTACAAATGGATATCTTAACATAAGAAAACTTGTACTGTAAAAACATAGGGTGTTGTTGTTAACTCCTTTTTAACATCATTTGACTCAAAAGTTTGTATGTTCATAACATACCAAATATCCCCTCTACCAAATTGTTCTCGCATGCTGCAGGAAGTGTGGCAACTTGTTTTGAACATAATGAATGCTATATATTGGTTCAAGATGGGTAACCACTGGACGGGTCTGGGCAAGTACTTGTATGGGTCTCTTCGGAGCCCTTTCAAGTGGGTGAAATGTTCAAGTTAGTTTCTCATTTTTAGAATTTATACAAGATGTAACTATTTTAGCATGGGTACGGGTTTAGGTCGGGTTCAAGTTTAGGCGATTTCAGATTATGGTTATTTGGGATATAGCTGTTTCTTAGATTCAAGCATTAAACTTTGTAGGTCAAATTGGGTTAATTTGAGCTTGGATTCGGTCTTCGGACTGGGCTTCATTTTGTCACTTGGTCAAACGCATGTGAATTACTTTCAAACATAGAACAAGACTAACGAAGAATATTACTACTACCATCTTTGAACAATCTCAAAAGTGCAGCAAGGGAAGGAGAGGTCGTTTTCTGACGAGTAGAAATGGGTTATGGGTTGTCCCACTCTTCCATATTCGAATCAAATCACATGACGAAGGATGGTATGCTATCACGTTCACACTCAACCATCCTTACAGCCCCTTCACCATTAGTCTTCAAAAGTTTGTTTGGTGTCACAATCATATAATTATATTCACTATTGAGCCAACCTACCACTCTTACCTCCCCCTTGGCATGTTGGCCCCTACCCCAATATAGTCGTTTTTTGCCTCCAAAGAATGTAAATTTTCAAATTGAAGCTGCTAGCCTGCCCCTATTTCGTGCCCCCCAAAAGGTTACCTTTGTGCATGCACAGAAAGATTTGTGAGGTATGGAATTGTTTTTGAGTCTTTAAGTAAGTGGATGGTGGGACACTTGTATTATAGCATGGTAGTGCTTCCCTTTCATAGGTTGTTATGCTCCTTGCTGCATGAACATACCATTAATTGGGTTGATAACTAGAGGTGGTAAAATGAACTCGAACCCGAAAATCCGTTCGAACCCGAACCTGGTCAAATCTGATTTGACTAAAAAAGTGAACGACCCGAACCCGCCTGAGTCCGAACCCGAACCCGAAATTACCCGAACCCGACAAGGTCCGAGCCCGAGCCCGAACTGAACCCGAACTTGAATTTAATATTAAAAAAAGTAATCTTATAATAGTTTTTTATAATATTTTCTATAAGATCAAAATTTTAGTTTTAATGTTAATAATTATTTAAAATAATGTATTTTTTTCTTTTCTTAATATTATTACTAGTTATGTGTCATATCTTATAAGTTATTAAACTATTATTTTCTTTAAGATAATATATAGTAATAAGTTAATTATGATAAAAGTAAAATTGATTAATTACTATTAATTACATTTCTAAAATATGTCAATTGGTTAATTATCATCCTCATTTAATAAATAAAATATAAAAATATTTAATTAAAAATTAATAAAGAGTTTTAATTTAATTCAACAATAACAATTATATTTTTGAAATATATTTGAAAAACAATGGTATTTTAGATAATTGAAAAGTTTTGTAATATTCATACTTTTATATTATATATATAAGGATATTAAATTAATAAATAATTTTAATATTTAACAATTAAAATTAATCTTACTAAAAATCATTAATTATTAATGTGAATTAGTACATAAGTTATTAATTATTAATAATTTTTTATCTTCTTATACTTAATGATAAAATAATCACTCATATTTCTGAATAATAATTGTTTGAAGTTGTTATATAAAGATTAAAAAAATTAATGAATTTCCTAAAATCTTTACATAAAATTGACTATGTGATTAAACTACCACTTTTTTTAGATTATGAATTATTTAAAAATTCATTAAAGTAACTTGAAAATAATATAAAGGAAGAATGGTAAAATTGATAAAAAAAAATAAATACTTTCTTGATTTTGTAAAATGACAAGTAATTTGGAACAAAAAAATTTCTAAAACGATTATTATTTAGGAAGGGAGGGAGTAATAATTTTCCAATTCCGTTTTACTTAAACTCATATTAATCATTAGATAATAAATATTTTTAATATTATCTAAGAAATACTCTTTCTCTATTCTTGAATAATGGTCATTTAAGGTTGTTACATACTCTTTTCATCCCAAAATATATGTCACTTTTAACTACTTCATCTATCTGTATATAGATGTCATAGTTAACTGAAACACACTTATTAAGAAAATCAGTTAAAAATAGTTATTATTATTGATTTAGTCCAAATTTATCATAATTTTTTAATATTACCCTTTACTTTAATTTACCTAATTTTTCTCTCCAACTTTAATATATTTAATCTCTTTCCACTAATTACTCTCCCCAAATTTCAATATATGTATGTTTCCAAAGAAAATATTCCTTCATTCTTTTGTTTTGCAATTTGAAATTTTGTTTGAATTAAAATTTTCAATTTTATCTCCCTCCAATTTTTTTCTCTAAATTTTTTTAAAAGTTTTTCCCGCCAAAATGTGTTTTAGAATATAAAACATTCACTTAAATATTGGTTCTTATTTATTTATCAAACAAGAACTTACTAACATTCTTTAATCATGACTTCAGGGGAGATACATCAAATGCCATTCCTTGAAATAGATTTACATATAATTTTGATGCCTTCAAATATTGATAATGAAGGTAGTCAACAAGCTGTTTCAATAGAATCATAAAATCATCAATTACCAAATCTTAACATTACTATAGAAGAAAGTTTTCTTACTGACCTCCACTTCAGTCCGAGTTCTTAAGTGACTGAGTCATCAAATCAATTTCTTTGAAAACGTATGCAGTAATGTTTTATTTAGATCCAAATTTATAAGAAAACTTAACAAAGAGCAACATCTATAGCCATTAATCCTTCATTGGGAACAAAAAGAAATTGAATAGGCTTCTCCGTTGCCCAATACTATCTGCAATATTTAATTTGAGTAGTTGACAATATTCTTCATTTTATTAGGGGTAAAATAGGAAAAAAACTAATTAATACTTTAATAATTTTCTAAAGTAACGGATAAAAGGGGACAAGGAATCTTTCTAAAATATGACATCTATATAGGGACAGAAAGAGTATTTTATAAAACCAAGAAAAACAATTTTTTTTTTAATTTTTGTATTTTTTAATTATTTATCTATTTTATCCTTAATTTAACTTTTCTATCATTCATTGAAGATATGAGACATGAATTAAATATAGGATTTTTAACCTTACAAGGATAATTTTAAAAAAATACAATATTATTACCTTGGTTTTGTAAAAGTGACAAATATTTTAATACAAATTTTTTTTTCTCAAAGTGACATCTATTTTGAAATGCAGAGAGTAAGGATTAAGAAAATTAATAAATCTCCTAAAGTTTAGACAAAAAATTAGCTATGCGACTAAATTATCATTTTCTTGAGATTTTAAATTACTTAAAAACTCAGTAAAATAACTTGAAAATAATGTTGAGAAAAAATGATAAAATTGATAAAAATGTAATAAATGCTTTCTTGATTTTTTAAAATTATAATTAATTTGAATTAAAAACAGTTTGTTAAAACAATTATTATTTAGGAATGGAGGGAATACTTCTAAAACAAATAAAAAACAAAAAGTAGTAAAATCAAATTCGACTTATAAAACAAAAAAAACAATTTTTAATTAAAAAGTAGAAACCCGAATTTAACCCAATCTAAGTTCAAATCTGACCAAACCTGAACCTGAACCTGACTTGAACCCGAGCCCTAGCCCGACCGAACCCGAACAAAAAATACCCGAACCCGAAAGAGCCCGAACTCGAAAACACCCGAACCCGAAAATACCCGAACCCAAAATCGCCCGAACCCGAAACTGTCCTAACCCGAAGTCGCCCGAACCCGAAGTGACCGAGCCCGAACCCAACCGAACCCACCCATTTGCCACCTCTATTGGTAACAGAAGAATTAGTTGAAAATTTTAATTGGAATGAAAGCATGAAACCCATCTGAAGTTTTGGTCGAGCTGGTTAACGGTTTCTATCCCAATAAGGATGATAATAAAAGTTTGATCTCTGGACCTAAAAAGAGAAATTCGTTTTAGGTCAATAAGGTTTAAAATATTTTTGGTTAAATAAGAAAGAAATATGAAACCTTATATCATGGGAATTCAAAGGAAAACGTCCATTTAAGCTTGTAATATTTGAATGTACCCAAAATGCAATCTTTGGTATTGGGGGCAGCAGTTAGATTGTAGTCTTAGGCCAACTTATGTTACGTGCAAATCTAGACTAAGATAGTTTAGTAAAAATGAATGGAAAAGAGAAAGTATCTTCTATTATATAGTTCAAAATCGTATTAGAGAAAATATATTTTATTTTTATTTTCTTTTATATCTCAACTTTATCTTAAAATATTTTAGTTGACCTTTCAAATTTGGATTACAAATAAAGTCCCTGGATTATCAGAATCCGTTGACTAATAGTATTATTCCAACCTAAAATGAGCACTATCTTAGAGTACGTTTGTTTCGATGAAAAGTTTTAACTTTATATGGATTTTAAAAAGATGGAAACATTTTTTATAATTTGGTATATTTTAAACCATTGATTTTAAAAAGATGGAAACACTTTCATTGATTTAGTATATTTTAAAATTAGAGAAAGTGATGCTTTTTCTGAAATCACTCTCCCTCATACAAGAGAAAGTGATTCCCTATAATCACTTTCTATGAAATCACTCTCTCTAGAATAACTTTCTAATAAAAGTATCAAACGGACTTTTAGCTTTAAGCACTATGAGAAGGCTTGTGTATAAGGCTTTGACGTCATCCTAATCAGAGCTTTCAATGCATTTTTTTCTCCTATTCTTAAACTAAAGTTTGGACTTTTTAAAAAAAAAAATAAACTCTAGTAATTATATGGGATCCCAACTTATTCTGAGTTGGGTCCTAAACAAGAATACTTTTTTAAAACATGATTGTATAAATATATACTAGAAAAGGGACCCAGGGCTTCGTCCCAGGATCTTTTTTAATTTTAATAAATATCTAAATTATATATGTTTTTTAAAAAAGATGATCAATATGGATAAATCATACATCATACAATACATTAAAGAGGAACCCTTGAAGGTCGATGGGGAGGTGATCCACGTGTCACCTCCTCCTTTTTCTCTTTTTCTTCATTTCTTTTTTTTTTGTTTTCCACGGAATGAAACGACGTCGTTTCATTCAAAGTGATGAAATTAAAAAAAAAAGGGAGAAGAATCGAGAACTGAGATTTTTCTTGGGATGTTATACTGAAGGGAAAAGATAGTCGGGATAAGGGAAGAGTAAGGGGAGAAAGAGGAAGAGAAAGGGGGAAGGGAAGAGAAGCATCTTGGGATGAAAGGAGATTTCCCGATCATCAATCTCCAACCCAATCCGGCAATCCCCTAAAACCAAGGATTGGTCTGGCGAAACTAACCTCTCTCTATTACGCTTCTTGGGTACTGTCTTATTTCCCTCTGTTTAAATTCTTTTTTCTTTTTTGAAAGGCAGTCAAAAGAACTATATCATCTGTTTAAATTCCTTTTTTGTCAGCGTTTTTATTCATTGTCCTTGGTTTTAGACAGAAGAAGAGACATGGCTGAGAGAGGGAGATAAGATGACACATGGAGTAGTTAAGTCTTTTATTCTCAGGGGCAAAATTCTTTTTTTGTTCAGCTTTTGATTCTGTCTTTGTTTGCTTTACGCTGGCATAATTTTCATTGTTTTATTTTAATTTTTTGCAAGGATGATGGGTTTTGTGTCAAAAACTTACTTGGTTTCTTTAATTTTGGTTATGTTTGCTCATTTAGTTATTTACAAGTATAGAGAGTGGGTGTTTCTATTTTCTGGCTTGGTACAGGTACTCTGCTTTCTCTTCATGTAATTTTCGGTATTTTATTTTATTATTTATTATTTTCCACTTAATTCATCCCTTCATGTGACCTTTAAACAAAATATTATAAACTCTAATTGAATATTGTTCAAATTTTAATTGAATGTCTGGACTATTGTTTTTGAACGCTTTAAACAAAATATGCTCCACCTTGGCCTTCTAATAGAGTTTTCAGGTAGAATAAGTATTTTGTTCCTCTTTCCTTTTTATGTTGATATTTCTTTTTTTTATAACATTGAAAATTTGCTTTGTCCTCGCTGATATGTTTAGGTTGAATATTATTTTTAATATCTAACTTGATATAGGTTTGAACGTGATTTATGTGGGCTGGAGTCAAGAGTGTGATGAGGGAGAGGGGAAAAAGATGAGAGACAAGAGGTGGTAAAACACAAAGAATGCTTTTTACTTGGACACAGCTTTTAACAAGGGATTATGTTTTCATTTATCAATTCCTATTGGCTGTGTTTGTGCTTTATGGTGAATGTTTTACTACCATGATTTCTAATCAAATTATTATATTACCATTTGATGGTGATTGTTGACTTAGATAAGACAACATAAGTTAAGATTCACGGGAATTTTTATGATGCTCTATATTTTATTTTGATATTTGTTGATTGTTCTGAATCTGATTTATTGGTTTAGTGCATATATTATCACTTATAGAATTCTCTTAATTAAAGCCTAAAGAAGTAACTTTTTTAGAGCCTTTTCTGGAATTATAAACCTTTAAATAGAGATTATGGAGATGTATCAATTCTTTTTATTGTAGGCTAAGGCAATGCTTAGAACAGTTTGTTTTAAAACGTACCAAACAGTGATTTTGTTTATCGTTAATGAGTCAGTGAATGTGCATGACCTGTCTGCATGACTTATAATCTATGAAGGTTCAATGACGTACATTGGAATCAAGAAATTGACACCATTAACATAACCTCAACCCTCCCTCTAATGTAATTATTTATATTTTCACTCTGTTTAGAGTCATAAACGGCCTTAATTCATGGCAGGTTGCTTGAGGATACAGATGGAGACAAATGAGGGTATCAACTGCAAAAAAGATGTTGAATCAGAAATGGTACTTGACAGGTTTTTTCACCTTGATTGCTTAAAATTTAAACTTGGTTGGTGTTTTAGAAAAGTCTGCTTAAATAAAACCTATTAGACATGAGAAACTTTCCCATTTTGTTGAAAGATTCATGAGAGTAGTAAATTTACTATCTCCTTTCAAACAATATTTTAAACGAAAATTTCCTCTTAAGCTTAGGTCTCACTGCTTCACTTTTCCTAAATTTATGTCATTATAAGAATACAAATGCTTTTTCTTAAAATCTGTTATGTACTACTTGAATATATTTGCTTTAACTTGAGTGTTTATTTAATTACTTATATTCAAGTCCCTTTTGGTCTAAATATTTTATTTTTTTTAGGTTTTACATTGCTTTTGCCAAGATCTCACTCCTTTTTTTTTTTTTCAATATTTCTACATAAATATGTCGGCGAGCATTATAAGTATTTCCCATAAGTATTTAATTTAAAGCTATTTTTATCACAAAAATATGGTTCAATAAAGTTAAGAAAAACAACTGCAGCTAATTGATTAGTGTCGAGAATTACATTTTAACAATTCATGGTTTTTGACTTCGTTCATGTTATATAGGCTTTTGAATTTCATGCTTTTCCTGTATTCGAATTACTTGCTCTTTTTTATTTATTAAGTTTTTTTTTGTTCTCATATTATCCTATTTTTTCAGCCTCTATATGCTAATATTATGGAAATATTAAGTTTTTAATTAATATTGTTAAAAGAGGTGGAAAATGAAATATGCTGACTACTTACACAGAGGAAACTTTTTGACGTTTTTAACCAGAAGAAACCCTAACTAGGATGAGGTTGGAAAAGTGATTCACCTGTCACTCAAACCATTGGAAGGTCATATTCTTGCCGTCGTTTGGAGAATCTTTAAGAATAAAAAACATGGAGTTGGCTCTTAAGCAGTGCATGTCTTTTCTATTTAATGTATTTTTTTAACTCTAGCCTTTTAGATGATTTTATTAGACGGTTAAATACATTCATCGAGTTAACTTAGGATGGGTTTTGCTAAATCTCTCTAATTTTAGCTTAGAAAAAAAGGAAAACTATATTTTGTCAATGCGTTGGAAAAGACCAGCCAATGCTCTTATCAACAAGATTAAGAACTTTTAAAGCCAAAAGGGCTTCACAACTCTGTCGTGGAAATAGAAGTTACATGGATGACAGAGGCAACCACAAATTAGGTAAAATATGAGTTACATTCAGGAACATTCTATTTATGCTTTTACTACATTGTTGTTTGTATTTGTATGCCTTAAATTGTCATTTTGTATTTTCATTTCCAAAAGTGATAGGTCACAGATTAAGCAATGCTAACTAGACTACAAACAGGATAGCCAACCATCTCAAAATAGTTTCTCTTCAGATTATAAAGTTTGTAATCTACATTTACTACAACTATTGAGATATGTATTGAAATTGATTACTGTTTAAATTGCATTAATATGTGTGAGTTAAAGATTGTTTCTGTAAACAGCTTATTATGTAATCTTATTCAGGGTATGTACACTTTACACCATTTTATTGCATAAGGTATTTTGTAAATATTTGCTTTATAATATATCAAAATATCAATGTCTACACATTGGCATATACATTCCCCAGCACCGAAAGAAGTACAAAATTAACAACCTAAATGAATTTAAATAGAAGGTATATTCGGATAACTTTCCACGAATTTTAAAGGCAGCTTCGCTAAAGGCCGCAGCGAAGCACGGGCCAGCGCACTAGTAATACTTCAATATTAAATATTGAAGGCATGAAGCAGAGCCAGGAAGAGTCAACGTCGATTGCTCTATTCATCAAAAAATAACCAATCGATTGTGATAGTTGTTGAGTTGTCGGGTAGGGAAAAGCAATCTAAAGAGGAAAACCCAAGCAAAATAGAAAGGAAAGGCCCATTGGGTAAAGGAATATGTAGGTTGAGGCAACGATTGAGAGGGGAAGACGAGAGGGGAGTTCGAAATAGTGGTGATTGCGTTTGATTTCGGCTTCGAACTGCCGATTTCAGTTTTTGATTCTTTGAAACCGAAACTGTAACCTTTAGTTGGCGATTTGATTACGGTTTCGAATCGGAACCTTAAGATTTTTTGTTTTTTTATTCATTTTAAATTACTTTTGTAAATAATATTTATTATAAATAATAAATAATAAATAATATATTTATAATGTGTTATTTATATGATATAAATATTATTATAACTATAAAATATATGTTAATACATATATTATATCCTATAATTATTAAACAAACCATTATTATAAGTAAAAAGAAAAAAAAATAAAAAAATCAAAATCGAAACCCATGGCCTCTTTAGGTAGAATCGAATCGAAATTGGAATCATGTCCAGTTTAGGTTATGGAACCAGAATCACGTCCTATTTTGGTTCTAGAATTGGAATCACGTCTGGTTTCGATTCTAGAACCGGACATAAGTTTCGGCTATGGTTCTTTTGTTAAGGTTAGAGTTCGGTTTCACGATTCAAACCAAACTATAGTCACCTCTAGTTCAAAATAGCAAGGCCAGTCGAAGAGCATAGTGGCAATTCAACTATTGTAAGATTTTAAGTATAACACAGTAGTTTATATCAATGGATAGGAAAAAGGATAGGCTTGGCTTATGGGTTTTTAGTTCCAGCAGTGGAAAGAAGAAATAGGAGTTGTTGGCAGGCGACATGGTGACCACGGTAGAGTATGACTAGTATCTGAGTTTGTGGTGGGCTATTCTTCTTCATGTTGTTTAAAGGGCGAAAAAAAAAGGCCTCTAAGGATTTTTTTTTGGATAAATGGATTTTTTCTTTTCTAAGGATTTAAGAGGATTAAAAAATAAAAAATAAAAGTCTAACATTTGCCGTTATATATAACAGAGTGTGCTTCTCATGCATATCCAAAATAAATACTCAAGAAACCCTTAATTGAGCCAATTTTGTAATGTTGAGCCCTTAATCAATCGAATTAGAAAATTGGACTCTAAATTGAGTAAAATCGAAAAGGTTGAGCCCCAAGGTTTAAATTCAATTATGGGTTTATTATCTAATGGTTATCGAATTATAAATCTAATAAATTTTAATCATATTGAGAGATTAATTAGGTATAAATTGAAGTTTACCATGGAAATTAGTCAATTTTAGTCATAAACTTCAAAGTTCTTCTGATTGCAATAAATATTTTGGGGCTTAATTGATCACTTTTAATAATTTCAAGGACTTTTTACCTATTAGATTATAAGGTCCAAATCTATCATCCGTCTATTAACGGGTACAATAATTTTGCATTTTATTTTCAACTAGAGAGCAAACCTGCGCTACGTGGCGGGGCTTTTTATCAAAATTTAAATTTTTCAATAATAAATGGTTCAAAGCATTAAACATATATATGAGCAAATTATAAAATATTCAATCATGATATCATATAATAGTCATATAGTGATATCAAGTATTAAACATAATCACGTATAAAACTATTGAACATATAGTAAGTAAATTTAGTGTCTTCTTGACAATAGGCCTTATTGTTAAAGCAAGCTTTTGCTAATTATTTAAGGAGGCTTCTACTCGATCTTTTCCTTTGTTAAGCCATTCGAATCCCTGCAAATTGTATAAACACATATGAAAGTTAATAGTTGCAACTAAATATATTCACAAAGTTCAAATAGAGCAAGTTTCCTAGACCTTTCAAGATCCATTGCTGAAAACAGAAAAGAAAATCTAACATATAAAAACGATAAAAGCATAGTCTATTTTTTTTTGGCCAAAATGATAAAAGTATAGTCTAAACCCAAAGAGAATAAATTTTATAATCAGATCTTTGTTCTTAGCCTTTTTCCCAAAGCCCTAGTACCCTAAGACTAAAGAAAGGGTCCAAGTGCAAACGTCAAAAAGCTCAAGTAATTCCATAGGGAAGAATTAACTAAATACAGACCAAGGAATATTGGGTAAGATATGTTGGTTATTATAATTTAATAGCAAACATTGGAACTGTATGCCACAAACTTCTATAGGTCTTTTCTTAGGTAAGATATTGTTGTATATAATAAAACATACCAAATTCAGAATCAATAGCAAATATCCACAAAGAGACAGTCAAAGAAATACCTCAACAACACGGCAACTCCAGCAATATCCTCCTCAAACCATGAATTTGCTAACAAATCAATTACATCAGTGCAATATACAAAGCATGCATAGGAAAGACCACAGCAAAGTGAAAACCATTTAACCTAACTTAAATCTATCAAGGTTCTAAATCTGATAAAACATTACAAAGTTCTATTAACAAATCAATTTTATCAATGCAATATACAGTGCATACATAGGAAAAACCATAGCAAACTGAAGACTATTTAACCTAATTAAAATTTGTAAAGTTTTGAAACCATAAAGCATCACAAAGTTCTTTCTATGTTTTTTTTTTTTTCACAAAGTTTAGAACAAACTTTCAGGAGTAAAAACCCATATAAAGGTATAAATCCAAACCTTTTAGAATTTATAGTAAAGTGAAAACTATTTAACCTAACTAAAATTTGTAAAGGTTTGAAGCCATAAAGTATCACAAAGTTCTTTTTATGTTTTTTTTTTTTTAAAAATCACAAAGTTCAGGACAAACTTTCAGGAGTAAAAAAACATATAAAGGTATAAGGTCGGACCTTTTAGAATCTACGCTACTCTACTTAGAAGCACTCTAGGAGGCTGAATTTATAGGACTGGAGCAGGGCTCTTCAGTAGCTTAACATGCTTCAACTTGCACATACTTTTGAACATGATTAATCTTCTAAAACCTTCCAACATTTAATGTCTATAAGAGGATGTCAGAATATACAAATTATACATTGTATACGTATCCTTGATGAACAATCAAATAGGTAAATAGGCATAATTACAGTAGGCAAGCACAGGCACACATGCACCATCAATATCTCCAATCACAGTTATAAAATTCAAGAAAAAAAATTCAATTTATTGGCCGATAGGTAAGCATAGGCAAACATGCACCCTAAATATCTCCAATCACAATTACAAACTTTTAGAAAAAAAAAATCATCAAATTAATCGGTGCAATAATGTGAAAGGCCGATAAAAGAGGAATCAATTGGAAGGCTAGCCTCAATCATTCATAGTCCAGGTCCAAAAAAATTAATTTCTTACCCAATCCAAGCTTCTATGGACTGGGTCTTAAATTAGAGTACTTTGGAAACCCAAAATTAGCCTAATTAAAAAAAAAATCAAGAACAGATACTTCTCAGCTGTAAAAAGCAATATTTAAATATTTAAATAGCATAAAATTGTGACATACCATTTTGTGGAATGATTTGGCACTTCTTTTTTTTTCTTCCCTCCCTAAGAAGGGTAAGCCGAGAAAACCCTTTGCTGTGTAGCCTCCTATTTTTTTGGTAGATTTGCATGAAACTGCTTTTTTTTTCTTGCCCTCCTAAAAAGGGTCAACCGAGAACACCCTTTCCTCCTCCTCTATCTTCTATCATAGCAAAAAAAATTCGAAAAAAAGGGACCAATGATGCCAAAAAATCATATTGTTGTCGGCAAGAATAGAGGATGATGTGGCCAAAAAAAGAAGAAAAAAAAGGTATATATGATGGCGGAAAATCGGTTTGTTGTCGGAAAGAATGGAGGACGAAGTCATGGTAGAAACGGGGTATAGAAAGAGGGCAAGAGTCATAAGAAGGGGTCAGTTGAATGGCAGAAACGGCAGTAGGCACATTGAAAACTTAAAAGAGAGAGATCGTTTGCAGGTTCACAACTGAGATGCATATATTATTTTCTAATGGTAAAGTTGAGCAAAGGAGCGGGTTTCTAAAGGAAATCTACTAAAAGAAGTCAAAAGTGGTTGGTGGTTAATGGTTGGCAAGATATATGTGGGCCCATTTGAAGTCTTTTTAATTGGAATTAACTTCTTTTTCAATAAAGTGCTAGGTTGGCAAGGAGCATGGAGAGAGGATGAGTATCCTCCTCTAATGTATTTAAAGATTTGATCTAAACTTTAGTTTACAACATAATGAAAAATAATCTTATACTTAGAAGATCTCGTAAATAATTTTTTTATTTCTTAATTTTTAATATTTTAATAAAATAAAATAAAAAATATAATCTAAGATTAAATTTATACTATTTAGGAATCATTAGCATTAATTGATTTTTGATCTATCATCTAGAATATAACTGTAAATTTTTCCCTTTTTTTTGGTATAACTATAGATATTCGTATTCGTTTTAATGGTCTACGATTAATCTTATCCGAGTCATGTTGGATCCAAAATGGAGGGAAACTCTTTTAAACATGTTTTCTTCATTCATAAAGACTGGAACCCGAAACCTTATTTAAAGAGCATTGAGCTTATTCCACTCAACTCAATAGGTGTTAGTATAACTGTAAAATTTTCAATAAACTTGTTAAGCAAGCAAAGTATTGTATTAGTCAAAACAAGTCAAAAACTATCCTAAGGGTAAAATTGGTTTTTAAAGAGCTACTACTTAAGGCTTAGACTGTTTGCCTGTTTAGTGCGTCTTAAGCACACAAACGGATTGGTGGAGCAAACGATGGCTTAAGGCTTTCGAATTCTCTTCACCGGTGGGAATGGTTTTTTTCATTTTTGACCCTATTTTCTTTATTTTTTTTCACCAAATCCTTTCCCACTACATTAATTAATACCTTTAATGGTTATTTTACATTCTCACCTTACCACCATCACTGTTTTTGTCAAACACTTATTTTCTCACCGTTGATGTTAATCTCACCACTAAAATTCCAATCTCACATGTACAGTAACTAATCTTATCATTTTAATCGCACCGGAACCAATCTCACCATCTTCCCAAACATAGCCTTATTTGGCATGCCGTTTTGGTACGGTTGTGGCACTTTTTACTATAATCATGCCAAATGATACATCAAAACAATACTCCAGTGGGTTCTTAGTCGGCTTAAGTGGCCCATTAAAACCCAAATACACCGGTAGATATCAATTGAAGCTTTTCTTTGGTGGAGTAAGGCTACTTGTGGGAGACTAGTGCAACACGTTTAGAGGCTAAACGTGTTGCACTACCCCCAAAAAGGGCCTTAAGTGTGTGAGTGGTTCGGAGGCAACCCCCTAATCGCACCACAGCAAACACAGCAAAATGCTGTGGTGAAAATTCTCCATTTCCATCGCAGCACTTTTTCACAAAAAAACCCTTTTTTTTTTACACTATCACTTTAGATTTTTTTAATTAGTAATTCTTTTGGTCATTTTTCATTCTCATCTCACCACCACTGATGTTTTACCAAATGCATATTTTCCCATTGTTGATTTTTTTCTCACCATTATAATTTTAATCTCACAACTACAGTAACTAATCTCAATATTTTAATCTCACCAGAACCAATCTTATAGCCCTGCCAAGGGGAGCTTAAGGCTATGTTTGAAAGGATGATCAGATTAGTTCCGATACGATTGAAATGATGAGATTAATTATTGTACATATGATATTGGAATTATGGTGGTGAGATTAAAACCAACCGTGAGAAAATATGCGCTTGGCAAAACAACGATGACAATGAGATGAGAACAAGAAATGACCAAAAGGGATATTAATTAATAAAATTAATTCTTTAAACAAAAAAAATGATTTTTTGGGAAAAAAATCCCATCGGGTCTATTGGTGCTCTAAGCACCACTGGAAATTTGCCCCTCCCGTGCGGTTGGCATAATGCCAACTCATCAATTAGGAAGCATATCACATGTAGTTCTTTTTCCTACAATACTATAATTTTTTAATCACAATCAAGAATTACGTAGGGATCCACTACTTATGAGTGTAGGCTTTATGATGACCCTCACATACTTCTTAATTGTAATAAAATAATTATAGTATTGTAAGGAAAATAATTGCATGTGATATGGATCCATCAATTGGCAACTCACTGGTGCCTCACTGAATAGCATTGTTTGGCCGGGCCCGTTTGAATGCTCAAACGGACTAAAACGGCCTTCCAAACATAACCTAAATCGTTTATACATACGTACATACATACATACATACATACATACATACATACATACATACATACATACATACATACATACATACATACATACATACATACATACATACATACATACATACATACATACATACATACATACATACATACATACATACATACATACATACATACATACATACATACATACATACGTACAATTCTACCATTTAAATTATACTCACAATGATTATATTTCATTCTCACTTTATCCTCACTATTATTTTATTAAATACTAATTTCCCTGTCACGTGTGTTATACGTGATACAATGCGTCATAAATAACAAAAAAAAGTTTAAAAATAAAAAATTTAGAAAAAAAACTATATTAAAGTGGATGATAATTAAATTATAAAGTAAACTTTAAATTAAACTGCATAAAACTGGATGATAATTAAATTATTTTCTTCAATATAATATAGTAATAAGTTAATTATAATGAAAATAAAATTGTTAATTACTATCATCATTTAATAAATATAAAAAATATATTTAGTAAAAATAAATGAAGAGTTTTAATTTGACTCAACAATATCAATGGAATTTCTGAAATATATAGAAAGAAAATAGTATTTTAGGCCATTCAAAAGTTCTACAACATTCGTACTTTTATATATACTAGTCATTCACTGTCACATGCGTTGCACGTGATATAATACGTTATTAATAATAACAAAATAATAATAATAATAATAAATATAAAAAATAAACTACATTAAAGTGAATAATAATTAAACTATAGATTAGTAAACTTCAAATTAAACTACATAAAATTGAATAATAATTAAATTATTTTCTTCAATATAATATAGTAGTGATTTAATTATGATGAAAATAAAATTATTTAATTACTAATATCATTTAATAAATATATAAAAATATTTAGTAAAAGATAAATAAAGAGTTTCAATTTAAATCAACAATATCAATGGCAGTTTTGAAATATCTTAAAAAAAAGGATATTTTAGGCGATTCAAAAATTTTACACCATTCGTACTTTTATATATATATATATTATAAATTATAATTATAATAATTATAATGTTATATATATATAATAGATATATTTCTTATTATGGATTTTATTTTCAATATACTAAAATTTTGGTCAAGTTGGCCCACATACCCTATTACACCATAAATTATTTTATAAGACCGCCCCACCATGTCAGTCATGGGACTAACCAGTTAAATATTACCAACAAAAAAGTTTTTCCTACATTTACTAAAACCCTACCTCCATTGTGTCCTTAATTTTAGGATTTACCCATTAAATTTCACTTTTTTAAACTAGGGGCTAAACCTATTACTAAATTAGAGGCTAAATTTCAGCAAGTATTTTGAGTTAAAAAATTTCTATTGGTTAGTCCCATGACTGACATGGTAGGACGGTCCCATAATATAATTTTTCCTATTACACCTAGTGAAACGCAAAATTTTGGTTGGAGGGGGATGGGTCCAGGTGCACTGATCATACTGGACCTAGAGCTATTTACCCAAAATTTTTTAATTTTTGTTTTCTTATTGTCCGTCTCTATTCTCTAATGATAATGAAAGTCATGCACAAACAATAGCTAATACTCTTAATGATCATTTACCCGTCTCACCTCACTATCTCTCTTATTTTATTAAAAGTATATTTTTTCACTATTGAGTTTATTTTCATCGTTACAATTCTAGTCTCACCATTATAATAATTAATCTTATCATTTCAATTTCACTTAAAGCCAATCTCATTGCTCTATCAAACTAATAACGTATTATGTTTTGGTGTTAAAAAACTTATTTTTACCTCTAACGTAATACCAAATAATTTTTAATTTGTGTCAAAAGTTAGTTTTGACAACAAAATTCACATAATCTAAGAAGCTGATCTTTTGATACTTTTACGTTTTAAAAGTATTTTTGAGTTAAAACCACACTTTGTTTCAGCAATATCAAACACTAAAATTTTCTATTGCATTTTTCACAACAATTTTATAAAACACTTTCAAACACATTTTTCCCAAACCAAATTTTTTCCAATTGAATAAGTAATGCCAAACTAGCCTTAAGCCAAAGATGGGATACTCTTACTATTACAAGCAAATTCAAGAAAAGGTAGATTTGTCTATTCAGAAACAATCTTAATTATTTGATCATTAACCAAAAACAAAGGCAGTTACTACTACTACATAAATAAATAGATTATTAAATAAACAGATTATTATCTCATATTGTAAATATAAAATTTTATCTCCACAAATGGAGTTAGATAATTGTTAAGTGTCCCTAATTAATTTTCTTTTGGCTAGAAGAACAGCAGAACCCTAATTAATCAATTAATATCTATATAAAGACACATGTTAGTTATTTAATTCTACTTGTGGAATTAAAATTTTACACAAAGTGTATGAGATAATTTTTCTAGATAAATATATTTAAATAGATAAATAAGTACTATTATTTTATATGCTGTCAATAGAGTTTCTAGACTCCACAAATAATATTAGAAGAATGATAGAAATCCCAATATTATATTAATTAATATTAAAAATATGAGAAAATATTTGAATATGACTACCTATAAAATGGGATTTTACATCATCTAATAATAACGTACGAAGTCAGATTTTTTAAAATTTTCACAAAATTTTATAATAGGTCTTATTGCATACAACTACTTTACTAAGAAACACATATTTAATCAGGGTTTAGCTTTAAGTTAAAAAAAATGGATTTGTAGGGTAAGTCGTAAAATTTAGGATATTATTAGAGTATAATTTTAATAATTATAGAAGAATCTTCGAGTTTATACAAAAAATAGAAAAAAAAAATTTTTATTTAAATAATTATGTATACTGAAGTGTATTATAAGGTTTTACAAAATTTTTAAAAATCTAAGGTGGCATGTTATTAGTAAAAGGTGTAAAACTATGTTTTATAGACCATATCAAATTCTCACTCTAAAAATATATTTTACAAGAATACTTGTCAATTGTCTAAACACTACAATTTTATTATGATGTATGAGATAATTTCTAATAAATAAATAAAAAAGTTTCAAACCCTACAACTTTAATTAAAAAGAGAAAAGGAAATTATTTCATACCTTTTTATTGTAAACTTTTAACTCTTTATAATAAAATTGGATAGGAGAGTACCCAACCCAAGATGGAAGAGCTAAAATTGTACAGGAACAGCTAAAAGATTGAACAACCGAATGCATGGAAGAAGAAGCTAAGGTAGAAGAAGAACAATGGAATCTGCTGCTAACTCTAACACTCAACAAGCGTCAATCCCATTTTGTAACAGTGAATCACCACCTGAGGTAAGTCCTAGGAAAGCCTCTTACAAAGATTCCCTGCTTAGTAATGGTTTTGGTGTTACTACACCTACAGAATCTCTTAATTGCGAATGTATTCCTAAGAATAGCATTTATGATGGCACCATTAGTGCAATAGAACAAACTGATTACAATGACCTGAACATCACTCTGTCCTTTGATGATAAAAAAAGGATAAGAGAGCATTGGGCACTCTCCTTAATCATCAAGGTCTTTGGTAAGAAAGTTGGCTACAACTTTCTGGTTCTTAAACTTAAGCAAATTTGGAAACTATCAAGTGAGCCTACCATTGTTGACTTAGGTGAGGACTTCTTTCTTGTTAAATTTCAAAGCATTGACGATTATAATTATGTGCTCAAGGATGGTCCCTGGTTCATAAATGGCCACTTTCTTGCCATTAGAAAATGGGACCCCAACTTCAAGGCTTCCAAAGCTAATTCTTCTACGGTGGCAGTCTGGATTCGACTACCAGAGTTGCCTATCGAGTACTTTGATTTTAATATCCTGCAAACAATCGGCAATAGAATGGGAACTTTACTTCGGGTTGACACAAGAACTCTTGCTGGAGAAAGAAGGCGCTATGCAAGAATCTGTGTCCAACTTGACTTGAGTAAACCTCTTGTCCAAGCTTTCACCATTGAAGGTATGAAACAACCTATTGTTTATGAAGGAATTGGATCACTTTGCTTCCATTGTGGGAAGCTTGGTCATAAGGAAAATTCATGTCCAAATATCAAACCTGCTCAATCATCTCCTCTATTCGAACATACCAGTGAAGAAAATCCAACCAAGAATAGGTTTGGTCCATGGATGGTGGTGCAACACAAGAAGATCTGAACAAGAAAAAACCCGGCTCCAAACCGGGGTGAATTTTTGCCAAACTTTGGAAGGAAAACACTTGATACTTTTCAAATTATCCCTTCATGTGACCAGAACATCGTTAATACCTCTGCTTTGGCAACCACGCTACCCGTTACCAAGAATTTCAATCAGAAAGACAAAAATATCAAAGGGCAGCAGAAGGTTCAAGATTCTAGAGAACAGGGGTTTCACCAAAAGGCTAAGTGCACCTTTGACACTTCTTTAGAAGGAGAAAATTCAAATGCTCCTATGAAGCCGACTGACACCAACTCCAAGCAGAGTATGGTTGAGAAAGTTATTTTGGGTATTACACCAAGTAATACCATTTTAGTCAACAAGGGCTGAGCTCTATAGCCTCAGACCCCAAGGAAAATTTCAGAAAAATGGTTGATAACTTAAGCCAACCATCGTCCATGGAAGTCTTTTTTCAACAGACTACAGAAAATGAATCGAGCTGTGCGACAGGGAAAACAGAGAAATATGCAGTGGCCAGCACGACATAGGCTGGAGATCAGACATCACCGACCGAGGATGTACCAAGGACAAGAGATGGCACTTCGCCTGAGTTCCCAAATAAGGGAATTATCTGTGTCTCGGCAAAGCCCACCAAGATGCCTATTTCAACGACCCTTGTCTCCAATTCTCTCGAGTAGCAACAACAACCCGAACAGGCCTTTTTTTTTCAAGCTCAAAGAATGGTGGGTCAGAGAACCCAAAGGTCAACGGGACAGGAGGACAGCTACGAGAACGAGGATTGGCTTTGAAGCTTAATACCAGTCCTAATCTTCCCTCAGGACATCACAATCTTACTGGAATTAAACTCGGCAAAGTCGTTTCACCCATTTTGGATGGAGGAAAACTGGAATCCACTGCTATGGATGCTAGCTCTTCCAGAAAATTATCTCACATACACACCGTTGGAATACCAAATCAGGGGAAGCCAATTGACAGTAGTCAAAATGAAGTTAAACCCCGGGGTATGACATCTAAACATTTGCACAAAATCCTTGCGTTAGCAAGAAGAGGAGCAATTGATGCACAGAGTTCAATTTCGAACTCTTCAATTCAAGAAATATTAGGAATGGACCCAGAACTAAGAACTCCAAAGGCTCAGGTAGAGTTCTCCCAACCGTCATCCGGTATCTATGTCAATCCTGCTCTGGAATTGTAGAGGTGTTCGGCACCCAGATTTTGTTAACACTGCTAGAGATCTTATAAGGCTTCACAAGCCTGAGATGATGGTGATAATAGAGACTTGTGTCAGAATTAACAATGCTAGGCATGTTGTTGAGAGGCTCAGCTTTGATAAATGCTTGGATTCAGAGACCATTGGCTATCGTGGGGGTATATGTCTGCTGTGGAACTCAAGTGCAATCAACGTTGAGGAAATAGGCACAACAGAGCAATAGATCCATGCACTTGTTAAGGTAACATCTCTTAACCAATGTTAGCTCTTTACTGCTCTTTATGCTAGCCCTAGATTTTCTGAAAGGAAAATACTTTGGAATAATCTTGTGAATGTGTCTAAAAAAATCACAATATGCCATGGCTTGTTTGTGGTGATTTCAATGAAGTTTTATATTCTGGTGATAAAAGAGGTGGTAACTCACTGTCTTGGAATAGAAATAAGGTATTGCATAAGTGTCTTAATGCTTGTAACCTCTCTGACCTTGGCTGTAACAGACCCAAATTTACCTGGACCAACAATAGGAACTTAAGAGACCTTATCCAGGAAAGGATTGACGTTGCTTGTGCGAATCCTAGTTGGAGATTACTGTATCCAGAAGCCTGTGTCTAGCATTTAACTAGAGTTCACTCAGACCATTGTCCTGTGTTAATCTCCCTTTCTAGTAATGTGGGTATGGTGGTAATAAGCTTTTCAGATTACAAAAAATGTGGTTTAATAACCCTGATTTTGTCCCCTTTATTGAGAGAAGTTGGCTTAAACCTTCATTAGGTTTCCTTCACTTAATTGAAACTCTCAAACAGGATATGATAGCTTGGAATAAGGAATCGTTTGGGAATGTCTTTGCACAAAAATGGAAAATTCTTGCTAGGCTTGCTGGTATTGAACGTTCTTTGCAGAACAATCCTTGTCAATTTCTTCTTAACCTCCAAAAAGAACTCATTGATGATTATAAGATGATTTTCAAGAATGAGGAAGACCTTTGGGTCTTTAAGTCAAGGGTGAATTAACTATCAGATGGTGAAAGAAATACTCGTTTCTTTTATGTTTCTACAATCATTAGAAGAGCCTAAAACAAGATTCACAAGTTATTAAACTCTGAAAAGGAATGGATCACTAACCAAGATGCTATCAAGTCCCATATTCGGGACTATTTTAGGGATATATATAGGACTTCCCATGAACAGGAACCAATTCTTTTCCACCAAGGTCCCCAAAAAATTATCCCTCTGTCTGAAACTGAAAAGCATAACCTTTTGTCAACCGTTACTGACCTTGAAATCCAGAAAGGTCCTTCAAAGCTTTCAAAGCACCTGGTATTGGCGATCTGCACCCCTACTTTTATCATAGATGCTGGCCCATTGTTAAGGACAGACTTTGCGAGTCCATACACCATATTTTTTCTACTGGTTCGATGCCTTCTACCTTTTGTGAGACTCTCATCTCATTAATTCCTGAAATACCGAACCCCAATAGAATAAATCAATTTCAACCTATTAGCCTTTGTAATATGCCTTACAAAATTGTCTCTAAAATCTTGGTTTAAAGGTTAAGACCTCTGCTTGGAAAGCTTATTTCACCTTTTTAGTCTAACTTTATACCTGGGAAGAGTGGTGTTGATAACACAATCATCGTCCAGGAGTTGATTGATTCTTTCAAGAGGAAGAAGGGTTTTACTGGCTGTATGGCAATTCAGCTAGACTTAGAAAAAGCTTTCGACAAGTTGGAATGGGGGTTTATAAGGAAAGTACTAACCTTCTTTAACTTCCCTGACAAATGGGTCAATCTAATAATGAGTTGCATCTCTAACTCAAGTGTTTTAGTCTTGGTTAATGGAAATATGACTGAGAAATTTTTGCCTTCAAGAGGGATTAGGCAGGGTGACCCTTTGTCACCATATATTTTCATCTTATGTATGGAATTCTTGAGTTTGGAAATATCTGAAAAATGTGATGGAAAGCAATGGATACCTGTTAAAGCTTCTAGGAAGGGCCCTTCATTTTCACACATTCTATTTGTAAATGATATTTACCTGTTTGGGAGAACGGATGCTATTACCGCTAGTGCAATGAAGCAAGTTCTTATGAACTTTTGTTTGGATTTTGGTCAAACAATCAATTTGCATAAATCTAAGATTTTTTTCCCCAAATTCACCAGACGATCAAAAATCCCTTATTGTTGACACTTTGGGTATTAGTGAAAATTTTAACCTTGGAGCTTATTTGGGAATTCCTATCTTGTATAAGCCAGCAAAGAAGGACGATTATTCTTTCATTATCGAAAAGATGAGGAAAAAACTTGCTGGTTGAAAAGCTAGATTGCTCTCTACAGCTGGTAGACTAGTGTTAGTTAAATCAACACTTGAAGCCATCCTTTCCTTTGTGATGCAATGCAGGGCACTACCACTTAGTATCTGTAATGAAGTTGATAGAATTTGTACGATTTTTTTTTGGGTGACACAGAGGAAAAGAAAAGAATTCATCTCTTAAATTGGGACTTAGTTACTAAGCCAAGAAAAGATGGAGGTCTTGGGCTTAGAAAGGCGAAGATACAAAATCAAGCTCAATTAGGGAAGTTAGTATGGAACTTCAAACAGAATTAGAATTCCTATTGGGCTAGAACTTTAACTGCAAAATATGGGGTTGATCTTTCTTCTTCCAAGAAAATACGGTTGATTACTTGGAAAGCCATGAAATGGGCTAATTCCTTAGTCGATCAGGGCTGTGGCAAAGTTATTCGAAGTGGGGATAACACTAACTCTGGTCTGAGAATTGGACTGGCTTAGGTAAAATAAGAGAACTTATCCAAGGTCCATTTCAAAAAAATGAAATCTCTCTCTCGGTCAAATCCTTATTTGAACAAAATTCTACCTTATCCTTCCACCTACCTGATGAAATCTTCTGTAGAATTCTTGTTACTCCAAGACAAATCTTTGATGTTCAAATAGATAACCTTTGTTGGACTCCATCCTCGGATGGTCACTACACAATCAAATCGGCTTATGAACTTGGTAAAAATGGGGCTGTTGTTAAAGATACTGGTACATGGTCTTGGATTTGGAAGCTTAGAGTTCTGCCTAAACTCCAGTTCTTTATTTGGCAGTGTTCTCATGGTGTGTTGCCAAGAGCAGATTTTTTGAGAAACAAAGGTCTTAATTTGTCTTCTTCTTGCCCCTTTTGTTCACACCCAAAAGAAGACATTCTACATCTCTTTAGAGAATGTCCCACCTCTCTTGCTATCTGGACCAAGCTTGGTTATAGTCATACCAGTCAGAACAGTTCTTTGGTTTTCTCAACTTGGATCCGGAATTTAGTTTCTGATAAGTCTTATTTCACTCAATCCAAACTTCCCCTGGGTCTTGTTGCCACTCATGCATTATGGGAGATTTGGTTGCTTAGAAATAATTAGATCTTTGGCAACAAAAGACCATCCGACAATGTCCACAACATTGTCATTTCCAAGGCAGCTGAGTTTTATGCTATTAATGGTAGAATGGAGACCTGTCCCTTACCTTCCTTCATCCCTATCTGTTGGAAAAAACCAGCTCCAGGGTAACACGGATGGTTCCTCTATTGGAAATCCAGGCAGGGCTAGTGCAGGGGCCTTAATCAAGATGAGTATGGGAAATGGGTAGCAGGTTCCAGTAGGTACCTAGGTCATGCCACTAACTTTTCTGCTGAAGCATGGGCCTTAAGAAATGGCTTGCTACTTGCCAAGAACCTAGGCGTTTCAAATCTTGAAATTGAACTTGACAGTACTGCTGTTATTGCTGCCGTATCCAATAATTCTAGCAATTCTAACTCTTGTTTGCAACCTATATTTGATGACTGCAGGTGCTTGTTGGATGAAATCCCTCACAAAGTTATCAAACATATATTCTGGGAGGCTAACCAATGTGTTGATGCCATGGCCAAGCTCGGAAATTCCTTTTTGTGTTGTAATATGGATGAGGCTTTTAAACTGTTCACAAAGCCCCCTAGTTGTATTTCGCACATTCTCCCTTTGGATGAGAATGGTTTTGTTTTGTACCGTACTGCTTTAAGCTTTTAATTATAATTGCTCATGCTTTCACCAAAAATAATAAAATTGGATAGATGACTGCCAGGTGTTTTTTTTAATAATTATTAATTAATTAATAGTTAAATAAGTTTCGTTAAGGATTCATCGATAGGGTTGTCAAAACCCGACCCGAACCCGATAACCCGACCCGAACCCGAACACGAAACTAACTCGATCTGGTTTAACTAAAAAAAGTAAACGACCCGAACCCGACCGACCCGAAACCCAATTGACCCGGAACTCGATTGACCCGAAACCCGATAAACCCGAAATCTGATTGACCCGAGAATCTAACCCGAAAGAACCCGACAAACTAATGAAATACTCCCCCTGTCCTTATTTATCTGCCTCTTGCTAGAAGTTTTATTTGTTTCTAAAACCTTTATTTATCCCTTTTTATCTGTCTATATCACATCATTAATTATTAATTTTTCAAAATTACCCTTTTAAACTACTTTTTTTCTCTTTTAAATAAATATTTTTCTTAAATAGGAAAGAGAATTAAAGAAGAAGAGAGATAAGGATAAAATAAGAAAGTCAATATAAATATGTATGAAATTTTGTACCATAACTATTTTTTTTACCCTATATGAAACGATTAATTGTAATAGACAAATAGGGACAGATGGTGTATTTTTATATACCTCATAAACTTCAAATTTAATAAATAAATTTGATAAAGAAAATAAAAATAAATATTTGATAAAATTTTGATCAAAGTGAACTTAAAAAAATATTTTATCATAATTATGTTTTTTAAATTTTATTATTAAGAATTTATGATTGAATTATATGAATTTATAGAATATTATTACTTAAATTTAATAATATTAATTATGAACATTATTAAGGAAAATTTGAGAATTTACAAAAGGCCATGTTGATTTCATCATTACTGATCAAATCAATAAATAAATTTTTTCATGTGAATGACAATTTTCCATTCTAACTAAGAAAATTTATAAATTATAGTAGTATTAATAAATTACTAATATTCATATCAAATTAGTGAATTATCTATCCAACAAAAAGCATCTAAACATTAAAAATTTGAAATTAAAATTTCAATATGCTATCATATATTTTCTCCTTATAATTTAGTTCTCGTCAAAACAAATAATTTAATGAGAATGCAGAATGTAGTGTGTGTACAAGTTGTTCTATTATGCAGAAGTAGGTGATGTTAATCACTAATCACTATAAAGTATAGTTTATATACAAGTCTTAAAAAGGAAAGAACAAAACAAAGTCATTAGCATTAAGATAATAAGATACTAAGATTAGTAGTTCATGGTGGCCATAGCTGTATGACAGTTCGAATAGCCTATTAGCTATTGGCTATTCCTTTTCGGCTATCCTATTCATTGACCAAATAAAAGCTTTTAAATTTTCAATTCAATAAGAGAAAACTGGTAAATTTTGTAATTGTATGCCAAAATTTTGACTCCTTAGTTTGTAATTATATATCAAAATTCTGGTTCTTTAGTTTATAATTGTGTTACGGACAATTCATGATTATATATTAATGATATTATGAATCATGAATTTATTATATATCAATTAGAATTTAAAAATGAATTAGTAAATAATAAAAATTTAAATATTTATTTTATTTAAAACTATAGATAATTTATAGGAAAATTTTTAAAAAAGTTATAAATATTACTAATGTAATTAATACATTTATAACATTACAAATTTAATTAATTTAATTACAATTTATAACAAATCTAATAAATAATATTTTTGATAAAATCTCTCTTAAATATTAATTTGTAAAATCAAAATTTTAATTTAATTTAAAATAATCGACAACTCGAATGACTCGAGAGTTAAATAAAAAAAAATCGAATCCAAATGACATAAAACCCAAAAAACCTGTAACCTGAAAGACTCGATGGTCAAACCCAAAAAACCCAAACCCGAATGACCAGAAACCCGACAAATCCGAGGATAAAACCTGAAAAATCAGAACCCGAATGATCCGAAATCCGAATGACTCGAAACTCGAATGACCCGAAAATATTTTTTGACCCAAACTGATCCGACCTGATTGACTCGAATCAAAAACCTACCCAATCAACCTAATTTGACACCTCTATTAGTAACCCCTGGTCATAAAAGTAACCTTTGTTTCGTAGGAGAGAAACAAACAAACTAAAAAGAAAACAACTTTTCTTTTCCGAGGTATCTGACGCATATACACTCTCGTCTTTTTCTGTTTGGCTCTTGAGAAAGCATGGGACACTTGGGGTTTTGTTCACATTAAATCTCTAAAATTTTGACATTGTTCTGATTTTCTTTTCTGGGTTGTGCTTTTTTGTTTTTTAGTATATCACTGGGAATGTTTTATTTTCCATGCAACTTTCTGTTTTCTGTTTGGTTCCTAAGAAACCAAAGGAACCTATGAGACTTTTGCAATGCAGTACTTTCTAACGTTTTCTGTATTTTTCTTCGTATTTTTGTTTATATTAACGTAAATATTTGTTCTTCTTTTTTCTTTTCTTGTTTGGTGTATATCACATGAGAAACCATAGGAAAGATAATGACTTTTCACTCGGTGTGGTTGCTTCCAACAATTTAGTATGCTTTTTTGTTTATATCAACATCAAAGATTTGTCTTTTTCTTTGAATCTTGCTGTATTCGTTTCTCTTCTTTTTTCTCAATATATCGCATCGCTTGGGGATTTTTCTCGATTCTTGCTGTCTAGTGTTTGGTTGATCGTAAAACAGAAGGGAATGCAAGAAAACAAAAGAGAATCAGGGTTTACGTTGTGTTCTTTTTCTCCAACTACAAAGTTGTCTCCTTTTCTTGGGTCTTGACTTGAGTTTCCTCGGATTCAAGTTCTCTTGAGTTTTCTTCTTTTTCCTTGGTTGTTTGTTTTACTAACTTTTTCCCTCAATGGGTGAAAAATTGCACTTTCTTAAGCCAAATAGTTCTATCAGGAATGATTTTCTGGGATTTCTTTTTACTTTCTTGGAGTTCAATACTTCAATATGTGTCCATGTTCAAGCATTACTGATTTCTGGCTTAGGGCCATTTACTTGCGCATTTTCTTCTGTATTCTTACATGAACTGTCTGATCTGTTTCCTTCGAAGGAAACGTAGACAGAGAAGGGTTATTTCTCCTATTATAGGTTTCACTATCTGCTTGCAGGACTGAAAAATGGGTCAATCACTGGGATGCCTTCAAGTGGATCAATCAACTGTGGCTGTCAAGGAACAATTTGGAAAGTTTGATGAGGTGCTTGAGCCTGGATGTCACTGCTCACCCTGGTGTCTTGGCTACAACATTGCTGGTAGACTTTCACTACGGGTGCAACAGCTAGACGTTCGATGTGAAACTAAGACTAAGGTTTTTGTTCTTTTTCTATACTTTTGCCTCTTTGTTTGTCAAACGGATGTTACAAGCTTTTTATTGTGTAGCATTTTCATATCTTAGACTGAATTTGGAGTGTGCTTCTTCTAGGGTCCATTAAATCCAATTCCATGATCTTGAACTTTTTACCGTCTTCGCTTGTTGTTTTCAATGTTTCTTGAAAATTTCATTGCTATGTCGGACTCCAATTCCCACTATTTTGATTATTTTTCTTTCTGTAACTTTGTTTCCATTCTACTGCCTTTTCAGGACAATGTCTTTGTCAATGTGGTTGCATCTATTCAATATCGTGCCCTGGCAAACAAAGCAGCTGATGCTTTCTATAAGCTCTCAAACACCAGGGGACAAATCCAATCCTATGTTTTTGATGGCAAGCTTCAAGTTTCACATATTTCAAGTTAATTTGTATATACTCAATTTTTAAAATTTGTAGATCTAACAGCTAACTAACATTGTATATTTTCAGTTATCAGGGCAAGTGTGCCAAAACTGAACTTGGATGCCGCCTTTGAACAGAAGAATTCAATTGCTAAGGCTGTGGAAGAGGAACTTGAGAAGGTAATATGCTTCTTTGATCAGTTATGAATCAGATGATCTATTAATCCCACTAGTACCACTGTTGTTAATTCTCCATTCTCCATTCTCCCTTTGCAGGCCATGTCTGCTTACGGTTATGAAATAGTCCAGACACTTATTGTGGATATAGAGCCTGATGTTCATGTGAAGAAAGCAATGAATGAGATAAACGCAGGTAACTCTGTAGATACCCTAAATGAATTTATATTCTGGAGATCAGTCCAGCTATTTGTCATCAAAAGTGGTTTGATGTGTGTCTACCTAAGTCTAGTTGCTTGTTAAGGAATAGTATACTGTTGAATTCCAGAAAATATTAATGGTTGGCTGCATTTTGGCAGAAATTCATGCTTGATCTCATAGTTTGAGTATTGATTCTTACTGTTTTCCCTTTTCTTTTTTTTTTCTCTTAACTGTCACAACAGCTGCTAGATTAAGGTTGGCAGCACAGGAAAAGGCTGAAGCAGAAAAAATACAGCAGATCAAGCGAGCTGAAGGAGATGCAGAGTCGAAGTACTTGTCAGGACTTGGCATAGCTCGTCAGCGCCAGGCAATTGTGGGTGGGCTGAGGGATAGTGTGCTTGCCTTCTCTGAGAATGTTCCTGGAACAACAGCCAAAGATGTCATGGATATGGTGCTGGTTACTCAATATTTCGACACCATGAAGGAGATTGGAGCATCTTCCAAGTCTTCATCTGTTTTCATCCCACATGGACCTGGTGCAGTCAAGGACATATCATCACAGATTCGTGAGGGGCTTCTTCAGGCACATGCTACTCAGCATTAGAGGAATAGGCTTTTGGTTCATTGACATGATGAAAAGCTTGGTCTTTAATTAGAATTTTAGTATAGTTTACGGAATAGATCAGTTCCTTAAAATCAAAGACAAATATCTCAAGTAACTTTCAACCGTTGCAGTAGCAACATTTTAGAAATGGGTTCTTGCTATTAAATATTAGAATATTGTGGCACATTTGAAAGCAACATTCTAGGTTGAATGGTTATCTTCTTTGCAATTTCCACCATCCCCCCTGTCTGTCTCTCTGTCTCTCTTGCTATTATCTTTTATCAAATCTGATCATCTTATTGGATTTTTGAATTGGAGCTAAATTTTAATTGGTCTCCAAGGACAATTTCTTTCTTATTTCTCTTTTATAAGGGACAATTTGTCCTGATAAATAAATGATAAAAATAGATTGCGTGAAACCCAAAGCCATCAAGATATGATAAGAACTTTCCCAAAATACAAAAGAATACCTGCTTTACCCGCATTATTAAACAATTCAATACAGCAAAGACTAAATATACACATTGATTCCCTCTTCCAGTTTTGTTTGTTGTGTTGATAATTAAGTATTTCAACATCCACTGACAACCACATATACTCAATTTATTAATATCCAACTCTCTTGACTTTTATCCATCGAAGCATTGATTATAATACTTGACAGCAATGAGAAATAAGCAACGTTCTCTTCTGAGTTTCATTGGTTGGAAACTTTGAAATAGCGAAAAGGACCTCCTAAAACATAAAGGCCAGTTAAGCTTGGAATAGGGTTAAGTGAATAAAACTTCAGTGAATTGCCTTCTTTGGACTAATACGGCTGGCAGGTTTATCCTTTTATATCTATGATTATATTTATTTGTATGTGATCATCCTTGTTTTCATTGTCCCTTCAACCTCCTCTTACTGGTATGCTCTCTCTCTCCCCCACTCTTTCCCCTCTTTGTTTTGTAGGTTTGATTAATTGATAATAGTTTTAGTTCTAAAGTTTGGAATGTTATTCTGCTGAACCATTTCATGGCCAAGTTCTTGCCATTTTTGCTAAAAGAAGCTGAAGGACGCTTGCTTTCTGTCAAAAGCTTTTGGCAGCATTTTGCTTGGAAATATATGCTTATTATCTTCTACAAGCTTTATATCTTTCATCTTTTCCCTTATGTTGGATTGTTCTTGGGTGTTAATTAGTTCTTACCTATAAACTCTTCCTTCTAATTAATCTACAAGTTTACAGAATTTGCATTTGGTGACTAATCTTCAACATTGGTTCTTGTGTCCAGCAAATAGACCAAAAATCTGACCCCAAACAACTTGGTAGCGAAACCAACAGGAAACGCTTTCTTGTGTTTGAAGGGACCACAAATTTTGAAACTGTGATTGCTGATATATGAAATATGTGGATTTTTTATGTAGCAGAACTGTGTTTTGCCTTTATTTCTTAATTTGGTTCTGTTCTGATGGTAAGTTAGATGGGTTCCTTATATTCTTCCTTTCCTTTTATGTTGTTTTTCCAATAGAAAAACTTCACCAGATACAAAAAAGAAAAGAGATATGGGCAACCTGTTTTGCTGTATACAAGTTGACCAATCAACAGTTGCTATCAAGGAAAGATTTGGGAAATTTAATGAAGTTCTTCAGCCAGGATGCCATTGCATGCCTTGGTTTCTTGGAAGCCAGCTTGGTGGCCATCTCACACTTCGGTTGCAGCAGCTAGATGTGCGTTGTGAGACCAAGACAAAGGTTTGTTTCTCTTGTTGAACTCTGCAAAAAAGATTCCTCCCAAGCCGGTCAGCCTATTCCTCTTGACTTATCGCACGTAGCTATCAACCTTGCTTCTTCCCACCCAATCTCTACTCTCTAGACTTAGATCAAAATGGACAATTGTTCTTGATTCACAATTGTTCCTGCAGGACAATGTTTTTGTCAACGTCGTTGCATCTGTGCAATATCGTGCCCTGGCAGAGAAGGCCAATGATGCTTTCTACAAACTTACCAACCCCAGGACACAAATTCAAGCTTATGTTTTTGATGGTACGAGGAAAATAAGACTTGGATATAACAACCTTGTTGTTGCCAAATGATACCAAGAAACTAAGCTTCAATTTTCTGTCTTTTTTCTTCTTTAGTTATCAGGGCAAGTGTTCCCAAGCTGGATTTGGATGATGCTTTTGAGCAAAAGAATGATATAGCTAAAGCTGTCGAGGATGAGCTTGAAAAGGTAAAAAAAAAAAAGTTTTACTACTGTTAACATCGGTAGTTGATTCTTGATGGCCACATCAAATTTATTGTTGAGCACTTCGCCTCGTTGTGATGTATAGGCTATGTCTGCTTATGGATATGAGATTGTCCAGACTCTCATTGTTGATATAGAACCAGATGAACATGTTAAAAGGGCCATGAATGAAATTAATGCTGGTGAGTTACTTGTCTGCAATTTGGTCTATCAGTCAAATTAAAGCGAATCATTCTATAGTTGGTGCTTTGATTTTCTGAATAAGATTAATAATTTTCACAGCTGCAAGGATGAGAGTTGCAGCAAATGAGAAGGCAGAGGCTGAGAAGATTATACAGATTAAAAGGGCAGAGGGAGAGGCTGAATCCAAGTATCTCTCTGGAGTTGGTATTGCCAGGCAGCGCCAGGCGATCGTAGATGGTCTAAGGGACAGTGTGCTTGGCTTCTCAGTCAATGTGCCTGGCACTACTGCTAAGGATGTTTTAGACATGGTCCTTATTACCCAGTACTTTGACACCATGAAGGAAATTGGTGCTGCCTCTAAATCTTCATCGGTTTTTATCCCACATGGACCTGGTGCGGTTCGTGACATTGCAACCCAGATCCGAGATGGGTTGCTTCAGGCATCTCACCATCAAGAATAGTTAAAAAAAAGCCTTCTGTGGTTGAATTTTACGAGCTGCTGCTGTTATGATAAAATTGTGTGATATAGGTGGCAAGTCATCCAAGTGAGATGCCCTTATGGTGTGTTTTGAGTGCAATCTGTTCCCAAGAACTTTGCTTATAAATATGAATGTAAATTAGTTGCTTGCAACCTGTAAAATCAACTAAGGATAGATGGGTCACATTCCTTGTTTTTCTTCCCTTACTCCCCATTTCATGAAAATATTAGTGTTGTCACAAACAATCCCTTGGCCGATTTGCGGACGTGCCAATTGCTTTTACTCAAAAACAACAAAAGTGCAGAAGAAAAAGAATGCGGGTTCTGGTTTAAAGTCACAGTAGAACAGTTTAAATCATTAAACCTACTGGGTGATTTTGCTTGAAACAATTGCAAAGAACAAGATTGAAAATAGAGAACTTTGTATTGCAACGAGAAAAGAAGGCCGATAAAGGCTTAATCGATGAAATAATAGGCGAAAAACAAACAAGTCAACCAGAGTGACAGGAAGATGAAAGACAAGGACAAGGGAAAAGGGCTTTGAAAAAGCTTTGAAGAAACGCTAAAGATTGAGAGCCATCGGGCAGGCTTCGAGTGTTGAAGAGGTTTCTGTCGATGATTGTTCGTGTCTTCAGTCGTTCTAGGATGAGGCTTATATAGCCCTCACAGCTCCCAATCAACTCCTCTGAATCAGCTCATTTTGATTTTCAAATCTCAGTCTTTAAGACTGAATCCCTTTGATTTCGCTTGACTTTGAATTGGTCTTTCCAATCTTTCAAGATTGGTGCGGCCTTAATTTGGATTTAGGCCGCTGACCTTAAACTAATAACCCATCCTGCTAGTCTGATTTATAGGCCGATCAGCCTACATAAGCTAATTATTTTTTTTTCCTAAAAAATGTAAATTGTGGTACAAACATTGCCCCCCCGAGTGCGAGATTTCAGTTGAAATCGAAGCACTTGATTGAGCCTTATTTTGCCGCCTATAGTTGAACACTCAAATTAAAGGGCCATCGGTCAAAACCAAGGTCATCCAGATTGGACAATCCAAGGCTGTAGCTGAACAAGCCAGCTGAAAGACAAGAAATAAAATTGTTGCCAGACCGACTGAATTAGAACAGGCCACCAGCAGAGTAAACTGCTAACAGGATAGGTTGATGGCCAAGCAGAATAGGCCGATGGAGCATAATAGGCCAATGGACTAGCAGAGTCATATGGAAAGTGTGCCATCGGCCAAGCAGTGTAAGCCGCTGGCCAAACATAGTAGGCCGATGGCCAAGTAGAATAGACCGTTTGCCTAGCAGGATAAGCTGTCGGCCAAACAGATTTAACTGTTGGCCAAGCAGATTGGTGATCAGGATAGGCTGTTTGCCTATCAGGAGAAGCTATCGGCCAAACAGAGCTAGCTGTTGGCCTAGCAGTTTTATGAGCAGAAGTAGCAGGAGGAGCAGTACGCTCAGAAACATAAACAGAACGTGCTGGAACATGAACATTATGCACAGCAGACTGCACAAAAACTGGAGCAGAATGCGCAGTTGGCCAAGTAGGATGCGCAGAAATAGGAGCAGATTGCACAGAAACATGAGCAGATTGCGCAGGAACATGAGCAGATTGCGTAGAAATAGGAGCAGAAATGTAAGTAATAGGCCGATGGCCAGAATATGAATCAGAACAAGCTAGTTCAAGGCCAACAATAGGCCGATTTGCCTGGTGGCCATCACCGTTGCCATTAAGGACTGGAAGTGGTACATCTTCCTCTTGCCTAGCTTGGTTTTCCTGCTGTGGAGGAGGAATATATGGTTGACCTTTCTTGTCAGTCACCTTTTCAAGGAGATCTTGGTTGTCCTGGCCTATTGGCGAGCCAACATTGTGTATAATTGGAGGATTCTGCCCCCCGAGCCTTTCCAATATCGCCACTAATTTTGCTTGCCTCTGATCAAATTGTTGATCAATTTGACGAATCTGCTGGCGAATCTGCTGGCCGATCTGTTGACCGATCTGTTGACCGATCTGCTGGTGTGAATCAAGCAACCTTGCCAAATTATCATTCATGGATCTGGTCATTGCTTCGATCCAATTTTGCAAACTTCCAGAAGCATGACTCCTGTCCGAGCTACTTGATGAGCTTCGATCACGGGATCGTAGCGTCATAGGATGCTGGGATCTTTCAGGTTGTTTTTCTATATCCTTATTTAGAGCCATGTCCATTAAAAAAAATTAATATTCAAAAATCAAAGTGACGAAAATAAAGCAAAATACCCAGATTGGTCCCACCGGGCGTGCCAAAAAGATGTTGTCACAAAAAATCCCTTGGCCGATTTGCGGGCGCGCCAGTTGCTTTTGCTCAAAAACAACAAAAGTGCAGAAGAAAAAGAATGCAGGTTCTGGTTTAAAGTCACAGTAGGACTGTTTAAATCATTAAACCTACTGGGTGATTTTGCTTGAAACAATTGCAAAGAACAAGATTGAAAATAGAGAACTTTGTATTGCAACGAGAAAAGAAGGCCGATAAAGGCTTAATCGATGAAATAATAGGCGAAAAACAAACAAGTCAACCAGAGTGACAGGAAGATGAAAGACAAGGACAAGGGAAAAGGGCTTTGAAAAAGCTTTGAAGAAACGCTAAAGATTGAGAGCCATCGGGCAGGCTTCGAGTGTTGAAGAGGTTTCTGTCGATGATTGTTCGTGTCTTCAGTCGTTTTAGGATGAGACTTATATAGCCCTCACAGCTCCCAATCAACTCCTCTGAATCAGCTCATTTTGATTTTCAAATCTCAGTCTTTAAGACTGAATCCCTTTGATTTCGCTTGACTTTGAATTGGTCTTTCCAATCTTTCAAGATTGGTGCGGCCTTAATTTGAATTTAGGCCGCTGACCTTAAACTAATAACCCATCCTGCTAGTCCGATTTATAGGCCGATCAGCCTACATAAGCTAATTATTTCTTTTTCCTAAAAAATGTAAATTGTGGTACAAACAATTAGTAAGGAAAACTGCCATGTTAATTAATCAACAACACAACAGGTTTAAGTTTCTGAGAACCGCCAGTCCTGCAAATTTAAATTCTACAAACAGAATTTTAATACAGGGAAAGTAAAGCTAAAGAAAACCAAACAAAGTGGCAAAATCTGGAGCAAGATTGGTAAGAATAATCAAACTCTAAAAGAAACGGGTAATCCACCTCAATTAAACAAGGGATGATTAAAAAGTAATCACATAGTTTTAGGCCACTATGCCACCTCTATTTCTTTTTCTTTTTTATTTTTACAACTTAAAAACCATTTTCATAAAGAGTAGACGGCAACACCATGAAAGTCAGTCTGAACAGACTACACTGCAAAATTCTACGCCTACCATACTCTTCCAAAATGAGCTACAAAGCTCAAGGCTTGAGTGCCAAAGCAAGTCCAACCTTGGCGCTCTTGTCAATGGACTTCGTATCTACCTCTCCAGAAATGGTAAAGAATGATCTTGGGCGCCACTCGTGCTGGATGAGAGCACTTGCCTTACCAGCATTGTTCACCCGTGCCTTAACAGTAGTCAATGGATCCAATGCATGTTGTGTCCCCACAGTGATGGTGTTCTCATTGGTTGAAAAGCTATGGGTCACCTCAGCACCAACAGAAGTGTTTGTCAAGGGATTCACTATATGATAGTAGGAAGCATTAATAGAGTCACCCTTCTCATTCCTGCACCAATAAACAAGAATGGCATTAGCAACAGAAGCATATATAGTCATATAACTCAGGCACCTACAGAAAGTTACATAGAACAGACAACATACAGAGCCACTGCAGCAATGAGATCAGCATTGGAGAAGCTCAATCCAGCATTGCATTTGGTGAAATTCCCAGTCTTCGTATCAAAGGAGAGATCAGTACCAAGAGCAAGAACATTAGTTCCAAAAACACCTGAGAAGTTAACTACTGGATTTGCAGTCAATCCAATGCTCGAGCTTATCCCAGCATAGTCATGCAAATACTGGAGTTCCACCTGGTAAATAATCACAAACAGAAAGATAATAACCTTGGATTTCAGCGTAAGGAAAGGTTTTTAGTAAACAGAGGTTCCAAATCCATGCTATGGGAAGATGCAACATGTTCTCCAGATTAAAAGCAAAGCCAAAGATTAAAGTCACTGACGCTATAAATTGAAAATGGAGGACACAATCGTCTACCTTGCCAGACCTCTGATCAGGGACTCTGAAGCTTAAGATTGCCTTCACACCAGGTGCAGGTTCATCAACAGTTATGGTGGTAAAGAGCTGAAAAGAAATAAATATACACTAGTTTAGCACAAAGAGTAATGTTAAAAAAAAGAGCTTATAAAAGATAGCAGCCACAGGAATACAACAACAAAGAGAACAAAGGGGGAAAAGGGACGAGAAACACAACTCCTCTAATATGATGTTCTATGCAATTTAATCACACACATTCCACTAGTTAAAAGCAAAGGTTTGAAATGTACAACAGATGAGCAATTAAAACTACTTTTCTTAAAAGAGTTATAAAAGAGATACTAGAGCAATCTAATAGAGTAAATAACTTTGTATCTCTGTTGCAAAAAAAAACATATAACCAAGCACTACATCAAATCAAATAGAGTAAAAATCAACTATAGAACGGATGAAATACTTACATTAGAGTTGGTGTCCACTTTGACATCAGTTGTGACATTCTTGTTCTTCAGCTGGGTGTTCACATCAGCCAGAAAGAGATCGCCTTTCTTTGTCCCAGCAGAGGTAATAGCCTAAAAGTAAGGGGGATAGAGAAAAAACACCCACAATTGAAGTTCTTGTAACAGGTCAAAAAGACACCCACAGGCTCTTGTAACAGATCCTCCTCCCATGACACATTACGATAAAAAGAGTGAGATAACCATGCTAAACTTCCAAAAGAATATAAAATATTTCAACATTTCAAGCATTTAAACTATAATTCGAGGCAGAAATGCACTTAAATCAGAATCGAAATCCAATCCCCCCCCCCCCCCAACCAACCCCCCACCACACCGACCCACCCACCACAACACCCCCCACATACACAATATGTTTTAAAATGGAATCAGATAATATCTGTAAAATCAGCTGCAATCAGTATTCTTTCATCTACTAACACATGCAAGTCAAGGAAAAATGAAAAAATCTGCATTTAGTTCATTCAAACATAAAACACATGCATTTTATAAAGATGAAAATAAAAAAACCCAATAAAAAATCATAAAATGTAACAAAAACCAGACCTTGGGCTCATCAAAACAAAGCATCCACAAGCAATTTCTTAGCACAAAAAACCAAACTTTGAGCAAAAAAGACCAACCCAGATAATAAAAATGAAATCTTGACCAACAAAAAGGGAAAAACTTACAACTCCAGTAGGGGAGGTGGTGGTCAGAGTGAACTTCTGGTCGGTCTGGTAATCCTTGTAGAGAAGATCTGCAAAATCCCAAAAATTCAAAAGAAAAGATTACAGCTTTAAGGACAAAAAAATACGTATAAAAATTCGTATTTTTGTTCAAAAGAGATCGTATTTTTATACCTCTGGCTTTCTTGCCGATATCAGTGTACAGACCCGGACCCTTGGCCATGATTTTTTCCCCTCGAATTAAAATTCCTTAAAAATGAGATGGAGAAGAGATGAGTGAAATGAATAAAGGAGAGAGGAGAAATAAATAGGAGAGGCCAAAACCCTAAATTCACCTTCCTTTTCGGGGGCTGGGGTTTTTTGGGGGGTTTTGGTTAAATTATTATTTTATCATAATAAAAAAGGTGGACCGTTGGATGTTAGAGGTGAGTCGGTTTCTAGATGCGTCCACCGTTGATTCATTGAGAATCATTTATTTTCTTATTTTAAAGGTATGTACTTGGCTGACAAGAAATTTTTGTTTCTTACTTGGACAGTAAATAAAAATAAAATAAAATAAAGTAAAAAAAATATATTTGAGTCCTTGACTCCTTGACCAACAAGAAATGGGTTTTTCTTCTTATGTTTTGTTCATCGAAAGAAGATTTTTATGGGAATAATAAGAATAATAATGATGATTAATTAGCCTATTTCAGTAATTTTGTTTTCCCACTATAGTTTCTTTTGTCTGAGTTTTTAATATTTTGAATTGCTTTCCTTGATGAAACAATTTATTTAAAATTTACACTAATGTGATTAATAAAAATACTTTACACTAATCAATAAGATATAGTAGAAAATCAAGTGTTTTTCTTTTTCTTTTTTAAGTAATAATAATGAAATCTTTCATAGATCACCAAATATCAAAATAATATATCCTTAGGAGTACTTCTTATATCTAAGTTCGCCTAGCTAGTATGACATTTAATAATTTTTTATAAAAAAATTTCATTGAAAAATTAAAGATAAATCAGGATTACAAATAATTGCAAGTAAAGTTCTCCACCAGAATGTTTTATAATCACATGAAGAAGATGTGTGAAAAATAGAAGGTCCAAGGAAATATATAAGCCTATTGACTATAGCATATTTTCTAATTAAAAAAAAAAGAGAAAAAAAATTAAGATACAACAATCATGTAGTAGAATATTATTATCATTTTCTTTGGCCAATAAGAGAATAGCAAATTAAAACTTAAATGATGATTTGTAAGCTAATTAATTATTCATATAAGATAAACATTTTTAGTTTTATTCTTTTGCATTGTTAGTAATATTTTATGGGTCTTAATAATAAGACTAAATGATCAAATTAAGACCTAATGTTTAAATGTTTTCTCATTTGAGGACTAAATCTTTCAATTGTAATAAATATGGATACAACATATTTGGATTGTAACAAATCAGGACATGAGAGGATGAAAAATTAAGAAAATAACATGAAATTTTTTCCATGTTTCGCCTGTCTCTCTTCCCAAATGACATTTTTATCCCCAAATTCCTTTTCTTACAAACCCCAACCTCTTTCTACAATTACTTTAAAAATTGTTAAAGCCAATTTGAATTTCTTCAAACTTTTCACCTTTTCTTTACTTCTTTAAGATTGACTTATGTAACTTTTTTTTTTTATCTTCCTTTTCGATCCTCTTCTCGCCAATTTCAATCTTGTCTTTCCCTCCACCTTCTTGCTATGCTTTATTTCTCACCCTCTTCATCTTCCTTACTTCTAAGATTGTTGTTGTTGCTTGTTTTCTACTTTTGAGGTTTATGGCTTCTGCTTTTTGACTTCGGGTTGATGATTTCTTTTTTGTTCTTGTTACTGGTCTGATATTGTTTGTTGGTCCATCCGTGACATAATTCTTGATGCTGTTGAATTGTTAGAACTTTCTCAAGTTTTGTATTTTTTTTTTATTTGAGGCAATGTTGTTTTTCTGGTTAATATGGTTCATATTTTATTGCTGTTTTCTATTGATTTTGTATCTTTGCTTTAACAAAACTGGTACGTGTTTTGCAATATGAGTTTCTCATGTTTAAAGATTCGGTTGTAGGAGGAAGATTTGGAGTTTCTTTTTGGTGATTTTCAAGGTTCTGTTTAGAGGTCCATTGAAGAGCATCGGAGTCTGTCCGGTATTGTGAGAGGGTAGAGAGGATTCTGGGCAGTAGTTTTGTTTTTTACTTTATTTTTCTTTTTTAAATGTTATTTTCTAATTTTGAAAATTAAAAGACAATTTTATTTCATTCAAATAATCAAAAGATTGTAATTAATAATCGATCTATCACGTGTCAAGATCATACTCATTAACACGTTTTATTTTTATGCGTGCATTACACATGCTAACATCAATTGACAGAAGTCTTGATTACATAATGTTCTAATTTATTACAATTAAAAGATTTAGTCTTTAAATGAAAAAAGTTCAAAAATTAGATCTGATTTGATCATTTAACCTAATAATAATTCAAAAATGTTGAGATGTCCATTAGTAGAGAGACAGTAGTTGTTTTGGGACACATTTGCCAATAAAAAATATTGAGAGTTGAAAATGAAAGAAAAGAATTGAAAAAACAAATAGTAGAGAGGAAACAAAAAGGAATTGACAGAAAATGTTGCCACAAAAAAATATTCCACGCAAAAAGATAAAAATGACATCACATTTTTTGGAACTATTAAAAGATTAGCTGTTTATCACATCATTATTATTAATTAACGTACTACTAAATCTTCGTTCCTTGTTAATGTCTATCTTATTATTACTGTTTTTTTTAGTGATATTGAATTTTTTTTCTTTAATAAATCATTTCTTAATGTTTTAAGATAATGTCATTATCTTTCATTAAGATGCCAATTTTTTATTATGCACAAATATCCCTTCAAAGGGTAAAACAATGATAAAGTAACAAATAAGTATAACTTTTTCTTAAAACTTTATAATAATTACAAATTGGAACAATGGATTTATATATTATTTAATGTTTATTGATATTTCCGATAAAAGTTTGCTTTAACAAATAGGCATAAATATGCATGACACAAAGATTGACCCTTAACCTTTGGACCTCCTTCTTTTGTTAGAGAAAGATGCACTAGGACACTAACCCAAGGAATTAGCTTACTTTGGCGTCTTATGTAAAAAAAAAAAAGTTAAATAAGCTAATTGAACTATCAAAGTCGAACCATGAACCTATTAATGAAGCAACAATTGGTAGCATAAAGAAGTAGCCATAAATTGGATAGCTTCATAATTTTGAGCAGAATCAACTGCTGATTTGTTTTCAAGAGGCTAGTGTGGTGGCGGTTGTACTTGCTAGAAGAGCACTGTAGCACAATGATAGACACATCTTGGACTTTCTGTTTAATTTACTATATAATGACTATAGTGAATAGCTTCATATCAAGTTAATATATGAAAATGTATAGTTTTTGTAACACCTAGCCTTAATTTTACTTAGTTGAAACAATAAACTTATATGATGAGGGTTTTTATACTTAGTATGTATATAGATGTATTCTTAGTAAGAATAAGAATAACTTTTACCTAGTGAAATTTTGCCCATTTGAGAGATTAGACTTATAAATCTAGGATAAATTTTGACCTAGGAGGTAAAAGTTAACATTTTTGTATTGTTTTCAAAAATTCCATACATCACACCAAGGATATAAATATTCGAAGCTATTATGTTAATTTTTTGAACATCCTAAGTTGGAGAAAAAAATTACATAAAAGAATGCTGCAATGCCTGATGGCATTTTTGTAAATACTAGCAAAGCTACAAATTGAATTTTTCTCCATTGAAAATGATTTTTACCACAGTATTGGGAAACTCTATACCGTTATACATGGTTAAAACTTAAAAACTGTCAAATTGCTGACCTAAAACCTAATGTGTAATTATTATTTTACCCTTGAAAAACTTTGAAGTGTATTTTAACACGATATGATGCATTTCCTTAAATTACTTAGTTAGCTAATTATCTTTGACTAGTTGACTTTAAATTTACGAAGTGACCTAATTCTAAATTAATTCCATAAAATTTCTAAATTGATAATTTCTTTTATGGGACATAGAAGGAATTTATAAAATTAATGGGGATATTTTCGTCATTTGGAGAAAAGTCTTCATTTTTCTAGAAAAGACAAGAATTTTCAAAGAAGATTTTTTTTTTTGCTTTTTCCCCTTTTTCTTCCCCAAGGCCGAACCCTCTCTCTTCATCTTCTTCCTCCATTTTCCTTTCAAAAACCTTAAATTCTTCCATACTTTATCAATCCCCAAACTCATCTCTCCTTCCAAAATTCTTCAACAAGCTTTCCTAACCAAGAAAAACTATATCAAAATATAAATTCAACATTTATTCAAGAATTTCAGAAGTTAATTTCTAAGTCTCTTCAAGCTACTTCAATATTATTTTTCAAGGAGTTTCTTCCTTTTTCTTCCTATTTTCAACTAGGTATGTAAATTCTCCCTAAAGGCTTTTGTATTTTAAGTTGCCTTCATGCAATTTCATGCATATTAATATGTTTTGAAATCTCAAAATCCTAGGATATTTTATTTAATAATATAAAAATATAAGTTAGTAATTGATTTTTTAGGTGTTTAATTGAAATTATGAATGTTTAATTTGATGAAAAACTTCTTAAATAGAACTATTACTAAATTAGGTAAATTTATATAGTAAAATCCCACCTAGAGGAAATATAAATATAGTATTTTGTTAAAGAACTTTAATATTTTATTTCATGAATAATCAATTGATGAAATTAGGGGTAAATATAAACCAAGACATTGATAGGAAAAATTGTGAAATTGATAGTTGTAGAATAACACCACTCTATGCTATAATATAAACCTTTTGAAGAAGTAGGATATAAAAGTTTAATTAGATGAAATTCAAGACTTGTATAAGTCATAAATGAAATGAAAAATTAAAATAGATAGTTAGACTAATCATGGGGAAATTATGGAAGAAAATAATCATTCTAAGTTTATGGAATTTTAAATATTTTGCTCCAAACCTTAATGTAAATTTATAAATTCAACTCCCTTGTAGTTAGTGTGCATTACATCATTAGTAATGTGCCTAAATCTTGGAGAAATAACATAACCAAAATTTTCTCTACTTTAAACTCTTAGGCAGAATTTTCCTCTTCTAGGGGTAAAATCGTCTAAAATTTTTATTTTACAAAACTATGTCAAATTAGGTCAATAAACGATTTTTGGTAAGTGAAACAAATTTGCTCATACCCTAATTCTATTTATGTAAACCCTAGAACACAAAGTCAACTTTTAGAATTTATATTAGTAATTAAGAAAATGTGCATTTTGCATGTCCACCCAAAAATCTTTTCTATTGTCATGTGTTAATCTATTGTTCAAATGTAAATATATAGGTGATGAATCCTCTCCTAAGAACAAGGAAAGTGTGGAATAAAGGGAGTGTAAACCCTTCTTAAACTAGTGAGTGAAACTTTTATGGACCTAGATTTAAGTTTGAATGAATAAAAATGTTTTACTATTTAAATTTGCTTTTAACTATAAATGCTTGATTACCTTGGATTTAAATTTGATTTATGACAAATGATATTTTTTCATGAAATTCGAATATTTATGACCTCGAATGAGTTTGCTAAATTTATAACTTTTGAAATCAGACGTCTACACATGTGATGAGTTTGATTGAAATTGATATAGTTAGATTTGATTTCGATAATGGGTCAGTTGGCCAAATGGTTTACAATTGAATTGTGCTATTTTACATTATGATTATGGTGGATGAGTTGTTAGTCACTGCAGTGGTGCTTCTCACGGTCTGACCTTGTGGAGGCAGTGTGAGTAAGCGGATGACTCCCACATGAGATGGAGTGATACAAGGGTTGATTGTGCGCACTATTGTTATGATTATTTAATCCTTGTGGGAGTACAATGGATATAGTCACGCACCACCCGTGGTGAAGGCCTGTGCCAACGTCGAGGTTGGGTATTTTGATGAACTTAAGTGAAACTTACGATTCTTCAACAGACTCAGACTTTATCTTGGCCGGATGTGAGTTTGAGTACAATTTTGGCGAGCCCAAAATATATTTTCTCATAGTGTGATTGCTTGTTTTCGATTATTATTATGTTATGGAAATTCCCAAATGTCTATCCTAAATTTTTCTTATTTTATGATAAGCAAATTAATGTTTTCAAATAAGGTGACGAATTAAATATTTTTATAAATTGTTATAATTTTTATTTGAAATTCTACAATGCATGTATTTATATTTTCTCTAGTTAGAAATTTTATGTGGGCCTAGTTTCACTCACTGGATATAATTTATATACTCAACCCTTTTTCTTTTATTTAAATTTGTTTTCAGACTAGTAGGACGTGTCATGCCCCGACCCGCCCCGGGTCGACCTCGTGGCAACCGCAGCGCTACCTCGAAGTACGTGTCTGCAGCCACGCATCCGAGGCACCGCAAGGCTTGAAATAGATATCATCGCTGCAAAACAAAACTAAAATTTTAATTCGAAATCATTTAATAAAATATTTTATTTATAAGCAACACCAGTGGATTAATTTAAAGAATACCTACACAGTGGAAACTACTAAGCCTAAACCACCGACGTCTCCTAGTGAGCCTCCATTCTATTAGCTGATCCCGTACGCGGATCTGCATCCATCCACATTGGATACAGGTGAGTGACAGAGGTTCAATGAATCTCCATCAGGGTTAGGGAAAACAGGGGTATTCCAAAATATAACAAAATAAATAAATAAAGTAAATAAAATAAATTTTGTTTTCAAAACCTCTTTTGAAATTCTCCCAAGGAGAATTAGATTTAAAACCTTTAAAATAAATTGTTAAACCCCTTTTTATTACTTAAATTAGGATTTAAAATCACTCCTCTTTCTCCTACTTTTATACTGGGAGGCCTAAGTTAGCTCAATTCTGCTTTGTAGGTGTACTTAAAAGAAAAAAATGAAATTTGAACTAAAAAGGGACAATTTCCATGATTAATTGAACCAACATGCAGAGCCGTCGACGGGCAGACACTTAGACGTCGACGGCTGCTCGAGAAATGAACAACGGGATCACTTGTACCTGCACAGACGTCGACGGCTAACTCATTAGACATCGACGGACAAGCTACTTGAGGACCACAATTCTAGAATCCAAAGTAACCGTCCACGGATCTGAAGCTAGACGTCCACGGCCAACATTTCCAGGGAGTTCATCATTCTAGACGTCGACGGCTAGTCATTAGACGTCGACGGGTAGAAGTTTCTGACTTTGAATACTTAAAGGTTGAACACTTAGACGTCGACGTGCACATCTTTAGACGTCGACGGATCGATCGAGCTAGAGAAAAATATGAAGAAAACAAGCAGAGACGTCGACAGGCAGACACTTAGACGTCGACGGCTAACAAAGTCAAAACGCCGACAGATCCATTTAAAGGCTGTCATTCCACTATCAAACTCTTTAAAAACACATTCCAGAGATTCAGTGGAGAGGAGCCATAACTAAATCTCAGAGTTGTCTCCCTCTTTTCCTCAATGGCTTCTACTTTAGCTTATTTTATTCCTAAGATTCCTCACCTCAGATGGGAAGAATTATGGAGGAGCAGTGGAGTGTGGGCTGGCAGCTGGAGACAGAGATCCGAAAATGTGAAGAAGCAGCTGGAAAGTGGAGTTGATTCAGTCTTTAAGTTTACATCTTTTGCTAGGTTTGAAAGAACTTATCATCTTGTAATTTTCGTTTAAGCAAAAATACTCTATAACTCCAATCTATTATAGGATTCAATCTCTATTTTTTGCATTTGTGAGATTCTTGTTCTTAATGCTTTCTTGCTCATTGATTGTTCTTCTATCTCTTGAGCTTTGAAGATGATTATCATGTTTATTATCTTGTCTTTTGAATTGCTGAGTTAATTAGTTGCAAATAATTGATTGAGTAGTTCATTAGCATGCTAATATTTGAACTCCAATGCTAGAATGGGGGTTTCTTAGAACTTGAGTAGCAAGAGGATGTTTTTACATCCAAAGAGATTTGAAGATGCAATTTGAATAATGAATGCTGGGTTTGTTATTGATTGTTGTTAGCTTTTACCTTTCCATTGCTTATTGCTCTTCTAGACTTGAATTTGGATTGCTAGGACTCAAGTTAGTCATAAGAAGAAGGATTAAAAGTGAACCTAGATTCAAGGTTAATCAACATTGAGAAAGGTCTTTGGACTTGAAGCTGGTTTCAATTCCATGAGGTTATCCAATTGATGATAAGAATATTTGATTAGTGAATCTATGATCAAATGTTAGGTTAAAAGATTGATCATATAATAGATTGGAGGCTTTATCTTTTCATATATCGCATTACTATTGTCATTCTTGATAATACATCACATATTATTTTCAACACCAACATAAAACTCCTCTTTAATTTATTGTTTAGTTTAATTTATGCTTTGTGAAAGTAATGATAAATTGGATAGTTCCTTGTGGGATCGATCCTTGCTTCCCTAACTATATGCTAGAGTAGTGAGGTTATTTTTGGTGCTTTGCGACACGCATCAAATTTTGGCGCCGTTGCCGGGGAACTAACGGCTTTATCATTTCACTTTCATAGCATTTTAGCTTATATATTTCTGTGTGTGTCTATCTCGTTGTTATTGCAAAGTGTTAATGAAGTTTGTTTCTTTAATATCTATTGTGTTAGTATGTTTATTTTTCTAGCCATTACTTCCCCTGATTTTGTTTGGTTTACTTTCTTGTATATTTTCTTTGCTCTCATTTCTGGTTTTATCTCTTTGTTGTAGATATTGTATGAGTTTTGATTCTTCCATAACCAGCTTGAAGTAAATCAGAAGGTTTGTTGAGCAAACTAAAAAGTCATCTTTGCAAGCTGAGAGCTCTTCACCCTTGCCTATCATGGAGCCACCACGGAATGAACCACCAATTAATCCACCACCTCCAGTTGTTCTACCAGTTCAGAACGAAATTCAGCCCACCATCCGACAATTATTGGAGCTTGAGCCAAATCTTCAACCTCTGTGTATAGTTTTCCCGGAAGTCGAAGGAGCTTTTGAGTTGAAGTCCAACTTTGTACACTACCTTCCAACATTCCATGGTCTCCCTAGTGAGGATCCTCACCAGCACTTGAGGGAATTTCTGATGGTTTGTTCAACTATGAAACCGAGTAATTTGACAGAGGAGCAAGTCAGATTACGTGCTTTTCCATTCACTTTGGCAGACACTGCCAAGGCTTGGTTGTATCGATTGGAGCCTAGTTCCATAACTACTTGGGAGCAACTCAAGAAGCAATTTCTTACCAAGTACTTTCCAGCTGCCAAGATTCTTAATCTCAGAAATCAGATTAGCACCATCCGCCAGAAAAATACAGAGTCTATCTATGACTATTGGGAGAGGTTTAAACATTTGGTAGCTAGCTGTCCTCAGCACCAAATTCCTGAGCAATGCTTGCTGAATCATTTTTATAATGGCCTCTTACCTGTGAACAAAGGACTAATGGACGCTGCTGCTAGTGGAGCGCTTCTTGATCAACCTACGGAGCAAGCTCGTAAAATCATCACCACTATGGCATCAAGCTCTCAAAACTTTCAAGCATATGATGATGCCTCCAGTCATCAAGTAAATGAAGTTGGTCATTCTCAATTAGAGCAGCAACTTGCTTCAACAAATCATCAACTATCTAAGTTGACTTCTCTTATGATGTCTCAAATGGGTGCGTCTTCAACTTCTTGTCCTTGTGGTATATGTTCATTGTATACTCATGAGACGGACGCATGCCCTACATTACAAGAATCCAGTGTTGAGGATGTTAATTCAGTTGGATTTCCTGGACCTCCAAGAAGGAATTTTGACCCATTTGCACCTACCTACAATCCTGGTTGGAGAGCTCATCCTAACCTTAGGTATGGAAACAATGTAGCCCCTCACTTTCAACCCAGACCCCAATTTCAACAAGGGCCTAGTACTTTCCAAAACAGACCAACAGCACCCTTACAATCCAACCAATTTCAAGCTTCCTCTCATAATGCTCCACCTAATCAAGGACCTTCATCCACACCATCATCTACATCCAAACTCGAGGATTTAGTGACTCAACTTGCATCATCTCAGTTATCTTTCCAAGAAGCTACCAAGTCGCAATTTCTACAAGTGAACACCTCCTTGGAAGATCTTCAAAGACAAGTTGGGCAACTTGCTACATCTGTTAATGATCTTACATCCCAATCTTCGGGAAAGTTGCCTTCTCAATCCATCATCAATCCGAAGGCTAATGTTAATGCAATACATTTGCGGAGTGGTCAAGTTCTTCCGGATCGGCACGAGAAAAGAAAACACAAAGTAAATGAGGAGGAAAACCTGGAAGGGGAGATGGAGTCTTTCTCCCCTGTTCATGAAGAGACGTCAACGGACAAAACCACTGGACGTCAACGGGCAGGCTTGGAGCAGGATGAATTAGTTTCTGACCCTTCAGATCCGTCGACGGATGACTCACTTGCCCGTCGACGGGCAAGCAACATACCTGAAAATGATTTACCCAGAAACTTTGATCCGTCGACGGGTGAAGAACTTGGACCTCGACGGGCACAATCCCCTGACCCTATTCCACCTTTTCCCATGAGACCAAATGACTTTGAAGCCTCTACATCCACTCAAAACCCAAAACCAAACACAAATACTTCCCATCCTAATCCGAAACCTAAAAGAGTAGCTCCCTTTCCCTCAAGACTAACAAAGAAACCCAAGGAAAGCATTGAACCGGATATCTTAGAAGTCTTTCGCCGAGTACAAGTGAATATTCCTCTTCTCGATGCCATCAAGCAAGTTCCTAGATATGCCAAGTTTCTCAAGGACTTGTGCACTCATAAGCGCAAGCTTAAGGGGAATGAAGTAATTACCTTGAGTGAAAATGTGTCAGCAGTTCTTCAACACAAACTTCCACCCAAGTGTAAGGATAAAGGTTCATTTTCTATTCCTATCACTATTGGAAAGACTCAAATTCCAAAGGCTATGTGTGATCTAGGAGCTGCTATTAGTCTTATGCCACATTCTCTTTATCTCTCTTTGGACATGGGGCCATTGACAAGAACCGGAGTTGTGATCCAATTGGCCGATCGATCTTATGTGTATCCGGAGGGTGTTCTGGAGGATGTTCTAGTGCAAGTCAATGAATTAGTCTTCCTGGCGGATATCTATGTTCTAAAGATGGGAAGTGAGGAATGTTTTTCATCCTCTTCTATTCTTCTTGGCCGGCCATTTCTCCGCACTGCTAGAACCAAGATTGACTGTCATGAAGGTCATCTTTCCATGGAGTTTGATGGGAAGGTAATTACATTCAATCTCTTTGATGCCATGAGGTACCCTTTAGATGATCAATCTATTATGGCTGAAGATTTTGTGGATGTTTGTTCTATATCCTTATTGGATTTTGCTCGAGACGATCCTCTATTTTCTGCATTAACTCAGAGCATGGATTATGACAATTTAGATTTTGAAGAAGAAATCTATAATGAGGAAATTCAGTCCATCTTAGCTTCTTTGGCCGTCCTCCCATCTAAATCACACCTTGCCAATGTTTCTTACATGGATCTTCCTATCCCTTCCACCAAACTTCTCCCCTCTATCATTGAAGCACCATCTATTGAGCTTAAAACTCTTCCCACTCATCTCAAATATGCCTTCCTTGGTGAGAATGAAACACTCCCTGTAATCATTTCCAATACTCTCACTTCCACCCAAGAGCTTCAACTTTTACAAGTTCTTAAGGCTCGAAAGGAAGCCATCGGATGGACGGTTGCTGACATAAAAGGTATTAGCCCATCAATCTGCATGCATAGAATCTTATTGGAAGATGATTCCAAACCACTTAGGCAACCTCAACACCGCTTGAATCCTCCCATGATGGAGGTGGTCAAAAAGGAGATTTTGAAGCTTTTGCAAGTTGGTATCATCTATCCTATCTCAGATAGTGAATGGGTTAGTCCTGTGCAAGTGGTACCCAAGAAAACCGGTATTACGGTAGTGCAAAACGCAAGTGGTGATCTTGTACCTCAACGAGTGCAAAATGGTTGGAGGGTGTGCATCGATTATAGAAAACTTAATGATGCTACAAAGAAGGATCACTTTCCATTGCCTTTCATTGATCAAATGTTGGAGAAGTTAGCTGGAAGAGCTTACTATTGCTTCCTAGATGGATATTCTGGTTATTTTCAGATCATGATAGCTCCAGAAGATCAAGAAAAGACCACATTTACTTGCCCCTTTGGTACATTCTCATATAGGCGCATGCCCTTTGGTCTTTGCAACGCTCCAGCTACCTTTCAATGATGCATGCTGAGCATTTTCTCAGAGTATGTAGACAAGATTATTGAAGTCTTTATGGATGATTTCTCTGTTTACGAAGATTCTTTTGATAGTTGCCTGGCTAACCTCGCTACTGTTCTTGATCGGTGCATTGAGACAAATTTGGTTCTCAATTCAGAAAAATGCCACTTTATGGTTACTCAAGGAATTGTTTTGGGCCACATAGTATCATCTAAGGGCATTGAAGTGGATAAAACTAAAATTGATGTCATACAGAACTTGCCCTATCCTTCCTCAGTTAAATCAATTCGATCCTTTCTTGGCCATGCGGGATTTTACCGGCGTTTGATCAAAGATTTCTCTAAGATCGCAGTTCCTATGTGCCGTCTGTTACAACAAGATATCACCTTTCATTTTGATGAGTCATGTAAAGAGGCTTTTGACAAATTGAAGAATGCTCTTACATCAGCCCCCATCTTGCAACCTCCCAACTGGGACCTACCTTTTGAACTGATGTGCGATGCAAGTGATATAACTGTGGGAGCAGTACTTGGCCAGCGAGAAGGCAAAGTTCCACATGTCATTTATTATGCCTCACGCACTTTGAACGACGCTCAGAAAAATTACACCACTACGGAGAATGAGCTTCTTGCTATTGTCTTCGCTCTGGACAAATTCCGTTCTTATTTGCTTGGCACCAAGGTGATTGTGTTCTCTGATCATGCAGCCCTTAAGTACCTCCTTGCTAAGAAGGAAGCTAAACCTAGATTGATTCGTTGGATCCTTCTTCTCCAAGAGTTTAACCTTTAAATTAAGGACAAAAAGGGTGCGGAAAACTTAGTAGCTGACCACCTCAGCCGGTTGGTAAGTTCTGAGGTAACTTCTTCCATTAATGACTCATTTCCTGATGAAATGCTCTGTGCTTTTAATGTACAAATTCCTTGGTATGCTGACATTGTCAATTTCTTGGTCACTAGGGAATTTCCTAGTGGCTTTCCTAAAGCAAAGAAGGATAAGCTTAAACATGATGCTAAATTTTACGTATGGGATGATCCCTACCTATGGAAACATTGTAGTGATTTAATTATTAGGAGATGCATCCCTGATCATGAAATTTCTAGTGTTCTAACTTTTTGCCATTCACATGCATGTGGAGGTCATTTTGGCCCTCAACGAACTGCTAGGAAAATCCTAGAATGTGGTTTTTATTGGCCCTCCTTATTTAAAGATGCTCACATCTTTTGCAAATCCTGTGATAATTGTCAAAGAGTAGGAAAAATCACATATCAAGATCAAATGCATCTAAATTCAATTGTAATTTGTGAAATTTTTTATGTTTGGGCAATTGATTTTATGGGACCTTTCCCTAAGTCCAATGGCTTTGTTTACATTTTACTGGCTTGTGACTACGTTTCTCGTTGGGTGGAAGCTAAAGCCACCCGAACTGATGATTCTAAAGTGGTTTGTGAGTTTCTCAGGTCTAATATTTTCTCTCGCTTTGGAGTGCCCCGTGTCCTCATCAGCGATAAGGGTGTTCATTTCTGTAGCAAGCTTATGGCTTCTCTCTTGAAGAAGTATGGAGTTACTCACAAGGTGTCCACTGCGTACCACCCCCAAACTAGTGGTCAAGCCGAGATCTCAAATCGAGAAATTAAAGCCATCCTCCAAAAGACAGTCAACCCTAACCGGGCGGATTGGAGTCAAAGACTTGAAGACGCTTTGTGGGCATATCTAACTGCCTACAAAACACCACTTGACATGTCTCCTTACCGTTTGGTATATGGAAAAGCATGCCATTTTCCAGTAGAATTAGAGCATCGCGCTCTTTGGGCCATCAAAAAGTGTAACTTGAATATTGATGAGGCTGGGATTCATAGAAAGCTTCAACTTCAAGAGCTCGAGGAACTACGCCATGATGCTTATGAGAGCTCTTTCACCTACAAAGAACGCATCAAGGCTTACCACGACAAGCTTCTAAAGAAGAAAACATTTTGTGAAGGCCAAAAGGTGCTTCTCTACAACTCTAAACTACATCTTTTTCCAGGGAAACTCCGGAGTAGGTGGATAGGCCCATTCATAATAACTAAGGTATTTGACCATGGAGCGGTGGAGATCCAAAGTCTGACTACTTCCAAGATCTTCAAGGTCAATGGACATCGCTTGAAACCATATTATGAAGGAGTTTCGGTTTCTTCCATAGAGGACATTCTCTTCACTGATCCTACATATATTCCTTGATCTGGTCCTCCAGTCGAGCCAACGACGTTAAACAAAGGCACTGCTTGGCAGGCAACCCAAGTTCTTCATTCACTCGCTGTAATGTATTCCTTTCCTTCTTTTATTTCCTTTGTTTTTGCATGCATTCATTCCATCCACATTTAGCTAAGAGTTCATGAGGTTCAATTGGGTGAGGTTGTTCGACTTGTGATCTACACAAGAGGCACTTCTCTGGCTCTCTGCACTCCACAGTTTGTAAATCTCGAGAGTAAGCAAAGAGGGTGAAATCAAGTTTTTTTATTGGGTTCAGAAACACGTAGACATCGACGGGCATGTAAGTAGACGTCGACGGATGGCTCAGTCACGATAATATTTGGGAAGTCAGAAATATTTAGACGTCGACGGGCATAAGGATAGACGTCGACGGATAGGTTTCGGCACAGAAAATTGTTGAAGTCAAAAATATCTAGACGTCGACGTCCAAGGGTTAGACGTCGACGGATGCTACGAAGAATCGAATTTGGCCCAAGTCAGAAATGTTTAGACGTCGACGGCTAGACACTAGACGTCGACGGATCAGTCGAATTTCGCAGTTTTTAATCCACATCAGCCATCACTTTCATCACAACACTATTCCCTCATTCAAAACCGAAACCCTCCCTCCAAAACCAACCAACTTCAACTCTCTTCCATATCCACCAATCTTCCAACCCAATTACACCAAACCCACTTCCTTTTCACTGAAAACATCACCCACATTCGCTATTTCTTCCACCTTTCCCTTCAATTTCAACAAATTCAGAGATTGGTGTTCTTGGAGCAAATTTGGGCAAAATTTCGAATTGGTGTTCTTGAAGCAAATTTGGTTGCGTTTAACACTCCAGTTGGTCAGTTATATACTCTTCTACTTCTCTTGATTGATTTAGCATCGAATTATTGAACTATTGGATGGATTACATGCTTAAAATTTTCAAAATTTGACACTTTTGCTTGAGATAACTGCTGGAATCCGAGTTGGGCTACAATTGTTTGAATAATTGGGTTTCTTTGATGCTATTACTGAGATAATCAAGTGGAATTCATTGCTAAGTATATAGTATTCATCATACAAGTGTTCATTGTGGGATTTTCTTGAGATTGCTTCAGGATTTTTGTTCATCATACCAACTGTTCGACAAAATGTCTAAGAGACCTCGCCAATCCAAGTCCCAAGCTTCTGCTGAACCTTCACCATCTCCCAGACCCCGAGCATCAAGGGCAAGGCCCCGGCTTCAGCCTCCGCGCCTACTGTAGCCAATGAATTTTTCTCTCCCGACTGTGAACAATGGTTTAAAGATCACCAGACGTCCCGTCAAATTGTGGAGAAGACAGTGCATCCTCTTATTGCACGCGAATTCAATCTAGTGCACTTGTTTCATGAGGTGGGTTGGGATGCTGTCCTCGACATCAAGGGCGAGTATTATCCTGATCTGGCGGTCCTCTTTTACGCCAACATCAAAAACAAGGGGGCTGACTTACCTGAAATTCAGACTATGGTGCTCAAGAAAAAGATCACCATCAATGCGGCATTCCTCCAAGAACATTTCAATATCCCAAATGAAGGATCTATGTATGAAGAAAATGATGAAGAAGAAGAAGATCCAGACCGTCCTTGGTCCAGACATGATGCCTTAGCTAGATTTGACGTGGGCTATAGACCAGTGCTCGGTAGAAAGGCTGCTCTTTTCTACCACGATTTCAGTATTCAAAGCCGCCTGGTGGCATATCTAATCCACCATAATGTGGATCCCAAGATCAGTGACACCCACATTGTCCGCAACAAAGATGTCTACATGATGGACAAAATTGTCCACGGTCTGCAAGAAGCCCCTGGTATTCCGCTGGCATCAACCATTATCAGTGCCATGTGCGAGGTTGTCTCTCCTACTACTCAGCACCGCTGTATTCGATTCCCAGTGCTCATCACCAAAATTCTCCAACACTGTGGCATCTCCTTTGAAAATGAGCGGAAGAAGATCACCACCAAAACAGATTGTGTCGATGCCACCAAAATGAAGATCTTTGGTTATGTCCAAGCAGGAGAAATTTGGACAAAACCTCCAAATATGCAAGACCAGCCAGCTGAAGGTGAAGAAGAAGGAGGAGAGCAAGAACAACCGCAAGATCAGCAAGCTCCTCCTCCATTTGAGCTACCGGTTGGCAATAGGCCACTCCCTCAGTACCAATTTCAGTCTCAGATGCTCGGTTGGTGCCAGAACATGGATCAGAATTTCAATGCACTACAAGGGAATGTGACACGATTGACTGATGATGTTCACTCACTCCACACCAAGCTTGATTAGATTCTGGCTTTCTATAATCAACCTCCACCACCACCTCAGTGAACTTTAGCTCATTCTAGCATTTTCATGCATGCATTTTACCTTTATTACCTCTTTTAATTGTGACAGACTTTAACTTCTAGTTGTCGTACATTTTAGCTCTTTAACTTTTGGATTTTAGTTTATTCTCGACCTTATAACTCCTAATTTTGATTTATGGCAATTTAATCTTTCTTTTGTTACTTTCACCCCATTATTGTTGATTGCATTTGTTGGAATTGTCTTCATTTACTTCCTCGACAACATCAAGGTACTGTTCTGTGATACCTCTATTTTATGATTTATAGTCGAGATAGCATTGCGGACAATGCCTATTTTAAATGTGGGGGAACTTTAGTAACTTAAACCTTTGCTAATTAGGAGTTATAGCTTTTTGATAGAATCTTAATTTGCAAATTAGAAGATGTGAAGTTGTTCATGAAATAAATATAAGCATAGTTTAAATTGGAAAAGAGCTTTAAGATTTCTTGCTTCTAGATTTTAAGCGACTTGTAGTAATTCTCTTAAGCCGAATATGTTTGAGTAGAATAAGGATTCTTCAACCTTGTGAGAGATTTGAGCCTTAAGATTGCACTACAATCTCTTTTATTCTTGAGAGTAAATTTGATCTTGCATGACTATATTCCTCTAGAACTTGTTTTATACCTTGTTGAAGTTACATATAATGCATGCATGTTTGAGAAGATGATCAAGATTAGGACTAAGTTTGAGCCAAATTGTCCAACCTTTGAAAAACCAATGTAGAGAACCCCTTAAGCCTAAAATACTCTAGCTTTATTTTTTGTTGATGAACCTAAATTTCCTAAAAGAACCTCAAGCCTCAAAAGAAAAACAAGTTCTCTCACCCTGTTTCTTCAGCTTAGTGAGATTTGTGACTTGTATGATTTTTATGTTCTGGGCAGAAGAGTAACAAGTCTAAGTGTGGGGGAAATTTTCGCTTCAAGAATTGGTCAATTAAGAAAAAGCTTTAGAAATGAGAAGTTCAAAAGACATTAATTTTCAAAAATGTGCCCAAAAGAATCCTAATGTATAAAGAATGGCACAACAGAAGAAAGCAACAGCTTTTTGGTTCATTGTAAAGAAGAATGAAAGGAAAAAGTTGGAATGGGTAGATCAAAAGAGTCGGGCTATTAAAATATCTAAGACCATTTTCATTTTCTTCCCGATACCTTGATATTTCACTAAGTTTTGAAGAAACTTTTTATTGAACTCCTTTACCCTTTTCTTCATAGCTTACTCAACCAAGACCTTATTACAATCCTATTTCATCTTTTTCATCTTTTCATCCATGATGTGCATACTGGAGTAATGGAGATGAGGTAGACTAGCAAGCTTATGGTAGGTCTATTTTCATGCAAAGATTGAGTGCATCATGAAACACACTTGAGTGAATGAGAGATTTCCAATGATGAATTATTCCATTCAAACATGTTTGATTGAAGGGAAATTGCTTCCATTGTTACTTAATTATCTTGATTCTTGAATTGATATGCTCTCTTCTACTTTACAATATGCTTCTATATACCACATGAATTTCCTCTGCAGTTTGATTTGATGAGTTAACTAGTTTAAATTTTTGGTGTGGCATTCTATTTTAAGGGTTATTTTGTTATTTCTCTAGGCTTACTCGTGGACGAGTAAGATTCAAGTGTGGGGGAATTTGTTAAACCCCTTTTTATTACTTAAATTAGGATTTAAAATCACTCCTCTTTCTCATACTTTTATACTGTGAGGCCTAAGTTAGCTCAATTCTGCTTTGTAGGTGTACTTAAAAGAAAAAAAAATGAAATTTGAACTAAAAAGGGACAATTTCCATGATTAATTGAACCAACATGCAGAGCCGTCGACGGGCAGACACTTAGACGTCGACGGCTGCTCGAGAAATGAACAACGAGATCACTTGTACCTGCACAGATGTCGACGGCTAACTCATTAGACGTCGACGGACAAGCTACTTGAGGACCACAATTCCAGAATCCAAAGTAACCGTCCACGGATCTGAAGCTAGACGTCCACGGCCAACATTTCCAGGGAGTTCATCATGCTAGACGTCGACGGCTAGTCATTAGACGTCGACGGGTAGAAGTTTCTGACTTCGAATACTTAAAGGTTGAACACTTAGACGTCGACGTGCACATCTTTAGACGTCGACGGGCAGACACTTAGACGTCGACGGCTAACAAAGTCAAAACCCCGACAGATCCATTTAAAGGCTGTCATTCCACTATCAAACTCTTTAAAAACACATTCCAGAGATTCAGTGGAGAGGAGCCATAACTAAATCTCAGAGTTGTCTCCCTCTTTTCCTCAATGGCTTCTACTTTAGCTTATTTTATTCCTAAGATTCCTCACCTCAGATGGGAAGAATTATGGAGGAACAGTGGAGTGTGGGCTGGCAGCTGGAGACAGAGATCCGAAAATGTGAAGAAGCAGCTGGAAAGTGGAGTTGATTCAGTCTTTAAGTTTACATCTTTTGCTGGGTTTGAAAGAACTTATCATCTTGTAATTTTCGTTTAAGCAAAAATACTTTATAACTCCAATCTATTATAGGATTCAATCTCTATTTTCTGCATTTGTGAGATTCTTGTTCTTAATGCTTTCTTGCTCATTGATTGTTCTTCTATCTCTTGAGCTTTGAAGATGATTATCATGTTTATTATCTTGTCTTTTGAATTGCTGAGTTAATTAGTTGCAAATAATTAATTGAGTAGTTCATTAGCATGCTAATCTTTGAACTCCAATGCTAGAATTGGGGGTTTCTTAGAACTTGAGTAGCAAGAGGATGTTTTTACATCCAAAGAGATTTGAAGATGCAATTTGAATAATGAATGCTGGGTTTGTTATTGATTGTTGTTAGCTTTTACCTTTCCATTGCTTATTGCTCTTCTAGACTTGAATTTGGATTGCTAGGACTCAAGTTAGTCATAAGAAGAAGGATTAAAAGTGAACCTAGATTCAAGGTTAATCAACATTGAGAAAGGTCTTTGGACTTGAAGCTGGTTTCAATTCCATGAGGTTATCCAATTGATGATAAGAATATTTGATTAGTGAATCTATGATCAAATGTTAGGTTAAAAGATTGATCATATAATAGATTGGAGGCTTTATCTTTTCATATATCGCATTACTATTGTCATTCTTGATAATACCTCACATATTATTTTCAACACCAACATAAAACTCCTCTTTAATTTATTGTTTAGTTTGATTTATGCTTTGTGAAAGTAATGATAAATTGGATAGTTCCTTGTGGGATCGATCCTTGCTTCCCTAACTATATGCTAGAGTAGTAAGGTTATTTTTGGTGTTTTGCGACACGCATCATAAATATTTACTCAATGGGCTGGCTTTTAATACACTGAAGGCACGACTGGCCAGTCGTATGCCTTACTGCACCGAGGGCTATCTCTTTTTATTTAGAAACTATTTTCTTTTCTTTCTCTTTCTCTAGCCCGTTCCCTCGGTGGTAGCTAGCTGTGGTGGAACACAGCTCTGGAGCCCTGGCGAGCTTCCCTACGCGCCTCTCCAGGGTTTCGTCTCACCGTGCCCTTCGACAGGTGGTCCACGACTGAGAATCTAGTATGCTTTCTCCAACTCGGTCCACGCTCCCGCATATATTGGAGCCCGAGGAGCCACTCAATTACTTATCTCTCGTCTCGCATCCCATCCATGTATTTATCATATATAAATATATATACATATGTATATTCAAAATATTTATGTTTAAAATGTTTAAACACACACACATAAGTATTTATATTTCTTTTGAAAACATCCCACTCTCTATGTGGGTATATCACAAACAATTGTGTGTGTGTGTGGATTTCCCGTATCCCAAAACCTTTTGAAAAACATTTATGTTTTTAAAACATTTTTAAAAATCATATTCCCCAGTGGCTAAACAAAGAAATCTAAGCCACTCACAGTCATGGGAGATTCGTATACTCTCAAGCGTTCCATGTAGCTTAACCTCCGGAGCATCGCCGCATTCGATTCAATTGGAGCCCTTGAACTTGCGGTTGGTTTGTCCGGATCGGCCAAAAGTCCAAAATTGCTCCAAGAGAGCAGTTGAGAGAAAAGAGAAAGGAGAGAAAAGAGAAAAGAGAAAAGAGAAAAGAGAAAAGAGAAAAGAGAGAAAATGAGGGGGAGAGCTCATCTCCCCCCTATTTATAGAGGAGCCCGGCACCAGGTCTACTCAGACCCCGAGCCAGACTTTCTCTTCTCTTTTTAGATCTCTCAAAACTTTAATCCTTGGCCTGATCCACCGACCAATTCACCAATGGACGTCGAATCCATTGGCTATGGACTTAAAGAAGTCCACATTAGTATTTCCATGCATGGTCACCTATTTCATTTTCCAACTACGGCTTACCTTAAGTTTGACTTCTCTTCAGACTTGACACAGCCGGGTCGACATATTGTTTAATTAATACGTAACCTTGTACTATTCTGTTCGTACCGAAAGGTCGTGCTAGGTCCGGGTATGTCAACTCTCCCCTCCTTCTAAAAATTTCGTCCTCGAAATTAAATAGGGTAGCCTGGGGAGATTTGACTTCTATTGAAGCCCTCATTTTGTTTTCGAACAGTGTTCGCCTCATTATTCATTGTTAAAGTTTACCGCGCTTCCGCTGCGCACTCTGATCATTTTCTCTTTCTCAAGAGTGGCTTCATCGCCCTTATACTCTTGAGTTTGAACCTTTTCTTTTGCTTAATATAGCCTACCCTTACAAATTATGGGTTAGGCTTTCTTCAATCCAGTGTCTCATTCGGAGGTTCTTCCTTTGCTTTAGTTATGCTTGCTCAATCCTTTCATTTTGCCCTTGTCTCATCCTTCAAGTCTCTCTCGACGAGACTATCATTTTGTTTCTTCTGAGATTCCACACCTCTTACTTTTCTTAGGAGTTCCTTCTTTTTTTTCATTACCATTGTCTCTCACTTTGAGGCCATTTTCCAACGCATATCTTGTCGTTTCGTGGTCTTGTACTCATCCTTGTAACCAAGCTATCGGGAAAGACCTTCGCTTAACTCCCTCGCCTCCGTGGTGAGGATGCGGTGAGTTAATTGTCTTTCCCACCCTATCTTGGTCTTGCTTCTTGTTTCGTCTCTTACTTCATTCTCTTCCTTCTCTGATCTTCTTCCATTCAGATCTCATGGGGTATGAGTCGAGCTCTTGTACACCCTGGCCCATACTTGGCCACATCATAATAGAGGAATCAGAGATCATGCCCTCTCGGCTCTCACAATCTGACCCACTCTCTGACCACCCATCACAATCACAAATAGGGCCCTCGGCCCATCATATCACATACAGGGCCCATGGCCCATCACATCTCATCTCACATCCTCTCAGGGATGGAAAACTCTGGGTGGTCTCATGCACACCCCAATCACACATTGGGCCGGTCCTCTCGAGTGGTTACCACAAAGATCCTCAAGATCTCGATCTCTGATCCTTTCTCATATAGGGACGCCTCACATGGCTCCCAAATCGTTCACACTTGAGCCTCGACTTCATACGCATCCATATCATTTCTTTAGCCTTTTAGGCTCTCTCTCTCATCTGTCACTCCCTTGAAGTGTTCACTTCAAGAGGTGCCGCACGTTTCTCTTCCTTTCGACTTCTTTCCTTCACATTAGCTTCCTTGCTAATGGTCAATCTCTTTTACTCCTTTCATCAACAGTATTTTATGAGGTTTCTTATCCCCATCTCTTTCCTTTTTTTTTCTTTCCATCCACCCACGTCCATTGTGGGGTCCACATTTCTCTTGCCTTCTCGTCAATACGAGACTAGGCCAATCATGCATGTCAAACCTGTGCGGTATCCTTTGTAGCTTCATTATCTTCGCATTCTTCCCTCTTAAGGTATCTCGTTCTTCATTTAACTTGACCTTCTCTTTGGCCCATTGCAACCTTTAAGCATCACTTGTAGCTCTTGTCATCTCCATACTCTTTTCCTTGGGGTTATCTCCGTGTAATTTCTCTTCTTGACACTTCTTTTACCTTGATTCACGTGATCTTTCACTTCTTATCCCAGATTTCCTTTCCTCAGTTTCATTCTTCCTTTTCTTTGTTCTCTTTATCATTCTTTTTCTTATTCCTTATTTCTCTTTTCTTCTAACACATTTGATTTTCTTGGGTGTTAGAATTTCCTTTCTGTTCTTCATACTGGCTGTGCTCATAGAAGTTCATGAGCTTGATTAATCCCTTTCCTTATCCCTTGTTCATAAGAGTACTGGAATTCCTTCTTGTTATCTTTTCTATCTTAGTTCCCTCATCTCTTGCTTTCCATGCGTGGGTTTCCTTTATCTTGGCCATCTTCGGCTCTTAATCCATCGATATCTCTTCTTTGTCTTTCGATGCCATGGTTTATTTATCGTGGGCAACACTTTTCTTTCTCCTCCATTACCTTTCTATCTTGCCCACGCCAAGCTGACCCCACCTTAGCTTGGTTTAACTTCATCTCCCACATCCTTTCTTCCCTTATCATTCTTCGAGGAGGTTATCCTCAAGGTTAGCTTACTCCCCTCCTTCTAAAAGATTTAACTTATCCTTTTCGTTCCTTAACTCCTTAAACTCGATTCCTTTATCTCGCTTTACTTCTTTATTTTCATCCTTTTGTCTCTTTCGGTTCCAACCATTATTCTGACTCATGCTTGGTCACCTTTTTGTCTTCTTCAATTTCAATTGTCACCTTATTTATCCTTGTTTTATCCTCATTCCTTGCTTCGACTCTTACCTAGGTCGATTCACTTTCCTCATCATTTGGGTCCGATTATTCTTTAATATCCATTATCATTATCATTATTATTCCCATTATCATCATCCTTTCACTTTTATTTACTCCATCATAATTTCATATCCTTACTTCTTTTACTTACCCTTTTCCTCTTTCTTCCTTTCTTAACTTATATCTTCATTCCTTCGTTTCTCTTTTAATTTCTTCCATTCATTCATTACCGATATCATTTCTTAGCACCTATCATCCATTAGGATACGATCATCTCCATTCACTCGTTTCCTGCGAGTGCTTCTTCTCTTATGTTTCTCCAATTTTTCTTTCTATCCAACCTCCTTATCTCTTCTTTTATCATTTAAACAATCAGGGGTTTTCCCTTCCTTTCTTTCCACTAATTTACATTTTAAACCCTTTGTTCTCTTCTTCCATGTTCAAGTAATCGGGGTTTTCCTTTTTCCTTTCACCAATTTTTTTTTATATCCTTAACCCCTTTTTGCTCTTTAGTTCTGGCCTCCAATAATCCTTTTTTATTCTTTCTTTTCTTTGACTTGTTCGTTTTAGGATGTAGTGCCTTGGCTTGACTCGAGTTCGGGGTTCATTATGCTCGACTTTCTTTAGCTAACATCCGTTTCTAAGTTTTTTATACACTTTCATTCACTAAGTCTTTCTTAGTCCTCTTTCTAAGCTTCTTTTAATTTCCTTTTTATGCTCTTCTTTAATCTATCTCTAAGTTACCCACCTAGGTTTTGTCTCTAACTCTAATTTCCTAGTATTATTCTTTTACTAATCCTGGTCAGTCATTTGGAGTTATTAACCTATGGTTGATTATGAATTTATCACTATTTAAGGTTATAGTTTTCTATTGATGTGTTATACTTTTCTTCTTTTAAGGCTCTATTCCTAGTTAACCAATACTTAGTTCGTTAACCGAACTAAGTCTCTCTTTCTTCTAGGCCTTGTTCTTCTTTTATTAGCCTAGGATCTTCTTTTACCTAGGGTTTTTATGCTTTCGTTTTTCATTAAGAAAACCTCCGCACTACATCATGACATCTCTTTATCCTTTGTTTAAGGGTGTGCTTTCTTTTCCTTTTCCTTCTTCTTTCTCACCAGTTCCTTCTGGTGATGTCTTTTCAATTCTGAGGAATATTCTCTTCATACTCTTCATTTACACACACGCAGGCATTCCCATCATTGCCGTGCATTCCATTCTTTCCACTTGCTTCCTTCGCATTGTCTTCGTCAGAGTCATTTCTTATTGTCTTTTGGAGGTCTCTTCCTTCTTACTCTCATTATCCATCAATTAATGAGAAGTTCATCACCTTTAATCCCTTTAAGAGTGGAGGTTTACAACTTATCTTTCTCCTTATTCCATTTCCTCCATCTTTATTTTCTTCCTCTTTTGTCCATTATCCTTTTTAACATAGGTATCCAATGGTCGGGCAAGTAGTAACGGACATACTACTCCCTGAGCACTTAGATGTGATCCCTTTTCATTCTTTCTTCATTCTCCATCTTGTTATTCTTACCTTATTCCTTCTCATTATTTCCCAAGAATGGCTTCCCTCTTATTCCTTTTTCCCTTACTCTTCATTTTGCCATCCTTGAATCCTTTAGGGTTTTTCTCTTATCAATCCTTTTCACATCCTCAAGTAATCTTCCCACATCTCACATCTTGGGATCTTGGGCTCACTCTTTCTCTTCCAATTTCCTTGAATGCTTCTTCTCGATTGACTTCAGATGAACTCTCTTTCGTCTACCAATACCTCTTTTCTTTCACCACTTACACATCACAGTGTAAGAATAAATGAAGTTAGCTAGCCCTTGCTGCCACTTCTCTCACTTCATGCTCACTCCTCGGAGCATCATCCAGGCAATCTGTGGGCTTCTCCCACCAGACTTGCCAACCTGTGGGCTCTTCGGCAATCGCTTCTATTCATCTCCATTTGATGCTTTGTGAAGTCTTCCTCGATCCTTCATCCGATTGCTCGGATGCTTCATCTCACGTCCTAAGGTTTTTGGTCAACCACACCTTCCGTGATTGGCTTCTTCGATTTCTTCAATCCTAACCCAACTCTCTCTCCTAGGCTACACGCCAACGGTGTAGAAAACAAGAGAAGTGAGGTTAGCGTTCACGCACGTTATACCCACCTTGGCCCCTTGCCTCGTTCTAGCCGCATCATTTCTTCCCAAATCATACACGTCACTAGTGTAAAGAATTAGGGCAACGCATCTAATTTACGCTTCAAACTCGCTGCTTTACTAGCGAGTCTCGATGTTCACAACTTCAGAAATTGAACCTCGAAGGTTGTGGGCATCGAGCTAGTTTTGCCACTAGTAAGCCACTAACTAGGCTACCAAGGAGGATTAGACGAGACATCACCTATCTCGTCATCTCAAGGGAAATACTATCCTTCGCATAGTTTAGCTATTGAGTAGAAAGGAACATTAAAGTTGAAAATTTGAGTTTGGGGAGTTTCTTAGATAGCGTGCTTTGCTTGCACGAATCTTGAGGAAAAAGTGGTCATTATGTCTTCTCATTTAAGACCACACTCGAGAACATTATTTGGTGGCTTGCTACTAAAGAAGGTATTCTAAGAGTAGGTTGGATCATTTATGACGCTTTCGAGCAACTACATACTCGAACACTGGAATTCTAAACCTATTTAATCCACTGGCTTCAAAAACATTTGAAAACACTTTGTAGTTGAAAACACTTTGAAAATACTATATAGTTTTTGAAAACAGTTAGAATCTTTTAAACGCTCTGATACCAATCAAATTATCACGCCCTGACCCGCCCCGGGTCGGCCACGTGGCAACCGTCGCGCTACCTCAAAGTACGTGTCTACAGCAACGCATCCGAGGCACCGCAAGGCTTGAAATAGATATCATCGTTGCAAAACAAAACTAAAATTTTAATTAGAAATCATTTAATAAAATATTTTATTTATAAGCAACACCAGTGGATTAATTTAAAGAATACCTACACAGCGTAAACTACTAAGCCTAAACCATCGACGTCTCCTAGTGAGCCTCCATTCTATTAGCTGATCCCGTACGCGGATCTGCATCCATCCACATTGGATACAGGTGAGTGACAGAGGTTCAATGAATCTCCATCAAGGTTAGGGAAAACAAGGGTAATCCAAAATATAACAAAATAAATAAATAAAGTAAATAAAATAAATTTTGTTTTCAAAACCTCTTTTGAAATTCTCCCAAGGAGAATTAGATTTAAAACCTTTAAAATAAATATGTCCTCAATGGGCTGGCTTCTAATACACTGAAGGCACGACTGGCCGGTCGTATGCCTTATTGCACCGAGTGCTATCTCTTTTTATTTAGAAACCATTTTCTTTTCCTTCCTTTCTCTAGCCCGTTCCCTCGGTGGTGAAAAGCTGTGGTGGAACACAGCTCTGGAGCCCTGGCGAGCTTCCCTACGCGCCTCTCCCAGGGTTTCGTCTCACCGTGCCCTTCGACAGGCGGTCCACGGATGAGAATCTAGCATGCTTTCTCCAACTCGGTCCACGCTCTGCATATATTGGAGCCCGAGGAGCCACTCAATTACTTATCTCTCGTCTCGCATCCCATCCATGTATTTATCATATATATATATATTCAAAACATTTATGTTTAAAACATTTAAATACACACACATAAGTATTTATATTTCTTTTGAAAACATCCCATTCTCTATGTGGGTATATCACAAACAATTGTGTGTGTGGATTTCCCGTATCCCAAAACCTTTTGAAAAACATTTATGTTTTTAAAACATTTTTAAAAATCATTTTCCCCAGTGGCTAATCAAAGAAATCTAAGCCACTCAAGTGATGGGAGATTCGTATACTCCCAAGCACTCCATGTAGCTTAACCTCCGGAGCATCGCCGCATTCGATTCAATTGGAGCCCTTGAACTTGCGGTTGGTTTGTCCGGATCGGCCAAAAGTCCAAAATTGCTTCAAGAGAGCAGTTGAGAGAAAAGAGAAAGGAGAGAAGAGAGAAAAGAGAGAAAATGAGGGGGAGAGCTCATCTCCCCCCTATTTATAGGGGAGCCCGGCACCGGGTCTATTCGGGCTCCCGGCCAGACTTTCTCTTCTCTTTTTAGATCTCTCAAAACTTTAATCCTTGGGCCGATCCACCGACCAATTCACCAATGGACGTCCAATCCATTGGCTATGGACTTAAAGAAGTCCACAGTAGTATTTCCATGCATGGTCACCCATTTCATTTTCCAACTACGGCTTGCCTTAAGTTTGACTTCTCTTCAGACTTGACACAGCCGGGCCGACATATTGTTTAATTAATACGTAACTTTGTACTATTCCGTTCGTACCGAAAGGTCATGCTAGGTCCGGGTGTGTCAGGACGTCTGTAAGGGGTAAATTGTTAAAGGACGCGACTCTACGCCGGATAGTGGATAGTATGTCAGCCCGACTTATCTACTACTAAAATCTGGTCCACCGGCCAAATTTTGAGTATGTTTTGAAACTATTATAAAATGAGTAGATATTACTTATGTTTTTTAAAAATTTAACTTATTATTATTTCCTACATTGGTATAAATGAGTATGTAGAAAAATAAAGGTATGAGTTTATAAATTAACTGCCATCACTTAAATTTTGTACTACATATATGTCTTAAAACTACCTTACTTATTATGTATAAAATTTATGATCTTTGCACAAATTGGGTTCAGAATAATATAAGCCTTGTGAGCTCCGAATTGTAGGCGAAGTGCAACGTTCACAATTCGAAGCACGTGGTGGGTGTCATACTCTCGACTTTCGGATCGGGATGTGATAGTTTTTGTGTAGATTGTCTTTTTTTTTGTTCGAGATATACTATATGGTGTATGTACTCTATGTATATATATGTTTATAATGTAAATAAAATATGTTATTGACCAAAAAAAAAGAGTCAAATAAGCCTATATATTCAATTGAATCAATTTAGTCCTTATCTTTCCAATTTTTCTCAAATATACTTGAATTTCGACGTAAATGAATCAAGTGACAGTTTTCGACTAAAGGTGTCTTTTTTTTGGTTATAATTACAAGTATTTGTATCCATTTAATGGTCTACAATTAATTATGTTGGAGCCATGTCGAAGCTCAAATAAGGAAAAGCTCTGTCAAACCTATTTTTCTCCATTAACAAGTCTCGAATCCGAAACTTTACTTAAAGGGTATTGAGCCTCTTCCAGTCAACCCAACAAGTGTTAGTACTAAAAGTGCTATTTATTGGTAGATTCAACTCTACTCGTGAGACCATGATCATGTGAGACCAATTGTTAAATGATTTTTTTTTTGTCTAAATTCTAACGTAGTTGGCAAAACTTAAAAAAGATGAAGGGTTCAATTTGAACCAATTGGAAGCATATATTGGGATTGATTAGGTTATATTTTCGTCTAAATTCCGGATTAGTTGATGAGAATTAGAAAGATCGATGAATTAGAATCTTAAAGATTAATTTGATACTTTTCTATAAGAGTGGTCAATTTTGACATTATGCCTTATAAAATATAGGCTTAAAAAAAAAACTCATTGAACTTATTTAAAAAACAGCGTATATGTCAAAAAGCCCTTGAACTAATTTTAAAAAATTAAAGGCTTTTGAACTTTTATTATAATCAATTAGGCCCTTGAACTCTTATTAAAACTGAATTAGGTCCCTAACATGATTAATATTCATAAGATTTCATATTAAACTCCAATTAACATCTAATTAAATTCTCAACATGATTAAAATTTGTTAAATTTCATACTTAACAATTGTTAAAAGTCTATAAATCCATAAAGATGACATAAATAATTTTAGTTACATCAAGAGCTTATTTAGGTGCAAATCAAAGTTAAGGGGTTTGTTTAATAATATAAAAAAAGTTCAAGGACTTATTTTATCACAAATAAAATTTAGATGATTTCTTTAAATAAGTTAAAGGGCTTTTCCTTAAAAAAAAATGTTCAAGGGCATTTTTCTATATTCTTAAGGCTTAAAAAAAATCAATTAAACCCCTAAACTTTTATTGTAACTAAATATGCCCCTAAACTTTTATTTGCAATGTAATAAGTCTCTAAACTTTGAATTATATCCAATTAGACCCTCAATGTGATAAAAAAATTGGTTACTTGATCCCTTGATTCTATGAATTTTAACAATCGACTTAGAAATCTAATCAATTTAAAAGATATCAAATTCTAATTGGATATAAATTGAAGTTTAGCAAATAATCTTATCAATTTAATCATATTAGGGGTCTAATTGAGTGCTAATTAATCAAAGTTCAGGGGCTTATATGATTGCTATCAAAGTTTAGGGGCTTAATTGATTTTTTAAATAAGTTCAGGGGCTTTTTTATGTTTAAGCCTAAAATATATCAATTATTTTAAATATTAAATTCAAAACAAAGAAATCGAAAATCTTGTTCTGCCATCATGCTAGTGGGTTAGTATAAGTCAATCAACAAACTGAAATATCTAAAAATTACAGGGTGTATAGATTGCGAGACATGCATGGCAGTTTGTTTGGTGAATATATTCTGAAATCTAAATGGAAATATGCTGCAAAAAAAGGGGGGGAAAAAATGAAAATCCGATGCTTTTTATCAGTCACATGGAGACTAGTTGGCCACGTGCATTATGCACAAATTGTGGACAGATTTAAGCATTTCTTTTTACAGACTGGATTTTAATTTTGTGGGAATGGTAGCTAGAGTAATCTATATATCGAATCTTTTAAAATACTACCATATAAAGTAAAATATGAACAAAGAATAAATCTTAATTGAAATAAAGCTGCAGCTGATGGCAATGGGGCACATTCACTTAACATTCGGGATCACATATACGGTTGAGATACGTACTTGCATATATCTCATATGTTACAGGCAAGACATTGATTTGAGATAAAGTATTGTCAATGCAGAATTTAGTAAATTTTTTTCAATATAAATCTTTTGGTATCCGGAAATTACGTTGCGTCTCGATTAATTCAGAGTCGTGCATCAAAACCAAAACGGGGAGAATCTCGCCAAAGTCTGTTGTTTCAATTCAATAAACTTGAATTTAAAATCTTATTTGGAGAGGATCGAGTTCCTTTCACTTGACTCAACAAGCATTTGAACAAAAGTATAGTAAATTTCATAATGGTATAACATATCGCAGAAGGGAAATGATATTTGCACTCCCACGACCATGAATGCACATTTGGCTTCTATTTCTCAAATGCAACAGTCAAAAGAAAAACTGTAGTAGCTTTTGGCTTTCTCCGCAAGCTTGTTAAATGTAACTTGTATAAATATAGGATTTTGGCTCCCGGGAAACAATCAACAGTGTCAAAGAATTTTCAGTAAAAAACTGAATTGGATTTCTCTCTCTATGAAAGTTTTGACCCTTCCCCAGAACTCGATGTCAGCTATAGAAGTCACTGTTTCTGAATCTGAAATAATAACTTTAGAGCAGAATTCATACTGCTAAAATCAGATAGTAGATCAATGCTACAGGTAAGGCAACAAGCAGTCCAAAAATTACCCTGAAACACCAACACAAGTACCAAACTTCATTATTTAATGGATCCAAATGAAAATTAGAACAATTAATGTTGAAACTAATTAAGATGCATCGGAAATTCATGTTGATTACCCTGTGCTTAATACATCCGGATGAACATTGTACTCTTTGGCGAAAACAAACGGAACAATTCCTTGAGGAAGAGCTGCCTGCAATGTAGGGTAAATTGTATTGTTTAACTTAGCTTTCCATCCTTGATTGTATTATAAACTTGACTAACCTGTACAATAGCCACTCTCAATAATCTGCCTTTGAGTCCAAGGGCGGCAGAGGATGCTGCCATCAGAGCCGGACCGGCCATGAATTTCATTGCCATGGCTATTGCTGCCATGCGAATACCACACGCTATTATGCTAGGCCTTGATGCCATAAACAGACCTGTTAAGTGAAACCAGCCAAGTTATTAATTAGGTAAAGATATATGATTTGTGCAATGAAAATTCGGCCTGATGGTTCAAGTATGACCCCCCTTCGGCCTTCCAGGATAGGATTTTAGAGATTGCAGAGAGGAGACTGACTACCTCTTATTATATGTAACCTAATTACTTTACCAAGTCCCCCACTCGATAATCATACCTAATATTGAGGGAACTAAGTAATCATACCTAGGCTGAACATTGCCATACCAAGTCCCCCACTCGATAATATTGAAATTGATTTTTCAACGATGGCCGGGAATTTTATGTTCCACCTACAAGAGATTTTCATTAAACAGTAAGATTAATAGTAAATAATATTTTTCACATCATGCATGGTTTAGCTTAAAAGTTTCGGTAAGCTCTAGCTACCTGAATTGTATGCTTGCCCAAATAAGACCCAGTATGGTTGCATGAGTATTAGGATTTGCCATGAGCTTCTTCCCAACTGCCAAGAAAATGAGCATGGCCTTGGATTTCCTTGCTGATCTGCTCTGCGGCTCTTCTCCTCCCTCTTTCCGGCCTTGTGCTAATTCTCCAGGGGCCTCTTGGTCCCCTTATTTCAGAAATTAAAGCAACAGCAGCGATATAAAATATTTGTTTCAGACATCAAAACGATGGCTCATCAGGATGAAAATGCAATTATGCCATATATAGTATACTTTGCGTTAATTATTCTCTGTGACATTACAATATTATATTTTCAGGTGATATTTATGTGAAGGATCTTTCTTGATACACGTGCAAAGCGAAAGAAGAAAATTTAACTGAAAAAGAAAACATAAAAAAAGAAAAGAAAAGAAAAAGAGAGATGTGCACAGAAACCTAGCTCATTATAAAAGAGAGATGGAGAGAAACTCCGTATGTATTGTTGGACTCACTTGATATATCTTTTGTTACTAAAGTTGACTGGACTACCTTGAAATTCAATCAACCATTGATTTTTTGAGAAGTCTAAATTGAAGTTTTATGAGATTAATCCATATTTAATTACCAAATGCAATGCAGAGTTTGAATGTCTACCTGTTTCTTGTAAAGTTGGTGTCCCAGAGGCTGCCTTTGTGGCGTTTAGCTCAAATAGAAACAGCAGTAAATTGTACCAAATCAAGCTTTGTAGAACAACTATCTGAGCCAGGAGGGTAGCTGATTTATCTCCATACATAGCCCTCAGCAGTGGAATCCCCAGGATTAAAGTGTTAGGCAAGGTTGATAGAGAAAGGCCAGTTATGACAGATGGCAGACCTCCCCGGATGCTGAATTTCGAGATGACCATTAAAATTAGAAAGGCTAATAGTTTCTGAAGAAAGTCGGCAAATATGAGTTTCAGGTTCATCTTGTAAGGGTTGTTTTCTGAAATCACTTGGAAAGACAACAGAGGGATTGAGAATTTAGCAACAAACTTGTTTATGCCAGCACATTGCTCTGGTGAGAAGAGCTTCCACCATTTCACAGAGGTGTATGCCAAGATCATGGCAAAGTACAACGGGACAGTGGCTGCGACAACATGGTAGACATCTGCCAGGGAGATCATGGTAAACCAGTGTTGATTGAAGGGCTGTACAAGAATGTCCTGCTTTCTTTTTTTTCTCTATAGAACCTTGGTAATGGGACTCTTTATATATTCTCCATTGGGTGCTTTGTCAGATATAAAAAAAGTCAGGCAGGAGGATCACCTGTTCTGGAAGAAGCTTAACCAAAAAGTTTCCTTAATCCCCAGAATGTCCTTAGGGTTTAAACTGCTTGTCTGAGGTTGCAAATCTCCTCATTTTTAATTTTCCATTTTACATGAATTGCTCAGAATGTTTTTAGCTCACATTAATCTGCTTTTCTTTTTCTTTACATTACCTATCTTTTGATGTTGTGATGGTTCAGTATTAAATAATGCTAGACATGTTGATTATACACGTATAAAGAACTTTATCATCAGTGAAAGGTCAGGGTATTTTTGTCATCATTGGTCAAAAGGTAGATTCCAGTTTCCTTGTGGTTATGTTATGCTGGTTTACCACTTCTTTAGGGAAAGGAGGGCTAGGGAGCCTAATTCTAAAAAAAATCTTGCCAATAGGCTTTAGTTTCCATGAATTCAGCCTCAAACAGCAAAAGAAGATTCATGTTTTTCTTTTTTTTTTTTTTTTTTTTTGTTCTTTTTGCAGTTAATAGAAATCAAAAAATGGGAAATGCCGCTATTCATTGCTAAATCTGATACATATCTTTGAGAAAATCACCCAACATCTTCTAAGCCAATCCATCCTGTCAACTTTTGACCTTGAACACCTCCATCCTTTGACAAAGGCAAATCCAGGAGCAAAACGAAGGATTAATTGTGATAGTCATTTGAATAAGGATCGTGTGCCTGTTTTGCGGCCCAATGTACATTGTCTTTCTAACATACATTATCCATTTTTTTTTGTGGTTAAATATCCGTCTGATAAAAATGTCTTAAAGACCTTTCATGTTTCTTTGGTAAATGGCTTTTAACTTGCAGCTACATGCTGTCAACCTATGTATTCTTAGCTTATGAGTTAGATTACTTCACAGAATTTTTTGGTATTTAGCTGAGGAAGAAGGAATAAAGAAGTGAATTGCAAGGGAAGTAATTGAAGTACTGAAGGTTATGACAGTGGCAGGGAAGCATTTTTCTAATTGTAGTTAAAAGTGTGAGAATAAGTGTTGTGATGAATTCACTTTTTAAAATGAGAAATTTTGCCATTAATGTCCTGTTGTCTCTTCCTTCATCTTCTTATATTAATTAGATGGAAAAAACATTCTAGTACATTTAGAAGAGTTCAATGCCAAAGCCAAAGGATCATCGAAAAAACTTTTAAAATTTGCAAAAGGTGGTCAATACCTTTGCCTGGAGGCTTTCCCCTATATGGTTTCTTATATTCTTTATTAGACTATAGTAAATGCCATTAGTTTAGTGTATAGAAACCATTGGAATTGTAGATCCTGATTAATTTAGCTCAAGGTTTTACAAAACAGGAATGTTTGCCTGAGTATGAGCATACAAGTCAAAGAAACAAAAAAGAACATCCATAAATTAATTGTCATGTCTGATGCATACGAATTTTAACCTGCATATGATCTACAAAATCTGTCTGATGCATTTACAATGTCAGGAATTGAACATAGTCATTTCCCCTTGAATCTTTTGTCAGTTGAATCCTGTAAGTGGACAAAGGAATGCCAAGAAATTGACTGATTTAAACAATGCAAAGCCACTAAAAGTTTCTAAGTACTGCAGAATTTGGAGAAAAATTCCATCTAGCGAAAAGGTCCCCCAGACTTCATTTTCATGGGCATCTTGTCTGCTGCTTGTCTGCAATGCATGGGTATGTATGAGTACAATGCATAATTGCCTTAAATATGTAAAATATGCTGAAAAAGCATTTAAGGAATACATGTTTCATGTTGGTATGAAAAATAAAAATCTTGACTCTTAGTTCAACTATTCTTTTCAGACTAAAAGAAAAGAATGTTTTATTATATATATATATATATATATATATATATTTTTTCAATTGATTGTTTACTTAGAAAAGATACAAACTCACAGGATATTGACCAACACAGCAAAACTACTTTGAAATCCTCTACTCCATGATCTATATTTTAATTGTTGCATTGCATCTCATTTCTCTTTTTGACAAACTGCTTTCTTTTGTCTTTACTAACTTCCAATAGCTAAGCAATTCAAAAAAAGTGAAGTAAAGCTCACATAACATTCCTTTCCCTCTCTGAGAAATGCTACTTCTTCACTTTCCCCCTCTGCTTTAATTTGCTAGGTTTCCTAGCTATTTAAATAAAGCTAAAATACTACTTTTTCTGCCTAAACAAATCCAACCAGCAGAGTTTCAATGTGTTAAGTTATGCTAGGGAAAGTAACCTAAATAGCAAAGCCTTTATTTTTTTTTTCATACATCTAAACAAATTCATAAAAAGCTAAAAGCTAGCTTCCACCAGGCAATAGATGATTACTGTATCAGTAAAATTCTTTTAGAAACACAAAGGAAAGGTTGGACATGCTTTCTATTTTAAAAACTCCTTGTCTAAACTATATATATCATGGAAGCAATGTGTTGATTCAACAGTTGAATAAATTCTGTTTGGAAATTATAACCCAAAATGTTCCCAGAGCTTAATTAGGCATTAATTTGCAAAAAACTAGTCCTGAATCCAGAAAAAAGGTTAAGTAAATAACTCTTAAACTTTGTATTTATAGTTTATGAACATTGCCTGAATGAACAAAAAATGGAAATTAAAAGAAGTCCTCTAATTAATTAATTAGGAGCTGGAGAAGCAAAGGTAGAAAAACTGAATCTGAACCATCTATGCCAGGTCAAAGAAGACATATGAACCCAGTTGAAGACCACCCTGGACCGTGGTTCTCACTTATTTGGCCACATGGTCCTGTTTTTTGAGCTAAACTCACCACAAGCTCCAATAATGATCTTTTCTTCTGACTCAGAATCTTTTTATTGTTTACAAACTCAAAATCCGAATATTGAGTATTAGGTAGTATCACACTCGACTTCATGGCTGACAGGTTTTTTTCCCCGCCCTCCACCAAGAACATTTATAATTGACATTTGATTCCCGCATGATGCAGCAAATTGGTCCTTAGAATTTGGTAGGGAAATGCCGAAAGGTGACGAACTTTTTCCTGGGGGTTGTATTTGGTTTCATTGTTGTATTAAGCAATGTGTATGGAGAACAGATCAAATTCTGTTTGGAAGCTTTTGTTCCAAGCTGATTGTAACTTTTCATGGAAAGTTCGCCTCATCACATTTAGCATAAAATATACTCAAAGATTTCCTCAAGAGATGAGCGTATAACTGTATAAATCATAACAGATTTCATTCTCATCATACTCCATCTAAAAGCTTGACTCATTTTCTTATATCTTTTCTTTTAATTGTTCTATTTTTCTTTTCCAATCTTTCATGAACAATGGGCAAAGATAATTTTGACAAAGCAATTACGATTGCAAAGCAAGATGGTCTTATACCTAGACTGAAAAAAAAAAAAAAGGCCTTATTTGGTCTGTATTTGAAACTTGAGAGCTTGAAAAATACTGAAAAAGAGGACCTGCTGGCTGGCTGGCTGCATGGGGATTCAATTAGGAGTCAAATCAAGTTTGTGGAGGGTATAGCACATTGGCTGTGGTTTTGACCATTTATTTATTTTGCGGAGAAAAACAGTTCATGGTGGAAGAGGATGGTTCTCCACTCTCTGCGCTCTAAATTTAGAGGGAGACAGTTTCTTGTACAATTTTATTTAAAGGCGCCTGAAAAGTTCTTGTTAGATCTAAATAACCCAGGCCTCGTCAACCAAGGCCTTAGATATTTAGGTTTCACCATTTTCTTGGTATAGCTGGGGGTTTCAACCTTCAGAAGCCTATGCAGGTCTTGTTGGCCTGTTATCTCACCCAGCATAACATTTGAAAACCAAGAGGAATAAAATCCCAAAAATACAAAAAAAAAATGGAGTTAACCAAGCTGCGGCTGGTTTTCTTCTTTTCTTTTGTCACTCTAATTCCAAGCCTATGGGCAGATATTGGTGAATTTGATGAGTATTGGAAGCAACGCGCGGAAGAAGCCTGGAAGCATACCCTGGCAGCTTATGAACCAAGCCCAGAAAATGTCACCAGTAACCTCAACTATAATGTCCACAAGTAAATCTTATACCATTCTCTAATCTCTATATCCTTAAGTACTGTTCATTCTTCTCCATATGTCAATAATTGACAATTTTCCCCAGCATAATTAATCTTATCAAGTTATGGATTTGGTGCATGCATGCAGGGCTATTGAGAAGACAAAAAAAGGTGCTAACACAACCGAGGGACTTGAGGGTGTTAGTACAAACAGCACCAGAAGGAGCTTGAGAGGCTACCACAGACATTACGCCGGTCCATGCTTGGCGACCAACCCAATTGACAGGTGCTGGCGGTGCAAAAAGAACTGGGCCAGGAACCGAAAAAAATTGGCTAATTGCGTGCTTGGTTTTGGCCACAAAACTGAGGGAGGAAAGAATGGAAGATACTACGTGGTGACAGATAATTCTGATAATGATGTGTTAAACCCCAAGCCAGGGACTTTGCGTCACGCTGTGATTCAGAAGGAGCCCTTGTGGATCATATTTGCACGTCATATGTACATCAGATTGTCCCAGGAGCTCATAGTCCAGAGCAAGAAGACAATCGATGGTCGCGGAGCAAATGTTCACATTGCTAATGGAGCTGGCATTACCCTTCAATTTGTGGACAATGTCATCATACACAACCTTCATATTCATAACATTCAAAGGAGCTCCGGTGGCCTAATCAGGGACTCCGTGGATCACTATGGTTACCGGACGATGGCAGATGGAGATGGGATTTCCATATTTGGATCAACAAACGTTTGGCTGGATCATGTTTCCATGTCCGAGTGTTCGGATGGACTAATTGATGCAATCCAAGGTTCCACCGCCATCACCATCTCCAACTGCCATTTCACCCATCACAACGATGTAATTATTTACCAAATCGTTAATGTTATAGCTTCACATTTTCTCTCTTAATTGGGCTAATTAATGAATCAATTGTTGTTCATCAGGTGATCCTGTTGGGTGCAAGTGACAGCTTTTCGAGAGATAAGCTGATGCAGGTCACAGTTGCATTCAACCATTTTGGCAAAGAATTGATACAAAGAATGCCAAGATGCAGATGGGGTTTCTTTCATGTTGTCAACAATGACTATACTCACTGGCAAATGTATGCCATTGGAGGTAGCCAGCATCCAACAATCATCAGCCAGGGCAACAGATTCATCGCTCCAGACGACCCCACGGCCAAGGAGATAACCAACAGAAACTATGCACCTGAGTCAGAATGGAGACATTGGGTTTGGAGATCAGAAGGAGACATGTTCCTGAACGGAGCACACTTCAGAACCTCTGGACCACCCCACCCTCCGCACTTCAACTTCAACAAGCTGGAGATGATCAAAGCCAAGCCTGCCACATTTGTTAGAAGGCTGACTCGTTTTGCGGGGGCTCTTTACTGCAGAAAAGAGTGCGAGTGCTAGAGAGAATTAATGAAGTCGTACATGTCGTACATTAGTTTTCTTTCCTTTTACATTGATAAAATGGGGAGAAGATTTTCTTGTTGGATCTTTTGATTTGTTTGTTGTTCGGAATTCGGATTATTCGGAAGTATAGGAACAACTGGGGGAATTTAAATCATGTGTTCATTTTTCATGTAATTCATATGTTTGTCAATTCTCATTCGCCATATGAGTATTGCTAACTTTCTATGTATTTATCTAATTATTATAAAAAATTGATTTTCAAAAGTTTGGAGAATTTTCAATTTAAAATGATATTTATATTTTGTTTGTGGTTTGCTGGATCAGTGAGAGTTAATTATTCTAAATTGATTGATTCTACAGTGATAAGTGTGTTCTCTTTAATTATGAAAACGACATTTCATATCATCTAAAGTTTCCATGTCTCTTAAGTTTTATTTTATTTTATTTTATTTTTGAGGAAAAGTTTGATTATTAAGCATGTAATTTATCATGAATTTCGAGGTATAGAGTAAAAGATATATATTTTCGTATGTTAAAAGTGTTCTCATGAGTATGGAGAAATCATCATTGGCAACAAGGTGCACATCCACTGACCACTTAGGATTAATATTGATGTATGTGACTGTAGGATATCTTATTTTATAAACGGCATAATGATTCAATACTAATATTTCCTTTCACTTAAAAAAAAAATCACTACACCCAAACTTTGGTTAAAGTGGTAGGTGTAAGCTCCCTGAGATATAAAGTTCAGGTTAAAGTTCCATCATGTATGGGTTTCATCCTATTAATATATTGGTTTTGTATTTATTTAGTTAGTTTGTTTCTGATAATTTTCAATAGATGCTTGTGTATAAGAGATTTATTTAATATAATGAATTCTCATTATATTATCCTAAAAAAAAATTTGTGTTGAGATGCTTTAAAGTTATGTCTTGTAATTAACTTGAGATCGATTTTAAGATAGATTTTAAAATATTAAAATAATCGAAGTCATCAAAGTCGAAAAATGTTAGAAATTTTCTTACTATAAGTTTTGGCTAGAACTGTCTAAGGGCCAAGTTACCCGTCTAAACCCGTAAGCCCGCCCAATATTTGAGAGGGTTTGGACAAGAATTTGAAATTTAAGGGTCGGGGTTGGACAAAATTCAAAGGTCCGTTTAAAAAATGGGTTGGGCTTGGTCATAGGTATAAAAGCTCGAGTCTAGCCCCGCTTGGCCCTGTTTTATTATTTAATATAAATATATATTTTATATATTTATTTAATTTATTGATATTAGTTTTTTTTAGTTTTTCAACATGATATTGGTTTTTTCAAATATTAGTAGTATTTAGAATTTGTAAACTTTATAAAAATTGTCTTGAATGATAATTTTTTGAATATATGTTAATTTACTTTTTTTTATATAATAAATTGATATAAATTAATTTTTAAAATTAATATTTTGAAAAATGTTAAATGCGCTTTTGTACGGGCCTCGAGCTTAATTTTATATTTTAAGGCCAAGCTTGGTCAAGGCTTTAGGCTCAAATAACCAGGTTAGGCCGGGCTTGGACAAGCAAAATGCTAGTTAAGTGCATGTCTGAACCCGGCTCGAACTTGGCTCTTTTGGCAAATTAATTTTTTTTTGAATAAAAACGAGTTTGTTAAAAGGAACCGATTGATGGGTCTAAGTTAATCTCAACTTATTTATTACTTCCTCTATCCCAAAATAATTATCACTTTTGGGAATTTTTGTTGCCCCAAAATATTTGTCACTTTTATAAAACCAATGTAATATTATTGTAGTTTTCTAAAATTACCCTTGTCATTAAATGTATCTCTTTTCTCTCCTTTCTCTTTGATCATAAGTGAGAAAAAAAGTTAAATAAAGGATAATATAGGAAAGTAAACGAAAAATGCATAAAACTTAACAAAAATAACTGTTTACCTTAGTCTTGTAAAACAGTTAAAAGTGACAAATATTTTGAAACAGAGGGAGTATATTATTGGGTGTTGTATGAAAATATGTAGGTCCTAATATTAAAGGTGGGCCCCTTGATATGAGGGACCAAGATAGTTATAACCTATGGATATTCCCTCTCCTGTATCAAAGTAAATATCACTATAAAAACAGTGTTAAGGGAACATTATGCCCCATCAATTAATACCATACCAAATTCATTATCTTCTTTGTTGATGATCCGGGGTTTTCAACACCAGTAGTTCTACATCTAACATCAACTGACATGGGGTAATGAGATTTATTTATTTAATGATGTTTTGTTCTTGTTTAGGATTTAAGAAATCTAACATCAAATCCTAAACTCATACCATGTTAGCTAAGTAGAAAGGCTAAGGAAAATTGAGAAATGGTTGTATATTTCTTGTGTGTAAAATGTGTACAAGCTAAGGGTTTAGAATACATAGTGAAGCATAGCAATAGTTTAGTAAATGATGCTACCCTGTACAATTGAGATCCTACAACCAAGTTAAACTATTTAGTATTTACATTAACAAATACTTTCTAACAAAAAAAAATTCTACAATGTAATCATTGTTAAAGATCGTAATCACCTTTTGACTTACACAAGTAGCGAACGAGATATTATTGTGCTTGTCTCCTCGTACTATGAAGGATTGACTCGGGGTTCCTCCTTTCACTTTTTTCTTATTGAGTTGGTAATCTTACTTTTAGATAGGAAAATTGTCTCACATATTGTTAGTGAAGTTTTTAAACTCTACACGACACATTAGGATTTTTTCGTACCTTTCCGTACGATCAAAATAGTAAGAAACGATAAATTGGTATGGGAAATATGCTCGTTCGAAGGTAATTAAACCTTGGTATGGATGATAAAAGAAGATATTGAAGATATGACTAGATGGAGTTGAAATAGGAGGTGTTAGATAATGCATGGATTGACTAAGAGGAGTTAAGCAACCTAAACCCTAATTGTGGTCCGTATACCCTTAAAGCTTGTACATGACCTAATCAAACATCAATCGGTGGAGAAATTAGGTCTAGTAATGGATTGGAAAAAGTGTACTCAAGTCAAGGAAAGAGATTGGATTGAATCGAAGGCAAGACAAACCAATCGTAGGCAAAGAAGACCTTTGGCACTAGAATTGACATGAACCGGTGTCTGACTTGGATGCTAGGTGGGAGAAGGTTTGAGCAATGACAAGAAAGGAGAGAGAAAAATATCTCGGGCACAACCGGCACCGAAAGTGGCCATATCTGGAGTCGAAAGTGACCCTTTATAGGTCAGGATCAGACTCAAGCCTCTCATTCTTTTCTTCTTTTTCCTCTTCTTCCTTCATCTTCTCTTCTCCTCCGCCTCTTCCACCCAAACCATCGCCCCAACCACCCTTAAAACACTTCTATAAACATCCCAAAATAATTCCACAATCTCCTTAAGCTGGAAATCAAAGAGAAAGAAAAGAAAACTCAAATCGGAGCCTTAAGGAGTCATTGGAGCCGTCAGAAAGGTTTGGTCGGATCTCCCAATCTCGACAGTGGATTTGATGAATTTTTGTATACTGTTTTACATTCATTAAGCTTCAAAACACCTCAAACTTTTCATCAATCCATGAATGATATCGAAAGTTATAAGCTTTAAAAATTAGGTTTTAGTTTTTAGGTGTTAAATGGACATGGATTAGAAATTAGTATAGTTTGAGTTGATGAAATGGATTTTTGAGCTTCATAAGTTTGCTATGGGTATTGTGGAGGTTGTGTGTATGAATTTGTAGCTTGATCCATAGCTTGAGTGAAGAGAAACGAGATAGAAATGAGGAGAAAAGCTTTCAGGTGAAACCCATAGCATAACTGGAGCAAGATATAGCATGAGTTGGCACTGGATATGCCAAAGGTCAAAATAGCCTTGTAGTCGAAAAGGTCTGGCACTGAACCACTTGTCCACTGGCTCCAGATGTTGGCCGCCAAGGGAAAAATAGTGATTTTCACCCGAAAACCCTAATTTCGAATTGACCCAAGACTTTTGAAACCTAACGAAATACTTCTGAAACATAACTTAGAGCATAGTAGAGCCTCGTAAGTGCATTCATGAATTTGATTTAGAGTTCTAATGCATTTTCTATGTGACTATGGTTCTGGATGATCAAGTGCTACGATTCTCTGGAGACTGATTTTTGTGGAGTTCTTGGGAGCATACGAACCTTCCAGTATTGTGAGTGGTTTTGTTTCAGTGTTTACCCATTTAGGCCTAAACATTTTTATTGTTTTATAAAATGTTTTTATATATGTTTAAGATTTGGATATTCCTCTTTCACGTACACACACACTTTATTGCACGTCATGCTGGGTGGGATTTTTTAAAGTAAATTTAAATAATTGAAATGTATGTATGTATATGTATGTTTGTATGTTTAATATACATATATATATGTACATATATATATATATATATAGAGCCCTATAAGGACTGAGGACATTGGACTTGGAGCTCTACGAGAGCAAGTGGACTAAGTGTGAAGCATGCTATCTGACCTATCGCGAGCCACTTATTGAAGGGTACAGAGGTATAGATATTGGACCCTGTGAGATGATTATGATGTAAGGCTTGGTGGGAAGTTCACATGAGATATGTAGCTGTGTACCACATCACAATGAATGGCACTGTCGAGGGAACTATCTAGAGAAAGAATAATAATAATAACAACAACAACAACAACAACAACAACAACAACAATAATAATAATAATAATAATAATAATAAATTATTATTAAAGAAAAGAGATAAGATAGCCTTCGATGATCTGAGAGGTTAGCAATTGATGCACTAGGTCGAGCCTCAGAGTGTGATTTCATGGTCGGCCCGTAGTATGTAGGTTATTATTATTATTATTATTAATTGAATTAAAAAGGTTATGGGGAAATGTTTTCAGAAAAAAAGTGTCTTAAAATAAAATGTAAATTGTTTTCAAACTTATTTTGGATTTACCCGAAACTAAACTGGAGTCACTCACTGAATACATAATTATACTCACCACCCGTTGTTTCTTATGTTTTGCAGGTTAGATGTTCGGAGTCTCACTAGGAGGTGTTATTTTATTTCCACGCGTAGGTATTCATAGAGTTAGTCCATTGATACTTGATTTTAATTAAATTATTTTATTAAATGATTTTATTATTATTATAAATATTTTCCAATTAAGTTTGATTTAAAAACTTTTTACAGCAACGATATCTAATTCATGCCTTGCTTTGTACTAAAGTGCGTGGTTGCAGACACATACTTCAAGGTAACCTAATGGTTGTCACATGGCTAGCCTCCAAGTCGGGGTGTGACAATACAAGCGAGGTTAATGATATCCAATTTATGCCTTGTGTTGCATCGGAGTACGTGACTACAAACACATACTTTGAGGTAATCCAACTATTTTCACTTGACTGGCCTCTAGGTCGGGGCATGACACTACAAGCAATGTTAGAGAATTGACAAATGTTGCTATAAGGTATATTTTTATGTTTCCAATTTTTTTAATCTAATTGTCAATTGTAGCAACCAAAAGGTAAATGAATTAAATGCAAATGTTAGAGCTAAAAATGTACATGTATTTGCATTATAATTTGGATGAAATAGACACCTTAGTACTTTAATTAATCACTAATTGAGGTGTTTTCTAATTGTAGGTGAAATAATGGAGAAATTGCAAATACATGTTAAAATAGTCCATTTTGGGATTAAAACAAAGAAGAAAGTTTCGAGCCACTGAGAGTCTCTGACAGAGCCTCTCAATGGCTGTTCACGAGTTCAGAAGTCAGGAAGTAGAGAAATCTAGCCATTTAGAGGCTACGTGAGAGCCTCTCAATGGCCGAGTCTAACGTGGTTAAGATAGAAATGATTTTTCCGGGAGCGGTTACAACATAAATTCAAACTTGAATTTGACTCAGTCAAAGCCATGAGATTTCTCCCATACGCCAATTAGTTGGGCTAAGGAGCTGGAAAAGACACATTTACCCTCACTTAACTTTGTAATCATGATTTAGGAAAGGATAGATCAGTACATTTACATATTTTTAGTTAGACTATAAAAGTTAGCTTTTGGAATTTGAATTGTAACTTTCAGATCTGAGAAAAGCACGAAAATTCATTTTTCTCTCTTGTAAGAACTTAGTTCTCTGAAGATTCAAGAATTCTCTCAACTTTCATGGAGGTTTCTTCTTCTTCCATGAGTGGCTAAGTACTTCTAATCCAATGTAGCTTGTAATTGTAATTCTTCTTCAATCAATGGTAAGATCTTGAACTTAAAGCTTCCAATTCTATTGTATTCTTCAATTTCCTGAGCTTATTAATCTTAGAAGTGTTAGAGATTAAGTGATTTTGGGGATTCTTAATGTAATGATGGCCACATTGCTTGGGTTTCTTCAATTCACTAGCTATTCTAGGCAATTTGCTATCCGTAATTGTAGATTTTGCTTAGAACCGAGTAGCAACCAAATCTTAGATTAGATTTGGGGAAATTGAAGGGGAGGGTTACATGGAGATGAGCTGAGCTCACATGGCTCTAGTTAGCTAATATTGCTCTAGATCGTAATGCTCTCTTGTGATTTAAACTTATAGCCGCTAAGGAATAGGTTAATTACAAGGGAAGAGAGTTAGATTGAGTGACCGAGCTTGCTAATCTCTACGATTAAGGAGTGATCAGGTTTAGGCGAAACTGGAGTACCTTAGACTACGCTAACTATAATAGGATTGGATGATTAGATTGGAGATCAAGGATCAATGACCCATTAGTTGAAGTTGATTACGATTACTTGCTAGATTGGAGTTTCTTTAATCTGAATTCTTTGTGAATTGCATTTAATTCTCTTGTTAAACTCAATATTGCAAACCAATCTCTTCAATTTACAACCTTCAATTTAGTTGATTTGTTGATCTAAACGACTGTTTTGAGATTCTTATCTTGTTTAAAGGTGTTTGTTGTGACATTAGTCAAGAGAAGATTGTTGGATCAAGCTCCCTGTGGATCGACCTGAACTACTAAGCTACAAATCTTTAAATGTTTGGTTATTACTTTTGGAGCACCTCGACAAGTGCATACCAGCAAACAAAAAAGTATAACTGTTAATTGCAAACCAGATGCGATCCAAAAAGTGACCAACTATTTTCACATTAAAAATAAGGGTAAATTATACGTATATACCTTTTGATTTTAAGGTGAAATAAAAATGACCATTATGAGGTTTAAATTTTGACATTTTAACTACCCTGTGCATTACTTATATTTCGTTGCATTGCTTATATTTTGTTATCATTTTTAATTTCTTCATAATAAATTAACAACCCTTTGATTAATGACCTTTTTCCATTTTCTTCGTTATTTATTTCAATTTCAGTATCTTTTTTCACATCATTCACATTCTATATTATCAATCCACATCCCAATATCATAATTTTTGAAGATCATCCACATTATTCCAACCAAAAAAAAAAAGATCATTCACATTTTTTTTTGTTTAATTAAGCGTATCTTAGGATTTGACTTAAAATTAATTCATTTCGAACCACATTTGTCTATCAGGAGGGTAAAGCTCTTCCAACAATAATTTTCTCCATTTACAATACTCAAACTCAAGACCTTATTTAAGGAAAATAAATGTTAAACCACTTGAATCAACCAATTATTGGAAAAGATCATTCACATCCTTATATTATAATTTTTGAACATTCAACGTGATATTTACGTCAGGAAAAATCAAAGTCACATAGTTTTTCTTGGTCTCGAATGGTGAGTCTTGATGCATTGTGCCTTGCGTGTTAGTCCTGCTTGTTCTGATCTATGAAAGTGCTAGCCCTTCCATTAGCTTTCAAATAATCTTAAAATACAAAACTAAACCATTTTTTCAACTAATTATGGCCTTTTTACATTGCTCTCCACTCACTTGCTTACTGATTTTTTTTTTAAATTTTCCCTTATAATTATTTTTGGTTTAATAACCAAATCAGTCTTTAAACTATACTAAAAAGGATAGATTGATCCTGAAACTTTTATTTTAGATAATTAATCGCCCAAACTATTATTTTGAGATAATTAACCCCTCCAACTTTGTTTAGGAACAATGTAACTCTCAAAGAACAAAATTTTCAAGAGATTCATGTAACCTTTCCATTCAATTAAGGGTTACATTGTCCCAAGGTGATAATTTGAGGGGGGTTTAATTGTCCCAAAAAAATAGTTTTGAGGGGTTAATTGTCTCAAAATAATAACTTGAAGGGTTAATTATTCCAAAATAATAATTTAAGGGGTCAATTATCCCAAATAAAAATTTGAGGGCCAGTATATCTAAGGTATAATTTAGGTAGCAACTTGCCAATTATTTTCTCACTTTAATGAATTTCTTCTATGCAACCACATCGCTAGGATTTTGAATGTTCTACTTAGTTGTAGTTGAAGGAAAGTTTCACTCTTGAGAGGTTTGCTTCTATTTATCCTTGGTGGGGTTATCCAAAGGTGTGTTCAGGAAAGTTGAAGGCGATTGTTGCTCATGGGATGCGTTGAGTGCTATGAAAACACTGGTCATGTTGTTGGACTTGATCTAAGTTGCAACTTCCTTTATAGTTCCATCGATTGCAATAGCACTGCTTTCCAACTAGTCTATCTCAGAAGCCTCGATCTCTCGTTCAAGTACTTCAAGATTCCATTTGTATTCGGAAGCCTTTCAAGGCTGTCACTCTTGGACCTCTCTTACTCTGCCTTTTTTGGTCAAATTCCAACACAAGTTTTAGAGCTCTCAAAGTTCACAACCCTTGATCTTTCTCAGAGCATCCTCTAGAGCTCTGAAACCCAAGCCAAGAAGTTGGTCAACCTCAATTATCTTCATCTAGAATGGGTAAACATCTCTTCTACAATACCTCCAAGTTTGGCAAACTTATCCTTTTTGACATCTCTCTCTCTCTGAGGTTGTGACTTGCATGGTGAATTTCCAGTTCAATTCTTTCAACTACCCAATCTCCACTTTCTTAGAGTGTCGTTAAAGATAAATAATCAAATAACAGATAAATTCCCTTTTCGGCTAGGCAGGCTTCTAGAGTTAAAGATTTTAGGCTAAACGATCAAATAAGGACCTAACGTTTTGATGGTTGCTCAAATTAGGACCAAAACTTTCAATTGCAACAAATCAAGACCTAACTTATACGGGTTGTAACATTTAAGGACAACCATTTGCAGGTGTCTGCGCGTGTTAAACACTTGCTAATTAGAACGTGTTGATGTTTAAGATGATGACGCATGGCTTGGTTGTTTTTCTTGGCCATTCAATTATTAGTTTTTAAAAGTCCTTGGAAATTAATTTTTATAAATTAAATAAATAAGTTAAAATAATGTAATTTAATTACTTTTACAAATATAGAAAGTTTAAGAAAAAGAAGAAAAAGAAGAAAAAGAAAAAGATAATAAGTTAGAAAGAAAAAAACTCTCGTGTCTCTTGTCAGTTTTGCTTCTATCTAAAATCAAAATTGAAAAGTTGGGTTTAGTTATTCGAATACTAGGATTGAAAAGTTGAAAATCAAAATTGAAAAGTTGGGTTTAGTTATCACACTAGGGTTGAAATCACAATACAGGGGGTTGTTAGGGATTGAATCGAGGCCGAGTTAGGTTTTCTTATAAGATCGGTGTTGGGGTTCATGTTTAGGGATTTGGTTTGGTTTCATGAATTGGGGGATTTAGGGTTTATGATTTATTGGGTTTTAGGTTTCAATCAATCAATTTAGGGTTTATATAGGTTTAGGATTTTCCGGGTTTGAAGATAGTTCCAGTTGAAGTTGAAGCATAGAAAAAATTAGGTGCTTCGATAAAAAAATTTTGGGGTTTTCCTTGTTGAAGATAGTTCCAATAACAGCATCGCCAAAATTTTGAGGTTTGTGTTATTGAAGACATTCAAGGAAATCAGATTGATTGAAGGGAGTCAACAGTAGTAGCCATTACCAGTTTTGTTTAAGGTCAATATTCTTTTGCTATTAAATACGCTAAACAAATATGTGGCTTAAGTTTAAGAAGATTTTTTGCATGATAATTCATTTAGGTTTAATAATGCTAAAACCTAATTTAAACTAATTATATTGTATTGATTATATAATATGGTATCTATTCTTATTTTCTTTATTTCTGTAACTCCACTTTGCTTTCTTTGTCTACCATTAGTTTTGTCTATTTTTCTACTGGTTGAATATAAAATTATTTGCATGTGAAGTCATGATGTGTAATGTAATATAAATTAAGCTCTTATTTTGTTCTTATTTTGTTTACTTAAGTTCTTATTTTGTTCCAGTATGGCTTTTGACTTGTTTACTGTGAAGTTCAATTATTGTGGGAGGTTCATTAGAAAGGGTAGGTCACTATCTTATGTTGGTGGATTTTGCGATGACCTTATCCTAGATCCTGATACCATGAGTTTTTTTGAATTGGTAGGGATCTGTAAAGATAATGGGTACAAGAACGTCAAGAAAATTTATTTTCTTGTTTAGTTGAAATTTTCTGACATTAGGGCTTGACAATTGTCAAGGTATATGGTTGATCATTAGTGTGTAAAGCTTTATATAGAACATGGCATAGATGAAGCTGAATTTGCTCCTGAACCTATTGAATGTGGAGTAGATAATGATAACAATGGTCAATGGAAGAGGTCTTTGATGATAATGGCCAAGAGGAAGATGCTGTAAATAATAATGGCCAATGTGACGATGCTATAAATAACAATGGCCAATGTGAAGTTACTGTAAATGATAATGTCCAAAAGGAAGAGGTTGTAAATGATAATAGGTAGAAAGAGCAGGCTGTAGATGATAATAGGCAGAGAGAGCAAGCTGTAAATGATAATAGGTAGAGAGAGCAAGCTGTAAATGATAATGGGCAGAGGGAGAAGGCTGTAGATGATGAAATACGTCCTGAAGAAGAGGGTGATGATATGACATATTTTGTACAAGTTCAATATTTAGATGGTAGTGATAATGAAGAGCTAATTTATGCTAGAAATGGCTTTAAGTTAGTTGGAGAGGAGTTGAAAAAAAATGCTACTGAAAAAGATAAGTTAGGTGAGGGTAATGGACAAACTGACCAAGTTGAAACAAATTTTGAAATGTAAATCATGTGAAGGGTAGAGAAGTGGAGGTGAAGGTCAGAGGGTTAAGGGTACTAAAATCCCTGTACATCTTTTTGGAGAAGAAGGAGCTAATGTCTCCACTAATGAACAAGTTAGTGGTTATCATAGTGAGTGTTATGATAGTGATGAAAACTGGGATTTTGTCAATGATAAAGATGAGAAAATTGATGGTGCAACTAGAAAGAGAAGTGAGTTTGGTTATAAAGAAAAGTGAGTTTAGTAGGTATAACCCAGTAGCAAAAGACCCTTATATAGAAGTAGGAATGTTGTTTGAGAATTCTAGCCAATTTAAACATGCTATGTCTTTACTGTCCATTAAGTCAAATAGGGAGATAGCGTGGGCAAAAAACCATAAATTAAGGGTGAGAGGTAAGTGTAAGGGCCCAAATTTTCCCTAGATGACTTATGTGGCATTTGACAAGAAGTTACAGTCCTTTCAAGTAAGGACATTCCATAATGTTCATGACTGTAATAAAGTCTGGACCAACAAGAGAATGACACAGAAAATTATGGCAGAACTGTTCAAAGATAAGATAATGATAGAACCTTTCATGAAGAATTCTGAAATTCAGAAGACAATGAAAAATGATTATGGTTAGGTGTGAATATAAGTATGATACGGAGAGCCAAGAAAGAAATAGTTGACAGAATGGTGATGAACTACCAGAAAGAGTTTGCTTATTTATGGGATTATGTAGCTGTTGTAAGGACTTTAAATGTAGGAAGCATTGTGCATATTGTTTCCAATAAAGCCACCGCAGGCTCTCCACCTGTTTTTCGGAGAATATATGTGTGTTTAGATGCTTTAAGAAAGGGATTTAATACTGGTTGTAAGCCTTTCTTGGGTTTGGTTTCTGTTGATTAAAAGTTTAACCAAGGGTGAACTGTTATGTGCGGTTGGTAGAGATGGAAACAATTATATATTTCCTCTAGCTTGGGCATTGGTTGAGGTGGAGTGTATTGATTCATGGAGATGGTTCCTTGTTGAAAAAAGAAGTTAAAATAATCAGGGAAGGTAAATGATGGACTATAATGACTGATCAACAGAAGGTAAACTTTCAAAATTTTCATTTTTCAAGTTGTTTTAATAGTAAGCCTTTTTGTGATTAAATTTATGCTTGTTTCCCATGTAGGGTCTTCAAAATGTCATTCAAGAACTTCTCCCACATGCTGAGCACAGGTTTTGTGCTAGGCATGTCTATATGAATTAGAGAAAAAGAGGTTTCTCAGGTGAAGAAATGAAGCTAATGTTCTAGAAATTGCAAAGAGCCCAAATGTGAGGCTGTTTGAAAAACACATGCAGGAACTATATGGTAAGAATCCAAATGCAGTAGCTGAGATAGTGAAAGTGCCACCAAGAAGTGGTGTAGGGCATTCTTTGACATTGACTCTTTGTTTGACATGGTTGACAACAACATGTGTGAAACATTCAATGGGACCCTACTGCATGCAAGACAATTGCCTGTTATTTCTCTGTTTGAAGAAATTAGAAGGAATATGATAGTCCGGATTAAAGACAAGAGAAATGAATGTGGTAATTGAAGAGGGTCGCTAGGGCCTCACATTTGAAGAATCATTGAGAAGAGTTCTGAATTTGCTAATCACTGTGATGTTTTTTTTTTCAATAAGGGTGATGGTTATGAGATTCAGTCAGGAGAAAATCAGTTCATAGTGAATTTAGAAAATAAGACTTGCAGCTGTAGAATTTATACACTTTATGGTATACCGTGTAGCCATGCAATTTGTTCTATTAGGGATGAGAATGGCGAGGTTGAAAACTATGTCTCTAGTTGGTATAACAAGGTTGTCTACATGTGTAGCTATGGGAATTTTATACAACCAATGGCAAGAAGGGATGATTGGCCCAAATCACAGCAAGGAGAAGAACTATTCCAACCACCTTAGTATAGGAAGATGCTTGGCCAGCCAAAAAAAGTAGAAAGAAAGATTCGAATGAGCCCATTAAGACAAGGGCAACTGTTGAGGAAAAATTGTCAAGGAAGGGCATGATTATGACATGCTAACTGTGTCATAAAGAGGGCTACAACAAAAGAGGGTGTCTTGTGAAAAGTATAAAGGTGAAATCTGACTTTGAGTTTTATAAATTCAAGTTTCTTTGTAGCCCTAAATTCTTTTATGGCCTTTTTTATTCTTTGTCTATCTTTATTGAATGATAGCAAATTTCTTCATCTGTGATAGCTGCAAGTGTTGAGACTTTTGGAGAACCTACTCTTATCTCTGGTGCTTCATCATCTATTCCTACCTCACTGTCTTTTGCTCATGGTGCTTCATTATCCTCACAACCTCATGGTGTCAACCCTATTCAAGCTACCAAGAAAACTAAAGGGAAAAGTAAGAATAAACAAGCCACTGTTCAAGCAACATCTTCAGTTCCTGGTGCCATAGCTTCTGTCAGTGGGTATGGACTTGGTTCTGCACGGATTGCCGCAACATCATCATTTTTTCGCCATGATAGGTGTTCTGGGTCTGTAGAAGCTTCTGCTTATGTTCCATCTTCTTCAAAACCCACAATTGCTGAAAAAGAAAGGGCAACGCAGCAACTGCTAAGAAACCAACATTTGCTGGATATGGTTTTATTGATGAAAGTGGGAAGATTCTTGGATAGTCATCCACTAGAGTTAGAACAAGTCCTAGATCCAAGGCTAAGTTATTTGTTGCCCCAAAACCAAAATATTTCAACCCTATAAGGTTAACAAAGAGAAGAATGGAAGGAGTTGGGCTTTATACCAACCCAGAAACGAGATTACAGATTCTTAATGTAAGTTATGTCTTTTTTTTTAATTTCCCTATGCCAAATTATTGTGTTTTCTGAAATGAAGTTGTTTGTTTTGGTTTTACAGCCTGGCGGGCTGAGTCAAGAAGTTCTTTCCTTTGGTAATGATAACAGAAAGGCTAATGGAGCAGCTCGTCCCAAACCATAATTTCCAAAAATGGCAGTCAAAAAAGGCAAATGAACTGATGTGCATGCAAGTTTCTATGGCTTCTTTGCCTGTTTGTTTGTCCTTTTGTATAGATTAAAATGTACTAATGATTTAAGGTTAGTTCTGTATTGATTTTAAATATATGTTAATGGTTGACAATCTTAATGATGGATGTGGTCTTTTTTTATTTTGGTGAAAATAGCTTATTATGTAGAATTAATGTTGATGTGTATTACTGACCAACTTTAATGTTGGTCACAAACAAATGTTAACAGATTTTCACTTGTTAATGTATATCTAGCCCATGTTTTGGACAACATTATGGGTTTAAGTAATGTTTAGAAACACATTTTTAGATTGATTAATGACGATGTCCTATATTATTGACATTTTACTTGTAAAAATGCACATCCACCCCCTGTTTTTGCACAAAAACTTGGAATGCATACCAAAATAAGCTATGAGACATTTTTCTTACATAATTTACTTCATTCCATTCACTTAAATTATGCTAACAATTACAACCAGAAACCAAGTTTAAGGTAAGGCATATTGGAGATCCATATTGCCTCATTTTTTGAACTTACAACATAAAAATACATAACAGAAATCACATACAAACACAAAAATATCACATTTTTCCTTATCCAGATATGGTTTCTTCCATTTCTACTAGCATTTTCTTCCAACTTTTTCAATTTGACCCTCAAAGCAGCAACTTCAGACTTCAATATGAAGTTTTCTTTTACAACTTTATCTTCAACAAACTCCACGGCATTTTCCCTCAAATATGCAACCTCAGAATTCAAGTTCTTCACATTCTCATACAATAGTCTCTCTCTCCTTCTCAACTCAGAAATTATATCTCTTGCCCTCTCACAAATTTTTGGATCATGCCGGGTGTGAAATCCACAATCAAACTCCTACAATTATACCAAAATTTCAATCAATTATATAGCTCAAATTACAACATATTAAATGAAATTCATGTTTAAGGAACACTGGCAATTGCTTACATACTGGATATCTATGGCATCCATAAAATCTTCTTCCTAGGTTCTGAAAATTCCATAAGCTCCACCTTGGTGCCTTCAATTTGCAATAGCAGAATACTGGCTTCCCCTCATAATCGGTTTCAACAAGATAGCTACCACTCATTAGTTTGTAGGTATTTACATCTAAATACCCACATCTATCTTTCTCTTCACTACAAAATTAAGAAAAACCAAACCTTTAACTCTTAAAATCACCTCAAATCAAAATCTTAACAAAAAAAAACACTCAATTTAAAGCCATACCTTGAAAATCTAGAAGACTCAATAGAAAAACTCACGATGCAGCTCAATTTCTTGCTCCTTTGAACTCACCCAACTCACCCACACACTGTCTTAGTGAGGAAGATGATAGATAATGGAACGAACAAATAACATAGTAAGGGCTGAATGAGGAACAAATAAAAGGAAAATGAGCAAACTGAGCAAATCTTCAAGTAATGCAGAAACGAGAAAAAAGTTTCAAGAGGGTTTGAATAAATTTTTAACTGATTGCAATTAATTGTGCTTATAAAAGGGGTTGTCGGGAGGAAGAAGATGGAGGAAAATAGAGGAAGAGAGTAAGACTCTATAATGAAAAGGAAAAATTAATTTTACCAAAAAGAAAAGAAAATTAAAGAAAAATAATTTACTTTTTAACGTTAGTAAAAGAAGGCATAAAAAAGTGTTGAACAAAAAAAAAAGAAAAGAAAAGGCACAAGTCTGATTAAATGCCATGTCAGTATTCCATCTAAGTTAACAGCACGTTCTTTACACCTCCCACCATTTCGTTAGATATTGTCCTTAAATGTTACAACCCGTATAGGTTAGGTCATGATTTGTTGCAAGTGAAAGGTTTGGTCAGGTGTAACTGAGAAACCTAAAACCAATTATGATTTTCCGAAGTTACGAATTCTTGATCCCTCCTTTAATAAATTTGTAGGTGGCTTACCTTGTCAATACTTCCGAAGATGGAAGGCGAAGAAAGTTGTTGATTCGTCCGAGTTTAAGTACTTAGAGGCAGATGTTAGTTTTGAAATACCAGGATACGATTAGAAGCTAGTGGTTTCTTACACGATGGCAAAACAAAGGTATGGAGACAAAATACGACAAGATTCAAGAATTCTTAGTAGTCATTGATCTCTCAAGCAATCAATTTGAAGGTAGCATTCCAGAAGAGATTCAGACTTTAAAAGCACTTGAATTGCTCAACCTTTCTAACAACTTGCTTTCTGGTCTAATTCCACCATTGTTGGGAAATCTTAACAAATCTTGAATCCTTGGACCTATCCCAGAAAAAGCTCTCAGGGAAGATCCCTCGAGAACTAGCACAACTCATTTTCCTTGAATTTTTAAATGTCTAGCATAATTAGCTGAGAGGACCCATACCACAAGGGAAAAATTTTGGTACATTCGAGAATGACTCATTTGGTGGGAACCTAGGATTATGTGGGAGTCAATTGTCAAAGAAATGTCATAATAAAGCTTCATTGAAACCGCCACCTAGCTCATCAAAGAAGGGAGGAAGAGACACTTTATTTGAATTTAGATGGAAGATAGTGGTGTTGGGATATGGAAGCGGGGTCGTTGTGGGGCTGCTTCTTGGTTACAGGTTAAAAACATGGAGACATAAGTGGTTTGTCAAATATTATGGGGGCAAGCAACATGGGAGAAAGAGGCAGAGGCAGAGGAGTTGATCCGTGAAGCAAATAAAATCCTTTATTTTTTTTTCTTTTTAGCTGTTTTGTTATATATTTAAAATCCTCCTTGTATCTTTTTCTTTTCCTTTTTTTGGTATAGTTCCTCCTTGTATCTTTAATGTTAGTATCATATCATACTAGCAAATGGCCCTCGCACTTCGTTGCGAGAAATTAATATGTACATTTTATATAGATAATCGTATATGTTTATATGTATATTTATATATGTATGTATTTCAATGTGTATATATATCATAAGTAAACTAATGAAAAATTGTGCATATACAACATATATATAGTTTAACATTAAAAAAATCTCAAAACCATATAAAATCCCAAAAGGACCAAAACTCATAAAGTATAAAAAATCCAAAAAAAAATCCAAAACTCAAAATCTATAAACTTCATCACTCTACTTCCATAGATCTCACCAAAACATATTGAAATATCAAATAAGTTCCACTTAACCTATTTCATAAATAGCCTAAGATGACCTCAAAGTTAAGAAAATGATGAGTAATTGTCAATTCTAACTCAACTTTAAGTAGTATTATATGTATGCATATATATATATATGTATGTATATTGTATGTATTTATGTGTGTATTTATATATATATACATATGTATATATATATATTAGTAGTATTTATAATATATAACAATTTTTATATATAATAATATAATAATATAATAATGATTGTGTATGTGTATGGGGTCCCACCATTTTAAGAATAGATTAAAAAATAGTGGAATGTAAAATGACTAAAAGCCCATAGTAAGAAATAGATAGAAAAAGGGGATTTGAGATAAAATGGGCAATTTTGTAAACTCACATAATTTCTTTTATATAGTAGTATAAATTTACCCACCCATTCTAGATTCTTCCACACGAATAAAAATAAGCTCTCTGCCTTTTTTTTCTCCCTAGCCAGCCATCTCTTCTATCTTGATCCACCTACGTCCTTTTTTTTCTTTTTTGCTATCAAAGAGCCAAAACAACATCGTTTTGACATTGTCATTTTTTTAAAAAAAAATGAAAAGCAAAAGAAAATGGAGCAGCCGACGTGGCATAGCTCCCAAGCCACCTTTAGGGTTTCCTCTTTATAGTAAGCTAACAATGGACCTGTGCTTCGCTGCGGACGCGAGAATTAGCATGTTAATTATATATAGATATTATATAATTTTATGTATATATATATTATAAGTAAATTTTTGAAAGTTGATATATATTGTAACAAAAAAATGAGTGCATATATAGAGTTCAGGAAAATAATTATTACTTATAGTCAATATTACAAAATCACACGACAGTATTACAATACTAATTTTATATGTATTATTATATTAATAATTAATAGTTAATAATTAATATTAATTAAATAAATTATAATTAAAATATTAAAAAAGGATAGTGAAAAATATATGATATATAGATATGTATAATATATATTATTTAAAGATATTAATATATAAAAATATATAATATAAAAAAATTAATAAGATATTAGTTTTTTTTTGTTAGTGGAATGTGGGGTCCACACTTTGAAAATAAATAAAATTAAATAAGAAAAGTGAAATGACTAAAATATCCTTATCTTTTAGAATGAAATTGATGAGAATGATGATAAAAAGGGTATTTTAGTAAATTCACATATTTTCTTTATGTTTTAGTATAAATATTGGTAAAACACTAAAACTAGTTTTTCCAAGTGTTTTGTAATTGTTTGGATGGGATTGGGAATAAAGGATGAAGACGGCCTCTGTTTTCCAAGGATGAAGCTTTTCTTGGACCTAGTGCCTATTTCTGTATTAAATTACTACAACTTAATGGATGGTAAGTACATCTTTCGGGTCTTAATAAAAGAATTGAATTTTTTTTCAATTTAATCTACCATTTTCTTTTGCTATACTTTCGAAATGAATCCGTTTGTTTCTTTGTATGTAAAAGCAAGACGCTTGGATCTAGTGGTAGTAGTAGTTAAGAGACACTCACCATATGCAATTTAATTTATAAGAAAAATAGAGATGACAAACGGGAAGATCGGTTGGATTTAAATTCAGTCACTCTGGGATTTAGCTCTTTTAGATTCTGATTGAGCTTGGCCTTGGGTTTGAGTTGGATTCAGATTTAGGTTTGAACTTAAGTTGAGTTAAGTTTGGATTTAAATTGGGGTTAAGTCAAGCTTCGACTTTTTTAATTAAAAAATTATTATTCTTTATTTTATAGTCAAATTTTGTTTTATTACTTTTCATTTTTTTATTTTTTTAAAAAATATTTTTTTAGATAATTTTAAAAAATATTTATTACCCAATGATATGAATCTAAAATCTAAATGTAAAAGGGAATTGAAAAATTATTAATTACTAAAATGTAGAAAATTTTTAAAAATTAATATAGTAATTTACATTAATGATTAATGATTTTTAGTAATATTAGTTTTAATTATTAAAGATTAGTTATTATTCATCAATACATACATACATACATACATACTTTAAAATACCTTTGATATTGTTGAGTTAAATTAGAACTTTTTATTTATTTTTAACTAAATATTTGGTTTTTTGAGAAATATCTATGTTTGTTAATGGTACTCCCTCTATTTTACATTGAATGTCCACTTTATTATTTTAAAATATTTCAAAATAATGTCCACTTTTCTAAAATGAAAAGCATTTTTACAATCTTACCTTTTATTTAAAACACCAACTTTCAATAAAATCCGTTACTTTCTATACTTTCAAAGAATAAAAGTGAAAATTAACTATCAAAACATAACTTTTTCCAAAACTTTATATCATATACCAAGTGGACAATGAATTTGAAATAGAGGGATTATTAATTAATCGATTTTACTTTTATCATAATTAACTTTTTTAATTTTCTTTTAATGTGTATATTATTTTAAAGAATAGTTTAAAATTAAATAAATATTAATATTAACTATATATTCTATGGTTAATTATTAATTATATGTTGAAATAAAATTAACAAAATAACTATTTTAATAATAAAGGATCTAATTATATACAATAAGTATGATACACATTTGTTAATAATATTAAGAAAAGACAAAAGAATACATTATTTTAAATAAATATGGTCAATTACATTTAAAATTTTGATTTTATAGAAAATATTATAAGATTTTTTTTTTAATATTAAATTCAAGATTGGGTTCAAGTCCAAATTCGAACTTGGCTTCAAGCTGAGCTCATCTTGTCAGATTCAAACATCTTCGAATTCGGATAATTTCGGGCTCGAGTTTCTTCAAATTCAAATTCAAGCAATTCATATAGTTGATTGTTTTAGTCTTTCGGACTCGAATCTCGGCTTCAAGCTGAGCTCATCTTGTCAAATTCAAACATCTTTGAATTCTGATAATTTCGGACTCGAGTTTCTTCAAATTCAAATTCAAACAATTCATATAGTTGATTGTTTTAGTCTTTCGGACTCGAATCTCTTCAGATTCAAATTCGAGCAAGTTCATTCGAGCAGGTTCATATAGTTGATTTTTTTAATCAAATCGAATTTGATAAGACTCAAATTCAAACAAACTCAAATAGATATTCAAGAATTTGATAAGACTCAAGTTCAAACAAACTCAAATAGATATTCAAGTTCGGATTCATTTTATCACCCCTAATAAAAAAGATAAAACAATTCTTTTCTTTTTGTGATTGAAAATGTTGTGGTATAAAATAGGAGTATTCACTAATCACGCAACATTAACGAAGCTAATAAAATTTCAAAGATGCTATGGTAAATTTTGATGGGGAAAATTTGGAAATTTACTTAAACTTGTAGTAGTAGTTACATAATAATACTACAATACTGCTTGTTTCAGCATTTCTTGGAGGGAGCTGCCCTCGTCGCCCCGCAAATCTGTCTGATAAATCCCACAAAAGGTGAAGATTTAAATAAAAGACTTCGAAAAATAAAACATTCCACAACTGCCATTTCTTGTTCTAACAACCTCTACTATATATCATCCTCAACTCAGTCGACCACAAAGCAGGAACTGGCTTCCGTGTAATCTATGCTCCATCAGATTCATTTCCTGAATCGATGTTCATTGGCTGTTGAGGATTTTTATAGAGATTTCTTTCATCATCATATCGCTTTTTATCTGCTTGAGCCTTTGCTAAATACGGTTCCTTCTCCGCCGCTGTGAGAGAATGTTCATTATTACAACATCAAGCTTGGTCATTTAAGCTTAAAATTAACGACTTGTTTTTAATAAACTGCAAAAAACAATTAATGATTCAGAAGATAACCATACCTGTCATCTTATTCCACCTCTCTCCAAGTACTTTTGAAACTTCTGTAATTGGGATTCCAGGATTACTCTTCCTCACATTCTGTCAAGAATATAACCAGATTAGTCAGCTCATCCACTACTTCATTTTATTGATTAGCCGCCCCCCAAAAAAAAAAATCATCATCCATGTAAGTATGGAATTATCAGACCTACCTCCCTTTCTACTTGTGAAAAGAACATGTAACCAGACATAGCTTTCTTTGGCGCATTTGGATCCTTCTTTTTCTGTTTTTTCTTCTTCCCACTATCCAATCCATCTTTAGCTTTCTTCTTCGTTGCCTTCGAAGAAGAAGCTTCCTTTCTGGGATCCTTTTTGACAGGCTTCTGCAATTGACAATTCAATGAGAGACATACCAAAAGATAATTTGTCTAGGATTTCCACTACAAGAGTAAAGCATGTGAAGGAACAAAAAGACTTGCCTCTTTTTCATCTCCACTTTCACTAGCATCAGATTCTTCATCCCCAGAATCATCAGTTGGAGAGCCTCCATCGTCCTTGTCAATGACAAAGTCCTCATCCTGTAACACCGACCAAAAGAAAACCAGTGGGCGCACGTCAGATGATGCTAATATCAATGATGGTTGCTAATCATCCATGCAAACAATACCATAGGATCTAACATGACAATGGGGCTCTTTTCTTTCCTATAAATACAAACAAAAACCAACGGGAACCTTGCCGACATGACAAGTAATAAAGTGAATATTTGCCCACACTACAGGGCAAGCATTAAAACATGCAATCTAAGTTTTTTTCAACCAAAAGCAAATTGCACATTACCAAAATAAAACACAACCTACAAGTAAATAAATAATTCCAGGCAATCGATAAATAATTCACCTCTTCATCACTTTCATCCCCACCAGCTTCATTCTTAATGCGCTCAAGATGTGGGTCAACTGCATCATCATCCTCGTTTTGAAGAATTTCAGCCACACCATCTGCGGTTCGTACATCTCCGAGATTCATAATTTTCAAACCCTTTGAACTGCATGGGTAGACAGCGAGTTAGTATTTTGCCAGAGGGACCCAATCTGTTTATCCAAAGAGAAAATACTAAACTGACCTGATGAAGTCAAACAAATTATGATATTCATTTCTCTGAATATTCCGGAACAAATGTTCTTGCTCAGTTTTTAGTCTTATGAGAAGATCAAAGTAGTGCATATTTGAACCACCAGCAGCATGCCTCTCAAATTCAACATAGTCAATCTAGCAATTTTGAGCAAAAAGAACAAAAAAACAAAAAACACAACAAAACAACAAATCATGTCATATACAACGAATGTCTATCATTGGGATTTAGATCAACAAACCAATGCAGAGAAACTTCAGACTTTATACCTCCTCATGAAGAATAAGTGTAGGAGGTTTGGGTAGAAAGAAGAAGCTCTTTTCAAGTGGATACAGGACTCCATCCTCAGCTTTGAGAGAAGACTTGACCGCATAACCATCTTGACAGCTACGGAATTTTCCTGGTTTGGTAACTTTGGCACCAGATAAACCACGCATGACTGTTGTGAACACTTCATGAATGAGTCCCTATTTAATCAAGCATACCAAAATAACAGGTGTGAATTGGTACAAAAGCCTGAAAATCAAGGGCATGTGGTGCTTTGGGATTGACTTATAGATGAAACGAACATTATTACCTTGTAAGATGGTTCCAACTTATCCTTGTATTTTGTATTCAAAAGATCCTCATTTATGGACAAGTTGCTTTGAACAACATAATCAGTTTCAAACTGCAAAAGATGAAAAAGGAGAAGATAAATGCAAAACAATTATGGCACATACGGTGAACAGAAACAAAATTGCTGGGCAACCAGCAGTACCTGCAAGACAATATGGGGGTACAATGTTTGCCCTTTACGGATAGGTGGATCAAGTGTAACAACAACAAATGTATGAGGCTGATTGGACTGTCAAACACAGAAAAAAGTGGAGAAAAAATATCGTAAGAGGTTATATACATAAAAACATTTAGACAACTATTTTATCAATTAACATTATTGCTTTTCTATCAGGGTAAAAAATGGAAACCTTTGGAAGCAAAAACAGGCGAACAACACTGCTATACTGAATTTTGAAATCGTTAGCCTGTCCTTGGAGTCGCAAGAATGAGAGATGAAGTTCAACGCTATAGCGCCCCCTGCATAAAGAGCATGCTTAATCAGCCATATATGACCAACAAAATAGCGTTAACAACCAACAAATAAACAAATCCATATCAAATATATTTGCAAATGACACATGAATATTAGGTATCGACAGCGGTCCATCCCCATCTCAGCATTTGCACAAGACCTACCTTGGAGTGAGGATAGCAGTAGCCTCAAAAGTGACAACAGCTTCCTCAACTCCAGCACCAACATCAGCCACTGACATGATTTTTTCACGAAATACCTAGAAGAAATGTGTTGGTACATGAGATCGCTACAATAAAATAAGTTGTATATGGTCCAAAGAGAGAAGTGACAACAAACTTACCTGAGCTGGTGGACGATTTTCATCACCGACAAATTGGGTGTTCGTATTAGGTATGTGGAAACTTATCTCCATCAGTGAATCTTTCTGTCATTAAAGAACGAGAACCTACTTCAGGAAAATATTAAATGTGTGCCCTACATGCGTTCCTATAAATTAAACTCACATATACATATGGTTGCCCAAGCAGAGAGAGAGAGAGAGAGAGAGAGAGAGAGAGAACTTTCATCATCAACCAATTATCAGCAGCAACAGTGAGCAACACACCTCATTAGCTCCGGTTGTATCATCCACATGGAACTCCAAGATGACATCATTTTTCCCTTGAAGCTGAGTTTGCGACACGTCTGCTAAGGACACTTCAAAAGCTTGTTTTGAACCAGTCAAAAAGGTAAGCATATTACCTGTGAACACAATATTGAGGCTTTTAAAACTACAAAAGAATTCCTAAGAGCAATGTTTGAAATCTCAAACATCATAAAGCAGAAAATATCAAGCCTACAACATTGATCAAATGTAGCCAAAAAATATTAAAACTTTGAAAGCACGTCACATGATTAACTTCTATGCTACAAAGAAAAATCAACAAATGTTAAAAAAATCAAGAGGAGGAGGAGGAGAGGAGATATGATTCTCAGACCATTTAAGTCAACTTCTCCCCAGTTACGACCACTGACAGAAAGCTGCTTCTCCTCTGGTGTTATTCCACAATTGTTCTGGAAAAAACTGGTCAAACTGACAACATCCTACAAAACAAATGTAAAAGAACGAACAAGGATCATGAATTCATAGCACTTCTACCCAGGAATATAAAAATAGTGCTAATTATTTCTCAAATATCATAGTTCATAAATGCTGCTATTAAGAAGATAGATAAATGTTAACCTGGTCACGGAATCCAGTGAACTTGTAGTACAACCCATCTTTGATTCTAACACCAAGTTGATTTGTCCTTGGGACCTTCATCCATGTAACCCCTACAATATCAGATTTATCAACTTCCACTGCTTTGCCACCTCCTTGTTTCTTCCATAAAATCCCTCCAGAATAAATTTTAAGCTGTCCAGGATTCTGCATTTTATCCCATCAAGAGACGAGCACGTAAGACTCCAATCCTTTTTTCTTTTTTCAAAATTTAAAAGAATAAGTAGGGAAGAGGAATTAAAGTCACAATATTTATGAAAAAATAGAAAAACTAATCAAACTCTACACTTGTAAAATATTAAGTAGGAGAAAATGCAAGAACCACAAGAGTGCAAATATTTATACTTTTGCAGATTCCAGGAAAATTACAAATAAGATATCGAATTCCCACACCACAACACCCAAGGCTTCAAGCTCAACATACAAAAAGAAGGCAACAATGATGTTTTCCCTAGTTTGTCCCTAAACCTCACCATTTTCCCATTTTCTCCTTTGAGCAAGAGACTAAACTTAGTTTCCCTACAATAAGGTTTCAAGAGGGATATTACAACAATGAAACTAACTATTTGTAAAATTTAAAGGGACAAAATTGTTTTTGTTTCTTTATGCCAATATGACCTTGGAACAAAAACGGACTAAACTGCAAATAATGTATTTTTTATTTTAGGTTTCTTGATTGGTAACCACAGAAAAATCACAGCAGAAAGAACCCACATTTTATTTCATCGATCAACAAAGCCTTAAACGAAAATCACACACTTTTTACCATAAAAAATATAACAAAAAAAAAACTTCAAAATAAATTAGGATTTTAAACGAATTGACCACACTTATAAAATAGATACCTTCGTTTCCTTCAATCAAACACAAGCAAATATATATATATATACACACATACATACATACATACACACATACATACATAAATACATACATATCATAAAAATAACAAAAAAAATTAGGGTTTTCAGCAAGTGAATAAACCCTAGCGATATCAACTAAATAAAAGATGCAACAACAACGGAGTTTCCTCCAAATTTTAACCTAAACCTAGCAAGGCCGTTAGATAAATAACACTGAGAACCAACTTAGGGTTTCAAAATGATTCAGAAAGAGAAACTGAAAGTGAAATTGAAAAGGCCAAAAACAGGAGATTAAGCTACAAATTAATCAAGAAAAAAAAAGGAAAGTTCCATCGAGATAGAGAGAGCGCGAGAGCGAAACAGAAAGACGACTTACGGTTCCGCCACGGCCGCCGAGGGAAATGTTGCTGAAGAGATGGCCATCAGTCATGGCGGCAATGCGATTTCAGAGGAAAAGGCCGAGAGAGCAAGCGTGCGCGAGAGAGTGAGAGTAGGATTTAAGAGGGAAAATTGGGAAATAATTTTAGAAACGGTGAAAGAGTGGGCTTATCGAAAGTAGAGAGGTTGCGTACTGCACACACCTGCCGCTGTGGCGCGAATAAGGGGGACGATACGGTGCGTTTGAAAGAAGGCGGTGTTGGAATTAGATTACGCCACGTGTTATTAGATTTTCTTTGTTCTTTGGGCTTTGGGTTTGTTATGTGGTTTTCTTTTCCCAAGTGGGCCTTATTTGGAATTTGATTTGGTGGTGGAGTGAGCAGCGGTAATAAGCTTTTCATTAACTTCAGAAAATTGCGGAATGCTTACGGTTCTCTATTTGTCAATGTTTAAAAACTCCAGGGAAAGCAACCAGCAAAGCCAAAACCACCAAAATGCTTTTAAAGGCCCAGCAAAATTAAAGGCATGCAATGTGTCAAAGGCTCACGCTTAAGGTTGATGTCCTATGCGGCCTAAGGCAAGCTAACTTACTTATTGTGTCTTAGTAAGTCTAATTCTTTTGGCTAAAGTGTTGGAACACTTAGCTTAGAAGATGGAAATATATACAATGGATGATGATAATGATGGAGAACTTAAGAGTTTGGGTGAACAGAATGATATTATTTCTCACAAAGTGTTTACAAGAGCACTTAAGCTAGCTTGGTCTCTCACTCACTCTAGCTTGGTGGTCTTGCACAAAATGATAGTGGGTGGTACCATCTATTTATAGATAAGTTCCCCGTGGTCTAGATCCTTCCTAGTCTTCTTTAAGACCATAGTTCTCTATAAGTCTCTAGAGAAATCTATGCAAGTTGCACAAAAGAAGACAACACAAGTTGGCTATCCAAGTTGGCAAGTTGACCCACTTGCACAAGTTGCCTATGTTTCTAATGTCTTCAAGGCTCTTCAAGAGTGTTCCCCACATGCTAGGCTCTTCAAGAATCTTCTAGGGTGGCTAACCAGAAATGTGCTAGCGTCTGGCTCGGTACCCGTCACAGGCCGCGGTGTGCTCATCACCCGTGTGCGATGTGCCCGTCTCCCATGCATGCAATGCCCGTAACCATGTTCACACCATGGCTGGTGCTTGTTTGCACTAAGGGTGGTTTGTGTTCATACTAGAACTTGCTCGCACCTTGGCTGCCTGTACACACCATCTACCCTGTCTGCCCGTGCGTATTGCTTACCAGTCGCATGTCTGGTGCCCATAGCCAAGCCTGTTGCTCCCACGTAGTGTGGTCGCACTCCGAAAGGCCTTGGTCCATGACACCCTCCCCCAACTATTCGGGCGACATCCCCGTCGCCTCTTCCTTATAGAAGTGCTTGATGTGCTCCTCAAATTGCTATAGTGCCTCGATTGGTTCCCAACTCGCCTCGCTTGACAGGAGTCCTTTACATATATTACACCAAATATTCATGCATTGGCATATGGCTAACCCTTCTCACTACTCAATCGACTAGGATACTCTCAACTTCCTTGTCATACGAAGCCTTAATTCCAACCGATGCCCAATGCGACTCTCTACAGGTTAGATCATCACCATCTCCAGAATAAGGCTTAAGCATGCTCGCATGAAAAACCGAATGCACTACGAGCTTAGGCAGCATGTTAATCTTGTAGGCAGCCTTGCCGACTCTATTGATGATCTTGTATGGTCCCTCATACCGACGCACAAAACCCTTATATAGCCCTTTGTGGTGTAGCACCAAGTGTAGCTTCACTAGCACTAAGTCTCCCACTTGGAATTGCATGTCATTTCTCCTCCGATCAGCCCATATCTTGGTGCACTTGGTGGCTTTGTGTAGGCAAGCCCGTGCTAGGTCCGCTTGCTCTTGCCACTTATTGGCAAACTTGTAGTCCGATGGATTTGGCCCTATGTACCGCACTAGGGGTAAATGGCTGCTGGCCCATCATAATCTCGAACGAACTTTTGCTAGTAGACTCGCTGCTTTACAAGTTGTAGGAAAATTGGGCAACATCCAATAGCTTGGGCCAATAACGTTCACTAACACTCACAAAGTGCCTAAGGTAGATCTCCAACAAATGATTAACTTTCTCAGTTTACCTATCCGTTTGGGGGTGCACACTAGTAGAGAAGCTCAAGTCCCAAACCTAAGAGTTTGAACAACTCCATCCAAATTCGACCCGTGAATCGAGTGTCTCGGTCACTCATAATGCTCCTTGGCACACCCTAATACTTAACCACACACTTGAAGAACAACCAAGCCACTTCCTCCGGATGACAGTCCTTGGTGGTGGCGATGAAAGTCCCATACTTAGAGAATCGGTCCACCACAACCATGATGCCTCCATACCTATCCATCTTAGGTAGTCTTATAATGAAGTCCATGGAAAATACTCTTCCATGGTTGATCAAGAATAGGCAATGGCTCCAAAAGACTTGTATGTGGTTTTGTTTCCACCTTGTCTTGTTGGCACTTAAGATAAGACTTTACATAAGCCTCAATGTCATCACGCATCTTTGGCCAATAACATAGTTCCTCCATTAGTGCAAGTGTGCGGTGCACACCCGGATGACTAGCCCACTTTGAGTCATGGCACTCTTGCATGACTTCTTTGCATAGCTTCCCACAAAGTGTCATGTACAACTAGTTCCCCTTGGTGTAAATCAAGTCTCCATCGAGCCAAAACCTCTAAGTTCTTCCCTCATTGGCATAAGTGATCATGGTCTTAGTCGAGGATCATCGGATAGTCCCTCAATCAATGCAATAAGATCACTCTCGGGACGGCTAATGGCAACTAACTCGCCTTCAACTAAGTGCATCTGCAGCCATGTTGGCCTTACCCAGTTTGTACTCCATAGTGAAGTCGAACTCCGCAAGGAAATCTTGCCACCGTGCTTGCTTGGTAGAAAGCTTCTTTTGAGTTTGAAAGTAACTTGCGACTACATTGTCGGTTTTTACCACAAACTTAGACCCTAGCAGGTAATGCCTCCAAGTGCGCAAGCAATGCACCACCGCGGTCATCTCTTTCTCTTGGACCGTTTAATGCCTCTCGGTCTCGTTGAGCTTCTGACTTTCAAAAGCAATTGGGTGGCCATTTTACATTAAGACGCCACTAATAGCAAAGTCTGATGTATGCGTGTACACCTCATATGGTTTAGTGTGATCCAGCAATGCTAGAACAAGCTCCTTGGTCACTTTATATTTAAGGCTCTCAAAAGCCTGTTGGCATTTTGGACTCCAATCCCATGTTTTCCTTTTCTTGAGCAAATTCGTCAATGGTGTGGTGAAATTGGAGTAGCCATGAATGAACCGCCTATAGTAATTCACCAACCTAAGGAAAGTTCTTAACTCAGTGACTTTGGTTGGCAGTTTCCATTCTAAAATTGCCTGCACTTTGCTTCTATCCATCCAGATCTTACCATCCCTCATGACATGGCCTAGGAATGGCACATCCTGTTGGGCAAATGAGCACTTTTCATTCTTGACATAAATCTTATTGGCCCTCAACACTTGGAACACTTGCCTAACATGCTCCATATGCTCTTCCAAAGTCAGATTATAAGTAACAATGTCATCAAGGTAAACAGCAACAAAACGATCAAGGAAAGGTTGAAATACCTTGTTCATGAGAGTGCAAAAAGTATTAGCTACATTGGTGAGGTCGAATGGCATCATAAGGAACTCATAAGAGCCGTAACGTGTCATACATGTGGTCTTTGGCCCATCCCCCTCGGTTATCTTCACTTGGTACTATTTCGATCTCAAGTTAATCTTCGTGAACCACCTAGCTTCTCCAAGTTGATCAAACAAGTCCGCAATGAGTAGGATGGGATATTTGCTCTTAATGGTGAGCTTATTAAGTGCCGATAGTCAATGCACAACCTCAAGGAGCCGTTATGCTTCCTTTAGAACAACACCAGTACACCAAATGAGGCCTTAGATGGCCGAATGCAGCTCGCGTCAATGAGCTCCTTGAGTTGCTTCCTTAGCTCTTCCAGCTTTGGTGGTGACATTCAATATGGGGCCTTACCCGGTGGTTGTGCATTCGACACTAGCTTAATCTAGTGATCCACCTCTCTTTTAGTTGGTAACCGTTTCGGTAACTCGGATAGCGTAACATCCTTGAAGTCCTCTAAGACTTCTAGCAGCTTAAGTGGAGTCTCGATCATGGTCCTTGATGCCTCATCTAACTTCAAAGCAACCAAGAATGTCTTATTCTCCTTCTTAACACCCTTGGCTAGTTAGATGGTAGACAACACCTTTGTGACTAACCCGTATTCACTTCTCACAGGTACGACACATTGGCATTAAGGATCAAGAATACATATGTAATCAGCAAAGGGAACAAGGAAAGCATTGATTATATCAAGGAAATCTAAGCCTACAACAATTCATAGTCATCAAGAGGAATTACCTCAATAGTCTTCTTGCCTTTCCAAGCTCCAAGTTGAATGTCCACCCCATGCACTACCTCAATGGTTGGCACCTCCTTGGAGTTGACAGTCTTAATCCACTATTGGCTTTTCTCCACGTTGGAGCCAAGTTTGTTGGAGACATCATCGAACACAAAGAGATTGGAGGCTCCGTGTCTACTAGGGCATTCACTTTTTTGTCCGCTACCTCAATGTCTACATATATGAGGCCTTGCATCTTCTTATGCTTCTTAGGCTGAACTGAGCCTAACATAATGGATCCAAGCTTGAGAGTCTCCTTCTCTTTCTCTGGTTCTTACTCCTTTTTAGCAACGACGAAGAGCTTGGATCGTTTCAGGCAATCTCTCACCCGATGAGGTCCCCAACATAGGAAGCAAGCCAACGGTTTCTTGTCTTCCCTCTTGTCTCCTTCATTCGAAAACTTTTTGTTGAATGGTGGCTTCCCATTACCACCTTTATTGTTTGGTTTATCCTTGTCTCCCCTAACTTTACCTTTGCCCTTAGTGTTATCACTTTTCTTAAACTCCACCAAAGACTCAGCCACTGTCATGGCTTGGGAAAGATTTTGGATGGCCCTTCTTTGTAACTCTTGCTTAGCCCATGGTTTTAGACCATCCATAAAGCTAAAGAATGCCTCCGCATCACCAAGATCGGAGATTTGGAGCATGAGCTCAGAGAATTCCCCCACATACTCCCTCACTTCACCACGTTGAGTGATCTGATGCAACTTGGACTAAGCATCGTCATTGGCATACTTCGGGTAGAATTATTGTCTAAATTCTCTTCGAGACTCTTCCCACGTTCCGATGGCAGCCCATCCCCTTCTCTCGTCATCACACCTATGCCTCCACCACAACAAGGCAATATCTGTTATATACATGGAAGCGATGCTTACCTTGGTTTGCTCATCCATGATGTTGAGTGCCTAGAAGTATTGCTCCACGCTCTATAAGAAGTTGTCCACATCCCTCGCAGATCAGGTAAACTTGAACTCCTTTGGCTTAGGCATATCCACCTTATGGGCGGGTGTAAATGCTAGCACTCCTCCCACAATAGTAGCCTAACACCGACTGAGCTTCCACTTGAGCTCCTCGATCTCCTTCCGTAAAGCCTCCACCACGGTTTTAAGTCTCTCATCCTTTCTTAATGAGATTGTCGATCGTCTCGTTAACACCTATTGTAACTTATCATGGAGGGTGTCCCTCAAGGACTCTAGCTTTTCCAAACGGGTGGCATACTCATTCACCTACTCCCGCATCTTACCAATGACCAACTCCACACGAGCCATGTGGTCGTCCATGGCGAACATGACATCCCTTAAGGTGGTATTCCGCCTAGACCTCCCTTTGGTCTCCACCATCTCCGAGACAAGTGGAACTTGATCACCGAAAGAAGACATTATGTCACGCCCTGACCTGCCCGGGTCGGCCACGTGGCAACCGTTGAGCTATCTCAAAGTACGTGCACCAAAAGCACCGCAAGGCATTGAAATGGATACCATCGCTACAAAACAACTAAAACTTTAATTAAAAAGCTTTTAATTAAATAATAAACTCAAAAGTGATACCAGTGGATGAAATTAAAGAAATACCTACGCAACATAAACGCTAAGGCTAAGCCACCGACGTCTCCTAGTGAACCTCCAATTTATTGGCTGACCCCTTACGCGGATCTGCATCCATCCACATTGGATACAGGTGAGTGACAGAGGTTCAATGAGTCTCCATCAGGGTTAGGGAAAACAGGGGTAATCCAAAATATAATAAAATAAAATAAATAAATTTGTTTTCAAAATCTCTTTTATAATTCTCTAAAGGAGAATTGGATTTAAAACCTTTAAAATAAATATTTACTAAATGGGCTGGCATTTAATACACTGAAGGCACGACTGGCCGGTCGTATGCCTTACTGCACCGATAGCTATCTCGTTTCATTTTAAAATCATTTTCTTCCCTTCCTCTTTCTCTAACCCATTTCCTCGGTGGTAGCCAGTTGTGGTGGAACACAGCTCTGGAGCCCTGGCGAGCTTCCCTACGCGCCTCTCCCAAGGTCTCGTCTGACCGTGCCCCTCGACAGGTGATCCATGGCTGAGAATCTAGCATGCTTCTCCAACTCGGTCCACGCTCCCGCATATATTGAAGCCCGAGGAGCATCCCTCTCAATCACTCATATCGCAAGGGTATCGCGCCCTTAAAAATCATAATAATAATATTTCATAATTATATATATATATATGTATAAAACATACATTTTTAAAATATATAAACACACACACATAAGTATTTATATTTCTTTTTGAAAACATCCCACTCTCTATGTGGGTATATCACAAACAACTGTGTGTGTGTGAATTTCCCGTATCCCAAAAACCTTTTGAAAACATTTATGTTTTTAAAACCATTTTTAAAACCTATTTCCCCAGCGGCTAAACAAAGAAGTCTAGGTCACTCATAGTATTGGGAGATTCGTATACTCCCAAGTGCTCCATGTAGCTTAACCTCCAGAGCATCGCCGCATTCGATTATCCGGAGCCCTAATACACGGAAATATACGTTAGCATTCATAATTAAATTTATGAATGCACCTACGAGGCTCTAATATGACCTAAGGCGATGTTTGAATGCGATTCGGGGCTTAGAAAAGTGTTTGGGAGGTTCCAGGGTAAAAATCGAACAATTGGTGAAAAATTATGAAAATACCCTTGGGGGTCCATGGGTTGCCTACTAGGCCCAACCCAGCCCGGGTTTGGGCTAGGCAGGCCACCCATGTGGCTGGGTCAGGCCCAGCTTGTTTTTGGGCCCAAAAGGGCCCTTTCATGTGAGTTGGGCCGAGCCCAACTCAACTTGGGCCCAACAGCCCGTTTTGGGCCAAAAGGCCCAGTTCGGCGCTGGACTGGCCCAAGTCCTGTGCGGGACCTGGGCTGCGGGTCTGTCCCACACGGGAGCGACTCGGTTCCCTCGCCAGAGCCGTGATCTGGCCTTGGGATTCCAGGCTTTTCCTCGGTTCCTGAGCCCCTCGGTCCACCATTCGACGTGAAATTCGAGATGGAGGTTCCTCTCACCTCCCACGACGAGTTTACCAGAGCAGAAACGAGAATCACAAGCTCAAAGTTCCTAGATCTCAAATCTAAACTTAAAATCTAACTAAAAGCTAAACCTAACTTTGAGCTTGGATCTCTCCTAGACCAATGGATGGAAATGCGTAAAAACTTAGAAAAACATAGATCAAGGAGTTAAGAATAACATACCAAGAACTCACCTTGATCCTTCAGTCAGTTTGTCTGGATCGGCCAAAAGTCCAAGATTGCTCCAAAAGAGCAATTGAGAGAAAAGAGAAATGAGAGAAAAGAGAAAGAGAGAAAATGAGGGGGAGAGGCTCGGCCTCCACCTATTTATAGGGGAGCTCGACACCGGGTCTACTCGGGCCTCGGGCCAGACTTTCTCTTCTCTTTTAAACTCTCAAAACTTTGATCCTTGGCCCGATCCACCTACCAATTCACCAATGGACGTCTAATCCATTAGCTATGGACTTAAAGAGTCCACTTTAGTGTTTCCATGCATGGTCACCCATCTCATCTTCCAACTTCGGCTTACCTTAAGTTTATCTTCTCTTCTTAATCAGACATATTCGGACCGACGTATTATCGACTTAATATGCCGTCTTACACTATTCCGTTTGTACGAAAAAGTCGCATTAGGTCCGGGTGTGTCACATTATGTGTAAGGGATTTAAAAACCGACTCAAGGCTCCAAAAATCGATAGGGTTTGATACTAACTATCAAAGGTTCACGCTAAAGGTTGACGCCCCGTGCGGCCTAAGGCAAGCTACCTTGCTTGTTGTGCTTTAGTAAGCCTAACTTTCTCGGCTAAAGTGTTGGAACACTTAACTTAGAAGATGGAAATATATACAATATGTGATAGTAATGATGGAGAACGTAAGAGTTTGGGTGAACGTAAGAACGTAATGATACTTAGGCTAGCTTAGTCTCTCACTCACTTTTGCCTGGTGGTCTTGCACAAAATGATGGTGGTTGGCACCACCTATTTATAGATAAGCTCCTCATGGTCTAGATCTTTCGTAGTCTTCCTTAAGACCATGGTTCTCTATAAGTCTCTAGAGAAATCTATGTAAGTTGCACAAAACAAGACAACATAAGTTGGCCATGCAAGTTGGCAAGTTGGCCAACTTGCACAAGTTGCCTATGTTTCCAGTGTCTTCAAGGCTCTTCAAGAGTGTTCTCCACATGCTAGGCTCTTCAATAATCTTCTAGGGTAGCCGACCAGAAATGTTCTTGAGTCTGGCTCGTGTGTCTGTCTCTGGTCATGGTGTGCCTATCGTTCGTGTGCGACGTGCCTGTCTCCCACGTACACAATGGCCATACCCGTGTTCACACCATGGTTGGTGCATGTTCACACTAGAAGTTGCCTGCACACACTGTCTGCTAGTACACCCGCTACCTGCGAGCACTATTTGCCCGTGCGTGCTGCTTGCCCCTGTGCACGCTTGGTGCCGGTAGTCGAGCCTAGTTGCCTGTACGTAGTGTGCCCACACTTCGGAAGGCCTTTGTCGGTGATAAATGCATCATGTAATATGCTACACTAAAATAAATTATCTAGTTGGATTTCTGATGAAAATCTTTAAAAAGTTCAACTTTGGTTTCTCGCCATCTATGATTTTTTAAGTGAAGTTTTAGCTTTGATTAGTCAACTCCTTTTCCTGATACAAACTCCTAGAGGTGTCAAAGGCTGATTCGACCCGAGAAACCCACCCAACTCACCCGAACTCAAAACTAACCCAACTCGATTTAATAAAAAAAGTACATTATCCGAACCCGACCAATCCGAAACCCGATTGACTCGAAACTCGATTAACCTAAAATCTATTTGACCCAAAACCTGTTTAACCCTAGAGGCTAACCCGAAAAAACCCGAAAACCTATTTAAGTAATATTTTACGTTCTCATTCTTAAGCATTATTAAATTTATTTAATAAATTTGCTAAAAAAATAAATATAAATATCTTATTAAATTTTAATTTTTATTAAATTGAAATAAAAACATATTTCATATTCTTAAATTTTAATCTTTATCCTATAATTTATAAACTATAAGTTATATTTCAATATATCTCTTGTTATATTATACTTTTAATAAGAGATAAAATGATAGATAGTCTATATTTGAAGAAATCTACTTAATCCTTATCACATGTAGTGTGTGACATATCACATGTCTAATAAATTATAAGTCAATATAACCATATTATATTTATAGATTTAATACTCTAATTTGATTTTATCATTTATTGTCATGTTCCAACCTGTAAGCTCGGTCACGTGGCAGCAGTAGCACTATCTCGATGTACATGTTGACCGGTCACGCATCAGAAATAGTGCAAGGCATTGAATATCAAGCATAAATCACAATTATCAAATACCATTTATAAAAAAATATTTTTAACAATTAAAATAATATCTGTAAATAATATTTATATTAATAAAGCCCCCAAGGACAAAATATCAAAACAGAATATATGTTATACATGTGCGGAATGAAATCAAAGTATAAAACACAGCGGAATAAAAAATACACCAATAGATCACTATAACTAAGGATTAAAGGTGTCAAATCAGGTTGGTAGGGTAGGTTTTGGGTTCGGGTCAATCAGGTCGGGTTAGTTTGGGTCATTTCGGGTTCGGGTCATTTCGGGTTTCGAGTCATTTCGGGTTCGGGTCATTCAGGTTTCGGGTCATTCGGGTCTCGGGTCATTTGGGTTCGGGTTTTTTGGGTTTTGTCCTCAGGTTTATCGGGTTTCGGGTCATTCGGGTTTTTCGAGTTTGACCATCTGATTTTTCGGGTTACAGGTTTTTTGAGTTTTATGTCATTTGGATTCGATTTTTTCGGATTTAATTCTCGAGTCATTCGGGATTTTAAATTAAATTAAAGTTTTGATTTTATAAATTAATACTTAAGAGAGATTTTATCAAAAATATTATTTATTAGATTTGTTATAAATTGTAATTAAATTAATTAAATTTGTAATGTTATAAATGTATTAATTAAATTAGTAATATTTATACTTTTTTTAAAAATTTTCCTATAAATTATCTATAGTTTTAAATAAAATAAATATTTAAGTTTTTATTATTTACTAATTCATTTCTAAAGTCTAATTGATATATAATAAATTCATGATTAATAATATCATTAATATATAATTATGAATTATCCGTCGTACAATTATAAACTAAGGAACCATAATTTTGATATACAATTACAAAAAAAAGAGTCAAAATTTTGGCATATAATTACAAAATTTACCAGTTTCCTCTTATTGAATTGAAAATTTGAAAGCTTTTATTTGGTCGATGAATAGGATAGTCGAAAAGGAATAACCAATAGCCAATAGGCTATCCGGACTATCATACAACTATGGCTACCATGAACCACTAATCTTAGTATCTTATTATCTTATTGCTAATGACTTTGTTTTGTTCTTTTCTTTCTAAGACTTGTATATAGACTATACTTTATAGTGATTAGTGATTACCATCACCCACTTCTGTATAATAGAACAACTTGCACACACACTACATTCGGCATTTTCATTAAATTATTTGTTTTGGCGAGAATTAAATTATAAGGAGAAAATATATGACAACATATTGAAATTTTAATTTCAAATTTTCAATGTTTAGATGCTTCTTGTTGGATAGATAATTCACTAATTTGATATGAACATTAGTAATTTATTAATATTGCTATACTTTATAAATTTTCTTAGTTAGAATGAAAAATTGTCATTCACATGAAAAAATTTATTTCTTAATTTGATCAGTAATGATGAAATCAACATGGCCTTTTGTAAATTCTCAAATTTTCCTTAATAATTTTCATAATTAATATTATTAAATTTAAATAATAATATTCTATAAATTCATATAATTCAATCATAATAATAAAATTTAAAAAATTTAATTATGAAAAAATATTTTTTTTAGTTCACTTTGATCAAAATTTTATCAAATATTTTTTTTATTTTCTTTATCAAATTTATTTATTAAATTTGACGTTTAGGAGATATATAAAGATACTCCGTCTGTCCCTATTTTTTTGTCATAATTAATCGTTTCATACTAGACAAAAAAAATAGTTATGGTACAAAATTTCATACATATTTATATTGACTTTCTTATTTTATCACTATCTCTCTTCTTCTTTACTTCTCTCTCCTATTTAAGAAAAATATTCATTTAAGAGAGAAGGAAAGTAGTTTTAAAGGGTAATTCTAGAAAATTAATAATTAATGCTGGGATATGGACAAATAAGAAGGGATAAAAAAAGCTTCTAGAAACAAATAAAGCTTCTAACAGGGGCAGATAAATAGGGACAGAGGGAGCATTTCTGTCACGTCCCGACCCGCCCGGGTCGGCCACGTGGCAACCGCCGTGTTGCCTCGAAGTACGTGCCGGCCTGTCACGCACCAGAAGCACCGCAAGGCATTGAAATAGATATCATCGCTGCAAAACAACTAAAACTTTAATTAAAAATCACTTAATAAAATAATAAACTTAAAGTAGTACCAGTGGATTAATTTAAAGGAATACCTATGCAGCGGAAAATTACTAAGCCTAAGCCACCGACGCCTTCTAGTGAGCCTCCATTCTATTGGCTGACCTCACACGCGGATCTGCATCCATCCACATTTGGATACAGGTGAGTGACAGAGATTCAATGAGTCTCCATCAGGGTTAGGGAAAAATAAGGTAATCCAAAATATAATATAATAAAAATGAAATAATTAAATTTTGTTAAAAAAAATCTCTTTTATAACTCTCCAAAGGAGAATGGAATTTAAAACCTTTTAAAATAAAATATACTATATGGGCTGGCACCTAATACACTGAAGGCACGACTGGCCGGTCGTATGCCTTACTACACCGAGGGCTATTTCTTTTCTCTTCAAATTCATTTTCTCTCTATCTCATACACTAGCCCGTTCCCTCGGTGGTGGCTCACTGTAGTGGAACACAGTGAATTGGAGCTCTGGCGAGTTTCCCTACGCGCCTCTCCCAACCAGGCTCGACTCACCATGCCCCTCTATAGGCGGTCCACGGCTAAGTATCATGCATGCTCTCAAACTCAGTCCACGCTCCCGCAATTGGAGCCCCGAAGAATCCCACTCAATCACTCCTCTCCCAGGGGCATCGTACCCCAAATATCATAATAATAATAATAATATTATTTCTTATATAAATATTAAAACATGTAAACACACACAAACTTTATATTTTTAAAATTATCCCACCCTCATAAGTGGGCGTATCACAAAATAAAAAGTGTGTGTCGTGGATCACCCTTATCCCAAAACAGTTGTAAAACCTTTTTAAAACAATTTATATTTTTAAAACATTTTGCCCTAGTGGCTAAGCACTGAAATCTAAGTCACTCACAGTATTAGGAGAATCGTATATTCCCAAGCGCTCCATGTAGCTCAACCTCCGGAGCATTGCCGCACTCGATTCAACTGGAGCTCTAGTACACGGAAATATACGTTAGCATTCATAATTAAATTTATGAATGCACCTACGAGGCTCTAGTATGACCTAAGATGACGCTTGGATGTGGTTTAGAAGACTCGGAAGTGTTCCGAATCAATTTGGGGTCAATTTGGGTTTCGGGACGTAAAATGACCGTTTTGCTCCTAAAGGGCAGAACTGGCGCCGAAACTGAAGTGAACCGGGGCCGGTTCTCTTCAACCAGAAGGTCGGTCGCCGACAAGCAGAAACGGCGCCAGTTCACTCCAATTCCGGCGCCGGTTCTGTTCTGGGTTTCCAACCCGAGAACTCTTTAATTTTTCTCTAAATTCGAAAACAGATGCAATCGTCTACCAATTTAGCTACAATTTAGATGCATGTACCTTAATGCATCCACGACACGTTTACCGAGAGAAAAATGAGAAACACAAGCTCAAAGTTCTTAGATCTCGAATCTAAACTTAAAATCTAACTAAAAGTTGAACCTAACTTTGAGCTTGGATCTCTCCTAAACCAATGCATGGAAAAGTGTGCAAACTTAGAAAAACGAAGATCGAGGAGTTAAGAATAACTCACCAAGATCTCGCCTTCGAACTGGGGGTCGGTTTGTCCGGATCTGCCAATTGTCCAAAATGCCTCCGTTTGGCTCCAGAGAGAAAAGAAAAGAAAATGAAAGAAAAAGAAAAAGAGAAATGAAGAAAAGCTTTGGCTCACCCTTATTTATAGAGGAGCCCGACGCCAGGTCTACTCGGGCCCCAAGTCAAACTTTTCCCCTTTTTCAACTTTCTTTCATTTTCACCCATTGGCTAAATCCTTTGCTTTCTTGTGCCAATGGGGCCTATAATAAACTAATAGGGACTTATTTGGAGGTCTTTTTGGCATTTACTAATTTCCATGCACGGTTAATTACTTTTTCTTCCAACTCCGTTTTATCCTAAGCTTCTGTTCTCTTCTAACTTGACACAGCTGGATCGACTTATTATTCAATTATTACGTCATCTTACACTATTCCGTTCGTACGAAAAGGTCGTGCTAGGTAGGGTGTGTCAACTCTCCCCTCCTTCTAAAAATTTAGTCCTCGAAATTAAATAAGGTAGCTTGGTGAGATTTGGCTTCCATTCGAAGCTCTCATTTCGTTTTCGAATAGTGTTCGCCTCACTATTCACCGCTGAAGTTTACCGCGCTCCCGCTGCGTATTCTCATCATTTTCTTCCTCAAGAGTGGCTCCATTGCTCTTCTACTCTTGAGTTTGAACCTCATCTTTCCCTTAACATAGCCTACCCTCACCTACTTATGGGTTAGGCTCACTTTATTTTAATTATGACCTTTAGAGGTTCTTCCTTGCTGTAGTTGTACTTGCTTGATCCTCTCGTTTTGTTCTTGTCTCATCCTTCAAGTCTCTCTCGATGAGACTATCCTTTTGTTTCTTTTGAGGTTCTGCACCTCTTACTCTTCTTAGGAATTCCTTCTCCTTTTTCATTACCATTGCCTCTCACTTCGAGGCCATTCTCTGACACGTTTCTGGCCATTTCGTGGTTTCGTACTCATCCTTGTAGCCAAGTTATCAGGAAAGACCTTCGCTTAACTCCCTCGTCTCCACGGTGAGGATGCGGTGAGTTAATTATCTTCCCCCTATCTTGGTTTCGTTTCCCGTTTCGTCTCTTACTTCATTCTTTCTCTTTTACACTTCCTCCATTCAAATCTCATGGCGTATGAGTCGAACTCTAATACATATTGGCCCACACTTGGCCATATCATAATTGAGGAATCAAAGATCATGCCCTCTCGGCTCTCACATCTGACCCACTCTCTGACCGCCCATCACAATCACAAATAGGGCCCTCGGCCCATCACATCACATACAGGGCCCATGGCCCATCAAATCTCATTTCTCCTCCTTACAAGGACGGAGAACTCTGAGAGGTCTCACACTCTCCCCAATCTCATACTGGGCCGGTCCTCTCGAGTGGTCATCACAGAGATCCTCAAGATTTCGATCTCTGACCCTTCCTCTTATAGGGACGCCTCACACATGGCTCCCAATTCCATCACATTTGAGCCTCGACCTCATACCCATTCATACCACTTCTCTTACCTTTTAGGCTTCCCTTAAATTTTATTTTCTTGAGGTACCCTCTTCAGGAGTTATCGCGTGTTTATCTTCCTTTCGATCTCTTTCCTTCACATTAGCTTCATTGCTAATGATCGATCTCTTTTCTTCCTTTCATCAACAGTATTTTCTAGGGTTTCCTTATCCCCTTCTCTAACCTTTTCTTCCTTTCCATCCACCCACGTCCATTGTGGGGTCCACATTGTCTTTTACTTTCCAACCAACGCGGATCAGCGCACTTCATGCACGTTATACTCGTGTGGCATCTTTCGTAGCTTCTTTATCTTCATGCTTCTTCTTCTTAAGGTTTCTCGTCCCTTACTCGATTCTGGCCTTCTCTTGGGTCAGTTGCCACTTCTTGGCATCGTTTGCAATTCTCGAAGTCTCCATATCCTTTATCCTTAAGGTCATCTTCGTATCCATTCTCTTTTCCATATCCTTGTACCTCGATTTGCGTGATCTCTCACGTCTTACCTAAGGTTTCCTTTACCTTGCCTTCATTCTTCTCTCTTTGCTTTCTTCTCTGTCTTTCTTCATCGTTATCATCCTAATTCCTCTTTTCTTCTAACACCTTTGATTCTCTTGAGTGTTAGAATTCTCTTTCTGCTGCTCATACTGGTTGTGCTCATAGAAGTTCATAAACTTGGTTAAGTTCTTTTCTTATCCTCGTACTCCTTCCTTTGAGTACCTGGGGTTCTCTCTTATCTCCTTTTCTGCTTTAGTTCCCTCATCTCTTGCTTTCCACTATGGGTTTCCTTTACCTTAGCCATCTTCAGCTCTTAATCCATTGATATCTCTTCTTTGTCTTTCGATGTCATGGTTTATTTATCGGGGGCAACACCTTTCTCTATCCTCCATTACCTCTCTATCTTGCCCACGCCAAACTGACTCCATTTTAGTTTGGTTTGACTTCATCTCCCACATCCTTTCTTCACTTATCATTCTTCAGGGAGTTTATCCTCAAAGTTAGCTTACTCCCCTCATTCTAAAAGATTTAACTTATCCTTTTTGTTTCTTGACTCCTTAACCTCGATTCCTTTATCTCACTTTACTTCTCTGATCTCATCCCTTCGTTTCTTTCGGTTCCAACCATTATTCTGGTTTATCCTTATTCACCTTTTTGTCTTCTCCAGTTTCAATTGTCACCTTATTTATCCTTGTTTTATCCTCATTCCTTTCTTCAACTTTTACTTAGGTTGATCCACTTTTCTTATTCTCCGTGTTTGATTATCCTTCAATCCCCATTACCATTATCATTACTATTATTATCATTGTCATTATCCTTATTATCATCATCCTTTCAATTTTTACAGCTTTACTATTTGGGTTCGGGTCAGCTTTTGACAGCTTTACTAAGGATAGGAAAGACCTATATAAGTCGAAAGCTAATCCTCATGCCTATCAATGTGGCCACTCCTCAACAAGCCTCAAGCCTGAAAAACATTTAAACCATGGTGGTGAGTCCATAGACTCAGTGATGTAGTTTTGGAAACAATGTAAAAGATCAAAGATGATAGAGGATATAACTATACCAAAATCTAATTTATAAATCACCATTTTATTTTCAAATAGAATCCCACTAGTAAATCATTTTCATTAAAACGATTCAATTAGGGTGGCATAAATAGGTCGAGTCTCACTCGTTGTTGAGCACGGAAATCCATTAGGAGAAATTTACAAAAATCATCCTTTAAATAATATTGAAAAAATATATATACACACACATTGTCATGCCCCGGTACTCTTCTCGGGCACAGGACAACCACCGTGTTGCCTTGGGATGCATGCCAACCAATGCACACGCCCGAAACCCTCAGGGCTCTTAAATATCTTTTTCTTGCATCATTTGAAAACACATTTGATAATAATATAATTTTAATATAAGAAGAATAAATCTTAAGAAAGATTCAATCATAAAAGAGAGAAAATATAATAAATAAGTGTAAATGTTGACCAAAGTTAATTGTCGGTCAAATTAGTTTGAAATAGACATTTAAGTAAGACTATATAATCAAAATATAGTTATAAACATGTTTCAAACATCTTTTACAAAATATTAAGTTCTTTTAGTCTCCATGAATCCGCCTAAAGCAAGAAATATGCACCGGAGGTACCTACTCATTCAAAAGGGTTTTCGCAATAAAAATGACCGCTACGAACTCAGGGAAGCCCAACTAACCAAGTTGGAGAACTCTAATACCTAAAAAACGAGTAACTAGCATGAGTATATAAATATTCAGTGAGTGACAGAGACATTAAGCTCAGTGTGTGGGTTTTGAGAGTGGCAAGTTCAAAACAATTTACCAAACTAGGCAAGTTTCCAATATAACAATTCATTTCATCACTTAAACCATGTTTACAAAGCATATCATCTCATAAGCATCAATATTAACAAAATAGACCCGATTTGATCAAAAATGGGTTTGGCCGAAAACACGTTCCCAATCTCCAAATCTTGGCTGAGGCTGAAAAGGGAACCACCAAGGGGTTTTGGCACATAACCATCTTAGCAAAACCAAGTTTACCCTTTCCTTGGTCTTGGCCTTGGACAACTCAATGTGGTGAGGTAAAGAGAGTCCAACAACAAAGTAATTAAGTCATAAGAGTCTTCTTCTCCCATCAACTCTACATGACAACCATTAACATAATACAATATACCACAATCTATGCCATTCTTCTCAATGGACCATAGATTGGGAGTCTAAATCCCTAGATACACAAGCACACTAATCTCACTAATACAAAATTCAAGTATATGTCATAGTTTATAAAACCATTTATAGATAATATGGTTAATAAGAAATGTATCTTAAGCAAAATATGGCATATAAAATCATTCAGGTCATATTTCTACCAAACGTGCTTAACAAAATCATTTCACAAACAAGCCACACTCTAAAACATATTAACATTTACATATATCAAATTCAATTTCAAAACCAAGTAAAAAGAAATCAAAACAATTGCCACAACACATCTCAAGAGGCGTATCACTCGCAAAAGTGGAAGAGTCGTATACTCCCAAGGCTAGTCCAACTTTTATGCTTTACTTGTATTGAGATTGCCTACTTATAGAGAACAAAGGTAAGGAACCACGGAAACACACACATTATACACAATTCAATGTTAAAATATGAGTAATGCATGATGAGAGTGCATGCCAATGCATTTACGGCTAAATCATGCCACTTGATTGGCAACGCACTCCGTTGAGTCATTTTGAGCTCAACTCATCACCAAATTTTGTCAATTTAGGAGTTTAATACCCAAATATTAATCCGAGATTCATTTGAGATGTTTATCCATCTCAAAAGGTCTCTTGCATATGATTAATTGAGGTTTTAGGAGGTCTGGAGACGTTAGAAATCGAATTGGAAGCAAAACGAAGCAAAATGAAACAAATTGAGTCAAACAAGTAGTTTGGGGGCTGTGCACAGCTAGTGGCCAGGTGTGCCACCACTCCTGGGGCCAGCTGGTCATAGAAAGTTGGCTCAACTTTCTGGGTGGAGCTGGTGGCCGGGTGTGCCAACACCCCTAGTGCCGGCTCCCTTCGAGACATCACTAAAGGCACATTTTTTTCACTCCAAACTCTTCCATACACTTTCTAAATCCATTCCAATTCAATCCAATATCAAATTTACCTCAATATATGACCAAAACATGCTTATAAAATTAATTAAAATATCTACAACATCAATTCAGCTCAATTCAATCAAACAACACCTCCAAAACCCATTTTTCTCTTCTAAATTCTAAAATGCATAACTCATTTATTTCAAATCCAATTAACATGTTTCCAAAAGCATTTGAAAACTAAATTGAATTAGAATAACATATCTCAAAATTAGTTTCCAACTCTTGATAGATTTACCAGAAATTCTTCTCCCTTTTTGAGCTCAAGGTGCCAAGAACATCTCCAAACTTACTTCTTTCTTTCCCTCATTGGCTCCAACGAAATTTCCCACACCAAGAGTGATTTTAATGTGTTTGATTCATGGATTTAATGAGGATTTGATTAATATTGACAAAGGATTTGGTTTGGGGGGATTTGGGTTAGGGTGCTGTTGTCTTCAAAAGATGGAAGAAGAGAAAAGAGAGATGAGGGAAAATAAGGGATTTCTTTCTTTCTTCCTTTTCTCCTTTTTCCCCTTCCCAAATTGCCATCTAATTTAATCTCCAAATGACTAACTTGCCCTTCATTGACCACATATTCTCAATTCTACTTATTTTTCCATTTTATTCTAATTTACATAAATCTAAACAACTCCCTAAACCACTTAATGGATAATTAACACTTAATCTCCAATCATGCAATAATATTATCATTGATCCTTATGGCTTTAAAGTAAAATATAAGACTTTCATAAATAATCAAAATATCCAAAGTGATTTAGTTCACCTCAAAATCAAGGATCAATTCAAAAGAAAATTATAAGTGAAATATTTTCGGTATTACACATATACTTTATGCCCTAATCTCCCAATATTTGCCATTCGCCATCATAATGACCACAAGTGCTCCTGGCATGTGACCTCCGTGCCTCACAGTCCTAGGAGGATGCACTTGTGCCTCCCTAGTGGAACGTCCACAAGCCATCAATAGCTAGCACAACTTGCCCTTCATGGCTAGTCCCTTAAGGGCTAGTATCATACCTTAATTGGATAGTTCACACGGATCGTAATCACACCATGATTAGGTTTACATATAAAAATAAATACCTCGATGGGGTAAGCCACATACAGACTCTCATTACACCACGATCGGATTTGCACAAAATCACTTAATACATTTATCTCATATAAATGTGATATTTTACCCGCTCGCATAAAAAGTGTATGCATGTGCATTGGTACATCATATCCCAAATCAATAAAACATTTAATTTGAAATAAATGAAAACATTTGCCATCAATGTCACTAAACATTAATGCCAAACCACTCACGGATTGGGAGAGTTGACACACCCGGACCTAGCACGACCTTTTCGTACGAACGAAATAGTACAAGATGACCCGAAAATTTAACAATAAGTCGGTTCGGTTGTGTCAAGTTTGAAGAGAAGATAAGCTTAAGACAAGACGTAGTTGGAAGATGAGATTGGTGGCCATGCATGGAATCTCTAAGTGGACTCTTTGAAGTCTATAGCCAATGGATTGGAGGTCCATTGGTGAATTGTTCGGTGGATCGGGCCAATAATCAAAGTTTTGAGGGATTTAAAGAGAAGAGAAAGTTTGGCCAGGGGTCCGAGTAGACCCGGTGCCGGGCTACCCTATAAATAGGGGGAGGCCGAGCCTCTCCCCCTCATTTTCTCTCTTTCTCTCTTCTCTCCTTTCTCTTTTCTCTCAACTGCTCCCGGGGAGCAATTTTGGACTTTTGGCCGATCCGGACAAACCGACCGCAAGTTCGAGGCGAGATCTTGGTGAGCTATTCTTAACTCCTCGAACTACGTTTATTTAAGTTTTCACACTTATCCATGCATCGGTCTAGGAGAGATCCAAGTTCAAAGTTAGGTTCAGCTTTTTGTTAGATTTCTAGCTTAGATTTAAGATTTAGGAAATTTGAGCTTGTGATTCTCGTTTCTGCTCCGGTAAACGTGTCGTGGGAGGTGTGAGGAACCTCCATCTCGAATTTCAAGCAAAACCATGGACTGAGGGGCTCGGGATCCGAGGAAATGCTCGGAACCCGAGGGGTGCCGAGCGGCTCTCGCGCGGGAGCCGCGTCTCTCCCGCGGGAGCCGCGTCTCTCCCGCGGGAGCCGCGTCTCTCCCGCGCGGGACCTGGCCAATTTTGGCCACCCGAGCGGGTGGGCCTCTCCGGCCCAATCCGTGGCTGGGCCTCTATGGCCCAGAATCCGGGAAAGGGCCCAGCTCGAGTGTGGGGCCCACGGGTCCCCAGGGGCATTTTCGTAATTTTTCTTCAAGTGTCCAATTTTTACCCCGGAACCTCCTGGACACTTTTCTAAGCCCCGAATCACTTCCAAACATCGTCTTAGGTCATATTAGAGCCTCGTAGGTGCATTCATAAATTTAATTATGAATGCTAACGTATATTTCCGTGTACTAGGGCTCTGGTTGGATCGAGTGCAGCGATGCTCCGGAGGTTGAGCTACATGGAGTGCTTGGGAGTATACGATTCTCCCATCACTGTGAGTGACTTAGACTTCTTTGTCTAGCCACTGGGGAAAAAGGGTTTTAAAAATGTTTGAAAAATATAAATGTTTTTCAAAAGGTTTTGGGATACGGGAAATCCACACACACACAACTGTCTGCGATATACCCACATAGAGAGTTGGATGTTTTCAAAAGAAAATATAAATACTTTTGTGTGTGTGTTTTTATATATTTTAAATATGTATAATTTATGTATATATTTTCAAAAATATTATTGTTATGATTATTGAGGGTACGATGCCCTTGGGAGATGAGCGATTGAGTGGGTTCCTCGGGGCTCCAATTGCGGGAGCGTGGACCGAGTTGAGAGCATGCATGATACTCAGCCGTGGACCGCCTATCGAGGGGCACGGTGAGTCGAGCCTGGTTGGGAGAGGCGCGTAGGAAAACTCGCCAGAGCTCCAGTTCGCTGTGTTCCACCACAGCGAGGCACCACCGAGGGAAAGGGCTAGAGAGATAGAAAAGAGAAAATAATTATAAATGAGAAAAAAGATAGCCCTCGGTGCAGTGAGGCGTAAAGCGGCCGACGGGTCGTGCCTCCAGTATGATAGTGATGCCAGCCCATTTGAGATTTATATATTTACTTATTATAGAGTTTTTAAAAGAGTTTTTAAAGAAAAATATTTATTATTATTTTATTTAAATTTATTTTATTTTATTTTGGATTTCCCTTATTCCCCCAACCCAGATGGAGATTCTTAGAACCTCTGTCACTCACCTGTATCCAATGTGGATGGATGCAGATTGGCACACGGAGTCAGCAATAGAAGAGAGGCTCACTAGGAGACGTCGGTGGCCTAGGTTTAGTGGTTTCCGCTGTGTAGGTATTCTTTTAAGTTAGTTCACTGGTATTGTTTATAAATTAATATTTTATTAAATATTTTCTAATTAAAATTTTAGTTGTTTTGCAGCGATGGTATCCATTTTAATGCCTTGCGGTGCTTCTGGTGCGTGACCGGCGGCACGTACTTCGAGGCAGCGCGGCGGTTGCCACGTGGCCGACCCGGGCGGGTCGGGGCGTGACAAGAGTAGTATACTCTTGCACTAACCCAACTGCACAACAGGAGCCCTTGTCGCGATCCATCGCCAGTGCTCCTAATTTACATTTAAATCACATTAAAATCATTTTCAATCTTGAAAATATGCTTATGCAACTCAGACTGGCCTAAACAAGCCTCTAATAGACTCGGGATTGACTTTGGACTAAACCGGAATCGAAAACAACTAAATTTGAAAAAGTCAACCGGTCAACACTGGTCAACGTCGATTAACATTGGTCAACTTGGGTTTGACCGAACAAATTTTACACATTTCAGGTAGTTTTTCTACCTAGATTTCAGTTGATCATAACCTTCATCTTACAACTCGAAATAAGGCATATATACCTCGATGGAAAGCTCTAAGAGTTTACTTTAAAAAATTCTTCTACACCAAACTCTAATTATCACTTTAACAAGGTCAAATTTTGATCAAAACTATTGCTACCAGTTTCACACCTTTACTGTGACAAAAAGTTTGAAAAATCATAACTCATTTGTTTTCCAACAAATTAACTCTATTCTTGAACCAAATGAAAGCTAATTGAGTCTGATAAATTTTCTTAGTTGATCACTAAACCCAGATTTGCCTTTAACTAATCTGAATTTAGCTCGCCATCCAATGTCGCCTAGAAACTGATAGTTTGGCGACGTTGGAGAAAACTACATTTTTCTCTATGCTAGGTTTGGAATTAGGGGAAAGCTATTTCTGGAAATAATGTGGAGGACTCAAAAGCCTTTCAAACTAGATAAAAAAATTCAAAACTGAGTTCATTTGTTCACCTAAATTTCGCTCGAACTGAGACCACCATAATGATACAAAACCCATAAATTTTTCACATGAGCATTCTCTTCCAAAACAAAGATTTCCTCAACCACTTAACATGCTTCTTACATCAATTGAAAGCTAATGGAGGGTAGAATAACATACCAAGATAGCTCAAACAATTGATGGCTAGTTTCCTCCAAATCTCCAAGCAAAATCCGAAACTTCTCCTCTAATTAGAGCTCAAATCCTTGCTTCTCTCCATAAATGATCACCACCAAAGTGTAGAGCTCAGAAAATACTCTAATTTGGAGTGTTTACTTGCTAAATTTCTTAAGAAATGAAGAAGATATGAGGAAAAGAAGATTAAGCCATTTTAATGGCTTTTGGAGGAGAAATGGAGAAATGAATGTGAAGAGAGGAAAAAGAAGAAAAATCTTCTTCCAAACACTATTCATCCCCTTTTTATACTATTTGGGTCAAAAGTCAATTTTGTCCCTCATTACTTTCACAAACTTCAATTCTTGCCACAATAATTTCCATCACAAGTCTAATTACTCCAAAACATACTTAGGGAAAATTTATTTATTTCCACCAGTTCACATTTTAGGAGCTAAACAGTACATTGGATTGATGTTGGAGTACACATTTATACATGTGTTAATGTGTTGTATAAATAATATTAAAAATAAGGCATACACAATTTTATTTGTTGTAATTACTTACTTACTTTGATTCAATTTTGTCAAATTAAAATCTGCTGTTGAATTAGAGATAGGAAGTGGAGAATGGAAAGAAAAGATATGAAAAATTGAAGATTGAAGAGCTATTTATTAGTTTGTTACTTAAGAATTAAGATTTACAAATTATAAGTTTAATGGTATGTAACGTATTTGCAAGGAAAGTCATGTTGAGAGCTGATAGTAAACAATTGATTAATTTCAATTAGTTGATTACTTGATCTATTATTGAAGAATGAACTTATAATGTTAATTTTTTAAAATAAATAATTAGAAACTCAAAGAAAAATGATCCATGAATTAACCTAAAAATCCAACCCAAACTCATAACTCGTGTCAAAATAACCCAATGATTAAATTTAAAAAACCAGAGATTGAATGACCCGCGGGTCAATCCCAAAAAACCTAGGTCAGAATGACTTAAAACTCGAATAACCCGAGGGCCAAATCTGAGCCCAAATGACCTGAAACCTGATTGACCTGCAATTCGTGTGACCTGAACCCAAATGACCTGAAATCCAATTAACCCAAAATTTTCTTTGGGTCAAATTGACTCGATCCAATTGACCCGAACTCGTAACCCGCCCAACCCACCTATTTGACACCTTTACAAACTCTTTATGTTGCATAGCAGCTGCAACATCATCCTGTAAACAATGAACAATGTTTCCCAATTCATACTGCATTTTTTTCTTTTTTGTATAAACTTTTCAGTATCCAATAGTTACATTGAAGTTTGACTAATTCAGAATCAAATCTTATCAGATTTCAAATTATGGGAAGATCTCCCAAGCTTATTTTACTGCATATTGCACATAGATACATCATACATGTATTTTCTTGGTTGCCTTTCATTTCCTGGTTTCCATAAATCCAACTGTGAAGCAATCTGCTACCCCAATGCAACTATATGCTAATGTAAATTCCACAACCATTTCAAAATTTAACCTTTTTTTTGTTAGAAAGATGAGTTTCATCGCATAAAAAACACGACAACAAAAAAAATTACAAAATAAGGTCTGGGATGTCGTCCCCCTATGTTACAAGCATTGGTGAGCTATTGCAGACTCCCAAATTGTTATCCTCACAAACTCTATAAAAGGGTAAGTAAGAGTCTATCCCACGAGGAAGCTACTGAATAAATTAAAATAAATGAGGAATTAAAAAAATTAACTAAGATAAAAGAAGGGGGTGTTTCTTATGCTTTCAACGAAAATTAAACAAAAATCAATTAACTAATCTAAACAATTGAAAGATAATATGTGAATTAAATAATTTGATTGGAAATCTCCAACCTAGAGAATGATTGATACTCGGAATTAGAGATTGATCATCGACTTTTTGAAATAAGATTAACTCTTTAATTAATTAGTATAGCCAATTTTACAGTAGCTTCACATTAACCCAATTGATTCTTAGATAAATTAACCCCAAAACCAACTTCAAAATTAATTCCTATCTTCTTTAACTAACCCAAGATCCCAACAACCTTAAATTCAAGTCAAGAAGATAATTAAACACAAAATCAATATAAGCTAATAGTAAATAACGAAATACCCAGCATACCTCGCTCGATTTACTCCTGTAATTTTCATGAACACAAACTTGTATTCATTCGTTACTATTAATTAATGTAAACTACGATTAGGATTAGATTTACCCTAATTCTAACAGGCAAACACATGCAAGGATTGATCATTCATGACTAATCAATACCTAACAAGTAATTACAATATTGTAAACAAGATTACAAACTTTGAATAGCAAAAAATTGCAGAATAATTAAAGAAGAAAATCCTTAAATTGAAGATCAAGGTCTCACAATCAAAACCGAGTATCGAATAAGAACTCTAGATTGAAGAAGATAAGATTTAGCTACTCATAATCCGTAAATTCGCCAAAAATAAAGAAAAGAAACTTATTTTCCTCGATAAACTAACTCCATATTTAAACAAAAATATTAAAAACTAATAAACCTAAAAGTCTTAACGGGCCCTTAGAAATCGGGCTAAATCAACTAAAAGATTACAAGGTCCAATGTAGGTTTTTCAAAGCTTTTCTTTTTCTTCTGAATGTTTTGGACTTCTAATTTCTTCATCTTGAACTTCACTTAACTTTCCAAGCCTAAAGGATTAGTTCAAGTGGACAAAAGAGTAAATCCCGAACCATTATTCTCGCAAAGCAACCTGGTGAGAGGACTAGGCTAGGCGGTGGCCGGGTTGCTTATATCTCTTCTCAGAGGTGGAATATCGGGGCATACCGGCGATGGGGTTGGGTATACCGGTCGCCGGGTCTTCACTATAACCGGTGGTCGGGTTATGGGGGTCAGTGACCGGCTTCCCCTGGGACTTTTTCATCCGAATTTCTTCTCTTGTCTACACTTTGATCAATTTAACTTCCTTTTTAGTCTGAATTAAATCTTTCTCCCTTGAAGTACCTAAATCACAAAACATCTCTAGTTAGCTTGATTAAAATAGATAAGTGCTTAAATCAAAGAGAATTGGATACAAAATCATGAAGAAATAAGCAATTATCAAAATTCCCTCACACTTAAACCTTGCTAGTCCTTTAGTAAGCTGGCAAACCAATTTAAATCAAGCAATTTTAAAATTCTGAGAACAAAAATCACTAAAACCAACAAGAAAGCAATATGCACCAATTAAAAGAAGTTTCAAACATAGATTTCAAATTCAAAACCAGCAATCTTAATAATATCTTGCATATCTTATTTCTTCCAATCATGCAATCAATAAGGAATCTCTTTGGTTTTAAACCTCATCCTCCCAAGATATAAGAATTGGTTTCGTACATCTTCAAACACAAGCACATTTAACCATAAGCTTGTAACTAAATCTAATCTCCATTATTAAGTTTTGCATCACACACATAGATCGAAAGGTCTTTATTCAAGGTTGAAATAAGGCTTAAAGGATGAGTAGACTCAAGAAAGAAGGGAATAAAGGATTAGGTCAACAAAGATCCAAGAACAAGTGAAGCATATAAATTATTCAAAAGGCAAATTTAGCATTGAATGGCCCTATTTTGGGTACTAATACCAGCTATCACTCACTTTGAATAATCATTCATTCATTTCTTCTTTCTTTTTTTCTTTGAATGAGATTATGCTCTTCTTATTTCATGTGCCAAATTTCCTGTTTTATTTTTCTTTCTTTTCATCTTTGGCATCTTATCTTTATTCACCAATTTCACATATCTCTATTCATGACCAACTTTCAAAAGAATAGTGAGAATTCCCCACACTTATCTTTTTCTACCCAATTTTTCTCAAAGAATAACTAATCTATGCTCCACTAGCTTGGACAAGGGTGTGTATAATTTGTTTTTCTTTAAAGTTCAAGGTTCTTTAGGAAAATGTGGCTACAAAGAAAAAGCAATGCTTTTAATAAGGCTCAAAGGGTTTTCTAACTTGGTTTTTCACAGGTTGGTCTTTTGGCTCAAACTCAATCCTAATGCCTTTCTTCTCTCTATGTATGCATACAAATAATATAACCTTGAAAAGATTTAGAGACAAGTTCTAGAAATGTGCAAGTAACGAAGAACAAAAATCACTCAAGAAGAAAAATAGGTTGAGTGCAACCTTATAGGCTCAAATTGTTTCTAGGATATCTAATTGATTGCCTAGTCAATTGCATAAATTGTCAAAATATAAGTACATAAGACATGATTAAGAAAGCAATTTAAGGAATAAATCCATAAAACTCATAATCTGTGAATGAATTTTATCAAATTTAAGCATGAAAAACTTATGCATTGCTTCCTTAACTGATTTTAGGAACCTCATTCATCACAAGATTGCAAAAGATGGAAATCAAAACAAGAAAAATCGAAAGAACAATAAATAAACACTAAGTAATAATTCCCCCCCTTCCCCCCCACACTTGAATAGCACATTGTCCTTAATGGGAAAAATACATCGCAAACAAGTAACGAGAGATAAAGTGAGCACAAGTTACCTTGTTGTCGATGTTACAAAGCTAAAGAACAAAAAAAAGAGGGAAAATTAAAGTATTACTAACTAAAAATATGAAAACAAGTTGCTGAAAACAAAATATAAAAAAAGTACCTTATTGAAAATGAAAAAGACAGGAATGGAAAATATGTTCTAGGTCCTAAAATGCATGAAACTACTAAAGATAAATCATGGTGCACTCAATGGTGACACAACCTCAAGATGGTGGAGGTCCTTGGTGGCTTAGATGGTGTGAGATGAGCCAATCTAGCTTGAAATTCATGTCTTCCATGTAGATGCGCAGATCATCATATTGCTCCTCCAAAAAAGTAAGTCTATCACCCATAATGCGCATTGTGAGAGCCCGAGCAGTTTCTCTTGGAGCAGACGGATCAGCTAGCACATTTTCGGGCACATTACCCTCCTCAACATTTACCTCTTTATCGCTGATATCAGAAGGATTATCATTCAGTATGCTTCTATGATCATTCACCCATCGCAGCCTCTCCTTTCGATAGCCAAACTTCCTCATCTTGTCATCATCCACCAAATCATTTTTGTCGATAGTTTTTCGTTTCTCACCCTCAAAGTCAACACCAAAATGAGCCATAATCCGAGTAAGAAGAACTGGAAACACCGCTGTCCTTTGAATCTTGGAAGGGGTAACAACCTCCCACATAGCATGTAGAATAGTGTCAGCTAAAGGAATTCCTTGGATAACTTGCATGCCGATGATGAGTTTATCCATGATGTAGAGGTCAGACCAACGCACAATATGAAAATCACTAGCCTTAGGATCCAAATTGTGTGCTAAGATGTATGCAATAAGTCTAGCATGAATATTGAAATGTTTGGCCAGAAGCACACTTTGACCACCAACAACACTGGCTTGAACATTCAAATTCACCATAGATTTAAGCTTGTTCCAAGTTGGATCTCCCTCTTGAATAAGTTCATCTTCCAGAGTTGAGAAATGAAGCAAATACCCCATATTTGGATAATGAAAATGTTGTTGGAGAAAAGTCGCATCAACTTCAATCTCCACACCTTTAACCATAGTGTTTAGGGTAGGTTAAGCAGCTCTTTTATCAACAATATTGGCATAGAATTGCCAAACAAGCTCAGGATAATAGCCACCCTGTAACATCAAAATACCCTTCCAATTATCCGATGAAAAACTTGAGTGATGCCATAGAGATCATCAATGTGAGGAGCAAGTCTTCTTTACCACTAACTTCCTTGATTTTCTATCCTTGAACCACAATTCGGTGTTGGCGTTGCAGAAGCACTGAGGTCCATTAGGGACTGCTGGAGTAGTGTCAATGGTAACTTTAGCCTTACCCTTGGCCTTAGAGCCTTGGTCAGAAGGCTTGGAAGTGGCAGCCTTGGTAGTCATTCTTCCAAACACTTGGCAACAAAAGCAATAATGTCTTCCGATCTCAATCAAAGAAGCAAACCCTAAACACAACTAATCTTGCAAGAGTCACAAGAGAACAAATATCCACCCAATATGTATCAAACAACACCAAATCTATGAAGATACCCAACCAATTCGAAATTCATGCAAAGTTCTCAATTGCTAACTAAGTTCTTTATCAATTCAGGCATGTAATCCAAAAAAGAAGAGCTTGAATCAACAAGAAGGCTCAAAGCACACTTACTTAGAAGAAAACCACCAAGAAACATCCTCATTGCACTTTAAATTGCTCAAAATTTTCAAACTCTCATTATGTAGCCATTATTGTTCTAGCCCAAAATCTTGAGATTTGATGGTGAATTTGGTGTTTGAATGGTTGGGTTTAGTGTTCGAGGAATCAATTTGGCGAATTTTGTGGTTAATTTGATGAATGGTAGTGAAAGGGACGGATGAAGGATGAGGGATGAGGGATGAGGGATGAGGGGAGTGTGGCTCACCGGGTTGGCTAAAATAGCCAATTTTGCTGAGTTTTCGGGGGCAACCTGGCCATCGGCTATCACAACTCGGTGACCAAGTTGCATTTCCAGGGAGTTACCCACTCTCTTTTTCACCTAACCCGACGACCTGCCTATGGGGGTCGGCGACCGAGTAACATTTCCAGGGAGCAACCAATTTCTATTTCATGTGACTTGGCGATCGGCCTAGGGGGTCGACGACTGGGTATCAAATCCAAGGAGCTCCTCATTTTTGGCTCGATGGCCCGGGGGCTGGCCTAGGTGGGTCTGTGATTGGGTATCTTTGAAGCTTCAAACCCTTATTTATTTCCTTAATTTTTCACCTTAACTCTTGAGCTTGGCCACCAAGGTAGAAATGCATGTACATACTTACCTTATGCAGTATAAACTTCGAAGTAAGTAAAATTAAATGCATGAAACATGCCAAACACAAAACTAACCTTGCTCTCTAATTGAATTGTGAAATATGTAAATAAAAAGAGTAAGGAATCCTTATCCAATGTTTGAAGAAAATGTGTCATAGATGCAAGGCCGAGCTACACATCACCAATTCTTGTATAAGAAAATTTAAAAATAAGAGAAAATTAAAAAGTAAGTTTACGGAACATTAAGAACTAAAAGGAAATGAAATAAAGAAAGAAATTGAAAATGGTTGGGTTGCCTCCCAACTAGCACCTTTGTTTATCGTCGTTGGCTCGACAAGGATTGTCTTAGTCGCTCAGAATAGGTAGGATCTTCCAAAAGAATATCCTGCAAAGCTTGTGCTTGAAAACCTTCATAGTACAGCTTGAGTCGATGTCCATTGACCTTAAGAATCTTTGAAGTAGATAAACTTCTAATTTCAACCGGGTCATGAGGAAATACTTGGATCACTTCAAATGGCCCAATCCAACGGCTGCGGAGTTTGCCCAGAAATAAATAAGCCTAGAATTGTAAAGTAACCCCTTTTGCCCAACATGAGAAGATTTCTTCACAAGAAGTTTGTCATGGAAAGCTTTGGTCTTCTCTTTATAGATTAGAAAGTTTTCAAATGCTTCATTTCTGATTTCCTCCAATTCTTGAATCTAAAATTTTTGAGTTACTCCAGCCGCATCAAGTTCTATATTACATTTTTGGATTGCCCACAACGCTTTGTGTTCAAGTTCAACTAGTAGATGGCAACCCTTGCCATAAACAAGTCGGTATGGGGACATTCCAAGTGGCCTTTAGTAAGCAGTGCGATAGGCCCACAAAGCATCCCCTAACTTTTGATTCCAATCTCGTCGGTTAGGATTCACTGTCTTCTCCAAAATGGATTTGATTTCTCGATTAGAAACCTCTGCGTGGCCACTAGTTTGAGGATGGTAAGTAGTGGACACTTTGTGTGTGACTCCATATCGTTTGAGCAATGATTCCATGAGCTTGTTACAAAAATGTGTTCCTTGATCACTAATGATGAAGCGGGGTACTCCAAACCTAGAAAAAATATGCGATCTAACAAAGGCTGAAACCACTTTAGAATCATCAGTTCGGGTGGCTTTTACCTCCACCCAACGACACACATAATTGCAAGCAAGAATAATACAGAAGTTGCCATTAGAAGGAACAGAAGGGCCCATAAAATCTATTACACAAGTATCAAAGATTTCACAGACAAAAACAGAATGTAATGGCATTTGATCTCTAGCTAAAATCTTGCCTACGCTTTGACAGTTATCACAAGTTTAACAAAATATGTGTGCATCTTTAAAGAGTGTGGCCCAAAAGACCACACTCAAGGACTTTTCGTGCTATCCTTTGAGGTCCATGGTGTCCACCACATGCATGAGAATGACAAAAGGCTAAGACAGAAGTAAACTCATAATCAGGAATGTACTTTCTAATGATCAAGTCTTTGCAATGTTTCTACAAATAAGGTTCATCCCAAATATAAAATCTAGATTCATATCTTATTCTATCTTTCCTAGCTCTAGTCATGTCATGTGGCAATTTTTTGGTAACAATGAAATTTACAAGATCAGCATACCATGGAATAATTATACATTAACTTTGAACAGAAATTCATCTAGAAAGGAATCATTGATTGGAGTTTGTACCTTTTTACCTATCAATCGACTCAAATGGTCAGCCACTAAATTCTCCAATCCCTTCTTATCCTTGATTTCGATATCAAATTCTTAAAGGAGGAGAATCCATCTAATCAATCTCGGCTTGGCTTCCTTCTTGGCTAACAGGTACTTAAGAGCTGCATGGTTAGAATACATAATCACTTTAGTACCAATTAGATAAGATCTAAACTTTTCTAAAGTAAAGACAATGGAAAGAAGTTCTTTTTTCGTTGTTGTGTAATTCCGCTGAGCATCATTTAGTGTACGGGATACGTAATAGATAACATGAGCATCTTTTCCAATCTGCTGGCCAAGTACACATCCCACAGCAACATCACTCGCATCGCACATATGCTCAAAAGGAAGCTCCCAGTTTGGTGACTGAATTACCGGAGTAGAGGTAAGGGTAGCTTTAAGTGTGTCAAATGCTTGCTGGCAAGAATTGTCAAAGTTGAATGAAACATCTTGTTGAAGCAAACGGCACATTAGGGCTGCGATCTTTAAGAAGTCCTTAATAAATCTCTGATAAAACCCTACATGGCCAAGGAAAGAATGAATTTCCCTCATCGATGAGGGGTAAGGCAAGTCCTTGATAATATCAATTTTAGCCTTATCTACTTCTATTCCTTTGGAAGAGACTATATGCCCTAAAATAATTCCATGATCTATCATAAAATGGCACTTTTCAGAATTAAGCACTAAGTTGGTTTCAATGCACCTAGCCAATATTAATTGTAAGTTATGTAGGCAAGAATCAAAAGAGTCCATAAATAGAAAAAGTCATCCATAAATACCTCAATGATATCTTCCACATACTTTGAAAAGATACTCATCATGCATCTTTGAAATGTAGCTGGCGCATTACATAAACCAAAAGCCATTTGCTTGTAGGAGAAAGTGCCAAATGGATAGGTAAATGTAGTTTTCTCTTGATCCTCTGGGGCTATCACAATCTGGAAGTAACCCGAGTACCCATCTAGAAAGCAATAAAAAGCCTTGTTGGCTAACTTTTCAAGCATCTGGTCGATGAATGGTAAAGGAAAGTGATCCTTTCGTGTGGCTGCATTTAGTTTCCGGTAATCAATACACATGCGCCATCCATTTTGCACTCGCTGAGGCACCAACTCTTCCTTGTCATTTTCCACGACTGTTATCCCTGTTTTCTTAGGAACTACTTGCACTGGATTTACCCACTTGCTATCCGAAATTGGGTAAATGATCCCCACTTCAAGTAGCTTGAGAATTTCCTTCTTCACCACATCCATCATAGGTGAATTTAAGCGCCTTTGTGGCTGCCTTAATGGTTTAGCTTCTTCTTCTAGCAAAATCCGATGCATACAAATGGAGGGGCTTATGCCCGTAATGCCCGCAATCGACCACCCAATGGCTTCCCTATATTCTCTAAGAACTCTCAAAAGTTTCTCTTCTCGTGGCTCAGAAAGCTTGCTGGAGATTATAACTGAAAATGTATCATTAACCCCGAGAAAAGCATACTTGAGATGAGACGGGAGTTGTTTAAGTTCTATTGCTGATGGCTGTTCGATTGAAGGAAGCATCTTGCTGGTTGGAAAAGGCAAATCCACATAGGATAAGTTCAATTTCATTGTCTTGACTGGAAGAGATTCCAAAGTCGAAATTGCCAGCTCCATATCTTTATTTTCTTCCCATTCTATAGCCTCATAAGCCTTTTGATCAAGGCTATTTACCATCACAACATCAAGAGGATCTTCTTTAGCCAATTTCATGAATTTAGAACTCAAAGTATCAAGAATATCCATAAAGAACACTGCATGAACATCACTTGGAAATCTCATTGCTTCAAAAATGTTGAATCGTACAATCTCTCCATCAAATTCCATAGTGAGAGTTCCTTCGTAGACATCTGTTTTGGTTCGAGTGGTTCTTAAAAATGGTCAACCAAGAAGAATAGATAAAGAAGTCTTAGATCCATCTTCTTCCATTTTTAATACATAAAAATCAACAGGGAAGACAAGTTCATTCACTTGCACAAGGACATCCTCTATCACACCTTCCGGATACACAAAAAACCGATCATTAAGTTGAAGCACCACTCCGGTTTCTACCATTGGTCCAACATCCAAAGCAAGATAAACAAAATGAGGCATAAGGTTTATTGATGCCCCAAGATCACACAAAGCTCTTTCAAATATGCTTTGACCAATTTTACAAGGTATAGTGAAAGACCCTCTATCCTTGCACTTGGGAGGTAGTTTTCTCTGAAGAACAGTGGATACTTCTTCACTCATGTTCACAACTTCATTCCCCCCCTTAATTTTCTTTTATTAGTGCAGGGGTCCTTGAGAAACTTGGCAAACCGGGGGACTTGCTTGATTGCATCCAAAAGAGGAATGTTAACTTGGACTTTTCGAAATGTCTCCCAAATATCCTTATTCAAATCTTGTTTTGGTGCTTTGCCAACCTAGATGAAAACGAGGAACAAACATCTTAGCATTTAAGTTGGAATTCACAAGATTTGGAGTTACCTCACTATCATTAGGGACTAAAAAATGGTTAGAACTTGAAGAAGAAGCACCAACATCCTTATTTTGCTCATCTATTGAGGGAACCCGGTGACTTGAGGGGGGTGGGTCCGTGGCCGGGTTACCCTGGGAGTTGAAATTCGAGCTCCCTGGTCGAGGGAAACCTGTGACCGGGTTGGACAAGTCGGCGGCCGGGTTACCCTGGGAGTTGGAATTGGAACTCTCTGGTCAAGGGAAACTGGCGACCGGGTTGAACAAGTCGGCGACCAGGTTTCCCTGGGCAGGAACATTTGATTCTTCAGAAATTGGCCATTTTGTAGCCTCCCCATCCAACTTTTCCTCAATTAATCTTGCTTTAACCTTATTCTTGCCACTCAACTCCTTACCACTCTTTAACATGACAGCATTCACATTCTCTATTGGATTCACCATAGGTTGAGATGGAAGACGATCGGATCCTTGAGCTTTCAACTCATTCATAGAAGTTGCAAGCTGTCCAATTTGTCGTTGCATGTCTTCCATAGAAGTTTGAACTTGTTGGAATTGAGCCTTAGTAGACTCTTGAAACTCTAGAGAGCTTGTAGCCATCTTGTTAACCAAAGCTTCCAAACTAGAATTTAAAGACCCTTGCGGAAAATTCGAATGAGCTTGGTTACTTGAAGATCTTGGAAGGATTGAATAATTTCATTGTTGGAATGGTGGCCGGAACTGCTGATTTTGACCTAGATGATTCCCATACCTCAAATTTGGGTTATCCTTCCACCCGGATTATAAGTATTCGAGTAGGGATCATACCTCTTTTGCACATTGCCCACCACATTCACTTGTTCATTTGATTCTTCAAATAAAGATGGGCAAGAATCAGTCGGATGAGTAGTGAGAAAGCATATACCGCACGGATTCTGCATATGCATGTTTCCAATTTGTTACTGCCCCGTAATCAAAGAAGTAAGTCTGGAAAGTTGCTTCTGAATCGGTGCCAAGTGATTTTCAATATTCACCTTCTTTACTCTCTTTACCAAATCATTTCGAGATTCAAATTATTGAGTTGTAAGGGCTGTGGTGCGAAGATCTTCTATGTTGTTCATGAGGTAAGTCAACCAAAGCACCATTTGTTGCTGAATCAGGCCTCCATTTCTCACTTTGTCTAAGCCCAATATAGAAAGAATGCATGTTTCCAATTTGTTACTGCCCCGTAATCAAAGAAGTAAGTCTGGAAAGTTGCTTCTGAATCGGTGCCAAGTGATTTTCAATATTCACCTTCTTTACTCTCTTTACCAAATCATTTCGAGATTCAAATTATTAAGTTGTAAGGGCTGTGGTGCGAAGATCTTCTATGCTTGTTCATGAGGTAAGTCAACCAAAGCACCATTTGTTGCTGAATCAGGCCTCCATTTCTCACTTTGTCTAAGCCCAATATAGAAAGAATGGATGAGAACTTCCTCACTGATTCTGTGGTTGGGACAACATTTCAAAAGTTTCTCAAATCGAGTCAAGTGATCATAGATTGTTTCATAAGGATGTTGCACAATACCACTTATTTCGCTCCTTATATTATTAGCTTTCAAAGTAGAAAAATACTTCTCCTAGAAAGCCTTTTCGATCTCAGTGCAAGTGGTGATTGAAGCCATTGGTAAGTCATAGAGCCATTCTTTTGCTGAATCAGCTAAGGAAAACGAAAAACCTCTCAGTTGGATTTGATCTTTAGATACTTCTGTAGGCTTCATAGAAGAGCATACCACCCGAAATTGATCCAAATGAGTGTAAGGATTTTCACCAGCCAACCTATGGAAGATCGGAAGGTGATGAAGGAGAGAAGATTTCAGCTCAAAATTTGCTCCAACATCTGGCATACGAATACAAAATGGTTGCCGATTGACCGTAGGAGCAGTCATCTCTCTAATGGTACGCTGCCTTTCTTCGTTTTTAGCTTGGCGATCGTTTTGACCACCATTGTTGCCTGGAGGAACTGAGGGAATTGGAAGATTAATATTACATTATTCAGCCATAGGTTCCTCTTCTTTGATCACAGGATCCGGTGGTAGTGTTGTTTCTTCTAACTTCACACGATTATTCAAAGAAGAAGAAGAGGTAAAAGAAAGCAAACTTCCAGTTCTTTCACAATAAGCTCAAAGTTCTTTTAGGGAGCAATCTAGATCAGACATAAACTCTGTAAAAACAATCAAAAAGAAAAGAAAGCAATTGTTAGAGAACTAAAGGAATAAATGAAACAAATAAGAAAAGAAATTATGAAAAATAGCCATTAGCCTCCCCTGCAACAGCTCCATAATTTGGTGAGCTATCGCAGACTCCCAAATTGTTATCCTCACAAGCTCTGTAGAAGGGTAAGTAAGAGTCGATCCCACGAGGAAGCTAATGAATAAATTAAAACAATTGAGCAATTAAAAAAATTAACTAAGATAAAAGAAGGGGGTGTTTCTTATGCTTTCAACGAAAATTAAACAAAAATCAATTAACTAATCTAAACAATTGAAAGATAATATGTGAATTAAAAAATTTGATTGGAAATTTCCAACCTAAAGAATGATTGATACTCGGAATTAGAGATTGATCATTGACTTTTTGCAATAAGATTAACAATTTAATTAATTAGCATAGCCAATGTTACAGTAGCTTCACATTAACCTAATTGATTCTTAGATAAATTAACCCAAAACCAGCTTCAAAATTAATTCCTATCTTCTTTGACTAACCCAAGATCCCAGTAACCCTAAATTCAAGTCAAGAAGATGATTAAACACAAAATCAATATAAGCTAATAGTGAATAACGAAATACCCAGCATACCTAGCTCGATTTACTCCTATAATTTTCATGAACACAAACTTGTATTCATTCGTTACTATTAATTAAGGTAAACTACGATTAGGATTAGATTTACCCTAATTCTAATAGGCAAACACATGCAAGAATTAATCATTCATGACTAATCAATATCTAACAAGTAATTGCAAGATTGTAAACAAGATTACAAACTTTGAATAGCAGAAAATTGCAGAATAATTAAAGAAGAAAATCCTTAAATTGAAGATCAATGTCTCACAATCAAAACCGAGTATCGAATCAGAACTTTAGATTGAAGAAGATAAGATTTAGCTACTCATAATCCATAAATTCGCCAAAAATAAAGAAAAGAAACTTATTTTCCTCAATAAACTGACTCCTTCGTTCTTCTTACTATTTAAACAAAAATATTAAAAACTAAGAAACCTAAAAGTCTTAACGGGCCCTCAGAAATCGGGCTCAATCAACTAAAAGATTACAAGGTCCAATGTAGGTTTTCCAAAGCTTTTCTTTTTCTTCTAAATGTTTTGGACTTCTAATTTCTTCATCTTGAACTTCACTTAACTTTCCAAACCCAAAGGATTAGTCCAAGTGGACAAAAGAGTAAATCCCGGACCATTATTCTTGCAAAGCAACCCGGTGAGAGGACTAGGCTAGGCGGTGGCGGGGTTGCTTATCTCTTTTCTCGGAGGTGGAATATTAGGGATACCGGCGACTAGGTTGGGTATACCAGTCGCCAGGTCTTCATTGTAACTGGTGGCCGGGTTATGAGGGTCGGTGACCGGCTTTTCCTGGGACTTTTTCATCCAAATTTCTTCTCTTGTCTACACTTTGATCAATTTAATTTCCTTTTTAGTCTGAATTAAATCTTTCTCCCTTGAAGTACATAAATCACAAAACATCTCTAATTAGCTTGATTAAAATAGATAAGTGCTTAAATCAAAGAGAATTGGATCTAAAATCATGAAGAAATAAGCACTTATCAAGCATCATTGCTATTAGTAATGTTTCTAATACAGTAAGCCCTGGGGAAAGCAATCCCTATTCTGTTAGCCATAAGGACATTCAAAATACAAAAAGTTGTAAAAGAGGCCTTCATGATAGTGCTTTCTTTCGCAAGCATATCAGTACAGGCATTTCCTTCTGATAGGTGAGGTTAACACCTATATTCTAGACCTTATTAGAGTGTGAATTGTGCATATTTTGTGTAGTTTAAAGTAATTATTCATCACTTTAGTTAATTGCATATTTTGTAAGAGAAGATGTGCTTTGGATGCAAAATGAAGCTAATTGGTGCTTATTTGCATGAGAAATTGAAGAAAATTAAGAAAAGTGTTCGACTTGATCTGGGTCAAGTTCAACTAAGGCTGGTTGGGAAGATTTGTAACATAAAACGTTCTCCAGACTTCAACCAGGTCGAGACTCGACCAGGGTTTGGTCAGGAATTCTAAAGTGACACACCTAGTTGGAATTTTAGCACATCTTGGACTCAAGACTTAGTAGTTTTTAGTTTAGGGTAATATATAAAGGAATTTCATTTTAGAAAATAGAGAGCCGCTCAGGAAACCAGAGGAGATCAAGTTTTCAGGGGCAATTCACCAAGATCGATTGGGGAGTTCTTTTAAGATTTCATTTTCGCTAGTTTCTTGATGTTGTCTTCTGATTATTTTGTTTTGTTTAGTTATATTATGAGTAACTAAACCCTAACCAGGGTTTAGGTGGATTCCAATGGGGATTTCATTTTAATATAAACATGATTTGATTTTCTATATTTCTTGTGGTTAGATTTTCCTACTTTATGCTTAATTTTGGTTATTATCCTGATCACCTAATAATCAATCTTTGGGAATCTATGAACTGGGAGAGGAGTAGAATCCGTGCACTAGGAAGGAAAACGCTCGGATAATCTAATTCTTTGTGGTAGCAACAAATCCTAGGATTCTAAAGTTCTCGATTAATTAAGTTATAGACTGGGAGGTCATAATAACTTAGTTGGGAAAGGTTAAGTGAGTTTGGGAGAACCCTTAACTAGATTAGTGATTGCTACTTTAACTCGAATCAATCATGTTTAATTAATTTGAATGACCCTAGGAAGAAACCTAAACCTTGATAATTCTCATTATTGATTGTTTCCAAATTTTTTGTTTAATTTTAGATTTAATTATTCTCAATTCTTCATCAAAACCTTTTAATTGTTTGCTAGGATTAATTATCAGTGTTTCTCTGGTTCCCTTGGCTTCAATACCTAGGAATACTCTAGGAATTACTTGCTACACGATTCTGTTCTCTTGCAGAAGTTCAAGTATCACCTTCCCTAAGCCTATGTTCTAACATTCTGATGTTCAATTGGTCCATAAGGTACCTGTAATCATCCAAGAGAGAAATAAGTTCATGTTTTGACTTGAAGCAGTTGTTAATGAGGTCAATGGCAACTTTACAATCAGTTTCAACAATAATATTTCTGAAATCATTTTCCAAAGCAATCTTAAGTCCATCTTGGATTGCCCATAGTTTTGCACAAAGGCTCGTAGTTTGTCCAATTTTTCTCTGGAAACCAAAACTAGGTTGCCAAAGTCATCTATGAAAAGGCTCATTCCTCCTGTTGTTCTCGAATTGGTTTGGGTTGAGCCATTTGTGTTGAGTTTAAGCCATCTGTTGGGTGGATGGGTGGGTAGTGGATTGGGGGGGAGGGGGGGAGGGCATCTAACATCCAGTGTCACCACTTTATTTTTCTTATTTTCTCTTGTAGTATTTGCAAAGTGTTCAGCTATCTGCTCTTTAATATTTTTGACAATATAGCTCACAAACTGTTGTTGTTTTCCAAAAACAAGCTTATTTGTATGAGTGCAAATATTCCAAATGGTAATGGGGAATACCACTCTCAACTTTAAGCCATTCCATATGATCAAGTTGAAAAGAACTGTTAATGTTAGGACTGAGGTGTAAAGATATCCAAATCTTGATAGTAAACTTGCACTTTCTATTAAATGTTCAATGGACTCATCATAATCTTTACAGTATGGGCAATAACTAATTTCGGTTGTGCCTCTTTGTATAAAAAGGTCTCTGGTGGTAATTCTTTGATGGTATAACAGCCATAAAAAATTCCTAATTTTTTGCCTCGTTGGGCATTTCCATATCCAATCTCTTTTCACCTTATCCTATTTCTTGAGGCCCTTGGGAATCCTATATGCATCCTTTAGATTGAAATTACCTCTAGTACTAAAATTCCAAGCTATGTCATCATTTTTTTCCTTAGGAGTCTGTGTTGGGACAACTTTTATAATTTCCTTAATGGATATAGGAAGTTGGAAGGAAATTTTTGGGAGATCCCAATTTCCCTGTTGATTTAAGAGGTCTCTGACAGTAAATTTTGTATTCTTCTTTGGTTAACGGCCTAGTAATAATTGATCATAAGACTCCAATTCCAAGCCAATTGTCATTCCAAACCTCTGCAATCCTACCATTCTTGACAATCCATCTAATGCCTTTATTTATGATGTCTTTGCTCATTTTTATTCCCTTTTAGAAAGGTGAAGGGTGAGAATGTTCTTTTCTAGGATCCATATTCCTACTTTTAAGCAATTAACCCAGAGGTCTTCATTGTCATTGATGATTTTCCAAGCAAGTTTGGCCATGAAAGCTAGGTTTAAATGTTTTACTGAGTTAATTCCCAATCCTCCAAAATCTTTTGACTTGGTGACTTAGTCCCAATTAACCAAATGTAGTTTTTTCTTAATACCAGAATTACCCCAAAAAAAGTCTCTACAAATCCTATCAATCTGATTCCAAATAGAAGTCGAGAATAAAGATAATACACCCGAACTTAATCCAACCTTTCGCGTAAATAGAATAGTGTATACGGTATATTAATTCAAACAATATGTCGGTCCGAATGTGTCAGATTAAGAACGAAAGTGGAAATTAGGATAAGATGGAGTTATAAGATGAGATAAGTAACCATGCACGGAAGCACTAATTGGACTTCTTTTAAATCCCTAGCCAATGGATATCCATCCATTGATGTAGCGGTCGATAGAATAGGCCAAGGATTGAGAATTAAAGAAGTTGAAAAGAGGGGAGAAAGTTTGGCCCGGGGTCCGAGTATGTCCGGTGTCGGGCTTACCTATAAATAGGGGGAGATGAGCTTTTCCCCTCATTTTCCCTTCTCCCTCTCTTCGTCTTATCTCTTTTGCTCTCTCGAAGCAATTTCAGACTTTTGGCCAATCCGAACAAACCAATCGACAAATCAAGGTGAGATCTTCATATGTTATCCTACTCATCTTAATCTATGTTTTATTACGTTTTCACGCATTTTCATACATAGATTTAGGAGAGATCTCAACTCAAAGTTAGGTTTAACTTTTTAGCTAGATTTTAGTTTAGATTTAAGATCTAGGAACTTTGAGCTTGTAATTCTAGTTTTTGCTTCGGTAAACATGTCGTGGGAGATGTGAAGAATGCTTGTCTGAAATTTCGGGCCAAACCATGGAGTAACGGGCTCTAAAACTGAGAAAAAGCCTTGGGAAACGAGCCAAAACGGCATTTCCTGCGCGAGAGTCACCTTAGATGGCCAAAATGGCCATCCCGACCAACTCTCACATGGGAGTTGGTCAATCCTTCATGGAAGTCAATCGGGCCTAAAGGGGCATTTTCATAATTTTGTCGAAAAGGTTCTTTTTTTACCCGAAACCTCCCCGGACACTTTTCTAACCCTCGAATCACTTCCAAACCTTAGTTTTTAGCATATTAGAGACCCAAAATCAATTAGGAAAGTTCAAATTAGAATTCTAACATATTTATCTGCGTATTAGTGTTTTCGGGCAATCGAGTGCGACGACACTTCGGAGATCATTCATCATGGATTCCTTAGGAGTATACGAACCTCCCAATACTGTGAGTAGCTTAGATTTCATTACTTAGCCACTAGGGTTAAATGTTTTCAAAATATTTTCAAAAGATAAAATGATTATCAAATGTTTTGGGATACGGGAAATCCACCACACACACATCTATATCGTCATATACCCACATAGAGAGTGGGAGGGTTTTAAAGAAAATATAAAGGTTTAAGTGTGTGTGTGTGTGTTTATATTATATGTTTGCATATATATGTATATATGTATATATATATATATATATATCTTTGATGATGATGAGAGGCTAGATGAGCGATTGAGTGGATCTCAATGCTCCGATAAGAGGAAGTGAGTGGACCGAGCGAGACATGCATACGACTAAGTAGCCGTGGACTGCCTATCAAGGGGCACGGTGAGTGTGAGACCTTGGGAAAGGCACTTAGGGAAACTCGCCAGGGCTCGATGTAACTGTGCGCCACCCACAACGATTGGTACCACAGAGGGAACGTGCTAGAGAAAGAAAATTGTGAAAATGTTTTAGAAAGAAAAGAATAGCCCTTGATGTAGTAAGGCATACGACCAACGGGTCGAGCCTTCAGTGGTTTGATTGCCAGCCCATTTCAGATGTTTATTTTCTTTTAAATAATGTTTTGTAAAATTTATTTTGGATTATCCCTATGTCCCTAACCCCTAGTGGAAATTTATTGAACCTCTGTCACTCACCTATATCTAATGTGGTTGGATGTAGATCCATGTACGAGGACATCAGATAGATCAGAGGCTTGTTAAGAGAGGTCGATGGCATATGAGTATTTATTTCTGCTGCATAGGTGTTCTCTTATATTGATCCACTGGTACTCTATATTTTTATTTAAATCATTTTATTAAATGATTTATTATTATATTGTTATTAATAAAGTTTTAGTGATTGTTTTGCAGCAAAGATACTCAATTCATGCCTTACGGTGCTTCAAAATGCGTGGCTGTAGACACGTACTACGAGGTAGCAGGACGGTTGCCACGAAGCCGACCTCTCCGAGTCTGGGCATGACAAAAGAGGCCTACATATAATAAGCATGTATGGGACATCTAACATCCAGTGTCACCACCTTATTTTTCTTATTTTCTCTTGTAGTATTTACAAAGTGTTCAGCAACCTGCTCTTTAATATTTCTAACAATATAGCTCATAGACTGCTATTGTCTTCCAAAAACAAGCTCATTTCTATGAGTCCAAATATTCCAGATGGTAATGGGGAATACCACTCTCCAGAGGATGTTAAGGAAGGAAGTATGATTGTTGGAATAGTTAACTTTAAGTCATTCCATATGATCAAGTTGAAAGGAATTGCTAATGTTAGGACTGGGGTTTAAAGCTCTCCAAATCTTGATAGTAAACCTGCACTTTTTAAATAAATGTTTAATGGACTCATTATAATCTTTACAATACGGGCAATAACTAATTTCAATTATGCCTCTTTATATAAGAAGGTCTCTGGTGGTAATTCTTTAATGGTATATCACCTATGAAAAATTCTAAATTTTTGGCCTCTTGGGTATTTCCATATCCAATCTCTTTTCACACTATCCTATTTCTTGAGGCCCTTAGGAATCATGTAAGAGCCATGCCTCAAGCACTCTCCAGGCAATCGTAGGCCACACCCATGGACTTGCAAACCCGTGGGTCTTGCCCACCAGGCTTACAAACGATAGTGGACCTGGTGGGCGAGGCCTACAAGTTCGCAAGGTCGTGGACGAGGTCCTGGCTTGCCTGGATAGTGCTTGGGGTACGGCTCTTACAAATCCTATATGCATCCTTTAGAATGAAATCACCTCCAGTACTAAAATTCCAAGCTATCTCTTCATTTTTCTGCTTACTAATCTGTGTTGGGACAGCTTTTATAATTTCCTTAATGGATAGAGGGAGTTGGAAGGAAATTTTTGAGAGATCCCAATTTCCCTGTTGATTTAAGAGGTCTCTAACAGTAAGTTTGTATTCTTCTCTTGTTAACGACCTAGTAATCATTGATCTTAAGATTCCAATTCCAAGCCAATTGTCATTCTAAACCTCCGCAGTCCTACCATTCTTGACAATCCATCTAATACCTTTATTTATGATGTCTTTACTCATTTTTATTCCCTTCCAAAGAGGTGAAGGCCAAGAAGGTTCCTTTCTGGGAGCCATATACCTACTTTTGAGCACTTTAACCTAGAGGTCTTCACTGTCATTGATGATTTTCCAAGTAAGTTTAGTCATGAAAGCCTAGTTTGAATGTTTTGCTAAGTTAATTCGCAATCCTCCAAAATCCTTTGGCTTGGTGACTTCTTCCCAATTAACTAAAATGGAGTTTTTTTCTTATTATCAGAACTACCCTAAAGAAAGTCTCTACAGGTCCTATCAATCTAATTCCAAACAGAAATAGGGAGTAAATAGGCCTCTATATAATAAGCAAGTAGGGGACATCTAACATCCAGTGTCACCACCTTATTTTTCTTATTTTCTCTTGCATTATTTTTAAAGTGTTCAACTGCCTGCTCTTTAATATTTCTAACAATGTAGCTCACAGATTATTGCTGCATTCCAAAAACAAGCCCATTTCTGAGTCTAAATATTCCATATGGTAATGGGGAATACCACTCTCCATGGGATGTTAAGGAAGGAAGTATGAATGCTGGAACAATTAACTTTAAGCCATTCTATATGATCAAGTTGAAAGAAACTACTAATGTTAGGATTGAGGTGTAAAGCTCTCCAAATCTTGAAAGTAAACATGCAGTTTCTAAGTAGATGTTCAATGGACTTATCATGATCTTTACAGTACGAGCAATAATTAATTTCAATTATGTCTCGTTGTATAAGAAGGTCTCTGGTGGTAATTCTTTGATGGTATAACAACCATAAAAAATTCCTAATTTTTGGCCTCGTTGGGCATTTCCATATCCTATCTCTTTTCACACTATCCTATTTCTTGAGGCCTTTAGGAATCCTATATGCATTCTTTAGATTGAAATCACCTCCAGTACTGAATTCCAAGCTATCTCATCATTTTTCTGCTTAGTAGTTTGTGTTGGGACAAGTTTTATAATTTCTTTAATGGATAGAGGGAGTTGGAAGGAAATTTTTGAGAGATCTCAATTTTCCTGTTGATTCAAGAGGTATCTGACAGTAAGTTTGTATTCTTTTCTAGTTAACGCATGGTTTTAAATTGCAGTTGCGGTCGCGTTACTTTTATTGCGTTCGCAGTCATAACGGATGTTACTGCGGTCATCACGGCCATCGTGGTCGTGAAATTTTTTCATTTTTGCACAATTCACCATAAAATTTGGTAATAATGATTATAATTATAAAGCATCTTATTTTATGATTTTACAAGCAATTTATCACACCCATCTTCTTTTATAATGATAAAAAAATGAATTTTTCAACATTTCTTGACTTTATATTAAATCATTTTTATTTAGAAAATTATTCATTCATATATTCATGAATTTTTATGATGGATATAATTTGAATTAATTATATAAAAGATTAAAAAAATATGAAGTTAAATTTTAAATCACTTTAATCTCAATAATAATAATTAGCAGCAATTTTTACATTGATATAATTCATTGTATAAGATAACTAACTAATAAGATTTTTCCCTTAAATTTTAAGCTGAGAAAGAAGTTAAATTGGTGGTGGAGTTAACTGCTCCACGAACTTTGTCCTACTAAGTACACCCAAACAAAAACAGCCCCCTCTCTCAAGTCAATCTAAACCTCTGTACCTAGTCTCTTTGTCCTACCTCACCCAGCCCTTAGCTCATCCCAGGTAAAATGCTATCCACGAATCACATCCAACCCATGCTCAACGTTAACAACCAACCAAGCAACAGACAACACCAACACCAACACCAACACCAGAATAGGCAACAGACAACACGAACACCAGAAAGAAAGTTCTCTGTTATTCGTTCTTCCAAGCTATCAGACAAAGCTTTGGGATTTTGGGCTGTCAACCAAATCGATCTTCTCTGTTCTATAAGGTTCACAAATTAAAACCAATTGCAAGTATTCAGGTGTTTTTTGGGTTTTTATTGATTGAGTTTTACATTTGAATTTGAATGGAAAAATGTCGATAGCGGTAATAGCATGCCATTATCACCGCTATTGGTTGTTATGGCCGCTATTTTGGCTGCTACGAACCCTTATGGTCTTGAACCTCAATATAGCCACTATTCAATGAATAGCGGTATCAGCAGCTGCTGCTACCGTAAAATAGCGGCCGTTATTTCAGTAGCGGATCGCTATTTGAAACCATGGGTTAACGGCCCAGTAATCATTGATCTTAAGATTCGAATTCCAAGCCAATTGTCGGTCCAAACCTCCATAGTCCTACCATTCTTGACAATCCATCTAATACCTTTATTTATGATGTCTTTGCTAATTTTATTCCCTTCCAAAAAGGTGAATGGTGAGAAGGTTCCTTTCTAGGATCCATATACCTGCTTTTGAGCACTTTAACCCCAAGGTCTTCATTGTCATTGATGATTTTCCAAGCAAGTTTGGCCATGAAAGCCAGGTTTAAATGTTTTGCTCAGTTAATTCCTAATCCTCCAAAATCCTTTGGCTTGGTGACTTCTTCCCAGTTAACCAAATGGAGTTTTCTCTTATTACCATAACTACCCTAAAAAAAGTTTCTACAAATCCTATCAATTTGATTCCAAACAGATATAGGGAGTAAAGAGGCCTGCATATAATAAGCCAGTATGGTAGTAATGGAAGATTTGATGAAAACCTCTCGTTCTGCCATAGATAAGAAATTTGTTTTCCAGGCAACCAATTTGGCAGTTATTTTTTCCACTATGAATCGGTGGCTATTTTTATCAAGTTTCTTATGCAAGATTGGGAAGCCAAGGTACTTTCCAATGGTCGAGACTACTTCAAAACCCAAATTATCAGTGATAGCATTTCACATCATAGGTTCAGTATTTGTAGAAAACATGATTTTTGATTTCTGAAGATTGATAATTTAACCTGAAACAGTACTTAAATCGTCAAGAATGAGTTTAATTGCACTGTAATTCTTAATGGTTGCATTTGCTATGAGAATCAAGGCATCAGCATAAAATAAAGGGGCCATTCTTAGAGATTCTAAAATTGTCCCAATTACCACAAGAATGTTGATTATTAATAAGCAGAGATAAATATTCAACACAAAGAATAAAAATATAAGGGGAAAGGGGGTCACCCTACCTAATCCCTCTCGAAGGGCAGAACATGTCAGTTTTGGATCCATTGCCCTTACCTTCCCCTTATTGCCTTTGCAACTACTTTATATTCTTCTAGCTATCTATAATAAGTTATAATAACTATACTTAAAAGTAAAGGGGCTTACTAACAACGGGGGCAGATCTCACCCCCCAACCCCAATTGGTTGCCTCCATTATATATACTAGTTGCATACTCGTGCTTCGCAAAAGGTTTTTCTATTCTTACATTTTTTAAAAAATAATTAAATATAAGAATCAAGACAAAGGATAAAACAATACTAGTCACTTTGTTACGTGTGCTGCACATGATACAACGCGTTATTAATAATAATTAGAAGAGAACCCCTCGTGATGTTTCGGATTACAAAAATAAAAATAATATAATACATAAAATTAAATTAATTTATTTTTTTAACTATACATAGAATAACAATTGTAAAAGTAAACTTATTTCACTTCTAGTTACAAAATAAAGGTAATATAATGGACAAATTGTACCTTTTTTTCACTATACATTCAATATAATAGCAATTATAAGAGGAAAACTCTCAAAAGAAAATTAGTGATTTGGGGGAGGGTAAGAATAAAAATTTACGATAATATTGAATGAAGAAGAATGACCATCGACCTTTAGTTACTAAGAAAATGAAACAACCATTAGCTTCTTAGTTACCAGGAAAATAAGAATCATACCACACAAAACATTTAACATACTTAAATAATCAAAATTTTTCCTCAAAAATATTTTCTGATTAAATGTAATTATTTTTTACTCCATTTTTTTATCCCACTTGATACTTTTTATGATTACCATAAAACATTCCTTTCTTTAATGGTATAGATATGAAATTGGACTGTATTATATAAGAAATTTAAATGTATATATATGATAAATTAAATAACATTTGAGGTAAAAAATTTAAATATAATCATAAAACAAAAAATTTTTTGAAAAGAAAACTTGTGAAAAATGAAAAATCATAGTTTTTTTTTTAGGGAATGAAAAATCATAGATTAAATATATTTAATACAATAAAATTACAATAAATAACCTACACAAAGTATTTAATACACTTAAAACTATAAAAATTATTTTTAGATTAATTATAATTATTTTTTCCTCTTACTTATATGGCACTCTCTATAGCCTCCATAAGGCTTTCATTTAATATAATGGCATAGAGGTATAGATGTATAGATAAATATAAATAAAATTAATTTCATTCATTCTAATTTGTATTAAATGTACATGTGAAATTCACACTAATATCTTACCAATCATATTAAGATGTTGACTCATAATAATAATGTAAAATATAATTAAGCAAAGAAAAATACTTTTAATTCTACCATGGCTAGAGTATTACAAAGAAATGTTGTTAACAATATTCCTTTTTATCTTGAGTTTGAAAATCTCTATTTATATTGAATATCATAAGTACGCACACTGATAATGTTATATTTAGTGTATATTTAGTGAATGATTTAGACTATATTTTAACACTTCTATGACTAGATTTATATAAAATTTATAATATTCATTCATATTTGATTTATTTGCTTATAAGTGTTAATTTGAAGCTAATTCAATGAAAAGCAAATGGTTTGGAAAGCTAAAGTGGGGTTGTACAGTCATCATCATTGGAGCAAGCAAGTCATGGCACTATCATACATGGAGCAAGAAAGCAAATTATGCCACGTAAGTCTTACATGAAGTGAAGCCCATTTAACCAAACCAAAAGCTAGCCAGCCTTGATGTTGCCACAATGAGGAATGCACATGACGTCTCCAGCGCGGGCCTTGCAAGGGTCACGCGTGGGAGACGTAAATTTCAAGCCGGGAAAATCAAGCTAGATGTGTTGTCTGTTAATGAGACTTTGTATCGAGTGTTAATGACGTGGCCAAAAATCTAAATTTAATTGGGATTAGACCTAACTTATTTTTCAAGTAATCTTATGTAACCGAGCTAATATTCATCTTAAGATTATCTTAGGGTGTCTTAGATATTGTATCTTAGACCTTATTTTCTTTAATTTGTTCTTGTTTTATTTTATAAGTAGTTAGTTCCCAATTAGGATTAGGGATGTAGTTTGTTTGGATTTTTAATTATCTATGAATATTTTAATTATTCATGGTTGAATTTATTCTTCTTGTTTTTAATTCTGAATTTATGATTGGCCACCGTAGCTTCACTCTTAAGGATTGTATGAAGTACTAAAAGGAGAAGTATAATCTAAAAGGAAAAGTATGATCCGTGCATTAAAAGAATAAACATCTTAGAATTAGTGATATGTCTTATCCTAAACTAGGGTGATAACTTACTGATTACTTATACTTAATGAGTTTGATTAGGTTGAATTGCGCATCGGGAGTTGTTTAGTTAAATATATCTGTGTACCTTGAGAGAGGATATAGATATATTAGTATAATCGTTATTTCAATTAGAATAATTGAATTTGCATGATACTTAATTATTCCTTGCAAGTGAACCCCGAAACCTTAATGTTTTCTTATCTTTTAATCTTCTCTTTATTTAATTAGTTATTTCGATTAGTTAATAATTTTGTTTATTTCTTCTTTAATTTTAATTTAATTATTTTCTTTAACTAGAATTAATTAAATTAGTGAATATTAGTCTTTGTGAAATGATATCTTGGAATATTTCTTTGTCTATACTATCTTAATTCTGTGTACTTGCAGATTAAGGCAATTATATACCTTGTGTTAAAGTTCTTACTTCTCTACTATTCCCTTTTCTCCATTCCTTTTTTCTTTAGTTGAGAATAAAAAATAATCCTTTAACCAAATTTAATATATGAAAAATTAACAAAATTTTCTTTAAGGTAAATATTAATTTAATAACTTTATATATTTCTTTTCTTATCAACAAACCAAAGATATCAAATGTCCCATTATACCCTTAAAGTAATCCTTTAATTAATCAAATTTAATGTACAACAAAATTAATCCTTTAATTAATCAAATTTAATACATATAAAAAAGTAAGCAAATTTCCTTAACCACAAATATTGGTTATATTTTAACCTCATTCTCATTAAAAAAAAAGGCCAAGTGGGACCCATAAAAAAGGAAAATAAGGTAAAAACAAAATATATGTATGAAAATGAAAAAAAAAAAAAACCAATGGACAACCCTATTGTCAATTAAGAGACTTTTTTAGATAAAACAAGAGGTTATGCTCGTACTAACGTTATTGGTTTATGTAAAGTAATACTTGTATATAAATATATTTTTAAAAACTTAAGAAGATGTTTGCAAATATATATTAATATATTTAAATATGAGTTTTTATTTGTTTGAATTATAATATTATATTTTAACCTCACTTCTCCCTAAATATGAATTAAGAGAGAAACAAAAAAAAATAACTTTTGTATATAAATACAGTACACAAAAATGTACGCCAAAGAATTCTTACATTTTTTTCCACCAAAAGTTCTTTTAATTGTTGTTTTTAGACTAAAAATATCGTTAAATAATTAACTAAAATCTTGTTCAAATAAAAATTAATTGAAGATAAATAAATCGAGTGAGAGAAAAAGAAATAAAAATTAATTAGGAAAAATAAATTAAGAGTGAGAAAAAAAGAGTGATGATGTGAATATACTAAGAAGCTTATTTGGGGATAATAATAATAAAACTAAGAAACTAAGCTAAAACTATAATTGAAGTAACTAACACATGATCAAATGTAAGTGGAAATGGAACATGAATCCTAATTCAAGGCAATACAGCAAAAATGTGTGGGGAGAGAGAAAAAACGGCAGCCAAAGGAATATACGTCAGGAACTTCAACTGCATCGTCTTTTTCAGCAAAAATGAGAGTTGGCCTCTTTATATCTGGATATTATTTTTTTGATAACTGCCATTTCTTCCAAAGATTCATGAACAATTTTCCTAAGTAATTAGGTGCCTTTACACTTATATATTTCTTATCAGTTGTTTATCTCAAACAGAAATTTAATATAAGAGATTCAGATTCTAATAGCTTCTTTGTAGGATCTACATTTCTTGCTTGGTCACATATGGAAAATTTGCACACTTAATAATAGCTCAGAAAGTTTTAGAAGAGTTCTCTTGGATTTTGGCTTCATTAATTTGGATTTTATCCTATAAGATGGTAATTACGTAGCATAAGAGCTTTTTAAGATCACAATGGAAAAAATCCATACCATCTTTTCCTTCGCTATAAATATTGGAAATGCTGTCCTACAAAGTACAAAATAATACATTAAGGGATTCAATAAAAATCAAATAAAAACAGTCAATCACTTATATTTATACTTCCAATTTTTCATATATTAGACTACATTTTTCAGCCTTTTCAAGAAGATTAAGAAAATTGAAATAAAAAGAAAACAATCTAAACATCAGAATACCCAAGAACATAAACAACTATAAAATTTCCATTAAGTTTTAATTCTACAATAGTTTTGAAGGACATTTATTGTATTTATTTTTTCCCAATAGAGATATCCAAAGTAGCCGAAGCCCTTGAAACTTATCTACCTTCAAAAGGAGAAAAAAAAAAGAAAAAGTCCTACGTATTATTTCTCAATGGCAAGTTGGCCTCAACAATCCAAAGCATAAGCTCCATGGCCAAGAAACCTGATTTATCCTGAAAGCACGTTTCATGTTTCAACTACACAAAAGTTCCAATCAATAAGAAAAGATGCATATTAAATCACACATCCAAAATGAACCATCAATTTGGTTGACATGAATTAACCCAACAAATTATTGCCAAGCTATAGGGAAAGAGGTCATGTAATAATAGGTAATTGCTAGTGTATAATATCACATTTAAGGACAACATCATTTGACTAATAATTCAATTTATATGTCTATCCTACTGGCAAAATCCTTTTACATTCTAATGCAAAAAGATGCAACACAAACATATACCATGAAGAACAATGGAAGTAATTTGTGATTAGAGGAGAAAAACTTAACAAATATAGCACATGCAAAGAAGGGTAAAAAGAAAGGTTCAGGATACAATCTGCCATCAAATGATCATAATAACAACCAAATTTTATGAACTAAAACAAACACTCTGTATGCATGAAAAATTAAATTATGCATCTATGATTTAACTATTAAAACAAACCAATTCCTCTATTGCAATAAGCTTAGACAATTGAACTCTCATTGCTACATTATGCTCAACATGCAAACTATTCAAATCAACTTAAATTTCTCAAACATATAGTATCATCTAAAATGTGAGGAAAAGTAAAACAGAAAACTAACAAAGTCAAGAAGCGTAGTACAAATTCAATGTTTTTCTAAAATTAAAACATCATAAATTATTAAAATAGATCATGAGTATTGATTTCATGGTCTCAAGTCATCTAAACCATCATAGAATCTTTACCGTAAATAAACTAATATCACCTAACATAAATAAATATGTTCTTTAATTCTCAGCAAAAGTTTGATATTTTACATGAATTCAAACATAAATAAATATGTTCTTTAATTCTCAGCAAAAGTTTGATATTTTACATGAATTCAAAGTCCATAAGCATCCTTACTTCCAACCTTAAAAACCAAACACAAATAGAAATAAAGAAATTGATCAATTGAGAAGACTTTGATGAGTGAAGAAGTACAGTGATAAGACTTACAACAAAGATGGGAAGAGATTCAATCGCATCATACCTATAACATTTGATACACCCGGATCTAATTCGACTTTGTTGTATAACCAGGATAGTATAAGACGGCGTATTAACTCAATAATACGTCGGTCCGAATGTGTTAGATGAAGAAGATAAGTGGAAATTAGGATAAGACGAAGTTGGAAGATGAGATGAGTGACCATGCATGGAAGCACTAATTGGACTTCTTTAAGTCCATAGCCAATGGATTGGATATCCATTGGTGAATTGGTCGGTGGATTAGGCCAAAGATCGAGATTATTAGAGTTGGACAAGAGGGAATAAGTCTGCCCCAAGATTTGAGTAGGCCCAGTGCCGGGCTTACTTATAAATTGAGCTCTCACCCTCTTATTTCTCTTCTCCTTTTCTTCTTCTCCTCTTATTTGCTCTCTCAAAGCAATTTCGGACTTTTGGCCGATCCAGACAAACTGATCGAAGGATCAATGTGTGTTTCTAATATGTTGTTCTACTCACCTTAATCTACGTTTTATTAAGTTTTCACACATTTCCTTGCATTGGTCTAGGAGAGATCCAAGCTCAAAGTTAGTTTAGCTTTTTAGTTAAATTTCAGTTTAGATTGGAGATCTAGGAACTTTGAGCTTCTGATTCTCGTTTTAGCCTGGTAAACGTGTCGTAGGAGACGTGGGGAATGTCTATCTCGATTTTCAGGTCGAACCATAGGATGAGGGGCCCGAAAACCTTGGAAACGGCTCGGTTCCCAAGCCCTAGTGTGGGAGCCGAGTCACTCCCACGCAGGAGTGACTTTTCATCTAGGTCCCATGCAGGACTTGGCCAATCCCACGCAAGAGTGGCCCTGTTCATGCGAAGGCCACCCCAAATCTTAGGGGCAAAATGATAATTTTGCATTAAGTATCCGATTTTAACCCAAAACCTTCTTGGACACTTTTCTAAGCCCTGAAACACATCCAAACACCTTCTTAGGTCATGCTAGAGCCTCATAGGTGCATTCATAGTTTGATTATGAATGCTAACACGTACTTCCGTGTGATTAGGGTTCCAGATGATCGAATGCGGCAATACTCCGAAGACTTTTCTACGTGGATCTTTTTAGAGTATATGAACCTCCCAACACTGTGAGTGGCTTAGAATTCTTTGCTTAGCCATTGGAGCCAAAGGACTTTTAAAAAGGTTTTAAAAATATAAATGATCTTTAAACGTTTTGGGATACGGGGAATCCACACACACACACACACATTTGCTTGGTAATATACCCACGTAGAGAGTGGGACGTTTTCAAGAAAAGTATGAAGATTTATATGTGTGTGCTTATATTTATGTTATATGTTTTAAATATATATTTTTTATACATATATATATGATATTCGGTGCATATGGGAGCGAGACGAGCGATTGAGAGGTCATCGGTGATCCGATATGAGGGAGCGAATAGACCGAGTAAGAGGCATGCCAGAGACCAAGCAGTCGTGGACCACCTTTCGAAAGCACGGTGAAGTGCGAGACCCTAGGAGAGGCACGTAGGGCAACTCGCCAGGGCTCGATGTAGCTACGTTCCACCACAGCGATTGGCACCACCATGGGAACGGGTTAGAGAAAGAGAAAATGTGAAAATGTTTTAGAAAGTAAAGAGATAGCCCTCGGTGCAGTGAGGCATACGACCGACGAGTTGAGCCTTCAGTATGATAAAGGCCAGCCCATTTTATTTATGTATTTATTTAAATGGTTTTAAAGAACATTCTCATTTTGAGAATTTGAAAAGAGATTTTGAAAAGAAAAATATTTATTTTATTATTATGTTTTGGATTTCCCTTGTTTTCCCTAACCCCTGATGGAGATTCATTGAGCCTCTGTCACTTACCTGTATCCAATGTGGATGGACGCAAATCCGCACACGAGCATAGCAACTAGATCAGAGCCTCACTAGGAAGCGTTGATGGCATAGAAGTAGTAGTTTCCACTGCATATGTATTCTTTTGAATTAGTCCACTGGTATTATTTTTAAAGTTAATTATTTTATTATATGATTTCTAATAAAATTTTAGTATTGTTTTGCAGCGATGATATCCATTTCTATGCCTTGCACTACTTCAGATGCATGACCGGTTGGCACGTATTTCGAGGTAGCATGTCGGCTGCCACGTGGCAGACCCTTCGGGTCGGGGCATGACAATTTGATTGGTATCAAAACGTTTAAACGATTCTCATCGTTTTCAAAAGCTATAAAGTATTTTCAAAGTGTTTCGAATGTTTTTAAACGTTTTCAAAACCAATGGATCACTTAGGTTTAAAACTCCAGAGTTCGAGTATGTGATTACTTGAACGCGTCGTGAATGTCTAAACCTACTCTTAGAATACATTCTTTAGTAGCAAGCCACCATATAGAGTACTCAAGTGTGGTCTTTGGGTGAGATAACACCACGACCACTCTTTTTCTCGAGATTCGTGAAAGCAAAGAACGCTTTCCGAGAAACTCCCCAGAAACACTTCTTCAACTTTTAATATTCTTTCGACTCAATAGCTAAACCAAACAAAGGACTTACTCCCTTGAGATGACAAGATAGGCGATATCTCGTCCAACCCTCCCAGATAGCCTAATCAAAGGCTTGCTAGTGAAGAAAACTAGTTTGATGCCCAACCTTTGTGGTAGTGAACATCGAGACTCACTAGTGAAGAAGCGAGTTTGACACCTAACCCAACCCAGATGCGATTTCCCCCATTCTCTACACTAGTAAGGTGTAAGATTTGGGAGGAAGTGAAGTGGCTAAAGCAAGGCAAGGAGCCAAGATGGACCTAATGTGCATGAAGACTAAACCAACTTCTCTTGCTCTCTACACCATTAGTGTGTAGCTTAGGAGAGAGAGTTGGGTTAGGATGAAAGAAATCGAAGAGATCGATCGCGGAGGGCGAGATTAACAAAACCCTAAGGTGTGAGATAAAGCATCCGAGTAAAAGGATGAGGGGACAGCAAGAACCTCACCAAACAACAAATGGAGAGATGAAAAATGAAACTAAGGAAGAGCTAGCCAAGTGCAGAGGTCTGTCATTAACCCACATAGTGCGAATTAATTCCTTTCACACCCTACACCAATCGCGTGTAGACTTGAAGAGGTGTGTTCTTGGGAACAACAGGACCCTTGGTGGCTAGGGTTCGAGACGTGCTGTAGTGCACTGGTACTCGAACGCTTGGGCTTAGGGGCGATACCTGAGATGGTTGGGCTCGAGCCAACACCGTGGTAAACCTGGTGGGACACGCCCACAAGTTGGCAAGTCTGGACAGATGAGCCCACAGATTGCCTGGATAATGCTCTTAGGAGTGGACATGGGGTGAGAGAGACTGCAACAAAGGTTAGTCGACTTCCTCATTTCTACTGTGTAGGTCTAGAGAGAAAGTGCGACGAAAGTGGAACACTTTAAGAAAAGAACAACTTGACCCCCCAGTGAGCCCATTAGATACCCTCACTTCCTATGCTATTCAAGCGTAAATCTCGGGAGAGCGTCACTCAAGGAGGATATTCCAAGGAAATTGGAAGAGGTCGAGTGAGCCTAGGATCACTAGAAGTGAGTTAAAGGAGAGTCACTCAAGAGTGTGACGAGAATTGATAAAAGAAAACCCTAATGGACTAAAGAATGGAAAAAAAGGATAGTAAGGAAAGAGGAACAAGAGAGAAGCCATTCTTGGGAGACGATGAGAAGGAATAAGGCAAAGATGACAAGACGGAGAATGAGGGATAGAAAGAGTCCTCATATCCGTATGATGGACGCATAATAGACCCCACACTGTGCATTCAGCCCTGGACCCCAATGCTAAGGGAAACTAAGGAGTAGAATGAGGAAAGGATGAAAAAAGAAGCATATCCAAATGGTCAACGAGTGGTACGTCCGTTATTACTTGTCTGACCATTTGGTACCAATGAAAGAAGAAAGGAAATGGAGATGGAGGAAACTGATTAAGGAGAAAGATAGGTTAGAAATCTCTACACCTAAGGGGTTAGTAAGTGATAAACCCCTTATCATTAGTTAATAATAAGAGTAAAGAGGAGAAGACCCAGAGGATGATAAGGAAGGACCTTGTCATGGTCAAGGTCAATGGAAAGTAAACAAATAGAGAGAGTAGAAAGTACGGCAATGATAGAAATGCCTGCATGCGTGCAAATGGAGGGCACGAAGAGAACTTTCTCTAGAGTTGTGAAGACATCATCAGAAAGAACTGGCGAGAAAAGCGAAGTGAAAAAGAAAAGAAAAGCAAGCCCTTAAACAAAGGATAAAAGAGATGTCATGATGTAGTGCGGAAGCTTTCTTAATAAAGAAAGAAAGCACAAAACTCTAGGTAATGAAAATCCTAGGTTAATCATAGATGAATAAGGCGTAAGAAAAAAAAGAAACTTAATTCAATTGATGAACTAAGTTTAGGCTAGCTAGGAATAGAGCCTTAAATGAGGAAAGTATAAGACACCTTAGAAAACCTTAACCTTAACTAGCAATAAATTCATAATGAACAATAGGTTAATAAAACCGACACGACTGGGTAGAGCTACCAAAGAGTAAGAGTAGGAAATTAGACTTTAAGGTAAAACCTAGGGATAGGTTAAAGGAAGCGAATAAAAAGGGGATTAAAAAAGGGCCTAGAAGGAGGATTAAGAAAAACCTAGTAATGCAACTCGAATAAAAGACTTAGAAACGGATATTAGCTAAAGAAAGTCGAGCATAATGAACCCCAAATTTGAGTTAAGCCAAGGCACTACATCATACTACGAATGGGACAAAGAAAAGAAAGAATAAACAAGGATGATTGGAGGCTATAATTATAGAAAAAAGAGGGGTTAAGAATGTAAAGCAGTGAAAGGAAATGAAAACCCCCGGCTACTTAAGTTATGAAGAAGAGATAAGGAGGTTGGATAGAAAGAAAAATTGGAGAAAAAGAAAAAAAAAGAAAGCACTCAAAGAAAATGAGTGAATGTAAGTGCTTGTATCCTAAAGGATGACAGGTAGTAAGTTTTCACTACTTACCTACCCTTAGATACAAGTAAAGAATGAATAAAAAAGAAGAAGAGATAGACAAAGGAATGAAGATACCAAAGCATGGTTGAGTAAACAAAGGTAAAAGGATGATGAGGACAATAATAATGATGATGATGGAGATTTTAAGAATAATCAAATACAAAGAAAGAAGAAAATGGATCGACTTAAGTAAGAGTCGAAGAAAGAACAAGGATAAATAAGATAACGATTGAAACTGGAGAAGACAAAAAGGTGAAAGCGAGATAAAAGAGTGAGATAGAAGGAATTAAAAGTAAGGAGTTAAAAGAATATGGAAGATAAGTTAGAAATCATGAAGGAGGGGAGCAAATCAACTTTAAGGATACCCTCCTCGAAAAAGGATAAGTGAGGAAAGGATATGGGAGACGAAGTTTAGCCAAGGTAAAATGGAAGTAGCTAAGCACGGACAAGATTGTAAGATAATGGATGAAGAGAGGTGTGTTGTCCGTAACAAATAAACCTTGATGTGGACAACAAAGAAAAGATAACAAAGAATCAACAGCCAAGGAAGGCTAAGATAAAGAAGACCTACATGTAAAAAGCAAGAGATACAGGCTAAGGCAGAAAGGATGAAAAGAAAGAACCCCGAGTATTCAATGGAATAAGTACAAGGATAAGAAAAGGAACTGGTCAAGTTCATAAGCTTCTATGAGCACAGCTAGTATAAGGAGAAGAAAAGAAATTCTAACACCTTAAATGAAGTAAAGGTGTTAGGAGAAAAGAGAAATAAGGATGAGGACGATGAAGAAAGCCAAGAAAGGAAGCAACGAAAGAAAACAATAAAGCCAAAGTAAAAGAAACCTTGGATAAGTCATGAAAGATCAAGAAAACCAAGGCAAGAGAGAGTTAACACTGAGAACAAAATCTTAATGGAATAGGTATGAAGATTATGAAAGTTACAGAATGATGCCAAGGGGTGCAATGGACCTCAGATAAGGGCAAATCAAATAAATGGACAAGAAACCCTAAAAGAGAGAAATACAAAAATAAAGAAGCTATAAAGATGCCGCACGAGTATAACGTATGTGATTTGCCTAGTTCCGTATTGACGGGATGCAAGAGAAATATAGACCCCATAATGGATTGTAGGCACATGAAAAGAAAGAAAAGGATAGAGAAGAGGATAAGGAATCCCTCAGAAAGAACTGTTGATGAAAGGAGGAAAAGAAATCGACCATTAGCAAAGAAGCTTGTAGACACCTCTCAAATTCTTCCATTTACTTTGTGTTTTATTCATTTAGGTTTTCTCCTTTATTTATTTGGTCCTCTTATTTTATTTATTTCTCATATTACATATGATTCCTGCTCTTGGTCTCCTAGCTGTTGCAGACTCTGCCATCTATTGCCAGGCAGTAAAAAAGAAAAAGAAGTCAAAAAAAAGGAGGCGACAAAATTCAAAAAGAAGAAAAAAAGACAAAAAAAGAAAAAGAAGTCAAAAAAAGGAGGCAACAAAATTCAAAAAGAAGAAAAAAGACAAAAAAAACAAGAAGTCAAAAAAAGGAGGCAACAAAATTCAAAAAGTGCAGCCCATCATCATCACTATTCACTCACTCTCTCTACCACTTTCTTTCTCTTAAGTTCTCTCTCTCGCCGCTCACTCTCTCGGCGATCTCTTAATTTCTCTCCTCTCTCTCTCCCCCTTTGTTTGTGCTTGTGCTTGTGCTTGGGGTTGGTGTAGCGAAAAAACAAACACGATGAGTCATCATCTCCTTCGCTTCCTCGCTCTTGTCTTTCTCTTCTTTAACTCTTCATCATTAGCGGAGGCCATGAATCTTAATGTGCTTAGTTATGGAGCCAAAGCCGACGGCACAACCGACTCAACAAAGCCTGTAACCATCTATGTTCCCAGAGGCAGGTTTTTGCTACTGAATGTGGAATCTCTCGGGCAATGCAAAAATGGTGCTATTACATTGAGTCCCTGAAACCCTTTGTTACTCTTCCTTCTCAACCTCACCCAAACAAAAGACACCATCAAAAGCTTTTCACAAGTTCTAAAATATAAAAAAAAAAAAACGAATGAAGAATAGATCCGCGCGGGTTACCAGCTGAAAAATAGACCCAGTGGCTGCTTTTCCCTTTGGCAATTCTGGTAGATTTGCTCTTTCCCCATTTATTATACTGTTAAGTGGTCTTTTAGTTTAGTACTTGTCAATGTTATTATTATTATTATATTTTTTTCTTTTCTTTTACTCATCCGTGCACATACTCACCATGCACCATAAGTTTGGCATCTTAAGATTGGTTCAGTTTCAAAAGTCAAAAAGAGCTAGCGTAGAAAAAGTAGACAAAATAGATAAGCTTAAGATATTAGAGATTTGTTTAATATTATTGTCTCCCACGGAATTTGATTAGATGTGTATGAGATTTGGAGAGTTAAGGTGTCAAAAATAACAAAATAACAAACAAAGATTGCGAAAATAATAAACCTTTTACTAAAAGGGATAAACTTTTGAAATCGAAATAATCACTAAGTGAAATTAATTTTTAGTAAGCATACATTTTACCGTTTTGCCACGTATTTTTTTATGTTCATATAATTCTTGTCATATATACGATTAATGATATGCGGATATTGTGGATCCGATCATGGGATCCGGTTTGGGAAGGTGAAAATTCACACCCAATCGGGTTCCTAGGTAAGAGATCTACTTTGAATCAGACCCAGAATTGGGCGAGGTTCACGGTGGGTCTCGACAAAATCCTTACTATCCTTATTTTTAAAATTGATGAGATAACATTTCATATGCCATGCATTTAGGCATCTAAATAAATTATAGGTGTTAGTTTTTTTCTAAAAAAATAAATAAACCAATAATGATAAATTTTTAAGCCGATAAGGATAATAAGATCTTTACGTTAAATAATAAAAGTAAAAGAGTGATCATCTATGTCTAGTAAAATCCTTACAAGTGGTTTAAATTATGAGGATTTAATCATGTGATCCGGTTTGGGAGGGTGAAAATTCACACCTAGTCCGGATTTTTAAATAAGAGACCCACTTTGAATCAGACCCAGAATTGGGCGAAATTCATAATAGGCCTTGATAAATCCTCATTTTTTTTATTATTAGATTGATAAGGTGGCACTTTGCACTTCAAACATTTAAATATCCAATAAAGATAATGATTTCGAAAAAATCCTGAAAAAAGGGTAAAAATGAAAAGAAAAATATTTCAAAAAAAGAGGGTGATAAAATGTATTTTTGAAAAGAAAGCATTACTTGTTGGCTTTAATAAAAATGTAATTTCCTAAAAGAAATAAAAAGCTTTTCTTGTTTGAATAAAATAAACTTTTGAATTAAAAAAGGATCAAAAATTAAAAGAAATTACTTGACATTCTTTTTAAATATTGATTTGAAAATGATAGTAATAAAACCAATAAATTCTGTCTTTGTTCAAGAACATATATTTATAAAAAAATCAATCAAAAAAGTGTTTCGAAATTCATTTCTTTCCAAAAAGTTAAAAAAAAGAAAAGAAAAAAATTGTTTTTTTTGGAAATTGTTTTTTTTAAACTCTTACAAATAAAAAAATGTTTTGAAACTTAATTTTCATTTAACTTTTCACCAAAAATAAAAAAGAAAATATCTTGAAACTTGTTTTTGTTTGCCTGAATAATAAAATAAAAAAAAACTCTTAATAAAAAAAACAAAAAAATCAAACAAAAAAGGAAAATTATAAAGACATTTTTAAGGCCTAAATATTATTAAATTAATCGGTACCGTCATCTTGACGGGCGTTGTGGGGGTGCTCATCCTTCCCCGCACGTAACCGTACTCCCGACTCCAGTTCTCCGTCCCGCAGACCAGGACCTACCCAACTTAAGTACGCCATCTAACGGCCAATGCTAAGTTAGGTAGATTTAATGGGTGACTAACCGCACCTAAACAAAAATGGTTAGTGGCGACTCCGTAAAATTCTTTTAAGTCCCAAATCCGTCGTCGTCTCGGGTAACGTTGCGACAGTTTGGCGACTCCACTGGGGACTGGTTAGAGAGTCAAGCCGGGAATTAATTTAATAATTATTTAGGCCTTAATAATTTTTTTTTTTATTTCGACATTTCGATTGCATGATTTTGCATCTTATTTATATAAATATAAGATAATAAAGTGGATCTTAGTTTGCATGTTAGGAATTTGATGCTTTATTTGCTCATGAATGCACATGTTTTCTTGTTGTTGCTAATCTCTTTGCCTTTTGTTGTGAATAGAAGTTTATTACTTGTTGATTAATGTGGCATTTTGGGTATATTGGTAAATTGGAAAGGTTTGTATGTTCCTTCACACACACTCACATTTGCATTACACGCATAAGTCCAGAATTGGATATCACCTATTTAGGAGGGGGCAAAGTAGCTTACTCGCGTGGGGCAACTCCTCATAGTGAGTTTCTAAGCGAAAAAACCCCACTCAGATTGAATCCTTTCCAATGAGCCTATAATGGGTTAGGATTGGAGGCCTTACTAGCCTATGATAGATGGCGAAATAAGGACAGTCTGAGCACCTTCAGATGGCATGATCATAACCATCATATAGGTCACCTGCGAGTAGCCAAATTTAGGTAGGGCCAAACCCTTCATGAGCGCAATCTTGAAATAGGACACATGAAGGAATAACTCCTATCCCTTTACTACTCGTGCTTTTGTAATAAGGACTGTAGAGTGGTCGAGCATTTTTGGCCATATTAGGATGACTACCTGCCCCAGGGCATATTTGCTTAACCCTTTTGTTTTTTTTAAAATTAATTAGGATGGGGCATTCATGTAAAGTCTATTTATTATCTATCCTTAGTCATTACTCATGGTTTTGTTACTAATTTAAATATTTCTCTGTCATCTGTATTCTTTACATCTTCATGCATCACTAAGTTTTTTCCAAATTACATTTTGCACCTTACATTTGTACCATTAAACTTTTTCCAAATTGCATTTTGCACCCCAAATTGCATCAATAAAACTTTTCAAAATTTTACTTTTCATCTTAAATTACATCAATAAAACTTTTCAAATTTACATTCTCGACCTCATATTATTTGATTCATTGCATTATATTATATGTATATTATATCAGCATGATCTTGCTTTCCTTGTACATATTTGTATATCCTTTGTTTGATTTTCAATTTTCCTATATTTATATCTGGCATGATTATTCTCTATTCTTTGTTCATGTATATATTGTGTACATCTTGTATGCCAATCTTTGCTTTTAATTGCCTGTATCTTGTATATACTTCTTGCCTGTTTCCCTGCCCTTTATTTCTTGTATGTATTCCATGTCTATTTTCTATTCTTTATTTTGTTTATATATTTATTCCTTTGAATTGGACTAACCGTTTATTTGATTTGTTGATAGTATTTTCCTCTCTATCTTCCTGTTCTGTTGAGCATCATGTGGTGAAAGGTGGTTGGTAAAGGAAACCAGTCATGGCAGAAGATGGAAAGGTAGTACCTGTGGAAGTGATAGAGGACCCTGATTTTAATTGGAAGAAAACTTTGAGTTTGCTTGAGTTGCCAGAGTTGAAAGATTGTCACCACCACGATGAGCACGATCCAAAGCGAATGGATTTAAATGCTCATCTTGCCTAGGCTTTAGCCTTTCACCATGCAAGCTGAATGTTGATGTGGAACGAGGGCCAGAGAACCTAGGATCTAGCTGTCTATTATCAGCATGATAGTTCACCATGTTTGCAGAATGTTGCTGAAGCAAATGACCCTCAGGTGCATGTGATGGTGCACCATGTGATTCAAAAGCAGCAGGAGGCGGGGTACCAAATGGTGGGCCAGCAAGAGGTTCACCTTGAGATATCCTAGGAGCACCAGAAAGAGGAGGAGGACCCTGACTATAAGGCCCTTGAGCACCATAGTTACTTGGGCCTCTCACAAAGGAACCAGTCGGTAAATTTTCAGGTGGAACTAAGGCCTGTCCTTGACGGGCTAAATGTCCTGGGCCCTGAGGCCTAAATTGATTGGGAGGCCATCCTGTTTGCTACAACGTGTATGGAGAATTCATGAACAGGAATTTACTGTTGCTGATGCTGTCACCGAGGTAACAATCAAGCCAGCCAGCAAGCACACCGTTGAATTCTCATTAACCGAGAAGGGCCAGCTGGTTTGGGATCTGCGAGTTGTGGGGTAGGACTGGTCAAGGCTTTCCAAAAATCATTCTACAATATGAATGGAGGTGGAGCCAACACTCTTTCAGATGGCTACAACAAGGGAACTGCTTTGAGTGCTGAGATGGTTAGCACTTTCGTGCTTATCTACATCGTGTCTTTGGCCACTGACCCTAAGAGAGCACCCGTGACCACGCCAGCTACACTTATTGGATGCTGCGCCCCTCGGATACTTTTACAAAGACAAAAAGCAAGGGAAGACAAGAAAAGGAGAGCCTGGTTAAAAAAAAAAAATTAATTAACAGCTATCATTAAAAAAAGAAGAAGAAAGCCAACGGGTAAAAAGAAGAAAAAAAGGGACTGGTTTGAATAAGAGGCTTCAGCCATTCTTTCAAAAGAAAACAGAAAAAAGAAAAGGGAGAGCACAGCGAGAAGGCTTCAGCATTTTCTTTTCAAGAAACAGAGGGAGAGCAAAAAGGTAAAGGTTGGAGCATTTTTCCTCAAAAAAAACAAAAAAGGAGAGAGCACAACGAAGAAAAGGAGAGAGCTTCAGACTTCCTTCAAACAGAGAAAAAGAAGAGAACAGAGCAGAGAGACGACTAATCCCACATTCAGATTGCAGTCTAGGAAAATGGCTGAACAGAACTCAGAAATAGAAAATCTCCGACGCATGAATGAAGACTTAGCCAAGCAGTTAAGGGATGCAATCGGGGAGTTAAAGCAGTTAAGGGATGCCATGGATAAAATCAGGGAGTTAAGCCAAATAGTCAAGGAAAAGAATGCCAGTGCTTCTAATCATGAATCTCCAGTTTACCTAATAAATTCTGGACCAAGTACAGTCCCCTCAGCTGCACAAAATCCTCCAATCCTCAACATACCTATTCCACCATCTGCATCAGATACCCAAAACCAAATCCCACCCCCACCACCACTTGGAACATACTCTTTCGCATCTCTGTTGCCTACTACTAGTAGGGGATCTCCATCTACAACTCAACAAATTCCTCCTCCCATATACACCGTGGCACCTCATGTTCCTAGATTTGCCCCAACCAATCCTGTAATTGTGCCTGATGAACAGTTTGAAAGAGAGATTGGCGGAGCTGAAAGCCAGAAAATATTGAATCAGATAGAAGAGCGGCTTAACGCCATGGAGGACACTCATACTTATGGCACTACTGATGCATATAAGTTGAGTTTAGTTGATGGATTGGCGATCCCAAAGAAGTTCAAAGTGCCTGAATTTGAAAAGTACAAAGGGACTACATGCCCTAAAGACCACGTTGCCATGTACTGCCGAAAGATGGCCGCTTATTCCCGAGATGATAAACTGTTGATTCATTGTTTCCAACACAGCCTCACCGGGTCAGCAATACGGTGGTATAACAAGTTGGATATGAGGGGCATTCATTCTTGGAATGATTTGGCTCGGGCTTTCATCGATCAGTACAAGCATATGACAGATTTAGTGCCCGATAGACTGACTTTGCAAAACATGGAGAAAAAGTCTTCCGAGTCATTCACTGAATATGCCCAAAGATGGAGGGACATGGCAACTCAGATTCAGCCTCCTTTAACTGAGAAAGAGATGTCATGGCTATTCATTAACACCTTGAAAGCTCCATATTATTTCCGTATGCTAGCTGGCGGCATCATGAGTTTCAATGACACGGTCTTAATTGGAGAAATGGTGGAGAATTCGCTCAGGACCGGTAAGTTAGATGATGGGGAGTCCAGTGCAGCCAAGGAGAGTTCCAAAGAGAAAAAAGGCGAAGTGAGCACTATCAGATGTGGAGGATACCAACAACACCAACAACCCCAATGCCAACAATGCCAACCCCAATACCATTCCGTCGATTTCACACCACCTCAGAACACTCAACAAATTCCTCCTCCCAACTATACACGACCTCAAAATGCTTGCCAATACCCAGTGTCCAACACCATTTCCACTGCTCTAAGGCCAAACACCAAAAACCGGAATCCAAGACCACCAAAGAAAAGGAAACAATTTACTCCCATCCCCATGACTTACACAGAGTTATACACCGAGCTATTGAATAGCAAGATGATTGAACCGGTTCAGTACTCGACCCTTTTACAGCCTCCATATCCTACATGGTTTGATGAGAATGCAACATGCGCCTATCACTCAGGAGCCAAAGGGCATAGTACTGAAAACTGCACGAGATTGAAAGAAGTGGTACTTGAGATGATCAAGGAAGGTCGTTTGACTTTTGATACCGGTGTGCAGTCCAAGCAAAACATGGGTCCGGCAATTAGCACCAGAGACCAATCTGAACAATTTGGAGGCTTTTGGGATGCCGATAACAGAATTTGACATGTGTTGAGCCTCGATTTTGTCTTTTATTCCACACTTCTGCCTAAGAGTGTTGGTGGTTGATCTCCATGTGTTGTGGGCTTAATTTCTCTGTTTGCTTATCATTTATGATTTTAATGTCATGCATTTTTGCAAAACTTTTTATCTTGAACCTTAAGAAAGAAAGAGAATGAGCATGTATTGAACACTCTACAGCATTATCATCCTATCATCACATTGTCATTACTTTGTCATTAACTCATCATCGTTGTCATCTCATCAGTGCTATCATATTATCATAATCTTGTCATTTTATCATTCACTCTATCTAGGGTCATCATATTTGTCATTTTTGCCCTAATCTTGGGTCATTATCAACATTCTGCCCTAATTTGGGGTCATCAGTATCATCATACCATAATCCTGGGTTATCATCATCACATCATTCAAAAAAATTTCATTAAATGCATTTCATAGCATTTATATCTTACGCATATTAGTAATTTACATGTCCATACATTCATCCAACCATTCATACATGACATTTCATGCATACAAGTATGCAAGAGTTTTTGATAATAAAGGAAAAGATTGACATCTTTGCCAATAGGTGTCATCATGTCATGATAACTCTTCATGGATCGTGGAACTGTGTAAATAGTATGCCAAGCAGGGGCAATTTCTAATCCTTTTCACTCTTGTACATAATGTTACTTTTTCTTAGCCTTATACATAGTGTCACTTGAAAGCAATAACTTTTAAATATTTGAATTTTAAAGGGTAAACTTTAGATTTCGAAAATCATGTCATGGTGTTTTAATTTGGATTTTCATTGTAAATATTGACATCTTTTGGATTACATGCCTTTTTGAAATAAATGATTTGTGTTATCCATTTTCCATTGTCACATTTTAAAAAAAAGAAAAAGAAGTGAAATTTTTTTGAGAAATGAAAAAGGGATCTCCTGAAAAGTTGGTGACTGCTTTCAGAAGTAATTCTTAACAAGTCCTTCAAACCATCTTTCTTTCCATTCATTGACTTTTGAATAAAATCTCATAAATTCAGACTCGAAGTAAAAATAAGGCATAAACCTTGGAAACCATTTGAGAGAGTCAGTATTCTTCATCTGGGTAATAAACAAAAATGATTGTTTAACAAGATGCTTGCTTAACTCTAAAAAGTGACATTTTGATATGTGTCAAAACTGCACTAGAATTTTGAATTCATTGTTTCCTTGTCTTGAAATCAACCATGTTCTTTGAATCCATAATGCCCATATGCTTCCCAATTTCCTTGAAACTCAAAAGTGACTGAAATGAATGACTTTTGAACACATTACCTTCCTGTTTCAAAATGAGCTCACCTTGATTTTCTTGAAAATAAGTAACCTTTGCTGCCAAGGTGTTCATTCATCCACCTTTGGGGACAAAATGATCAGAAAGACCAAAGTCACTTTGTAAGGTCCCGATACCTCTTTGCTATCGAGACAAATTGCTTAGATTGATTGCCTTAGGGTGGAAATGTCATCTTCTGTGAAATTCTCATGACAAAAAAAAAAAGAGAGAAAAAGAATAAAAAGAAGAAATTTGATTGCATCATCATGCACGTGATGTTTTAGGATTTTGAACAAAGTTTTCAAAAGCTTTCAAAAAAATTATTATTGTTACGTTTTTCTAAGGTATTGCTTTTCGATGAAGATAGCCGTACTTGAGAAGACAAATGGCCATTTTTCATATCCCTTTCACTTTGAGAAAATTATCCATTGCTGTCCCCTTTGAGCCTAATGAATATTTTTTCTAATGAACCTAATCAAGGGTCACCCCTCACACTGGGGGCAAATGCAAAGAAAACATTCGAGCAAAAGATGGAAGAATTCTTGCATCCAGGCTAAAGAAATGACGGCCCAAAATGATGAAGAATTGCTTGATAACAATATCCTTGAACTCATGTTGTCAAAAAAAAAAGAAGAAAAGAAAGAAATGACAAATTGAAATAAAAAAAACTAATGGGATAAAGGCAAATGAGAAATCAAGCATGAAAAAATGAATTCTTCATATGGCCGAAAAGTGATCCTTGATTCAGTTACCTTGAAATACTTTTTGGGCCTGTTTATCCTTTCTTTCTGAACCCTCAACCATGGCCTACATTACGTGCCTTGAAAAGTCCATTTTGATCAAGTGTGGATACTTTAATTGAAGAGCATTTCTTTAGAAGAATGGATCTTTTACACTGAACCATTTTTTCAAAAGACTATTTGGATGAATTTTGAATTTTCATGTGCATGATGAGGCAGTCATTAAAAAATAAAAAGAGAAAAAAAAAGAAGAAGAAAAAGAAATGAAAGGATGTGGCTCTAGGGTGAAAACTCGAAAGGGCAGTCTAGAGCAGAAATGAGAATTCATGAGATCACCCAAGATTTGACTAAGACAGCAAAGTGAGTTTTAGAAATGAGCAATACCACTTGGGGCATCCAAAATGATAAACCCCATAAGATGAGATATCTTTTTGAACTCTAAATGCAGAAAGTTGGGTCACACCTCTCTTTGATACCAATCTCACAAAATCTCAAGCCTTTCATGTCCAAGTTTTGACTCATATCAAGATTGTCAAGTTAAGAGATTAAGCAAGCATCAACTTGATCTTGTTTTCAAGACAGATTTTAATAAAAAATTCTGATTTTCAAAAAAAAAAAAAAAGTTAATTGTAAGCCTAGATGAAGAGATATTGAAATTCTCTCTTTCATGAGACAATAAATAGCCTTTTTGGAACCCATTACTGTTGAAACCCATTTAGGAATTTAAAATAGCCTGTTCACCCACAAGGATATTCTGAAAAGCAATCACCAACTTTCAAGAGATCTGAATTTCAAAAGATGAATAATAGATATTTGAATGGTTTGCAATTTGATGTTTTCTTAAATAAAGAGTGCTTAAATGTAAAGTAATTTTTGATCATTATCAAGTTCATTTATTTAGATGTGAAATTGAAATTTGACTTGATGCACATATGAATTTTGAACCTTTATTGATGTCTATGTCAGGAAAAATTCAAGATGTGAATGGGGCAAAGAGAATGCCAAAGAAAATCAAGATCAGGAGCAAAGATAGACTCAAGCTCTACTGACTGAATAAAAGGACTGAGTGTTGGGGCAAACGGCAAAAACAGGGAAGTCCAATGAGAATCACTCTCCTTTTAAATTCAACTTTTAATCAAGCATACATGCATCCATGCATCCATGCACGTGACATCTTACATGCATTAGAAGTTCATGATGTTTTTCTTAGAAAGAAATTAATGAAAAATGATGATTATGGCATGAGGAGAATGAATGGAAATGACAAGCCTTTGAAAAGGAAATTCAATCATTTGAGATCACGACAATTGTTTCATTTAGAGACCAAATCATGGCTCTTGATTCATTCTGAGACCCATCGTAGGATCTCGAGTTTAATTTTTCAGTGGGAGACCGAGTCACGGCTCTCGTTTCATTTGGTGACCGAATCACGGCACTTATTTCATTGAAGAGGCCAAATCATGGCTCTTGTTTCATTTTGAGACCTAATTTAGGTTCTCTCAGTTTAATTTCTCAGTGGGAGACCGAGTCACGGCTCTCGTTTCATTTGGTGACCGAATCACGGCACTTATTTCATTGAAGAGACCAAATCATGGCTCTTGTTCATTTTGAGACCTAATTTAGGTTCTCTCAGTTTAATTTTTCAGTGGGAGACCGAGTCACGGCTCTCGTTTCATTTGGTGACCGAATCACGGCACTTATTTCATTGAAGAGACCAAATCATGGCTCTTGTTCATTTTGAGACCTAATTTAGGTTCTCTCAGTTTAATTTTTCAGTGGGAGACCGAGTCACGGCTCTCGTTTCATTTGGTGACCGAATCACGGCACTTATTTCATTGAAGAGACCAAATCATGGCTCTTGTTTCATTTTGAGACCTAATTTGGGTTCTCATAATTTAATTTGTTCACTGAGGGACCGAATCACGGCTCTCATTGCTCTTAGTGACCGAATCACGGCACTTATTTCATTTAAGAGACCAAATCATGGCTCTTGTTTCACCTGAGACCTAGTTTAGGTTCTCAAAGTTATATTGTTTCATTTAGAGACCAAATCATGGCTCTTGTTTCATTTTGAGACCTAATTTAGGTTCTCTCAGTTTAATGTGTTCAGTGGGAGACCGAATCACAACTCTTGTTTCATTTTAGTGACCGAATCACGGCACTTGTTCTATTTAAGAAAAGATCGAATCATGGCTCTTGTTTCATTCAGAGGTCGTGTCATGGTTCTTGATTTTGTTGGAGACTTAGTTTAGGTTCTGAAGATTCATTTAGTTTAGTGAGAGACCAAGTCACGGCTCTCGTTTCATTTAAAGACCAATTGATGGCATTTGATTCGTTTGGAGACCAAGTTTTGGCTTTTGAAAAGTTCTAAAAAATATGGTGTCTACGTCTTAGACCATTTCCTAATTATCTTGAAGCAAAACTTCAAGATCATTAGAAAACGCTCCAAGAGGGGCAACTGTAGACACCTCTCAAATTCTTCCATTTACTTTGTGTTTTATTCATTTAGGTTTTCTCCTTTATTTATTTGGTCCTCTTATTTTATTTATTTCTCATATTACATATGATTCCTGCTCTTGGTCTCCTAGCTGTTGCAGACTTTGCCATCTATTGCCAGGCAGTAAAAAAGAAAAAGAAGTCAAAAAAAAGGAGGCGACAAAATTCAAAAAGAAGAAAAAAAGACAAAAAAAGAAAAAGAAGTCAAAAAAAGGAGGCAACAAAATTCAAAAAGAAGAAAAAAGACAAAAAAAACAAGAAGTCAAAAAAAGGAGGCAACAAAATTCAAAAAGTGCAGCCCATCATCATCACTATTCACTCACTCTCTCTACCACTTTCTTTCTCTTAAGTTCTCTCTCTCGCCGCTCACTCTCTCGGCGATCTCTTAATTTCTCTCCTCTCTCTCTCCCCCTTTGTTTGTGCTTGTGCTTGTGCTTGGGGTTGGTGTAGCGAAAAAACAAACACGATGAGTCATCATCTCCTTCGCTTCCTCGCTCTTGTCTTTCTCTTCTTTAACTCTTCATCATTAGCGGAGGCCATGAATCTTAATGTGCTTAGTTATGGAGCCAAAGCCGACGGCACAACCGACTCAACAAAGCCTGTAACCATCTATGTTCCCAGAGGCAGGTTTTTGCTACTGAATGTGGAATCTCTCGGGCAATGCAAAAATGGTGCTATTACATTGAGTCCCTGAAACCCTTTGTTACTCTTCCTTCTCAACCTCACCCAAACAAAAGACACCATCAAAAGCTTTTCACAAGTTCTAAAATATAAAAAAAAAAAAACGAATGAAGAATAGATCCGCGCGGGTTACCAGCTGAAAAATAGACCCAGTGGCTGCTTTTCCCTTTGGCAATTCTGGTAGATTTGCTCTTTCCCCATTTATTATACTGTTAAGTGGTCTTTTAGTTTAGTACTTGTCAATGTTATTATTATTATTATATTTTTTTCTTTTCTTTTACTCATCCGTGCACATACTCACCATGCACCATAAGTTTGGCATCTTAAGATTGGTTCAGTTTCAAAAGTCAAAAAGAGCTAGCGTAGAAAAAGTAGACAAAATAGATAAGCTTAAGATATTAGAGATTTGTTTAATATTATTGTCTCCCACGGAATTTGATTAGATGTGTATGAGATTTGGAGAGTTAAGGTGTCAAAAATAACAAAATAACAAACAAAGATTGCGAAAATAATAAACCTTTTACTAAAAGGGATAAACTTTTGAAATCGAAATAATCACTAAGTGAAATTAATTTTTAGTAAGCATACATTTTACCGTTTTGCCACGTATTTTTTTATGTTCATATAATTCTTGTCATATATACGATTAATGATATGCGGATATTGTGGATCCGATCATGGGATCCGGTTTGGGAAGGTGAAAATTCACACCCAATCGGGTTCCTAGGTAAGAGATCTACTTTGAATCAGACCCAGAATTGGGCGAGGTTCACGGTGGGTCTCGACAAAATCCTTACTATCCTTATTTTTAAAATTGATGAGATAACATTTCATATGCCATGCATTTAGGCATCTAAATAAATTATAGGTGTTAGTTTTTTTCTAAAAAAATAAATAAACCAATAATGATAAATTTTTAAGCCGATAAGGATAATAAGATCTTTACGTTAAATAATAAAAGTAAAAGAGTGATCATCTATGTCTAGTAAAATCCTTACAAGTGGTTTAAATTATGAGGATTTAATCATGTGATCCGGTTTGGGAGGGTGAAAATTCACACCTAGTCCGGATTTTTAAATAAGAGACCCACTTTGAATCAGACCCAGAATTGGGCGAAATTCATAATAGGCCTTGATAAATCCTCATTTTTTTTATTATTAGATTGATAAGGTGGCACTTTGCACTTCAAACATTTAAATATCCAATAAAGATAATGATTTCGAAAAAATCCTGAAAAAAGGGTAAAAATGAAAAGAAAAATATTTCAAAAAAAGAGGGTGATAAAATGTATTTTTGAAAAGAAAGCATTACTTGTTGGCTTTAATAAAAATGTAATTTCCTAAAAGAAATAAAAAGCTTTTCTTGTTTGAATAAAATAAACTTTTGAATTAAAAAAGGATCAAAAATTAAAAGAAATTACTTGACATTCTTTTTAAATATTGATTTGAAAATGATAGTAATAAAACCAATAAATTCTGTCTTTGTTCAAGAACATATATTTATAAAAAAATCAATCAAAAAAGTGTTTCGAAATTCATTTCTTTCCAAAAAGTTAAAAAAAAGAAAAGAAAAAAATTGTTTTTTTTGGAAATTGTTTTTTTTAAACTCTTACAAATAAAAAAATGTTTTGAAACTTAATTTTCATTTAACTTTTCACCAAAAATAAAAAAGAAAATATCTTGAAACTTGTTTTTGTTTGCCTGAATAATAAAATAAAAAAAAACTCTTAATAAAAAAAACAAAAAAATCAAACAAAAAAGGAAAATTATAAAGACATTTTTAAGGCCTAAATATTATTAAATTAATCGGTACCGTCATCTTGACGGGCGTTGTGGGGGTGCTCATCCTTCCCCGCACGTAACCGTACTCCCGACTCCAGTTCTCCGTCCCGCAGACCAGGACCTACCCAACTTAAGTACGCCATCTAACGGCCAATGCTAAGTTAGGTAGATTTAATGGGTGACTAACCGCACCTAAACAAAAATGGTTAGTGGCGACTCCGTAAAATTCTTTTAAGTCCCAAATCCGTCGTCGTCTCGGGTAACGTTGCGACAAAGCTAATGTGAATAAAGGAGGTCATATGAAAGAGAAACGCGTGACATCTCCTAAGGTGAACACTCCAAGGGAGTGAAAGACAAAAGAAAGTCTAAGGGGCCAGAAAAATGGCATAGATGGGTATGAAGTCGAGGCTCAAGTATGAGTGACTTGGGAGCCATATAAGGCATCCCCAACTGAGGAAGGGTCGGAGATCGAGATCTTGAGGATCTCTGTGATGACCACTCGAAAGGACGAACCCAGAGTGTGACTGGGGAGAGCCCAGAGTTCTCCATCCCAGAGAGGATAAGAGATGTTATGAGATGGGCCAAGGGCCCTATTTAAGATAGAGATGGGCGATCAAAGAATGAGTTAGATTGTGAGAGTCGAAAGGGCATGATCTCTGATTCCTCTGATATGATATGATCGAGAGCGGGCCAGTGTGTACAAGAGCCCGACTCATATGCCATCAGATTAGAATAAAAAAAAATTAAAAAGAAAGAGAATAGAAGTAAGAAAGAAAATGGAGCAAGACCAAAATAAGAGAGAGATAACTAACTCACCGCACACCTCGTCGTGAAGGAGAGCGAGTTAACTTAAAGGTCTTCCTCAACATCTTAGTTACAAAGACGAGTACAAGACCACGAAACGACGAGAAATGCGTCAGCGAATGGCCTCAAAGTGATAGGCAGTAACAAAGAAAAGGAGAAGAGACTCCTAAGAAGAGTAAAAGGCGTGTAACCTTAAAGGCACTAATAGGATAGTCATGTTAGGAGAGACTTTAAAGAAAGGACGAGGGCAAAGTGAAAGGATCGAGTAAGCATAGCTAAAGCAGAAGAAGAACCTCTAAGTGGCACAATTGAAGTGTAGTGGGCCTAACCCACGAATGGGTAAGGGTAGGCTATGTTAAGGAAAAGATGAGGTTCAAACTCAATAGCAGAAGGGCGATGAAGCCGCTCTTGAGAAAGAATGATCAGAAGAGATTAAGACGCAACTTGGTTGGTGTCAGCAGCGAATAGTGGTATGAACACTATTCGAAAGCAACAGAAAGGCTTGGAATAGAAGCCACATCTCCCCACAGCTACCTCAATAATTTTGAGGATGAAATTTTTAGAATAAGAGGAGAGTTGACACACCCAGACCTAATTCGACTTTTTCGTACAACCGGAATAGTATAAGACAACATATTAACTCAATAATATGTCGGTCCAGATGTGTTAGATGAAGAAAAGAAGTGAAAATTAGGATAAGACAGAGTTGGAAGATGAAATGAGTGACCATGCATGGAAGCATTAATTGGACGTCTTTAAGTTCATAGCCAAGGATCGAGATTATGAGAGGTGGAAAAGAGGGGATAAGTCTGCCATGAGATTTGAGTAGGCTCGGTGTCAGGCTTACCTATAAGTAGGGGAGTTGAGCTCTCCCCCTCTCTTTCTCTCCTCTTATTTGCACTCTCGGAGCAATTTTGGACTTTTGGCCGATCTAGACAAATTGACCGAAAGATCAAGGTAAGTTTCTAATATGTTGCTCTATTCACCTTAATCTATGTTTTATTAAGTTTCATTCATTTCCATCATTGGTCTAGGAGAGATCCAAGCTCAAAGTTAGTTTAGTTTTTTAGTTAAATTTTAGCTTAGATTTGAGATCTAGGAACTTTGACCTTGTGATTCTCGTTTTAGCCTTGATAAACGTGTTATGGGAGTCGTGGGGAATGTCCATCTCGATTTTCGGGTCGAACCATAGGAGGAATGGGCTCAAAAATCGAGAAAATGGCTCGATTCCCGAGCTTTGGAGATGGCTACCGCACGGGAGCCGAGTTACTCCTGTGCGGGAGTGGCCCTGTTCATGCAAAGGCCGCCTAAATCTATGGGCAAAATGGCAATTTTGTAGTAGTGTCCGATTTTGATCCAAAACCTTCCCGGACACTTTTCTAAGCCTCGAAACACATCCAAACACCCTCTTAGGTCATGCTAGAGCCTCATAGGTGCATTCATAGTTTGATTATGAATGCTAACACGTACTTCCGTGTGATTAGGGTCCAGATGATCGAGTGTGGCAATGCTCCGAAGACTTTTCTACATGTATCTTTTGGGAGTATATGAACCTCCCAACACTGTGAGTGGCTTAGAATTCTTTGCTTAGCTACTAGGGCCAAAGGATTTTTAAAAAGGTTTTAAAAATATAAATGATTTTTAAACGTTTTGGGATACGGGGAATCCACACACACACACATTTGCTTGAGGATATACCCACATAGAGAGTGGGATATTTTCAAGAAAAGTATAAAGATTTATATGTGTGTACTTATATTTATGTTATATGCTTTAAATGTATATGTTTTATACATATATATATATATATGATATTTGATGTGGATGGGAGCGAGACGAGCGATTGGGAGGTCCTCGGTGCTCCGATATGAGAGAGCGTGTGGACCAAGTGAGAGGCATGCCAGAGACCAAGTAGCCGTGGACCGCCTTTCGAGGGACACGGAGAGTGCAAGATCCTGGAAGAGGGGCGTAGGGTAACTCGCCAAAGCTCAATGTCACGCCCCAACCAGCCAGGGCCGGCCATGTGGCAACCGTGGTACCACCTCAAGTTGCGTGCCATGAAAGGCAGGCTATCCGTGATGGCACAAGGTATAGAAAAGGTATCATTACTGCAAAATTATCAAAACTAAACTTTAGTTCGAAAACATTTATAATAATAAATAAATAAAAGAGCACCAGTGGACTAGTTTAAAGAATCACCTATGCAGTGGAATCTACTAACTCCTAAGCCATCAACCACTCCTATGAGCCTTCGATCCATCTAGCGTCTTTGCACATGGGAACTGCATCCAACAACATTAGATACAAGTGAGTGACAGAGGTTCAATGCAAAGTCAAATAGGTTTGGGGAGTTTGGGTAATACCAAAAAGATTCAGAAAACATTATACGTTTCTTTTAAAAACCTTTTTCCAAAACATCTACCCCCAAATCCTTCCTAGATAAAACAATAATAATAATAATAATAACAACATCTAACTATGAGCTGACCGTGAAAACCAACGAGGCTCGATGTGATACCTAGTTCTAAATTAAATTGCAGTAGAGCCATATGCTACTAAATTGACCATTTTACCCCTGTACACGTTTAAGTGCTAAAATGAGAAATTTTTCCAATAGGTTAATGTTTTAAATGTTTTGACAAACTTACCTTACTTTTATGAAATATAGCCACTTGGTTTTAGTTCTAGATTTCTTTTTATTTAGTCCAATTTACATAATTTCTCTTTAGGACACAAAAAGACTTTTTAAAGTTAGTAAGGGCATTTCCGTAAATTGAAGCAAAAGTGTCTAGAAATTTCAAGACTAAATTTTTAAGTTCTCTTCTTCTTTTTTTTCCCTTGCATGGCCGGACACCCTTGTAGCCTTCCCTCTAATTTCTTGCTTCTAAGTTTCAAAATCCCCTCATCTAAACACTTCTCCCCAAAATCTCACCATAATCTTCAAGGGAATTTACTATCTTATACTTCAAACAACATCCTCACGAAGAAAATTTCAAGGAAAGTCTTGTACGATTTCATCAAGTTTACAAGTTTCAACTTTCATAAGAGCTGAAGGTGTGTTTTTATTCCTTTCTATCTTTCTTAGATTCCTTTATAATTTTCATACAAAAAAAAAATGATGAATAGAAGTTCTACACATGATGATTTTTGCATTTCCCTCAATTTATTATTGGTTTATGGCTCCAAAACCTCTATAATATGTATACCCATAGAATTAAGGTGCAAATAAAGAGGCAAAGGATTTAGGTAGTCCCTTGAATGTAGAAAAGACTTAGTTGAATGAAGAAAAACTAAGTCTAATAAGCCAATGACTAAGTTTCATGAAAATAACACTGTGCCACCTTAGAGGAAGCCTTATAATTTTGGTCATAGCTATGGAATTTTATTCCATAAGTGGGAGTTTGGCGATGTTAGAAAGTGTTGCGAACTGAGAAATTGGGAGAAAGAAGGATGATTAGTACAACCGTAGAGTAAACCTATATTTTGGCCTAATAGTGGCCACCTTGGGCAGGTATCGCTTAGGGGATTCGTATTATGCCATTCAAGGGTGGCACAAGTCATAAATAGTTGCAAAAACAAATGTAGGAGGTCAACACCCTTAAGCAAACATCACATTTAATTATGACCCCTTCAAGTGTGGGGAAAAGATGCATTTTTCCCTCCAAAACACCATGTAGGTGTTAAAATACGACCATTTTTGGTGTACAGTACCCCTACGACGTGCTTAAATTGTAGGAATTGGAATCACGAAATTCCCATGCCTCTAACTTGCCCAGCTCGAAATTCATCTACTCTAGGGGAAAAATCGTCCAACTTTTTCGTTATGAGGAGTTAGCCTGAACGAAAAGTACGTACAGGTGCCGTTTGGCGAAACAAACTTGCTCACATTGTTAGAACGTCCATAGGATCACTAGAACTTGATTTAGACCCTTAGACCCTAAATTGATCATTTAGTCCATAACTAGTTAATTTTGACAAGAATAGCTCAAATGGCAGTCTAGTTGCTTTAATCCATTATTTGGTCAATCATATAGGTGGTGAACCCTCTACTAAGGATCAAGAAAAGGATGATTAGTGGGAGTGCACACCCTCTCTAAGCTTGTGAGTGAGACTTAATAGACTTCAATGTGTCTTTCTTGCTTTTCCCTGCATTTTAATCTTGTTTGAAATCTTTATATGCAAATGATATAGTTTCTTGGATGATTAAAAATGTACTTTTATGAAATGAGTGTTTTATCGAGTGTGGATATTGGTGGATGGTCAGAAGTCACTGCAGTGGCGCCTCTGATGGGCCGAGCTTGTGGAGCCTGCGTGAGTAGGCTTATCACTCCCACAAGGGGTGGATGGTACAGGGCATTTCGTGCGCACAATATTTGTGATGTTGCGACCTCTGTGGGAGTACTATGGACATAGCTACGTACCACCCGTAGTGAAGGTTCATGCCAACGTCCAGAGATGGGCTTTTCTAATGAAAAAGAAAGGAAAAATCATCTCGACGGGTTCGAACTCCACCTTGGCCGGGTGGGGTTTGAACAATGTGTTTTGGCAAGCCCCTTTGGAACTCTTTGACTCGTTCTATTTATAAATCTTGAAAGATTCTCCTTTCATTGAAGATTCCCCTGATTTGGTAAACAGAGACTTCTAACCGTCGACGTACAAGTATTTACCCATTGACGGGTAGGCGGTTAACTTAATTTTATTGGAAGTCAGAAACTTTTTTCCGTCGACGGCTGAAAGACTACCCGTCGACGTCTCTGCTTTCTCTCCTAATTCGAGTATTGGCCCAAGTTACCCGTCGACGTGCGCACCCTTACCCGCCGCCGGATATCTGAATGACCTGGATTTATTTGAATTCAAAAACTTTTACCCGTCGACGTGTGGATGGTTAGACGTCGACGGGTATATGAATACGTGAACTTCACCAAAGTCAGAAACTTTTACCCGTCGACATGTAGAGGGTTAGACGTCGACGGGTGTACAAATACGTGAATTTCACCGAAGTCAGAAACTTTCCTCTGTTAACGGTTAAGCTGGGAGACGTCGACGTCTAGGATTAATTGCACTCTGGAAATTCTAGCCGTGGACGTCTGACACTTTACCCGTGAATGGATGTCTTGGTTTTTCGAAAATAGCAGTCACCAAACCTCTTACCCGTCGACGGCTAAAGGCTCACACGTCGACGGGCATGTTGTGAATTTCAATCACATTGTATCTCGAACCTTCATTAGTTTTTCTTTAAATTTTATATGTGAAGCTTCTTGTATATAATCTTGTCTCACTCACTGAGCATTCAACTATATGCTCACCCTAGTTTTTCTCAAAACCTTTTTCAGGTTGAAGGATTGTAGATAGAAGGTAGGAATTTGACGAGAAGTCAACCCGACCGGAGCCGACATTTTCTGCAAGTATGTAAATAAGCTTTTGTATACAACCATCGGGGATCCACCGGCTGTGTTTTCCTACAAGTTTTCTTCTTGAGGTGTTGCACACATTATAAAGTATTTCCCGCATATAGATAAGAGGAAAAGTTTTGGAACTGTTAAAATTATTAGTATTTTCTACTAATTGCAGAACTTCCACCTATACCAAGGACCAGTTTAATATAAAAAAAGTATATTTCATATGTTTATTGATGGTGTTTTGTGTTCAATAGCTCAAGTATCATTAGCCTTGCGTGTTTAAGGTTTTGGGCGAAGCGCGCCGTCCGAAATCTTTAATACGCGGTGATTGTCACATTTCGACCCCTCGGGATCAGGGTGTGACACTCGACCTTGGCCGTGGTCGAGGATCTCGTATCGTTGAGGGTTATTTCTTTTCTTTTCTCTTAAAAACTTTCCTTTAATAAGGAAACTATATTCTTTTCTTTTGAAAATTATATATATATATAAGAAGATATATGTATCTCTCTCTAAGTTCGTTCCCTCAACGGTGCCAGTCGATGTGTCGTAACAACTAATAGGCCCTGGCAAGTCTCCCTCTGAGCCTCTCTACTCCAGGCCGATGCAGTCACCGTGCCCCTTCAAAAAGGTGGTCCACTGCTAACTCTTCATGCATGCTCTTCTCAGTCCACTTGTTTCGTCACATGAAGTGCAGTCTCATCGAGTCCACTCATATGTATGATCATGCCCCGTCGGGCATTCATGCCATACCTTCCTTATATATATATATATAAATATAAAAACATACATTTATACATACATCTTATAAATTTAATTTTCTCAAACCCTTGCCTTTGTGGCATATAACAATGTGTGTGGCGATGTGAAGGAACACCCGAATCCCAAAATATTTAATTAAAACATTTTAATAATAATAAAAGCGTTTAGCCCTAAATGGCTAAACACTGAACACAAGGCCAGTCACAGTGTCATGCCCCAACCCGCTCGAGCCGGCCACGTGGCAACCGCCGCGCTGCTTAGAAGTACGTGCCGACCAGTCACGCACTTGAGGCACTGCAAGGCATAAATGTGCATCATCGCTATCTAATAAAACTAAAACTTTAATTAGAAAATATTTAATAAAATAATTAACTTTAAAAGTAATGCCAGTGGACTAATTGAGAGAATACCTACACAGCGGAAACTTCTAAGCCTAAGCCACCTGTGCCTCCTAGTGAGCCTCTTTTCTATAGCTGACTCCGATCACGGATCTGCATCCATCCACATTGGATACAGGTGAGTGATAGAGGTTCTAAGAATCTCCATCTGGGTTAGGGGAAATAAGGGAAATCCAAAATAAAATAATAATATTAGAAATAAATATCTTTTTCCTTTGAAAATCTCTTTTAAAAATACTTTAAATAATTAATTATATACATACATAAAATGGGCTGGCATCTCTATCATACTGAAGGCTTGACCCATCGGTCGTATGCCTCACTGCACCGAGGGCTATCTCTTTTCTTTCTAAAATATTTTCTCATTTCTCTTTCTCTAGCCCGTTCCCTCGGTGGTGCCCATCGTTGTGGTGGAACACAGCTACCTTGAGCCCTGGCGAGCTTCCCTACGCGCCTCTTCTAACCAGGCTCGACTCACCGTGCCCCTCGATAGGCGGTCCACGGCTGAGTCTCTAGCATGCTTTTCTCCAACTTGTCCACGCTCCCGCAAATTGGAGCCCGATGAGCATCTGCTAGCTGTTGGCTGTTGGATCGCAGTCCACCACCACCACTAGCCCACTCAATCACTCATCTCACAAGGGCATCGCACCCTTAAAAATCATAATAATAATAATATTTCATAATTATATATATATATATGTTTAAAACATACATTTTTAAAATATATAAACACACACACATAAATCTTTATATTTCTTTTTAAAACATCCCACTCACTGTGTGGGTATATCACAAACAGGTGTGTGTGTGTGTGTGGATTTCCCGTATCCCAAAACCTTTTTGAAAACATTTATGTTTTTAAAATCATTTTTAAAACCCTTTTCCCCAGTGGCTAGACAGAGAAGTCTAAGTCACTCACAGTGATGGGAGATTCGTATACTCCCAAGCGCTCCATGTAGCTTAACCTCCGGAGCATCGCCACACTCGAATCAACCGGAGCCCTAATACACGGAAATATAAGTTAGCATTCATAATTAAATTTATGAATGCACCTATGAGGCTCTAATATGACCTATGATTGGGCTTGGATGTGATTCGAGGCTTAGAAAAGTGTCCGGGAGGTTCCGGGGTAAAAATCGGATACTTGAAGAAAAATTACGAAAATACCCCTGGGACTCGTGGGCCAGGCCGGCCTGCCCCTGCAGCTGGGTCAGGCCCAGCCGGAATCTGGGCCAAAAGGTCCAGCCCCTTGGATTTGGGCCTAAAATGGCCCACCCGCGCAGTTGGGCCAAAATGGCCATGTCCCCCGTTGGACTGGCCCAAGTCCCCTGCAGCTGGGTCAGGCCCAGCCGGAATCTGGGCCAAAAGGTCCAGCCCCTTGGATTTGGGCCTAAAATGGCCCACCCGCGCAGTTGGGCCTAAAATGGCCCACCCGCGCAGTTGGGCCAAAATGGCCATGTCCCCCGCGGGACTGGCCCAAGTCCCGCGCAGGACTCGGCCAAGCGGTCTCTCCTGCGCGGGAGAGACACGGCTCCCGCGCGGGAGTCGTACACCAGCCTCTGGATCCGAGGCTTTTCCTCGGTTCCCAAGCCCCTCGGTCCACCGATCATCGTGAAATTCAAGATGGAGGTTCCTCTCACCTCCTACGACACGTTTACCGAAGCAGAAACGAGAATTACAAGCTCAAAGTTCCTAAATCTCAAATCTAAACTTAAAATCTAACTAAAAGCTGAAACTAACTTTAAGCTTGGATTTCTCCTAGACCAATGCATGGATATGAGTGAAAACTTAACAAAACGTAGTTCAAGGAGTTAAGAAGAACTCACCAAGATCTCGCCTTGAACTTGCGGTCGGTTTGTCCGGATCGGCCAAAAGTCCAAAATTGCTTCGAGAGAGCAAATGAGAGGAGAGAAGAGAGGGAGAAGAGAAAATGAGAGGGGGAGAGCTCATCTCCCCCTATTTATAGCAAGGCCCGACATCGAGTCTACTCGGGCCCCAGGCCAGACTTTTTCCCCTCTTTGAAACCTTTCATAATTTCGATCCTTGGCCCGATCCACCAACCAATTCATCAATGGACGTCCAATCCATTGGCTATGGACTTAAAAAAAAGTCCACTTTACTGATTCCATGCATGGTCACCAATCTCATCTTCCAACTACGGCTTACCTTAAGTTTAACTTCTCTTCTGACTTGACACAGCTGGACCAACATATTGTTTAATTATTGCGTCATCTTGCACTATTCCATTCGTACGAAAAGGTCGTGCTAGGTCCAGATGTGTCACACAGTGTTGGGAGGTTCGTATACTCCCAAATGTCCCATGAAAATCGATCTCTGGAACGTCACCGCACTCGACCGTCTAGAACCCTAATTACACGAAAATAAATGTTAGCATTCATAATAAACCTTATGAATGCACCTATGAGGCTCTAATATTACCTAAGATGATGTTTGGATGTATTTTGGGGCTTAGGAAAGTGTTCAGGAAGGTTTGGGTCAAAATTAGACACTTGATGAAAAATTACAAAAATGCCCTTAAGGGCAATTGGCGACTCCTGCAGTCCCGCGCGGGACTTGGCTTTTAGGCCACTCCCTCGCGAGGGTGGGTAGGTTCCCGTGTGGGACTGGCCACTCCCGCCCGAGAGGGACTCGCCTCCCGCGTGGGAGGCGAGCCAAAAACCTCAAGATTCGAGCCTTGGTCTCGAATTTAATGCAGCTGACCTCCTTTCGATGCATAAACTTGGACAGGTGATCCTCATGCCATCCACGATAGATTTACCGAAAGAAAAATTAGCATTATCGACTCAAAGTTCTTAGATCTAGAATCTAAAACTAAATCTAGCTAAAAAGCTTGTCTAAACTTTGAACCGAAATTTCTCCTAGACCTATGCATGGATTTACGTGCAAACTAAGTATAATGCAAATCTAGGTGAGTAGAATAGCATATTAGAAACTCACATTGATTCGTCAGTCGGTTTGTCTGGATCGGGTAACAGTCCAAAATTGCTCCAAAAGAGCAAAAAGAGAGAAAAGAGAAATGAGGGGGAGAGGCTCGGCCTCCCCCTATTTATAGGGAAGTCCGACACCGGGCCTACTAAAACCCAAGCTAGACTTTCTCTCCTCTTTTCAACTTCTCTTAATCCCGATCCTTGGCCTAATTTGCCGACTTTTACACCAATGGACATTCAATACATTGGCTATGGACTTAAAGGAGTCCAATTGGAATTTAGTTGCTTCCATACATGGTCAATCACCTCATCTTCCAACTCTGTCTTATCTTAAGCTTGACTTCTCTTCATAATCAGACACATCTGGACCGACGTATTGTTCAAATTAATACGCCATCTACACTGTTCCGTTGGTATGGAAAAGTTGGATTAGGTATGGGTGTGTCACTCAATGTAGCTGTATTCTACCAAAGTGATTGGCACCAACGAGGGAACGGGCTAGAGAAAGAGAAAATGTGAAAATGTTTTAGAAAGTAAAGAAATAGCCCTCGGTGTAGTGAGGCATACTACCGACGGGTCGAGCCTTCACTATGATAGAGGCCAGCCCATTTTATTTATGTATTTATTTAAATGGTTTTAAAGCAAATTCTCATTTGGAGAATTTGAAAAGAGATTTTGAAAAGAAAAATATTTATTTTATTATTACGTTTTGGATTTCCCCTATCTTCCCTAACCCTTGATGGAGATTCATTAAACCTCTGTCACTCACCTGTATCTAATGTGGATGGATGCAGATCCGCGCACGAGGATATCAGCTAGATCAAAGGCTCACTGGGAGGCATCGATGGCTTAAGAGTAGTAGTTTTCACTGCATAGGTATTCTTTTGAATTAGTCCACTAGTATTACTTTTAAAGTTAATTATTTTATTATATGATTTCTAATAAAATTTTAGTATTGTTTTGCAGCGATGATATCCATTTCTATGCCTTGCGATGCTTCAAGTGTGTGACCGGTTGACACGTACTTCGAGACAGCATGGTGGTTGCCACGTGGCCGAGCCTTCGGGTCAGGGCATGACAACATTATTCACAAAAACTTGATTCAAAACCAAAGAGGAAAACTTAAAAACAAAAGGAATAAAACAAAAACAGATACCTGTGATTATGTGACTATCCGAATCTTAGAATATGAGTGTCATGCCCCGATTCGGGGGCCCGGCCACGTGACAACCGTCGTACCACCTCGAGATGCATGCCTCGAAAGGCGGGCTATCCAAGATGGTACAAGACATAAATAAGGGGTATACGAGCAATATATGAAAACTCATAAGAAATAATATGGAAAATATTATTAAAATATTTATATAGTATAAGTGGCATGTTTTACGGTGCAAATACGTAGCGGAAGAAAATAATAATATAATCATGTGCACTATTATTCCGAGCTAAGATTCACAAGGGGGACTAGGTGGAGCCTACAAAATCGTGTCCACTAGTGATATACCGGGATCACTGTCCACCAGGACACCTGTCGTCCAAAGCCTGATGACTTGACAACAAAAGGTGAATGGTGTGAGTGCAAATATATATGTACCCAGTGAGGGACCCGGTTATAATGATCGATCACCTCAGGCTGGGGATATGAAATAGTCCAAAACTCATTTATTAAACCATTTGGTAAAATCATATGAAATCCCACACCAAAACAAATGTTAAATATCATAAATGGGCTGGCATACGAAATTGTCCCAAAGGTACACCCGTGCACTTGGGTGCCCTGCTAGATTGTCAAGGGCTAACTCATATCTCAAATGCTTTTCTTATATTTTCTGGTCCATGCCCTTGACATTTGCCTTCGCTGTGCTGGAAAACAGCTACCTCGAGCCCTGACGAGTTTTCCTCCGTGCCTCTCCCAAGGTCTCCACTCACTGTGCCTCTCAACAGGCAGTCCACGACTGCGTCTCATGCATGCTCTCAACTCGGTCCACACTCCTGCATATTGGAGCACCGAGGAATCCACATGGTTACTCATCTCCTAAGGGTGTCATATCATCAATAATCATAACAATAACGATTCATATAATCTTTTGAAAATCCCACCCTTAAATCCTTTTCTAAACTCGTGTGTGAAGGTGGACAATTCATACCCCAAAACGTTATAAACATTTTATAAAACCATTAATAAAGCAAGTAGAAAACCGATTGACCCTCCATGGTCAACCACTATAATCCAAGCCACTCACAAGTAAAGGAGGTTTGTATACTCCCAAATATACCCCTCGAATGCCCTAGCTCAAATGCTACCGATCTGGTCTCGTACAATTGCATACCTAAATAATCAAATTAAAATCTAATTTGATTAATAAAGGCATTCGATTAACAATTGGATCACACAACAAAACCTAATTAAGGTCTCTAGGGTCTAGGAACTAATTTGGACAAGTCCGGAAGGCAATTAAAGTTAATTAAGGCCTAGTGTTGCAAAATTACCAAAATACCCCCTGCTACAGTGCCTTTCAATGCAGGTGGCTTACCTTGGGGCTGGAGTGAGTCAATTGGAGGAAATTCCCAATTTTGGCTAAGTCCCGTACGGGATTTGGTGAGCCCCGCGCGGGACTTGCCCCTGTTTGGAGGCCGAGGCTCGACCTCAAACTATTTTTAGCTCAGTTTGAGCTCCACTTTGTACCAATTTGCACCAAAATTGAAACACAAGCAGTTTAACACCTAAACTATGGAATCACAGCTTCAAGAACTAAATTAAACAAATAATCATGCTTGAATTTTGAATCAAAACTTAAAGGGATTTAAGTGTTCTTGAGCAAAAAGAAATTCAATCTTCAATTCATCATTTCTCTTAGATCACTCAACGAAATCAAGCATGTAAACTATCAAATTAAATCTTGATGAGTCTAGAACAACATATCAAAAGCTCAGCCAATTCCTAAGGTTGAATTGAAAGATATGAGTTGAAGAACAAACTATCGCTGAATTGGCAGTTTTGAAGATTTGAAGAGAATATGATGAATTTGGTGTTTTTGATCTTCTTTGAGGCCAACGAATTCAATGATGATGACTAGAAGAGAGTTTGAAGAGGATTTAAGGTGATGGAATTGAAGAAGAGTTGAGAGAATTCGGAAGAAGAAGAAGAAGAATAAGAGGAGAAGAAAATGAGAAATGGGGGTCTCGGCCACTTTGATCTCATGGGTCCGGTGTTGGACCGACTAGGTCCGGTGTTGGACCTGACTAGGTCCGGCGCCAGACTCAATCTTTTTAAAGTTGACTTTGGTCAACATTGCTCCAATAGCCTCTGTTTTCATGCCCAAGCGAGCCTCACCGACTCCGGACTACCAAATTAGGGTTTTTAAGCTCGAAATTGAGCTAAAGGAAGTTCAAAATATCTAAAAGAAGTCTAATTTGATTTCTTGGCCTCTCAACTATATACAAATATACAACTTGACACGTTCAGACTAGGTCTGGGCGTGTCAATGAGTGGCCGTTGTATGCCTCTAAGGCCAATGCCCACGTCTATCTCCAATATGGCATTCTATTATGTATTCTCCAAGCATTGTATGAATCCTCTCATCACATGGACTCTAATGAGTTTTTTGAAATAGCCTGAAACATTTTTAAACTCTCTTGTTACGTTAGAAAAAAAGAAAGAAAAAGAATATTCCAGCCTTCTTATAGTCGGAAACGTTTGAAACTGACTTGCTTGAGGCTCTTAGCCTTTCCTTTTTTTCCTCTGTTATTACGTGGAAGGACAGAAAATAAATTAAACCTTGAAAGAATTCAGATCAAAAGAATTAATCAATCATAAAAAACCTTAATCGTTGAAAATCATCAACCCATTGAAAACACCAAATTTATACATTCAATCCTTAGAATACATCAAATTGCAGAAGAAGAAAGTACTAAAAAAAGAAAGGGTGGAGAGCAGAGAGGAGCCGCATGGAATTATGTAGAGATGAGGGAAGAAGAAACGGGGAAGAAGGATTAGGAGATAAGGGTGAAAAAGAGTTACTGATTTGTTGTTTAATTGAAATTAGATAACCTAAAAGCTTTTCAATTCAATTTAGTATTGAATTTAATGTTTTGAAGGAAGATTTATTAATTTTGTTATCAGGAAAAGGAAAAGGTTTTTGAAAAGGGATAGAATTTCATGGAAGAGTTATATGAGAAATAAATATTTATTATTCATGTATATATATTTTATATATTTAGAAAATGAGATGCTGATGTGGATAGCTTGAGAGAGTTCTTTTGGGGACAAAAATAAAAGTATGTATAGATGTATAGATAGGTGTTATGGTAAATTCACATGCTTTTTTTTTATAGTGGTATAGATAATATAGATAGTGTGTATATATGTATATATATAAATATATATTTGTGATTTTTAATTTTTAATTTTTAGTTTACTTTCTTTTTTTGTTTAATTTTTTATATTTTGTTTAAAAATATTTTTATCTATTAGTTAATCAATATTTTAAGTTATATATATTGGATATATATAATTTTATTTATTAGTTAATTGACAATATTTTTAAAATTTTTATTTTTTTGACATGAAATTAAGTCATAAAACTTTTTATATATCATGTTAGATTTTAAGATTTACTATTTAAAATTTTAAAGTTTAAGGTTTGACGTACAATATAAAAACTTATAAAATTGCTAAATATGTCTTAAAATTTTTTTAATTTTAATTTAAAAATTAAAAAAATTGACCTCGGGGCTGAAACCCCTGGCAAATTCTAGTATAGCTAATGCAAAAGCTGCATACTTTGCAAGTTCTCATGCTTCACCATTTGCTTAATACAATTCCTTCTTTCATTCATTCACTCAAATGAAAAAAGGATTAGAATATAACACAAAAAGTTAATATAACCATTTGTCAATTATGAAATCTTATTGGTTGGCCTTGATAGACTAATGTATAAAGCACTTTCTTGTTCTTTTCCAAACAAAAGTAGTGAACGTACGGAAAGGAGTACAGTTGTTAACAAACAAGCATGCTAGTTTATGCTTCATCTAAGTGTTTTCCTAACTAGAATCCAAGGGCACTTCTTGTACTACCCTCCCATCTGAATTAAAATAATAAGTTCTCATTGTCCAGGAGAATATTTCGCAACGTTTGATTCCATAGGAAACTCAGTCGATTAGAACTTTGTGAGGGGAACAAACTCTATTCTGCCCACGGACTTGCCTGAAATGAGGTACCAAGAGTCTGCCAGTTCCAAAATGTTACCAAAAAACATTACGAACTTGGCGGGGAATCCGAAGAGGCTGAAGCCAGAAACTGTCAGTTTTTCACTATGATAAATCCCCATGCCATGTAATCACAAGTCGGCTTTTTTTTCACCTCTTTCGCAGAAAACAAAAAGGCTCAAAGGAATTTACAGACAATTTCTCATAAGATATACCAAACATAAGTTGTTAGGTGTTTTAACTTATCTGATATTGTAATGCCATGCGTGAACTAATCTTACGTAGTGAACTTTTTTCTAAGTATTTTCTTTTAGTTTAATATTGGCTTAGTACATAAAATAGCCATCGAACTTGTACAAAACTATCATTTTAGTTCTTCAAATTTTATTTTAAAATTTTTGGCCCTCAAACTTTTATTTTGTGCACAATGTAACCCTTAGCGCTGACGTGGACCAATAAGAAAATTTCACGTGTCATATGAAAATGTCACGTGTCAATATATGATTGGGCCACATCAGCATCAAGGGCTACATTGTGGACAAAATAAAAGTTCAAGGGCTAAAAATTCTAAAATAAAAGTTGAATGGCCAAAACAACAATTTATACAAGTTTGAGGATTATTTTGTGTATTAACCCGTTTAATATTTAATTTATTCCCTAAATTATACAAAAAAAGATAGATTAGTTCCTAAACTTTTATTTTAAGACATTGGTTCCTGGTTTATTTTTTAATTAAAAAAACTTGACAGAGAAGAGTCACCTCAATGCTAGATAAAAGGCTTAAATGATTTCTGTTGACATTAAAAACTTGACTTGATTTATTTTTTAATTAAAAATCTTGACGTAAAAAAATTCAATAGAAATTGTTTGATCATTTATCTGTCACTAACGTGGTTTTTTCACATCAAGTTTTTAATTAAAAAATAAATCAAAGATCAATTTGTCTTAAAATAAAAGTTCATGAACCAATTTATCTCAAACAAAAGTTCAAAGACTAATCTTTTTTTTTTATATATCAAGAATCAAATTGGATATTAAGTCATTTTCTCTTCTTTAGTTAGATTTTGCTTAAATTTCTCCTGCCTTGTGTTAGAATCCGGGTTTAACCGTTTTCGAGTTTGATAGCTTTTAGCCTGTTAGGAGCCTAGAGAGTCACTGCTTATGAGGCTTAAGCCTTTAGGCTTTGTTTGGTAGAAGAGAAAAGTAGAGAGATGAAAAAGTTAAGAGGGAAAAGTAGAAAGAAAATAAATTTTAGAGTACTTGGTTGGAGTGAAATTTAAGAGAAAAGAAATTAAAAAGATGAATATTTTCTTTCATACTTCATATTCAAAATCTCTCCGAATTTGAAAAGAAAAGTGGAGAGAAAATAAGGTGAGTCTAATTAATTAAGATGAAAGTACTTATACATCCTTCATTACCAAAAACATTATAACATATAACACTTTTTCTCACTAGCATACTAAATAAGGGATATAATAATAAATGTATATTAAATTGATTTTCTTTCTTCTCATTTTTCTCTTCCACCAACCAATGAGAGGAAAGAAAATTAACTTTTCCACTCATTTTTTCATCTTTCCTATCAAACATACTAGAGAAAAATTAATTTTATTTTCTATCGTCCTACTTTTCTCCTCCTCTTATTTTTTTTCCTTTCAAATCTTTCCTATCAAGTAAAGCCTTAAAGACGATTACCTCTATCTTTTAAATGTAGCAGTCGCATTTTTTTACCGCTAATTGGTTATCAGGACAACCAAAAGTCATAACCTTATCACGAATAACACTAGGAGCTTAGACATGAGGCGAGAAATGTAGCCTAAACTTAAGAAAGTATTTTTTTTTTAGAGTAAAGATAGCATTTTTTCATACGTCATTATCTTTTCCATATAATAACGTTTTAACAGGATTATAATACCAATTTAAAAAACGTTTTGATTTCTAATTTATAATAACACTTGTACACTTTTTTAAACATTTCTTAAAATGCTACCAAATCATAAAAATTATATAATGCTATAAACATACTTCTATAAGTCAATATAAATGTAATCCACTATATATGTATATCACTTGAAATAAACATATTATTGTATCACCTATTATTGTATTTAACAGTGTTCTTAAAAATGGTACTAAAAGGTAATTATAAAAAAAAAAAAAAAAAAAAACCCTCATGGATATCATTATGGAGGGAACTTAAGGATCTGTTGAGGTTTGATTTTCTAATAGTTGATCAAAACTCAAAAGTTTACAAATTGCTGTAACCAAAAGTCGGAAGTCCTACCAGAGGGAAAAGGTTGCGAACTAAAGAGTAACATCTCTTAAAATGACAGCATATGCTTGAGCTTGACCTTATTTGATGCACATTAATACCCAAACCGACTATCACGTGGAGCAAATTTAAAACGAATAAACAATTGGTTTTCTTAATATTTGGGTTGGCAAACAGAATATTGACACCAAATTTTTGCAGGGACAATGCAAATTCGTGGACTTAATTTCCTAGAGATCATCGCCATACTTGTTTTGACTTAAAAGAAAAGTTTCCTGCAGAATCATGAAACATAATAACTCCAAAATTAAGACGCACATTATATGTACAAGGACTCTTCCTGTCTATGGGTCAGGCGCCCATAGAAGGAAAAGAAAAACCAGCATAAAAGAGAAGAAGAAAGAAGCAAACAGTTAAGGAAACAAAAGATGGAAATGATGCTCGTTAAGGATGAACAATACCAAGGTAGGCGCCGCATGTGCTCAGTAGATGGTGAAGTTCAAGAAGTTACGTGTGTCAAAAGAAGAAGAGATCCAGCTTCAGTTGCACTTGGCTGCAATGAAAGCCAAGGCCAGCAGCAAACACAGCAACAAAATGATCAAACCACCGGTGCTACCACTGTGAAAAGAAGTTCAAGGTTTCGTGGAGTCAGCAGGTGCAAAAAGAAGAATCTTTTATACTAATATATATCTGAGATTGTTTCATCTAGTCTAGAATAAAAAAATTCCCCCCTTATTTCTTTTCTCTATGGCTAACTTTTATTTAAATGAAATGAAAATGAATAGGCATCGATGGACTGGGCGGTATGAGGCCCACTTGTGGGATAAGCTTTCTTGGAATGTTACACAGAAGAAGAAAGGGAAACAAGGTAAACTTTGATTTCTTTTGTTTGCATCTGGGGAAACAAGTTCATTATGATTTTGGGATTCAGGACACTTACATGTTTTGTGTTCTTTATGTTCCTCCATCAATTGTTGTTGTGGAATTGACTTTTGGATCCTGCAGTTTATCTTGGTGAGTATATGTCATTTCTCTGAACGTTCAGTTTTCTAGGCAAGAACAAAGAATTGATCATGTTCTCTTCTAAAATTTCAGGAGCCTATGATGATGAAGAAGCTGCTGCAAGGGCTTATGATTTAGCTGCACTTAAGTATTGGGGGACATCAACTTTCACCAATTTCCCAGTACATATCTCATAATATAGACATCATAGACCTTGGATTTCTGTCCACATAATATATAAGAAATCAAGCAGCATAAAATAATTTATCTAACTCCATACATGATTAATTCTGCAGATATCAGATTATGAAAACGAGATTGAGATTATGCAAACTGTCACCAAAGAGGAGTATCTGGCCTCCTTAAGAAGGTAAGCCTTCATCCATCAAATCACATACGGATAATTGTCTAAAGGTTATATATATTCTTACTAATTAGCAACATCAATTGGATATTTTCTTTGTTACAGAAAAAGCAGTGGGTTTTCAAGAGGTGTATCCAAGTATAGAGGAGTTGCAAGGTAATCTTCTAGATAATTTGGCGATTTAATTATATCGGAAATATTTTTAACGTAAAGCACAAAGAACTAATTATTTCTTTGGACAAAACATGCAGGCACCATCACAATGGAAGATGGGAAGCAAGAATAGGGAGAGTCTTTGGGAATAAATATCTCTACCTTGGCACCTACAGTAACTCCCTTTAATTTCCTGTGATTAAATATGGCAACCTTTCAGCCATGGATAGAAAGATATAGATTAGTATAATTAAAAGGGTTCTATTTGCCTAAACAACATGTTTAATCTCAATGCAGGCACTCAAGAGGAGGCTGCTCGGGCTTATGACATTGCAGCAATTGAGTATAGAGGAATAAATGCAGTTACTAACTTTGATTTGAGTAATTATATCAGATCGTTAAAACCAGGGACCAACAATCTGGTTGCTGCTGATGAATCAATGGGAATGGCAGAACCCGAAACAGTACCATTCACAAGCAGCTACAGTGGTCCAAGAGACCAGGAATCTAAGCCCTCACTCTTCCATTGTTTTGCTACAGATTACTTGAACTCTCCACAAAAGCAAGCGGTTCTTGAAAGCAAACTTCCTGCCAACACATACAACAAGTCTCCTTCATCACCTACTGCACTAGGCTTACTCCTTCGGTCTTCGATATTCAGGGAACTGGTAGAAAAGACCGCAAATCTGTCTGAAGATGAAAGCACTGATGCAGATGATGAAGCAAAAAACCAACAGGCAGGTAGTGATGATGAGTTTAGTGGGCTATTTTATGATGGAATTGGTGACTTCCCCTTTCTTTGCTCCTCTGGTAAAGATAGCCTAGAGTTGCAAGAAAGAGAGAGCTTCCCTTCATTTTATGATCTACCAAAAAGCAAGACCACCAAGAATGATGCAGAAATCGTACTTTTTGTAAATTAATTAGATACCATTGTGGAGGTCTTGTAAAATCTGCAGCGGTGTAAGTTAATTAGCTAAAACTGTAGATTATTAGCACTTGTAAAATTACAGTGTTGCTGTACAAATTAGTTTAAATTGAGTACTCTAGCAGTTGGTTGACATTGAAATGTGTAGGACTCAAGTGTACCTTAGGTAGTAATAGGGAAGAGTAATTTGGTAAATTACACTCTCGCTCCTGTTAAAAGTAAAATAAAGGAATGAGAAATTCATGGTGTTAAAGTCTGTGAAGTGTTTGTGTTTATGATGTTATAGTATATTTTATTTCATATAAAGAATAACAAAAATATGTTAAGAAATGAACAAATTTAATATACCAATTTAAAGAAAACTTAGGTGCTGTTTGATAAACTAAAAAAATTAAATATTAAAAAATAAGTACTGAAAAATTAAGAATTAAATTTGATAAGTACTGAATTTGTATATAAAAACTGTTTGATAAATAAATGTTGAATATAAATATATTGTTTGAAAACCATAAATGTTGAAGATTTTTAAAACTCATTAATGTCTAAAATAAAGGTAATTTAGGTACTGTTTGATAAAACTAAAGTAATTAAGCACTGAAAATTAAGTGTTGAAAATTTTTTCTGAAAATTTTAAGTACTGAATTTATTGTGTAAAAATTGTTTGATAAGTTATTTTGTTTGAACAAATTTATTTTTGAACTATTATAAGAGAAATGAAATTTTATGAAAAATAAATGCATTGATAATTAATAAAAAGGAAAGAATAGTAGTTAAAAGGAAAGAATACAACATTAAATGTAATTAATGTATGATTTTTTCCTTAAATGGAATTGTTGAATGAAATAAGTAACCTAAGAGCTACTTATTATTTTCAATGCTTTTTCATTGAAAATTTCCAATTAAGTGGTTCTTTAGCTTTTATTATCAAACACATTGAAAAAAATGAAAGTATTGAAAATTTTCATTTTCAATGGTTTGAAATTTTTCAATGGTTAATCAAACAACCCCTTAGTATAAAAGGAAAGTTTTTCAAATTAAGACCATTAATTTTTTTACCATTCAATGATAAGTAGGTCTCTAATTACTTTTCAAATTCAACATTTTTTTGTTGAAAAAAATCTTTTAAGTAATGGCTAGTAAAAGTTATTAAACATGTTGAAAATTTAAAAGTGTTGAAAATTTTCATTTTCAACGATTTGAAAATTTTCAGCAGTTTATCAAACAGTCCTTATATTACAATGAAGAGTAATATTTTTTTTTTGAAGAAAATGCAAATGCAATTGCATTGATATAATTGATAACACTGAAAAGAATAATAGATTCAAAAATGTTTTCCTTTTTCTCTTGTGGATCTGAATTTTGTTTCATGATCTGAGTCGTCTTATTATCATATTGAGTCTCGAACTTTTTATGTGAATCTCTAGCACATGCATCACCTTCTTGCTTTCGCTTCGATGTATATTCTCCACCGAAAGCTTTCAACCTCGATGAATAAATGACCAATTCAAGAATCTTTTTAATTGACCCATAAGTCATAAGATAAAATCAACATAATATAAGGTTAACAATTTAATGTAAACTCAATGAAAACAAACTCAAATTGACTCAACTCACAAACTGACTCAAACTGTACTACTAATTAAGTCCAAAGATATAGATCTTGGGATTTTATTCTAATTAAAACAAAAAATAAAAACTAGAATCATACCTCTCCTCCCCCTTGAAGATAAAGCCAATGAAGAGGAGTAATTGGAAAAATAGAAAAGAAAACTAGAGATAGAGTACTGAGAGAGAAGGAGAGAAGAGAGAAAGGAGTAAGAATAAGAAATATTTGGTTAGTTTAAATAAGGTTAATCAAATTTAATATGACTTAATATTCAATTTGGTCCCTGAATTATACCACAAAGAACATATTAAATTCTAAACTTTTATTTGAGATAAAATGATCCAGAACTTTTATTTTGGAACATATTGATTCTTTAATAGCTAAAACTTGATAGATTGATATCTAAACTTTTATTTTTAGATAAATTGATCACTAATTTTTCTTTATTTTTTTAATTCAAAACCAATCTGTTTCAAAATAAAAGTTTAGGGACCAATCTATACTTTTCAGTATAATTCATTTTAAGAACCAAATTGGGTATTAAGTCAATTTAATATGCTAGTAAAGTTTTCTAACCTTTTCATTTAACTTTTGAATATTTTATTTTCAAAGAAATTTTCTACTTCCTTTTACATCCATTTTTTTTTTTACTTTTGATAATAATTTTGTTATTTGATTATTTTGATTTTTTAGTCATGAATACAAATACAATTTTTTTACATGATTTCTTAGGTTATTTCCTTATAGCTTAATGTATATCGGCTGCCTTCAATTTTAACCGAAGCTCCCTCATCAAATTTCCTATAGCATGAAATCTGGAAAGGAAAATCAAACGTATTTTCTCTTTACAATTTAGTAAGCTCAAAAAAAGTAGAAAAATCGCTTCCTTTCTACAAATTTTGTAAAGTATATTTTCTTTTTTACTAGTATTTTATTCATTTTTGCTCATGGTACTCAGTAATAGATGTTTCTGACTTTCTGTGAACCGCTTTTTTTTTAATGAAAAAAGAAATTTTCAATCATGCCCTTGTGTTGCTTGGGTATAAATTTTTTTCCAATAATGGATAATTTTCAACGAATTTCTTTTACATAAAGTAAACAATATTCTTATCATTATTTTATCACTTTTATTTTATTTATTTATTTATCTGCATAACTAAGATATTTTATTTTAAATTAAAAATATAATTATATGTTAAAATAAAATATTTAAGAATTAAGCATCATAAATGAAAATACTAAGTTTTAAACTTGTATTATAAGATATTGTGGCCAACAAAATTTGTAGCATATATTTGGCCAAAAAAATAAAATTTTTTGCATAGAAAATCTTAATAAAAATTAAGTATAAATTTTTTATAAAGTACATATTTAATTTCAACAATTTAATTAATACATCAAATGAAAAAGACTAAAAAGCCAACCATATATAACTCAAAATTAGCTCAATAAATATTCTCAAATAATATGCCTTACTATTATACAACGAAAATTGATCAAAACCATTTATTCTTAATTTAAGTAATCTTTTTCAAAATATAAAACAAAAGTCCAAAACAAGAAAATATATAAAACATTAACTTCGACAAACTAAACAATTTCGTCCATGTCCTAAAAGAAAAAGCTATTGTCGATCAAAGAGTTTATAGCTAACATTGATTTAATGTTAGATTATTCTCAAATAAACATATACAAATGAAAAAAAATGTTAAGGTTGATAGCTTCTTCCAATATATCATATAAGAATACATATATTTTCCCTAACATAATTTAATTTTCACCAATATCTTATATAAAAATAAAAGGACCATTTATAAGTTTTAGACAACTCCAATACATAAATGAAACACGTAATGATTTTATTAATTTTAATTTTACTTCAAACTTTTATATTACAGAAACATCGATAAAAAATAACTTCAGTAGATGTAAGATTATGATGATCTACCTATGTATCGTGCAACATGGTCGTAACAAACTGTGAATGCACCTAACAGTGTCTTATCATGTAAATTTGAGGCTCCATCCTCACATATTTTTTCTAGGCACATCTAACTAGAACATTCTATAATAAATAATATTATTTTATGGGCACTCGAACAATGAATTATAAAATGAAAGTACATATATATTTTCACAAATAAAATTGTATATATATTTCAAATGAATTGGGATTAAATATTTCTTTTTCCTAAATAAAAATTTACTCACTCTTGTTTCATATTTGATAGTCATCTCATTATTGTTGGATGTTTCAAAAAGTAAGAATGATCACTACATTTACTTTTCCATTCTTACCTTTTATTTAAATATCAATTTTTTTTGTGAGATTCTTCACTGATTGTAAAACAGCTACCAAATATTTGAAATGGAAGGAATAGTAGTCTATTTAAAAAGTTGAACTTATTATCGATAGAACTCACGACGTTAATATGAATTGGAAAGATTTTATTAGTTCTATCAAATTTTTTAAATTCCATCCAATTCAAGTTGATAAATGTTTCAATGTATTCAATTTTAAACATTTAAGATAAGTATATTGTTTTTATTCAAATAAGAGAAATGGTTATCATCATCATATATGTCATTTTTTTTTAAAAAAATTGTTACATTCAATTTGCCAAAGGTATGATTTTTTGCGACCTAACATAATGTAGCCGCCATCAAATCCTAGGGCTCAACCCTAGACAGGCAGTGGAAACTACCAAGCTGGAGTACGGTAGGGGCAGAGGGAATTTTCGGTGGAGCGGTGAAATGCGTAGAGATTGGAAAGAACACCAACGGTAAAAGCACTATGCTGGGCACTGACACTGAGAGATGAAAGCTAGGGGAGCGAATGGGATTAGATACCCCAGTAGTCCTAGCCGTAAACGATGGATACTAGGCGCTGTGCGTATCGACCCGTGCAGTGCTGTAGCTAACGCGTTAAGTATCCTACCTGGGGAGTACGTTCGTAAGAATGAAACTCAAAGGAATTGATGGGGGCCCACACAAGCGGTGGAGCATGTGGTTTAATTCGATGCAAAGCGAAGAACCTTACCAGAGCTTGACATGCTGCGAATCCTCTTGAAAGAGAGGGGTGCCTTCAGGAACACAGACACAAGTGCGTGGTGCATGGCTGTCATCAGCTCGTGCTGTAAGGTGTTAGGTTAAGTCCCGCAACAAGCACAACCCTCATGTTTAGTTGCCACCGTTGGCAATCGATGATGGTGGTGGTTTCTGAGCCAAGATACCCATCATAGACCACTTGGGGATAATTCCGTAGCATATTAAAGGTATTATATGCGATACAATTTATATTTTTATAGAAGCTACTACGAGAGAAGCTCTGTACGTAGTATAGTTCGATTTGAGATTTGAAGTCAAAGACTTCAACTACGAGGGGAAGAATTGGGGGCCATATAGGTATTTAAATTTGAAGAGTAATTGATTGCATTGAAGGAGTCCATTAGATCATTGTAGTGGATAATTAGATTTTAGTTTATTGTAATTGACAAAATTTTCATATTAGTTTGTAGTCTCTCTTATTTATTTATTTATTGTATGTTAGCTATTGGATGATGTATAATGTAAACTACATAACAACCTTTTGTGATGGGAAATACCAATATAATCAAATTTCAGAGGAATGTTAAAATCAATTTCACGAGGATGTAAATCAAGTATGTAAATGGTGACTTGTTGTTATATTTTTAAATCGAATTTGGACTTATAATAAATCGAATTTTTCCTATTTGATCATGTTTGTAATCGAGTTTAAATGATTTAAAATCGACTTTCAAGTGATTGTAATCGAGTTTGAACATGTTTTAGTGCGAACTATTAATATATTTTAGTACTCAATATATATAATAGGAAGTAATTATTTGACAAATAATTGAAATTTACATGGTGGTTAATGTATTTACTTTTTTTGTAAGTGGTGGAGGGTTTGAATTTTTTGGTTGCAATTAATTAATAATTTATTGACAAACATCATATCAAATCTAGCATGATTATGGATGTAATGATGAAATTAAGGAAGGTGATATAAAAAAGTTAAAGAAAAAAAGAAACTAAGAATTGAGGAAAAAAATGGATTGGAAGAAAGTTGAATTTACTTTAGATTTTTTATTGAATCCATTGGTGTTCTAGTTTTGCTTTTGACGTTGGTTGATTTTTGGTTTTTATCCTTCCAGTATTTGTTTTTCAGTTGGAGCGTTTCACTCGTGTTTTTTATTTAGTTTTGCTTTTAACGTTGGTTGATTTCTAATTTTCATCCTTCCAGTGTTAGTCTTTTACTTGGAATGTTTCACTCATGTATTCTATTTTGCAATGGAGTCATATTCTCTATTGAATTGTTTTGTGTTCTATTTCAATGAATTAATTTTCCTTTATGAGCCTTTAAAAAAAAAGAAATGAACGAAAAACAAAAAAATAAGAAAAGTTACCCTTGCAACCTGTTTGACAGGTTGCAAGTTTCACCATAAATCCTAAATAAAACAACAATTAAATCTAATGACTAATAAAACAGCTGTCATATCTAACAGCTATCATTAAAGGGGCTGACCATAAAGGGATTGACTATAGCCTTCACCAATATATAACTACTCACTAAACAAATCATTTGAAGGAAATTTTGGCAAACATCCTTGTCACGCCCCGACCCACCGGGCTACCCATGTGACAACCACTGTACCACCTCGAGATGCATGCCATGAAAGGCTGGCCATCCGAGATGGCACAAGGCATAGAAAGAGTATTGTCACTGCAAAACCATCAAAAACTAAACTTTAGTTAGAAAATATTTATAATAATAAAAATAAAAATACTACCAGTGGACTAGTTTAAAGAATAACCTACACAGCGGAATCTACTAACTACTAAGCCATCAACCACTCCTATGAGCCTCCGATCAATCTAGAGTCCTCGCACGTGGGTATTGCATCCAACAACATTGGATACAGGTGAGTGACAGAGGTTCAATGCAAAGTCAAATAGGTTTGGGGAGTTCGAGTAATTCCAAAACGATTTAGAAAACATTATACGTTTCTTTTAAAAATTTCTTTTCAAAACAGTTTCCCCCAAATCCTTTCTAGGAAAACAATAATAATAATAATAATAACATCTAAATATGGACTGGCTGTGAAAACACAACGAGGCTCGACCTTGGCCGTGGTCGAGGATCTCGTATCGTCAAAGGCTATTTCTTTTCTTTTAAAACTTTCCTTTACTAAAAAAACTATATTCTTTTCTTTTGCAAATATATCTGTAATACCCCAATCCCACATCGTCAGGATGTGGAATTTCAATGTGATATATATAGTCAGACCTAAACCCAATACTGTGAGGCACCTTTTGAGTGGGACAAAACCGTGAGGCTTAGGGCCAAAGCGGACAATACCTAGCAGGTTGGACCGGGTCTCCACAATATATATATATATATATAAAGATATAGGTATCTCTCTCTAAGCTCGTTCCCTCGACAGTGCCAGTCACATGTGGTAGCAGCTACATCAGCCCTGGTGAGACTCTCTTCGCGCCTCTTTACTCCAGGTCATACAGTCACCGTGCCCCTTCAAAAAGGTGGTCCACGACTATCTCGTATGCATGCTCAACTTGGTCCACTCACTTCATCACATGAAGGGCCGAGTCTCATCGAGTCCTCTTATACGTATGATCATGCCCCGTCAGGCATTCATGTCATACCTTTCATATTTAAATATAAAAACATACATACATACATACATACATACATACATCTTATAAATTTAATTTTCTCAAAACCTTGGCCCCTGTGGCATATAACAACGTGTGTGGCGGTGTGAGGAAATACCCGAATCCCAAATCATTTATTTAAAACATTTTAATAATAAAAGAAGGGTTTGCCCTAAATGGCTAAACACTGAAACAAGGCCACTCACAGTGCTAAGAGGTTCGTATACTCCCAATTGTCCCACGAAGATTAGCCTCCGGAACGTCATCGCACTCGATCGTTCGAAACCCTAATTATACGAAAACACGCGTTAGCATTCATAATTAATCTATGAATGCACCTATGAGGCTCTAATATGACTTAAGATAATGTTTGGATGTGTTTCGGGGCTTTGAAAAAGTGTTCGAGGGTAATCTGGGTCAAATCGAACACTTGGGTAAAATTACGATTTTACCCCCAGAACCAGTTGACTCCCGCGCTGGATTGGGCCAAGTCCCGCACGGGACTTGAAAAATTTGGTCACTCCCACACGGGAGTGGCTCGGGTCCTACGAGGGAGGCAAGCAGTGAGCTCGAATCCCGAGGTGTTTCCTCAATTTTCGAGCCATTTCTGCACGGTTTCGTCCGAAATTTGAAACGTGCAATCCCCTTAGCCCCCACGTCATGTTTACCGAAAGAAAAATGAGAATCATCTGCTCAACATTCTTAGATCTAGAATCAAATCTAAATCTAGCTAAAAAGCCAGACTAAATTTTGAACCGAGATTTCTCCTAGACCTATGCATGGATTTACGTGCAAACTAAGTATAATGCAAATCTAGGTGAGTAGAATAGCATACTAGAAACTCACCTTGATTCATTGGTCGGTTTTTCCGGATTAGCCAAAAGTCTGAAATTGCTCCAAAAGAGGAAAAAAGAGAAAAGAGAAATGAGAGAAAAAGAAAAATAAGGGGAAAAGCTCGGCCTCCCCCTATTTATAAAGAAGCCCGACATCGAGCCTACTTGAACCCTGGGTCAGACTTTCTTTTCTTTTTTCACCTTCTCTTAATCTCAATCCTTGGCCTAATCCACCGACTTTTACACCAATGGATATCCAATCCATTGGCTATGGACTTAAAGAAGTCCAATTGGAATTTAGTTGCTTCCACGCATAGTCAATCACCTCATTTTCCAACTCGGTCTTATCTTAAGCTTGACTTCTCTTCATAATTAGACACATTCGGACTGATGTATTGTTCAAATTAATACGCCGTCTACACTGTTCTATTGATACGGAAAAGTTGGATTAGGTCCGGGTGTGTCAATCGTGATTGGTTACTTCTTCTTTCTTTCTTTCTTTCACTTCCTATTTCTAATTTAACAGTAAATTTTAATTTTACTAAGTTGAATCAAAGTAAGTAAGTAATTGAAAAAATAAAATTGTGCATGCCTACTTTTTAATACTATTTATACAACACATTAAAACATATATAAATGATAAATCAAGTTAAATCATTAAATCTATAAATATAATGAGATTATATCGACTTATAATTTATGCGACAAGTGATATATCTCATATGATATGTCACATGTTACATGTGATAGAAATTTAGAAGATTTTTTTAAATATAGAGTATCAATTATTCTATCTCTTATTAGAAGTATAATATAATAAGGGATATATTGAAGTATAACTTCTAATTATAAATAATGGGATAAAGATTCAAATTTAAGATTATGAGATATGTTTTTTTCCAATTTAATAAGATATTTTGACACGCCCGAACCTGGTCCGCACGTGTCAAGTAGTATAATTATGTGTAGTTGTGTGGCCAAGAAATCAAATTGGACTTTCCATAGATGTTTCGAACTTCCTTTAGCTCAATTCTGAGCTTAAATACCCTATTTTTGTAGCCCGGAGTTGGTGGGGCCCACTTGGGCACGATTACCAAGGAGTTTGGGCTGAGTTGACTGGAGTCAACTTGATTTTTGTTGACTTCGGCGTCGGACCCAATTGGTATAAAGGGCTCTCGGCTTACCCGAGACCCCCATTCTTGCTTCTTTCTCTTGTTCTTCATTTCCTCGAGCTCTCTCTTCAAATCCTTTCAAATTCAACACTTCAATCGCTCTTCAAACTCCCTTCTAATCATCATCATCAGCCTCTTTAGCCTCCAAGCAAATCAAAAACCCCAAATTCACCAAGAAATTCTCAAATCTCCAAAACTGTCATTTCGGCGACAGTTTGTTCTTCAACTTATATCTTCCAATTCAACTATAGGAATTGGCTGAGATTTTGATATGTTGTTATAGACTCATCAATCTTTAATTTGATAGTTTATATGCATGATTTCGTTGAGTGAGCTGAGAGAAATCATGAATTGAAGTTGGAATTTCAGTTTAGCTCGAGAACACTTAGACCCTTAGTGTTTTGATTCGACATTCAAGCATGCTTAGTTGTTTAATTCTGTTTTTGAAGCTGTGATCCCTTAGTTAGGATGTCAAACTGCTTATGTTTCAAATCTTAGCCAATTTGATGAAGAATTGGGCTCATTTTGAGCTGAACAAGTGTGGTGGCCGAGTCTCGGCAACCAATCTAAGGGAAGTCTCGTGCGGGACTCACCCAATCCCGTGCGGGACTCAATGAAATTTGGGGAAATCCCCCAAATTGTCTCACTCCCCGACCCGCCCAGGTCAGCCACGTGACAACCGCCGCGCTGCCTTGAAGTATGTGCTGGCCGGTCACGACCAGAAGCACCGCAAGGCATTGAAATGGATAACATTGCTGCAAAACAACTAAAACTTTAATTAAAAATCATTTAATAAAATAATTAACTTTAAAAGATGTACCAGTGGATTAATTTAGAAGAACTTACCTGCGCAACGGAAACACTAAGCCTAAGTCACCGCCGCCTCCTAGTGAGCCTCCATTCTATTTGCTGACTCCGTACGCGAATCTACATCCATCCACATTGGATACAGATGAGTGACAGAGGTTCAATGCATCTCCATCGGGGTTAAGGAAAACATGGGTAATCCAAAATATGATAATAAATATAAAATAAAATAAAATAAAACTTTGTTTCTAACACTTTCTTTCAAATTCTCCAAGTGAGAATTTGATTTTTAAAACCTTTAAAATAATTTATAACTAAAACGGGCTGGCATCAAATACATTGAAGGCACGACTGGCCGGTCGTATGCCTTACTGCACCGAGGGCTATCTCTTTTCTCTTTAAATACATTTTCACAATTTCTCTTTCTCTAACCCGTTCCCTCGGTGGTGGCCATCACTGTGGTGGAACACAACTACCTCTGACCTGACGAGTCTCCCTCCGTACCTCTCTACTCCAGGCCAACATATTCTCCGTGCCCCTTCAAAAAGGCGGTCCACGGGAACCTCACCGGCATGCCTCTCACTCGGTCCACGCTTCTGATATTGGGCTAAAAAAGCCCTCCTACAAGATATTTATATATTATAATGATATAATATATAAATATCTAAGATACATTAATATACTATATAAATATCTTAAATATAATAATATAATATAAAAATATCTAAACAGGGACTCGATCGGCCTGTTTCTCGGCCAGTCTCTCCCCCGGTTTTTGCACTTGTTTCTCCTCCTTTTGATGTACAAACTTAGACAGGCGATTCTCATGGCATCCATGACGGATCCGCCGAGGTAGAAACGAGAAACATCGGTCCAATTTCCGTAAAACCGAGATTTAGCCTAAATTGACTAAATTTCCAATTTACTCTCACCCGGTGCACAGAAATGCATGAAAATAGAGTATGATGTAGATTAAGGTGAGTACTATAACATACTAAAAGCTCACCTTATTTCACTGGCCCAATATCCATAGATTTGAGTTTTAAAATTAAACCGGTCAAAAACTGAAAACTGAGATCTACGTTAAACCGATGCATGGAAATGTGTGCAAACTTAATATAACGTAGATCGAGGTGAGTAGAATAACATACTGGAAACTCACCTTGAACTGAAGGCCGGATTGTCCGGATCTGCCAATTGTCCAAAATGCCTCCGTTTGGCTCCAGAGAGAAAAAGAGAAAAAGAAAGAAAAAGAGAAAAAGAGAAATCAAGAAAAAACTTCGGCTCTCCCCTATTTATAAAAGAGCCCGACACTGGGTGTATTCGGGCCTCGGGTCAAACTTTTTCCCCTTTTTCAACTTTCTTTCATTTTCACCCGTGGGCTAAATCTATTGATTTCTTGTGCCAACGAGGCCCATAATAAATTTCTAGCAACTTAATTGGATGTCTTTTTGGCATTTACTAATTTCCATGCACGGTTAATTACTTTATCTTCTAGCTCCATCTTATCCTAATTTAAACTTCTATTCTTAATTAGACACATCCGGACCGACGTATTGTTCACTTAATACACTGTTTTACACTATTTCGTTCGTACGAAAAAATCATATTAGGTCCGGGTGTGTCAAATTGGCTCACTCCCGCCCGGGAGTGAGCCACTAACAATAATGGAGCACTGTAGTTGAGGGACAAAATGGTAATTTTGCAATCCTAATCCCCGATTAACCCTAATTACCTTCCGGACTTGGCCAATTTAGTTCCTAAACTTTAGAGACCTTAATTAGGTTCTGTTGTGTGATCTAATTGTTAGTCGAATGCCTTATTAATCAAATTAGATTTTAATTTGATTATTTAGGTACGTGATTGTACGAGATTGGACCGGTAGCATTGAGCTAAGTCATTCGAGGGTAAATTGGGAGTATACAACTCTCCCTTACTTATAAGTGGCTTGGATTATAGTGGTTGACCATTGATGGTCAATTGTTTTCTAATTGTTTTATAAATTGTTTATAACTTTTTAGGGTATGAATTGTCCACCCTCACACACGAGTTTATAAAAGGATTTAAGGGTGGGATTTTCAAAAGAATATATGAAATATTATTATTATGAATATTGAGGGTATGATACTCCTGGGAGATGAGTGATTGAGTGGGTTCCTCGGTGGTCCAATACATGCGGAAGCGTGGACCGAGTTTGAGAGCATGCATGAGACTCAACCGTGGACCGCCTATCGAGGGGCACTGTCAGACGAGACCCTAGGAGAGGTGCATAGGAAAGCTCACCAGGGCTCCAGTTTGTTGTGTTCCACCACAGTAAGGCTAACATCAAGGGAACGGGCCAATGAGTAAAGATAAAGGATTTGAATTATGAGATAGTTCTTGACGGACGAGCGGGCACCCAAGTGCACGGGTGTACCTTTGGAACTATTTCAGATGCCTTCCCATTTATTAATATTTGATATTTGCTTTGGTGTGGGATTTCATATGATTTTACTAAATGATTTGATAAATGAATTTTGGATTATTTCATATCCCCAGATTGAGGTGATGGGTCATTATAACCGAGTCCCTCACTGGGAACATATATATTTGTACTCACACAATTCACTTTTGTTGTCAGGTCATCAGGCTAAGGACGACAGGCGTCCAGGTGGTCAGTGATCTCAGTATATCGCTGAGGACACGATTTTGCAGGTGCCACCCTTTTTCCTTGTGAATCTTAGCTTGGAATAGTAGTGCACGTTATTATATAATATCTTTTTCCGCTGCATATTTGCACAGTAAAATGTGCCATTTACACTTTATAAATATTTTGAATAATATTTTGTATATTATTTCTTATATGTTTTCATATATTGCTCGTATGCCCCTTATTTATGCCTTGTACCATCTTGGATCGCCCACCTGATGAGGCACACATCTCGAGGTGGTACGACGGTTGTCACGTGGCCGGGCTCGCGAGCCGAGGCGTGACATATTTACTTTTATTTTTTTAACAAATTTATTAAATAAATTTGATAATGTTTAAGAATGAGAAGGTAAAATATTACTTAAATAAGATTTCGAGTTATTTTGGTTTAGCCTTTCAGGTTAAACCGGTTACGAGTTAAACAGATTTCGGGTTAATCGGGTTTTGGGTCAGTCGAGTTTCGATTTGGTCGGGTTCAGGTCGGTTTAGTTTCGAGTTCGGGCGGGTTGGGCGGGTTTCTCAGGTCGGGTCAACTTTTGACACCTCTACCGACCATAGCTCCAGTTTGTTGAAAGCAACTAAATCATTTTTTCACTGATTCGCATTTGAACCATTTTGAACCAAAAACCATTGAACAGGTTGAGTCAAAATTTTAAAATTTTTATTTTTTAAGCTATTTTTAATTGACTAATCTAAGTCAAAAGAAGCCCAAATTCTATTTTTTTTAATTACGTTTGGACTTTTGATTTTGAATTTTTAGCTTAAATTTTTAATTTTTTTTATTTCAATGTATCCCATAATAAAAATTAATTTATGATGTACAAATAATTTGTAACACTTATTTACTTTATGTGATATACTAATATTTTATACTTTTTATTTTTTTAAGAATTTTTTTTAATTTTTTTGAATTGAAAATTTGAAATTTAAATATTTTAAAAAATTAATAAAATTAAAATAGTCATCCAACCGGTCCATCCTATTGAATCAGTTGGACTAATAGAACCGTGAATCGATAACCTAATCGATTCAAGGATCGGTCCGATTTTTTATTCATTGGTTTTAATAAGTTGTGATATTGGGTTTATATATGAAAATGATATCCAAATTACTATTTAATTTTTTGCTTGAAGTTAGATAAAAAAAAATTTTGATATAACCATTTGACATTTCTTGATTGGTTCTCTCATTTCTTTCTTGAATTTTCTCTAAAATAAAAGCTAAATGTTTAAAATTATAAAAAATTAATATTAATTAATATTGTATCTATATTTATTTAAAGTTAATTATAAAGAATTTTAGAATATCATTTAACATTTGATTCTCCTTTCCCTATTTTGATTTTAAGTAAAAATTAATTTTTAAAATTTTTAAATGTTTCTTAAATGAAATTATTTTTTTGAACAAAAAATAAGATTACTTATATTTAAAAGTTTTTGAAAAATCTAGTAAAACCTGGGTCAATTTTGTAATATACCTATAGAATGGTAAGTCACAACAGCTTGAAGCAAACCATTACTCCATAAGTAAGGTTAAATGAAGGAAAAATTACAAGTAAAAGTAGTTTATTGAAAATTACTATCATTTTGTGCAATGTCATATTAAATTTCTTAGAGTAAAACATAAACTTTCAAAATTAATAAAAATGATAATGAAGTGTAGATTTTAACCCTTATATGAAGTTAAATTATAAAGTTTTACCCAATCAATTATGTTTTTTTGTTCTTTAATTTCAACCAACCAAAACCCTATCACTAAGAATAACCCCCACTAACTGCTATAATGCATGCCAAGAAGCTTTTTAATAAAATTTCTCTTATTTATGATATGTTTCCAAAAAGAACCAAATTTTTGTGTAATACTTTTGATTTGGAGTATAAAATTTTAATATTTCGGTCTTTTTTCTAGATTAGTCATTCACTGTCACGTGCAACCATACGTTCTTAATAATAACAAAAAATAAAAAATAATAATAAATGTAAAAAATAAACTAGATTAAAGTGAATAATAATTAAACTATAGATTAGTAAACTTCAAATTAAACTACATAAAATTGAATAATAATTAAACTATTTTCTTCAATATAATATAGTAGTAATTTAATTATGATGAAAATAAAATTAGTTAATTACTAACACCATTTAATAAATATATAAAAAATATTTAGTAAAAGATAAATAAAGAGTTTCAATTTAAATCAACAATATTAATGAAAATTATGAAATATTTAGAAAAAAAAAAAGATATTTTAGACGATTCAAAAGTTTTACACCATTCGTACTTTTATATAATTTTTATATATATAATAGATATAGATTATAGATTATAGATTATAGATAATAATAAATATTTTAAAGAAAAGAAAAGAAATAAGAGTTTTTAGCAAATGGCACCAAATACGATTCCTGGATATATACGAGTTATTAAGGATCAAACAAGTATAAGCATAATCAAAGTGGCCAGAAACATGACATCGGATTGAAAGTTTTGGTGGTGAAAGCGAAGAGCCACAGTGAAGATGTGGATGATGAGAATTATTTTACAAAGAACATAAGCCTTACATCTTAGAAGAAAACCAAGCAATATTTGCTAATTATTGTCTTTACATTTTCTTTTTCTTTTTAAGTTTTTTTTTTTGACTTCTCATTTGAATTGTTGAATTTTTATATTGGGAATTACTGTGGAGTTCAATGAATAAAAAACAAAACTATTCATCAAGCCAATTGATTAATGGTTCACGGCTCAACCAATCTAATATCGATTCAACTAGAATGATAATTTCCATTTTATTAATTTTTAAAAATTTCAAAAAATCCGAAAAATTGAAAAAATTCTAAAAAAAAAAGAAAAAGTGGAAAATATTAGTACATCTCACATAATATAAATAAATATTACAAATTAATTACATTATAAATTAAATTCTTATTATGAAAGTATATTACAATAGAAGAAATTAAAAATTTAAACTTTAAAGTTCAATGTTTAAAGTCCAAATATAATAAAAAGTTATATACATTATTCTAATTAATTTATGACTTTTTGGGGCTTGGGTTAATTAATTAAAAATAGGATAAAATTTTTTAAAAAATTAAAATTTTTTGCTCAACCAGTGCAACCGATTCAACGATTTTCAATTCAAAATGATCCAACAATGATTCGATCAAAAGAAATTGGACTTGTTATTGGCTCAAGTAGGGAATTAGTTTTTACTTTGGGCTAATTGTAGTTAGGTATGTGTTTCATTTTATGAGGTGATGCTTGTTAGGGGGCCCAATTTATATATATTGTAAACAAGACCAACACAAGAGTTATGCTGAGAAATGAATTAAGTTGTCTCCTCTCTCAATTCTCTTTCTATTCTTCTTCCTTGTGGCTGGAAAATTTCTTTTTCCAGATTTCTTCATTCTTCACTTATCTTCTTATCTTCTTAAAAAATACCCACAACAAATTGGCATCAGAACCCTTTTCCTTGCAACCATGGATGACGCGATTACGACCACCATCATTGACACCATCATGGAATGAATTGAGCATAAAATTGATGAAGTATTTGACTGACTCCTAACCAAGAAAAAGCTGGAATTTAAGGAGTCATTAGAGATTCTTGTTGAAGGAACAAAAAATTACTTTGAAAAGACAAAGAGTGATGAATTTTCTCTAAGGAATGGGTATATAGCATCAAACAATAGCAACAAGTCAGAAGGGAGGCTCCTGATGATGAATGCAACACCACGACTGAGGTTACAAAGGTGGTAGATCATTTTATCTCAGAAAAATATGAGGAACCCATTGTAAGATTGTTACAGCTTAAACAGGTAAATATAGTAGAGCCTTAAGATTTTATAAGTTTCTGGCAATTTCTCGAGCTATATAATGACCATATCCCCTGCTCTTTTATATGTAGTTTTTAGACTGATATTGCACAATCTATCCAAAATTTTTACTTCAAAATTCTAAAAGCAGATCATACGCATTTTGAGTCAACAGTCTTCCCTCCAACTTGTAAGAAACCACCCAACCTTTACATTTTAAATACTCACATCTCATACTCTGATTTCATCAATCTAAAATTACCTCTTGACCCTAAGTTATTATACATTAGCAATCCAGATACATATCCCCAAAGCCATTCCAAAATAGTCATTACACCAATTGTTGCATTTGATAGCCAATGTGAAGAAACTGATACTCTTGAAAGAAAACAAATGCTTTTAGAAATTGAGTGCCATGCTTTAAAAATAGAGAAAGAAATTGTTGACGAGTCTCAACTATTAAAGTAGAGGAGAGAAGAGTTCATTATGTTGGCTTTACAAGATATAGAACATAAGTATGAATTGGTTAGAGCAGTTAAATTGCATTATGGAGTAATACAAGAAATGGAATCTGCAATAGCACAACTAGAGGAAACTATTTTTGACAACTTAATGTTGATTGGGATAGTTGGGCTGTAATATAATTCAGAATTTGTCAACCATTGGACTGGCATTCATGTTGACAAGCTTGGACATAATGAGAAAAATAGGGGATGCCGCACTGCAAATTGCAAGGCAAAGCATGGAGTATTGAAGTATACTCTTGCAAATGATTTATTTACCCTTGTTTTGAAGGTTTTTATTTACCCTTGTTTTGAAGGTTTTGATAGATAGAACAAAGTTGAGCCCAAGTGAAGTGAGAAATATAATGGGTGGTTCAGTTTTAGCATTTGACTCACAAAGTGAGATGGAATGTAGGATAGCTGCATTCTACACTAGTCCTTAGGATTTGATGCCTATTGGGATTGTTAACAAGCAATGGTCATCTGGCCTACAAGTAATTGTTGATGTTGTTGCTTGCATAAAGGTAAGATATTATGATACAAACATTGGCATTATATTGCAGAGCATGATGATTAATAAAGCTATTCTTGGTATTACCCAAGTTAAGCCAAAGAAACAAAGCCTTGCTCAAGCCAAGGATTGCCTTTTCCTTATGAACATTACTTTTAAAATTGTTGTAGAACATTATGGTATGACACAAGGAGAACAAGACCAAGCTGCTGAAGCTCACAAGCACTCTATTGCTATAATAACTTCAGGTAAATTCAAAAAAGAAATTAACTCTGTGCATACTAAAATGGTGAATCCCAAAACTGTGGACGATAAGATAGTCACAATTTTGGTGGATGATAGGCCCACAATTGTTGGAAGTGCTAGCCATGTAAGTGATAGTGTAGGAGTAGCCCTCATGAAGAAAATTTCACATATGCATAAAGGTCTTTTAATCTTGAGTGTTTTCAGAACTTTTGCTGTTGTTGGAGTATATCTGACCTTGAGGGGTATTGGTCCTACTGTTGCCATACTAGCTACAGTTAAACTTGTAGGTTTAGAACTCGTTGATAGGATTTGTTTGAGATAAATAAGGCATTTGCATCTCAGTTTGTGTACTCCGATAGAAAATTGGGACTTATGCCAACTACAATGCTAGAGATTTATCTCGGCAAGTGTATGCATTTCTCATATATTAATGTTCTAAGGAAGTTTGATCCTAACGCTAATGGAAGATCATATGCTAGGAAAATTTTTGATAGTGCTGATGAAAAGGGATCACGGGTAACCAAAATATTTATGTTATTGAAAACATTCAACTAACTAGAATTTGAAGGAAAAAAAAGGGTATTATGTGAGTAGATATGATTCAGATGGTGCAAAAGGAAACCTTGACTTCTTTGTTGTTCAAGTGTTTGAACTTTTGTGGACCTTTGCAAGGAGGACACACATGGTAAAGGTTGACTAAATTAGCATTCCAGGTGACATACCCAGACCTAATCTGACTTTTTCGTACAAACAGAATTGTGTAAGACGGCCTATTAACTCAACAATACGTCGGTCTAGATGTGTCTAATTAAGAAAAGAAGTAAGCTTAAGATAAGACGGAGTTGGAAGATGAGACAAGTGACCATGCATGGAACCGTAAAGTGGACTTCTTTAAGTCCATAGCCAATGGATTGGATATCCATTGGTGAATTGGTCGGAGGATTTGGCCAAGGATCGTGATTACGAGAGATGGAAAAGAGGGAATTAAGTCCGCCCCGAGATTCAAGTAGACCCACTATCAAGATTATCTATAAATAGGGGGAGATAAGCTCTCTCCCTTTCATTTTTCTTTTCCCTCACTTCCTCTCCTCTCATTTGCTCTCTGGGAGCAATTTTGGACTTTTGGCTGATCCGAACAATCTGACCTAGGGATCAAGGTAAGATTCTAATATGCTATTCTTAATACCTTGATCTACATTTTACTAAGTTTTCATGCATTCCCATGCATCGGTCTAGGAGAGATCCAAGCTGAAATTCAGTTTAGCTTTTTAGTTAGATTTTAAGCTTAGATTCGAGATCTAGGAACTTTGAACTTGTGATTCTCGATTCTGCTTCGATAAACGTGTCGTGAAAGGTGTGATGAATATCCATCTCGAATTTTGAGCCGAGCCATGGACCGAGGGGCTCGAAAACAGAGGCAAAGCCTCAGTTTCGAGGCCAACAGGCTGCTCCCGCGCAGGACTTGGCCAATCCCATGCGGGAGTTGGAGGCAGCCTAGTTCGCATGGAAGGGCCTGCTTGGCCCACACCGAGGCTGGGCCGGGCCCAACCCTCATGGGTGGCCCACATGCCCTCAGGGGGGATTTTGGTAATTTTTTGTCAAGTGTCCGATTTTGACCCCAGAACTTCCCGGACACTTTTCTAAGCCCCAAATCACATCCAAACACTGTCATAGATCATGCTAAAGCCTCATAGGTGCATTCATAAATGTGGCTATGAATGCTAATATGTATTTCCGTCTATTAGAACTCCGAATGATCGAGTACGGCAATGCTCCGGAGACTTGTCTACGTGGATCGCTTGGGAGTATACGAACCTCCCAATACTGTGAGTGGCTTAGATTTCTCTGCTTAGCCACTGGGGCCAGAGGTTTTTAAAAAGGTTTTAAAAACATAAATGATTTTTCAAAGGTTTTAGGATACGGGGAATCCACACACACACACAGTTGCTCGATGATATACCCACGTAGAGAGTGGGGTGTTTTCAAAGAAAAGAATAAAGACCTATGTGTGTGTGTGTGTGTTTATATCTATATTTGTATGTTTTCAATATATATGTTTTATACAAATATAGATATATGATATCTATATGGATAGGATGCAAGAAGACTGACTGAGTGGGTTTGTCGAGGCTCCGATATAAGGGAACGTGGACCGAGTCTGAGAGGCATGCATGAGACGCAGCCGTGGACCACCTATCGAGAGGCATGGTGAGCAGAGACCCTGGGAGAGGCATGGGAGATAACTTGCCAGGGCTCGAGGTAGCTGTGTTCCACCACAGCGAATGGCACCATCGAGGGAACGTGCTAGAGAAATAGAAAATGTGAAAATGTTTTAAAAGAAAAGAGACAACCCTCGGTGCAGTGAAGTATAAAATGACCGATGGGTCGTGCCTTCAGTATATTCGAGGCCAACCCATTTTAGATATGTATATTTTTATTTAAATGGTTTTAAAAGAGAGTTCTCGGCTAGAAAACTAGAAAGAGATTTTAAAAGAAAAATATTTATTTTATTATTATGTTTGGATTTCCCCCATTTTCCCTAACCTCGATGGAGATTCATCGAACCTCTGTCACTGACCTGTATCCAATGTGTTTGGATGCATATCCACGTATGAGGAGAGCAGATAAATCTGAGGCTCACTAGGAGGCGTTGGTGGCTAGGCTTAGTAGTTCTGTTGCATAGGTATTTCTTTAAATTAGTCCACTGATATTACTTTTAAGTTTAATTATTTTATTAAATGATTTTTAATTAAAGTTTTAGTTGTCTTGCAGTGATGGTATCCATTTCATGCCTTACGGTGCTTCAGGTGCATGACCGGTTGGTACGTACTTCGAGGCAACATGATGGTTGTCATATGGCCTGCCCGAGCGGGTCAGGGCGTGATAACTTTAATGGTATCGGAGCGTTTAAACGATTCTAACCGTTTTTAAAAGTCATAAAGTATTTTTAAAGCATTTACAAACGTTTTTAAACATTTTCGAAGCCAATGGATTAAGTAGTCTTAAAACTCTAGAGTTCGAGTACGTAGCTACTCGAAAGCGTCGTAAATACCTAAACCTACTCTTAGAATACCTTCTTTAGCAGCAAGTCACCATATAGAGTTCTCGAATGTGGTCTTTGGGTGAAATGACACCACAACCGCCCTTTTTCATCAAGATTCATGAAACCAAAGAACGTTTTCCGAGAAATTCCCCAAAACCAATTCTTCAGCATTTTATGTTCTTTCTACTCGACAGTTAAACTGTTCAAGGGATAGTCAAATCCCTTGAGATGACGAGATAGATGATATCTCGTCCAACCCTCCAAGATAGCGTAATTAGAGGCTTACCAGTGAAGAAAACTGGCTCGATGCCCAACCTTTAAGGTCGTGGACATCGAGATTTGCTAGTGAGAGGCAAGTTCGACACTTAACCTAAACCTGATTAGGGTTGCAAATGAACAAAGCTTCCACCAAACAGCTCGTGTTCAAGCTCGGTTATGCTAGTTTATATTCGTTCAGTAAGATAAACGAACGAGTTTGAACAAGATTTTAGTGTTCATTTAATAAACGAGCCGAGCTTGAACAAGATGTGTTCGTTCATTTATGTTCATGAACAAGCTTGTTTAATGTTCATTTATAAATTTGTTTATTGTTCATCTAAAAGATTGTTTAAGTTCGTTTATGCTTGCTAAGATTAAGATAAAAGTAATTATATTCTTATTTTTAATAATTTTTATTTTCTTTTATTTCCTTTTTTCATTTATCAAGTATATTTTAATTTTTAACTTATATAAACAAATAAATAATCAAATATAAATCTTTAAAAGAAAATTTATAATTAAAAAATAATAAATATAATCATATAAAATAGATTTTTTACTATGCATAAATTAATATTTATTCATGAACATGTTCATTGAGTGTTTATGAACATGTTCGTTTATTGTTCATGAACAAGTTTATTTAACCGAGTCAAACATAAACAAACACGAACACTCCATTAATAAACGAACACGAGTCTGAACAAGCTCTGAAAATTCTTAACGAACACAAACCGAGCTTGAACAAGCTAAAAATAAATGAACATGCCTTATTCGTGTTCAAGCTCGTTCGAGCTCGACCCATTTGTAGCCCTAAACCTGATACGTTTCCCCATTCTTTACACTAGTGATGTGTAAGAGTTGGGAGGAATTGAAACAGCTAGAACGAGGCAAGGAGCCAAGGTGGGCCTAACGTGTATGAATGCTAACCCCACTTCTCTCGCTCTTTACACTAGTAGTGTGTAGGTTAGGAGAGAGAGTAGGGCTAGGATGAGTGAAATCGGAGAGATAGGAGATCACAGAGGGTGACGTTGAACGAACCTCAAGAAGCGAGATAACACATTCAAGTAGAAGAGATGAGGCTTCACAAAGCAACAAATGGAAGGATGAATATGTGAAGCAAAGTGAAGGGATCACCAAGGTGCCCACATGTTGGCAAGTTTGGATGGATGAACCCACAAATTGCCTGGATAATGCTCTTTAGAATGGGTAAGAGGTGAGAGAAGTTGTAGCAAAAGCTAGCCAACTCCTCTTGCTCTTACACTATGGTGTGAACATGGTGAAAGGAAGGGGGTATTGATAGACAAAAGAGAGTCCACCTGGAGCTAACTAAGGAAAGGCATTTAAAGAAATTAAAGGAGATCGAGTGAGCCCAAGATCACCAGAGGGGAGATAAGGGAGAATCACTCGAAGATGTGGAAGAGATTGATAAAAGAAAACCCTAAAGGACTCAGGGATGGCATAAAGGATAATAACAAAAAAAGGAGAATAAGAGAGATACCATTAGTGGGAAACGATAAGGAGGAATAAGGCAAGGATGACAAGGTGAAGAATAAGGAAAGAATAAAAAGAGATCACATCCATATGATCAATGAGTAGTACATCCGTTACTGCTTGTTTGACCATTGGATACCAATGTTAAGAGAGGATATCGGAGAAAGAAGAGAAAGGAAATGAACATGGAGGAAATGGAATAAAGAGAGAGATAAGCCAGAAACCTCTATTCGTAAGGGGTTAAAGGTGGTGAAACCCTTATCATTGGTTGATAATGAGAGTAAGAAGGAAGGAACCTCCAAAGGATAATAAGAAATGATTTTGACAAGATCAATGAAAAGTAAGCAAGCAGAGAAAGTAGAATGCACGGCAATGATGAGAATGCCTGCATGCGTGCTAATGGTAAGCACGAAGAGAATTCTCCAGAGCTGTGAAGACATCACCAGAAGGAACTGGTGAGAAAGAAGAAAGGGAAAGGAAAAGAGAAAAGCAAACCCTTAAACAAAGGATAAAGAGATGTCGTGATGTAGTGCGGAAGCTTCCTTAATAAAGGAAGAAAGTATAAAACTATAGGTAAAAGAAAATTCTAGACAAATCAAAGATGAATAAGGCCTAAGAAGAAAGAGAAACTTAGTTCAGTTAATGGACTAAGTTTTGTTTAACAAGGAGTAGAGCCTTAAAAGAAGAAAAGCATAACATATCACTAGAAAACTCTAACTTTAAATAGTGATAATTGCATAATGAACCATAGGTTAATAACTCCAAATGACTGACTAGAATTAGTAAAGAGTAAGACTAGGAAATAAGAATTCGAGATAAAACCTAGGTAAATAACCAAGAGATAGGTTAAAGAAAGTGAATAAAAAAGGGATTAAAAGAGGTCTAGAAAGGGGATTAAGAAAGACCTAGTGAAGGAAAGTGAATAAAAGAATTAGAAATCGATGTTAGTTAAAGAAAGTCGAGCATAATGAACCCTAAATTCGAGTCAAGCCAAGGCACTACATCATACTACGAATACGCTAAAGAAAAGAAAGAATAAACAAGGATTATTGGAGGTCAGAACTGTTGAGCAAAAAGGGGTTAAGGGTATGTATTGGTGAAAGGAAAAGAAAACCCCCGGCTATTTGATTTTGGAAGAAGAGAACAGGAGAATTAAAAGTGTGAATTGGTGAAAAAAGAGGAAAGGAAGGCTTTGATAATTAAGGTCATAAAGAGGAGAGTAGGAGGTTGGATAGAAAGAAAAATTGAAGAAAGCATAAGAGAATAAGCACTCATAGGAAACGTGTAAATGGGGATGATTGTATCCTAAAGGATGATGGTGGAGTAAACAAAGGTGAAAGGATGATGAGGACTAGAATAATGATGATGATAGAAATTTTAAGAATAATAAAACACAGAGAATGAGGAAAATGGATCAACCTGGATAAGAGTCAAAGAAAGAACAAGGATAAATGAGATGGTGATTGAAACCGGAGAAGACAAAAAGGTGAGGGCATGGCAAAAGAGTGGAATAGAAGGAATTAAGAGTAAGGAGTTAAAGGAATATGGAAGATAAGTTGGAGATTATGAAGGAGGGGACTACGTCAATTTTGAGGATAGCCTCCCCAAGGAATGATAAGTGAAGACAGGATGTGGGAGACAGAGTTAAACCAAGCTAAAATGGAGTTACCTCTGCGCGGACAAGATTGTGAGGTAATGAAGGATAGAGAAAGGTGTTGTCCGCCGATAAATAAACCATGGTATTGAAGACAAAGAAGATATATTAAAGAATTGAGAGCCGAAGATGGTAGAGATAAAAGAAAACCCACATGAGAAAAGCAAGAGATGTGGGAACTGAGACAGAGAAGATGACAAGAGAGAACCCCGAGTACTCAATGGAAGGAGTACGGGAATAAGGAAAGGAATTGATCAAGCTCATAAACTCCTAAGAGCACAGCCAGTATAAAGAGCAGAAAGGAGATTCTAACACCCAAAAGAAGCAAATGTGTTAGGGGAAAAAAGAAATAAGGATAAGGACAATAGAGAAAGCTAGAGAAGAAAGCAAGAAGAGAAAGAATGAAGCCAAGGTAAAAGTAACCTTGGATAAGACGTGAAGGAACACGTAAATCAAAATAAATGAGTATAAAGAAGAGAAAGAATACGGAAATGACCATAAGGAAAAGGGTATGAAGATAAGAAAAGTTACAAATTGATGCCAAAGGATGACAATGGACCCAAAATAAGGGTAAATCGAGTGACGGGATAAGAAACCCTAAGAAAGAGAAATACAAAGATGAAGAAGCTACAAAGGATACCACATGAGTATAACGCGCGTGAATTTGCCTAGTCCCATATTGACGGGAAAGTAAGAGGAAGTGGATCCCATAATGGACTATGGGTAAATGAAAAGAGAAAAAGGGTTGGAGAAGAGGATAAAGAAACCCCTAAGTTGAACTATTGATGAAAGGAGGAAAAGAAATCAACCATTAGTAAATGAGCTAATGCGGAGAAAGGAGGTTATATGGAAGAGAGACGCATGACACCTCCTGAAATGGACGCTCCAAGGGAGCTAGAGATGAGAGAAAGCCTAAGATGCTAGAGAAATGGCATAGATGGGTATGAAATTGAGGCTCAAATATGGATGACTTGGGATCTATATAAGGCGTCCCAATGTGAGGAAAGGTCAGAGATTGAGATCTTGAGGATCTCTGTGATTGCCACTCAAGAGGACCGACCCAGATTGTGTCTGGGGAGTGCATGAGGCCACCCAGAGTTCTCCATCCCAAAAAGGATAAGAGATGAGATAGGCTAGGGGCCCTATTTGAGATAGAGATGGGCGGTCAGAGAATGAGTTAGTGTATGAGAGTCGAAAAGGGCATGATCTCTGATTCCTCTGTTATAATGTGGCCGAGTGTGGACCAGTGTGTATAGGAACTCGACTCATACGCCATAAGATTTGAGAGGAAGAAGATCAGAAAAGAAAGAGAGTGGAACCAAGGAACGGATTAGAGAAGCAAGACCAAGATAAGGGAGAGACAATTAACTCATCGCATCCTCGCTGAGAAGGCGAGGGAGTTAACTTAGGGTCTCCCCCGACATCTTGGTTATAAAGATAAGTACAAGACCATGAAACGATGAGAAATGCGTCAAAGAGTGGCCTCGAGGTAAGAGGCAGTAACCAAGGAAAGGAGAAGAGACTCTTAAGAAGAGTAAGAAGGGTGTGAAACCTCTGAAGAGAGAGAAGGGTAGTCTCGTTAGGAGAGACTTTAAAGAAATGACAGGGGCGAAGTGAGAAGATAGAGTCAGCGCAGTGGAAGCAAAGTGAGCCTAACCCATAAATAGGCAAGGGTAGGCTATGTTAAGGAAAAAATGTGGTTCAAACTTAAGAGCAGAGGGGCAATGAAGCCGCTCTTGAGAGACAATGATCGGAAAAGATTGAGGCACAAATTGATGAGCGCATGAGCAAATAGTGGTGCGAACACTATTTGAAAACGAGAAGGGGGCTTGAAGTAAAAGCCAAATCTCGTCAAAGCTACCTTGATAATATCGAGGATAAAATTTTTAAAATGAGGGAAGAGTTGACACACCCGGACCTAATCTGACTTTTCCGTACAAACGGAATTGTGTAAGACGGCATATTAACTCAACAATACGTCAGTCTAGATGTGTCTAATTAAGAATAGAAGTAAGCTTAAGATAAGACGAAGTTGGAAGATGAGACAAGTGACCATGCATGGAAGCACAAAGTGGACTTCTTTTAGGCCATAGCGAATGGATTGGATATCCATTGGTGAATTGGTCGGAGGATTTGGCCAAGGATCGAGATTATGAGAGATGAAAAAGAGGGAATTAAGTCCACCCCAGATTTCGAGTAGACCTAGTGTCGAGCTTATCTATAAATAGGGGGAGATAAGCTCTCTCCTACTCATTTTTCTTCTCCCTAACTTCCTCTTCTCTCATTTGCTCTCTGGGAGCAATTTTGGACTTTTGGCAGATCCGGACAATCCAACCGAAGGATTAAGGTGAGATTCTAATATGCTATTATTAATGCCTTGATCTACATTTTACTAAGTTTTCACGTATTTCTATGCATCGATCTAGGAGAGATCCAAACTCAAAGTTAGTTTAGCTTTTTAGTTAGATTTTAAGCTTAGATTCGAGATCTAGGAACTTTGAGCTTGTGATTCTCGTTTCTGCTTTGGTAAACGCGTTGTGGGAGGTGTGAGGAACATCCACCTCTAATTTTGAACTGAGTCATGGACTGAGGGTCTCGAAAACCGAGGCAAAGCCTTTGTTCCCGAGGCCAACAGGCGGCTCCAACGCGAGAGTGACCAATTTGGACAAGTCCCACCCACTCCCCCCAGGCGGGACTTAGGCCAATGCGCCGCCCAATCCTCGTGGGAGGGCCTGCTTAGCCCAAATTGGGGCCGGGCCCAATCCGCATGGGCGGCCCACAAGCCCTTAAGGGCATTTTGGTAATTTTTTATCAAGTGTCCGATTTTGACCCCGGAACTTCTCGGACACTTTTCTAAACCCCGAATCACATCCAAACACTGTCGTAGGTCATGCTAAAACTTTATATGTGCATTCATAAATGTGGTTATGAATGCTAACACTAGAGATGGCAAATGGGCAGCTCGGTCTGGTTCGGACTCGGTCACTTCTTGTTCGGGTAACCTCAGGTTCGGGCAGCTTCGAGTTCAAGTGATTTTGGGTTCGTGTATTTTCAGGTTCGGGCTCTTTTGAGTTCGGTCTTTTTCGGGTTCGGGTAATTTCGGTTTCGGGTTCAAGTTGGGCTCAAGCTTGAGTTGAAGTCGGGTTCAGGTTCATATTCGATCAGATTCGAACTTAGGTTGGGTTAAGTTCGAGTTTAGATCGAATTGAGTTCGAGTTTCAACTTTTTTAATTAAAAATTATTTTTTTGTTTTATAAGTTGAATTTTATTTTACTACTTTTCATTTTTTTTCATTTGTTTAAGAAGTATTCCCTCCATTCCTAAATAGTAGTCGTTTTAATAAATTGTTTTTAGTTCAAATTAATTGTCATTTTACAAAATCAAGAAAGCATTTATTACCTTTTTATTAATTTTATCATTCTTTCTCAACACTATTTTCAAGCTATTTTAATGAGTTTTTAAGTAATTTAAAATCTCAAGAAAATGATAGTTTAGTCATATAGTTAATTTTTTGTCTAGACTTCAGGAGATTTATTAATTTTCTTAATCCTTACTTCTTGTGTTTCAAAATATATGTCACTTTAAGAAATTTTTTTGTCTTAAAATATTTGTCACTTTTACAAAACCAAGATAATATTATTGTTTTTTTTAAATTATCCTTGTAAGTGTCACGCCTCGACTCGCCTAGGTCGGCCACGTGGCAACCGTCGCGCTGCATCGAAGTACATGCCGGCCGGTCACGCACCAGAAGCACCGCAAGGCATTGGAATGGATACCATCGCTACAAAACAACTAAAACTTTAATTAAAAATCTTTTAATAAAATAATAAACTTTAAAGTAGTACCAGTGGATTAAATTTAAGGAATACCTACGCAATGAAAACTGCTAAGCCTAAGACACCGACGCCTTCTAGTAAGCCTCTGACCTACCAGCTGGTCTCGTACGCGGATCTACATCCATCCACATTGGATACAGGTAAGTGACAGAGGTTCTAAGAATCTCCATCTGGGTTAGGGCAAATAAGGGAAATCCAAAATAAAAATAAAAATAATAATAAAAATAATAAAATAATAATAAAATAGATAGTTTTCTTTGAAAACTCTTTTCTGGTTCTCCTGCTGAGAACCCTCTTTTAAAACTCTTAAGTAAAATATATATATATATATCTCAAATGGGTTGGCATCTCTTTTATACTGGATGCTCGACCAGTCGGTCGTCTCATGTCTCACTGCATCGAGGGCTATCTCTTTTATCATTCAAAAATATTTTCTCTTTTCTGTCTCTCTAGCCCTTTTCCCTCGGTGGTGCCTCGCTATGGTGGAACACAACGAACTGGAGCCTGGCGAGCTTCCCTACGCGCCTCTCCTAACCAGGTCTCGTCTCACCGTGCCCCTCAATAGGCGGTCCACGGCTGAGAATCTAGCATGCTTTCTCCAACTCGTCCACCCTCCCGCATATTGGAGCCCGAGGAGTATCCCTCTCAATAACTCATCCTGTAAGGGTGTTGCACTCGTAAAACTCATAATAATAATATTTCATAATTATATATATATATGTATAAAACATACATTTTTTAATTATATAAACACACACACATAAATCTTTATATTTCTTTTAAAAACATCCCACTCACTGTGTGGGTATATCACAAACAAGTGTGTGTGTGTGTGGATTTCCCATATCCCAAAACATTTTTAAAAACATTTATGTTTTTAAAAACCATTTTTAAAACCTTTGTTCCTAGTGGCTAAACAAAGAAATCTAGGCCACTCACGGTGATGGGAGATTCGTATACTCCCAAGCGCTCCATGTAGCTTTAACCTCCGGAGCATCGCCGCATTCGATTCACCCGGAGCCCTAATACATGGAAATACACGTTAGCATTCATAATTAAACTATGAATGCACCTATGAGGCTCTAACATGACCTAAGATTAAGCTTGAATGTGATTCGGGGCTTAGAAAAGTGTTCGGGAGGTTTCGGGGTAAAAATTGGACATTTGGTGAAAAATTATGAAAATACCCTTGGGGGTCCATGGGCCGCCAACTTGGGCTGGGCCAAGTAGGCCCCCCACATGGCTAGGTCAGGCCCGGCCTGTTTTTGGGCCCAAAAGGCCCCTCCTGTACTGATTGGGTCGAGGCCCACTCGGCTTGGGCCCAACAGGGCCCAGCGCCGTACGGATTAGGACAAAAGGCCCAGTTCGGCGGGGGACTGGCCCAGTCTAGGTTCGCGGGTCTCTCCCACATGGGAGAGACTCGGCTTCCGCACGGGAGAGACTCGGCTCCCACACGGGAGAGACTCGGCTCTCTCACGGGAGAGACTCGGCTCCCACGCGGGAGCCGTCCGAGATCCTCGGGATCTGAGGTTTTTCCTCAATTCCCGAGCCCCTCGGTCCACCATTTAGCGTGAAATTCAAGATGGAGATTCCTCTCACCTCCCATGACGCAATTACTGGAGCAAAAATGAGAATCACAAGCTCAAAGTTCCTAGATCTCAAATCTAAACTTAAAATCTAACTAAAAGCTGAACCTAACTTTGAGCTTGGATCTCTTCTAGACCAATGCATGAAGATGCATGAAAACTTAATAAAACGTAGATCAAGGAGTTAGGAATAACTTACCAAGAACTCGCCTTGATCCTGCGGTCGGTTTGTCCGGATAGGCCAAAAGTCCAAAATTGCTCCGAGAGAGCAAATGAGAGGAAAGAAAAAGGGAGAAGAGAAAATGAGAGGGGGAGAGCTCATCTCCCCCTATTTATAGCAAGGCCCAACATCGGGTCTACTCGGGCCCTGGGCCAGACTTTTTCCCCTCTTTGAAACCTTTCATAATTTCGATCCTTGGCCCGATCCACCGACCAATTCACCAATGGACATCCAATCCATTGGCTATGGACTTAAAGAAGTCCACTTTAGTAGTTCCATGCATGGTCACCAATCTCATCTTCCAACTCCATCTTGTCTTAAGCTTATCTTCTCTTCTGACTTGACACAGCCGGACCGACCTATTAATTAATTCATACGTCCTCTTGCACTATTCTGTTCATACCGAAAGTCGTGTTAGGTCCGGGTGTGTCAGTAAGGTTAAAAACCTTATATTTAATTCATGTCTCCTCTCTTCAATGAGTGAGAGAAAAGTTAAATTAGGGGTAAAATAGGTAAATAAATGAAAAATACATAATTTTTTCAAAAAAAACTATTTTTGTTGATTTTATAAAATACTCCCTCTGTTCCTATGTAGATGTCATATTCTAAAAAGATTTATTGTCCATTTTTATCTGTCACTTTAGAAAACTATTAAAGCATTAATTAAAATTTTTTTCCTATTTTAACCCTAATAAATTGAAGAATATTGTCAACTACTCAAATTAAACATTGCAGGTAGTATTGGGCATCGAAGAAGCCTATTTAATTTCTTTTTGTTCCTAATGAAGGATTAATGACCATTTAGATCCAAATAAAAGATTACTGCATAAGTTTTCAAAGAAATTGATTTGATGACTCAGTCACTTGAAAACTTGGACTGAAGTAGAGGTCAATAAGAAAACTTTCTTCTGTAGCAATGTTAAAATCTAGTAATTGATGATTTTGTGATTTCATTGAAACAACTTGTTGACTACCTTCATCATCAATATTTGAAGGCACCAAAATTACACTTAAATCTATTTCAAGGAAAGGCATTTGATGTCTCTTCCCTGAAGTCATGATTAAAGAATGCTAGTAATAAGTTCTTGTTTGATGAATAAATAAGAACCAATATTTAAGTCGTGAATTTTTTAGATTCTAAAACAAATTTTGGTGGGAAAAACTTCTGCAAAAATTTAGGAAGAAAAATTTGAGGGAAATAGAATTGAAAATTTTAATTCAAACAAAATTTCAAATTATAAAACAAAAGAATGGGAGAATATTTTTTTTTTGAAACATACGTATACTGAAATTTATGGAAAGTAATTAGTGGGAAGAGATTAAATATATTAAAGTTGAAGAGAGAAATTAGATAAACTAAAGTAAAGGGTAATATTGAAAAATTATGATAAATTTTGACTAAATCAATGATAATAACCACTTTTAACTGATTTTCTTAATAAGTGGGATTCGGTTAACTATGACATCTATATAGGGACAGAGGAAGTAGTTAAAAGTGTCACGCCCCGACCCACCCGGGTCGGCCACGTGGCAACCGCCGCGTTACCTCGAAGTACGTGTCTGCAGCCACGCGTCCGAGGCACCGCAAGGGATTGAAATGGATATCATCGCTGTAAACAAAACTAAAATTTTAATTAGAAAACATTTAATAAAATATTTAATTTATAAGTAATGCCAGTGGATTAATTTAAAAGAATACCTATACAGCGGAAACCACTAAACCTAAGCCACCGACGTCTCCTAGTGAGCCTCCTTTCTATAGCTGACTCCGTATGCCAATCTGCATCCATCTACATTGAATACAGGTGAGTGACAGAGGTTCTAAGAATCTCCATCTCGGGTTAGGGGAAATAAGAGAAATCCAAAATAAAATAAAATAAAATAATAATAAATATTTTTCTTTTAAAACTCTTTTCTGGTTCTCATGTTGAGAACCCTCTTTTTAAAACACTTTAGATAAATATATATATATATATACATAAAATGGGCTGGCATCTCTATCATACTGGAGGCACGACCCGTCGGTCGCCTTACGCCTCACTGCACCGAGGGCTATCTCTTTTCTCATTTATAATAATTTTCTCTTTTCTATCTCTCTAGCCCTTTCCCTCGGTGGTGTCTCGCTGTGGTGGAACACAGCGAACTGGAGCTCTGGCGAGTTTCCCTACGCGCCTCTCCCAACCAGGCTTGACTCACCGTGCCCCTCGATAGGCGGTCCACGGCTGAGTATCATGCATGCTCTCAAACTCGGTCCATGCTCCCGTAAATTGGAGCCTCGAGGAACCCTCTCAAACACTCATCTCCCAAGGGCATCATACCCTCAATAACATAATAATAATATTTCATAAATTACATATATATATACGTACAAAACATTATATTTAGAATATATAAATCACACACACATAGGTTTTATATTTCTTTTTAAAACATCCCACTCACTGTGTGGGTATATCGCAAACAAGTGTGTGTGTGTGGATTTTCCATATCCCCAGAACCTTTTTGGAAAACATTTATGTTTTAAAATCATTTTTAAAATCTTTTCCCCCAGTGGCTACACAAAGAAGTCTAGGCCACTCACAGTGATGGGAGAATCGTATACTCCCAAGCGCTCCATGTAGGTCAACCTCCGGAGCATCGCCGCACTCGATTCAACCGGAGCCCTAGTACACGGAAATATAAGTTAGCATTCATAATTAAATTTATAAATACACCTATGAGGCTCTAACATGATCTAAGATGATGTTTGGATGTGGTTTGGAAGACCCGAAAGTGTTTCGAATCGATTTGGGGTCAATTAGGGTTTCGGGAGGTAAAATGACCATTTCACCCCTAAAGGGCAAGAACGGCGCCGGATCTGGAGTGAACCATGGCCGGTTCTCTTCGACCCGAAGGTCGGCGACCGACAAGCAGAAACGGCACCGTTTCTGGACAGAACCTGCGCTGGTTCTGTTCTGGGTTTCAACCCGAGAATTTCTTCAATTTCTCTCTTAATTCAAAAACCTATGCAATCGTCAACCAATTTGGCTACAATTTCATATGCATGTACCTTAATGCATCCACGACACGTTTATCGAAAGAAAAACAAGAATCACAAGCTCAAAGTTCCTAGATCTCGAATCTAAACTTAAAATTGAACTAAAAGCTGAACCTAACTTTGAACTTGGATCTCTCCTAAACCGATGCATGGAAAAACGTGGAAACTTAGAAAAACGTAGATCGAGGAGTTAAGAACAACTCACCAAGATCTCGCCTCGAACTTGAGGTCGGTTTGTCCGGATCTGCCAATTGTCCAAAATGCCTCCGTTTGGCTCCAGAGAGAAAAAGAAAAGAAAATGAAAGAAAAAGAAAAAGAGGAATGAAGAAAAGCTTTGGCTCACCCCTATTTATAGAAGAGCCCGACACCGGGTCTACTCGGGCCCCGGGTCAAACTTTTTCCCCTTTTTTAACTTTCTTTCATTTTCACCAATTGGCTAAATCCTTTACTTTCTTGTGCCAATGGGGCCCATAATAAATTTCTAGGGACTTATTTGGAAGTCTTTTTGGCATTTACCAATTTCCATGCACGGTTAGTTACTTTATCTTCAGACTCCGTCTTATCATAATTTTAACTTCTCTTCTGACTTGACACAGCCGGACCGACTTATTATTCAATTATTACGTCATCTTACACTATTCCGTTAGTACGAAAAGGTCGTGCTAGGTCCGGGTGTGTCAAAAAGTGACATATATTTTGGGATGAAAGGAGTATGTAACAACCTTAAATGACTATTATTCAATAATAGAGAGAGCATTTCTTGGGTAATATTAAAAAGTATTTATTATCTAATGATTAATATGGATTTAAGTAAAAGGAAATTAGAAAATTATTACTCTCTCCCTTCCTAAATAATAATCGTCTTACAAAATTTTTTTGTTCCAAATTATTTGTCATTTTACAAAATCAATAAAGTATTTATGCTTTTTTTTTCAATTTTACCCTTCTCCCTTTATACAATTTTCAAGTTACTTTAATGAATTTTTAAATAATTTATAATCTAAAAAAAGTAGTAGTTTAATCACATAGTGATAAACACTTATTTAAGCTATGATTTATCTCTTATATCTTGTTGTTTAAGTGTTTATTATTACTAACTAAGCTGTTTAGAGTGATTTCATGTAATTAGAAGCTAAAAAGAAGCTTTGGAAGAAAAGGAGTTTAAATCTGGAAATTTTGAGATTTTCCTGTGCAGATAGTTTGCAAAGATGGCCAGATTTTACATCCTTAAAGTCCGTTTCTGAGTTCGAGTTCTTCATCAAAGTTGTAGAGGACTTCTTAAGCTTTCCAGAATACTAAAGATCAGCAAAATCGGAGTTCATTTGTGCCTTCAAAACGTCAAAATACAGAAGCATCCAGAAACCCTGCGGAAATCCGAGATTGCTTTTCTATTTTGGGCTTTGGAGCAATTTTGGGTTAAAGATGGACAAGTGCACGCCTAAGCCTTATTTGGGGCTGTTTTGGACATGTTATTGAAGATATTTAACCTAGGCCCAAGCCTTGGATTGATGCGATTTAGCCCTTGAAGAGAAGTCCTAATTAGAGTAGGAAAACACTTTAATGAGGCATGTGCATGGCATGTGGTGTGTACTATTTTCTCTCCTATTTGAAGAAGGACTTCTATTTCTTGTAGAACACTTAAGCCAGCTGATAACTTATTAGGTTAAAGATTCCTAGGTCTCTATTTAAAGGCCTTAGCCTCCCTATGTAAAAAGAGAGAGCTTTTGCTAGGAATTTTATTTTTCTCTTTTGTGCTGCAATTTTCAGAATGCTCTTCTAATTTTCTCAATTCAGTTGAAGGTTGCTTGACTCTTGGATGCAAGGATTGTGAGGCTTGAGTTTTATTTCTATCTCTTATGCAAATATCTTTTGATTCTCTATGCTTATTTCATGATTTTCTTGCTTAGTTACCTAGGATGCGCAACTGGTTAATTTTGCATGATTTTCTATTGCTAGAATTTGAGCTTCTTATCCGTAATTGTAAGTTAGCTTAATTCAAAGTAGTAAATCAAGTGATATTGCATAGTTTTTCAATATTGTTTGAGAGAATTAAAGGGAGTAATTAAGAGAGTAGGCTATATGACTTGATTGGTTATTATTGGCTAAGATTTTTCTAGAGTTTATTGCTTTTGTCTTAATTAAATCTGGGGAAGCTATAGGTACCTAGGTTATTTTGATAAAAAGGGCTTGATTGGGAAGCTATAGGTACTGATTTAAGCTAGGCATAAGGAAAGATAGGGGTTAAAGGGAAGCTATAGGTACTTTTAACCTACGCCAATTGTTTGCATGTTTGATTATCTTTTGTGCCTATGATCAATTCAAATTCCAAGAGTAAGTATTCCTTGAACTGAAATATTCTCTATTGATTTCTCCTTATTTTTATTATTTGCATTGTTCTTAGTTATAATTTGCAAACTTAAATTCTTCAATTCTTTACTTTTATTGCATCTTCAAATTAGATTTTCTAAGACAATCTTCGTGGGATACGACCTGTGCTTATCACTATCTACTTAGTTTTAGCATAGAATTTTATTTGGTATTAACGACGTACCACATAGTCAATTTTTTTTAAAGATTTTAGGAGATTCGTTAACTTTCTTAATCCTTATATAACAACTTCAAATGACTATTATTCAGAGATAGAAGGAGAAATTATTTTATCATTGAGTATTAAAAGATAAAAAATTATTAATAATTAATCATTAATTTACTAATTCACATTAATAATTAATGATTTTTAGTAAGATTAATTTAATTATTAAATATTAAAATTATTTATTAATTTAATATCCTTATATATATAATATAAAAGTATGAATATTACAAAACTTTTCAATCATCTAAAATACCCTTGTTTTTCAAATATATTTCAAAAATATCATTGTTATTGTTGAATTAAATTAAAACTCTTTATTATTTTTAATTAAGTATTTTTATATTTTATTTATCAAATGAGGATGATAATTAAACAATTGACATATTTTAGAAATATAATTAATAGTAATTAATCAATTTTACTTTTATCGTAATTAACTTATTACTATATATTATCTAAAAGAAAATAATAGTTTAATAACTTGTAAGATATAACACATAACTAGTAATCAATATATATATATATATATATATATATATAAAATCCTACTTTTACAATTAAATCACATAACTCAACTTTATCCCACTAATAATGAGGATGACTTTTGAGTTACCAATTTTAAATTTACAATTAAAAAAAAACTTTTGAGCTTCTAATCTTAATTTTGTAATAATGAGGAAAATGAAAAGTTATTTAAAACCTTTAAGCTATCAATCTCAATTATGCAATTAAAAAATGAGCTTCTAATTTTAATTTTGTACTAATGAAGAAAATGAAAAGTCATTTAAAAAATTTTTTTGAGTTACCAAAGTATTTCAATATCATTATAAATAGAAAGTTTGTGAACTAAAAATTTTTTTCACAAAAGAGTATGTTTGAAATTTTTTAATTTTCAATTTAAATTTCTTTCATTTTTTATGTAATGGTGATTTTTTGTGATTTTTATTTGTTTTGTAGGTTTATTTCATTGGTGCATTATATTATCCATAAGGTTTGTTAGTTGATTTTTTACATTTGAATATTGATGTTTTTAAAACACTCTCCAATTCTCTCTCAACTAAATGATATGAATTATGGTATTTGTAATTTTTTATTTTTTTAATTATATTGCAGTTCAATCATACCGAATAAGCAATTAAAATACGTAATAATTGATTAGTTATCCTCTCAAATAGAAGATTAGAGAATCAAAGTTTGTGAACTAAAAAAAAAATTCACAAGAAAGTAAGTTTAAAAGCATTTCAATATCATTATAAGTAGAACTTTCCGAATTGTGAAAAAAAAAGGGCAAAAGAGTAAGTAAATTTGAAAAATCTTAATTTTCAATTTTAATTTTTTTCAATTTTCAAGTGATGGTGATTTTTTTTGCTTTTGATTTTCTTTTGTAGGTTTTTTTCAGTGGGGCATAATATTAGTCATGAGATCTTTTAGTTAATTTTTTACATTTGAATATTTGAATATTAATGTTTTAAATTTATCTCCTATGTAACTTTTGAATTTTTTAAAAAATTATATTACAGTTCGATCATGCTAAATAAGCAAGTAGACTATGTATCAATTTATAAATTATCTTCTCAAAGGGATAATTGGAGAATTAAGGTTCGTGTTTGCCGATTATGTGATATTTATAATTATAAAACCAAGAAGAATGTTAGCATAGAAATGGTTATAGTGGATGAAAAGGTAAATAATATTTTTAGAATTTTATTATTTTCTCTTTCTATTTGTTCTTGTTTTTATTTATTTTGATTAATTTATTATGTTTTGTTTTGGTTCATAGGGATTTTATATTCATACGATACTACGGAGCAATGATGCATATCAGTTAAAGAAGACTATTTTTAAAGGAAGTTTATATTATATTAAAATTGTTCTGTTCTGAAAAATAGAGGTAATTATCGAATAATTTCTGATAATGGAAAAATAATTCATTTTCATGCTAATACCATTATAAAGCAGATTTTTGTTGAAGAAATCAACATTTCAACACATATCTTTGAGCTGGTAGACTATGGTAATTTTAACAGCCGTTCAACTAAGTGTTTAACCTTTTTTTTTTTAGTTAATTTGCTATTAATTATGTTGTTTATTCCTTTTTTAAAAGAAAATTCATATTATAAAAAATATTGTTATTATTGTAAAATAAAAATCCTATTATATTTGATAATATTGTTATTGTTATTATTATAATTTAGATATTATCGGTATTGTTATTGGCTTGGATTTGTCTCTACGTCAATCAGTTGGCGAAGAATCTATAAATTGTATGGTGTAACGCCTACAAGATTTAAGGTATGATTTTTAATTTAATATATTCACGCATGTTTCAGATTTTTTTAAAAAAATGAAAGGTCGATGAATATTACTCTGTGGGACAAGTTTATTTCTGAATTTGAGCAAAAACGCTTACTTTTAGGGCGATGAACCTCAAGTTATTATACTAACTTCCTTGATTGCAAAGAATTATCGGGTTAGTTATAATATACAAAATTATTTTCTTTCTTTTGTCTATTTAAAAAGAAATGTTTAATTATAATGTTTAATGTATTTTTTGTTTAATGTATTATTGAGTTCCTCTCTTTTTCTAAATAATTTGATATGTTTGTTATTTTTTTTTCTTTTTCATAAAAATAGAAGTAATTAATTTGGGTACTTTGGAAGACTCTACAATATCGCTCAATGTAGATTTCAATAATAAATATAAAAGTGGTGCTAGATTTAATTTGATATTTTTTTTCTACTCTATTTAGGATTGTTAAATTTTGTTTTTTTCTTTTGGAATTTTTATTGTTCTTCTACATTTTTGAACAAATATTATATTTTAATTTGTTTTACTATTCTAAGTTTGTTCTTTTCCTAATGTAGTAACCATTTTTGGCATAGCCTAATGTTTCAAAATTTGATTAATTAGGCTTAAATAGTGTTATTTTTATTTAGGATTTAGACTTTAGTTGGACTATTTAAGTCAATAGGATATTTATTTTTAGTATTGAATTGTATTAGTGGATCAATGTGATCTGAGTTGGAGAGTTAAAATAAATTGGATAAATGACCCAATTAGGGCCCAATTTTCCTTTGAATTGAAATTTCAATTTAGAAAAAATATATATATATATAAAATCTGAAAATACTCAAAATACAAAAAAAATCCTAAAATATGAAAATAAAAAAATGAAAACGAAAAATTGAAAAAAAAAAAGAAAAAAAGTGAAAAGAAAAATTTACAATTGGTAGGGAGCACGTCCCTTCTCCCTCATTGGTTGGCCTTGCCAACTTCACTAATGGCCGAAGAAAACAGTATGCAGAACCATGCAGAATTCAGCAGCAAGCATGATCTTTTTTTTGGAGCCATTCATCTTAAATCCCAACTGTTTTGAAGATTGGAGCACAGCAGCAAGGAGACCAGAAGGGACGGCTACCTAGAAAATCACCCAAATCCGACAATGCTTCCGAGATTCCCTCATTGCATTGAACCAAAATTATTGCCTCATGCAAGAAGACAAAAACAAAACAGCCAGATAATACCGGCAGCAAGAAATGAGCATAGGGTACCATCAGTACCATCAGTCACACAAGATCAAGGCCTAGAAATCTCAGTCTTATCATTGCGTACCTGTCAAGCCAACCAAAGAAAAAATGTAAAAGGGAGGGGGGCCAACCAAAGAAAAAAATGTAAAAGGAGGGTGCCAACCAAAGAAAAAATGTGAAGAGGTGGCCAACCAAAGAAAAAATGTGAAGGGGGGCCAACCAAAGAAAAAAATGTGAAAGGGGGCCAACCAAATAAAAAATGTGAAGGGGAGGCCAACCAAATAAAAAACGTAGGAAGGGGAGAGAGAGGAGTATTCATCAAACAGAGGATAAAAAGAGGAGGAGGGAGCGAGAACAAAGGGGAGTCACTTGATTAGAAACCAAGTCTTCTTCCATTGCCATTGCCATCCCGAAAGCCCCCTGTTTCATTGACTTCTTTGCTATAATCCAGAATATCTCCCTTTCCATCATCCATTTCAGAGGCTCATCCCAAACATACAAAACCTCCGGTCATCACCAAACAAAGAAACCAAAAACAAAAATCAAAAGAACAAAAAAAAAGATTGAGAAATCGAAATTCTCGGATCCCTTTTTCTTACTTGGTGATCTTTAAAAAAGGATATCTTTCGGTTTCAAAAAAAAATTTCGTTTGAAAATTGGGGGTTAAAAGTCACGGTTTCGTTTGTAGCAGATTTAAGCATTTTAAAGTTTGTTTTGGGGAAGTAAGACTGCTAAGTTTCAAAAGAGAAATTAGGGAAGGAGTGCTTTGGATGGAGAGGAGGTTTGGTATTGTAACTCTGGTGAGGATAAGGTAAGGTATTGTGGTCTTCGGGTCAAAGGGAAACAGAGGAAATTGGGAGCAAGTGGCGGCTAAGCTAAAAAAGAAAGCACAACCATCCTACGCTTTAGGGTAAGGCTTTTTGACTTTTTGGCTGGGAAGTTTTGTTAGGTTTCGTTTCATAATTGTTTATTGACTAATATTGTCTTTATTCATTTTGGATCTTAGTTATTAATCATAAATATATTCATTTTGGGTTTTAGTTTATTCAATTTTTGGGTTAATATTGCTAACATGTTATGAGGATGGGTTTGGTTCTGTATTTTGGTTTCTTGGACTCTTTAAACAATGTCATATCTTAAAATGGTTTGAACTTTGCTGTTGTAGGTAGGCTGCTTTCTTTTATTTATATTTTTAATCTCATTAACTTCGCAGTAGTCTTTACGTTCTTACTAACTAGGTTGCGTGAGTTTGTTTATTGTTTGGGTCATAACTGTTGCTTGTCATATGGCCTGGCTTCTTCATCTTTGCTACTGATGGCTTACTTTTGGGCTATAATGATTGCTTGATTCATGAACTAACATACCTTTATTTTTTTTTAGGGCGTAAAGCATATAGCTAAGTTTGGATCATCATTTGTCTTTTTTTAAATACCTATTTATTGTCTTTATTTCATTTCATGGAAATAAATTAAGAAAATCATTTGATTAAATTATGAAACCGTATTTGTATGTCTTCTTATTTTAGGACTATTTCTTTTTATGTCATTTTAATAGTTTTAGGCCCATTTAATGTTTATATAATTTTAGTATTTTTAGACCTATTTAATATTTATGTCATTTTAGTAATTTTAGGTCCATTTCATTTCTATGCCTTGTAGTAATTTTAGACTCATTTCATTTTTATGTCATTTTAGATTTTTAGGCCTAATTATATTTTATGTCATCTTAGATTCAGGCCCATTTGGCAATCCCTCTTAGAAACTACTCACTTTTTTCTAAAAAATACAAAAAAAATCTGTTTTTAAGAAAATTAAATTAATGAAAGATTAATTTCTAGGAGAATTGTGACGGCAATTTCTCTTAGTAAGTTTCTCACAAAAAATTCAAAAAAAAATGTGTTTAAAGGTAAGTCTGATAATCTCTAAGAGAATTGTGATGGCAATCTCTCTTAGAAACTACTCATTTTTTTATTTTATATAAAAAAATATTTTTTTAAGGAAAAATTAAATTATTAATAAACGGTGATTTTTAAGAGAATTGTGATGGCAATCTCTCTTGGAAATCATCTACTTTTTCACAAAAAATATTAAAGGTATGTTTTTTAGAGGGATTAAATTCTTAATAAAGGAAAATTTCAAGGAAATTGTGATGGCAGTTTTCTTGAAGACCCCAATTTCATAAAAAAGGAAAACAGCTAAAATTAAGAATTAGCAATTAAGAGATGTAAACTTAAGTCATTGTTAAGGCCTAATTAACGTTAAATTAATTGGTACCATCATTTGATGGGCGCTGTGGGGGTGCTAATCCTTCTCCACGCGTAACCGTACTCCCGAACCTAGTTTTCGTAGACCAGAACCTATCTGGCTTGGTACACCGTGGTGAGGACCAAGTTAGATAGATTCATAATAGGTGAGCTAACCGCACCTAAGAAAATAAAAGGTTAGTGGCGACTCCCGTTTTCAAAACTTTTTTTAATGGTCCTAAGCCTCGTCGTTGCGGTAAAACGTTTCGACACCTAATTCAATTATGATTTGAGTTTTAAATTGAGTCGTTTTTAAATTAAATAAAACTTATTTTGATTTCTTCGAGGTTGTTAGTTTTGAGATAATAATCATATTATTTTTTCACTCTCTGTAGTGATTCTTAAATTAAACAAAATAAAGAAAATAAATTAATTAATTTAAGTTCTAATAATGAAGATGACTTTTAAACTACTAATCTTAAATTTTCAATTTTAAAAGGAATTAATTCAAACTTGACATAGATACTTTTGCAATTAAATCACATAAAGTTCTAACAATAAAATGACTTTTGATCTACTAATCTTAATTTTGCAAATAAAACAAAACTTTTGAACTATTAATATTAATTTTACATTTAAAAAAAACCTTTGAGCCACTAATATTCCTAAGTTTTCAATTAAAAAATAAATCTTAGAGTTACTAATCTTAATTTTGTAATTAAATTACGTAAATTATTACTTTTACCCAACTAATAATAACGAAAACCAAAAGATATTAAAAAAAATAAACATTTACCTTTTCATATTCCTTATAATCAAACATCAAACATTATTTGAAATCACCTTTTCATTTGTCTAAGAATATTTAAGCTAATTTTATAATTTTATAAAAAATAAAAATGGATAACAAAAAGATATATCCATGATTCTTATATTCTAGATCCACTTGATCATTACTTTTGCAATTAAATCACATAAAATTTTAACAGTAAGAATGACTTTTGAGCTACTAATCTTAATTTTGAAAATTAAAAAATTTGGGTTAATTGTCACGCCCCGACCCGCTCCGGGCCGGCCACGTGGCAACCGCCGCGCTGCCTCGAAGTACGTGCTGGCCAGTCACGCACCTAAGGCACCGCAAGGCATAAATGGGCATCATTGCTGTCAAATAAAACTAAACTTTAATTAGAAAATATTTAATAAAATAATTAACTTTAAAAGTAATGCCAGTGGACTAATTGAGAGAATACCTACACAGCGGAAACTACTAAGCCTAAGCCACCGACGCCTCCTAGTGAGCCTCTTTTCTATGGCTGACTCCGATCGCAAATCTGCATCCATCCACATTGGATACAGGTGAGTGACAGAGGTTCTAAGAATCTCCACCTGGGTTAGAGCAGATAAGGGAAATCCAAAATAAAATAAAATAAAATAAATAATAATAAAACAATTATTTTTCTTTTAAAAATTCTTCTCTGGTTCTTCCGCAGAGAACCCATTCTTGAAAATATCTTAAATAAAATAATTAAATTTATATCATAAATGGGCTGGCACTCGTCTCATACTGGAGGCTCGACCCGTCGGCCGACTCATGCCTCACTGCACCGAGGGCTATCTCTTTTCTTTCTAAAACATTTTCTTATTCTCATTCTTTTTCTCTTTCTCTAGCCCTTTCCCTCGGTGGTGCCTCGCTGTGGTGGAACACAGCGAACTGGAGCCTGGCGAGCTTTCCTACGCGCCTCTCCTAACCAGGTCTCGTCTCACCGTGCCTCTCAATAGGCGGTCCACGGCTGAGAATCTAGCATGCTCTCAGACTCGGTCCACGCTCCCGCTGATTAGAGCCCCGAGGAACCCTCTCAAACACTCGTCTCCCAAGGGCATCGTACCCTCAATAGTCACAATAATAATATTTTAAAATATATATACGCATAAAACATTTATATTTAAACATATAAATCACACACACATAAGCTTTATATTTCTTTTTAAAACATCCCACTCACTATGTGGGTATATCGCAAACAAGTGTGTGTGTGTGGATTTCCCATATCCCAAAACCTTTTTGAAAAGCATTTATGTTTTAAAAACCATTTTTAAAATCCTTTCCCCCAATGGCTACACGAAGAAGTCTAGGCCACTCACGGTATTGGGAGATTCGTATACTCCCAAGCGCTCCATGTAGCTCAACCTCCGGAGCATCGCCGCATTCGATTCACCCGGAACCCTAGTATACGGAAATACGTTAGCATTCATAATTAAATTTATGAATGCACCTACGAGGCTCTTACATGACCTACAACTAGGCTTGAATGTGATTCAGGGCTTGAAAAAGTGTCCAGGAGGTTCCGGGGTAAAAATTGGACATTTGGTGAAAAATTACGAAAATACCCCTGGGGGTCCATGGGCCACTCGGGCCGGGCCCGACACCTAGAAAAGTGTCCGGGAGGTTTCGGGGTTAAAATCGGACTCTCGACGAAAAATTATCAAAATGCCCCCGGGGGCCCGTGGGCCCCACACCCAGACTAGGCTGGGCCCCACACGGGTTGGGCCAAATTCTACTCGAAATCGAGCTCAAAAAGCCCTCCTATGAGATATTTATACATTATAATGATATAATATATAAATATCTAAGATATAATAATATTATATATAAATATCTAAAATATATTAATATAATATATAAATATCTTTTAATATAATAATATTATATTAAAAATACCTAAATAGGGACTCGATCGGCCAGTTCTTCGGCCGGTCTCTTTCCCAGTTTTCGCACTCGTTTCTCCTCCTTTCGACGTACAAACTTAGAGAGGCGATCCTCATGGCATCCACAACGGATATGCCGAGGCAGAAACGAGAAACACCGGTCCAATTTTTTCGTAGACCGAGATTTAGCCCAAATTGACTAAATCTCCGATTTACTCACACCTGGTGCACAAAAATGCGTAAAAACGGAATGGGACGTAGAATAAGGTGAATACTATAACCCACTAAAAACTCATCTTATTCCACCGGCCCGAAATCCACTTATTTGAGTTTAAAGTTTTAATCTGGTTAAAAGCTGAAAACTACGATCTAGGCTAAACCGATGCATGGATGCGCGTGCAAACTTAACATAACGTAGATCGAGGTGAGAAGAACAACATACTGGAAACTCACCTTGATCTGATAGCCGGGCATGTCCCACTTTGCCAATTGTCCAAAATGCCTCCGGTCGGCTCCAGAGAGAAAAGAAGAAAAAGGAAAGAAAAAGAAAAGAAAAATGAAAGAAAGGTTCGGCTCCCTCCCCTATTTATAGGGGAGCCAGACGCCGGGTCCACTCGGGCCCCGGGTCAAACTTTCTCCCTTTTTCAACTTTCTCTCATTTTCACCCATTGGCTAAATCCTTTACTTTCTTGTACCAATGGGGCCCATAATAAATTTTTAGGGACTTATTTGGAGGTCTTTTTGGCATTTACTAATTTCCATGCACGGTCACCAATCTTATCTTCCAACTACGTCTTGTCTTAAGCCTATCTTCTCTTTAAACTTGACACAGCCGAACCGACATATTGTTTAGTTGATACGCTATCTTATACTATGCCGTTTGTACGAAAAGTCGTGCTAGGTCCGGGTGTGTCATTACTGATGCTAATTTTACAATTAAAAAAATTTGAACCACTATCCTAATTTTGTAATTAAAAAACAAACATTTGAGTTACTAATCTTAATTTTTTAGTTAAATTACATAAATTATTACTTTTACCCAACTAATAATAAGGAAAACTAAAAGTCATTTAAAAAACCTAAATATTTGCCCTTTCATATTCCTTACAATCAAATATCAAACATAATATTAAAAGACCTTTTCGTTTGCCTAAGAATGTTTAAGCTAATTTTACAATTTTATAAAAAATAAATATGGATGACAAAACAGACACCTCCATGATTTTTAGTTTCTAGATCTTTTTGATCAATAGATTTTTTAAAATTTTGCATCATTAAAATACAAAAAGCAAGAAAATAGAATTGCATCGCTCACAAAATTGCAAAAGGTATGTGTAATAAGATTTTTACTTTTTTCTCATATGAAACTTTCTTTTTTTTGTATGTAAGAAGCTGAGAAAATGGGCATACTTTGAGAAATGTAAAAGGTTTATGAACTAAAATTCTCATCGAAATTTTTGATTTAGTAGGAAAAAGATAAGTAATCTTTTGTAGATGATTAAGTTACTTTCAGTGAAAATTGTGCTAATGAAATGATAAAAAGTATGTACAATAAGATTTTTATTACCCAATATGTGAAAGTTTTTCTAATTCTAAAAAATTTCATAAGAATTTGCTCTTTATGATTTAAAAGGAAAAAGGAAAGCAACCTTTATTGATGATTTAGTTACTGTGGGAGAAAATTGTGCTAATAAAATGACAAAAGGTTGGCGCAATAAAATATATTTCTACTATTTTATGTGATATTTTTTTATTAATTTTTAAAATCTTTCATAACAATTTGTTATTTTATACCAAATAAAAAAGCCAATTTTCTTGATGATGATTTAGTTCATGTGAATGAGATCAATATGGATGCGGGAATATTTACTTATTCAGATGGAAAAATAACATGTCGGACTACTTATGTGCTAAATGGTTGGTTTATTTCAATTTAGCATTTAACATTTTCAAAACTTAGCATGTTTCAATTTGTAAATTAATTTTTATAATAGCAAGTCATTAATCGATTATTTAAAATCAAATTTCAGACAGTTACAATGCCACGGCTATGGAAACAATTAATTCATGTTAGAAATCTTTGAACAATGATGCCGTTGAAATTTTTTTTTTTAATTTATCATTCCTAATCACCAATGTCATCTATGGTTATGCGTATATAAAACTTAATTTTGTCATTATTCCAGATATTAGTGATTTGTCATCTTCATCTCAAACATCAATTACTTCGAATACTATGGAAGATAGTTTGAATGATTTTTTTGATACGGAAGATTTGAAAAACGGTAATATACATGAATTTCTTTTTTCTAAAAGGAAACATATTTGCAATTATAAATTCGTTAATTTGTTTGACTTTTTATTAGATAATGATTTTATTTTATTTTTTATTGATAAACAGAAAACTCATCGAGATACTATGATCTTGGCATACCGACTATTGAGTGTCCTTATTGCATGACAGTAGTTTGGTATAAAGAGAGATCAAATTTGGGTAATAAATCAAAAAATCCTAAATATTCAATTTGTTGTTAATAAGGAAAAATAAGTTACCACCCAAGAAGAAAGCACTTGGGCCTTTGAAAAGTTTATTAAATCTGAATGGAGGTCGTCGATCAAAAAAATTTAGGAAAAATATCATGTGCTAAAATAGTATTTTTGCATTTATGTCTATGGGAGCAAGTATAGACAATTTAGTGAACAACAAAATTGGCCCATATGTTTTTAGAATAAGTGGGCAAAATTATCATCGATTGGAATCACTCTTGCCTTTGACTGGTCAGATGCCAAAATACTCTCAATTATATATATAAATATATATATATATATATATATATATGATACTAAGAATGAAATTGACAATAGAATATATGTCTTGAAGGGTGGAAAATGCTCTGACAAGTTGGATTCTTACATTGTTGAATCATTAGTTAAGATGTTTGATTCTAACAATCTTATGGCTCAAGTTTTTTGTATGGCTAGGGATCAAGTTACGGAATCAAATCATTCAAGTTTTAGCATTTGATTGGTCAGAACTATACACCATGGGATGAGATCTTATGACACTCCGTTTTCTTTAGAAATGGCAACGCCTATGGTTGGAGGCTTGGGCCATGGAGATAAAGGGAAAGATGCTATTATACATCATAAACATGATGGGTTACAAAGAATTAATGAGCTTAAATCCCTATTTATGGCCTTTCAGTATCCAATTTTGTTTCCATTTGGAGAAGATGGATATCATACTGAAATTCTTTACCACCGAAATAAGGGGAAAAAAAAACCAAAAGAACTTCTATGACAATGAAGGAGTTCTATGCCTATTTAATATAATTTAGAAGACTTAATGGTCAGACTCTTCTCTTGGGAGGACGATTATTCTAACACTTCATTGTGAAATCATATACAGCAATTGAAGAAGAAAGGGCTAAGATGGGTTTGAAATCATCAAACATAACTTAGATTCGATATTTATCGAAATGTTACCGATGCTGTTCCTAGAGATGACACCATAGCCAACTCTATTGGAAAAAGAATTGATTTACCATCAACCTTTACCAATGGCCGTAGATACATGATACATAATTATCAAGATACAATGACAGTTTGTAGACATTTGGGTAACCCGAATCTTTTTGTAATCTTCACAACTAATTCTAAATGGCTGGAGATAGTTTTTATGTTAAACAGTATAGGAAAACAACATCCTAAAAACCGTCAAGATATTGTTTCAAGGATCTTCAAATTAAAATTAAATCAAATGATGAATGTGCAAGTCAAAGAAATACATTTTGGAAAAGTTTTACGAGGTATGTTTGTTATGTAATATTATATTTACTTTTATAATTTCCTTTAAGGAATTATATGTTTTTGTATTTAAATATAATTTTTATTTGGTTTTTTCTCTTGATATAGTTGTTTATACAATAGGGTTCCAAAAAAAGGGGCAACCACAAACTCATATACTTTTATGGTTGGAAAAAAAGGTGTAAAACTCCATCAGTCGAAGATATTGACAAGTTTATATCAACTGAGATATCATCAAAAGATAAAATATGGCATGCTCAAATTGATGAGAATTTTGTTGTAATAAAATATAAATATTTATAGGTTTGTCTTCATCAAAGATCCTCAAACTAAATTAACTTGTAATCTATTGAGAAAGCAATCCCACTCACCTCAACTTGGAAAGCTTACAAAACATAAGCTGATGATGAACGAAATAACATCAAAATCATTATCTAAGCAATATCCTATTTTCGAAAGTTCAAAATTATACATTTTAAAAATAAACCGCGTAATGCGTGGGCACAAAAATCCTAGTAATATTAAGAAAGGAAAAAAATACATTATTTTAAATAATTATGAACATTAAAACTAAAATTTTGATCTTATAAAAAGTATTATAAGATTATTTTTTTTAATATTAAATTGAAGTTCGGGTTCAGGTCAGACTCGGGCTCAGGTTCAAGTCGGGTTCGGGCTATTTTGGGTTAGGGTATTTTCAGGTTCGGGTTTCTTCGAGTTCGACCTCGGGCGGGTTCAGGTCATTGACTTTTTTGGTCAAATTGGGTTTGGTCAAGGTCGGGTTCGGGCAAGCTCGGGCGGGTTTTCAGGTTCGGGTTTATTTTGCCACCTCTAGCTAACACGTATTTCCGTGTATTAGGACTCCGGATGACTGAATGCGGCGATGCTCCGGAGACTTGTTTACGTGGATCGCTTGTGAGTATACGAACCTCCTAATACTGTGAGTGGCTTAGATTTCTCTGCTTAGCCACTGGGGCCATAGGTTTTTAAAAAGGTTTTAAAAACATAAATGATTTTTTAAATGTTTTGGGATACGGGGAATCTACACACATATACAGTTGCTTGATGATATACCCACGTAGAGAGTGGGGTGTTTTCAAAGAAAAGAATAAAGACCTGTGTGTGTGTGTGTTTATATTTATATTTGTATATTTTAAATACATATGTTTTATACATATATATATATATATATGATATCTATATGGATGGAATGCGGGAAGAGCGATTAAGTGGGTTCCACGGGGCTTCGATATAAGGGACCGTGTACTGAGTCTGAAAGGCATGCATGAGATGCAGCCGTGGACCGCCTATCGAGAGGCATGGTGAGTGGAGACCCTGGGAGAGGCGCAGGGGATAACTCGTCAGGGCTCGAGGTAGCTGTGTTTCAGCATAACGAATGGCACCACCGAGGGAACGGGCTAGAGAAATAGAAAATGTGAAAATGTTTTAAAAGGAAAGAGATAGCCCTCGATGCAATGAGGCATAAGATGACCGATAGGTCGCGCCTTTAGTATATTAGAGGCCAGCCCACTTTAGATATGTATATATTTATTTAAATTGTTTTAAAAAAGAGTTCTCGGCTAGAGAACTAAAAAGAGATTTTAAAAGAAAAATATTTATTTTATTATTATGTTTGGATTTCCCCCGTTTTCCCCAACCTCGATGGAGATTCATCAAACCTCTGTCACTGACTTGTATCCAATGTGGATGGATGCATATCCGCGTACGAGGATAGCAGATAGATCTGAGGCTCTCTAGGAGGCATCGGTGGTTAGGCTTAGTAGTTCCGCTGCGTAGGTATTTCTTTAAATTAGTCAACTGGTATTACTTTTAAGTTTAATTATTTTATTAAATGATTTTTAGTTAAAGTTTTAGTTGTTTTGCAGTGATGGTATCCATTTCATGCCTTGCGGTTTTCAGATACGTGACCGGCCGGCATGTACTTCGAGGCAGCACGGCGGTTGCCACGTGACTAACCCGGACAGGTCGGGGTGACACACCCGGACCTAATACGACTTTTTTGTACAAATGGACTAGTGTAAGACGGTGTATTAAGTGAACAATATGTCGGTCTGGATGTGTCTAATCAATAAGAGAAATTTAAATTAGGATAAGACGGAGTTGGAAGATAAAGTAATTAACCGTGCATGCAAATTAGTAAATGTCAAAAAGACCTCCAATTAAGTCCCTAGAAATTTATTATGGGCCCCGTTGGCACAAGAAATCAAAGGATTTAGCTAACGGGTAAAAATGAAGGAAAGTTGAAAAAGGGGAAAAAGTTTGACCCGGGGTATGAGTAGACCCGATGTCGGGCTCCTCTATAAATAGAAGAAAGCTGAACCTTTTTTCTTCGTTTCTCTTTTTCTTTTTTCTTTCTTTTTCTGGAGTCAAATTGAGGCATTTTGGACAATTGGCAGATCCGGACAATCTGACCGTCAGATCAAGGTGAGTTTCCAATATGTTATTCTACTCACCTTGATCTACGTTATATTAAGTTTGCACACATTTTCATCCATCGATTTTGCATAGATCTCAGTTTTTACCTTTTGATCGGTTTAATTTTAAAACTCAAATCTATGGATATTGGGCCAGTGAAATAAGGTGAGTTTTTAGTATGTTATAGTACTCACCTTAATCTACGTCATACTCCATTTTCACGCATTTCTATGCTCCGGGTGAGAGTAAATTGGAGATTTAGTCAATTTAGGCTAAATATCGGTTTTACAGAAATTGGACCGGTATTTCTCGTTTTTACCTCGGCGAATCCGTCATGGATACCATGAGGATTACTTGTCTAAATTTGTACGTCGAAAGGAGGAGAAACGAGTTCGAAAACTGGGGGAGAGACCGGTCGAGAAACAGGCCGATCGAGTCCCTGTTTAGATATATTTATATTATATTATTATATTTAAGATATTTATATATTATATTAATATATCTTAGATATTTATATATTATATCATTATAATATATAAATATCTCACAGGAGGGTTTTTTTAACCCAATTTCGTATAGAACTTGGCCCAACCAGTGTGCGGCCCACGAGCCCTGGGGGCATTTTGGTAATTTTTCGTCTAGAGTCCGATTTTAGCCCCGAAACCTCTCGAACACTTTTCTAAGTCCCAAATCACATTCAAGCCCAGTCTTAGGTAATGCTAGAGCGTCATAGGTGCATTCATAGTTTAATTATGAATGCTAACATATTTCCGTTTACTATGGCTCCGGGTGAATCGAATGCGGCGATGCTCCGGAGGTTGAGCTACATGGAGCGCTTGGGAGTATACGAATCTCCCAATACTGTGAGTGGTCTTGTTTTCAGTGCTTAGCCACTAGGGACAGACGTTTTTAAATGTTTAAAAATATAAATTATTTTAAAAGGTTTTACAACGGTTTTAGGATAAGGGTAATCCACAACACACACTTTTTATTTTGTGATACACCCATTTAGAGGGCGGGATGATTTTAAAAATGTAAAAGCTTGTGTGTGTGTTTAATGTTTTAAGTATATATGTTTTGTGAGCATATATAAATATATATATATATATATATATGTATATATGATAAATATATAAATGGGATGCGAGATGAGTGATTGAATGGCGCCTCGGGGCTCCAATATATGTGGGAGCATGGACCGAGTTGGAGAAGCATCCTTGATTCTCAGTCGTGGACCGCCTATTGAGGGGCAGGTGAGACGAGACCCTGGGAGAGGCGCGTAGGGAAGTTTGCCAGGGCTCCAGAGCTGTGTTTCACCACAGCTGGGCACCACCGAGGGAACGGGCTAGCGGAAGAGAAATTGTGAAAGTATGTTTAAAGAGAAAAGAAATAGCCCTCGGTGCAGTAAGGCATACGACTGGCCAGTCGTGCCTTCAGTGTATTTGATGCCCGCCCATTTTAGTTATAAATTATTTTAAAGGTTTTAAAAATCAAATTCTCACCTGGAGAATTTGAAAGGAAGTGTTGAAAACAAAGTTTTTTTATTTATTTTATTTTATTTATATTATTATATTTTGGATTACCCCTGTTTTCCCTAACCTCGATGGAGATTCATTAAACCTCTGTCACTCACCTATATCCAATGTGGATGGATGCAGATCCGCGTATGGGATCAGCAATTAGAATGGAGGCTCACTAGGAGGCGTCGGTGGCTTAGGTTTAGCAGTTTCCGTTGCGTAGGTATTCCTTTAATTTAATCCACTGGTATTACTTTTAAGTTTATTATTTTATTAAAAGATTTTTAATTAAAGTTTTAGTTGTTTTGCAGCAATGGTATTCATTTCAATGCCTTACGGTGCTTCTGATGCGTGACCGATCGGTACGTACTTCGAGACAACGCGACGGTTACCACATGGTTGACCCGAGCGGGTCGGGGTGTGATAATAGGTTTTGTCTCTTACATTATTGGTTCTCTACAAGTGACAGAACAAATGTGCATGCATGGTTTATGGCTGCTACGTGTTAAATCCTTGAGGACAAGGATTTTCTTCATCGAAGAGGGTATTGTTATGTACCAAAAGTTAATTTTAAATTGGACATGTTGTTATTAGCTAAAGTAGGGAATTGATTTTTACTTTAGGCTAATTGTATTTAGGTATAGGTCTTATTTTATGAGCTAATGGTTGTTTGGGGACCCAATTTATATATATATATATATATATATTGTAAACAAGACCAACACAAAAGTTATGCTAAGAAATGAATTAAGTTGTCTCCTCTCTCAACTCTCTTTCTGTTCTTCTTCCCTGCGGCTAGGAAATTTCTTTTTCCAGATTTCTTCCTTTTCACTTACTTTCTTATCTTCTTAAAAAAGACCCATAACACTTTAAAGGATCGAATTGATGGTTGATTCCCGATTCAATTAGTTGAATCGGCTGATACGGTCCGATTTTTTATTCCATGATGGAGTTAGGATTTAATGGTATTAGATTAATTAAGGGTAAAAAATGGTACTTTAATTTCCTTTTTAATAATGTTAAAAGTTTGTATTTCCTTTCTGATAAATATAATTTGATATAATACCAATTGATAATAATTTTTACTGCACATTCCTTATTTATAATTTTCCCTTCAAAGAAGTTTGACTAGGTAAAAAATTCGCTTTTACTAACAAGTTCACTCATACAACCTTTAAGATTGGTTGACTTTCTATTTAAGAAAAATATTTTTTATTTAATATAATAATTTTTTGTAGATTTAATGAAAAGTGAAGTATAAATTATATAAAATATTTTATAGTTGATAAGTGCACCATTTAGTATTTTCTAAAAAAAGTTGTTAAGTTTAAATTTTATTTCCTGTATAATAATTATTTTTCTCTCACAAAGTAACTAACAAATATTTCTAATGTAGCGCACTTCATTGAAATTTTACCTTTACCGATCGTGCAATATGAACCAAATACGGGGGGCAACTGAGTCGTTTCATAAATCCCATGTTTGTTCCTATGACACAGATCTACTCTCTTCTGAAATCTAAACTGTAATTTACGGACTTCCTTCTCAAATTCCATCACCACAAATCATCATATAAAAAAAAAAAAAAGTCCCCAATTTCCAAGTCTGCATCTTTAGGGTTCCATTTCATTTCGTTAATTCCCAAATTCAGATCTTAATTGCTCATAGAGAGACCGGCGAAAATGTACGGGTTCGAAGCTATGACATTCAACATCCACGGCGGTTACTTGGAAGCGATCGTGAGAGGTCACAGGGCGGGGCTCTTAACCGCTGCCGATTACAACAACCTGTGCCAATGCGAAACCCTTGACGATATCAAGATGCACCTCTCCGCCACCGAGTACGGCCCTTATCTACAAAACGGTAGCGTTTTCCCTTCATTTCCCCCCACTTTCTTCATGATCTTCAATTGATTTGCCTACTCAATTTTGAATCTAGCGATGATAATTCGTTGATCTTCGTTTGAACGGAGTCTGAAATTGATATAAACTTAGGGAGTTAAATTGAAAGAACATCTTGTTAAAACTTTGATCAATTGAGGATTTGTTTTACTTATGTTATTTAATTTTGATTGTGCTTGCTGATGTTTTTCAGAGCCTTCACCATTGCATACCACTACGATCGTGGAGAAATGCACTCTTAAATTGGTTGATGAGTATAAACATATGCTGTGCCAAGCTACGGAGCCTTTGTCCACCTTCTTAGAGTATATCACGTACGTAACAATCTCCCCGTTTTTCTTTCTTTGTTTGAATTGCTTGAGACATGTTGAGCATCCTGATTTACTTGAACCTTATGGTATAGCTCTGATTTAATTAATCTTAGCAGCATGGAGGTTTTTGTGTTAGATAAATCTAATGCTAGGTGTTAATTCAGTAACACCCGAGCACTCATGGTCCTCGTGGAGTGGCATGAACTTGGCTCATTGTTACACTGCTTATATGGCTTTGTTACCTATTCAGCCTGTTAGTGGGGGGAAATAATCCGATTTTTTTATTATTATTTTTATTTTAAAGTTAGAAGGGACTGTTTATTTTCCATGTCCCATTATTGGATTAATCAATTGTATGATCAAGTTTGAATGTAGTGCCTGAATGGTTGGGCTCCTTTGGACTGTTCCAATATTGTATGTAAAACTCTGTTTAGCTGGTGGGGAAACGCAGTTTGATTAACAGGTTTTTGTCAATTGAGTGAAATTTGAGGTTTTAACATTTTGGCTGTTTCATTCAGATATGGTCATATGATAGACAATGTTGTCTTGATTGTTACTGGAACCTTGCATGAGAGAGATGTTCAGGAGCTTCTGGAGAAGTGCCATCCTTTGGGCATGTTTGACAGGTAATCTAGCCTCTAGATGGTGAGTTCACTTCATTTTCTTGCTTCTCATAAGACATATATTCACATTTCTTCTTTCCATCCTTCAGCATTGCAACCCTGGCAGTTGCTCAGAACATGCGTGAACTCTATAGATTGGTTCTTGTTGACACTCCACTGGCTCCATACTTCTCCGAATGTATTACCTCTGAGGTACGTGCTTCTAACAACTTTTCCGATACTGTTTCACCATATTATTTTAAGCCTTTGACTCGCTCTCTGTCTGTATCACCCTCTGCATAAACATGCAAGTCAGACTGATCTCATTTTCTGAGCCTTTGATTCTTCGATTCATTCATCTGGGTTTTCCTGTAGGACCTTGATGACATGAACATTGAGATTATGAGGAACACTCTCTACAAAGCATACCTTGAAGATTTTTACAAGTTTTGTCAGGTAAGGTTCTGAATACAGAAAAAAGGAGGCTAAATACTTTTGCATGTGCTACTTGTTTTCATTTCTGCCTCCTGGTTAAGTTCAGTGTATTTTTATCCTATAGAAACTTGGTGGTGCGACAGCGGAGATTATGTCTGACCTCTTAGCCTTTGAGGCTGATAGGAGGGCTGTTAATATTACCATTAACAGGTACTATCACTGACGGAAAGGATTTACTAATTAAAGGCTTCAAGTTTTTCTCTTGATACCCTCTTACCATGGGTTTTTCAATAAACATTGTGTGGTGTGGTTTTAACTTTGTAGCATTGGCACTGAGCTTACTAGAGATGATCGTCGGAAATTGTACTCTAATTTTGGCCTCCTGTAAGCGCTTTCACTGAGTCCGGATTATGCTTTTCTTACTTTTGGTATTAGATGCGTTTAGAGTGTTGATCTCTAACAATTTGCTTCATGTTAAACAGTTATCCCTATGGTCATGAAGAGCTTGCCATTTGTGAGGATATTGACCAGGTTCGTTTCACATTATGCGTTGCTTCAATGAAGTTACTTCTAGTTCTTAGTCTTTGCTTTGCTTGCTATCTAGGTTCGTGGCGTGATGGAAAAATATCCTCCTTACCAATCTATTTTCTCCAAACTATCATATGGAGAGAGCCAGATGCTTGACAAGGCATTTTATGAAGAGGAAGTGAAAAGGCTCTGCCTAGCCTTCGAGCAACAGGTTAGTACTTGAGTTGTCAGGCATACATAATGGCTTTATTAATTGGCTTATTTTATTTCTCCCAATGTGTTGAGCTTTCCCTGATTTGATTTTCTTGCTCGGTGACATGCAGTTCCATTATGCTGTTTTCTTTGCTTATATGAGATTAAGGGAGCAGGAGATCAGGAACCTAATGTGGATCTCCGAATGTGTGGCGCAAAACCAAAAGTCTAGAGTTCATGACAGTGTTGTCTTTATATTTTAGATAATCCGCAATTCGATTAGGAAATAATGAAATCGTATTGCCTTCTGTTTGATCAGCTGTAAATGGTCCTTCCTCTCTCAATTCTCCGCCTATATCTTCATCAGAGTGGTTTAGCTGCTCTTTTGCCAACATTTGTGTGCTAAACAATAAATTCCTTTATATATGTTTTATTCGTTAATTGAGTATAAAATGTTGTATTCAGATTGAGTAAAGTACAATTACCTTGAGTTGTTTTCAATAATCTCATGGAGTTTCTAGGAAATTCCCCGTTGTAGTGTTGTGTCGTCTCCTATTGACTACTTATTATGGAAGCATTGACGTTTTGTTTTTGTAATTTCTGGTGGACAGATGTGACAATTATTTGGGTCTAATTTTTTTCTTTTTTTTTTAAATGTGAAAGGTTACTATTGTAGAACCTTTGGATTAAACTCAAATGCAGCATTTTGAGTATCACGAAATAGTAAAAGGAAATTTTCATTTTTTTGGTAAAAGGAAAAAGGAAAAAGGAAAAGGAATTTTTTTTTTTGGTAAAAGGAAAAGGAAAGTTGAAATATGTGAACTGATCCGGGTGGGTAACGTTTGTTTTGATTTTGTAATTTTCCTTTCACGTTTTTTTTTAAAGGTTAGGAGATTTGATTCTTTTTGTTTTTGGGCCAAAAGGGGAGGGGATTTGATTAAGAAGTGGTAAACGGGTAGGTTTGGGTCGTCTCATCTTAGTTTGAGCATGCAGTGAATTTGGATCGTTTCTAATTTGGGTAATCTTGGGTTTAAATTATTTTGAGTTTGAATATAGGTTGGCCTTCCATGGAGGTTTCAATTCCGTTTTTGTACTAATAGGTTTCAAACCATTAAGCTAATATAGATTTGTGAATTTTTGTCTTCGGCTCGAATGGATCTTGGGTTGGAATCAAATTATGCAATTAGTTCATTCCCATATTATTATACGGTAAATTACAACGATTTTAAATATTGAAAGTTCTTCTTTTATTATTATTATTATTATTATTATTTATTATCAATTTCAATTCAATCACTAATAATTTTAAATTTAATTAGTATCTAAAACACTAATGCCATATTCTTTTTTTTTGCCAGAATTAATACCATATTCTTTTAAAAGAAATCAATGCCAGTCAATCTATACTTTAGTAAACCAAAATTTTATCTCATATCGTTACAATTTTTCCAAATAATACTTGTAGCAGTTTATACACGCACAGTCACTAAAATGAAGTTGAAAGGACAAAAGGACAGTGAAAATTGAAAGAAAAAAAAAAAACTAAAAGCTCTCCATTTTTTATTCGAAAGACTAGAAGAAACAGGATCACCCAAAAACAGACCAGAAGAACAAGAAATGGCAGAGCCGTCAGCCTCACCGCCGCAATCAACAACATCAACGGCGTCAGCAACAAAGATCACCGATTTGGACGAAGACTCGTTGGCTCATTGCGCCACCTATCTTAGCCTTCAGGACCTCTCAAACCTCGCCACGACCTGCAAATTCCTCAAAATGGTCGCTTATTCCGACTCTATTTGGCTCCACCGCTTCAGGTTTCTTTGCTTTCTAGATGTCTTATATTATTCATCTCAGAAGAATACTATTTCCATTGTAGGATTCTTAATTCAAAATAGGAATTCTCTTGAGGCAATTATTTGCAGGTTGGGATTTCATTTTCTTTATTTCTTAGTGAAATTATACTGGATAATGGATTCAGTTTAATTTAATCTGGACAATTACTGGAAACTGTAGAAAAGAAAATTAAGAATAGATGAACTCATTCAAAATTTTCCTTTTTTATGGACTTTTATATTTATTAATTATTTTTGTGTAATTTATTGTATTAGGGAGCGTTGGCCGCTAGAAATGCTATCAAGCTCTTCAACAGGAGTGAGGAAGGCGAATTTGGATTGCCGCACCGCATTGCATCGGCTTAAATTTTCTGATCCTTTCGTTCTAGACTTACATACCGAAGCAAAGCATTTTGATCATCTACTTCTTGACAAGAATGAAATAATCTTTTCTCAAGTATGACCACTAGTTTCCTTTAATCATGTTTTTCATTCTCTGATGCTTTGGAGTTTGTATTTTTAGGACCATATTTTGGAAGTTCACTCAAGTTTATTTACCAGGGTTCTGTAATAAGCATGATGAAAATCGACAGCTTTTTGAGTGGTTGCTCGCTTGTCGAAAGGAGTGATCATAATGCAAGAATTACATGCATGAGGTGGGAGTGGGACAATCTATTGGATTTCCTTGTATTGAATTGACCTTGTCTGTGGTTCAATCACTAGGACAAGCCAACGTTACTTTATTCAGATATTAATGCATGTTTTCTCAACTTGCATTCACAATACAGAGCTTAGTTTTCTTGGTTGTAAACTGGTGTTGGTCTGCAGATTATTTCCACTTAGTGAAACTTCTTTTGTTCGAAGTGAGACACAAAGAGATGAAAATGTGTTGGTAACCTCCAGCTCTGACCACTCAATTCGTCTATGGTGGAAGGTATGACACAATGCATTATTGTGCTTTTGCCATTTCAGAATGTTAAACATAGGTGGGCCTGCCTATTGAGAAGCAATTTCTATTGGTTGTTCATAATTATTAGTGTTCATGTACAAATTGAGTGCTGGGTTGATCTTTTCCATAACCTTTGTTACTTATTGAAATATCCTGGTTACATGCTTCGTTTGTAGGGTGCTTGCCAACGGTGTTTTAGAGGTCACAATGGTGCAGTCTCCACCCTGTCAGATAAATTGTTAGGTGATGCTGGTGTCAAAGTATTGGCGAGTGGTGGTGAAGATAGTACTGTTCGCCTCTGGTCCCTTAGCTCTAGTGGGAAACGTGGCCAACAACCTTTAAAGGCTACACTTTATGGGCATCAGAAACCTGTTACATTGATGTCAGTTGCAGGGTATGCTCTTTATTTATTTATTTTTCCATGGTTCAAACGTTTAACAAACGCCTTGAAACTTTTAGTTTTATATTTTCTTTGAGTTATAATCTGTTGTTGATTTGTTCATTATTCTTCCAGGCACAAAACTTCGCATTTGGTGACCATGTCTAAGGATTCTAAGGTATATTTTTCATCGTTATTGCTGAAAATTTGCTTCTTAACATCACCTGATTTTTAGTTTTCATTTTATAGTTGGAGGTTTCTCTACCTTTATAGTATTATTTCACCATTATGGGGTTTACAGGTGAGAGTTTGGGATACAACTACATCATCAGCTATTCGTTCTTCATGTTGTGTGGGAATGACTTCTGTGCCAGGTGCACCTTTAGACATGAAATGCCATGAAGCCTTGCTCTATGTTGCTGCTGGTTCTTCTGTTGTAGTTGTTGATTTGAGGACAATGCAAAAGGTTAACGCTGCAGCAATATATCAACAAAAACTATCCTCCTTTGCCGTTATGCCTTCAAAATCCTTAATCTGCACTGGTGGTTTTGGCAAGTAAGACTTTTTCTGATAATGGGATTCATCAACGTTGACTTAATCTTTCCTTTATCATTTTATCATTGTCTAGAAGGAAATCGAAGTGTGAATGGAACAGTCTGCAGTTAAGTGGATTGTTTTCTTTGTTTTACATATGAACTGCAATGCTTAACTGCTGTGTTTTAGAGTTAGACCATGAATTAATTCATTTTCTGGGGAGATATGGCCTTGCCTACTATCTTTTTTTCACTTGCCTACTAACAACAACTTTGATTCATTGTAAATAGGTCTTCTTCTTCTTCTTCTTTAAAGTTTTCCATTTGTTGAAACAAGTTTTAGTAGTTTATATAAGACTGTTTAATATGTGCATGTGAAACTAATCTGAGAAAGTGTATATTTAATGCATAGAGCAATGCTTTGGGATTTCAGGAGAGGCGAAAGGACATCAAAGCCGGAACCAGTTTCTGAGTTGGATGGTCATACGGGTTCAGTGACATTATTACACATGGATCCGTACAAAATAGTTACAGGAGGGCTGGGAGATAACTTTGTTAATGCTTGGGAGACTGATACTGGTAGAAAAACGAATTCTTTGCTGTGTAATCGTCCAGAGCTTGGAAGTACCAACATTAGGTGTTCAGCCATGACAGTAAATGCATCTAGAATTGTTACTGCCAGCTATGGTGAAGCTCAGGGACTCATTCGCTTTCGGGATTTCTCAACTGCAAGTCATCCTATTGTAGAATACGACAATGATGAAGAAGATTTTTCTAAATTCTGGGGTACACAATGTTACAGTAATTCTGATGGATCTGATGAATGATTTACTTGCATGTCTAAGCAACTTTGTATAAATTTAGCAGTTGTCGGATCCTTTCTCGATCAGGTTATTTCATCAGAGGTAGTAAATTTTGTAATATATATACACACACGCACCTATAATGAAGTTAAAATATGTTCATCTTTATGTAAAAGCCCGTGATTTTGGAAAAACAAAAATGCTGTTATATTGATCCAATACTTTTCTTCACTCTGCCATGTAGCTCACCTTTTGCTTTGATGGAGAATACTCTATTGAGCTTCGTGAGCAGTTTTTATGCCCCCAAAACCCTGTAAGGGTCAGATATAACAATTAAAACTTGCCCCGAATTGGAACCAGTCAACTTGGGATTTTCTCTTGTCAAAAGTAGTAGTGTCTTATTTGATGAAAGTTAGCTAATAAAATACTACTCGAGTCTTGACTCTTGGCTCAAAAGTTTTGCTCGCTAACAAGCCTAGAATTGGAGTTGAGCATTATTAAAACCCCTGTAAGAAGCCCCTTTTTAGATTTGCCAAAGTACTCCTAGATCGGGGGCCGTCGCATGGTGAAATTTGACTTAAAATTCGTCGCAGGTCACAGCTATAAGTCAGTCTCTCACTCTTTCTGAGTCAGGAAGAACAAGAGATCGAAAGACTAGCATCCAAACCCAGAAGGCCGAAAACTCCAATCCTTCTTTTCTTTGGGATCCAAACCTGACGGCAGACTCTACCAGCGTAGATGATGATTATAGATCTCGTACCTAGGATATAGCCACTCTTCCTGGTGTTACACCAGCCAAAAAAATAAATCCCTCTGAAAACCCCAAAATGAAGAATATGCCGACCTCCACCACCAGCGACGCCGCCGTCCTCTTCCTGATCCTTCTCTTCAGCGCCACCATAAGCCCCATCGCCTCCGCCCCAATCCTTGGCCTAGACACCTTCTTGACCCGCCAATCCAACCTCGACCCCAAATCTGCTAACGACCCTTTTACATCCCTACCTTCCTCCCTCAAGAAATCCCTCGCCTCTTCCTCACCAGGCCCTCTCCGAATCCCTTCTCTGATCTCCGACCTCCTTTCCCTCTCCCTTCCTATTCCTCTCCATGTTCGCCTCGTTGGCCCCTCCTTCTCTGCCTCCTCCTGTTCTCTCCTCTCTTCCTTCCTCCAGTCCTCCCTTACTTCTTCCCGTTTCCACCTCATCTCTTCCTCACTCTCCTCTCACTCTCTTTCCCTCCGCCACTCCCTCCACCTAGATGTCTCCCTTCCTTCCTCGCCCCTCGCCTCTTCCCTCTCGGCTGCCATCTCCTCCGCGCTCTCCTCCACTACTTCCTCTCTCCGTTCTCCTCTCCTGTCAATCCCATGTTCCACCATCGACCCTATCATTTCCCGCCATTTCGACTCTGAAAAGTCCGACAATTCGCTTTACATTTACATTCTCAATCTGGGTCTAACCTCGAAGCAACCTTATGCTTACTCTTACACCCATTCTGAATCTTCTGCAGGCCACACCAATTGCCTGGGGAGTCTTTGGGCGGGCAAAAAAAGGTATCTTTGGATTGATCTCGGGGCTGGTCCGGTTGACTATGGACCGGCCTTATCTGGTGATGGGGTACTTCCGAGAGGCGAGTTTCACCCTTTAGCAGCCTTACATGGAAGGCCCAAATCCGAAAAAGCCTTGCTGTCGGAGTTGGCTTCCTTGATATACAGTGCTTATCAGGTGCTTGTTGTTCCTCCTCTGAGAATTCCAGTTCATTTTGAGAATACTTTAACTGTTCAGTTTATTCACGTTCACGCATCTGAAAGTAAGGATTTAAATGGTTTGGATTGGAATGAGATCGAAAAAACCTTTCGTGATGAGGCAAATGATGGTGAGTTGTTGATCGGCAATCAGACTTTGGAGTTTAAAAGGTATAGTGTTAGGTATGAGGAGTGTTCGATTTGCTCATTTGCGGTTGCTAGGTCAATCAATTCATATACTTCGAGGTTTCTGTTCGATAATTATACTTTGATTGTGAGTGAGTATTTGGATTCCAAGCGTTTGCATCAGATATTGTCTGATTCTGCGGAGGAGTTTAGGAGGGTTGCGGGGGTGCCAGAGGAGGAATTTAGTAGTAGGGTAATTCCTGTTTATGTCTTTGATTTGGATTATAGCACCATTTTGTTGCTTGATCGGTATCATCAGTCTGTTGCATTTAAGGATATGGTTATTGCTGTTAGGACAAAGACTGCTCAGACTGTGAGTGACTACAGTTGTAATGGTCGTCATGTTTTTACACGTACAAGGCAGCTGGAGAGGCCACTGGTTGGTTCGATTTTACAGAGTATGTGGGGAGTGTCGCCGAGTCATTTATTGTGGAGCCCTATGCATAATACTACTTTGGTGGATTACACATGGAGTGTTGGTCAGACACCATTTGGACCGTTTTCAGAGATTTTGTCATTGTCTTTTGTGCAGAAGGATGCAGCTCGGAGAAATTTTCTCTTGACGTCATTGAATTACAGTATAACAAGTGCTATTGATGTTCTTGAATCTGTAGATGCACATGGTGGGGATAGAAATCTCCTTAAACAGAGTCAACATGTTGAGTTTATACAGAGGTGGCACTTGTTCAAGTACAAGCTGGACAAATCGGTTTCTGCTTTGTCACATTTTGACTTTGAGATGGCATTCTATTACTTAAAGTCCTCAGACCATGATCTTTATGCAATGCACAATCTTGTTTATACTGCATCACAAGAAATTGAAGCATCACTTGTTTGTTTCAAGGACCCACCATTTCCATGGACTTCAATATCAGTTTCTGCAGTTGGTTTCCTTGCTCTCTCTTATGTTTATGCGAGAAGAGACAAACTTTTCAGAAACAAGAGAAAGCAGTTTTGAAAGTTTTATTGAAACAAAGTTTGTATCGTTTGAAACATAGTAGAACACATCGCATGTACTTCAGTGAGAGGTTAAGTCTCAAGATCAAAAATTAGTTTTACTCAAGATTTACTGAATTTTTAGGGAGAATTCTGCTCTGCTACTCAAATTTTCCTAACTCCATAATCTGTCAACTTATGCTGTATTTCCATTGCATACTGGATTAATGTGAATTTTGTGCACTTGAAGGATTTTGCGGTCTCTATGATACTCCTGATTCTCTTTCTATCTGCTTGTGTACATGGTTCTTTTGGAATGAAAATAGACATCCATTGAGTCACCATGGATATGCTCTTGGAGTTGTTCATTTGGGTGGTTAGACAATGTTCGGATACTGCTGAATTCATTCAAAATATCCGTTTAATGCTGCATACTATTATATCCAAATGACCATCCGTGTTACCATCTTTAGGGAGCAGGAGTTTATGAATATATGAAGGCTTGTGATTTTAGGGCATTCCTATGAGTGGTATAATTGAAATGGGAATTCTGTTTCAGCATGAAATATGTATAAGGTATCTATTCTGTGTTTTCTAGTTCAAGACTTATATGCATGTGACAGATAAGTTAGCCTCTTTCTGGATTTGAGATGAGGTTGTCACCATTCTCTTTTACTTCCTGCTGGTGTTTAAAGTAAAAATGTCAGTCGGCAATACTTTAGAGCACAGGCAGATATATAAAATAGTTCAATTTGTTCTTCTTTTCTTATCGGAGAACCTGAAGTTCTCTCTCACTCAACATCTATCTCTCCATTTATTTTTCATTCACCTATTCATTCACAATTGATGTCTTGAGTCACAATGGTAAGATTCAGCTATGTTGCTTAGATTTGGGTGAGAATGATAAAATGAGATTTAGGTGCATCCAATGCCATAGTTTTTCTTTACATGTGGAGGGGTCATAGTTGATTGGCAGAGCTGACTTTGAGGAACTAGATATGTGTGTAAGATGGGTACTTTAGGACAATTGAAAGGCCAAAGGAGCAACATAGAACTCCCGAGTGTCCGGCACCAACTCAGAGTAGCAATAGCCTAGATACAAAGTTGAATTGCTTTTTTGTTAGTTTTAACCATTTTTAGCCAGAGCGATTGCTCCGTTTTGTGGCTATTCGTTGGCTCTATCAACTCCAATTATTATATTATGAAAATTGACAAGTAAATGGATTTGAGCAACTACCGGATTCATTACTCCAATTTCCTGGATCAAGCCTAGTTCCGTAGGAACTGCCTTTTACCTACTTCCCAATGGTTAAACCTTTGTTTTTGCCTAGTCACTTCCAGCTGGTGTACAACAATCCAACTGCATGGAGACTCTGGGTTAAATTATTTTGCTGTTCATGCCGCCATGTCCGTGTATCAGCCAAACATTAGATTAAAGGAGCGTTTGATTAGGATGATGTTACATTAACTGCGGACATAAAATTACCATCAAATTATCTAGCAATGTGATTCTTTGGTAACGTGTGCATTTTGTGTTTGATTAGAAAGATAGACATATTAGATTATCATGTTTGATTGGTGTGGGAATGTGACATACATGAATGAGTATTTTATTGGTTTGCTCTCATTTATATAAAATGCTTTCTAAACTTGTATTCTAACTAAATTACTTCCTCTAGTTCGATTTAACTATCACACTTGGGTGAAACCATCTTTAACTTTGACCATTAATCATAAAATATATATAATTAAATTTTAAAAAAATATATGTTTTAAAAATTTTGAGATTTGTATTTTTAAAATTTTATTTTTAAAAAATTTACAACTTCATAATTTTATTACAAATAATGGCCAAAGTTAAGATAATTTGACCCAAATATAACAGTTAAATAGGACCAAAGGGAATAACATTTGGAGGATGTTAAACAAATTCAATATCAAAAAGTAGATATTAACAAAATAAAAGTTTAAATAATTAACATTAAAGTAATAATTTGTTAAATAGGAATTGTATTTGGAATATAAAAATTAACATTAAAGTATTAATTTGTTTAGGTTGACTAGTATTTTTGATATTTTGAGATTAACATAAGGGTATTATGGACCAAAAAATGAAATAAGTGAGGGTAAAATGGAGAAATCGGAGTCAAAATAGTAGGACATGTAACATTACCTAAGATAGGGGTGATATTTGCATTCCACTCATATTACCACATCAGTGGTAATCACATATTCTCTAACACTATTGTCAGAGAAATCAAACGAGGACATATAACTTGACATGGTACACATTCCTATAGGTAATGTAACATTACCTCAATCAACTGCCCCCTAAAGGTTAAATTGTGCAATTGATCCCTGTACTACACTACAAATGTACTACACTACAAATGCAATCTACTTCCTCTACAATGATTGTATTAAATTGAATCTTTTTATTATTATTTATTGCTAATTTTAGTCCAATCACTAACAAGAATTGATGTTGTCAAGGGCCCGGGTGCATTCTAGGCGTTAAGACTCTTATATTACCTTAGGCCTAAGAGGAAAAAAAAAGCCCCAGCTTGATGGAAGGTGCGCACACAAAAAAAGGTGTTTCTATAAACTGGTTATTTTAACACTTACGATGCATGCGATGATGTGATATAACGCATTTTTAATAATAATAATAATATTAAAGTATTAAAAATATAAAAGTTTAGAAAAGTATATTTAGAAAATTCTAACATCAAAAACTTTTATTGAGAAGTGGTGAATAAATATTGTAAGAACTAAATTAAATTACATTAAAGTGGATTCAAGTTAATGTACATAAATTTGAAGATAATTAAATTATTTTTTTCAAGATAATATAGTAGTAAGTTAATTAATTACGATAAAAATAAAATTAGTTAATTATTATCAATTTAATAAATATATAAAAATATTCAATTAAAAATAAATGAAAAGTTTTAATTTAATTAAACAATATCAATGACATTCCGTATTTCTAAAATATGTTACAAAAAAATAGATATTTTAAGTGATTCAAAAGTTTTATAATATTTGTATTTTTATATAAACTAGTCTCAATGTTGCGTGCATCTCACCTGATTACAATGCATTATGCTAACCGAAGAAATTCATCCAATCAACTTAAACCTGAAACTAATCTAATCCGATTTTATTTTTGAAAGAAATAAAAAACCTGAGCTGACTGATCCAAAACCCGATTAATCCAAGAACTGAATGACCTTGTTGCACCAAAAATCTCCTTGGCCGATTTGTTGAAGGGTGTGCCAGTTGCTTTGTAATGAAAACAACAAAAGTAAAGAAATATGTAGGTCCTTATTCAAAGTCACAGTTTGACTATTTAATACATTGAATCTACTGGATATTTTTCTACTATGATTGAAGAAAATACTTGCTGAAAGGAACTTTTATTGAACTTGAGGACTAAGCTTGACCGATTGACAAAAAACAAAATAAAACAACAATTATAATCACAGAGGTTAAAGGGGAAAGACTACAAGAACATCAAAAGGAAGTTTAGACTTGGAACAAGAAAAGAAAATTGATCAAGAAATTGTAGGGTATAAAGCCATGCTTGACATGAAGCTGTCTATGTTATTTGGAAAGTTGTTGATGTCTATATCCTTCAGGTTGAGCCTTTTTATAGTTGTGCTCAGGTTAATATCAAGGTCTTATAATTTTGTTGCCTTTAATTCAAATAATCATGTTTTAAAACTTCGCTTGATCTCTGATCGATCTATTGCTCGATCTTTCATCCCAATGATTGTGGCGGCCTTAATTATCAACTTAAAGCCGTTGACTTTGAAACAATTGATTCCTTTCCTCTTGGCCGATCTGGCTCATGCATAGCCCATTGGTACATGTTTACAACCCATTTGTCATTCTAACTCATTGGCTCTATTTGTAAATTAAGGTATAAATAGACCCGAAAGCTAATTGATTCAAGAGTTTAACCCATAAAGCTTGATAAACTAATCTGAAATAACTCGATATGCTAATTTAAATAACTAAAAATAAAAAAACTTCGAACCCGAATAACCCAAAAAGCCTAAGGGCTACGCTCGAAAGATTTAAGAATCAAATCAGAAAAGTCCAAAACCGATTGACCTGAAAACCTGAACCTAAATGACCTAAAATTTGAATGGTTCAAAAATTCAATCTGACTTGACTTGTAACCGACCCAACTTGCCTGTTTCACATCTCTAGTTCTTAATTTGTGCTTATTAATTGTGTAAAACCTAATTTAAATCGATGACATTCTTGAATACTAATGAGTAAAAGCCCTTTAAAATCATAATGTTTAAATCTAATTTAAATCAATGGCATTCTTAGACACTAAAGAGTGAAAGCCCTTTAAAATCTTAATATTTAATTATTTATTTTTTAAAAGTCTAATGTAAAAAGTAAAACCAAAATCTAATGGAATTATTGAAATATGTTAAAGAAAAATGGATATTTAAGATGAAGCAAACCTCGTATCTAACTTGTACTTATATATATATATATATATTGACACGCTCGGACCTAGTCCGCACGTGTCAAGTTGTACAATTATGTATTGTTGTCTTGTTAATATACCAAATTTGAATTCCCATGGATGTTTTAAACTTCATTTAGATCAATTTCAAGCTTAAAAACCCTAAAAATTGAAGTCCGGGGATGTGGGCCCCACTTGGAATCTAGACCCGAGGAAATTGGGCTGAGTTGACCGGAGTCAACTGAGAAAAGTTTGACTCCGGCACCGAACAGGGTCGGATCCGGCGCCGGACCTGTCATTTCTATAAGAACCGAGACCCCCATTTTCTCTTCACTTCATCTTCTTCATTTCTCTCCGAGATCTCTTCCAAATTCTTCAGAATCAAACCTTGAATCCCTTTTCAAACACTTCATCAATTATCAATATCAACTTCTTTTGCCTTCTTGAAGATCAAAACACCAAGATTTTCAAGAAAATCACCAAATCTAGAAATCTGGAATTTTGGCGACAGTTTGTTCATCAGCTCATATCTTTTGATTCAACCGTGAGTTGTGGTTGGGAATTTGGTATGTTGTTCTAGCTCATCAAGCTTTAATTTGATAGTTTACACGTTTGATTTCATGGTCTGTGCTAAGAGAATTTGATGATTGAAGTTGAGATTTCTGTTTTACCCGAGATATGTTAATCCTTAGTGATTTGATCCAAAATTCGAGCATGATTGGTTGTTTGATTTCGTTCTTGAAGCTGTAAATCCATAGATCATGTGTTTAACTTGCTGTGTTTCAATTTTGGTGCGGATTGGTTGTGAATCGAACTCAAACCGAGCTCGATTTGATGAAAGGTCGATCACGGCCATGTTCTGGAAACAGGTCCGGCGCCGGACCTGGTGTGTCCCGCGCCGGAGCTGCCAATTTTGGGAGATTTCTCCCATTTTGGCTCACTCTTGCCCGGGAGTGAGCAATCTGCCGACAAAGGTACTGTAGCACTAGGGGCATTTTGGTAATTTTGTAGCCCTAGACCCATTTGACCCCAATTGACTCCAATTAGCTTCAATTGACTTCCGGACTTGCCAATTTTATTCCGAGACCTTTAATTGGTGTTGTTTTATGACTTGATTATTGGTTGAATATTTTTATTAATCAAATTAGATTTTAATTTGATTATTTAGGTACGTGATTGTACGAGTTTTGGACCGGTTGCAATTTGAGCTAAGGCATTCTTGGGTAATCGGGGAGTATACAACTCTCCTCACTTGTGAGTGGCTTGGATTATATTGGTTGACCATTGAGGGTTAACCGTTTTCAAATTTATTTATAAATGTTTTATTAAATTGTTTATATATGTTTTGGGGTATGAATTGTCCACCCTCACACACCATGTTTATAAATGATTTAAAGGGTGGGAATATTAAATATTTTGTAAATTGATATTATTGATAATTGTTTGGGGAACGATACCCCTGAGAGATGAGAGATTGAGTGGGTTTCCTCGGGGCTCCGATTTGTGGGAGCGTGGACCGAGTTTGAGAGCATGCGTGATACTCAGCCGTGGACCGCCTATCGAGGGGCACGGTGAGTAGAGCCTGGTTGGGAGAGGCGCGTAGGGAAACTCGCCAGGACTCCAGATGCTGTGTTCCACCACAGCAAGGCAAACGTCAAGGGAATGGGCCAGAGAGTAAAGAAAAATGTTTTAAAAGTATAAAGTAACCCTTGACGGTCCAGTGGATACCCAGTGCACGGGTATACCTTATTGGGACGATTTCAGATGCCAGCCCATTTGGAAATATTATTATGGATTTGATATTGATTTGGTTTGGGACTTCATATATTTCAGTAAATGGTTTATTAAATTAATATTTGGATTATTTCATATCCCCAGCCTAAGGTGATCGGTCTTTATAACCGAGTCTCTCACTGGGTACAAGTTTATTGTACTCACCCCATTCACTTTTGTTGTCAGATCATCAGTCTTTGGACGACGGACGTCCTGGTGGCCAGTGATCCCAGTACGGCACTGTGGACACGACTTTGTAGGTGCCACCTCATTTTACTCTGTGTATCTTGGCTCGGAATATTATTGCATCTTACATATACACTTGTGTATTTATAAATAATATTTTCCGCTGCATTGAGCATCGTAAGATGTGTGACTTTATTTTAAAATACTTTTAAACTATATTATCTATGATAATTTCGTATGTTTTCATATATTGCTCGAATATCCTTTATTTTCAAGCCTTGTGCCATCTTGGTTGCCCGCCTGACGAGGCACGCATCTCGAGGTGGTACGGCGGTTGTCGCGTGGCCGAGCCTGCGGGTCGGGGCGTGACATATATATATATATATTATATGTGTTACGTGTTACGTGTATCGCATGTAATAGAATATATTATTAATAATGTATATTTTTTAAGAATCTCATCTAATTTATTTATTATTATATTTATTTTAAAATACATTTGATTAAAGATAATATTGAAATTTATATAAGAGTAATATTTAAATTAAATTATTTTATTTTTAGTGTTGTAAAGCAATGTGTATAAGACTAATAATTAAATTAAACTACAATGACTTACGACATTTTGTATTTTTTAATTATGTAAAACTTAATTTAAACCAATGGAAAACTATAAAATCTTAATGTTTAATTATCTATAATATGTATAAAAGTGTGACTTGAGTAAGTACTTTATACCTATTAAATATCTTTTATTCTTTAACATATTTCAGAAATGTCATTGAATTTGGGCTCTACGTTTTGCATTGGGTTTTTAAAAACTAAATAATTAAACACTGAGATTTTAAGCCTTTTCATTGGTTTAAATTGAGTTTTGTATAATTAAAAAATATAAAATATCATGAGCCATTGTAATTTAATTTAATTATTCTACCTTTTATATTGGGATTTTAAAAAGTAATTAATTAAACATTAAGATTTTAAAGCTTTCCATTGGTTTAAATTGAGTTTTGCTTAATTAAAAAATATAAAATATCATGGGTCATTGTAATTTAATTTAATTATCATTCTTATACACATTGTCTTGCAATACTAAAAATAAAATAATTTAATTTAAATATTACTGACACACCCGGACCTAATCAAACTTTTCCGTACAAACAAAATAGTGTAAGATGGCGTATTAAGTCAATAATACGTCGGTCCAGATGTGTTAAATTAAGAAGATAAGTGAAAATTAGGATAAGACAAAGTTGGAAGATGAGATAAGTAACCATATATGGAAGCATTAATTGGACTTCTTTAATTCCATAGCCAATGGATTGGATATCCATTGGAGAATTGGTCAGTGCAGTAGGCCAAGGATCGAGATCATGAGAGGTTGAAAAGAGGGAATAACGTCTGACTCGGGATCCGAGTGAGCTCGGTGTCGGGCTTGCCTATAAATAGGGGGAGTTGAGCTCCTCCCCCTCATTTCTCTTCTCCCTCACTTCCTCTCCTCTCATTTGCTCTCTCGAAGCAATTTTGGACTTTTGGCCTATCCGGACAAACCGATCGAAGGATCAAGGTGAGATCTTGATATGTTATTCTACTCACCTTAATCTACGTTCTATTATGTTTTTACGCATTTCCATGCATTGATCTAGGAGAGATCCAAGCTCAAAGTTAGGTTTAGCTTTTTAGTTAGATTTTGGCTTAGATTTGAGATCTAAAAACTTTGAGCTTGTGATTCTCATTTTAGTTTCGCTAAATGTGTCGTGGGAGATGTGAGGAATGTTCGTCTAGATTTTCGAGTTGAATCGTGGGACAAAGGGCTCAAAAATCAAGGAAAAGCCTTGATTCCCAAGGCTTGTTGATGGCTTCCGTGCGAGAGCCGAGTCACTCCCACGCGGGAGTGACTTGCAGCCCAAGTCCAGCGTGGGAGTGGCCTCTAACCCAGGGGTAAAATAGTAATTTCTCATCAAGTGTCCGATTTTAACCCCGAAACTTCCTGGACACTTTTCTAAGCCCCGAAACACATCCAAACACCCTCTTAGGTCATGCTAGAGCCTCATAGGTGCATTCATAGTTTGATTATGAATGCTGACATGAATTTCCATGTATTAGGGTTCTGGACGATCGAGTGCGACGCCGCTTTGGAGACGTAGCTACGTGGATCAATTGGGAGTATACAAATCTCCCAACACTGTAAGTGGCTTATATTTCTTTGCTAAACCACTAGGGCCAAAGGTTTTAAAAATATAAATGATCTTCAAACATTTTGGGATACCGGGGATCCATACGCACACACTTGCTTGGTGATATACCCGTGTACAGAGTGGGACGTTTTCAAAGAAAAGTATAAAGATCTATGTGTATGTGCTTATGTTTATGTTTATATGTTTTAATTATATATGTTTTATACATATATATTTGATATTTGATGAGGATGAAGCGAGATGAGTGATTGAGAGGTCCTCGATGCTTCGATTAGAAGGAGCGTATGGACTGAGTGAGAGGCATGCCACCGATCAAGTAGCCATGGATTGCCTTTTGAGGGGCACGGTAAGTGTGAAACCTTGGAAAAGGCGCGCAGGAAAGCTCGCCAAGGCTCGATGCAGTTGTGTTCCACCCACAACAATTGGTAACACTGATGGAATGGGCTAGAGAAAATGAAAATGTAAAAAAACTGTTTTAAAATGAAAAGAGATAGCCCTTGGTACAGTGAGGCATACGACCGATGGGTTGAGCCTTTAGTATGTTTGAGGCCAGCCCATTTTACTTATATATTTATTTTAATGATTTTAAATCAAATTCTAACTTGGAGAATTTGAAAAGAGGTTTTGAAAATAAAATTTATTTTATTATTATTATTATTATTATTACTATTATTATTATTATTATTATTATTATTATTATTATTATTATTATTATTATGTTTTGAATTACCCTTATCTCCCTAACCCCTGATGGAGATTCATTGAACCTTTGTCACTCACCTGTATCCAATGTGGATGGATGCAAATCTGCGTATGAGGATAACAGATAGATCAAAGGCTCACTAGGAGGCGTTGGTGGCTTAGGAGTAGTACTTTTCGCTATGTAGGTATTCTTTTAAATTAGTCCACTGGTGTATCTATTATAATTAATTATTTTATTAAATGATTTCTAATTAAAATTTTAGTTTTGTTTTGCAACGATGATATCCATTTCTATGCCTTGCGATGCTTTAGGTGCGTGACTAGCTCCCACGTACTTCGAGGTAGCACGGCGGTTGCCACGTGGCCAACCCTCTAGGTCGAGGTGTGACAATTACTCTTATATAAATTATTGTATTATCTTTAATCAAATGTATTTGAAAATAAATATAATAATAAATAAATTAAATGAGATTCATAAAAAATATATATTATTAATAACGCGTTCTATTAGATGCGATACACATGGTAGACACCCTTTTTATTTTTATTTCATTTCTTTTCTTCCAAAATAAAAAATAAATAAAATAATAAAAAATAATTAAAAATTAAAATTAAAAATTAAAAATAAATAAATAAATAATAAATAATAAATAAAAAATAAAAAAAAGGGAAATGGCCTAGCTTCAGGATTCCCCTTCAATAATCCCAAAAACCAGCTCATCATTTCATCCACATGCCCACTCATCATTTTGTCCACCCCCCCTCTCTCACCAGAAGATGCCCTTTCAGCAATCCCAAAATCAGCACATGCATTCATCATTTCATCCACCCCCTCTTCCACTAAAAGATGCCATACAAGAAAAGAGAACAAGAAAAAAGCAAAAAAATCCTCAGATGAAAACGAGTATAAGAAGGCAGAGGTGGAGATTTTTTTTCAGGGGGAGGAGATTTCTGGCTAAGGAGAAATTTTTTTTGAGGCTTGGGGTTTTGTTAAAAATATTAAAAAAAAGAAGAAAATAGAAAACAACTTGGAGGGATTTCGAGCTTGTTATAGGCTAGTAATTGGTGAGTTTTAGGCTTGAATTCCGTCTAAGGTTCACTGAAATATAAAGAAAAGAGCTCGGATTTAAAGTTTTTTTTTAGGAATTTGAAAGCTAGATCTAGGTTTTTTTGGTTTGGAATTTGGTAAATCGGTGTATGATTTTGTGTTTAGCGATCTGAAAGGAGTTTGTTTAGGAAGATTGTGTTTAATTTCATGGTTTAGGAGACAAAATCCGGAAAAATGTTCTTGGTGTTCTTCAGTGTTCTTGGTGTTCATCAAAAGTTCATGTGAAATAGTTGGTTTTGATCCGTTTGGGTTGATTTTCTGGGTTTTATTGTGTTTGTGGAGAAATATTGTTCTTGGTGTTCTTGGTGTTCTTCATAAGTTCATGTAAAAAGAAGGGTTTTGATCCGTTTGGGGTGATTTTCTGGGTTTAATTGTGTTTGTAGAGAGAGAGAGGGAAAGAACTCGGGTAGAGAGAGAAAGAGAAGAGAAAAAATGGCAAAAATTTTAAAAATGGAGTAAAATTTTGGTTTTTATACTACGCTACAGTACACGCTACAGTGCCCGCTACAGTGCCCGCGCCTCTGACCCGACCCGATCGCAGTGATCCGCCTTCCATTTTTCTGGTATTTTCTGAAATTAATTTAATTTAAATTTTTTTTTCTTTTTACATGCTTAATTTGGACCCATTTCAATTTAATGAATATTTAATTTAGTTCATGCATATCTAATTTATTTAAATATATTGTTCTCATATTAATTTAGATCCATACATATTTAATTTATGTCATTTTAATTTAGATTCATGCATATTTAATTTAGCTAAGCCCATGCAATTTAATTTAGTTCATATCGTTTTAATTTTAATCTATCCGTATTTAATTTATGACATTTTAATCTAGTCTCATTCATATTTAACCTATATCATTTTTAACTTAGCTTTATGCATATTTAATCTATGCCATATTAATTTAGTTATATGCATGCTCATACTTTATTGTCATATTATTGTCATCCATGCGAGTAATGATATGTGGGGATAGTGAGGGTCCGATAATGGTGTCCGGTTCGAAAAGGTGAAAATTCACATTCGACCTGGATTCCTAGGTAAGAGATCCATTTTGAATCGGACCCAGAATTGGGCGAGGTTCACGGTGGTTCTTGATAAAATCCTTACTATCCTTATTTTTAAAATTAGTAAGATAACATTTCATATGCCATGCATTTAGGTATCTAAATAAATTATGGGGTATTAATTTTAAGAAAATAATAAATAATAATCACTTTTCTTAAAAACTAACAAAGATAATGTAATAATGATCAAGGTCAATTAAATCAGTAAATAATCTTAGGGCAAATATTTGTAAATATGGTTTAAGCTATGTAAGAGAAATGAGGATGCTATCACGGGATCCGATTTGGGACGGTGAAAATTCACACCTAATACGGATTCCCAGACAAGTGACTATTTTTGAATTGGACCCAGAATTGGGCGAGATTCATAGAAAGTTTTGATAAAAGTCGTTCTCATTTTAAAATTAGTAAGTATCCAATAAAGATAACAGCTTTCAAAAAATAAAAAAATGAAACAAAATTTTTTTTAAGAATGGAGTAATAAAAATAAATTTTGAAAAGGAGAAATTATTCCATGATTTTATATGTCAGTACATGTGTTTTAGCAAAAATAAAAAAAATGAAAGAATTTGCTTTTTTTTTTAAAATAATAAAAAAGAAAAGAGAATATTTGGAAATTTGTTTTCATTTTAAACTTGCTCTAATAGTAGAAATAATAAATACAAAATAAAAAAATAGAAAAAATCAATCACAAAAAAAAAATTAAAAACATTTTTATATTTAAGGCCTAAATATTATTAAATTAACCGGTACCGTCATCTTGGCGGGCGTTGTGGGGGTGCTCATCCTTCCCCGCACGTAACCGTACTCCCGATTCCAGTTCTCTGTTCTGCAGACCAGGACCTACCCAGCTTAAGTACGCCATCTAACGGTCAATGCTAAGTTAGGTAGATTTTAATAGATGACTAACCGCACCTAAACAAAAATGGTTAGTGGCGACTCCGTAAAATTCTCTTAAGTCCCAAATCCGTCGTCGTCTCGGGTAACGTTGCGACAGTTTGGCGACTCCACTGGGGAATGGTTAGAGAGTCGAGCCGGGAATTAATTTAATAATTATTTAGGCCTTAATTTTATTTTTTTATTATTTATTATTATTATTATTATTATTATTTTTAATCTCATTTCGACATTTTGATTACATGATTTTGTATCTCATTTTGGTAAATACAAGATAATAAAGTGGATCTTAGTTTGCATGCTAGGAATTTGATGCTTTATTTGCTCATGAATGTACATGTTTTCTTGTTGTTGCTAATCTCTTTGCCTTTTGTTGTGAATAGAAGTTTATTGCTTGTTGATTAATGTGGCATTTTGGGTATATTGGTAAATTGGAAAGGTTTGTATGTTCCTTCACACACACTCACATTTGCATTACACGCATAAGTCCAGAATTGGATATCACCTATTTAGGAGGGGGCAAAGTAGCTTACTCGTGTGGGGCAACTCCTCATAGTGAGTTTCTAAGCGAAAAACCCCCACTCAGATTGAATCCTTTCCAATGAGCCTATAATGGGCTAGGATTGGAGGCCTTACTAGCCTATGATAGATGGCGAAATAAGGACAGTCTGAGCACCTTCAGATGGCATGACCATAACCATCATATAGGTCACCTGCGAGTAGCCAAATTTAGGTAGGGCCAAACCCTTAATGAGCGCAACCTGGAAATAGGACACATGAAGGAACAACTCCTATCCCTTTTACTATTTGTGCCTTTGTAATGAGGACTGTAGAGTGGTCGAGCATTTTTGGCCATATTAGGATGACTACCTGCCCCCATACATATCTGCTTGACCCTTTTGGTTTTTAAATAAAATAGAATGGGGCATTCATGTAAAGTCTATTTATTATCTATCCTTAATCGTTATTCATGATTTTGTCACTAATTTAAATATTTCTCTTTTTCTTTGTCATCTGCATTCTTTGCATCTTCATGCATCAAAAGTAGGTATTTGCCGTGTATCAATTATCAAGCAAATGGATTTAAGTATGGCTTCTGAAGAGGTTTCAGTGCAAAACGAGGTGGAGATAGAGATCGACCCAGCGCAATTCGTTCGCCTCAGTAGTGAAGGAAAAGTGGGGGATCGCCTACCAGAAAGCTCCAAGCCTAAATTGCCAGCGAGGTTTCGACTCAACCTAGAACACAATGATGTATCACGGTTGCTCAGAATTTGGGGAAGTTAGGATGCCATGCGCCAACAAAGGTTCCATGAGAAGTATAGGAATATAGCCTCTCTAATGAAGATTAAAGTTGACAAGGAGTTCATCCGAGCTATGGTTCATTTTTGGAATCCTTCTTATCGCTGTTTTGTCTTCAATGAAGTTGATTTGCTACCCACTCCGGAAGAGTATGCACAGTTGATTGATGTGCCCAAAGACCATAGAGGAAAAATCTATTGGAGGAGGTTTAATAAAAGATCTCTGTCTAAGAAACTCAGTGGTATTATGGGTGTGACTCTGGAAGAAGCTGACGAATTAGTGAAAAGTAGCAAGACAGATGGTTATGAAGCCGAGTCTTTGTGCAACTTTGTGGAACAACACCCCAATGACGATCAAGGCCTCAATGTGTTTGCTTTGTTGATATATGGTCTGGTTATATTCCCTAAGACGATCGGGTATGTGGATTATGAAGTAGTGAGTATAGTAGAGCAGTTATTGCACAAGGTAGATCCATCTACAACGATAGTGGCAGAAACTCTACGTGCTTTGAATTATTCCCGATATCGTAAAGAGTCTCGGCTCAAAACTTGTCTGCAATTGTTGCAAGTTTGGGGGATAAGCCATCTGAAGTATTTCAATTGCAAATATTGGCATCGAGATCGTTTCGAGCAAGCTAGCAAGGTTCGATGGGAAGAAAAGACAAAGGAGGAATGGATCAGCATGCTAAAGGAATTGACTAGTGAAAAAGTGGTTTGGAAAGCTATTTGGATGCCCAGAACTAAGATAAGGTTCCAAACAGCAAGAGATCCGTGGATGCCACTTATGGGGCTTTGGGGAGTCATCAGTTATTTGCCACTTTTGGCAAGGAGGCAATATGGATCGGAACAGTTCATTCCAGTAACCAACGGCTTGAACAGCGTTGAACTTGACTACCAAGAAGCCGATGACATCAAGAAAGGGTTGGATTATGTTGCAATATGGAAAAAGAAGAACGTGGTAGGATGGGGTGAGCCCTCCGAAGCTGCAACATTGGAATATGAGATATGGCATGAGCAGAGGGTGAAGGATGATAAACAACCTGAAGTGCTAGATCCCATTCACCCTGTGGAAAATGATGGAAGAAATATTATGACTGAATTAGCCATCGAAAATCGGATTCTCAAAGATGGTACCAAGGTAGCGGAATTGACCAAAAGACATGAACATGAAAAGAAAGAATGGAAAAAGCAGAAATTGACAATGGAAGGAGAAATCCAGACTTTGGGATTGCATGTCTCTTTGGAGAAACACAATGTGGAGCACAAAGAAAAAAAGATCCAAGAATGGAAGGGAAAGTGTACCCAGGAAAGCAATGAAGCGGCATCCTACTATGTTCAACTAGAAAGCCAAGCATCTGAAATCCAAAGGCTTAGAAAGAACTTAGAAGCTCAGCGGGCTCAGTGTAGTAATCTGGAACAAGAATTGAAAAGGAAGATGACCTCCACTTCGTTCAAAGGTGTAGACTTACGAAGAATGACAGAGCTAGAAAAGGAAAACAACAGTTTGAGGTCTACTGTGAAGGCAGAACAAGTAATGAGGCAGAGTCTGGAAGTTGAAGCAACAAGGTTGAGTCAAGAACTGGAGCAAAGTGCCAATTTTAGAGCACTTTTTGTGGAAGAGCAAACCAAGAGGCAAGGACTACAAAACGAAGTAGTAAGGCTGAATCACAAGGTGCAATCTCTACAGCAAACTCCATTATATCAACAATACCTTCAGCTACAGCAACAAGTCCTTCAGCTACAACAGCAAGTGGATGGGTTAATCCAACATCAAGATCAGCTTAATGAGGAACACCTTGCTTTGAAACAATTTGCAGAACGAAGGGATGGAGAATATAGGCGTAAATGTCTAGAAGTGGGGTTCATGATACATCATATTAATAGTGGGAAGGTAGAGGTGGAAGGGATAAAAGCCAAAGCGATGCTTTTAGAGGCAACCACAACACCACTAGACCCGAATGGCCAAGAATTGATTTATCTTCTGCGAGATGTCATCGACAAAGCTAATCGTGTCCTTGATTTCAATGAATATGTGTCAGGAAGGTTTACTTAAAAGGGAATGTAGTTTGGAAGGCGTTTATGTTATGAACTCTTATTATGAGAGTTATGATTTTGTACTGAACTCTTATTAGGAAGTTATAAATAAATTCACTTGCTTCTAATTGATGTACGGCAAATTTTAGATTTTGCATTCATGCATCATGTCACGCATGCATCATGTTAATTAATTTTTACTAAACAAACAAAAGATGGATTTCATTAAGCTTTTTCAATAAATAACAAAGTCTAATTCATGTTTGTAATAACAAAGGTTTCAAGATAGATCGACAACCCAGAAGATACTTTACCAGATTGCAAGCTAAAATCATGGAGAATGAACAAATGTTAAAAATTGAGAAACTGAAAAAGGCAAACGAAGAGACAAACCAAAGGTTGGACGAGTTAATGGAAATGATGAGAGCTTTGGTCAAGGAGAAGTCTGCGGAAGAAACATCTGAAGGAAGAAATATTGGTAAAAGAGACACCGATTCATGCCCCAGGCTTTGAATTTATGGGAAACGCAGCTCAGGGTGTAGGAGGCAATACTGTTAATATGGCCATACCCCCAATGGTAGCTCCATCACATCCTACACAACACTCCATTGGAGAGAATACTTATCCTACAATGTCTATGCCTGCACCAGCCTTTGGGCCTTCACCTGCTTTTGCGCCTGCACCCACTTTTGTACCACCACCAATTCCAAATGCCATCCCTCTATTCAATCAAGGGCATGATGCCACTAATCCAGTGGTTTTAGATGATGAGAAAAAGGATGTTTCAATGCAAAGTAGCAAAATGTTCAGTTTGTTGGATGAACGGTTGAAGCTAATTGAAGGATTTAGCTACCATAGGGCGATGAATGCCTCTGAAGCAACTTTGGTACCCGGGTTGGTTATTCCGCATAAGTTTAAAGTACCAGAGTTTGAAAAATTCAATGGCACGAAGTGCCCCCAAGATCATTTGTTAAGCTATGTCCGAAAAATGGCAGCATACACTTATGATGACAAGCTTATGATCCACTTTTTCCAAGATAGTTTGACTGGGGCAGCTTCGAGGTGGTACAATCAGTTGGACAGTTCTAGAATTCGAACCTGGACTGATTTAGCAAAAGCGTTCATTACCCAGTACAAACATATGACCGATTTGGCTCCTGACCGCCTGACTTTGCAAACCATGGCGATGAAATCCACTGAAAGCTTCAAAGAGTATGCACAGAGATGGAGAGATATGGCTGCGCAAGTTACTCCTGCCCTTACTGACAAGGAGGCCAACTATATGTTTTTGGAGACATTAAAAGCCCCGTACTATGACCGGCTGATTGCCAGTGCTCCTAAGGATTTCTCGGATCTTATACTGTCTGGGGAGTTACTAGAGAAGGCTATTAAGTCAGGAAGGTTGGATGTCGGTGAATCTAGTGCCAAAAAAGGACAATATGGCAAGAAAAAGGATGGGGAAGTCACTGCCATCGACAACTATTCACACCGATATGCCTCTCAACCAAATTATCGCTACCCTCACCAAAGACCCTCATATGATAGGCGCCCTACCTCATACCAACCCCCAGCTGCTAACTATGTTGCTTCCGGGTCCACCTTCTACCCAATGACCCAAGCTTTTACACCTAGACCAAACATCACAACTACCAACACTGAAAACAACCAAAGACCAACTCGGACCTACACTAGGATTGAGCCCATTCCGTATACCTACACTGCCTTACTTCCACAACTTTTACAACAGAAATTGGTTGAGAGACCCCGTGTGACCAAAACCTATGCACCACCATATCCGGACTGGTTCAAGCCCAATGAACATTGTGACTTCCACCATGGGGCAGCCGGCCACTCCACCGAAGACTGTTATGTACTGAAGCTCAAAGTTCAAGATTTGGTAAGGGAAGGAAGGTTGAGTTTCTCTCCGAATGCACAACCTAATGTGGGACAGAATCCCTTACCGAAACATGGTGGGGCAGCAGTGAATGTAGTTGGTAGCAATGAATATGTGAAAAGGTCTATCAAGGAAGTAAGAACCCCAATGGCTACAGTATTCGAAGCATTAATGAAAGCTCAGATGGTCTGCTCTGAAAAGAGAAATGAGGGTTGTTGGAATTGTGGGGACTTGAATCATGATATTCAGAAATGTACAGCTTTTCACCAGCAGGTCCAAAAGTTAATGGATCAGTCATTGATCGAATTCTATGTGGAAACAAATGATACAATGGTGAATGTGGTGGAAAACGGCAAGGAGATGGTCAAACCGTTCGTAGTATACTATGACGTACCACCAAAGCCGGAACCTTTTGTGGTGTACTATGACTCACCTCCAACACAAAAACCATTGGTTCCTACACCTGTGGAGGCACCAACCAAGCTTGAACCATTTGTGGTATATTATGATAAACCTCCACAATCCAAACATGCTGCACCTATTGTAGTAGTTCTTCCACAGTCATTCCCTTACCAAAGCGATAATCAAGTTCCATGGAACTATGAGTGTAGTTTTTCCACTACTGAGAAAACCTGTGGTTCAGTAGCCCCATCATTGTCTGATGTCGATGGAATTACCCGCAGTGGTAGAATTTATTATTCTGATAATGCTGAATCTTCTAAAGGAAAAGTGAAGGTAGGTGAAGAACCGATGGCTGCACAAGAGATGATATCAGGAGAGGAGAATGCCCAGGGTACTTCTGTTAATGAACCTGAGGAATTTCTTAAAATCATTAAGCAAAGCGAATATAGTGTGGTTGATCAATTGAACAAAACACCAGCTCGTATTTCTTTGCTTGCATTGCTGTTGAACTCAGAAGCTCACAGAGAATCGTTACTGAAAGCCCTGAGTCAGTCATATGTGTCTCGTAATATTTCTGTTACTGATATGGATTATATTGTTGGCAGTATTGGTGCGACAGATTACATTACCTTTACGGACGAAGAAATACCTACAGGAATGAGGGGGATACCCAAGGCCCTCCACATCACTGCTAGATGCAAAGGCTATACCATGGCTAAAGTTCTAATAGATAATGGCTCTGCACTAAATGTTATGCCTCTTCGGTCCCTACAAAAGCTACCAGTTGATATGTCTTATATGCAGTCCAGCAATTTGATAGTCCGGGCATTTGATGGTTCTCGAAGAGAGGTCTTGGGTAATATCGAGATTCCTTTTCAGGTGGGGCCGGTTACATTTGAGCTAGTGTTTCAAGTAATGGACATCAACCCTTCCTATACTTGCCTCCTTGGTCGACCATGGATCCATTTGGTTGGAGCAATCCCTTCAACTCTGCACCAAAAAGTCAAATTTCGAGTGGAAAGAACAATAGTGACAGTAAGGGGCGAAGAGGATATAATGGTGACTCAATCTTCAGACTCTCCATACATTGAATCTGCTGAGGAGGCCTTGGAATGTTCATTTCGATCTTTTGAGATAGCAGAAGTTATGTCAGGAAGAGGAGTAAGCCAAAGCTCAGAGGGTTTAATAGTGCAGAAAAGGCAAATGCAAGAGCAAGGATGGTCTGACGGTAAAGGTTTAGGTAAGGACCTACAAGGGGATCCCAAATTGGTAGATTGGCCCCACCAAGACAATACTTTTGGTCTGGGTTTCAAGCCGACATGGAAAGACAAGCAACAGATGAGGGAGAAGAGAAAAGCTCAGAGATTAGCCAGGAAAGAAGGGGTATGTATGGAAAAAGGGAAAGAGATGAAATTTCCACAGATCAGTCAAACCTTTGTATCAGCTGGTTGGGTTAATCTTGGTCAGCATGAGCAAGCACCGATTCCAATCCAGTCTGTTCGAAGAAGAATGCATAATTTGGCCATCCATGCAATTGATGATGAGACTTCGGATCAGTTAGATAGTTTGATCTATGCGACTGAAGTGGGTACAGATTTAGACAGTTGGTCTGTTGTTGAAATACCGACTGTATTTTCATCTGCAGAAGAAATGTAATTACCTAAAACTTCTGTCTGTTAAACCAACACTTATGCCTAAGAGTGTTGATGAGCATTTTCATGAAATTGTTAATGGCTTTCTTTCTTGTTTATAGATAAGTTGAAAATTCAATGATAAATTGATGCGTGTATGAATTTTTGACAAATAAAATTACATTGCAACATATTCGCCATATTTTTCTTCTATTGTTTCCCTACCTTTTTCCTATCTTTTACTTAGCCTTTTTTTTTTCTTCTTGTAACATGTTTCTATTCCATTACCTTGCATATATCCGTTCCAAATTTTTCCTTGCAGGTCCACCATCAATGAATGCAAAGATAGCACAAACGACGGGCCTGGGTTCGACTTTGGGGAATTGATTGATATTGATGAGGTTGATAATGATGATATTGATGATTCTGATCTGCCCCACGATTTGTTGAGATTAGTTGAGCAAGAGGAGAGACAGATAATGCCTCATAAGGAGACTATAGAGTTGATTAATTTGGGCACAGAAGAGGACAAGAAAGAAGTAAAGATAGGCACCACTTTGTCTAAAAAGGAAAGGCAGCAGTTAGTTGATTTGTTGAAAGAATACTCAGATGTCTTTGCATGGTCATACCAAGACATGCCCGGATTGGATCCGGAAATTGTAGTGCATAAGCTTCCTATCAGGCCGGAATGCAAGCCAGTTCAGCAAAAATTAAGGCGGATGAAACCTGAAATGTTATTAAAGATAAGGGAAGAAGTGATGAAGCAACTAGATGCCGGCTTTCTTGAAGTAGCAAAGTATCCAGAATGGGTTGCTAACATAGTCCCAGTGCCCAAGAAGGATGGAAAAGTTCGGATGTGTGTAGATTACAGAGACCTCAACCAAGCTAGCCCTAAAGATAACTTCCCTTTGCCACACATTGATACTCTAGTAGATAACACTGCCCGTTACTCCATGTTCTCATTCATGGATGGTTTCTCGGGGTATAATCAGATTAAAATGGCACCTGAAGACAAGGAGAAAACAACTTTCATCACCGTGTGGGGAACTTTCAACTACAAAGTGATGTCTTTTGGTTTAAAGAATGCCGGTGCTACTTATCAGAGAGCCATGGTGACCTTGTTCCATGATATGATGCACAAAGAGATTGAGGTGTATGTGGATGATATGATTGCTAAAGCTCGAACAGCGGAAGAACATATTGTTAACTTACAAAAGTTGTTCGAGAGGCTGTGGAAGTATAAGCTCAGGTTGAATCCGGCTAAGTGTACATTTGGAGCTACGTCTGGAAAGTTATTAGGATTTGTGGTTAGTGAAAAGGGGATTGAGGTAGATCCAGACAAGATCAAAGCTATTCAGAACTTGTCTCCACCTAAGACCGCAAAAGAAGTCAGAGGTTTCCTTGGGAGATTAAATTACATTGCTCGATTCATATCACAGTTGACTGCTAAATGTGATCCGATTTTCAAATTACTTAAGAAGAGAGACCCTGGTAAGTGGGATGAGGAATGTCAGGCTGCTTTTGAGAAAATTAAAGAATATCTCACTAATCCACCGGTATTGGTACCTCCAGTACCTGGGAGACCATTGATTTTGTACCTTACCGTGCTTGAAAATTCCATGGGATGTGTATTAGGACAACAAGATGAAAATGGAAAGAAGGAGCATGCGGTATACTATTTGAGCAAGAAGTTCACCGAATATGAAGCCAAGTATTCCCCATTAGAGAAGATGTGTTGTGCATTAGCTTGGGCCACTCACCGATTAAGGCAATACATGTTGTACCACACTACCTTATTAGTGGCAAAGTTGGATCCCATTAGATACATATTCGAGAAACCGGGTTTGTCAGGGAAAATTGCTCGATGGCAAGTGTTATTGTCTGAATATGATATCCAATATGTCTCTCAGAAAGCCATCAAAGGAAGCGTCGTAGCAGAATTTTTGGCAGAAAGGGCCAACGATGATTATGAGCCTATGGAGTTTGATTTTCCTGATGAAGACTTAATGGCAGTATTCCATGTAGGTAAAGAACCAGATGACAGTCAAACATGGACAATGTATTTTGATGGGGCATCAAATGCAATCGGCCATGGCATTGGGGCAGTTCTGACATCCCCAGATGGAAATCATTTCCCAGCAACTGCGAGATTAGATTTCAGATGCACCAATAATGTAGCCGAATATGAAGCATGTGTTCTTGGTATTCAAATGGCTATAGAAAGGAGAGTTGAGATTTTGAAAATGTATGGTGATTCTGCACTTGTGATCTATCAGTTGAAGGGTGAATGGGAGACAAGGGATTCGAAGTTAGTCCTTTACCATGATTATATCAAAGATCTCACGAAAAATTTCAAGGAGATCTATTTCCATCACTTACCCCGAGAGGAGAACCAAGTTGCCGATGCCTTGGCCACATTGGCCTCCATGTTCAAAGTTGATTCAGATACAGAGATTCCGTCGATCAAGATCAAGCTGAGAGGTGAACCGGCACATTGCATGAATGTTGAGGAAGAAGAAGATGGCAAACCTTGGTACTATGATGTTGTACAATTCCTAAAGTACCAAAAATATCCTGATCATGCATCAAAGAATGACAAGAAGATTATCCGGAGATTGTCGATGAACTTTTATTTGGATGGAGAGATTTTGTACAAGAAAACCCGTGATCAGGTCTTGTTAAGGTGTGTGGCAGCTAAAGAAGCTCAAATGATTATGAGCGAAGTGCATGAGAGAGTCTGTGGAACTCATGCTAGTGGACACAAATTAGCCAGGCAGATTATAAGATCTGGCCATTACTGGTTAACCATGGAATCAGATTGCATCAATTACACAAGGAAATGTCATAAATGTCAGATATATGCGGATCAAATTCATGTTCCACCAAATCCGCTACATGTTATGGCGTCTACTTGGCCTTTCTCCATGTGGGGAATGGATGTTATCGGACCAATTACTCCAAAAGCTTCAAATGGTCATCAATACATTTTTGTTATGATTGATTATTTCACCAAATGGGTTGAAGCAGCCTCATATGCCAGTGTTACACAATCTGTAGTTGCTAAGTTTTTGAAGAAAGAGATCATCTGCAGGTATGGCCTTCCGGAGAGAATCATTTCCGATAATGCTCAGAATTTGAATAGTAAAATGATAGAATCACTATGTTCTCGTTTCAAGATCATTCATAGCAACTCCACACCATATCGGCCTAAGATGAATGGGGCAGTGGAAGCAGCAAACAAGAATATCAAGAAGATCGTGGCCAAGATGACTGAAACTTATAGAGATTGGCATGAGAAGCTGCCATTTGCTCTTTTTGCTTACCGTACTGCAATCAGAACTTCCACCGGGGCAACTCCTTTTTCATTGGTATATGGGACAGAAGCAGTAGTGCCTATCGAGGTAGAAATTCCATCTCTCAGAGTGCTTAGAGAAGTGAACTTGGATGAAGCTGAATGGATCCAAGAACGACATGATCAGTTGAATTTGATTGATGAGAAGCGCCTTGCCGCATTTTGTCATGGTCAGCTATACCAGAAAAGAATGATGAGAGCTTATGATAAGAAAGTGAAGCCGAGGCAATTCAAAGAAGGGGAGTTGGTGTTAAAGAAAATACTCCCGAACCAACGTGATTCTCGGGGCAAATGGGCACCAAATTGGGAAGGCCCATATGTTGTCAAGAAGGTTTTTTCTGGTGGAGCTTTAATATTACAAGAGATGGATGAGAAAGAATTCTCCAGTCCTATCAATGCTGATGCTGTAAAGAAATACTATGCCTGAAGTAAAAAATGATGAAAAAATGAAAATGAAAATGAAAAAATAAAAAAAAATGATGAAAAGAATAAAAAAAATGATGAAAAAGAAAAAGGAGAGATCCAAGTTGAAAACCCGAAAGGGCAGCTTGATCAATTGAGGGGTTACTTAAGTTGAAAACCTGAAAAGGCGGCTTAAGCAGAAGGAAAAAGGCATAAGCACAGCTATTGAATGAAGCAAGATCAAATGCAGTGGGTCTAATTGGGGGCAGATCAGACCACTCAATAGACCGAGTTGTCAAGTTCGTTGGTATCGTCAATTGATCAAAGGAAGAACTCAGGTTTTGTTCGCACATGTTTTTGAGTATTCATTGTTGGGAGGAACCCCTTATCCTTCCTCTTTGTATTGAATCAATGAATTTTCTCTCTTGTTTGTATAAACCTATTTTTGAATGAGAATTGAAGTTTGAATTCCTTTCATTTGTATGAATCTTGTTCTGAAATGCAAAAATTGAATCAAGTTGATTTATTTCTTTGATCTTTTTTTTCTTAATAATGCGATTGTTAATTGGTTTGTTGCTCGTATTAAATTTTGTCATGAATTTCAAAATGTGAATAAACATGCGAGAAACCATACAGGTATGAAAATGCTCATTTAATTTTCAAAGGCATAGATTAGGTTTAAGAGACAGGGTTTCAACTAGCCAGTCACTCAGAAGGAAAGTGGAAGCTGTTTGTGGCAAATCATCAAGAATGTGCAGAGATAACAGAAACAAGCAATCAGAGTCAGGAAAAGCACTGATACAGTTTGGAATTGTTAATCAGAATGAATGAGCAAGAAGATTGGGATTGAGTAAGAGGTTTCCATGTTGTTACAAACAAGAATTAGGCTTTGTACAAAAAGATACTAAATTTGACATTGCAAATCAAGCATTGCATGCATCATGACATTATCATTGCATCATTTTAGAGCATCAGATTTTCAAATAACATATCAGGTATTCGATGCATCAACTCCAGATCAAGATGGAAGTATTTTTTTCCAAGAATCCAGCAAATATGATTGTTCATCGAAAGAGACCAGGTTACGGCTTTTATTTTTCTTTAAGCAACCAAGGTATGACATTCAATTCGTTTTTGAGACCCATTTAAGGTTTTGAAATTCATTTTATTGGGAACCAAGGTATGAATCATTTATTTCATTGGGAGACTGAATCACAGATCTCATTGCAGTTAGTGACCGAATCACGACACTTATTTCATTGAAGAGACCAAATCGTGGCTCTTGTTTTATTTGGAGACCTAATTTAGGTTCTCTCAGTTTAATTTCTCAGTGGGAGACCGAGTCACGGCTCTCGTTTCATTTTGGTGACCGAATCACGGCACTTATTTCATTGAAGAGACCAAATCATGGCTCTTGTTTCATTTTGAGACCTAATTTAGGTTCTCTCAGTTTAATTTTTCAGTGGGAGACCAAGTCACGGCTCTCGTTTCATTTGGTGACCGAATCACGGCACTTATTTCATTGAAGAGACCAAATCATGGCTCTTGTTTCATTTTGAGACCTAATTTAGGTTCTCTCAGTTTAATTTTTCAGTGGGAGACCGAGTCACGGCTCTCGTTTCATTTGGTGACCGAATCACGGCACTTATTTCATTGAAGAGACCAAATCATGGCTCTTGTTTTTTTTTTTAGACCTAATTTAGGTTTTCTCAGTTTAATTTCTCAGTGGGAGACCGAGTCACGGCTCTCGTTTCCTTTTGGTGACCGAATCACGGCACTTATTTCATTGAAGAGACCAAATCATGGCTCTTGTTTCATTTTGAGACCTAATTTAGGTTTTCTCAGTTTAATTTCTCAGTGGGAGACCGAGTCACGGCTCTCGTTTCCTTTTGGTGACCGAATCACGGCACTTATTTCATTGAAGAGACCAAATCATGGCTCTTGTTTCATTTTGAGACCTAATTTAGGTTTTCTCAGTTTAATTTTTCAGTGGGAGACCGAGTCACGGCTCTCGTTTCATTTGGTGACCGAATCACGGCACTTATTTCATTGAAGAGACCAAATCATGGCTCTTGTTTCATTTTGAGACCTAATTTAGGTTCTCTCAGTTTAATTTTTCAGTGGGAGACCGAGTCACGGCTCTCGTTTCATTTGGTGACCGAATCACGGCACTTATTTCATTGAAGAGACCAAATCATGGCTCTTGTTTTTTTTTTAGACCTAATTTAGGTTCTCTCAGTTTAATTTCTCAGTGGGAGACCGAGTCACGGCTCTCGTTTCCTTTTGGTGACCGAATCACGGCACTTATTTCATTGAAGAGACCAAATCATGGCTCTTGTTTCATTTTGAGACCTAATTTAGGTTCTCTCAGTTTAATTTTTCAGTGGGAGACCGAGTCACGGCTCTCGTTTCATTTGGTGACCGAATCACGGCACTTATTTCTTTGAAGAGACCAAATCATGGCTCTTGTTTTATTTTGAGACCTAATTTAGGTTCTCTCAGTTTAATTTTTCAGTGGGAGACCGAGTCACGGCTCTCGTTTCATTTGGTGACCGAATCACGGCACTTATTTCATTGAAGAGGCCAAATCATGGCTCTTGTTTCATTTTGAGACCTAGTTTAGGTTTTCATAGTTTATTTATTTCATTGGGAGATTGAATCACAGATCTCATTGCAGTTAGTGACCGAATCACAGCATTTATTTCATTTTAAGACCAAATCATGGCCTTTAATTAGAGACTTAGTTTAGGTTCTAAAGATTCATTTAGTTTATTGAGAGACCGAGTCACGGCTTTCGTTTCATTTAAAGGCCAATTTATGGCATTTGATTTGTTTGGAGACCAAAGTTTTGGCTTTTGAAAAGTTCTAAAAACACATGGTGTCTACGTCTTAGATCATTTCCTAATTATCTTGAAGCAAACTTCAAGGTTCTTAGAAAACGCTCCAAGAGGGGCAACTATAGACACCCTTTTTATTTTTATTTCATTTCTTTTCTTCCAAAATAAAAAATAAATAAAATAAATAAAAATAAATAAAAATTAAAATTAAAAATAAATAAATAAATAATAAATAATAAATAAATAAAAAAAAGGGAAATGGCCTAGCTTCGGGATTCCCCTTCAATAATCCCAAAAACCAGCTCATCATTTCATCCACATGCCCACTCATCATTTTGTCCACCCCCCCTCTCTCACCAGAAGATGCCCTTTCAACAATCCCAAAACCAGCACATGCATTCATCATTTCATCCACCCCCTCTCCCACTAAAAGATGCCATACAAGAAAAGAGAACAAGAAAAAAGCAAAAAAATCCTCAGATGAAAACGAGTATAAGAAGGCAGAGGTGGAGATTTTTTTTCAGGGGGAGGAGATTTCTGGCTAAGGAGAAATTTTTTTTGAGGCTTGGGGTTTTGTTAAAAATATTAAAAAAAAAGAAGAAAATAGAAAACAACTTGGAGGGATTTCGAGCTTGTTATAGGCTAGTAATTGGTGAGTTTTAGGCTTGAATTCCGTCTAATGTTCACTGAAATAGAAAGAAAAGAGCTCGGATTTAAAGTTTTTTTTTAGGAATTTGAAAGCTAGATCTAGGTTTTTTTGGTTTGGAATTTGGTAAATCGGTGTATGATTTTGTGTTTAGCGATCTGAAAGGAGTTTGTTTAGGAAGATTGTGTTTAATTTCATGGTTTAGGAGACAAAATCCGGAAAAATGTTCTTGGTGTTCTTCAGTGTTCTTGGTGTTCATCAAAAGTTCATGTGAAATAGTTGGTTTTGATCCGTTTGGGGTTGATTTTCTGGGTTTTATTGTGTTTGTGGAGAAATATTGTTCTTGGTGTTCTTGGTGTTCTTCATAAGTTCATGTAAAAAGAAGGGTTTTGATCCGTTTGGGGTGATTTTTTGGATTTAATTGTGTTTGTAGAGAGAGAGAGGGAAAGAACTCGGGTAGAGAGAGAAAGAGAAGAGAAAAAATGGCAAAAATTTTAAAAATGGAGTAAAATTTTGGTTTTTATACTACGCTACAGTGCCCGCTACAGTGCCCGCGCCTCTGACCCGACCCGATCGCAGTGATCCGCCTTCCATTTTTCTGGTATTTTCCGAAATTAATTTAATTTAAATTTTTTTTTCTTTTTACATGCTTAATTTGGACCCATTTCAATTTAATGAATATTTAATTTAGTTCATGCATATCTAATTTATTTAAATATATTGTTCTCATATTAATTTAGATCCATACATATTTAATTTATGTCATTTTAATTTAGATTCATGCATATTTAATTTAGCTAAGCCCATGCAATTTAATCTAGTTCATATCGTTTTAATTTTAATCTATCCGTATTTAATTTATGACATTTTAATATAGTCTCATTCATATTTAACCTATATCATTTTTAACTTAGCTTTATGCATATTTAATCTATGCCATATTAATTTAGTTATATGCATGCTCATACTTTATTGTCATATTATTGTCATCCATGCGAGTAATGATATGTGGGGATAGTGAGGGTCCGATAATGGTGTCCGGTTCGAAAAGGTGAAAATTCACATTCGACCTGGATTCCTAGGTAAGAGATCCATTTTGAATCGGACCCAGAATTGGGCGAGGTTCACGGTGGTTCTTGATAAAATCCTTACTATCCTTATTTTTAAAATTTGTAAGATAACATTTCATATGTCATGCATTTAGGTATCTAAATAAATTATGGGGTATTAATTTTAAGAAAATAATAAATAATAATCACTTTTCTTAAAAACTAACAAAGATAATGTAATAATAATCAAGGTCAATTAAATCAGTAAATAATCTTAGGGCAAATATTTGTAAATATGGTTTAAGCTATGTAAGAGAAATGAGGATGCTATCACGGGATCCGATTTGGGACGGTGAAAATTCACACCTAATACGGATTCCCAGACAAGTGACTATTTTTGAATTGGACCCAGAATTGGGCGAGATTCATAGAAAGTTTTGATAAAAGTTGTTCTCATTTTAAAATTAGTAAGTATCCAATAAAGATAACAGCTTTCAAAAAATAAAAAAATGAAACAAAATTTGTTTTAAGAATGGAGTAATAAAAATAAATTTTGAAAAGGAGAAATTATTCCATGATTTTATATGTCAGTACATGTGTTTTAGCAAAAATAAAAAAAATGAAAGAATTTGCTTTTTTTTTTAAAATAATAAAAAAGAAAAGAGAATATTTGGAAATTTGTTTTCATTTTAAACTTGCTCTAATAGTAGAAATAATAAATACAAAATAAAAAAATAGAAAAAATCAATCACAAAAAAAAATTAAAAACATTTTTATATTTAAGGCCTAAATATTATTAAATTAACCGGTACCGTCATCTTGGCGGGCGTTGTGGGGGTGCTCATCCTTCCCCGCACGTAACCGTACTCCCGATTCCAGTTCTCTGTTCTGCAGACCAGGACCTACCCAGCTTAAGTACGCCATCTAACGGCCAATGCTAAGTTAGGTAGATTTTAATAGGTGACTAACCGCACCTAAACAAAAATGGTTAGTGGCGACTCCGTAAAATTCTCTTAAGTCCCAAATCCGTCGTCGTCTCGGGTAATGTTGCGACACACATAACACATATATAATATATTATATATAAAAGTGCGAGTCGGATAAGAGATTTGTCTCACTTTAAATATTTATTTTTTAAACATATTTTAATAATACAATTGGATTTTAGTTTTAGCTTTTATATTAGATTTTTAAAAAATAAATAATTAAATATTAATATTTTAAAGGACTTTTACTCATTAGTGTTTGAGAATGCCATTCGTTTAAATTGGGTTTAAACATTAAGATTTTAAAGGGCTTTTACTCATTGATAGTAAAGAATGCCATCAATTTAAATTAGGTTTTATACAATTAAAAAAATACACAATTAAGAATTAGAGGTATAAAATAGGTAGGTTAGATAGGTTACAGGTTTGGGCCTAATTAGCCCAAAGAAATTTTTTGATCATTCAAATTTTAGGTCATTCAGGTTCAAGTTTTCAGGTTAATCGGTTTTGGATTTTTCTGGTTTGACTCTCAAGTCTTTCAAGTTTGGTCCTTGATTTTTTAAGTCATTTAGGTTCAAGTTTTTATGTTTTCAGTTATTTAAATTAGCATGTCGAGTTATTTGGATCAATTGGGTTTCGAGTCATTCTGTTCTCAAATTAATCCGGTTTAGACAGTTGGGTTTAGGTTGTTTATTTCTTTCAAAAATCAAATCGGGTTAAATTAATTTAGGGTTCAGATCGATTGGACGAATTTCTCAAGTTAGTATAACATATTATATCAAGTGCGATGCACGTAATACTGAGACTAGTTTATCTTTTAAAAGCCTAAAATAAAAGGTAGAGCCCAAATCTAATTGTATTTTTGAAATATGTTAAAGAAAAAAGGGGATATTTAATAGGTATAAATCTCTTATTCATTTTTTAAGAATCTCATCAAATTTATTTTCAAATACATTAGATTAAAGATGATACAGTAATACATTTGATTAAAGATAATACAATAATTTATACAAGAGTAATATTTAAACTAAATTATTTTATTTTTGGTATTGTAAAATAATGTGTATAAGAATAATAATTAAATTAAACTACAATAACCTATAAAATTTTGTACTTTTTAATTGTATAAAACTCAATTTAAACTAACGAAAAGTTATAAAATCTTAATGTTTATTTATTTATTTTTTAAAAGCTCAATATAAAAGATAGAGTCGAAGTGCAATGATATTTTTAAAATATATTAAAGAAAAATGATATTTAATAGGTAAAAAACATTTTACCCAAATCACACTTATATATATATATATATATGTTATATTATAGATTATAAATTATAGATTATAGATAATATGCTCAATATATAATAATAATAGCTTTTTGGATGGAATGATAATAATAATAATAATAATTTTAATTACCTATTTTAGCTTAAAAGATTGTTTAAGGCAATCTTATTAATAATGTAGATGACTTTAAAGTTTAATTTCATCCTAATAATCTATTTTATTTTATACTACGTATAAATGGATCTCTCCTCCAAAATTATATAAATATATATATATATATATATGAACCATTTACACGTAAAACAAAACTTTAACACTTTTTTGGACCCTTATATCAAACTAAATTGATGGCTCAGATTAAATCAAACTTTTAACTCATCTGAGCTTTCTCTCGCCTCTTCCTGTACAGTCTCGCATCATGTTTTTTTTTTCCTCTCAATTTTCTTTCAAGTTTCACCACTCTTTGAAATCCATTTTGGTCTTTTTCTTCTTTGATTTCTTTTTACTACATTACTACAGTAGTTCAAAGTTCACTGAAATTCACTAGAAAATCAGAACAAATTCTTTCTTATGCATCATATAGCTATCTCTACTTTTCATTTAGCCTATATTTGGTAGGAGGGAAAGAAATAGTAAGGAAATGAAATATATAGGGAAAGGAAAGAAATTTATATTTCTTTCCTCATACTCGGTAGCAAGTAAAAAAATAAAAAAAAAATAAAAAAATTGATTATTTGTTTAGTATAACCAAGAAATAAGAAAGAAAAATTTTATTTTCATTAATATGACAGATTTACCATTATTTACTTTTTAGTTAAAAATGTACTTCTAATATCTTTTATTTGTAATGATAAATTTTGTAACTAGAAATAAATTTTAAGGGTGTAATAGTCATTTCTATGTATTAGACTCAACGACTACATTCTTTTCCTTCAATTTCAGCTCAATTTGGGTAGAAATGATTTATAAGGATATGGATCCTTCCGTTTCCCTTCTATTTCTTTTCTTAAGTACATTTCTATCATAGCAAAGAAAGAAAAGTTGTATTTCTTCACTCACTTTCTTTTCACACATTTTCTTTCTTCCATATTTTCCTTTATGCCAAACACAGTATTATGAAGCAATTGTCCTTCATTATCAAAATACTCCTCCAATTTACTTTTTTTTTTCATTTAACCAAGGATATTCTTAGGCTTTTAGTCCAAGACTAATCTCTTTTGAGCCGAGTTGGTCCATTATGGAGATAAATCTTTCCCAACAATGATTTTCTTCATTCATAAAACTCAAACTCGAGACATTACTTAAAAGAAATAAGGTCAAATCACTTGAAACAAATTAATTGGTTCTTCTCCAATTATCTCATAGACTTAATTCTTGCATGCTCCATGACCCTGAAAAAGACCAAATTTTTTGCCATGGGAAATCGAGGTTCATACTACAAACTTGTTTAATCAAATTAAATTCAAGACCCCTCTAACAATCTTTGTTAGAAAAATTTGAGAAACAGAAATTGAAAGAGAAGGCTTTGAGGCGTAAGACTTTCTTGAATACAATATTGCTTAACTTATTAAAGCAATTTGTATCAAGATACAACAAAGTCTCTTGAGAACAATACTCAATGAAAGCAGAGTTGTTAATTAATTAAAACATGTAATACATTCTATTTATAATAGTTGAAGAGGCATCAGTTATTGAATATAACTGTTCAATCAAATTCTTAATTGAACAGACATGTGTTTTAAAAATAAAACTGTAAAATGGTTTTCTAAGTGCCCAAGTGCCTCATCTTTGACTATTAAATTAGTCAAAATTATATAGGCTTGCATAGTTCAATTTACTAAGTCCATATGTCACAAGATATCCTTTAATGAACCCAAGCCTTTATAAATTACTATTCAATTCTTTCACAAACCAATGTGGGATTGTGTTCATTTGTCAAACTACACAACAATCTTGCTGCAATAAAACCACTTCTAGCTCAGTCTTGTCAATTTTTTTTATAGAGGCATTGTCCTTTGAACAATCTTTGTTAAAATCTTCTGAACAATTTTTTAATTCAAGGATTTGGATATTTTAATCTTTATCCCATAGAAAACCAAAAACAAAGTTGGATTTCAAGAATGGTAAAAATGGTGAAAGAGCAAGAGAGAAGGAAAAATTGGACACCGTCAACATGATATGCAAGCTACGGCCAATCTAATCAATGGGTGATGGTTCAAAATTGGTATGTATCGAAAAAAAAAAGCTGGATGAAAGAGAGGAAAGAGGGGGTCAAGGAGAGAGGGTGAAACGTAACAAAGAAGAGTGGGACGATTAATAAAATATTTCAATCTTAACTGTTGCTTTTATGCATGAAATAAAAAATGGATTGGATTGATTGATTGAACTGGTTGAATCGACCGATCATAGGTTCGGTTGTTAAAGGCTATAAAATTATTTTTATGTTGAATCATTTTTGAGCCGACTGAACTGATGAACCGTTCAGTCGAAAATTTAATTTTTTTTTATTTTTTAACCTATTTTTCATTGATTAATCCAAATCCAAAAGAAGCTCAAATTAATTAAAAACCTAAATTCTATTTTTTTTATTATGTTTGGACTTTTGATTTTGAATTTTTGACCTTAAATTTTTAATATTTTTATTCTAATATACTTCCATAACAAAAATTTAATTTGTAATGTAAAATAGTTTGTAATATTTATTTATATTATGTGATGTACTAATATTTTATACATTTTCTTATTTTTATGAATTTTCTTAAAATTTTTTTGAATTGAAAATTTGACATTTAAATATTTTAAAAAATTAATAAAATTAAAATATTCATTTAACCGATCCAAACGGTTCAATCAGTTGCACCATAAACCGTTAACCTCTAAGAATCGGTCCGATTTTTTATTCATTACTTTTATGTTGATCTAATAGTAAAAAAAGGATGTCAAAAAATAATTTTATATTGGGTGTAACTGGATCCATATATATATATATATAAAATTTAAACTAGCTAATGAAAAGAAGAAAACTTACAGTTTTATCTTGTAAAACGTGACAAGCTGAATAAAAGTTGAGACCATCTTTTTCACTTTTACTTTTACTTTTCTTCAAACTGGTTACACATCTCCAAGCCAACAATCAATTATTTCCATCTAACAGTTGTTATCATTCAAACCATATTTAACGGTCAGATTATGTTGACCTTACATGACCTCATTATAAATGGTTTCATTGCAGTCACAACCTAAATTTAGGTGGATGCTGCAGTAAAGCCAATTATGGTGAGTCAAGGTAAGGTTATTTTTATTTATGATGATCTTACTTTACAAATAGGGATCGATAGATATAATTAATATATTTAGAATTGTAACCTTTACCTAGAAAAAACTGATGCCAAAGAGGAAAAAGGGAAAAGAAAAATTACCCCAATTTTTTGTAGGAAACTACTATATGACTTGCAATTGTTCAATTTTTGGCTACTCAATTTATTTTTTTTATAAAGTTATTTTTGGAAGGGATTTAGAACGAAAAAAAATTCGTTCCTAAATCCCTCCCAAAACCTTGTGACACAAAAGGACCGCATTTTTATTGTAGTGATTTTTCGTGCCTGAATACATTCGTAAATAACGTCATACCAAAAACCGTTCAAAATTTATCACGAAATTAAGAGCAGAAAATATTTCCGTCCTTGATTCTTGGGTGCTCTTGGCTTGGAATAGATTTTTTTTTTGTCTCAAATTCTGTTCCAAAATTAGGAACGGAAATTTTCCGTTTCCTAAGTCCTGTAACTATATCGTGTTTTTCTAGTCGTGTAGAGTAAATTTATTTATTTTATTATTAGTATGTTTTGGATTACCACTGTTTCCCTAACCTCTGATGGAGATTCATTGAACCTCTATCACTCACCTATATCTAATGTGGATGGATGTAGATCTGTATACGAGAATAGTAGCTAGAACAGAGGCTTAATAGGAGGCGTCGATGGTTTAGGAGTAGTAGTTTCTGCTGTATAGGTATTCCTTTAAATTAGTCCACTGGTGTATTACTTTCAAAGTTAATTATTTTATTAAATGATTTCTAATTAAATTTTAATATTGTTTGCAGCGAAGATACTTAATTCATGCCTTACGATGTCTTGGGTGTGTGACTGTAGACACGTACTTCGAGATAGCGCGACGGTTGCCACGTGGACAAAACCCCCTTAGTTGACAAGATACCTTGAGCTTGTGGTTTGTGCCTAAGTAACATAAAACATGTAGAGATGGCAAATAGGCAGGTTCAGTCGGGCTCATATTTGGTCATTTCGGGTTCGAGTTCTTGCGGATTTGCGCTCTTTCGCGTTCGGGCTCTTTTAGATTCGAGTATTTTCAGTTTGGGCCCTTTTGGGTTCAGGTCTGTCCGGGTTCGGGTATTTGGGTTCTGGTTCAGGCTCAAACTCGGGTTGTGTTCGAGTTCGGGTTCAAGTTCGGTCAGATTCGAGTTTAGGTCTGGTTTAAGTTGAATTGAGTTCAGATTTTGACTTTTTCAATTAAAAATTATTATTGTTATTTTATAGGTGAATTTTGTTTTACTACTTTTCATTTTTATTTGTTTAAAAAGTATTCCGTCTATTCTTAAATAGTTATCGTTTTAGCAAATTGTTTTTATTTCAAATTAGCTGTCGTTTTACAAAACTAGCAAAGTATTTATTACATTTTTGTCAATTTTACCCTTATTTGTCTACATTATTTTTCAAGTTACGTTAATGAGTTTTTAAGTAATTTAAAATTTCAAAAAAAATGATAATTTAGTCACATAGTTGATTTTTCATCTAGATTTCATGAGATTTATTAATTTTCTTAATATTTGTTTAATAATATTAAACGATTATTATTCATGAATGGAGGGAATGCTATTTCTTAAATAATTTTAAAGAAATATTTATTATCCAATATTAATATGAGTTTAGGTAAAAGGGAATTGAAAAATTATTACTCTATCAATTCCTAAATAATAATAGTTAAAATTTTTTTTTCCAAATTACATGTTCTTCTACAAAATCAAGAAAGTATATATAACTTTTTTTTATCAATTTTATCATTCTCTCTTTATATTATGTTGAAGTTATTTTAATGAAATTTTAAGTAATTTACATTCTCAAGAAAATAGTAGTTTAGTCACAGTTAATTTTTTGTATAGATTTTAGAAAATTCATTGACTTTTTTAATCCTTATGTAATAACCGTAAACGATTATTATTTAGAAATGAAAAGATTAATTATTTAATCATTGACTATTAAAAGGTAAAAAATTATTAATAATTAATGATGTTTAATAAGATTACCTTAAAACTCTTTAATATCTTTAATTAAATTTTTTTTTATATATTAAATGATGATAGTAATTAATTAATTAACTTATTTCAGAAATATAATTGATATAATTAATCAATTTTACTTTCACCATAATTAATTTACTATTATATATTATCTTAAAGAAAATAGTAGTCATAGTTCCGAATTAACTCTTTTACTTTTCTATTTTCTATTTATTTATTTATTATTGATGTTAATTATTAAATTCGTTATATTACGTGTAAATAATCGAGTGACTAGTAATTATATAAATGTGAGTTGTGTAACAACTTTAAAATACCTAAAATATCCTTTTTGGTCGACATATTTAGAAAATATCATCCTTAACATTGTTTATTTACTTTTAACTAAATATATATATGTATATATATATATTTATATATTGAGAAATATCCATATTTGCTAAATGATATTAATTAACAAATTTTATTTTCATCATAATTAAAAATTATTTTTCTTTTATAATCGTATATTTATTTAAAGATTAGTTTTAAATTATATAAATATAAATATTATTTATATATTTTATGAAATATGTTATTAACTAATTTAACTATTATTTGTATATTGAACTAAAATGAATTAAATAACTAGCATTTTTATATTAACAAATCTAATCATATGTAACAGATATCACACATTTATTAATAATAATATTAAGAGAGGAAAAAAGAGAATACATTATTTAAAAAAATTATGGTTATTAAAATTAAATTTTGATCTTATAGAAAATATTGTAAAAAATATTATAAGATTTCTTTTTTCTAATATTAAATTCAAGTTCGAGTTTAGGTCGAGCTCTAGTTCAGCTCAGGCTCAAGCTCAAGTCTTATCGAGTTCGGGTAATTTCATATTGGGATCACTTTGAGGTTAGGTAATTTCAAATTTGAGTATCTTCTTATTCAAATTCGGACATATTTTCAGATTCGGATTCATTTTATCACTTCTAAAATATGTTGTATGCCTTCTTTTGTTTTTTAGTCCAACCCATTTTCTCTGTTTGATTCCTCCAATTTTCAAATAAAACCAAAGCCCGATAGGCCGAAGAAACCAAAAAAAAAAAAAAGGTGCCGCCAACCGGTAATTTCTAGTTCAGAAAAACCCAAATCTTATGAAAGAGAATTTATGAAAAGGAGGGAACTTTTGATCAATTTATTCAAATCATGCAACGATGGGAAATCATTAGCAAAATTACATTCAGAAGTTCTCAAAACTGGGTTTTTCCATGACAGTTTTTTCACCACAAAGCTCACTGCTTTGTACTCTAAATTCACCTTGATTGAAGAAGCTCAAAAACTATTCGATGAAGTGCCTCAAAGAACTGTGTCTCTCTGGAACTCAATTCTTAGAGGTTATTCTAAACAAAAACAATGGAATAAAACTTGGGTTCTTTTCCAGAACATGATATCTGACGAAAAAGGTGAGGAAAATCAGCCTGATAATTTTACTCTGCCTATAGTTTTAAAGGCTTGTGCAGGGTTGCAGTTACTTAGACAAGGGGAAATTTTACATGGGTTTTTGAGGAAAAATGGAAAGATTGGATTGGATTTGTTTGTGGGTTCTGCTTTAATTGAGTTCTACTCAAAATGTGGTGAAATTTTTGATGCTTTGAAAGTTTTCAAGGAGTTTGAGAAACCTGATGTTGTTTTGTGGACTTCAATGGTAAGTGGTTATGAGCAGAATGGTTGTTTTGAAAAGGCTGTGGCTTTTTTCTCAAGAATGGTAGTAGAGAAGGGTGTTGACCCGGATCCTGTAACGCTTGTTAGTTTAGTTTCTGCTTGTTCTAAGTTGATGAATGTTAAGCTAGGCAGGAGTATACACGGTTTTGTAATTAGGAGAGGGTTTGAAAATGAATTATCTTTGGTTAACGCCTTGTTGAATTTGTATGCAAAGACAGGTTTTGTCAAAGTGGCAGAAAAATTGTTTAGGAGGATGGTAGGGAAAGATGTTGTGTCATGGAGTTCAATGATTGGTTGCTGTTCTCATAATGGGGATGCTGTTGAAGCATTGCGTCTTTTCAATGACATGATCAATGAGGGATTTCAACCTAATGCAGTCACCGTTGTTAGTGCACTACAAGCATGTGCAGTTGCTTGTGATTTAGACGAGGGTCAGAGGATTCATGAACTTGCAACTAAGGGAGGTTTCGATTTAGAAGTCTCAGTTTCTACTGCGCTGATTGATATGTACATGAAGTGCTTGTCACCTAATGAAGCTGTTAATGTCTTTAAGAAAATGCCTAGAAAAGATGTAGTCTCTTGGGTTGCTTTGTTAAGTGGGTATGCTCAAGCTGGGATGGCTTACATGTCTATTCGGGTCTTCAGAGATATGTTATCTAGTGGAATTCAACCCGATGCTGTTTCTATGGTAAAGATTCTTGCTTCTTCTTCAGAGTTAGGTATTCTTTGTCAAGCTGTATGCCTTCATGGTTATATCACTAGAAGTGGCTTTGGTAGTAATGCTTTTATTGGGGCTTCTCTTGTGGAGTTGTACTCAAAATGTGGTAACTTAGACTATGCAATAAAAGTATTTGAAGAAATTATAGATAAGGATGTTGTTCTCTGGAGTGCTTTGATTGCTGGCTACGGAATCCATGGACGAGGGAGAGAATCTTTAAAGTTATTTGAACAGATGGTCAAGAGTTCTGCAGCTAAGCCTAACAAAGTCACTTTCCTCTCTGTATTATCTGCCTGTAGCCATGCAGGTTTGGTTTTGGAGGGGATGGAAATATTCCATATGATGGTAAATGAGTATGGACTGGATCCTAGTTCCGAGCATTATGGCATTGTTGTTGATCTTCTTGGCCGTACAGGAGAGTTGGACAAGGCGATGGACATCGTCAATCGAATGCCAATTCCAGTTGAGCCCCATGTTTGGGGTGCCTTGCTTGCTGCATGTAGGATTCATCACAATGTCGAGATGGGAGAGTTGGCAGCAAAGAATCTTTTCCGTTTAGATTCTAATCATGCAGGTTACTATATTTTGTTATCTAATATGTATGCTGTTGATGGGAAATGGGGTAATGTGGCAAAAATTAGAACTTTTGTAAAGGAGAAGGAGTTAAAGAAGATGTTTGGACAGAGCATGGTTGAGATAAGCAACGAGATCCACAGCTTTGTTGCCGATGATAAATTCCACCCAGGGTGTGAGAAAATTTATGAACTACTTGGGAAATTGGAGGTAATAATGAAATTGCAACTAGAACAAATTAATGGAATTTGTGGAGCTTCATCAGATTTTAAGATCACTTGAAGTTTTTCGGTCAAGATACCTGCTTGATGGCAGCCACTAAGAACATTGTAAGAAGGCTTCCGATCCAAAGTAAGATTTAATGGTGATTAGAATCAGTATAGCACAGGTTTGTTGAAGGAAGGAAGATAAAGTGTTCTTCCAGCCATGACGGCTACAAATAAATTCTGGATTTCTTTGCATGTGGTGCAACTTTGAGTACTCCATGCAAGAACTATGCTGCTAACTTCCTCTTGTGCATTCAATTTAGGAGAGCTAAAATTTTGGAAGGTTCCCATGATTGGTGAGGTAGTAAAATTCGTGGCTCATGAGCCCACCAGAACATGGAATTTAAAGCAGCGCTTTGAGAAGACTGTTTAGATGCCTAGTCAAAAATGAAAGAAAACCCTTTTCTGGGCAACTATAGCTTACCTGAAAGCTGGAGCTGTGTGGGCTTGAGGTATAATCCCGTTCCCCTGTGCACTGGCGCAGCTATCATGCTTCATGTATGAGTTTAATTCTTATGTTCTCACATAGTTATATTGATTTCATGATTTAGTTAGTTTTTTTCAATAGAAGATATATATTAATGCATCAATAATTGAATGTTGAGAAACTACTCGATTCAGTACAAAACGAATTTTCTTGATCATGATTTATCCTATAGGTCCTCTTGCATGCCTGCCTTGCCTATGTCAAAATCCTTCCTTTTGCCTAGTCAATTTTCAGTTCATGTAGAAAACAACTGCTAGTACACTTTGAATTCATTGTTTTGTGGTTCCTGCTGCAATGTCATCATATATCAGACAGACACTGCTTTAGTTCTTAAAGAGGCTTCTCTTTGTGTGTGTGTGTGTATGTATATCAGGCTTCTTCAAGAAACAATTCAGTTATTTAAAAATACACCTCTCCCTACTCACTTAAGCTGAATATCCACATCCTAAGGTAAATATATGTCGCTTCTCGTACAGGCTTCTCTACATGTAATATGGTATATCTAATGTCATAGATGCATCTATATACCAAATTAGCAATCCTCTCAAAATCTTTGTTTGGCAGAGGACAGCTTGTAACTTTAAGCATATACAGACAGAACATAGAAAAGCCGAGATAAGAAAACAATCGGAAGAAGATATATATTATCTGCCTCGCCAATTTCAGAGAGATCTGTGTAGCCCTATACTAAATGTAAGTAGTAGGATTGCAACTTTGACTAAGCTTGCCGAGAATTGTTGAAAGCTGACGTATATCTTTTCAGTTTGCCAATCCATGCACCAGTTTTAGATGGCTGTATTCATATCCATCCCAACTTTATATTCATTCATGTTGGTTTTGTTTCTTCTGATTGCTGCCTGTTTCCTTTCTTGAAAGTTTTCAGATATTAAAAGCTTTATTCATCTTGGTGTACATATACATCAGCCGATGTGATTTAGCTTAAACTTGTACTTTAGTTTAAGATTGATTGATGATCTCACCTCAACATTTTACTATTAGTCAATAAAATTTGTAGATTCCTAGGATAGCATAGAAAATAGCCTGTTTCTGTTCCCTCAACATCCATCATCTTCTGATCATAACCGTGTTGACCTCATCACAACATCGAATATAATATTTGTTCCCTCTTAACTCTATGTTTGGATTTGGTAGCATTTTACACCCTTATAATAATTCCATAAATTTGAGTCAAATTAAGTGATGAGAATTAATCCCCTAATTAATCCCAAAAACCAGGAAATTTAAATCAATAATTAAAAATATATTAAGGATATTAACAAGATACAGAGCATCAAAACAATATTCCATTGGATTCAAATTTTGTTTTTTATTATTTAAAAAAAAAATGTAGACAGAGTGTTTGCCAACGTGCTGGAACAATGAATCTGTGTTGATCGAATCTTTGGAAACAAATACTATATATTATTATGGTACTGTTTGTGTCAGCTTCAAACATGTCCAAAATATCTTGGAGATATCATTTAAAAAGGGCTTGCACATGCTAAGTTTATATATATATATATATAAATTTTTAGTTTAAAACAATTATTGAATGTATTAATTCATCATATATAGAACCTTTTAACAAGAAAAGTTTGGCACAAAACATGGAGAAGATATGAGTTTAAAAGGCATGCACATGCTAGGGATTATCGTATACTATTGGAGGGTCAAAATTAGGTATGATTAGCTTTCGAAGTTAAGATCAAAGAGGGTATGAATGAAAAAATTATATGAATTGTAAGGATTAATGTATAAATTCATGGTCCAAATTTTAATTTTGGAATAAATTAACACTTTTAGCATATGATTTTACCCAAAAGGGCCAGAATTTTAGAAATAAATCTTGGATTAAAATTAAGAAAAATCTATAAAATCCAGTGTTATCCATGGTCTAAAAATCCTGTATCCTCAAATATAAAAAGAATGTATATATCCATGGTCCTTTCTTTAGATATCCTTCATCCGAGAATGCTCTCAATCTTGAGCTATTGATACTCTTGAATATTATCCTTTATAAATTATCCAAAAAAAAAAAAGAATATCATCCTTTATAATTTGGTGTTTTGGATTAAAAGATGATTTTTCTTTTTTAAAATGAAAAAAAATAAAAAAGCTGTTTTCTGCCACATAGATTAAAGAGTCCAGGCAAGCGTGACCGACAATTTGCATGTGGCATTTGAGGGAGCCGCCAAAGGCCAAACCACAGCAGCGGCAGTGGCCTTCTTGTACTGGTGCATATCAATTGTACGAAAATCCGAAAAATGTGCTGTGCTGTGACACAGAGAGAGAGAGAGAGAGAGAGTTGAAAATGTGCATGTGGTTCAGAGCAACAAACTTGTACTCAGCTTAGATTTTGAAGGATAAGACTTCCTAGTTATTCTCTTTGCCACTTGCAATTGATTTTCTTTTTCTTCCTAGATTAAGTGGCTATTTATGAAATATTAGATACAATGTCAAGATTTGAACCCCTGCATAGGTGAACAGCCCACATCTTGCCCATTAAGCCAAAGACACTGTTCGCCACTTGCAATTATTATTTCATCGTAGTTTAGGGGTGAATCCATGATGACAAATTGACAATATTGCATTACTAATTATGAACAATTGTGGTGGATTCTTTTAAATTTTATTCACTTGTTATTCCAACATTTTGGTTTCTTATTTCTAATTCGAACAAAAGTAGAAGTACCATGGCTAAATTTTCTTTCAAAATTTGTTGGGTGGTTATAGTTCACAATTTTTTTTTTCTTTGGTCTATTACACTTTTTGAAAGTTAAGGTTGCAATCTCTCAAATGGTCCTTGTGATCCGACTCTCTAAAGTATTCTCTCAAATTAGAGTAATGGATTAATTTGAATATATTTATGTGATATCGGGACTTTACAGTACTTTAACTGAAAAATGATAATTTTTTAGGGTAATAATGTAATTTAGAGCATGTCAAGGTCAATTCGTGACATGTCAAGCAATCAACTACATCGTGCATTATTCTTAATTTCATAATATCCACATCACCATAGAGGGAAAGAAAAAAAATGAAAAAGGGGAAAAGAAGGAAACCCAATTCCCCCCCACCTCAACGTGACGTCAGGTGAGGCGGTAGCATGTGGGCAGCAGTGAAAGGCTCCGCCGTAGGATGACGGCAGAGATTCTAGATGGCCTACTTATTAGATACCCAACGCTAATGTTCTGCGCGTGTCCATGTATCATCCTGATAGTGATGATCTTTGGATCTCATATCAACAAATGTGAGTGTGTTTATATAAATTATATAAGATTCCATATTTAACAAAATTATAATGATTTTATTAAGTAACGTGTCTTTGTCTCTTATCAAAATGTTACGATTGTAATGTGGGGTGGGGCCGTGGGGTGGGGCCATTGCAAGCTGCCTGGTTTGGGATTAACCGCCACCAACGATGGAAGTGGCTAAGCGTTACCTACAATTCATCACGCGTGAAAACGTAACCTACCCATCAACAACTGTAAAATGATTGATTTTATTACTTTCTTTGTCTTATTTTATTTGTCTGTTTTTTTTATTTAAATATTTTAAATTATTTATTTTTATCTAAAATAGAATAACTTATAAATTTAAATTTACAAATCTGTTATTATCCATTTATCATTTTATATATTATGAGACGTTTGGTTTAGGTATTCTAAGATAACTTTAGAATCTATGATTAGTTCTATTAAAAATAATTTATGCATATAACCTGAAAGATTATCAAATTATATTTGGTTCAACATTTGTCAATGCTAGATTAATCTATTTGGTTGGGAGGTTATATTTTCTGTCAAAATTGATATTTTACTATTATACTCTTACTTCACGACTTGTGGTTTATTTCTTTCTTGTAGTATGTATTTCTTCTGCTATGTATCTTATATTTTTCAAGTTTTTTTATTTCAACAATTATATATGACTAACAAAAAAAGTTTATCTTCATTGAACTTAACAAAATGATATTTATTTGTTTCATTAAATTAAGTTATGCCTAGTTTATATAAGAAAGAAAATAGATATCATATACTTGAGCCTTGTGAAAAAATTAATTAGATAAGTCATATGCACAAAATATTATATAATTAATATTTTAATGATTATATAAGTTAAGTTTAATTATTTTTATAACAAAAAAAATTATGGCTATTTTTTTAGCTAATATATATCTAAATAGTTTTGGCCAAAATATATTTAAATAGTTTAATAATATGCTTCTTACAAAAGAATACTTAAAAGAAATATTGTAATTTATCAATTACATGGGATTATTATAGTCCAAAGGAGTAAAATAGTGATGACAAACTAGAAAAAATTTTAAGATAACTTGATTATCTCACATTACCTAAAAATTTGAAAGTTATCACATAACCTATTTTGATGTTATATGCTGACGTGACAGTAATATGATATAATCTTGGTTATCTCATTATCTCAAACCAAATAAAGACATATAAAATAATAAATACTAGATAACCGGGATTATCCTATATAACTCCGTACCTGACTGCCCTTAAAAGTCATATCAATGCACTAAGTTCGCCCTTAGAAGTAATATCAATGCACTAAGTTCAAAAATAGAGCAGCAACTTTACACCTAAAACGAATCAACTGTAAAAATATTTGAACGCTAGCAACACAAAAGGCAAGGTAACAGTGAAACTTAGTTTCTTTGAAAAATAATAAAGTAAGAAGGTCCTTAAAATCTGTGCAAATAATAACCGAAAATCTTTATGAGACAGAGGGAGGGAGTATATTTTTGAGTGGGAGCGAAAAGGATGTGAGGTAGCCATATATCAAAGTCCCTTTCCTTTCTGCCAAAAAAAAAAAGTTCCCTCTTTCTTTTTTCTTTCCTTCTTGTACATCAGGAATTATGTTTTGGAGAAAATAGGACACGAGTAAAAGATAGATTCAAATTTCAAATCCCCGGTCTTTGAAATTGGGATGTGATCATTTGAGGCAAAACTCAGGGTCAAACTCTATTATTTGATGTCATAATTTGTTTAAAAGTTGGGTCATTTTGAATCTAATTATAAAATTTCTAAATTCATGTTTAATTGAGATAAATTTCATTTGTTAGTATGGTAGTTATGTGGGCTAGGATAACATTTTGCTACCTACCTACCTACCTATATATAATTAATAAGGTTAGTATATTCTTTTCAAGGAATAATAAGGTTATTTCTATAGTTAGCTCTTTATCCTAAATAATTCTCCCTTCAACCAAGTTGATTAGAGGTTGAAGAATTCATACATAAGGTATCGGATTTGAAACTTCTTATTTCTCAAATAGACTTATTTCTCTACTTCTTATGTCCCAAACAACTCTTTATGCCTAAATCCAGTAACCCTTGAAAAGCTTTAAAGCCTTAAACTCAAGTTAATTATTATTAGTGATTGACTTGAACAATCCAAATGATCTATCATTATTCTTAAACTTGGAAAGAAAAGGAAAATATTCGGATCTAGAAAGCATATTTGTGGGCTCATGTTTTCAACCAAGAAATTGAAAGCACATAACTTAGTCATGGCTTCTTGAAGGACAAATAGGGGCTGTGGGTGCACTCTTAACAGCTATATATTACATGAAATAATCAAAGAATCAATTTGTCTATTCATATATGGATGGAGGTATATAGATCAATATTTTATATTAATGTGATGTGGCCATGCTTTCATAATCACATAACAGCCAATACTTGTTCAACGAGCTCACCATGCTACCTTCGTCTCAATATGTTTTTAACTAACTTAATACCCATTTACTCCCCTAAATTTCTCAAAAATTGACAATTGTCCCCTGAAATTTAAGTTTTATCAATTTAACCTTGAACTTGTCAAATTGAGGACAACATCGTCCTTCCGTTAGTCCTGTGCCTAATGGTTCCATTAAGTCCTTCAAATAATGCTAACATGGAATTTTGATACCCACGTCAGACCCACCCCACATCAGATATTTTATTTATTTTATTATATGATTTTATTTTTTTCATATATTAGCTAAAGGGAAAAAAATCCAAAAATCATTGCTTTGCATCAAGACTGACTCTTTCTTCTTCTTCTCCCTCTGCTATGTCCTTCAATTCTTTTCTCTTTTCACTACCCACATGATTTTGCTTTTCTCTGGCTCCTCTCTAAAAATCTTCAACCAAAATAAAGAACACCTAAGAAACCTAGTTTTCGTTAGCCGTCTCCCATACTCCTCCATCATCATTGATCTTGGATGGGGTTGAATAAGTGCATATCAACTCTTTCTTGCTTCCCCAAACCTAAATCCATACTTGGTTTCGTCAAAGCCACCTTAAAACTCCTTAAAATCTTTCCTAAAAATTACGGATTCTGAGTTTTGATCCATCAATCCATTGTTGGATGATCTTGGTTTTTGATATGTTATTCTACAGGCTAAAACCTTCCTTTCCACCACTAGGGTCTTTCAAACTTAAACCCGAACCTCCAAACCAAAAATCAAAAGTGAAAAAAGGTGAACACTTTTTTGTTTGTGCGTTTTCTTTCTTGAAAGTTTCTTCTTATTGCCTATCTTAATTTTATTTGTTTTATTTTATTTTTTTTGTGCTTGAATTGAGGGCTGTTGGAGGGGATGGAGTAAAGAGGGGTTTAATTTAGAGGTGAAGTGAAGCTTGATGAAGAGAAGCATGGTGGTCTGGTAACAAGATGGAAAAGGACTCTCTCCTTAGAGCAATGTGATTCTTTGCTTATTTTCCTCTATATTGCTTGCTCAATTTGGCTAGAATTTTTGTAATGTTCTTGCTTTTCTCTAGTAAATTTGTTTTGTGTTGTTTTGTAGAATACAAAATACACTCTGTTTGCCAATAATCTATTTTCTTGCAACTTTGAATGGGGATTTCGACTAAGAACAACGAAGAAAAAAGGGCCCTACAAAAATAAATAAAAGACGGATTTCGACTATGCTCTTCGGTGGATTTCAACTATGCTCTTGATTTGGTTTGTGTTCTATTTGTTTGAGCTGATCTATTTTGCCTGAGATATTGTGCTATCTTTATTTTTGTTAATCTAGTTTGTAGATTAATTTTCAATTCAAAAACATTTTAGGAATTTTTTTTCTTTTTTGTTACATTTTCAACAATATATTAAGAAAATAAAATCATATAATAAAATAAATAAAATATCTAATGTGGCATGATAGTGGGTCTAATGTGGGTACCAAATTTCCACATTAGCATCACTTAAGGGACTTGACGGAACCGTTAGGAACGGGACTAACGGAAGGATGACATTATCCTCAATTTGGCAAGTTAAAATTAAATTGACAAAATTTAAAGTTCAAAGGGATAATTGTTAATTTTTGAAAAGTTCAAGGGGGTAAATGGGTATTAAGCTATTTTTAACTTGTTAAACATTTTCTTTTTTTTTTTTTAACTTAAAAAAGTATAGAATTGTAGGCCCAACAAGGAAACATTAAAAAGGGAGATTACACCTCAATCCTCATCCACATGTACTTTTTTTTTTTGCTTAATACCTAAATCAACCTCAAATTATACAAAAAATGATAAATTGACCCATAAGCTTTTATTTGGCATAATTGACCCCTCAAACTATTATTTTGGAATAATAACCCTTCAAAATTTGTTTAGAGACAATGTAACCCATAAAAGACAAAAAGTTTTAGGGATTAATGTAACCATTCCATTCAATTAAGGGTTATATTGTCCCAAAATAATAATTTGAGGAGATTAATTGTCTCAAAATAATAGTTTTGAAAGGTTAATTGCCTTAAAATAATAGTTTGAGGGCTCAATTGTTTCAAAAGAATAGTTTGAGGGGCCAATTGTCCCAAATAAAAGTTTAGGAAACAATATGTCAAAAGAAGTATAATTTAGCGGACAACTTGAGCATTCAGTCTCTTTTTTTTCTTTACGTGAGAGGTAGAGAAAAAGAGTTATTTAGTAAAATAAAAGGTCTCCGACTCGAAATATTTACCGTAACGGTTATTTTTAAAATTTTTTTAAATATTTAAGGCTTTCAAGAATTGAACATTGATCATTAGAATGAGTTCAACATGCTAACAATTGGACATGTAACTATTGACGGAGCGGTAGAAACTTTGTTATAATTGGACAATTGTAAAATGGCTAAAACCTCAATTTTGAGTGAAATATTTGCAAGTTTACTCAATTAAGGGTTAAACTTTTAAAAGTGCTCAATTAAGGCCCAAATGTTTTTTATTTAACTTAAGTAAGGATTAATTTGGACGGGTTTTCAGTGTGAGAGCTACATGTAATGTTTATACATGTTAAAGGGTTATTGTTCTTCAACTTCACATTCTTTTGGCTAGCCGTTCAAGTCAAAATGGTCATATGACATTATAAAAAAACAAAAAAAAATCGATTTTCCTTTAATAGTAAAAATTGTTTTTGCACTTCAATTCTTGAAAAGACAAAATCTCATATTAAGGTCAATTCGTGAAAAGACAAAATCTCATATTAAGGTTTTCAAATTCGTGATTTTTTTCTTGAAAACGAAATCGATTTCTTCTTTTTTGATTGTTAGTGTGTTTCAATTTCGAATTTGTTTGCAAGTTAGTGTCGGGATTGAGTGGGTCTATGGTATTGGAATCGATATGGGTTTAGGGTTTTAAAGAAAAGTTTGGATTGGGTTTCTCATTTTAGGTCTTAGTTCAAAATGGCATGAGTTAGGTTTCTATTAATATCTCAATGAAGCAAACTAATTGATTGTGCCTAGGGCAAAGGAGAGATCAATTAATTGCACCAAGGGTTTCTATTGAATAATCAAATAATTGGTCGAAGTAAGGTTTTAGACAAAGGCCAGTACCTTCCCTTTCACATCTTATATTCTTCATTAACAATGTTGTGCATGTATACCTAATATTTGTTTTGTTTGTGTTTTGAACAATATGGCTTTTGAAAATTGAATTTTAAGGTTTCATTATTCTGAGTTTTTTGTTAGGGAGGGTTCGAATATTAGATATGATGGTGGTTTTATGGATGAATTGGAATTTGGTTTAGATGAACTAAGTAATTTTGAATTACTAGATATATGTAAGAGACATTGTTCTAGGAAAGTAAAAATGATTTTTTATTGAAGGCTTGGATTTGAATGATGATGCATTTGTTAGGGCTTTAGGTGAATATACTTGTGAGTTTTGTGAAGTTGACTTGTACGTTGAATGTAAGAGCTGTGCTCTCGGAGCATCCTTTAAGCAAGCCTGGGCCTTTTCTACGCCTTGCCACCCTTTCTCGTAAGCTTATAAAAGGTGTTGGGCCTAACCCACACACCAAGAAATTGTTCCTTAGTCTGGTGACATGAGTGCTAACACCTTGCAGGGTCACTCGAACTCATGACCTCCAAGGTTTTGTTGCTCCTAAAAGCACACCTCTTAAGCATTGGCCCCAAGGGTTTTATAGCTCCTAATAGCATGCCTCCTATCCATTTGAGCTATAGGCATGTCAATACTCGATCGTCGTAGGCCAAGGAATAATACCTTAGGTGTGTAGGTTAGGCCTAACACCATTTGTAAGCCTGTTGGGAAAGTTGGCAAAGTTGTGGGCTAGGCCTAGGCTTGTCTGGAGCGCACTCTAGGAGCATGATATTTACATTGAACATGAGGTTGATACTCCTAAATTTGCTTCTGCTATGCTAGAATATAAGGTTATTAAGGAAAATCTATATAACAGTAATAATGAGAATATGAATAAAGAAAATGTAAATGAAGAACATGTACAAAATGAATAGGTTGTGCATGAAGAAATTGATTTTGTTGATAATGTAGATAATGATAGGCCTGTTGATGATTTTGTTGGGCAAAAGATACTTAATCTATTTGGTGCTTTTTTGGATGATAATTTTATGGAGGTAGAAGAAATAGATTTAAGTAAAGATGAGGACATCCATGAAGTAAGGAGTGAGAATGTTAGAGAAGAGATTAGAAGTTATTATCAAGCAAATATAGTGGCAGGTGGGCATATTAATGTTAATGTGGTTGGGGTTGGTGTTGGGGAGCAGAGTAAATAAGGTTTAAGTCAAGGCCCAAATTAGAATGATGGTGCAATGCTTGAAGAATATGATAAGGGTTTTATTAGTGATTATTTTGACTCGAATGAAATGGTGAGTATTTTAGTGATGTAGAGGACATGGAGGATGATGCAATTAGGAGAAGAAACAGGTTCCTTGTGTATGACACTACTGCGTCTGACCCATACATTGACTTAGGTATGTTGTTTCATAACTTCCAACAGTTTAAGCATGTTGTTAGTTTATTGTCTATCAAGACCAGGAGGCATATTTATTGGGCAAAAAATGACAATAAGTTTGTCAGGGTAAATGTGCTATAGAGAATTACCCATGGTTTATATATATGGCTTTTGATAACAAGTTTCAATCATTTCAGTTAGGAAATTTGTTGATGTACATGTATGCAACAATGTTTTTGAGAATCTTAGGCTTAGTTAGTCTATTTTGGTAGAGTTGTTGGATGAAAAATTAAAAGAGATCCATTTACAATAAATTTAGCTATACAAACTACAGTTAAAGATGAGTTTAGTGTTGAAGTTTCTATGAGTCTAGTTTGAAGGGTTAAGAAACAAATTATTGACAGTATTGTAATCAACTATGAGAAGGAGTTTTGCCATCTATAGTCTTATACATAATGATTAAAGAAACTAATTCAAGCAGTATGATCAGGATGACAATGACCAAGACAATTCCATCTTCTTCACCAGTATTTGAGAGGTACTACCTTTGTTTAGGGCTTTTGAAATATAGCTTTAGCCATAAATGTAGAAAATATCTGGGCTTGAATGGTTGCTTCCTTAAAACCTTAACCAAGGAAGAAGGTTCTTCGTGCAGTTGGAAGGGATGGAAACAATCAAATGTTTTATGTTGCTTAGGCTTTAGTGGAAAATGAGACAACTGCATCCTAGAAATGGGTTATTGAGAGATTGAAGGAGGAATTTTGACACGCCCGGACCTAGTCCGCACGTGTCAACTTGAATATTTATATATTGTTGTCTAGTCAATATACCAAATTTGACTTCCCATGGATGTTTTAAACTTCATTTAGCTCAATTTCAAGCTTGAAAACCCTAAAATTGAAGTTCCGAGATGTGGGCCCCACTTGAAATCGAGACCCGAAGAAATTGGGCCGAGTTGACCGGAGTCAACTCAGAAATTGTTGACTCCGACGCCAGACATGGTCGGGTCCGGCGCCGGACCTGTTAATTTTAAAGGGGTCTTGGATGGCCGAAACCCCCATTTTCACTTCTTCTCTTCTTCTTCAATTCTCCGAGCTCTCTCTTCCAATTCCCTCTGAATCAAACTCTTAATCCCTCTTCAAACACTTCATCAATCATCAATATCAACTTCTTTTGCCTTCTTGAAGATCAAAACACCAAAGTTTCTAAGAAAATCATCAAATCTAGAAATCTGGAATTTTGGCGACAAATTGTTCATCAGCTCATATCTTTTGATTCAACCGTGGGTTGTGGCTGGGAATTTGGTATGTTGTTCTAGACTCATCAAGCTTTAATTTGATAGTTTACATGCTTGATTTTATGGTCTGTGCTAAGAGAATTCGTTGATTGAAGTTATGATTTCTGTTTTGCCAGAAATAAGTCAACCCATAGTGTTTTGATTCAAAATTCGAGCATGTTTAATGGATTGATTCCATTCTTGAAGCTGTGAATCCATAGATCATGTGTTTAACTTGCTTTGTTTCAATTTTGGTGCGGATTAGTTGTGAATCGGACTCAAACCGAGCTCAATTTGATGAATGGCCGATCACGGCCATTGCTGGAAACAGATCCGGCGCCGGACCTGGCAAGTCCCGCGCCGGAGCTACCAAATTTTGGGATTTCATCCCATTTTGGCTCACTCCCGCTCGGGAGTGAGCCACCTACCGATTTGGCACTGTAGCACTAGGGGTATTTTGGTAATTTTACAGCCCTAGACCTCAATTAGCTTCAATTAACTTCCGGACTTATCCAATTTTGTTCTTGGACCTTAGAGACCTTTAATTGGTTTTGTTTTATGATTTAATTATTGGTTGAATGCCTTTATTAATCAAATTAGACTTAATTTGATTATTTAGGTACGTGATTGTACGAGTTTTGGACTGGTTGCAGTTGAGCTAAGGCATTCGTGGGTAATCGGGGAGTATACAACTCTCCTCACTTGTGAGTAGCTTGGATTATATTGGTTGACCATTGAGGGCTAACCGTTTTCAAATTTCTTTATAAATGCTTTATTAAATTATTTATATATGTTTTGGGGTATGAATTGTCCACCCTCACACACCCAGTTTACAAATGATTTAAAGGGTGGGAATTTCAATAAATTTTATATATTGATATTATTATTGATTATTGTATGGGGAACGATACCCCTGAGAGATGAGAGATTAATTGTTTTACTCGGGGCTCCAATATGTGGGAGCGTGGACCGAGTATATGAGCATACGCGATATTCAGCCGTGGACCGCCTATTGAGGGGCACGGGAGTTACTCAGCCGTGGACCGCCTATCGAGGGGCACGGGAGTAAGACCTGGTTGCGAGAGGCACGTAGGGAAACTCGCCAGGACTGCTGTATTCCACCACAGCGAGGCAAACGTCAAGGAAGTGGGCCAGAGAGAAAACTATAAATGTTTTAAAAGTATAAAGTAACCCTTGACGGACCAGTGTATACCCTAGCGCACGGGTATACCTTACTGGGAAAATTTCAGATGCCAGCCCATATAAAAATATTATTTATTGATTTGATATTTGATTTGGTTTGGGATTTACTATATTTCAGGATATGGTTTGTTAAATTGATTTTTGGATTATTTCATATCCCCAGCCTGAGGTGATCGGTTTTTATAACCGAGTCTCTCACTGGGTACAAGTTTATTGTACTCACCCCATTCACTTTTGTTGTCAGATCATCAGTCTTCGGACGACAGACGTCCTAGTGGCCAGTGATCCCAGTACGTCACTGTGGACACGACTTTGTAGGTGCCACCTCTTTTGTTTTGTGTATCTTGGCTCGGAATATTATTGCATCTTACATATATATTTGTGTATTTATAAATAATACTTTCCGCTGCATGGTGCATCGTAAGATGTGTCACTTTATTTTAAATATTTTGAACTATGTTATTTATGGTAATTTAGTATGTTTTTCATATATTGCTCGAATATCCTTTATTTTTAGCCTTGTGCCATCTTGGTTGCCCGCCTGACGAGGCACGCATCTCGAGGTGGTACGGTGGTTGTCACGTGGCCGAGCCTGCTGGTCGGGGCATGACAAATTTGACCACATTGAGTCTGGATTTAGATGGACTATAATGACAAACTAAGAAAAACTATGAACCTTTAACACGTTTTTATAAACTTACAATATTGTTACAAATGTGTTAATGTAAAGTAAATTTATTTAACAAATTCTATCTAAATTTTTATATTGCTGGGATTAGACAAAGCGATAGTAGAGTTGATGCCAGATGTTGAGCACAGATTTTGTGCTTGGCATGTCTATGCCAACTGGCAAGGTAGATGACATAAACGAGAAGAAATGAAGGAGCATTTTAGGAAAATTGTAAAGCCTTTAACTAAAAGAGAATTCAAAGAGAATTTGGAGAACCTTCGAGGCAAAAGAGGATAGCCAGTTGTTGATATTGAATCTTATGCACCATTCCAAAAATGGTATAGAAGACAGTGATATTGAAGTTTATGCACTATTCCAAAAATGGTACAGGGCATTCCATAAGACAGATTCTATGGTAGAATTGATTGATATTAAGTTATGTGAGGCATTTAACATGACCCTACTAAAGGCAAGAAAACTACCTATTGTTTCTCTTTTTGAACACATAAGAAGAGAAATGATGGAAATAATTGTTAAAGAAAGATCAGTATGTAGTAAGTGGAAAGATAATTTTGGACCGATAATTTGAAGTGTAATTGAAAATGGTGCTAATATTTCCTAACATTATAAGGTTCATCATAATAAAGAAATGGGCTACGAAATTGATCATGGGTCTAATAGGTATGTGGCTAGGCTACAAACTAAAACAAGATTTTCACATGTAAAAGATACACCTTTTCTGGAATTCTTGTGCTATTAGGGACCTCATGGGAAATATTGAAAAGTATATTTTTAGTTGATTTGACAAGGTGTATACATGACAGTTTATGGTAAAGCAATTCAACCCATGCTTGGTTTAAAAGATTGGCCTATTACTGAAAAAGAACTAGTATTGTTATGAAATTTTAGAGCCATGCCTGATAGACCCAAAAAAGCTAAAAGAAAGGAACCTAATGAACCCAAAAAAAGTACAAAGGCTAGGAAAAATTCTAGAACCTATGTCTAGGAAATGCATAATTATGACATGCACCCAGTACCATAAAAAAGGACACAACAAAAGAGGTTGTTCTTTCAAGGGGAGAGAGGTAATTTCATACCTCTATTGTTTTTAATAAGTAATTGTTTAGGGTTATATTATTTAAAGTTCTCTATTGTCTTCAATTTTTCTATTCTTTTCTTTGTCCTAGGATGTCCTAAACCAAGAAGGGGCATCTTAGATGGAGGACAACAATTCCCCTACCTCAGAATCTACATCAACAGCAAGTGTTCACTCAATCTTGAATGCAAGAAAAGGAAAAATATAAAGAAACAAGCTTATCACTCAAGCTTAGCCTCAGCCTCTACTTCTGCTTCTGCCATTATCTTTGTTTTGTATCTATGTCTGTGTCCACTCAACCTTCTATTTCTATGACAATTGCTACTACAAACACGAACACAATAGCATCATGATTTAGGTTTGCAAAAGCAGACGCATCTGTACTTTTGTCATTTAAAAATGGATTGATAGTAAAAACTTGTGCTCATACATCCTTAATAGCTTCTGAAAGTGGCAGAAAAAATATGAAAAGTTTTAGATCTGGAAATCAAATAGCTGTTAGATTTTGTATTGCAAATGGTGATGGCATACTAGAAAATGTTAACGGTGAAAGATCAAAGCCAACTTCCCAAGCAAACTTAAGGAGTGAATGACCTAGTTTGAGAAATAAGGCCAATAAAAGGTTTCATAGAAGAATGCAAGAAATAGGCATTTAAACAAATAAAAAGATAGGGTTGCAAATCTTTAATGTAAGTTTCATATCATCTTTCACTCTAAATTGAAATGCAATTTAGTAGCTTAAATGTAATTTTTATGAACAACATACTAGAACAAATTTTTTGTCAATTTCTACCATGGCCTGGAATGCCTGGTGAAATGATCCTTTGTTATAGAGACAAATAGAAGAATGCCATCAATTCAACTGGTCAGGACATGCATGAAACCAAGGGGAGTCAAACTGCAAGTACTAAGGGGAAAGAAAAGATTTGATTGGTTTTGATGTATTTGATTCAATATTTCTATTTCAAAGACTTCACTTTGTTGGTTGCATTAGTTTTGATAAGTACTTTTAATACATGATGCACCATGGTTGATGTATTTTCCTATAGTTTTATTTATCACATGTAAATGATACTTTCTTGGTAGATGAATGCAACTTATGTTCTGAACTCTATTTCCCTTTGATATTAACTATATTTATATCTCCAATTACATGAATTGTACTGAGGACAAAGTCATATGATAATAAGCTAAGGCTTAATTCTCCATTACACAAACATTGTTAGTACATATAATTTTAAGTTAATGTGTTTAAGCCACAACTATTACAACCATTACTAGACCTAAATAAAACAATAAAAAGTACTACTAACATACATAGAATAATTATACATTTACAATTTGCATTAAAATTCCTAGCAGAATTTTTCTTCATTGCAAATAACTCATTCTTCAATATAAAATTTTCTTCCATTTTCTCAACTTGCACCATATCAACAATATTCTCTTTCAACCCAGTCACTTCATTCTTCAAAACCCTAGCTTGATTATGCAAATAGTACTCTTTATATTTTTAGCTCCAGGATAACCTCTCTTACCCTTTTTGATATACGAGGATTATGCCTGTCATGTCCCGACCAGCCCGGGCCGGCCACATGGCAACCGTCGTATCACCTTGAGATGCATGCCATAAAAGGCGGGCTATCCGAGATGGCATAAGTATAGAAAGAGTATCGTCACTACAAAACCATCAAAAGTGAGATTTAGTTAGAAAGCGTTTATAATAATAAAAAAATAAAAGAGCACCAGTGGATTAGTTCAAGGAATCAACTATACAGCGGAATCTACTAACTCCTAAGCCACCAACCACTCCTATGAGCCTCCAGTCCATCTAGCATCCATGCACGTGGGAACTACATCCAACAACATTGGATACAGGTGAGTGACAGAGGTTTAATGCAAAGTCAAATAAGGTTGGGGAGTTCAGGTAATACCAAAACGATTCAGAAAACAGTATACTTTTCTTTTAAAAACCTCTTTTCAAAACATTTACCCCAAATCCTTTCTGAGTAAAACAATAATAATAATAATAATAATAATAATAATAATAATAATAACAACAACAACAACAACATCTAACTATGGGCTAGTCGTGAAAACCAACGAGGCTCGACCTTGGCCATGGTCGAGGAATCTCGTATCATTGAGGGTTACTCTTTTCTTTTCTCTTTAAAACTTTCCCTTAATAAGGAAACTATATTCTTTTCTTTTGAATATATATATATATATATAAAGATATATATCTTTCTCTAAGCCCATTCCTTGACGGTGCCAATCACTATGTGGTAGTAGCTACATTAGTCCTGGCGAGTCTCCCTCCATGCCTCTCTACTCCAGGCCAATATATTCACCGTGCCCTTTCAAAAAGGCGGTCCACGGGAACCTTCGCATGCATGCTCATCTCGATCCACTCGCTTCCTCACATGAAGCGTCGAGTCTCATCAAGTTTGCTCGTATGTATGATCATGCCCCGATGGGCACTCATGTCATACCTTTCATATATAAATATAAAAACATACATACATACATACGTCTCATAAATTTAATTTTCTCAACCCTTACCCCTGTGGCATAGAACAACGTGTGTAGTGGTATGAGGGAATACCCGAATCCCAAAACATTTAATTAAGTATTTTAATAATAATAAAAGCGTTTAGCCATAAATGGCTAAACACTGAAAACAAGGCCACTCACAATGTTCAGAGGTTCGTATGCTTCCAAATGTCTCGCGAAAATCGATCTCCGGAACGTCATCGCACTCGAACTTCCGGAACCCTAATTACACAGAAATAAACGTTAGCATTCATAATAAATCTTATGAATGCACCTATGAGGCTCTAGTATGACTTAAGATGATATTTGGATGTGTTTAGGGGCTTAGAAAAGTGTCCGGGAAGGTTTGGGGTCAAAATCGAACACTTGACGAAAAATTATGAAAATGCCCTTATGGGCAGTCCCGCGCGAGACTTGGCTTTTTAGGTCAGTCCCGCGCAGGGTTCGGCCAGAAAGTTGCTCCCGCATAGGAGTGACTTGGCTCTCACGTAGGAGCCGTCATCAAGGCTTAGGAATTGAGCCATTTTCTCTGTTTTCGAGCCTCTCGTCCTATGGTTTCGCTCGAAATTCGAAACACACAATCCCCTTGACTCCCACGACGCGTTTACCGAAAGAAAAATGAGAATCATCGTCTCAAAGTTCTTAGATCTAGAATCTAAATCTAAATCTAGTTAAAAAGCTGAATTTGACTTTGAACCGAGATCTCTCATAGACCTATGCATGGATTTACATACAAACTAAGTATGATGCAAATCTAGGTAAGTAGAATAGCATATTAGAAACTCACCTTGATTCGTTGGTCGATTTGTCCAGATAGGCCAAAAGTCCGAAGTTGCTCCAAAAGAGTAGAAAGAGAGAAAAGAGAAATGAGAGGAAAAAAGAAATAAGGGGGAGAGGCTCGGCCTCCCCCTATTTATAGGGAAGCCCGCCACCGGGCCTACTCGAACCCCGGGTTAGACTTTCTTTCCTCATTTCAACTTCTCTTAATCCCGATCCTTGACCTAATCCGTCGACTTTTACACTAATGGACATCCAATTCATTGGCTATGGACTTAAAAAGAGTCCAATTGAAATTTTAGTTGCATCCATGCATGGTCAATCACCTCATCTTCCAACTCCGTTTTATCTTAAGCTTGACTTCTGTTCATAATCAGACACATCCAGACCGATGTATTGTTCAAATTAATACGCCATCTACACTGTTTCATTGGTACGGAATAGTTGGATTAGGTCTGGGTGTGTCAACTCTCCCCTTCTTCAAAACATTTCGTCCTCGAAATTATTGAAGTAGCTATGGGGGAGTCTTGGCTTATATTCTAGGCCTTCTTCTTGGTTTCGAATAGTGTTCACATCACTATTCGCTTTCAAACTCTTTTGTTACTTCTCAATCCCCCTCGATCGTTGTTGCATTTTTATTGATATTTTTATGCATGATTCTTATGATTATATGCAACTAAATATTTAATTCTTGGTTTATTTACTTCTTTTATGTCTAAGGTGTCAATTGAGTGAAAATGATGAATTTGAAGTGAAAAGAAGCAAAAACAAGTCAAATAGGAAGTTAAGTGCAAAAAGTTCAAAGTTAAGATTCCTGGCAGCTTGAATAGATTTGAAAGATTCCTTATTTTCTCCATCTTAGAGACTTCAATTGTCTTTGTGGTCTCATGAAAATTGTAGAGGACATCTTGGGCTTTTTCGAATGCTAAAGAACATCCAAATTCGAGTCCGTTTGACCCCTCAAATATATATTTTACCGAGGACTTTCACTGGCTAGCCCTAGCCCAATTATTGGCCGGCCCTAGCCTGGAGACTGGCCGAGAATCCTTTTGTCTGTTACTGGCCGACAGCCGTCTAGAGCTCTAGCTGGGGCCGGTTGGACACGGGATGCCCCAATCTTGATCCAAATCGGTCTTCTAAGTTTCCAATGCCTCTTAAGCCGCCCCTTGATGTTTCTTGGACCTAAAAGCTCACCAAATCAACCCTAAAACAAGGAATATTCAAGGAGAAGAATGTAGAATTAATTGGGCCAAAGAATTTCAAGATCAAAGCTGATTGAAAGAAGATTAAAGGAAAAATGGTCAAGCATAGGGAAGAATCTTTTAGAGATTTATTAGGATTTAAACTTAGTTCTTATAAATACTCTTTATTGGGAATAAACCCTAGGCTTTTGCCTCTACGCTTTTGCCTCTAGTTTTCATCTCTTAGTTTTTACCTTGGAGCTTTTAGATATTTCAGAATTATTGTTTATAGTTTTATGAAAGCTTAATTCTTTTCTCCAATCTAGTGTTTTAGAGGATGCTCTTCAACTATTGTGAGGTTTCTTATGCTTAATCTAGTTTCTTTTTATAATTTTTCTTTGATTTCTCTCGTTTAAAGTAAATAATCTTGTTTGTTTACTCGTCTCTTGTATTTGATTATGGTTAGTGGCCAATAATTACTTGTTTATGCAATTGACTTGCTAATCTATTCGAATCCTACTGTTTGTGATTTAATTAGATGTTAGTAGCAATTGAATAGGTTGCCTATTCAAGGGAATTCAAAGGGTTTATCGAGTAATCTATGCTGGGTAGGTTTCTAATATTGGTTAACTCATATTTATCTTGCTCTTAATGCTTTCGAATACTTGAAATCGGGCTGCTAGGGTTTTGGTTTAAGTGTAAGATCGAATGATATTTTGTGAAACACGAGTAACAGTTTATCTATCTTTAGGATTAATTAAATCATTGAGAATGCAGGGTTTTCTTTGATTGTTAATGCAATTATGATTTAAACGTTATCTTTTGGAATTCCAATGATCAATACCTTGTAAGCATTCCTAAGCACTAGGTTGGAGGTTTTTAATTATATAGTTTAGTTAGTTTAATTCAATTTACTTTTGATATTACTCCAAATTTCCCCCAATTTCCTTTTCTGTTTGAAGACAAAGATAACCAAATCTCTCCGTGGATTCGATCCCTACTTACCCTACTACATAGTTAGTTAGTGAGAAGGTTAATTTGCGAAGCTCTACGACAAGCCTCGACAAATTTGGCACCGTTGCAGGGGAGGTTTCAGCTTATTTTTGTCTTCCTTTACTTTATTTTTTTCATTATTCTCTTAGTTTATTATTTTCTCTGTTTTTGTTTTTCTTTCTTTCTCTATTTTTAGCATTTGTTCCTTTTGATTCTTGTGCTTTTCTGCTTTCTTTATGTAGGAATTTGTGCAACTTGAACCTTCAAATTTCATATTTGGTTACATTATGTCTTGGGCATACAATCCATACCAATGTGGTGAATTCAACCAACTATGGGAGTTTCAAGGGATTCATTGCACTCAACAAGTTCAATCAATGCCTCAAAGTTTTCAACAATCTAAGATTGAAGCTTTTGTACATGATGCTACTCTTCAACTTCAGCAACTTGAAGCTGTTCTCCATCGAAGAATGGCAACAAGGTGCACACCACTTCAAGAGCAATATCAATGGATGGAACCAAGTCCACTTGTGGCACATAATTCTTTTTCTTCCTTAGAAAGAAAAGTCCAAGCTTGTGTTGATTTTACCCAACAATTCAAGGAAAAAGTGAATGAATTTTCTTCACCATTGTATTCTTAACCTTCCCATGACCCAAGTTCAAGTATGTATTTTGAAGATTCTCAATCCACACTTTCTTTCTAATTTATCTTGAGGATGTAGTCCTAGTGAGATGGAATTCCAAAAGGCTACTCATAAGCAATTTGAACAAATTTACATGCAATTGGATAAGATTGGAAGCCTACTCAATGACCTAGCAATCTCTCTTAATGAGTTGGTGGTCCTAAAGGAGAAAGAAAGGAGAGAGTATGAATATTAGGAGTTGGATAAGGAAGACCATGATGAACCTACACTTCCTGAAAAAGTCTCTCAAGAGCCAACTATTGAAGATCATTCTTATCACCAAGAGGAGGTAAATTCTAACCCTTTGAATTCATGTTTTGATACTGAAATTTCTACTCCTTTTTGTACATCTAGATTGCCATTGAATTCAAGGAAAAATACTTTACAATTGGTGGAAGAATTGGACTTTGATGAGGCTATAGATAAAGAAGAGAATTCATCAAATCTTGACAATGATGAAGAGGCATACCTTTTTGAAGAATATGAAGCACTTATTGATGACATACCACCATCATCTGCACCCACAATGGATGAGGATACTTGCTTGAGTTCTTCTTAACCATTGCCATCCTCTCCTAAACATGAGCAATCAGCTATGGGGTGTAAAGAAGCAACTTGTGTAGACAGTAGCCCTGTTGTTGAAATTGTCACTTATGAAGACCCTGACTTCTTGAGAATTGAAGCTTTCATGCTAAAATCTAAAAATTGGGTGATGAAGCACCAACGTCTTGCCACTCTTTACAATTGCACAATTGTCAAAGAACCATCACTCAACCAAGTGAGGGGCAAAGCCTTATTTAGGTGTCAAAAGGTTTTCTTGCATCATTCAATTACGGCATCTACAATGGCATTGGCCACACTTGCATTTCATGGTGTTTTAAGTAACTCAATTAGAGTTCTTTTTCTTTTATATTTACATGTTTTTATTTTTCATTGCTTTTATATTTTCCTTTTTATTTTTTACTTTCTTTTTGCTTTAAGGTGGCAGGATCCCTCTTAGCATGGACAAGAATAAATAAGTCTAGCCAAAGACATTAAACAAAGGCGCTTATTGGGAGGCAACCCAATTTTTCTTTCTTTCTTTCTTTACCTTCTTTATTTATCTTTTCATTTTTAGTGTTTGTCCTTAATTAATTTTATTTTGTTTTGTTTTTGTAGGTAAAAAAGCAAAGTGCAAATTTTGGAAGGTTTAAAAGCTTCTGTCAATCTTTTAAGGGAGTTCTTTCAACCTTAATTGCATTTTCATTGCATCTAGTTCGTGCTATTTATTTTTCTTATTTTCATGTATATTTATACATAATTCTTTGTGGTAATTCATTTGAGGGACTTAATCTTCATCATTGACAAATGGTTTAAGAAGTTTGAAGATCATTTAAAGCCTTTTGGGATGTATTCTTTGTGGTATGGGTTCTATGGAGCATGTTAAGCATTTTTGTGGGAGCAATTAAAGCGTGTTTCATGTCTATGATCAGCCGGCCCCAACCCCAACATTGGCTGGCCACTGCCTAATCCACTCAAAGCCGAACCCATATTTTTGTGTCCAGCCAGCGGCCGACTAGAGCTCTAGTCGGGCCGACTGGATACGGGCTTCTCACATCCGGCCTCCCATCTCCTCTATCCGGCCCCAACCTATTTATATCCCATCCCACTTCTTCCTTAGCCAATTTTTGTTCCTTTCTCACCTCATTCAAACACCTTTCCACTTCCATTATCTCTATACACCACAATCATCCTAATTTCTTCCTAATTAACACTTCCGATCACAAACCCTTTCCATTTAACACCTAAACACTCAATCCAATCCATCCATTTGAACCCACATTGCAAAAATTGAAGATTGGTGGATGTTTGAGCTTTTTGGTGGGAAAATTCGAATTCAAGATTGAGTTTCCTTTTGCTTTCTTGCTGAATTTGTGCTTTCCAAGTGTTTGTGACGTCTAAGAAAGTTAGCAAGCCTTCAACCAAAACTATAGTGGTAAGTTCTTTAATTACCAAGAGTATCTCTACGAATTCCAAGCAAGTGAAGAAAGGTAAAGACCTTATTCCTAGAGAAGTATGTTATTGAAAAAGACCATTGATCCAGATAATGAATCTCATTTCAATATCATGTATCTCTTTCTCCATATTGGGTTGGTAAGGAATCAAACTTCATCAAGACCATGGTGAAGGGAGTGTCTTTCACAATCAGTCTATCATGCTTAGCAAAGTACTTTTAGTTTCTAAAGGAGGGACTTCCCTCTATTTTCACCTCTATCGAGAAAGATCTTATCCAATGACTCATGTAGCTTCTCAAGAGGCAGTCACCATCTTAATGATTACCACTCTGGATTTGCATTTTGTCATGCATTACATTTAGTTTCTGTTTATTTTTTCCTTAGGACTATCTTTATCTTTATGTTTATGCTTTATTCGAATTTTATGGTTTGTAACTTAACCCCTATGTCTTTTTCCCTTATGTATAGCCTTCTAGGATATCGAATTCACGGTAATATTGTTCTGAACTTTCAATTGCCTTTTCTCAAGAGCAGCCTTCTTGCTATTCTGTTCTTGAGTTTGAACTTCGTCTTCTTCTTTAGCAGAGCCTATCCTTATCCATCTGTGGATTAGGCTTGCTTCACTTTGACTATATTACTTGGAGGCTCTTGCTCCATCTCCACCATGCTTTACTTGATCTTTGTGCTTAGTCCTTGACCTTTCCTTAAGTCTTTTTTATCGAGACAACCTCCTTATTATTGCTAAGGTTCACTCATCTGGTTTTCCTTAGAAGTCTCTTTTTATTTTCTTAATTATACCTCCCTTTCTGAGGTATTTTCTAATGAAGTTAACTCCCCAGGTCATTTTCTGATGGCCTATTAGCAGGCCATTATCTGATGAAGGATGCATCTTTCGATGCCTTGTACTTGTCTTTGTAACCAAGATATCAGGGAAGACTTTAGTTTAACTCCTTCGCCTCTAAGGCAAAGGGTACATCAAGTTAACTCGTTCTTCCTCCAGCTTGGTCTTCTTCTCCATTTTGTTCGTTGGTCTTCTTCTCTTTCTATTTCTTAGTCCTTTTTTCTTTTCTCCTTTCATGGCATATGAGTCGAGCTCTTGTACACACTTGGCCCACTCTCGGCCACATCATATCAAAGGATCAGAGATCATGCCCTCTCAGCTCTCACAATCCGATTCACTCTTTGATCGCCCATCTCTAACTCAAATATGGTCTTCGGCTCATCTCATCTCTCATCCTCTCTAGGATGGAGAACTTTGGGTGGCCTCATGCTCTCTCCAGTCATACTCTAGGTCGGTCCTCTCAAGTGGACATCACAGAGATTCTCAAGATCTTGATCTCTGATCGCTTCCTCATATTGGGACGCCTTACATGGCTCTCAAGACATTCGTACTTGAGCCTCGACTATATGCTCATTCATGCCATATCTTCTAGCCTCTTAGGGCTCTCAATCATCTTTTATCTTCTTTGATATAGATTATTTTCTCTTCTTCCTTTCATTAACAATTCAAGTTGGGGTTTTCTTTCCCCCTTCATCTTTCCTTTTCTTTCTTTTATTCAACCATAGTCCATTGTGGGGTCCACACTTCCCTTGCATTCCTATCTATATGGTATTAACCAATCACGCACATTGCAGTCGTGCGGCATCATTGATGTCTTCCTTTATTCACAAATTTCCCTATCTTAGGGTTTCTTATCCTTTCACCTAATTTTCCTTTATCTTGGTATCCTTTGGCATCCATTGCCATCTTTTGGCATCATCTGCAACTCTCTTCATCTCCCTACCCCTTCCATTAGGGTTTCAGGTTTGTTGCCAACTTTATCATACCTTGGTTGTCATGATCTCACGTCTTATCCAAGGGTTCCGTTTATTCAAGCTTCATTCCTTTCTTCTCTTCTTTCTTAGTCATCCTCCAGTTTATCATTCTTCTAACACCTTTACTTCATTTAGGTGTTAGAATTTCCTTTCTTTCTCTTCCTTTTTTGCTTATACTGGCTGTTCTCATAGAGGTTTATAACTTGAGTATTCTCTTTCCTTATCCCCGTACTCCTTCCATTGAGTACTCGGGGTCATTCTTATGATCCTTGTTGACTTAGTCTTCGTATCACTTGCTCTCCACATGTGAGTCTTCTTATCTTAGCTATTATGGCCTCTTAATTCCCTTGATATCTTTTCTTGGTCGTCCACATTGATCGGGTTGATTTTTCTGCAAGAGAATAGAATCAAGTAATATAGCTTGGAGTATTTCAAGGTTGAACCCACGAGGACTTGTTAACTACTAAATCATAATTCTAGTAGAGTTTAATAAAAGAGAAAAACTAATTTTAATAAAAGTTAAGAATAAAAGCAAGAAATTATAATCTAATCTAATTAACAAAAGAACAATAATAAATAATTAAAAAGAAAATCAATATTGAAAACGTTAGGGTTTAGGTTTCTCTTCTAGGTATTTAATTCAATTATGCATGAATTTAGTTAACATGGCCAAAATAACAATCACTAATCTACTTAGGAGCCCTCTCCGATCATCCTAAGCTTTCCTAACTAAGTGATTACCACCTCTCAGTGCATAAACTAATTAGCTAAGAACATTAAGATCTTAGGATTAATAATTAAACCAGGTTCTCCCGAAACCAATTTAATTATGGTTATCACAATAAACTGAATTACTCTCGTATCCAATTAGATTGTGTCTATTTTCCTAGAGCACGAATTATACTTCACCTCTCAGTCCTTCATACAATTCCAAAAACCTATTATATGGTGATCAGGCATACAACGGAATTAAGTACAAAGAAAATAGATTTAACCCCAAGAAAACCAATTCATACAATAATTAAATTAAAATCCCTAGAAGATCTACCCAAATTCCCAACAAGAAATTTAACTATTAAAAGAAAATATAATAAAGAAAATAAATAAATGCATTAGAGAAAACTAAAATAAATCTAAGATTTAAGATCCAAGATCCAAGACCCCCTTAGAGAACCCTAAGATATCTATTTATACTAGTAGTAGCTAGGTTACATAAGATTACTTGGAGGTTAAGTAGAGCTAATTCCAATTAAACTAGGACTTTTGACCATGTGTGCTCTCCCGTTTAGAAGTTAAGTCTAGCCTAAAATCTTCATTAGCTCAAACTCGGTACATAACACGTTGGTAACATGAGTTCGGCTATTTCAGAATAACTATCCCATGCTCAAAATGGCTAGACTTTGGCTCCCAATATTGCGTGTCTTCATTTTGGAACCATAACTTGGTTTGCTTCCACATCATAGACCTTGTAACAATTCTTTACATTATTCTTGAAATTGCTATCCACTTTAATTTGTCCCATCTTGATGAGTTCATAAGCTATACTTCAAGAAACAATGAACTTATGGCTCCAATTTCCATCTACAAACAAATAAATCAAACATGAGAAAATATCATGAATTTCATATCAATCAAGACCATAAAGTGCTAAAATATATATCAAATTAGCCACTAAATATACACTAAATATGGCCTTATCACACCAAAATTCATTTATTACGGAAACACCTTTCTTAATCATCCACCTTTTTCCACTCTTATCTGCATCTGGTTAATCTGAATTTACCTTGGCTTAGACTTCATTTCCCACATCCTTTATTCACTTATCATTCTTCGAGGGAAATTTATCCTTAAATTAAGTTACTCCCCTTATTCAAATTCTCAACTTATTCTTCTTATTCCTTGACTCATTACACTTAAATCCTCCTATCTCGTTCTGTCATCTTGCTTTCACCTTTTGTCTTCCCCATTTCAATTATCATCCTTGTCTTATCCTCACTCTTTCTTCGACTCTTAGTTCCCTAATATCCATCCTTACTCCTTCCTCGACTTAGGTAAAAGTCAAAAAGAAGATTTGGCTTCAACTGATCTTACCAATCAAATCATTCTTCCTTCTTAAGTGGGTTTGAAATCTCCTTATAACTTCAATCATCATCATCTTCTTCATCATCCTCTAGGTTACATTCATTCCCATCCACTCGTTTCCTTTGAGTGCTTTCTTCTCTTCTCTCCTCTCCAATTCCTTTTTCTATCCAACCTCCTTATCTCTTTTTATAACTCAAATTATCAAGGTTTTACTTTCTTTTCACCGACTCACCTTCTTAACTCCTCCTTTCCTCAGCATTTCTTGCCTCTAATCATTCTTGTTTATTCTTTACTTTAACATTCATTTTTCTTTTCTTTTCTTATCCCCTTCTTATTTCTCACAAGTTCTTTCTGGTGATGTCCTTTCAATTCTGAGGAACATTCCCTTCGTGCTCATTATTTGCACGCATGCAAGTACTTCCATTGTTGCCATCCATTCCATTCTCCCCGCTTACTTACTTCCCATTGATCTTGACCATGACAAGGTCTTTTCTTATATCCTTTGGGATTCTTTTTTTTCTTTTTCTTATTCCATTTCCTCCATTTTCATTTCTTTTCTTTTCTTCAATCCTTATTTCCTTTTGACATTGGTATCCAATGATTCAACAAGTAGTAATGGATGTACTACTTGTTGACCATATGGGTAAGATCTTTTTCCATCATCTTTACTACCATTCTTTTCTTATCCTGCTCCTTAGTTAACTTTAGCACTGGGATATAAAAACTGACTCCACAATGAAGGGTCCACCACGCATTCTTCATACAAATATGAGGTCTCTTTCCATTTCTCATCCTCCGTTTTGCCATCCTTGCCTTCTTTTTCTTCCATCTCTGTCGCAATTTCCCTCAAAACCTACACACCATTGGAGTAGAATTAGGGAAAATCGGTTCGTCTTTGCTATGCTCTCTCTCATAGAGTCTACACATGAGTGGTGTAGAAATTGGGGAAGAGAGAGGTTGAGTTGTCCCATATGGACTCCTTGTTGATACCTCGGCTTCATCGTTCAATCACCTTTTCTTTTGGAATTTCCTCTCTGAACTGCTTCTTAAGGTCTACACATGATTAGTGCAGAGAGTGAAAGAGGTTAATTCATATCATGTGGTTCCTTCTCTGACCTCTACACTTGATTATCCTTTTCTTGGCTTCACCCTTCATCCTTCCATTTTTTGTTTGATGAAGTCCTCTTTTGAGGAACAGAGAGTATTTTACCTTCATCCTCTTGTTCAGGTGCCTAAGGTTTTGTCAACCTCATCCTTTGTGATCTCATATCTCATTGACTCCTTCCTTCCTAACCTGACTCTCTTTCCAAGTCTACACACTAATGGTCGAGAGAAGTTGGTTTAGTTTTCATGCACGTCAGGTCCATCTTTACTCTTTGCATCGTCCTTGCTGCTTCATTTCCTCCCAATTCTTACACATTACAAGTGTAGAGAATGGGGGAAATTGCCTTTAGGTAGGGTTAGACATCAAACTCGTTCCTTCATTAACGAGTCTCTATGTCCACAACCTGGAAGGTTGGATGCCAAGCTAGCTTTCTTTATTGGCAAGCCTCTGGATACGCTGCCAGGAGGGTGGACGAGGCATCATATATCTCGTCATCTCAAGGGAGTAAATCCCTTGCAAGGTTTGGCTAACGAGTAGGAAGAATATTAAAAGTTAAAGGATTGGTCTTGGGGATTTCCTAGAAAGCTTACTTTGCTTTCACGAATATCGAGGAAATAGTGGTCACGGAATCATTTCACCTAAAGACCACACTTGGATATCTTATAGGGTGGCATATTACTAAGAAAAGTATTCTAAGAGTAGGTTAGGGCATTTATGACGCATTCGAGTAATTACATACTCAAGCTTTGGAGTTTAAAACCTAAGTGATCCATTGGCTTCGAAAACATTTGAAAACATCTAAAAATACTTTGAAAATGCTTTATAACTTTTTGAAAACAATTAGAATTTTTTTAATTTCCCTGATACCAATCAAATTGTCACGCCCCGACCCATTCGGGTCAGCCACATGGCAACCACCGTACCACCTCGAGATGCGTGTAATAAAAGGTGGGCTATCTAAGATGTCATAAGGCATAGAAAGAGTATCGTCACTGCAAAACCATCAAAATTGAGCTTTAGTTAGAAAACATTTATAATAATAAATAAATAAAAGAGCACCAGTGGATTAGTTCAAGAAATCACCTATACAATAGAATCTACTAACTCCTAAGCCACCAACCACTCCTATGAGCCTCCAGTCCATCTAGCGTCCATGCACGTGGGAACTGCATCCAACAACATTGGATACAGGTGAGTGACAAAGGTTCAATGCAAAGTCAAATGGGTTCGGGAGTTCGGGTAATACCAAAACAATTCAGAAAACAATATACTTTTCTTTTAAAAACCTCTTTTCAAAACATTTGCCCCAAATCCTTTCTGAGTAAAACAACAATAATAATAATAATAACAATGTCTAACTATGGGCTGGCCGTGAAAACCAACGAGGTTCAACCTTGGCCATGGTCGATGAATCTCGTATCGTCAAGGGCTACTCTTTTCTTTTCTCTTTAAAACTTTCCCTTATTCTTTTCTTTTGAAAAAATATATAAAAGGATATATGTATCTCTCTAAAAGCCCGTTCCCTCGACGGTGCCAATAACTGTATGGTAGCAGCTACATCAGTCCTCGCGAGTCTCCCTCCGCGCCTTTCTACTCCAGGCCAATATATTCACTGTGCCTCTTAAAAAAGGTGATCCACAAGAACCTTCGCATGCATGCTCATCTCGGTCCACTCGCTTCCTCACATGAAGTGCTGAGTCTCATCGAGTCCGCTCGTATGTATGATCGAGCACTCATGTCATACCTTTCATATATAAATATAAAAACATACATACATACATATATCTCATAAATTTAATTTTCTCAACCCTTACCCTTGTGGCATATAACAACGTGTATGGCGGTGTGAGGCAATACCCAAATCCCCAAACATTTAATTAAACATTTTAATCATAATAAAAGCATTTAGCCCTAAATGGCTAAACACTGAACACAAAGCCACTCACAGTGTTGGGAGGATCGTATAGTCCTAAATGTCCCACGAAAATCGATCTCTAGAACGTCACCGCACTCGAACGTCCGGAACCCTAATTACACGGAAATAAACTTAGCATTCATAATAAATCTTATGAATGCTAATGTTTATTTTCGTGTAATTAGGGTTCCGGATGTTCTAGTGCGACGACATTATGAATGCACCTATGAGGCTCTAGTATGACTTAAGATGATGTTTAGATGTGTTTCAGGGCTTAGAAAAGTGTCCGGGAAGGTTTGGGGTCAAAATCGGATACTTGACAAAAATTACGAAAATGCCCCTAAGGGCAGTCCCGCGTGGGACTGACCAAGTCTCGCACAGGACTCGGCCAAAAAGTCACTCCTTCACGGGAGTGAATCGGCTCCCTTGTGGGAGCCGTCACCAAGGCTCGGGAATCGAGCCATTTTCTCGGTTTTAAAGCCCCTCGTCCCACGGTTTTGCCTGAAATTCAAAACACGCAATCCCCTTGACTCCCACTACTTGTTTACCAAAAGAAAAATGAGAATTGGCTCAAAGTTCTTAGATCGAGAATCTAAATCTAAATCCAGTTAAAAAGCTAAATTTAACTTTGAACCAAGATCTGTCCTAGAACTATGCATAGATTTACATGCAAACTAAGTATGATGCAAATCTATGTGAGTAGAATAGCATATTAGAAACTCACCTTGATCCGTAGGTCAGTTTGTCTGGATCAGCCAAAAGTCCAAAGTTGCTCCAAAAGAGCAAAAAGAGAGAAAAGAGAAATGAGAGGAAAAGAGAAATGAGGGGGAGAGGCCTATTTATAGGGATACCCGCCGGCCCCCAGACTTTCTTTCCTCCTTTCAACTTCTCTTAATCCAGATCCTTGGCCTAATCCGCCGACTTTTACACCAATGGACATCCAATCTATTGGCTATGGACTTAAAGGAAGTCCAATTGAAATTTTAGTTGCTTCCATGCATGGTCAATCACCTCATCTTCTAACTCCGTCTTATCTTAAGCTTGACTTCTCTTCATAATCAGACACATCCAGATCGACGTATTGTTCAAAGTAATATGCCGTCTACACTGTCCCGTTGGTACGTAATAGTTGGATTAGGTCTGGGTGTGTTAATGCCACTTATGAAATCCATATGCATTTGCACCCTACAATGGAATGAAAATGTTGTAATCATTTTTTTTTGCATGAAAAATAATGTCAAAATAAAACTCAAATACATATCTAAAATTAAAGAAAATTATTGAATATAGTTGGTAATCATAAAATCTTCTTCTAGGAATTTTCATTGTCTAAACAGTCCATCTGGGAGCTTTCAAGTTGGAGTGATAGAATACAGCTTCCCTTCGTAGTTCCAATCAACTAGGTAGTTAGAAGATATGAGCCTATATGAATTCAAATCATTGAAAGATAAGCTTATTCGAGTTTCAATAAAAAGAATAAAGGAGATTTTAATTACTTTAACCAGTTAATGAATAATATATAACAAAACCTTAAATCCATTACTGATTCCATGTAATTTGATTGGATCGTGGTAGATATAGAAGACATAATATCAAATCCAATCCTAGAAGAACTTGCACTACTTCTTGAACTCATCATCCATCCTAAAAATAGAAATTGAAACTAGTTGGGTTACTGTGTCATGTCCTAACCTGTAGCTTGGAAACTTAGCAATTGCAACATTACCTAGAAGTACATACACATCGACACACACCTTAGACAATACAAGGCTCAAATTGAGTATCATTGCTACAAAACAATTAAAAACTAGAATTTAATTAGTAATTGAAAATAATAAATAATAAATAATAAATATAAATAAATAATATTATAGAAAATCAAGTTGAGTACGAATTGATATATCTAAGGAATACCTATGTAGTAGAATAAAATAACTCCTAAGGCCACCAATAATCCTAATGAGCCTTGGACTCGAATTTCTTAAAAAACATAAAACAAATGAGTGGTGAGTATATATTGTGTACCCAGTGAGTGATTCGAGTTCAATGCAAAGTCAGATAGGGTTTGGGGAGTTAGGTAAAATCCAAAATAAGTACAAAACATATTTTATATTTTCTCCTATGAAAAACAATTCCCAAAAATATTTTCTTTATCAGAATATAATATTTCTAAAATGGGCTGGCAAAAGATGCTCTGGTGTGTAGATCCAATACACTCGGATCATCGAGGGCTATTTTGAAATATCATATATAAAAAAATAGAAAATCATCTCAGTAAGCTTGTTCCTTCGACAGTGTTGTCACTATGGGTCGACACAGCTACTAATACCCTGCAAGCTACCCTCTGCACTTCTTGCAAGGAGTAACTCCACGTATTTTTTATGATAACGAAATATTCCTCTTTATGTGAGTCTGACAAAGCTCTTAAGTCTGCAGAATGGTGTTGAATACAACAAAATAAGATCATGACATTGGTGCGACCAGCTCTGGAAGAAATGATCAAAGGCTTGATAAGCGCGAACATTTAGATTGAGTATTGCTTTGATGAAAAATTTTATACAGAACCTCAAAGAAAAGCTGAACTTAGAGATCATGGAAGTTTGAGATTAATGGAGAATGAAGACTTATTGGTCGCAGAAACACGCATGCCAATCTTGACACCAATGCCGAGTACAAAATAAGAAGTCTGTAAGTGTGAATGCCTTTGTGAGTGGATATCAAGTATTGATCATGAAAAAAAAGAAGACAAGTACTTCAAGAATATTTTGATGAAGTCTTTAACACAGTGGCAAACTAGGAGAAGAAAAGAAACAAGTAGAAGCATTGACTCTAGCTTCAAAGTAAAGTCATTAGTAAAAAGATTTGAAGATGGGAATATTGTTCAAGTCTTTGTTATTGACACAATGAAGGGTCTAAGCAATGAAGAGATAGAAGTGGTTGTATCAATGTATCACCAAGTGTAGCTAAGAAGTTCAAGAGAAGATCTATCATGAATAGGCTACATGGCAATGAGATTGAAGAAATGCTTCAACATTCCGAAAAGATTGAGACCTTGGGCAGTTTGGAATGAACATTGGTCTCCACAATAGTCACACTAGTTTTGATACCAAAGTTGTTAACAAACGAGTCTTAAGATGTAGGATGTGCTTTACAAGTTAACATAAATTTGCTGTAACAACTGGTCTCGTAGAAAAGATCATCATGGAGATGACGAGTTCAATGAAGATTATCATGGAAAACATCAGCACTACAAACTCTACCAGAATTCAGATTCCTACGCTACAAGACAAAATAAAAGCTATTTTGGCTCCAATAGTCACATAATAACTAGTTTTGGCTTCCTCACTATAAATACAAGATCAAAGTCTAAAGAATGAAAAGGAGAACATCTAAAGAGGGTCTAGGTCCGACTTATTCTTTCAAAGTTCTGTTCTTCACTTATGCTTTACTTTAATCCTTAGTTTTTCATAATTCAGTTTAAGTTTTGTCATGATGATCTTGTCAAAAATTTGGGTTAAGCTTCATTTATGTAATTAGATTAGAATAGTATCATTTGTACATACTTTGCATTGTAACCATGGAAAGCACTCTACAAATTGGAAAGGTTGGTGAAACTCGGTTTGTAAAAGCATGATGATGCTTTACTTGTAAAAACTTGGTGAATGCCTGTAACTTCATTAGTTTAGTGGATGTTGGTGAAAATCCTTGACTTAGAGGGTCAAGGTAGTGGATGTAGCTCGGGAAGGATTGAACCACTATAAATGAGCTTGCGTTGATTCTTTTACTAAGCCTTTTTAGTTACTTTCCATCTTCGTATCTCAGTGTGAAATGAAGTGCTAAACTCACTTGTAGGAGTGGTGGCAATAGCAGGGGAAAACTTGAAGTGGTAAATAGATGCTACGAAGAACTAACTAGTGTATTAAAACACATTTAAAATATGAGATAAGAAAGGCTGCCAGTGTATCAGTCATCTCATTGATGAAATCCATCTTGAGCCTAAAAGAAGAGTAGCTTCAAAGGATTTGAAAATAATACTTAGAAGAATTGATTGAAGCATTAGTCTAGGAAACTTTCATACCAATGAAAACCCATAAGCTGCTGCAAGAGAGAATCTTTGAATATACTAGTAAAACAAAGACTAACATGAAGATTGCCATAATAAAGATGAGGATTTTCAAGAAAATTGTTTTGAGAGAAAGTATTTAGAGATCATAAATATATCAAGCAAAGAAATGTTATTCACCCCTTCTAGCACTACAATGGGACTAGCATCTCTTATATCTCATGCTGTATCTAATTCATTATACCTTTCTTTAGGCGATCCACGGCTACTTCTCAAATCGCATGCCTCCCTCAGTTCACTTGTTCTCAAAAGAGTATCAAGCAATATCCCCAATAGGACCACACATCTCAATATAAATATTACCCTAAATGGGTGGTCCTCTTATAAAACACACGTACACACACACAAAAAACACTTTTATCAAATCATTCCACCCATTAATTCCCAATGACAAAAAACTATGTATGTGCAAGTGACTGCCTAAATTTCAAAACATGTAAAACATTTTATATACTATTTAATATTAAAGATAATGAAACATTTAGCCTTAAATGGCTAAACATTAGAACTAACCCACTCATAATACTATGAGGTTCTTATACTTCCAAGGACTTTACAACAATCGGCCACTAAAGCCTCACCGCACTTGATCAATCTAGAACCTAATTATACGAAAAAACACATTAGCACTTAACTTCAAAATCATGAATAGACCTATGAGTTTCTACTATACTCTAAGATGAGGTTCAAAAATGAATTAGGGTTCTAAAAAATGTTTTACGCTAAATTTTAGTTTTAAGTGTAAAATTACCAAAATACCCTATAAGGCCAAGACTAACGCTAGTTATAGGATGGTCCAACACAGGACCAAGGTGGCAAAAAGCCACCCATAACCTTTATGCATATTCAACATCGGATGTGTTCTAGGTTTAACCGGATAAGTGTTTTTCAATTTCTCCTAACTTGAATCCTACTCAAATCACTTTCAATTGAGTTAAAAATTGAGATAAACAATCTTCGCAATATCCATCACAACTTCATAGCTTCAAAAACTAGAATCATGGGCTAAATATCGATACAAATCTAACATACACTCAATTATACCCTAAAAACCAACTTGAATTTTGAGTTAAGATAACTTTTGATCTAGTATATGGATTAAGGCAAATAAATAGGCATTTTAAAGCTTGAAGAATGTAGAACAAAATTCCTAAAAATCAATTTGATCCAATAGCTAGATTGAAATGTCCATCCCAAACTCCAAAATGTCTCCTCTGCCTCTTCTTGCACCAATCCTTGAAATTCTAGGTTTTTCTCTTCAATACGAGTTTAGAGAGGTTGAGAATTGTTTACAGAGTTTAGAGAGGTGTTTTGGAGGTGGTTTAGGAGGTAGTTAAGGTGGAAGAGGTAGAATAGAAGAGAAGATGAAGAAAGACGAAGGGAAAAGAAAGAAATAAGGTGGCTCAGGTTACCCCAAGCATATATAGTGCAAATCCGACATTAAAACTCAATAAAAACGGCATCAAATGTGATTTGTACTTATTTTTTTTTCATTTTTTCCAACTTTTTCTTGAACCTTTTTACTTTGCCAGCTAAGATGTGGTACTAATTCGTTAATATTCAAGCACCATAGATGGTTTAAGCCTCCAATTCATCAAAAGTAAATTCCAAACCAATTCAATATCTTTTTAAACTCTAATACACCTCACTTGACTTACCCTAGGCTCAATTCTTTTTCTTTGGGTGTTTAATTAGGCTAAGCACCTTATACGAGATGTCACATACAAGCTCTTAGTGTGTAAATGAAGGGAAACCAAGAACATGCAAATGCAGCGGAATAATAAATTTTGGTTCCCACCAGGATCTTTGCGAATGTGATCTCAATCAGTGATAGAAATATTACCTTTCTTATTCGATAAAGTGACAAACTGAAGCTGGATCGAATCAAGCTATAGCGAAACCTCCATAGGATCTCGTTTCTACGATATCCATATGATCAAGCAGTAACCAATCTTTATCTCATGAAGAGTAGGAATGGAGTTTTCTTTACGCCTTTTGTGCTAGCAAATGTACAGAGAGTTGTATTTTGTTCTACAGAAAAAATTTAAACTTATGCATGTCTCACACTCTCTTTATATTTAACCTAATTAGATTTAAACTCTTTTAACCTAATTAGATTTGGTTTAAACTATTAATCCATTTAGACTTTAGGCTACCGTAATTAGGCCCAAGTGATTTGTCTTCGAACATAACCCAACAATCTCCCACTTGCACTAAGACGAATTACCCATTGTCTAATGTGCTTTTGATCTTTATGTGCAACCTTATAAGTTCTTAACGTTAATAGTGACATTAATAACATCACAAGTAATGAGCGGTGTCTAGTAACACATCATTGCTATCAAAGTCGCAAGAATATCGTGATTTGATAAAACTTTATCCGTGATTAATGTTACTGTGTAGTTTAATCCCTTTATCCATGATATCTCAATTAAACACAAGTCATGAAATGTGTCATACTTGTATAATTCAATCTATATGTTTCTTAATTCCCGAGTAGACTATTCTAAATAAATCCAATTGATAGCTCATATCAATTCATTTGAGCACGGCCATGCATTTTTAGTCTCACTCAATTAAGGGGCCCAAGATATCACTCTTGTTATATAAGAGAGACAAATTCTATCTTGATCACGCATATTCCTCTACATGTTTTATTGCCTACCCAATTATGGCCTTTATAGTCCACCCAATTACGAGTGACTGTTGGCCGTATTAAAATACACAACTCGTCATGTAGGAATCTATAGTAATCTAAAGTCTAAGGATCACTAACACCATTGTTTCTTTGAGAACCACTTATGACACTCATATAACAATCCATGCAATGTTCTCATCACAGGTCGATCTAGTATATAAGTTCTTTAACATGTACCTATGTGCTGACTTGATATCTTATATCCATGACAACTTCTTGTCATCAGTCATGACACATACTAGTCTCCACCTATTATTGTTATCCCATTTCACAAAAATACTTGACTAGGGACTTTAAGAATAATTCACAATTATTCTAGGGACATTATTATGATTATTTATATTACGCAGGTATCAAATAACTATAATAATGAAATTGCCATTTAATAAGAATACAATACTAGCATGACAAGATGTATATCAAAAACCATCATCATATAATAGGTTTTAATGTATACACCAAAAATCCTACATTCAATCACTCATGTATCTAATACCAAATGAGCTAGTGTGATGATCATGCCTCTACTGCGTTAGAGGCTTCGTCAATGGATCAACAATGTTATCATTAGTTGATACTTTGCATATCTTTAAATCTCCCTTATCAGTGATATCTCAGATGAGATGGAAGTGCCGAAGTATATGTTTGGATCGTTGGTGAAATATGGGTTCCTTAGCCTATGCAATAGAGCTTTATAGGATCTGTAATGCTAAGTACAACTCCAAGTTTAGTGATGAACTTCTTGATCCAAATAGCCTCTTTTGCTACTCCACTAGTTACTATATATACTCAGCCTCTGTTGTAGAATCAACTAATGTGTCTTGTTTCAAACTTTTTTAGCTCACAGCACCACCATTTAGGCAAAACACATACAAAGATTGCAATCAAGAATCATCTTTATCGGTTTGGAAGCTCACATCTGTGTAACCTCTTATAATGAGTTCCTCTCCACCTCCATATATCAAGAAAAAATCCTTAGTTCTTTTCAAGTACTTAAGGATGTTCTTAATAGCAATCCAGTGATGCTTACTTTGGATTAGCTTGGTACTAGTCATCATGCTTAAAGCATAAGAGACATCTAGATGAGTGCATAACATAGCATACATGATTGATCCGATTGGGGCTTTGCAAGTAACTTTGATACCAATAAAGGGAAACTGAGAACGTACAAACATAGTTAAATAATAAAATTTCGGTTCCCACCAGGATCCTCACGAAGGTGATCTCAATCAGTGATAGAAATATTACCTCTCTTGTGCGATAAAATCAAAAATTGAAACTAGATCGAATTAAGCTACACTGAAACCTTCACAGGATCTCGCCTCTACGGTATCCACACGATCAAGTAGTAACCAATCTTCATCTCACGAAGAGTAAGAATAGAGTTTTCTCTCTGCATTTTATGCTAGCAAATTACAAACAGTTGTATTTTGTTTTATGACAAAAACTTAAACTTATACGTGTCTCACACTCTATTTATATTTAGTTCAAACTCTTTTAACCTAATTAGATTTGGATTAAAATCTTAAACCATTTAGACTTTGGGCCACTGTAATTAGGCCTAAGTGATTTGTCTTTGGGCATAACCCAACAATATACACAAGATTAGGGTTTGGAAACCAACGGTCCAAATCTTTTATGAACGAATTTGGTTGTTTTTTGCATGCCTTTTTGGTCAGTATTATGTTTTCTAAACAAAATTTTACTTGAGGTATTATTTACATAAATTTTGATTTATATAAATATGATTTTGGATTATTTGTATCTCAATTGTTATTAATATTTGCAAACCTCATCATTGGGGTAGTGAACTCGATGTTGTTGTTTTCACTTTTAAGGTGTTGAGATTTCTCCATATTCTAAGCCTCGTCAGTGACTAATCGGTGGCCTAGGGCATTTCGTCCCCACTGCCGTATGTTTTCCATCAATAAGTGTGATCCATTGTGTGATTTTATCTTTCACTGTATTTTCTTTGATTTACATGCATTTTGTTAACTTGGCACTTTTGCTATTCTCAAAGATATTTTGGATATTATGAATTTGTGAACGCCTTAACTTTAGCGTACATTTCTATAACAATTTGAACCTCAAGGAGAGTTTAACTAGGTACACGTAATGTTAAATTTCAAAAGAATTTGAATCTTAAAGATGAATTGAAGTGCAAACTGATGGAGAAGTAAATAAGAAATGCATTATGAGGATTATTGGTGAGACATATTAAATTCAGAAATTGATCTAATGAGTAATTGAGGTTTAAGTTTAAAGTACACTTAAGAATAACTCAAGACTATTGGATTAATAATCATAGAAATGAATAAGAGAAATAAAAATTTATAAAGCTAAGTATAAATTGAATTGTATTGGAGTTAAGTTAATTGTTTCAAGGTTTAAAGGGAACCTAATAACCAATGTGTAATTGAGGAGCTGGAGACTATGTTTTGGCACCAAAGGATGATCAATTTGATAGACTGTAGTATAAAAAGTATATGATGGACGTTTGGATAGGTTTAGGAGTTGAAACTCGACAATTTAAGCATCACATAGGATGTCCAATGCATGTTAAACTTGGAGTGTAACTGGCATTGGATATGATTGGAAAGAGAGACAAATAGAAGCAAATGGACAATGATCAAGCTAAGCTATAGTCGACACTAGACTTCGCCATATCTAGCATTGGGCTCAAGCTTATAATGCCGAGAATCAGGCTTTTTTCTTTCCTCCTTTCAATTCATCCTCTGCACTTCTCTACCTTTCCACTTCAATTTCTGGACAAACCACCACTAAAGCGATCTCTCAAGCACTTAACACTTTTCTAAACATCAACAAATATCATTTTAATTTCAAATTTAGAGATAAATGAAATTCGAGGAGGAATTGAGCAAAAAATGACGAATTGGAGTTTTGGATAATTAGAGAAATCCAACCATTGAATTTAATTGATTCCAAGGTTTGTTATTCTCCTCCCCAAAAGCTTTAAAACACCTCAAACCATGCATCAATCCATGTTGTATAGAGAAAGTTTTCATAGGTTGAAGTTCATGTGCTTTAAGTTAGAAATTCCTTGTGGAACCTTACCCCTTGTTAATCATTAAAATTGCTAATTGAAGTGTTAATGACAATTTATGAGAATTATTTACATTAGAAGAAATTATAAAATTTGATTAAGGTGTATAATGGAAGGTAAATGGTAACTATTGAAGACAAATGGCAAATTTAATATGTTGGAGGACTAGAAAAGAAATTCTTCTGAAAGTGGAAGAACATAAAAATGTAAATGAAGAAGGGGGGAGGGGTCGGCATAAAACATGAGCCAAGCTCCCCCTCCCATTTATTTTCTTCATTTTCTTCTCCTCACCATTCTTTCTCTCTCATCAAGCTTTCATTCTTCTTTCTAAATTCTCTTTCACAATACTTAGCCAAAGTTGACAGGCAAACATACAACTTTATTCCTCTATTCGCCCACAACATCCACCCTTCAAGGAAGTATGGTATTTGAGTTTGTTTGGTAGAAGAAGCAAGTTTAAGGAAATAACCATTTTTAGGTTTTTTGACAATTTGTTCAGCAAATTTCTTAACGATGCATTAATGCTCTTTTAGAGCTTCTTGAGACTTTAATTTCATGTCATTTGTTGTTAGCCATGGGTTGAGAAAATGGATGATATGAGTTCTTGAGATTCTTGAAGTTGTGAAAGAAATTCTTGATAAATTAGTGAGTTGATGTTATAGAATTGAATAAATTGATGTTTGAATGTTATTGGGAAGTTGCTTAATGAATTAAAGATGTGGTGTTAAATTCTGGTTAGCTACTTGGAGAATACTAGAAATGCCATTTCAAATCATTTTAAGTGCAAAAATTCGAATCACCACATTGGTTGACTAAGAGTCAATTTTTCTAATTTATTTCATTTAGCCTCATTTTCGATCTTTGTTAATCCTGAATCATTTCTAAGCACTATTGGAAGCATATTAGGCCATCTTAAGTTATTATTGGCTCTACTTTCATTATGAAAAGGTTTCTAATAATATCATTGAATTAGAAACACCAGCGAAGGATCATAGCGAAGGTTTCAGTTGTGTAGTTAGATCAGTTTAAGGAGTATACAACTTTCCTAGATTGTGAGTTGTTTAGCCTCAATATTTAGTGACATTGATGACAAATTTATTTTTATTCTTGTTTTCTAAATAAATGTTTTAAATGCTTTGGGGTATAATTACCCACTGCACAAGCATACGCAATTATTTTATGTGGGTGGGCTACACACACACACACACACACACAAATATTTATGAGATATGAAAATATTGACTTTATGATGATTAGTATGAACGTGATCATGGTGTGATAAAGGTCCTTGCATGGTCGGCTCGATCGAGTATTTATTATTGGTCCTAGTGTGGCTAGTTCTTTAAGGGGCATTTGCTGGTAGACTTATTAGCTTGTGGACTATTTATTAAGAGAGGCACATGTGAGTGTACTTTTAACGCAGAGAGGCACATAGGAAAACTCATTAGGAGGTTTTTTAGTTGCTAGTGCAACAAATGGCAATGTTGGGAGAGCGGATAATTTATATATATATATATATATATATTAATGTGACAATTATGAGATGATTGCTCCCAATGATGCAAGTCCATCGATGGATAAGACTCATCACTTTATTGCCGTCCTAGTTATATTGTATGAATTAAATGAAAATGATTTTATTGGTAGGAAGGATTTAAGAAATAAATTGATGATTTATAAGCATGTTTTTGGAGAAATTTACTCCTTTATCAGTATTCTTTTATATTATTTTCAAACCACATCATTGAGTCTATGGATTCATCCCCGTGGTGTTTATATTTTCTAGAAAATTAAGGCTCAAAGAGGAGCTGTCACCCTGTAGCTAATGCAATCTACATTTTTGGTTTCTTAGGCGATTATCTTCTTAGTGTTTAGTGATCCACTAGGGTTTTATAATTTTGTTGTGCCTTGTTTTTATTTCACTCCACATATTATGAATCTTCTATATTTCGTATATTTATGATTAGGGCATTTTTCCTAAAGATTATGGTATTAAATATTTTCATTATTATACTAGTATAAATATTTTAAACTTTGATTTGATTTATGGAATTTAATATTTGTTTTGACTGTGCATCTTGACAAATGCCTTACGTTATTTTTGAGGTATGACTGGCTAACAAGTACTTCAAAACAATACGGCAAATGTCTTGTACCCGATTCTACAAGTCGGGGTGTAACATTCTTGATCTCATATTTGAGATTTGTGAAATCGGAGTTGATGAATTGATGAAATGATGCTACGGATTTATCTATGAGTTTATTGTGATTATTTAAACTCAAATTGGGGTTTGGTTGTGGTGAAATTGGTGAAAGAATGGATTAGAATCAAAATTTGAGCATGGTCGAACCTTGAAGTCCAACCAAGACCAGCACTAAACTTGCCTATAGCCAGTGTTGAACTTGCTTGAACACAATCTTCCACTTGACAACCGACTATGATTATGCCCTATTAAGGTAAAATCTTATCTTGTTTCATGTGCAATCTATTCATGTAACTCCCATTTGAAACCGTAGGACATACGAAAACCAAAGTTTTTGCATCATAGAGCCTTCTAGGTGAATTCAAATTTGAATATGACTGCTAATCCATGTTTTTCGTAGTTGGAGTAAGATCATCCGATTATGGCAAGGATAGGATCGAGCAAGTGGATTAGAATTGGGAGTATAAGATCCTCTCATCATGATGAGTAGTTCAGACTTGGTGTTTAGCCATTGAGGACTAAACACTGTTTAATTGTTTTATTCAATGTTTTATATTATTTTGGTATGCAAGTAATCCTGAGTACACACCTAATATACACACATGAAATGCATTTTATGCTTTTATATATGTGTGTGCGAGCCCATGCAGGCAAGTCCATAAAGGATTGTATTATCACGAGGAGGTTTGTGGCCTTAGGACAATCAATCCATTTAACTCTCGTTCAAAACCTTAGGACATACGAAAATCGAAACTTTTGCATCATAGAGCCTCTTGGGTGAATTCAAATTTGAATATGAGTTCTAATCCATGTTTTTGATAATTAAAGTAGGATCATCTTATATGGTAAGGATGGGATCAAGCATATGGCTTAGAATTTGGAGTATATGACCCTCTTGTCACAATGAGTAGTTCGAAATTAGTGTTTAGTCATTTGGGCTAAGCATTTTTCAATTGTTTTATTAAATGTTTTATATTGTTTTTGTATACCAATAGTCCTAAGCTTATACCTAATATATATATATATATATATATAAACACACACACACACATGAAATGTATTTTATGGTTTTATATATGTGTGTGTGAGCCCATGTGGGGCAAGTCCATAGGGGACTGTATTATCACAAGAAGGTCTAAGGCACTTTTGAGAAGGACTAAGTGACTTGTGATAGTTTCAAGAGTAGTGTTAGCACTATTCTTCCTGTGGGAGTGCACAGGTGAGTTACACCAAGGCGGGAGTTGCACAGGGGAACCCATCGAAGTTCTTTTAGTTATGACCATCCACAATGAAGGTAGCATCGGGGGATTAGGTAAGTGGATATTATGTATATTATTTATTTTACCAGTACGAATATTGCTCTTGATGGTTCAAATTGTTGACAAATGATATCGGTCAATTTCCTTTTGCCATGTTAATGATATGTATTATATGATTTGTTTTAAAATAAAATACGAATTATTTTTTACCTAGTTTTGGATTATACCCATTCCCCAAACCCTATTTAATTCAACATTGAGCCTCCTGATCTACTCACTAAGTACATTCCCATGTACTCGTAACTCTTTCTTTTTTCTTCTTACAGAGAATAATTATGGCATACTAGGACTTTGGTCATTGGTTTAGGAGATATTCTTATCGCTGCCTAAGTATTCTATTTAATTGATCCATTGGTACTGTTTGTTCCTGTTGATTTCCCTTAAATTATATTTCAAGTTATTTTATTACTTTATTATTTTTAAGTTACTAATAAAGTTTTAATATTCTAGTTATTTTGTAGCGATGATACTCAATAATGTCTTTTGATGTCTCAGGGTGCATGGCTGTAGATACACCTTTTAAGGCAGCAAGATAGTTGCTATATCATCGGGCCTACACGTCAGGAAATGATATTATTAAAGATTACTTGGGATTTATAAATGCATTTTGTATTTGTTTATGTTATGTTACCACTAAATGCCTTGTATTATCTCATACTACGTGACGATCAACATGTACTTCAAAACAATACAATAATTGTCACAGTGCTAGAGTAGTAAGTCGTAGCGTGACATAAATCGACTGAAATTTTAGTTATGATGGATTGGAGGCCCATAGATGGCCTCTGTAAAATGGTTGGAGTTCATTTCTCTTTTGAGGATAACAATTTTTTTTAGGAAACTTTTACAAATATTTTGATGTATGACAACTCTAGTAGTGGTTTAGGCCTTTTTACTGTTTTTGTTATTTAGACTTGGTTTTTTATTAAGGATTGTGTAGCAATTTAGTTTATTTGGTTTAGCCTAAACCCTAGACTCATTTTAGGATTTGTAGACAACTTTGATTATTATTCTTCTTCGAAATATTAGAAAACTTTAAAGTTTATTCTCTAATTTGGGATTTACTCTCAAAACCTAGAAATCTAATTTGTTCTTGGTTTCTCTCGCTGTTTCGCTGCGTCAATTGGCATCAGAGCTAGGATTTGCCTAGTATTGATGGCTAATAACAAAGCTGGAGGCAATCATCCTGTTGACAGAGATCAAGGGATGGAGGCTCGTAAGGATCGACTTGAGCAGAACATGGAATGACTTACGGAATAGATAGCTCAGTTGTTAAGAGCCAACAAGATTGACAATAATGCTAGGGCTTGTATGGGATAAGTTGGCCCTGTATAACCTACAATTGTGGTCAAGCCTGAGTAACAACCTATATGGAGGCAACTTAATATTGATGACTCGTCAGATGATGATGATGACGGTGGATATGCTGGCTATGTGGTTAGAAGGGATGACAACCATGGGAGAATTCATTCAAGCTGAAAATGGATATTCCTAATTTTGATGGGATGACCATTGAGGACATTATTGATTGGGTTTTCGAGGTTGAACGGTTCTTTGAGTATTTGGAGATTCTTAAGGATAGGCAAGTGAAGTTGGTTGTTTATCGATTCAAAAGAGGTGCTTCTACTTAGTGGGATAGGCTGCAGACTGAAAGGGGATGGCAAGGAAGCGAGCAATTAGTACATGGCGAAAGATGAAGCAGAAACGGTTAGCCAGGTTTTTACCTCCAGATTATGAGCAAATTTTACTTTTGTAGTATCATAACTGCTCACAGGCCGATATGAAGATGCATGACTATACCATAGAATTCTTGTTGCTAGCAGAGTGTAACGATTTGAAAGAATCAGAGGCACAACAAGTGGCCAGGTATTTAGATGGTTTGAAACCTACAATTTGAGACAGAATTGTGGTTCAGTCACTACATACAGTAGCTGAAGCTTGAAACATGGCCTTGAAAACTGAGCTGTTGAATCAAGAAAAAGGGACATGGTGAATCCTACAAAAAGAACTTTGGAGAGTCAAGTAAAAAAGGTGAGAATTCTGCATAAGACCCCATGTTATGAGAAGCCCAATGACTCTAAAACAACTCCAAAGAAAAGGAGACAAAAAGAGGTAGCAGCAAAAGAGGTGAATAAGTCAACTAATCCCTATGCTCAGCCAATTCTAGGCAAGTGCTACAAGTGTAATCAGCAGGGCCATCGGTATAGTGATTGTCTACTTCACAAGAATATGAACCTAGTGGGATGAGATGATACAGGCGAGATAGTCTACTATGGTCCTGATGGAGAGGAAGGTGACTTTGAATTTGAAGATGATAGTAGGATTTATGTGGCTAGAAAGATGATGCTTGCACCAAAGTTGGGACATAAGAACCAGCGACACAAGTTTTTTTGCACTAGATGCACCATTGGAGATAAACAGTTTTCATTAATTATTGGTAATGGTAGTTGTGAAAATCTTGTGAGTAAGAAACTTGTCGATTTTTTAATTTGCCTGTTGAATCATATCCTGAACCTTGCAAGATAGGTTGGGTTAAAGCAATTGGTGAGATAAATGTCGACAAGAGATGTAAGGTGGCTTGTTCTATTGGCTTACACAAAGATAAGACTTACTATGATATTGTTGAGATGGATACATGTCATGTACTTTTAGGGAGACCATGGCAATACGATGTGGACGCAGTCCATGAGGGTAGAGCTAATGTGTATAAGATGAAAAAAGAGGGTACTACTTACACCCTACTTCCTAAAATAATGAAAACTTAATCCAAAACTTCTAAAGTGGAGGGGTAAGTTTTACTTGTTGGTAGGGAGGAAGACTTTGAGGCTGCTTGTAGGGAGACGAAGCAACAGTTAGATGTATTGCCAGCTATGAATGAAATTCAGCATCACATTGACCTTTGCAGTGGTTACCATCATATTCGTATTAGATCAAGCGGTGAATGAAAACTACATTCAAGACAAAGGATAACTTGTATGGGTGGTTGGTAATGCTCTTTGCTTTCTCTGATATCAACTTGAGGACAAGTTCTATTTAAGTGGAGAGGACTGACGTAGGGCAAGTCTAGTAGTGGTTTAGGCCTTTTTATTACTTTTGTTATTTAGACTTGGTTTTTTATTAAGGGTTGTGTAGTGATTTAGTTTATTTGGTTTAGCCAAAACTCTTTATTTTGGGATTTGTAGACAACTTTGATTATTATTCTTCTTGGAAATATTAGAAAACTTTAGAGTTTATTCTCTAATTTGGGATTTAATCTCAAAACCTAAAAATCTAGATTTGTTCTTGGTTTCTTTCGCTATTTCACTGTGTCATATTTTGAAGTTAATGAACAATTTTTTTAGATTTGGCCCTAAAAGAAAACAATTTTTTGAGATAAAGAACAAAAATTAAGGATCGAAAAGTTTAAAAAAAATCTCTTTTAAATGGCTGAAATTATTTGGAGCCTTTTTTGAACGGTTTAACCGTACGTGCACTTCTTTAACTATTGTTAAATTGTTAAAGAATTTCCTTATATGATTGATTATTAATTAATATATCCTTAAAAATAAGGAATTCTGGGGTGGAAAAAGAGAAACCTTCATAAATTTCCTCGCACGTGAATTTTCTTGCCCGATAAAAGATTTTTTGCGTTCTTATATCATACTTAAACCCTTCCAATGGCTTTACCTTAATGTGCTGATGTAGTACCATAATTATATATATTCTCCAAAAGTCTATGAATTCGTCTTTCCAATGAAAATTAGCCCCGAAAAAAGGATATATGTATGAGACTCCACATCTAGTCAAGGTTGCTTAGCTAACAACCTTGAAATGGTCAAAAGGCCAAAAGAGAGAAAAGAAGGAAGGGGCAGGGGGAATCAATGTCAAGTGAAGATTATTATTATTATTATTATTATTAACTCGTTTATTTTGATATAAGATAGCTCTTTTGAATTTTGTATTAAAATTATTGAATAAAAGTGTTTTATGACTTTATCCATAATAACTTTTCTAATAAAACCCTTTCATTTCATATCTCTTCTTATCAGACTAAACATTGGTTTTGAGACTAAAAAGGACTGAACAATATTGGTCCATAGAATATTGTACCAAAAGGAAATAGAGTGGTCCATAAAGTATGATTAATTAGCGGAAAGGTTTACTAACATTAACATCGATCAGTTATATACATATAAACATTTAAAAGGCATAATAAGAATAAAAAAAATCATTTAAAATGCATATTGTCATTAATGTAGGTTAATTAGTTAAAGTGGTAAAGGTTTGAATTTGAGGTTGAACACACCTAAATTCGACTTCTCACATACTCTTTTTAATATAAAATTTATCATGACCTTAAAGATGAGATAATCAATGTCTATTGTAGCATATATCGTCCGAGTTCAAACACTAACTATATACACCACTCATCATCAAGAGCTGATTAAGGGATTAAAGGGTAGGTAGGTCAATGCCAAAGAGACTAGATATGGCAATAATGCATGATGGCATGTTTATTATAGAGTATACAAATCAAACGGTCGGGAAACAATGTTGAAAAAGTTGTAGCAAATTTTGAATAATACATATTACAACTTTGCATTTCTCTCAATCATCAATTTGGATATTTAACACAAAAACATTTTTCCACAGATTAGACAGACACAGACAGAGAGAGAAAGGGTGATCTCATTATACACGAGGCCTAGACCTTGCAATTCATGCTTTTCTCCTGAAAATGTTTGGCGGATTAAGTTTGAAGCTTTTCGAAACCAAAAACAAGTTGTTGGTTGTTTTTTTTTTGAACCTTTGCTGTTGCTGCTGCTGCTGCAAAGTGCAAGTCTACCTTCAGCCCCCTGATTTTTTTTTTTTTTTTTATCTTTTTCCTTTCTGTCTACCAAACATTTTGGCCTATGCTCTTTTTATAACGTTTTTACGTTACAACTTACAACCGGACAAAGCTAAAACTCAATATAGTTAAGTCTTTAGGTGCATGCGCCCAATGCGAAGTTGCCAACCCTTTTCATTTGCATTTGCAAGCCCTTGAAGTCCAAAAAAATATATTGGAGAGAAAAAAGAAAAAAAAGGGGAAAAAGAAAAACCCCCGTTGAAAAGCCCTGACTGCTGCCTCTATCATAGCTGTTTAACAATACCTACCAATTTGCGTTAACGCCCCCTCTCTCTCATCTCCATAACTGGAAACAACTTTCATTTCCCATATTATCCTTTCACTTTTTACCCATATTTTCTGGTTAAATTATAAGAAAATTTTTGTAGTTGATCTATTAATTTTATCTTTTTTTATTAAAAGGTGTTTTTTTATAGTCAAAGCCTTGAAGGAATACATTTTATACTATTTGCAAATGTTCCCTCTCTTTTTCTTTCATTTTCGACTACAACACATCAAGTTAACGCAATTCTCTTATGAAAAACTAATTTGGGTCTTCTTTTTTTTTTTGGTTACAATTTGGGTCTTTTTTCTTAGTATGGGAAATGATCGAATCGGATTTCACTACTTAAGTACAGGATTATGCACCATTTGATGAGTCAAATGCTATATATCCTTTCAAGAAGATTAAAAGTTTTCACATTTTACGTATCATTATTGAAATATTCAAACAGAAATCAAGAGAAAATTCAATTTCCAAAGACCAGAAGAATTGCAGTCTATGGGCGCTCATTAAAGTAACAAAGAAGATGTAATAATATAGTATAAAAACAGAGATGGTAATTGGTAGGTATATGCTAGCAAGTCATATTCAAGTCCCTTAATTCTTATTTATCTTTGTGATTATTGGAAAAAATTTTCAAGTTGGTGAGTCTAGCTATATAATTTATACATATACCATTTATTCACTATAAAATTATAGCTAAAAAAGTGTTCTTTTGTCTGCCATGATGAATTTTTCTATTCACATTACAAGAGCTAAGCTTATCTATTTTTTTTTTTTGTTCCTTCTTTTCCGAGATTACTATAGATTACTTTCAATTTGTATTTTTAGACTTTATTCTCTACCTTATTGACAAGTGAATCTATTGTTTGAAAGTTAATTTGAATATTTGAATATTAATTTACGTCATTGAATTAATATATGGGAGATGGAGAACTTTATCCTTGACTTATTCTTTTAACTTTTTACCCTATTGACCCAAAAGTTTGATGTTATTATTATTCTTTAGTATAAGCTTAAATATAAAAAAAAAAGGTCCCCAAACTTATTTTTAAAAAATCAATTAAGTCCATGGACTTTTATTGTAATCGAATAAACCCTTGAATTTTGACTAAAACCCAATTAGACCACAAATTTGATTAAAATTGGTAAAATTTCATGCTAAAATATTGGTTGGATATCTTGTTGGATAGCCATTAAAATCCATAAAATCATAAGGATCATGTAACTAATTTTAATCATGTTGAGGGCCTAATTTTGTATAAATCAAAGTACATATAATTAAGGACTTATTTGATTGCAATAGAAAAGTTAGAGGCTTATTTAATTATAAATAAAAGTTTATGATTTTATTTGATTAATAATAAAAATTCAGGAGTTTAATTGATATTTTAAAATAAGTTTAGGGATTTTTTTTTCATACTTAAGCTTTGGTGCATTGGAATTGGATATAATAAAGAGAAAAATTATATGTAATTTATAGTATAATTTGTATAACTTATATGAGATTGAATTGTCATAGATTATTCATAGAACGACTAATGATCAATGACTTAATTCTTTAGAAATGGAGAGAATTGACTTATTCTATGAATAATTCTCTTTAAAATATAAATTCATGTAAATATTATAAAACTACATTATAAAATGAATATAATTTTCCTTCTTATTCTATCCAATCTATTTGATGCACTAAATGAGCTCTTAGGATATTATATAAGTGGGTACAAAGTTTTAATGATTCATGATGAAAAAGCCTTTGATTAGATGAGAATATGAAATAATGATAATAATTAGACCAAGTTCGTACCAAATAGGACAGTAGAATAGAATGAATTTCAGTCTTTGACGTAAATGGAAATATCTAGGGATATAACCAAAAAAGAAATGTCTAGGGAGGTTGTAATCTAGAAATCAGTTACATTTGAAAACCCTAGCCGTCCCTCTATTTCTCTTCCTCACTCCTCCTCTAGTTTTTGTTTCTAAGTTTCTCGTTTACCTCCTCCTCATCCTTGACTTCTATTGTTAAGGGGGAGGAGGGATCTTATTTCATATTCCGTTTTTTATTTTCTTTTCCTTTTGTTAGAATAAGACCTAAATTTATTGAATTGAGAGTTTGAGTCTCAGTTTATCTGAGTGAGTGAGTTAGTTTTATTGAGTTGAGCCAATGATTTTAGTTTGTTTTGATTTCAATTTACAATAGATTCAAAATTGTTAACATTAAACTATGTTGATTTCGCTTAGTGATTTTTTAGTCAATCAAGGTTTTTGAATCAATCACTTCTTTGCTGATGAAAGCATTTGAATGAGGAAAACACAAGAAGTAAAAAATGAGATAATGATGGACATGTTAGAGACTCATGAGGAAGATTCGAGACCCTAAAAGATGACTAGAATGATGAAGCAAGATCCAAATCTATTAGTGGAGGAAATCAATTTTGAATTTATTGTTTTTTCAATGTTTTAAGTATTAATTATAAATGTAATTTTATTTGAAGAATGAAAGTTATATTTTTTTAGGAAAAAATCTAGGGATAACTTTGAGTGGACTTGCTTATGTATGACAGGGAGATCGAGAACTCAAATATTTAGATTATGTTTGGTACATGAAAATATTTTTTATTTTCATTCTCTAAAAAATATAAAGAAATGACCCTCTAAGATATGTGTAATCTATAATCTATAATATATATATATATATATAAGTGTGATATGGGGAAAAGGTTTATACCTGTTAAATATCCCTTTTTCTTTAATATATTTCAAAAATATCACTGGATTTATGTTCTACTTATTATAGTGGGCTTTGGATAAGAGATTTATACCTATTAAATATCCATTTTTCTTTAACATAATTCAAATGCTACTATTAGATTTGGCCTTTATCTATTATATTGGACTTTTAAAAAATAAATAATTAAACATTAAGATTTTAATTGAGTTTTACACAATTAAAAAATATAAAATGTCATTAGCCATTGTAGCTTAATTTATCCATTGGTTTAAATTGAGTTTTGCAAAATTAAAAAAATACAAAATGTCATTAGCCATTGTAGCTTAATTTAATTATCATTATTATACACATTATTTTACAATGCTAGGAATAAAAAAAACTAATTTAAATATTACTCTTATATAAATTATTGTATTATCTTTAATTAAATGTATTTCAAAAATAAATATAATAATAAATAAATTAGATGAGATTTTTAAAAAATATATATTATTAATAGTGTGTTCTATTATGTATGATACACGTAACATAGTACATAATATATAATATATATAAAAGTGCAAATCAGATAATATGTTTGCTTCATCTTAAATATCAATTTTCTGTTAACATATTTCAATAATGCCATTGGATTTAGGTTTTACTTTTTATATTAGGCTTTTTTCAAGAATGTCATCAGCTTAATTTGGATTTTATATAATTATAAAGTACAAAATTAAGAACTAGATGTGTGAAATGGATGGGTTGGGTAAGTTCTATGTTCAGGTCAGATTGGCCCAAAGAAATTTTTAGACCATTCAAATTTTAGGTCATTCAGCTTCGACTTTTCGAGTCATTCAAGTTCAGGTTTTCAGATCAATCGGTTTTAAATTTTTATAGTTTGTCCCTTGGGTTTTTGGGTCACTTAGGTTCTAGTTTTTAGGTTTCTGATTATTTAAATTAGTATGTCAAGTTATTTTAGATTAGTTTATCGAGTTTTATGGATTAAACTCTTGAGTCAATTAGGTTTCGGATCATTCGATTATCAGATTAATCGAGTTTCGGATCAGGCAGGTTCAAGTTATTTATTTCTTTCAAAATTTAAATCGGGTTAGATTAGTTTGGGGTTCAGGTCGGTTAGATGGATTTCTTGGGTTAGCATAACGCGTTATATCACGTGCGATGCACATAACACTGAGACTAGTATATATAAAAATATGAATGGTGTAAAACTTTTGAGTCGCCTAAAATACCCTTTTTTTCTAAATATTTCAAAATTACCATTGATATTATTGATTTAAATTAAAACTCTTTATTTATCTTTTACTAAATATTTTTTATATATTTATTAAATGATATTAGCAATTAACTAATTTTATTTTCATCATAATTAAATTACTACTATATTATATTGAAGAAAATAGTTTAATTATTATTCAATTTTATGTAGCTTAATTTGAAGTTTACTAATCTATAGTTTAATTATTATTCACTTTAATGTAGTTCATTTTGTTTACATTTATTATTATTTTTATTTTTTTATTATTAATAACGTATTGTATCACGTGCAACGCACGTGACAGTGAATGACTAGTTTGTATAAATGTATGCATGTTTTAGAACATAAAAATGAAAATGGACCTAAAATTGAGAACAATTTTTTTAATCTCATTTCTATGTCCATTTTCATTTTCATTTTTATTTTCTAAAACATATATGTATTTTTTCTCATAATACATATCTTAAATAGTAGTTTCTTTGTATTTCTCAGAGAATGAAAATAGAAAATATTTTCTCATACCAAACATAACCTTAATAATTAATAAAAAAATGACATAGAAACTATGCATGGAATATTTAAAATGTTTTATATGTATATGGAGTATAGACTATTTCTCCTCTATAGATTATGCATTAAAACTATAGTATTGTGAAGATCGACCAAACCTAGGCACCGCACGAGTATTAGATTTGGCCACGCTAGATGAATCCTAACATTTTTGTGATGAGGAACTCGATGGTATTACATATAACTAGATGAATAAACACATAAATCATATCAGAAATCACATGAAATTCAGTAGTGACAAAGATATCTACTCTCTAGATGTACCTATATATTTTTCAATAGAAGAATTGTTTTAAATAATATATATAAGAAATTGCTTTAATTTTATTTTAAAACATTGTTTATATAAATTAGAATTGATTTATAAATGATCAAAAATAGTAATAACTATACAATGGATGTAACGATTTTTGTTCGATTACAGGCATGATTCACACGTGTCAATTCAATTTTAAGTAACGCTCTTTCTTTTTATTTACGTTTATTTATTTTTATATTCGACCATGGAGTCTAAAACATTTACTCTCCTCAATAATGTTGTAGAAGAGATAGCAAAAATGGTGGATCATCTAAGGGAAGAAAGCAAGTTCATCTCATTGTTATGTTACGTGTAGAAAAAGGGGAATCTCGAGTTATTGGTCTTGTGAAGGTTTTTCCACCATTTCTATTTAGAAAAGTAAGTCTCATGACTACATCTATATTTATAAACTTTGCTTGCTTTAATTTACCAAAAATTTTGTTTAATTAATAGGACAACATTATTTCTAATTAATTATATGCCAAAAATACTTGTTTTGGTGCATGTAGATGCAACTTTCTTCAAGACCCTTTTTTCTTTTTGGGGTGTTTTGTGATTTTCTTGGAATATTTTCTACATACATAGTGCATTATTAATTGTTATTTCCCTTGGTTTATTGGAAAAATGCTTCCTACACATCAACTTTTGAGTAGATTGTATAAGAAGATTTAACAGTCAAAACTGCATTTTCATTCTCTTTAGTCTTTATGATTACTTAATTGGGAAAAAAATGAAAAAAAAAAATAGCACGAGCAAAATTTTCACCCTAAATAATAATAATTTTAATTGTTGTCAATAACAAAAAAGCTGATTAAACGTTTTTTAAACTTAAAAAAAAGCTAATTAAATATAGACAGGTCACAAGTGATTAAAGTTTGAATAACTTGAACTAATTGTTTAAGCTCCAACTTGCAGCTGTCATGGAGATCAGGAAAAGATAAAATAAAAAATCTTTTATTAATTTAATTTTCTTTTTGATATATCTCTAGACGTTCCTTTTTTTTATTTTTTTTCCCTCTTATGTTTTCTTAGATTTACATAGGAAATAATAATTAAAGACTATCAGGTACTGTATATTATTGGCCCACGGATTTTTTTTCCCCATTTTTTGTAGTGCTGTTTCTAGTGAGATATTAATTGATTAATTTAAAACTAAATATGACAACATAACTTTTGCAATAAATTTCCAATAGTCCATAGTTGCATATTGGCCTTATGGAAACTTGGAAATTAAACTCAAAATAATAGTAGTATTTAAGGTAGAAAAATAATTCAAAATAAATAGTTAATGAAAATATATAGTATATGGTATAATATATTTTTCATCATGTGGAAAAGCCAAGGAACCAATAAACCTGCCTATGTGTTTGGCATTTCATTCAGATTCTACCTATGTTTATTTATTTTTTTTGGTACTGATAATTTTTTATCAAATGATTTCTAATTCTTTTATCTGAAAATTCAAGATTGAACTTGAAGAATATCAAGTTTTGATAATTAAGATGTAAAAATAGTGAACACTCAATGACTTACATGACGATTTATATATATATATATATATATAATCGAATTAAATTTTGAGCTGTTACCTTCACTACTAGAAAATGACCTTTTTACAATGCCAAAAATCGTTGCGTAATCCCATTTTATTGTTGTGAAAATATTTACGCAACGATTTTTTGTTGATGTATATACCTCCGTTGTTAAAGTTTTAACGCAACGACTTTTGTACCATCCATAATCGTTTTTGAAAATTTGATTTGAAGCAACAATTTGTCGTTGCTAATGAAATTAGTTTTTGGCAACAAACCGAAATCGTCTCTAAAAATATTAATGGAAACCACATCTTGTCGTTGCAAAAAGGTTTATTATTTTGGCAACAAAAAATATCGTTGCAAATAGATATTTTAGTAACGATATGAATTGGTTACCATAACATTTACGCAACATTATTATGTCGTTGTAAAAATTTTTACTTTACTCCAATTTTATGGTTGCGAAACATGTTTAGTGACAATTAAATCTCGTTGTTAAAATTATTGTGTAACAAAATAATTTTGGTTGCAAAATCTCTTTGATAACAAACATTTATTTTGTTGTGTAATAATATTTGCACCAATATATTATTGGTTACGTATGACATTTAACGACGATTAAAAATCGTTGACAAAACACGTATGTAACCTTATAAATTTGATTGCAAAATCATTTTAGAAACAATATTTAGTTGGCTACGTAATAATTTTAGCAGCAACATTTGAAAAGTTGCTAATTGTTGTTAATTTTTTCGTGACAACATTTATTTAGTCGTATAATAATTTTTACAACAACATATGATTGGTTACGAATTGTTATTGAATCATTTTTTTTAGTTTATATTTGTAAAATGATAGGCTATACAATGATAAATGGTAGTCCATTTACGATATTCAGCATTTTCATGGAATTGATCAAGATCACAATAGAACACAAAACCTTTAGTCCTGAGAAAGGATGAGAAAATATAAAAAGTATCCATTTACAATAACATACTCTAAAATAAATGCAAAAGGCATATTTTTTAATCACAAATACCACCAAATTCCCACCAATTCGAGAAGCTCCGCTAACAAGACTAGAATCCTTAGCTGCAATCAAGCCACAAAAAAACACTCGAGTATTTGTTTCTGTGTTCGGGGTGTCCCTTCCTCGAATCACACCTCAAAAACGATAGGTGTCCCTCTTAAGGAAATTTTTATGGTACCAAAGGCACTGTAAGTTTATAGGTATGGTGCCTAAAATTATTAAAGTCCATGGAAGTTTCTAGGTTATTGAAAAGTATACGAGACTGAGATTGTTGAGTATTTTACTTGTAATTAGTATTTTTTATATAATCTTGTATAAATTATTCAATCATAATAAGTGCTTATGTAAGAGTTCATCATTTATAATGTGGATTTCATATTGAACCTGATAAAATTTTGAAGGCTTAACACATATAATAGCTATCGAATTTGTGCAAATTTGTCGTTTTAGCCCTTTAATTTTTAGTTTAAAATTTTTGGCCATCAAACTTTTATTTTGTACATAATATAGCCCTTGATGCTGATGTGGCTTATTTATATATTGACACATGAAATTTTTATATGCCACGTGGCATTTTTTTATTAAGCCACGTCAGCACCAAGGGCTATATTGTACACAAAATAAAAGTTGAAGGGCCAAAACAACAGTTTTATATAAGTTCGAGGACTATTTTGTATATTAAGCCAAATTCTGAATTGTTATTACTTAAATGAGCTTTTTTTTCTTTTTCTTTTTGTTTAACTAAGGGTAACCCTAATAAGTCCATTGACCCGAATTTGATCCTTTAAACACATAGAACATAAAGGGGACATTTGGTAGTTTGTACATTAAAACTTTGCATGTAAAGTGATTAGATGTAAACTGTAGGAATGCAATCACTTTATATGTAAAATCACATTATATTATTTAGTTAGGTATGTAATTCATTTTTAAATTGCATGCAAAGTATTTGCAATGTTTTGTTTAGAAAATAACTTTACATACAATTTAAAAAATAAATGACTAAATTATCATTTAGTTAGTTTGTAATTTAAAAAGTAAAGGCTAATAGCTCAAATAAGGGTTAAAACTTTCATGAAAATCTCAGTTTAGTATCAAACTTTTTTATTTTGTCAAATAAGGATCAAACGTTTCCGATTTGGACCAAATAAGGATATAATAGAAAAATTACTAAAATTTAGTTTTCAAGTGATGTAATTAAGTTTTCTAAAAAAAAAGTGATGTAATTAAGCAAAAAAAAAGTCAAAAAGAAGAATAAAGTTTGATTTGAATAAGAAAACCTAATTTCCATTCAAAGATTTTGAATGATTAATATTAATTATGGAAATATAAAATACCTATTAGACCCTTATTTAACCCAATTTAGAAACGTTGAATCCTTAATTGACCAAATTAAAAGATTTAGGATCAAATTGAGACCATTTACAAACATTAGCCCTGAATTGACAAAATTAAAAGGTTTGATCCCAAATTGAGATTTTCGAAAAAGTTTTGACCTTTATTTGAGCTTTCAGCCAAAAGGAAATGACTTAATCATGAGCTTTTTGTAGCTTTACATTTAGATAGATTTTGCACTCATTGTGCAAAGTATTTCATCACCCTCCCCCCATGTAAAGTATTTTACATGATACAATGCAAAATGGCTAAAAGAAAAACTCTACAGTTTGCATTAAAAAGCTATACCAAACAGTGTAAACACTTTATAGCCATATACTTTACATATAAAATGTTTATTTTACATCATACCAAACGCCTCCTAAGGTAAAGTCCTCCCTATCAAACACACTTTTAAGAGATTAAACTTTTATTCTCACTTGTATTGAGATAGAGATGCCTTGGCAAAATTGGGCTGTTCCCTTGATAATGATGATTTTGAAGTGTTTAGAGTCCTGCGATGAACTATTTGAAGGGTTAGTTGTTGATGCTTGGAGAGTAGCATACCTCAAAGGTTTAAAGTTGTCTTAGCCTCTGTGTTCTTTTCCCTTGTATAAATGAAAAAAGAGGACTTTACCAAGATAAAGTTTAAAGTATTCAAAGCTTATTTATATTTTGTTATGGATATTTTAGTTTGTGCTTACCCATTACAACCCTTAAATATCCCACTGATAAAGATTTGAATCCTTATCACTTTGATAAAACGTTGGGGTACCATAAAATGAAAACCCCACATTTCAACCAAAAAAAAAATCCACATCAACCAAATTAGAAACAAAACAAATTCCCACCACTTCAAATGAAATTCCCTAACACAAAGGTCCTCAACTGCAATTTTTCCCACTTACACATCAGAAAAAACACCTGTGAAATTAAGGTTGGGGTAATCTTGTGAAAACAAGAAAAATGGAGGGCAATAATAGAAAAAATCAAGCCGGGGAGAGAGAGAAGAGAGAGGAGTTGGATAAAAATCCGCTGTTTGAACAGCCCATAGATTTTTGCAGGGGGAAGTAGTATCCAAGACTCTATGGCCCCTGGTTTTCACTCTCTCTCACAAAAACCAACTGTTCACTCTTTCCCTTTCAGCTTAACCCTAACATCTCTTTTCTTCTTCTTCTTCTTCTTGTCCCCTCCCTTTTATACCTCTTCATTCCCTCGTCTTTCTCTTCACCAACAGAGATGCCAACTTTCTCATCTCTGTCTCACTCTCCTTCAACTTGTACCGGAATCCCATTTTGAATTACCCCAAAAAAGAAAAAGAGAAAGTACAATATATTTTTCACCCTTTTCGCCTCCCCTGTTTCCCCTGTTTCCCCTGTTTTCCTCTGTTTTCCCTTGTTCATCACCTTTTCTTGGTTTTTTTCACTTTTTCTTTAATATCCAGATTTTGATTTTTAATTTTAAACACTTTTCGGAAATACCCATATCGAAATTTAGCTCCTTCTTTTTGTTGTTCTATGCCTCTCATAGACTTGATTCAAAATTCAAAAGGGAAATTTTGAAGGCTGAATGGGGAGGGCGACTTTGGCTGATATAAAAGGGAAAGATTTATGTGAATTGTCTAAGGAAACCAAAACCAATTCAGAAGATACAAATAAAGTTTCCAATACGAATAAAAATAGGAATAGTAGTACTTCAGATAGCAGGGGAAAGAAAAACAGGCGGCGGAATAAGAAGGTGATGATGCCGGCTGCAGTTGTGGTTTCCCCGGTCCAAAGGCTCTTCGATACTTGCAAGGACGTTTTTTCCTTAGCTGGGACGGGAATTGTCCCATCTCCGGATAAAATTGAGCAGCTAAGAGCTGTTTTGGGTATGTTTTCATTGTGGTTTTATTGGATGATTGGATAGTTCGGTTTGGGCGTCTAAATGTAGTTAATTGATACAGAAAAATTGTTTAAATTTAATAGCTTTGAAATGGGTTATTTGGGTCAATTTTGATTGATTCTTGGTTAACAAGGTAATTGATCAAGCATGAAAATTTAGAATTTGGTTCAGCATTCTCTGAATTTTTCTTTTTTGTAATCCGACGTTTGCTGTATCTTCTTTACATTATACGAAATTATCGAATACTTCACCATCTTCAACAAAACTGTTGGTTTTTGGAAAATACCCATCTTTTTCAACATGTAGAATCGCGGGTCTTTTAACTTCTTCTGTTTTCAAAAGGCCAGTGTCACTTATGGCATGAAGTCATTGGCTTACTACTGATTTGCTTATACATTTGTTAGTATATGAAGATCTTGCGGAATGAGATATTATAAACTACGATAATAGTTACTTCTGTCACATGATGTGTGAAGATAAGACGGTAAAAATAGTTGGGAAGTGTACCTGACTCTTGTTTTGTTGCTATTCTTTTGAATATTTGGGTTGTGGGGGTGTGTGCATTGTTTTTTTATTCATGTCGTTCTTCTTGCATATTGTTCATTGCTACTACTATCTGTTAAGTTTTTCATTCATGCATTTTCTTGTGTACTTTTAATGTTTTCTGTCGGTTTTTTTTTTTTAGTGAATAACGTGTCATTTTGGTATCATGTGTTTCAGATGTCCAAGGAAAGAGATCTCTTATCTAGATCCTATGCCAAATAGTATTTTTTTTCCTGAAGTGAGGCATTATATTTTTTACTCAAACTTTTTTCTAGATTTATGAGCTTTTGTACTGTCTAACTGGAAGTCGTAGAAGGGAGGCATTTGTCTTTGCACACAGCCATTGGTTGCTCTAATTTGATGCATCTTAGTTATGTGTGATGCAAACTCTTTCCCCATGTTTCTCAATCTTTTTTCTTGTGTTGATAATCAATGTTGCTGTTTTCACTAATAATCAATTGCCAATGGGATTGAAATTGAAACAAAGTTAATTCAGCTTTCCTTGATTGTTGTCTTTCATTTTTGAGTAAGAGTAAATAAAGCGTGGTCTTTTGTTTATTATCATCATCATCTAATGAATGCAAAGGTGAAACTGACGGAGGTAGAGGGAGGTAGAGCTGAAAATAACAATTACAGGTATTATCGAATGCTTCCTGTGTGACACTGACGTTACTTCTGTTTGTTCTTTTGTGTAGATGAAATCAGGCCAACCGATGTTGGTCTTACGCCAGGAATGCCCGTTTTCAATACGCCAGTAACTCGTCGAGCTCCAAAAATAACATATCTGCACATCCATGAATGTGAAAAGTTTTCAGTACGTACAGCTTTACTGAAATACTTCTCTGATCTTTAAGAAACAATCTGAAAGTTGTTGATTTACTGTAGAGTGTCTTAGTTGGGGTTTGTAAAATAAATTTAATTTCTTGCAGATGGGCATCTTTTGCTTGCCACCATCCGGCGTTCTTCCGCTTCACAATCACCCTGGAATGACTGTTTTCAGTAAGCTTCTCTTTGGTACCATGCACATCAAATCATATGACTGGGTGACTGATGTCCCTAGCAATGCATCAGCTGTTGTGGATCCTTCACAAAGTAAGTGTTTTCCTATGGTTAATTGTTTTCTGTATTGCTTCCAAGCAGATGTGTTTATTGGAATTCTCTTTTCAGTCATGTTAACGGTGGTTTTTTGCATGGGTCTTGAGATGCTTAAGAGCGAGTAGCTTAGAAAATATGAAAAAGAAAGAGGGTGGAGGTGGGGCTGGAAGAAAGGGAAGATAACCTCCATGATTGGGGTTCCAGTGGCAAAGAGAAATCAAAATAAAATAGATTAATCATGTTAAGATAAATTGTTGAATGATGGTTACTATTGCCCATTAATAAAGAGCCATAGTGGACTTCTGAAAGGTCTCAAAAGGCTCTATATGGTGGTTGCTCTGGAAAGCTTGCCTGTTTCTAATATTGCTTTCCTCTTTTCTTTCTTAGTTAAAAAAGTTTTGCATGCTGCAACTTTAGATGTCGTGTTCTTATGTTGGATATGATCGCCCTTTAGAGATGTCTATATGCGCAACCTAAGAGGCGCTGTTTGCTCTAAGTTAAATCCTGGGACAAGTTATATGCTTAGAATGCAGTTCATCAAAATGCTTTCTATGTATCAACGTGTTTTTTATAGAAATAGAAATAGTCGGAAGCCACTCTAGGAGTCGTTCAGTAGATTCCTTGGCGTCTTCTGTCCTTGATGTACGTTAGAAGAAACTGGCTTGACTCTTATGTTTCTTTTGTTTTTGAATGCAGTGCAACATCCCGAAGTCCGGTTGGCTAAGGTTAAGGTTGACTCTGACTTCACTGCCCCTTGCAACGCCTCCATACTTTATCCAGCTGATGGGGGCAACATGCATTGCTTCACAGCTGTGACAGCATGTGCGGTGCTGGATGTTCTAGGCCCACCATACTCTGATCCTGAAGGACGGCATTGTACGTACTACTTTGACTATCCTATCACGAAGTTCTCAGGTAAAGTGTTGCTTCTTCTGTTGTTAATATCCGATAACACCCATGATTTGCTTATAGTTATTGAATAAATGCCAAGTATTGAAGTCTTAAAAATTTTGAATCAGTTGATGGAGTATCAGTCCCTGAGGAGGAGAAGGGCAAGTATGCATGGCTGCAAGAGAGGGAGAAACCTGAGGACTTGGTTGTTGTTGGAGCACCATACACGGGCCCTGAGATCGTGGAAGACTGATCTCATCCATTTACATCACCCTTGTGATACAAGTCATTTTCTCATCAATCTTGTCATATCAGTCGCTGCTGTGCAGCAGTAGGAACTTTTATTTCCTTCTTTCTTTTGTTTTTTCCTCTGCTTTTAGCGGAACATGAGTACTCTTTGTTTTTCTTTTTCCTTACAGTTTTTGTATATAAAAGGGAAAAAAGAAAAAAAAAAGGAAAAAAAAAAATCCAAACTTTTGTAAGTGCACCGGAGGAAGTTTGTATCTCAATGAGAAAAATGTTGAAAGTGCGCTCTTTTCTAGCACCTTCCTTTGCCTCTCCGTACTGGTCCCTGCTCCCTTCTCATCTTGTCATGTTGTAAATGTCTTAATTGTAGAGATTTATGACAAAAATGCCAATTCTCACCATTTCCTTCATTATAATAGTTTGATGATTCTGATCTCACAAATGATTTGAAGGTTGATCAACTGCAGGTTAACACATCTTCAATGTAATGGATTTATTGGACTCGTGAATTTTTCGGATTTACATATTGTTGGTAAATAATGAACTGCAATCAGCGAGATTAGAACTTGAATGCTGTGTTCAATATGTCCAAACCCTAATAATTTGTCGCCTCGGACCATGACCATGACCATGATTGTCAGTTTTTTTTCAAATTAAGATGATGAGTTTTAATCAAGGAACTCAGCTCATGGTCAGGGACAAGGCCGCCAACTACAAAAAACCGAGACCTGTCCCAGAACCAGGGTTAACATAGGACACTTAAAAAGACAAGGCTGTATGAGGATTGAGGACATTATAATTGTTTCCTCTCTGGAGTGACATTTCGAGACTATTGTCAACATATCTAGTTTTGTTTCGACTTGAGGTTCCTGTTTTTGTACTATAAATCGACTAAGGACGATCGCTTGTCTCATTTCTTCTCTCTCTCATCTCTAGTCTTATGGATCATTATCTTTATCATCAGCGTCACCATGTAAATTTACTAAAAATATCAATAGTAGTTGTACTATTACGAATAATAGTAATAATCAACCAGCTCAGCTGGACTGGGTTTGGGTTTCTCTCTCTGTTAGAGGGATGATTTTGCTGCATATATGCTGATATATTTTCAGACAAGTTTGAAGGAAAGCACTTTCTATGTCTAGGACTGCAGCCGAGTATTACTCCAACACATGCATTACAAAGGAATATCATGATTTGTCCTCTCGACAAGCATTTTTTTTTTTTTTGCAACTTTAAGCATCATCATTGCCACCCTTTTGTGACAATTACCATACAAGTTTAATATATAGTGTGTTTCAATTAGTAAATGTTTTGTTTGCCGAAAATTTAGTAAATGTTGTGGTAGTTTTAGAAGATGACATTTAATTTCTGATGATAAGAGCTTATTTTATTTACTTAAAGAACAATATATTGGCACGATTTTGGTTATGGAGAGTTTTGAATGCTTGGAAAATAGCATAATGTCAAAATTAGCTGTCGATCATTGCTGAAAGTGTCAAATAAACCATTATGTTTTTAATTGGTAATTTGGTCAATTAAACCTTCATCCTTCTAAATTTTATAGTATAAAATAAGAATTTGGACAACAATAACTAAATTAGCCTAATTGATCCCTATGATTCCATCTGCCGCGCTAATGTTGACAACATGAGAATGAGACGTGTAACATAAATAAGTCCTCAATTTTGTCGTCAAATGATGCCATCAGTAAAAAACTGTCCAGTATCTTTTATTCCGTTAAAACTTGGGCTTATTTGACAAAAATGGGAAGAATAGGAGCTTAATTTAATTGACCTAATGGAAAATATAAGGGGTTTATTTGAGACTTTCAGTAAAGGTCAGGGGTCGGTTTTGGCATTATATCTTAAAGAAAGTTGAAAGCTCTAGATCATTACATGCAATCTTGGCATAGAGAAGGACTATTTTGGAACATACAAAATAAAATAAAATATTTATTTTAAGACAATTGGAGATTGTATTGGTGAATTTGGATGAGCACATTCACAGGTTCAGGCTTTGAATGGTCTTTAAGGTCTACTTCAAGTATGCTCTTTTAAGATGATGAATACTAGTTCCCTCTCATAAAAATTATCACCACTTATTGACTTCTCATGAAGTTTTAAGTAGTGAAAAAGCTATGAGATAAAAATATAATTAGACAATATTATTTTTGGAAGTTTATAGTTTTTAAGTGATTTTTTAAGGAAGTTTTAGTATTGAAGGGTAAAAGAGAAAATATATACGTTAGAACTTTCAGACTTTTGTAAAGTGATATTTTGACTAAGATAATTTCAAAAGACTAAAATCTCAATTAAGGACCAAATGTTTTAAGAAAATCTCGATTTGAGATCAAATATTTTAATTTTGTCAATTCAGGATTCAACATTTGTAAAATGTCTCGATTTGATCCATAACCTTTAAATTTAGTTAATCAAAGATTCAATGTTTCTATATTGGGTCAAATAAGAGTCTCCTTGTTGTGTTTCCCTAATTAATATTAATTGTCCAAAAGTTTTGAATGGAAATGAAGTTTTCGTTTCGAAACTAAAGTTCTTTTTTCTTCTTTTCAACTTATATTTCGTTAATTATGTCACTTAAAAACTAAACTTTAAAAGTTTTCCCATCAGGTCCTTATTTGATACAAATTGAAAATGTTAAGTCCTAAATTGACAAAATTAAAAGATTTGATCCCAAATAAAGATTTCCTTAAGGGGGCGTTTGGTTCGGGGTTATCTTACATAACCCAAGTAATATGCACATTGGAATGTAACATTACTCCATTTGGTTTGTAGTAATCACATTACCGAGGTAATGTAAGATTACTGACACGTCAGCTTTTAGTGCATATTACCAGGAATCTCATAACCTCTAAATTCTTAGGTAATGTGAGATTACCAGGTTATGTTAAAAATTTTTCCTACTTTACCCTTAGTATTTTGCTCTTTTGGACCTTAATAACCTTATGTAATTGATAAATTACAATGTTATTTTAAGCATAATTTATTTTGATTAAGAAACATAATTAAACTTAGCTTATAATATTGCTAAATTAATAATTATATGTTAGTTCAATTAAACTAAAGCATAATTTCTTTTTTGTTAAAAGCATAATTAAACTTAACTTATATAATCATTAAATTAATTATATAATATTTTACTAAGTTTATTACTTAAATAATTTTTATGTTAGTAATGTTTAATTATCAAACTTAACAAAATTACAATAATTGTACAAAACATTGAACAAATAAGAAATAAACTTAAGTGTTGTAAATATAGGCATTATAGTAAATTACCCATTTTAACAGAAAATATACCCTCCAACCAAACAGGTTAATCTTATATTCTGGGAATCTCAACCAAACAGAAATTGTGCATATTTCGGGAATATGCACTAGGTTATGTTATAATCTGGTAATCACATAACTTTGGTAATCTAAGATACCTTGAACCAAACGCCCCTTAAAAGGTTTGATCTTTAATTGGGATTTCAGCCATTTTAAAAGTTGAAAGTGACAATTTAACTTGAACAGAGAGTAACATTATTTTTCTTTGGACATAATGAATTTTTTATGTAAATCCCATAATACTAGAGGTGTCAAAAGTTGATCTGACAAGAGAAATCCGCCTAACTTATTCAAACTCAAAACTAACTTAACTTGATTTGATGAAAAAAAAAAAAGGTAAACGATCCAAACATGATAGATCGATCCCAAATTGTAGGAAATCAAATAATCAAACGTAAACTGAAACTCACAATTGATTTAACTCAAAACCAATTATCAAGCCAAGCCGTAACTTTGGCTTACACAAACCACAACGCCACAAAGCTTTTTGTTTTTTGTTTTTCTTTTTAATGACACTAACAAAACTCACGGCACATCATAATACTTAAATAAATAGGTTAAACAAAGAGACTTAATGTTACGCCTCGACCTGCAGGCTTGGCCACGTGGTAACTGCCGTATGCCTCGAAGTATGTGTTGCAATCACGCACTAAAAATAATGCAAGGCATTAAATATCAAGTATAAATATAATATCAAATACAATTTATAAAACAATATTTTTAACAAATTAAAATAATCTTTAAATAACATTTATAATAATAAAATCACCCAAGTAGAAAATATTAAAACAATTGTGCTTACAAGTGTGCAGAGTGAAATTGGAAATATGACACAACGGAATTTAAAATACACAAGTGGATCACAAAATACACTAGGATAGAGAAACCTACAATAGGGAATAGCTAATACGCACTTTTTACCAAATGGTCGCTCCTCAACGAGCCTTAAACTTGAAAAACATATAAACCACGGGGGTGAGTTCACAAACTCAGTGATATGGTTTGGAAACAATATAAAAGACCAAAGATGGTGAGGGATATATTAATACCAAAAACCATCTTTTAAAATCATCATTTTCATTTAAATAAATGTCCCATCAAAAATCATTTTCATCAAAATGATTTAATTAGGACAGGTGTAAATCGACCAAGCCTTATCTGTCAATGAGCTCGAACTGTTGGGGGAAATTTTCATCAAATCATCATTTAAAAATATGTATACATACTATGCCAATTTCTTCCAACGTTATCATTCATAGCCTCAAAGCAACTACAACTGCTCCTGGCAAGTTACCCTCTGCGCCTCTTAGTCCCAGGAGAGTGCACTTGTGCCTCCCATATGGAGCGTCCACAAGCCACTAAACAGCTAGCAAATAGTCCCTCATGGACATATATCAAACCTCAATCGAGCAGGTCACTCCTGGACCGCAATCATGTCACGATTAGGTTTATATAAAAATACCTCGACGGGACAAGTCGCATACTCTCATCATGCCACGATCGCGTTTACATAAAATCATGTAACACATTTATACCTCATATAAATGTGATATTTTTCCCACCTACATAAAAAGTGTATGCTTGTGCAGTGGTACATTATACCCCCAAACATATAAAACATTTAACTTTAAATAATTGAAAACATTTTCCATCAATGTCACTAAACATTGAGGCCAAACCACTCACAGACTAGGAAAATAGTATACTCCCACGCTAACCTAACTGCATATCAGGAGCCCTTGCCACGATCCATCGTCATGCTCCTAATTTTACAATTAAATCTCATTAAAATCATTTTCAAATTAAAAACAAGGTCTTGCAGACTCTTTATGGCCTAAACGGGCTTCTAATAGACTCGGGATTGACTTTAGACTAAACCGGAATTGGAAACAACTAAATCCGAAAAATTCAATGAAAAGTCAATTGATCAACACTAGCCAATAGCTTGATCTGTAGATGGATTATGCCTCATCCATCGACGGATCCCTTTGAATCTCGACTTAGAGGCCTCTGCCTCATTCATCTGCAACAGATTGGTTGACATCAATTCTGTTTCATCCTGATTGACCTCATCCATCGACGGATTGCACTTTACCTATTGACAGATTGCTCGATTAAATCCTGGGTTTTCCCTATCCAGGCCAATCATCTGTCGACGAATTAACCTTATCTGTTGACGAATTGGTCGTATTTTGTCGACCATGGTGGCTTTTTGGCCACTCCAACGCTGCCAAATCCAAACTTTTACACTTCTAATTTCATTCTAAGCCTTCTAAGGCCCTCATACTCCATATATTCCAACCATAACACCACACAATACTTAATCTAAGCTAACTTCCACAATTTAATCTAAAATACCCATTTTTCTTCAAAAAGGGAGATTTCAACTTCTACTTAACCAGATTGCATGAAACTTAATTCATTTAAGAGCTAAGGGAGGGTAGAACAACATATCAAGATAGCTCAAACAATGGTTGGTTAGATTTCTCCAAATCTCCAAAAATGCTCCGAACTTTCCCTTGTAATTTTGAGCTCAATCCTTGCTCCTTCAAGAATCACCATCATCTTGTAGAGCTCGAAGAGTAGATGAATTTAGGCTATTTGTTTGCTTAGATCTGTTGAAAATTGAGGGGAACTTGGAAGAAGAAGATTTAAAGCTTTAGGGAGGAAAAGAGGAAGGAAACAGAAGAAGAAAGAAAAAAAAAAAGGAGAAAATGTCTTCTTCAAGGAACTATTCCCCCTTTTTATACTTTTTGGGAAAAAAGTCAAATTTACCCTCCCTTAACTCTTCTAACTTAAATTTTGACACAGGTTTAATTACACCTAATCATCTTTAAAAATTTAATTGCACCCCAAACGCACCAAACAATTTCATATCGTGAGCTTAGTACATTATTGGACTAGGGTTGGAGTCCACACTTAATCCTATGTAATCACTTACACCATAACATAACTAAATAACCAATAACTAAAAAAACACATATACTTGGTTTAACTCTAACATAGCCTCCTTTAAACCAAGTTTTCTAACGTCACCAAGTCAAGCATCCTTTTAAGCTTTAAGAACATATCCACCTTTAGTGGTTTCGTAAAAATGTTTCCAACTTGCTCCTCAAATGAGCAAAACTTAACCTTGATCTCATTATCTTTCACCAAGACTCAAATGTAGTGATGCTTTATGTCAATGTGCTTGCTACGACCATGGAACACATGATTATTCGTCATTGCAATTGCCAACTTGTTGTCACAAAATATCTTTGTTGATTGGACTTGATCATCTATACTTCAATTCACTAAGCATTCTTCGTAACCAAACTACTTGACAGCATAACTCACTACTGCAATATACTCTGGTTTTGCAATGAACAGAGCAACCACCTATTGGTTCTTGGATGACCAAGAAAACACATCAATCCCAAAATGAAATACAAAACTAGAAGTATTTTTTTGCATTTGAACATTACCTGTCCAATCACTATCTATATATCCAACAGGCTCCACATCATTAGTATAGGAAAAAAAATACAATCTCTAAGTATACCTTTAATGTATCTGAAGATACACTTAGTTGCCTGCTAGTGAGATTGGTGAGGATTTTCTATAGACCTACTAATTATCCTAACCCCATACATAGTATCTGGCCTCATAGCAATCAAGTATCTTAAACTCCTAACTATTCGGTAAAAGTACCCCTCAAGTCCCTACGCTATGTAAATATATTCAATTTAGTCCTTATACTCAAATTTGAGTCAATTTAGTCCCTGTACTATAGATAATTGAACAATTAAGTCCTTATACGTCACAAGATTAATTTTTGTCATTAAAATTAATAAAGTGGCAGTAATATGGATATGATGGGTGAATTAAGACATTAACATGGTATTGACGTGGCACTAGTAGGTCATTAAAATGTTAGAATAGTGTCTACGTATATATGATAAGGCAGACCATAAACTAACGTTCAGTGTCGTATCAATATCATATCGGTGCTGGACATATCAATTCATGGCTTAACTTGCCATATTATTGCCTTGCTAGTAATCCTAAAGGTAGAAATTGGTCCTATAACAGCAATCCTAGGATTAAATTGATTGTGTGACATGAAAGGACTTGATTGTCCAATTTTCAATAGTATAGGGACTAAATTGACTCAAATTGGAGTACAATGACTAAATTGAACATATTTATATAGTAGAGGGACTTAGTGGAGACTTTGATCCAACTATTTTCTTGTAATTAGTTGCATCAACTAATTCACCAGTGCCATCTTATACAAGCTTCAATTTGTTTTCAACAGGAGTCAAAATTGGATTGCATGACTCTATCATAAATTTCTTTAAAATATCACTTATATATTTTTTCTAGGAAATAAAAATCCTTGCATTTGTCTGGTTAACCTGAGTGCTAAGGATGCAAGACATCAAACCCATATCAGTCATCTCAAATTGAGAAATCATGGCCTTCCTAAAACTCATTAACAAATTTGGGTTGTTGCCAGTGAAAATTAAATCATCCACATACAATGATACAATGATAAGATCACCATGCGAAATAGATTTAACATACAAAGTATGTTTATAGAGACACCCATGGAAGCCATGATCAACAAAGTATGAATCAATTCGAGTATGCCACACTCTAGGTGCTTGCATACAAGGCCTTTTTAAGCTTGCAAACCTTGTCTTTATCCCATTTTTTTAATGTAACCTAGAGGATGTTCAACATACGCCTCATTCTCAAGCACACCATTCAAGAAAGTAGACTTTACATCCATAGGGAAAGTTTTCCAACTATACTGAGTAGCAAGTGAAATTACCATTCTCACTATGTCAAGTATAGTTACTGGAACAAATACCTCAAAATAATCAATACTTGGCTTTTGCTTGTAACTTTCAACTACCAAGCCAGCTTTGAAATGATCCATCTCTCCATTGGGCTTGTATTTGATCTTATACACCAATTTAATGCCAACTGGTTTCTTCTCTTTGGGAAGTGTAGTAAGCTCCCATGTTGAATCCTAAGTGTTTTTGATGATTACAAAACAACCCAATTAGATGCTTTTAATGAATCTAAGTTAAGTGTGTAGATTCTTAAAAGGCAAAAGTGAAAATGCCAAGTGTTAAGGATTCAATCGATTGAGGTTCTGTCCCAATCGATTGAACAAGGTTGAACTGAGACTACAAAGCACAAACCCGAGATATTCAACTGATTGAGCAAGGCAATCAACCGATTGAGCAACTAATGAAAAGAAGAAGAAGTTGGATGTCAGAGATATTCAACCAATTCACAGTAGAGCTCAACCGATTGAGGAAGAACAAGTGAAGACTAGAAAGTCTAAAGCTAAAGAAGTTGAACCGATTGAGACTTATGCTCAATCGATTCAGCATCTTGAAGAAAATGGCAGCTGAAGAAATTGAACCGATTTGGGGGAGGGGAATGTGAATCGATTCAACAGAAGAAATAAGAAGTCCAAAAGATAGCATCAAAGATATTGAACCGATTCAGCAATGGCCTCAACCGATTCAACAGTGTCAAAACAATGTAACAGCTAGTTTTTTCAAAGCTGTAACTTGGCTTCTCTTTTCATTAAATGCCCCAACGGACAAAATAAGCTCTCAGGGTATTTAAAAGGGTCTTAAATGCTGAAGAAAAATAAGAAATTGAAGAGCATTGAATAGCATTTACTACACTTTTTCTTGTACATTGATTTCTCTCTTGTTCCTAACTTTTCACACTTTGTAGAGAATTTTGAGTGAGCTAGAATTCTTGTATATTGTAGGTCTTGTTAAAGATCATTTCTTGTACACAATTTTCAGTTTTTCTTGTATCCTTAGAAGTGAGGGAATCATTCTAAGTGGGTTGCATCAACTAGCAGGTCCTAGGTTGATTGGCATTAAAGCTTGGAAAGGGCTTTCTTTGTAAAGGCTTTGTGGAAGCTAGAATTCGACTGTCCTAGTGAAGAGGAGATTGAAAATCCTTGATTGGGAAGATGAAGGTAGTGGATGTAGGTGAGGAACACCGAACCACTCTAAATAGAAGTGTTATATCTTCTTTACTTGCTTTACTTTACAAAGAACTCATCCAACTCTCTAAAACAACCCCAAACACTAACCACCTCACTACCAAAAGTTCCAATTGAAGTAGCACCATCTAAAAAAAAGTTGTAAGTGCTGTCCACCCCTCTAGCACTAATCTAAGGGACCAATAATTGGTATCAGAGCCTAACCCAATTAGAAGGCTTAACATCCTTGGGAAAGATCGAAAATGGCATCTTCTAGCAATTCTACGGTAGAAGGTCAGTCCACCAATAGATCACCACTCTTTGATGGCACTAGCTACCAATATTGGAGCACTAGAATGTCCATATTCATAAGAGCTAGTGACTATGAAACGTGGGATGTTATTGAAGAAGATCTATTTGTGCCAATGAAGGAGGTAGATGGCATGAAAGTGCTAAAGCCAATAAGAGAATGGAATGAAGTTGAAATTAAGAATGTGCAAATCAACTATAAGCCAATCAACACTCTACATTATGGACTCAATACTACTGAATTCAATAGAGTATCCATATATTCAAGTGCCAAAGAAATATGGGAGAAGTTAAAAGTCACTCATGAAGGTACTTCTCAAGTGAATGAGTCCAAAATTACACTTTTCACCCACAACTATAAGGTGTAAAAGATACAACTAGAAGAAAGCATCATAGCAATGTTTGATAGATTCAATGGCATTGCAAATCAATTAAAGCATCTTGGAAAAGAGATTCCGGAGCATAAGCTTGTAAAGAGGCTACTAAAGAGCTTGCCAAAAGCTTGGAAGCCTAAGGTGACTACCATTAGAGAAGCAAAGGATCTCAACACCATCTCTTTGGATAACCTTTGTGGTTCTCTTCTTACATATGAGCAAGAGATGAAGGAAGATGAAGAAGAAGAGAAAAAGGATGCCAAAGAGAAGAAAAGAAATTTGGCCTTGAGAGTGAGTACTTTTGAAGAAGAGCTTGATTGTGTAAGTAGTGAAGAAGAAGATGAAGAACTTGATATGCTTGCTAGGAGGTTCAAAAGACTAATGGGTCATAGAGGCAAGAAGCAAGAAAGAAAATTCTTTAAGAAGGATCAAGGAACTTCTTGGAGAAAAGAAAAGAATGAGGCCAGTAAGGGTGACAAGTTAATATGTTTTGAATGCAAGAAACCCGGCCACTTCAAAGTGGATTGCCCTCTTCTCAAAGAAGGTCAATCGAAGAAATACAAGAAACAAAAGAAAGCAATGGTGGCTGCCACATGGTTTGACAGTGATTGCTCCACTTCGGATAAGGATGAAGGTGATGAGAAAGTCAACCTTTGCTTGATGGTTAAAGAAGACACCATTGGGGTAATCTTTAAACTACCTAGTGTCTATTTAAATAACGATGATAATAATCATGATGATGAGCTTGATGATGATGATGATATTCATGATGATTATAAAAGTCTTTACAATGAGTTTGAAAAGCTTGCTTCAAAATATAAGACATTGAAAAGAAAAGCAAACTCATTGAACTGTGAACTTGAAAAGATAAACTTGATTTCCATGATGTGTTTGAACATAGAAATCTATTGCAAATTGATCCAGAGCATGCTAAGAATGATTATGATGCTTTGAAGCATGATTATGAGGCTAAAAACTCAAGCTTGCAAAAGACCATTGATGAATTGATAATCATGGTATCTATCTTAAAAGAAAAAAATGAGAAAGAAAAAGGAAATGAACATATTGCATGTGAATCTAGCAAGAATGCATCTATTAGGAAGAAAAAGCATGCTTTTAATGTTCACTGTTATGCTTGTGGGAAGAGAGGGCATATATCAATCAATTGCTACATGAATGAGAAGTCCCTCCCTAAAACCAAGTTGGTTTGGGTACCCAAAGGCTCTCATGTGCTATCTAACCCCTAAGGACCTATCAAAGTATGGGTACCTAAAAACAAAAATTGAAAAGATGTTTTGTAGGTTGAGCATGAGCTTAAAGAAAATTGTTTGAAGGCTCAACCAAAGGAGAGGCAACCATTGATCCTTGATAGTGGTTGCTCAAAGTATATGATTGGAAATAAAGCCCTATTTCAAGAGCTTGATGGAAGAAAGAAAGGTAGTGTTTCTTTTGGTGACAACTCCAAAGGCATCATCCAAGGAATCGGAACCATAGGTAACACATCTACTAGTTATATCAGGCATGTCTTATTTGTTAAGGGTCTTAAGGATAATTTATTGAGTATTAGTCAATTGTGTGATAGAGGATTTAGGGTATGCTTTGATTCAAGTATGATATGTGATTGACATTAATACTAACAAGGTCATTTTTGTTAGAAAACATTTTGAAAACATTTATGTGATCTATCTTGATGATCTTAATGATTGCATAGATGAAACTTGCTTTATGGCAAAAGAGATGTGTGATAGTTGGCTATGGCATAGAAGGCTAGGGCATGCAAGTATGAATACTATTTCAAAACTCTTAAGAAAAGACTTGGTCATTGGACTTCCAAAACTTGATTTCAAAAGTGACCATATTTGTGAAGCATGTCAATTTGGAAAGCAAACTAGAAGCTCTTTTAAGTCTAAGCAAGAGATTTCCACTTCTAAACCACTAGAACTATTACACATGGATTTGTTTGATCCAATAAATGTGACTAGCTTAAGAGGAAAATCCTATGGCTTTGTTGTTGTTGATGACTATTCTAGGTTTACTTAGACATATTTCTTATCCTCTAAAGATGAAGCATTGCATGTGTTTATAAAGCATTGTAAAAGAGTTCAAAAAGAAAAAGAGCTTAGCATTGTTAGCATTAGAAATGATCATGGTAGTGAATTTGAAAACAAAGATTTTGAAGAGTTTTGCAATGAAAATGGTTTTCAACATAACTTTTCTACTCTAAGAACTCTCCAACAAAATGGAGTAGTTGAAAGGAAAAATAGGACTTTGAAAGAAATGGTAAGAACAATGATTTGTGAAAACAACTTGGCAAAATATTTTTGGGCTAAAGCCACAAATACTGCTTGTTACATTCTTAATAGGGTTTCAATTAGACCATAAATTTCTAAAACTCCATATGAGCTTTATAAAGCGAGGAAACCAAACATTTCATATTTAAGGAGCTTTGGTTGCAATGCTTTGTTTTAAATAATGGAAAACACCCTATGGGAAAATTTGATGCTAAAAGTGATGAAGCTATTTTTCTTGAGTATTCCTTGAACTCTAAAGCATATAGAGTCTGCAATAGGAGAACATTAGTTATAGAAGAGTCTGTTCATGTGGTTTTTGATGAATCTAACAATGCACTGAGAAAGGTAGTGCATGTTGACGATGATGATGTAGGTGATCTAGACTTAAAAATGGAGAAAATGAAGATTCATGAGAAGCCACCAAATGAATCTGCTACCTTGGAGAGAAATGAAGTTGAACTATCTCTTGAAGATCTACAAAGAAGAGAAGAACTTTATGAAGATCTACCTAAAGCATGGAAGTATGCCAAGAGCCATCCAAAAGAGCAAATACTTAGTGATCCCTCCAAAAAGGTAAAAACAAGAAAACAACTCATGGAGACTTGTGAGCATGTGGCCTTCATCTCACAACTTGAGCCTAAAACCTTTGAAGAAACAGAGAAAGAAGAAAGTTGGATGATTGCCATGCAAGAGGAACTATGCCAATTTAAAAAGAGCAAAGTTTAGACCTTGGTTCCTAGGCCAACTGACCATCCTATTATTGGTACTAAATGGGTCTTCATAAATAAGATGGATGAGTTAGGTAATGTGGTAAGAAACAAGGTAAGACTTGTTGCCAAGGGATACAATCAAGAGGAAGGTATTGATTTCGATGAAACTTTGGCTCCTGTAGCTAGATTAGAGGCTATTAGGTTCTTACTTGCATATGCATGTTACATGAATTTCAAACTTTTTCAAATGGATGTGAAAAGTGCCTTTTTAAATGGTTTTATTCAAGAAGAGGTTTATGTAGATCAACCTCTTGGTTTTGAAATTCATGACAAGCCCAATCATGTGTATAAACTGCAAAAAGCTTTGTATGGGCTGAAACAGGGTCCTAGAGCTTGGTATGAAAGACTTTCAATATTTTTTATTGAAAAGAATTTTAAAAGAGGTGGTGTAGATACCACTCTCTTTACTAAAAGTAGTAAAAATGATATTCTCATTGTACAAATATATGTTGATGACATTATATTTGGTGCTACTAATGAAAAATTGTGTGAGTGTTTTGCTAAAGAAATGCAAGAAGAATTTGAAATGAGCATGATGGGAGAGTTGAATTTCTTCCTTGGTCTTCAAATAAAACAAAGTGAGGACGGCATCTTCATTAATCAAGCCAAGTACACCAAGGACATGCTAAAGAGATTTGGTTTGATGGTCATGAAGGGAATTGGAACCCCCATGAGCCCCTTAACAAAACTAGATAAAGATGAGAAAGGCGAAGAGGTAGATCAAAAGCTCTATAGAGGTATGATTAGATCACTTTTTTACTTGATTGCTAGTAGACCTGATATCATGCTAAGTGTATGTCTATGTGCTAGATTTCAAGCATGTCCTAAGGAATCACATTTGACTGCTGTAAAGAGAATCTTTAGATACCTTTTGAATACTCAAAACTTAGGTCTATGGTATCCTAGAGGTAGTTCTTTTGATCTCTTAGGCAATTCTGATTCTAATTTTGCTGGTAGTAAAGTGGATGGGAAAAGCACCAGTGGTACTTGTCAATTTCTAGGAAATATGCTTGTGTCTTGGTCTACCAAGAAACAAAATTTTGTAGCACTCTTTACTGTTGAAGCTGAATATATATCCTTAGAAAGTTGTTATGCTCAGATTTCATGGATTAGGCAACAACTTAGTGACTATGGCATGAAAATAGAACAAGTTCCCATTTTATGTGACAATACAAGTGCCGTAAATATTTCCAAAAATCCAGTTCAACACTATAGGACTAAGCATATTGAGATTAGACACCCCTTTATTAGAGATCATGTGCTTAAAGGAGATATTAAAGTAGAATTTATGGACACCTTGCACCAATTAACTGATATTTTCATAAAACCCTTAAGTGGGGATCAATTTTGCAAAATTAGGAGAGAACTTGGTATGACAAATATGCATGAACTCAAATTATGATTAATTGTTTGGAAATACATGTTTAACTTGCCATTGATTTGTTGTTTATGTACCTTAATTGCATAAAACTTGATCTTGTCAATGTATATATATTTTATGTGGTTGAAAAATTCAAGTTACCACTCTTAAAAATGATTCTTCAAAGTGTTGAATCGATTGGACATTTAGCTCAATCGGTTTTTCATAAGTTTTTAAAAAGGCTGATTTGAAGTTCCTCAAACTCAATCGATTCACCTATATGGTGAACTGATTCAATAATTCTGGGAAAAAGGTTTTCAAAATTGTTTTTCAAATTCAATCGATTCACTTTTACAGTGAACCGATTCAACATTTCTGGATAAATGACCTTCTACAAATTGAACTTCAAATCTAATCGATTCATAAATCTTTCAATTGATTCACTTTTTAAAGATTTCAAAAAGAAAATCCCAAACAAAAAGTTTCAATTGATTCAGTCTTCGACTGAACCGATTGAACAAGGTCTGGAAGCAAATTATAGAACTTGCTCAATCGATTGAGTATTTCACTTAATCGATTGAACTCGTCGGGCCTATATATAACTCGACTGTTCTCACACTTTCAAAAATGTTTTGAATCGATTCAAATGCAAAATTTTTCAGTTTCCCTTACAAAAACTCATCAAGAAACTCTATCATTTACAATACCCAACCTTCAATTCATCCTCTAAACACAAAATCAATATCTTTACAGCCCAAAATTCGAAAATTCCCAATTCCCAAAACCTAAAAACCCCAAATGGCACCCAAGAGACAAATTCCACAACAAGGAGAGGGTCCAAGCGAAAAGGTGAAGCACATGGGCAAGAAGTTGAGCAAAAGGAAAGGAATTTCTAGTGGGAATCCTTCGAGTGGCAGAGTTCAAATTCAAGAAGAAGGTAATCTCATTAGATATTTTAGAAATTCAATTCATAAAAAGAGATATGATAAGATTATGTCATCTAAGGAGGTTATTTGTGGTAGGGAGATTGTTTGGAAAGAATTTGAAAACTATACCTTTCATGATAGACTTAGGAACCTATTTATGGATGCCAAATGGTTTGGCTTGAGTAATTTTTAGGATAGAAAATATAGTGAATTTATGGTTAGAGAATTTTACTCAAGTATTCCTAAGAGTCAAGATGAGTTAGGAGAAAATGTGGAAATCAACACTGAGGGTATTCATGCCTTTGTTTGTGGTAAGGAGATTCTAATTACTCTTAAGGACTTAGGTAGCTTATTGAAAACAGAGTTTGAGAAAGGAAATTGCTGGCTTAGATGAAAGTTTTGGTCTCAAGAACTCAGTCTTGAAGATAAAACTTTGGAGCTCAGAATATTGCATATTTTCATTAGCACCACCCTCTATGGGAGGTCAGGGAGTTTTTAGCACTGTGACTCAGGAGGATGTCTGGTTGATGTTTTCTACTATGCATGGTGGAGAGGTCAACACTGCTCGGTTCCTAATTGAGAGAATGAAAGAGACAGCTTGGAGCAAGAGATCAAAGTTGGCTTTTAGCAACATCATCACCAAATTATTGAGAAAGAAAGGTATTTGGGCTCAGAGGTACCAAAATGACCTCAAAGTGAGTACTCATCTTCCTTTCAACTCCTCTAGTCTTCAGAAAATGCATTATATTTTGGATGGTAACAATTGGATCAACCAAAACAGTGCTAAGAGAGCCTGAAAATGAACCATAATAAGAGGAAGAGGCAACACAAAAGCAAACCCAAGAAGACGTCCAAGAGCAACCTCAAATTGCACCTCAAGATGATCGGATTGGGTTGATATTGGACACTGTGTTAAGAATGGACATCTTTGGGAGAAGAAATTCAGGAGTTCAAGCAACTGGTTTTAACTAGGTTAGATGCTTTGGACAAAAACGTGGAAGAGATTCGTAAACAATCAGGGGATCAATACTTTGATATTGGTGACTTGGATCATGGGGATGAAAAAGGAGTTGACTTGAAAGAGCAAGGGCAACAGCAAGAGACTGATCAAGAAAATGTGCCCTAGCAAGAGCCTGAGCAAAAAGACAAGCAAGTGGTAGAGGAAGAGATGGCAACAGCCACTCAGATGTGGGGACAGTCATCTCCACCCTTACTACACCATCCGAGCCCATCCTAGCCGAGCCTACTCCATCCACTCCCTCCTCACTTGAACCCCAACCTAAAGCTTCCTTTCCTACCTTTCAATATCAAAAGAAGAGACAAAGGAAACCAAGATCTAATCCTTGATGCTTTTTGATGATGTCAAAAAGGGGAAGAAATAGATTGTACAAACTTAGGGGGAGCTTAATTATGTTTTAAAACAATGTTTTGTTTTGATTTACCTATTTTGATGAATCAATATTGGTTTTTGGAACTTTGAATTGCAAATTACTTGAAAATATATATGTTTGATGACTTGGTTAGGTTTTATTTTATGAGTGTGATGTTTACATGTAGATGAAATTGTCTATTCTTTGAAATACATGTATAGGCATATGTATGTACAAAGTGTAGGGTGAAGAGAGCATATATTCAGGGGGAGCTATTGCTCAAAATCTTAGCATTTGCACATTTATGTTTCAACTTAGATTAATCTCTTTAAGTTTGTTTAAAGGGATGTTTTGTCATCATCAAAAGGGGGAGATTGTTGAATCCTAAGTGTTTTTGATGAATACAAAACAACCTAATTAGATGCTTTTAATGAATCTAAGTTAAGTGTGCAAATTCTTAAAAGGCAAAAGTGAAAATGTTAAGTGTTAAGGATTCAATCGATTAAGGTTCTGTCCCAATCGATTGAACAAGGTTGAATTGAGACTACAAAGCACAAACCCCGAGACATTCAACCAATTGAGCAAGGCAATCAACCGATTGAGCAACTAATGAAAAGAAGAAGAAGTTGGATGTCAGAGATATTTAATCGATTCACAATAAAGCTCAATCAATTGAGGAAAAACAAGTGAAGACTAGAAAGTCTGAAGCTAAAGAAGTTGAACCAATTGAGCCTTATGCTCAATTGATTCAGCACCCTGAAGAAAATGGCAGTTGAAGAAATTGAACCGATTGATGGGGAATGTTAATCGATTCAAAAAAAGAAACAAGAAGTCCAAAAGACAACATCAGAAATATTGAACCGATTCAACAATGGCCTTAATCAATTCTCAACAGTGTCAGAACAGTGTAACGGATAGTTTTTTTCAAAGCTGCAACTTGGCCTCTCTCTTCATTAAATGCCCTAACGGACATAATAAGCTCTCAGGGTATTTAAGAGGGTCTTAAATGCTGAAGAAAAATAAGAAATTGAAGAGCATTGAATAGCATTTACTACATTTTTTCTTGTACATTGATTTCTCTCATGTTCCTAACTTTTCACACTTTGTGAGAGAAATTTGAGTGAGCTAAAATTCTTGTACATCTTAGGTCTTGTTAGAGATCATGTCTTGTACACGATTTTCAGTTTTTCTTGTATCCTTAGAAGTGAGGGAATCACTCTAAGTGGGTTCCATCAACTAGGAGGTCCTAGGTTGATTGGCATTAAAGCTTGGAAAGAACTTTCTTTGTAAAGGCTCTGTGGAAGCTAGAATTCCATTGTCCTAGTCAAGAGGAGATTGAAAATCCTTGATTGGGAAGATTAAGGTAGTGGATGTAGGTGAGGAACACCGAACCACTCTAAATAGAAGTATTATATCTTCTTTACTTGCTTTGCTTTGCAAAGAACTCATCCAACTCTTCAAACTAACCCCAAACACCGACCACCTCACTACCAAAAGTTCCAATTGAAGTAGCACCATCCAAGAAGAAGTCATAAGTGCTATTCACTCCCCTCTAGCACTAATCTAAGGGACCAACATCCAGTGTCATTCTTTTCAATGGCATAAACCTCGTCATCCCTGGCCTTTACCTAATAATCATTATTAGCATCATCCTCAAATCCTAAAGGATCATAATATGCAAACAAAGCATAGTGAACTATATCATTGCTATTATAAAAAAAATCACAAGTAGAACCAACCACATAATCCTGTAGATAAGTAGGCATATGTCATTATCTCTATAGGTGACTAGAAGTTTCTGCTGGAGCCAGCTTTATTTCTGGATCATTATCAACTCTATTAACAATTATTGCAGGACTTGGTAATGAACCTTTTACTTCACTAGACCAATCCCAAACAAAGTGACATACTTGCTAACAACAATTTTTCTAGTTTTCGAATTGTACAGCTTGTAGCCTTTTGTCTCATGGCTATGCCTAATAAAATACATTTCTCTACTTCGTCATCTAGTTTTTTCCTCAACTTATCTTCCTCTTAGCAACTTCGTTTTGTTGAGGAGTTTATCTAGCAGCCAATTAATGCACAATAGCATGTTTCCATCGAAAATCATCACAAATAGTATATTCAGTATCTTTATCAGTTATCAAAACTTTAAGAGTAATCCATTTTGTTTCTCAACATAAGCCATAAAAATTTCAAGAGTGTCATATGCTTTAAATTTGTGTTTCAAAAAGTAAACCTAGGAATGCTAGTAACGTTATCAATACTACTACCATTGGATAGAACCTCCACAGAACATAAGTTAGAATGAACAAGCTCAAGTGGTCTACTAGCTCTCTAGGATTTTCCTTTAAGAAAAGCTTCTATGTGCTTTTTCCCCAAAACACAAGTACTGTAGACCTTTTTAGGAGTAATAATAGCTGGCAAATCAAACACCCACTTCTTTCTGGATAGAAAATCAAGACTTCTAAAATTCAAATGCCTAAATTGCATATGCCATAGCCAATTATCATCCCTAATTATTGAAACATGGCAGGAAGGTGTATATAATTAATTTGCAAAGGAAACAAATGATTTCTAGACATTTGTACCTTAGCTATCATCCGGTGCTGTGTATCATTATAACTATGTTTATTAAAGTCCAAATCGTAATCTTTTTCTACTATGTACCCCATAATCAGAAGATTTTCGCTAACTTTCAGAGAGTAAAATACTTTCAAAATATAATTAAGAATGTCATTCTTCAATCTAATGCCAATCTTACCTTTCTCATAAACTGGTATATATCGATCATTTCCAAGTTTCTTTGATGTGCGAAATGAATCATCAAAGTCAGATAGAAATGTTTACATTTGAGTTTGACATCCCACATCACAAATGAGTGGGATGTTATAGTGGCCTATATACATGAAAGACCCATGAAACCTATAATTAAGGTTTTTGATTTCATGTGGTGTCCAACATGTACGAGGGCCATGGTGAGGTGAGTTGAGTTACGGCTAAAGTGGACTTTGGAGTAGCAACAAAGCCTAGTCAACTCCCCAACAAGTTGTATCAGAGTCCGGTTAGACTCGATCGGTGCGGCAAGGTTCATGGTTGACCTAGTTCGCTCTCTCGCATGTAAGTCCTCAGGCCTAGTCTCATCGTCTTTGTCAGGGAAGGTTGGGTTCATCGCATAGGGGAGTAATGTGACTCACAAGTGAACGGGGGAGACTGATAAGGAGTTCACATGTGAGTTGGATATCCCATATCACAAAGGAGTGTGATCTATATGAAAAGGACCTATGAAACCAATAGCTTAAGTTTTTAATTTCAATTGGCGTTCAACATGTATGTAGGTCATGGTGAAGTAGGCCTTAAAGTAACGATAAGGCCCGGTCCATTCTACAATGGAAACCTAATGGACTTGAGAATCGAATGATTTGAAATTCAAGAATTTGAGAGACTAATCCATATAGATTGACCTAAAATAATTTGATAAGGCAATTTAAACAATTAGAAACACGAAAACCTAAACCAAAAGACCTAAGGGCCAAACCTAAAAACTCTAATTCGAATGTCCTGAAAATCCAAATGAAAATAAAGAAAATTCTTTGAATCAAATTGATTCGAAACTGAATGAACTGAAGTTGAAACTAGCCTAATTTACTTATTAGATACCTTTACAAATACTAAAGGCTGAAAATAAAAAAAATTTCTTCTCAAATTATTTCTAATGGAACTTAAAACGTTTTCTTAAACATTTACCAAATAGGCAACAATAATGTGTCTCATCTCATTTACAAACGAATTAGGCCCTTTAGGGGGAAAAAACCTTTAAGCTATGTTTCAAGTCTGGATAGGACAAAACAGGCAAGGATGGCAATGAGAAGTGATTAAAATTTTTTTTACTTACTCTCTCTCTCTCTCTCTCTCTCTCTCTCTCTCTGTGGGTGTGCTCAGAAGGAAAGCTATTTATGTATGATTAGCAAAATAGTGAAAGTGTGTAGCGAGTCTTAACATAAAGCATACATCATCTGTACATCACTTGAAGGACCAACGCCTTCTTACATTTATATATAGTTTTCCAAATTCGGTAAAACCCATTTTGTCTGAGATACTTGTGCAAAGTATTCAAACATAACCTCCAAAATGAAGTCAGGTGAAGAAAAATAGTGAAAATATGGTATATTTGATCTTATTGCTCTTCTTGCCAATGCATCATCCACTTTATTTCTTGTTTGTAACAAAATTGACACCCGGCTTTGTATAAAACATGACATAAGGTATACACAATCATTAAGCAAAACTTGCAACATTGGGTTGTTCACCATTTTTTTGGAGAAAACATTGAAAATAATCTAAGTCAGTTTCAATTTCAAGGTGTGTAATATGAAAATTATGAGTTAATTGAAATCCTTTCTTAACAACCTAAAATTCTAGTATATTGTTAGAGCAAACTCCTTTGTAACAGAAGAAAGCAATAAGGAATCTTCCACCAAGTCTTCTTATAATACTACCATAGCAACATTTCTTATGTTTCTTATGGTTCTGTAACTTAAGTAAAACAACTTGAGTTACTTTGATAGTAGCCCCTACTAACCATTGTCTTAACCATAGTTCATTTTGTTACTTAAGTTATATTAAGTGGATTTCAACTTGTCCACCTGTCCCTCAAATCTGCTTGTTTTTGTTGTAAATATAGATAGTTATATTGCTGTTAAAAGATTAGAAGATGTAAGAAGAATTTTTCAAAGTGAATGAAGCTTGTATTTTCCTCCCTTGCTTATGTGTGCTCTTCTTTTTATTTCATTTACAAAAAGCTAAACTAGTTAATTAACAAAGCCAATAGAAGTGGTATCGAGCTAGAGTTAAGTTGGATTTGTTGGAGTAGTAAGAAAGGAAGGCAAAAACATCCATGAAGCTTGCAATTTCGTTGGTTGGGCATTGGAAGGAAGAAAATTAAGTTTGGAGGTGTTTTGGCAAAATTGAACTCTAAAAGGAGGAGAATTTCATGGTAGATCCATCAAGTTTTGGAAATTGAGTTTCAGGTATGTTATTCTACTCCATTTTAGATTCCAACTGCCTTGGAATCATGTTAATTGGATTTGAGATGAAAAAGATATGCATTTTAGAAATTAGAGAGTGAAAATAGGTTTTTGGTTGCGAATTAATTGAATTTGAGTTAGATTGATGTTTTTGATACATTGTGATGTTCTAAGCATGTTTTAATGTTGTTTTGAGATAAATTTTGATGATGGATTATGTTGGAATGGAATTCAGAGTGTTAAGGATGAAAAAGGGGTGAGGAAATGATGGATTTTTTGTGGTGTTTGTGGTTGGGTGGTATCGAGTAACTTATGGCATATTGTCAACCATAAACAGTGAAGGGAAGGATCCCTGGTTGCGGTCATCCAATCCCATCCCATTCTATGTCCGGGCCTACCTGAAAACAGGAAGGTTCGCCCATGCTTGCCCGTTTTGTCCCATTTCACTCTAATTCAATTTTCGACTTCTCTGAACTTCCTGAAACCTTAATTAAGCATGTGTAAAGGACCATTTGAGTTGGATAAACCTCTCAAATGAATCATAAATTGAGAGTTGGCCATTTAGGCTACAAATTGGCAAAAATCGGAGAAGTGTTGAGCTCAAAGTGGCTCAACGGAGTGCATTGCCAATTGAGTAGTGCGCTTTGAGTGTAAAAGCATAGAGATGTGTAGCATATAGCTTTAGAATGTTATCTTGAGTTTTTTAAGTGTCTTAACATGTTGTTTTCAATGTCTCGACTTACCTTTTAGGAGGTGACATCTCGGTCAAAGGCAAGATGCAAACATGTCAACTTATGGGAGTATTTACCCTCCCAAAGTTGTGACTGAATAGTAACTCAATATTTTGATGATATAAATGCTCTAGTTTTCTAACGATGTGTTTGAGATGATATGAAAACCTTGATTTGAGTGTAGATATTTATTGATGATTTACCAAGTATGTATCTTGATGAAGGACCTATAATCTTACCTTACGCCTAGTTGATTGCACACGATGTGTCAGATTTGGTTTTGGGCTAGGTCCTCTTGACTTACTTGATAGCATGGTTTTATATTTATGATCTTAAGGCATATGTGTATGGCTTTATGAGATGGTGAGACAGGGCAAGTAAGGATCATTATGTGTCTATGCGGACGAGTCCTATGCACTTAGACCTATGTTTTGTTTTAGCTTCGATGGGAGTAACGTATGGTCTCTGGATTCAGTCTTAGTTCAGAAGGTGCGAAGAAAGATCGGATAAGACCTATAAAGGTCTAGCCATGCCTTACCATATTGTGATGGCTGGGCCAACACCAACGTAGGGGGTTTTGTGATGAAAAAAAAAACCATGTGAAAAACCTTTGGCGAGATTATGTTTTCCATAGCTTCCCATGTTTTAGAAATGTATCGGGTCATTGTTTTTGGTTTGATAACAGTACTATGTGAAATTGTTTCTTACTTGAAACATTTTTATGATTTATGAATTATGTTTTAGTTTATGTTTGATACATGCTTGATTTGATGATACAAATTGTTCGTTTATTGAAATTGATTTCTTTGAAATTATATCCACACTCTTGCAAAATGTGTAAGCCTTTCATAAATGCTACTATCACTGACTGAGTATGTGTTAGTACTCATTACTCATTTTTGTTTACATGTTCTATAGTTTCCTAGTTTGGTTGTGCCTCCGTGCCTCGAGGTGTCCATGATGGGTTTAGTTGGTTTGTATGGTGCCTGTCTCAGACGTGGCCTGTATAGTTGAGCTTGAGCTCATGATTGATAAGGGATTCCTTTAAAAAAAAGAAAAATGAAGGAGACCGATTTTCAAATTTTGATTTATTGAAGTACTTTAATATATGTTTTAAAAGTTGTAGATTTACAAAAGGGATTTCCAAATTCCTTTTGATTTCAGATTTGACATTTTAGGGTCATTGAGACCAAACTTGTAAAATCGACCATATTTTGACTTTCAATTGACTTTGATCAACCCTTATAAAATTGTTAAATTTTATTGAAGCTTTATTTATAATTGTTTCACCTAATTAATTGAGTTTCCAATTTAGTTTAAAGTTGTTTTTGTAATGATATCGTCTAATGCCTTGAGTGGTGTCGAAGTGTGGGGCTATAGACTCGTATTTCGGTGTAACGCGGAGGTTGTTACATGCTCAGCCTTTAGATCGGGGCCTGACATATTAGCTTTCTGCTACTTAGGTATTTCTTCAAGTTAATCCATTTGTACTCAATTTAATTAAATTATTTTTTATTAAATGATTTTCTCTAAATATAAATATATTCTAATTAAAGTTGTGGTGCTTCGGGGTACGTGGTAGCCGACACTTACTTAGAGGTAGTGCGGCGGTTGCCACGTGGTTGACCTCCAGGTCGGCTTGTGACACACTCACTCTCTCATAGAGTGTCGAGTTCAATCTTGTCCTTTCTGGGACTCCGTCACTCGTCTCATAATCTTGCCTCATCAGGTGCACATCTCATAAATATATATATGTATCTATCATACATACAAACATACATATATTCATACATTCATACATACAATTTAATCTAATTTATTTTTTTTTAATTTTTCGCGTAGTGTGGCATACAATTAAATTGTGTGTAAGTATAAGAGAACTACCCAAATCCTAAAACATCTAATTAAAGCATTTTATAAAATAGTAAAACGTTTAGCCCTAAATGGCTAAACACTGAAATAAAGCCACTCCTATATTGGGAGGTTTGTATACTCCCAAGGACTCCACGATGATCAACTTCCGGAGTGTCGCTACACTTGATCACTCGAAAACCTAATTATAACAAAGTATGCGTTAGCACTCATAATTAAATTTATGAATGCACCTACGAGGCCTTACTATGTTCTAAAATGAGGTTCGGATGTGATTCAAAAGGTTTGGAAGTGTTTTGGATTGATTTAGGGTCGATTAGTTTTTAAAGATAGAATGATCATTTTGCCTCTAATGGTTATAACCGGTGCCGACCTTGGTGAAGTCTGGTGCCAGCCTTTTTCGGAAACAAGGCCAATTTTGGCCTTAGGCATATTCAGCACCAGTTCAAGCCAAATGCGAAGGTGGTTATGCCTCGAGTTAAACCCAAGAGCTTGATTCCTAATTTCTCTCTTCCGATTCTCTTCAACTGAGCCGTGGATCAAGTTACAAATTCATATGCATATACTTCACGGCAACCACAACAACATTATGAAGCTCAAAATCTAATTCACTAACTCAATCTGCCCTAATTTCTAACCTAACTCCATTTAACACCTAAAAACTAACACCTAATTTTGATTAGAATAGCTTTTAATTTATAGCATGGTTTGATGCAAGGGTTAGGGTGTTTTAAGGAATGTAGAACAATATATCAAAAATTCAACTCCATCAACCAGTGGGATTGGGAGAGCCGGCCAGATCTTTCCAGTGGCACTAATTAAGAGCTTTTATTTGCACTGATTTGTGATTTCCTTGTTTTCATTTTAATCCCAAGCTTAAAGAGGTTGGGGATTTATTTTAGGGAGTTCAGTGAAATGTTTTAAAAGTGGTTGGGGTGGTGGTTTGAGTGAAAAAGGCAGAAGAGATCGGAGGAACAAGAAAAGATAGGAAAAGAAGAGAAATGAGGAGAATCGACGAAAGGAGCCTATATAAAAGCTCACTTCCAGCGCCAGTTATGACTGTATCTGGCATCGGATGTGGCCCGATATTGTTTTCTCTCTTTTTTTTCCCATTTTCTCGAAGCTTCCTCCACAAGTTTCAAGATCCGACATCGGTTCACTTCAATTTCGGCGTCAAAGGTTCCCATTGCCTCCGATTAGTTTGTTTTGTTTCCAATTTGATCCAATCCGTTTTGTTTCCAATTTGATCCAATCTCTCTCCTGAACTTCAATACACTTCTCCAATGCCTTCTAATGCTTCATTACTACTCTAATTGAAGTTTTGTTGCGTCATGTACAAGTTCCCTTGCTTGTACGAACTAAAGGTTTAGGTTTCCTAAACCTATCCTAGGCCAACCCATGCACAACCTAATACTTCATCTCCCTACTCTGACTAATCCTATCCTAACCTCTTATATATCCTCCATACTAAAGTTTAATTATCTACTGACACACCCGGCTTTCACATTAACTCACCATTTCTACTGTTCCGATTAGTATGAGAAGGTTTAAATAGGTTCGAGTGTGTCAACTTAAACATTTAGACTTAATTATTAAGATAATTCCAAATTAAGACCATACTTAATTTATTAATTGTTTGAATAAGAAAAAATTTTATTAAAATTAGAATGGCAATATATCAATTTAATTTTACATATCGTTATTAATTTATTTTATATTTTACAAACTTAAATTATTTTTGTGAAATATTTTATTTTTTATTATGTTATGTCATCCTTATTTTCTTATTCCCTAAGTCAAGAATTTTTTTTCCATTAATAGCAAAATGCGAAAATATTGAATATATGGTCAATAGTGAAAGTTTGAAATTTTATAAATAATCTTAAAATTTATAAAAAAATTATAAATATTATCGATTTTTTAAAATTTTATTAAATCACTCAATAAGTTAGTGTTTAATTATTTTTATCCATTATGAAAAAATATTAATAAGAAAATTTTTTTTCTTAATTTGAATATAATCCCAAATTGACTCAAAACCTACTTAAAATCGTTTGAAACTGAAATTGTCCGAATTCAAAATGGTGTGAATCCGAAGAAAGTTCAAACTCGAAATAGTCCGAACATGAAAATATCCAAATCCAAAATGATTCAAAACAGGAATTATCTGAACTCGAAATGAATCTAAGTCCGAGATGATCTGAAATCGAAAACAGCCTAATCAGAACCCACCTAACCCCCTCATTTGCCACCACTAATTTTTAAATTTTTTTCAAAACTATAAGTTTTAGAAGTTTATTAAAAGAATTTCAAGAAATGAATTAAAAGTAAATATTAAAATGAATAGTTATTAAAATTAATTTAATTATTTACGTGTCTTTAGATTCTTATCCCTTTTTCTCCTTGAATTTTTTCCTTTAAGTGTCCCTGACTCTTTCTCTTCATTTTCCCCTCAAAATTAAATCAATTTTTCCCTTCTATTTTTCAATTTTATGCATTGTTGTAAAACCCGACCTGAAGCATGACCCGTTGGGGTTTTCGGGTTGCGGTTTGACCAGGTTAACCAGGTTGACCCATCGGGTCAATTAGGATAGGATGTTGTGAGATTTTGGCTTATTTGAGTATTCAACATATATAATAGGAGTCAAAAACTTAACAAAAAACTAAATCTGACCTAGTGGTTAACGTGTTTAGTTCCTTGTAAGTGGTCATTGATTCAATTTCTTCCACCTACAATTATTATTGTTTTTAGCTCCTTGTAAGTGGTCATTGGTTCAATTTCTTCCACCTACAATTATTATTGTTTTCACCAACAATACATTCAACCCGGGTCAACTACCGATTTTATGGCGGTTCAATTGGGTTTTGACTGGTTCAACATACTCCTAGCTGACCCCCTCCAGACCGGACTGGCTACCGATTCCCGATTGAACCGATTCTGTCCGGTTCTTACAACATTGATTTTAGGTAGTCTCCTTCTCAATTTACACACTGATTTCATATAAACTAAACTATTTTTAGCTTTCTATTCCATCATAAATTTTTCCTTCTTGAAAAAAAACAAATAACAGACAAATATGTTTATATACTTACTCTCTACTATATATCTGTCACACTTAACTAATTCACATATATTAAGAAAGTTAGTTAAAAGTGGTTAATTATCTTAAATTAATTTATCTTTTCAAATTTACCATTATTTAATTTCTCTCTCCACCTTAAATATTTCTTTTGTTCCCTCTAAATATTTATTGAAAAGTGTAAGTAGTTAAAAAGAATTAGGGGAGAGATAAAGGGTAAATTTGACAAAACATGATTAATGCTTCCTAGATATTCTAAAGTGACAGATAAATAGGAACACAAAAAACTTCTAGAAGGTGATAGATATATAGTAACAGAAGGAGTATATTTTTATAATTGTGTATATTATACCGGCAACGTAAGGCAATATATCTAGTATATCATTATGAATAAGTTAAATTAAAGAACCCTAGTGAATGTATCTTAAAAAAAAAAAGAACCCTAAAAACACAAGATCGAGATTCAACAATATTTTTGCAACCAAAGGGATCTTACATCACCAACAAGTTCAATCTCTGGGATTGTCTTCGTATTTAATTTACATTGGAATGTTTGAACTGTAATGTTTAGATGATTCTATTTGTCATTTTATTAGGCAATAAACAAGAAGCCAGCACCTAAGCCGCTGCCCTGTTTGAATTAACAATGCAGATCCTTAAACTACATAAACAATCTGTCAAACCATAGGAAAAATTATTCTCTCTATCATCACTCAGTTATGGCTCTTTGGTTCTTCTTTTTGCTTTTCTTTCTTTTTTGTTCTAACTCTTGGGCTAAATTGATACCATTTTTGCAAGGGCAACTCAAGGATGTTTCTTTTAATCAGTATTCTGGGTATATTGTAACAGATACTAGACATGGTAGAGCTCTTTTCTACTACTTTGTCGAAGCCGATTCCAATATAGATGATTGAAACCTTTAACTTTGTGGCTCAAGGTTCTAAAAACAATTACTTTCCTTGTCTTTGTTCCTGAAACATGACTGCTTTTCCTTTTTCTTAGCAAAAGTCTTTAATTATAATCATGACTGAAGGAAAATTTTGCATTAATTTTTCTTTGCAATGACTTGGACAGTGACAAAATGTTGTTTTGAAATGGGACAAAGTAGATTTTTGCATGGACTTTTCTAGCTTCTAGGATCTTTTTCCTGTTTTCTTGTTGTGTCTCATTGATTTAGACATGAATTTTGGTTTGAAAAACTTGATGTATGTTCAATGTAGGGCCTGGTTGTTCTTCCCTTGGTTTTGGTGTATTCATGGAAAATGGTCCATTCCAACCAGGAGAAAATGGAATTCTAGTCAAGAATCAAAATTTATGGAATTTGGGTACATCAATAAACTTTACAATTTTATTATTCTTAACAACTTAATTTCGTTATTAAGTATAGAATGTCAGCAAAGTAGTTAGCAGATTCATTGATGATCTCTACCTAAATTGAAAATTTGGAGAGAGTCAAAATGCTATATGTGGAATTTCCAATTGGGGTTGGATTTTCATACTCAAACACCAGTAACAATTATATCGAATGGAATGACACACAAACAGGTTTGCAATTCTGCATTTTCCCATTGATCGTCATTTCCTAATATGAAACCAATTAACTGTTTCTGAAGTCTTAACTTCATTCATGATCTTTTGTTTTTTTGTTAGCTCAAGATAACTTGAAGTTTATTTTGAACTGGCCGGAGGAATTTCCACAATACAAAGATTCTGACTTCTTCCACAATACAAAGATTCTGACTTCTTCCTAGTTGGTGAAAGCTATGCAGGTAACTATATATATATGCATTCGATTACTAAGTTTTCTGTAACATTGGAAACATTGTTAGTTGCTAAACATAAATCATTAAAATAGTTTCATGGAATTCTTTGTCCTTTTGAAACATTGCTTTAGGCCATTACATCCCATAGCTTGCAGCTTTATTGGTGGAGCACAACAATTAAGAAGCCTAATGTCCAACTAGTCAACCTCAAAGCCATCGCTCTAAAAATGATTTGTAATCTCAGATTAAGCTGAAGTCAAAAATCAATTCTGTAATTTCTGTGTCGAAATTTTACAACCACCATTTTCGTTTCCTCTTTTGTAGCTTGGAAATCCACTTTTGGACCTAGACTTAGCGTGTTGTCCGGTGACTTCTTGTGGCAAAATGGTGCTATATCAGATGAAACCCTGTTCTTGGAGAAGAAAGTGTGCAATAACTCAAAGTATTTGGGCGAATACGTTCATGATCATCAATGGTCTCAAGGATGGAATGATGTGTTCAATAGAGCTGCAGATGAAGTGGGTATAGACGTTGGACTAAATGACCTTCTCTTGCCTAAGTGCTTATCATCATCAAGTAATGCAGAGCAATTTAAACTTAATGGAAAGCTTTGGAGAGATACATACAACGGTATGTCTCAAGAATATTTTGGTATTTTTAATTCTGTTTATCATTACTTTATTTGGATAGCAATTTGAAATTGGCATTTCGCATGAACACTTGAACAGGTTGCTGACAGAGCAAGAATGGGTGATCATGCCTTGAAGGAAGAATTTTTACCTATCTGGAAAAGCCTGAAGTTCTAAAGGCACTCCAGGCCAATACAACTCACCTTCCTTTCCATTGGGATTTCTGTGGAGGGTCTCTTTCTGTATTTTTCTCTGTAGATTCTAGTCACCTTTTGGACGGTACATAGTATTATTTATTTATTCATTTGTTTTGGTTGAAATATAAAACAAGAGTTTATTTTGCTGGCCACTTTGTTTACCAAGAAGACAACTTAGATATGACATCCCTGTCTTGCTATATAAGTAAACAAATTCAACACTTACGAACTTTGCATTCTCTAGTCTGTTCAAATTTTGTTGCAATCTTTTTTTTTGTTTGAAGAAATTTTTTGCTGCTACTTTCATATATATATAAATATATATATATATATATATATAATTTAAATGGCCTCTTTTATACCAAACAGTGGTGACCAAGATTCAAAGATACCTCTCACTCAGACAAGGATAATTGCTAATAACATTGCAAAGAATTTGAATCTTATTCCCCTCACAGATTATGGCACTTGGTATGACCACAGACAGGTAAATCCTATTCTACATTTTCTCTTGTTTCAGTGCAAATTTATTTCAATCTCGTCCATCACGTTAGGCCCATATATATGGGCCCTCGGCTCAAAGGCTTCTTTCATTCCTGAGCCCTAGGAGAAGACATAGAAATGGCATATTGGAAGAGAGAAAGAGGTATGTCACACTCGGACGCCAGTTTCACTTGCAAATTATTTCCTCGTGCCTTTTTTAAAATGAAAAGTAGACTTTCATGGTAAGATCCCAAACCCTTTGAATATATAGTTTAAGAATTTTAAGCCCACTATGAAAAGTAGATAAAGAATATGTCAATTGTTTAGAGGAAATTACACGATAAATTTATTTGCAGGTAGGAGGATGGACACAATCATTTGGTGCAAAGGATGGGAAAAATGTGACATATCTTACATTTGCCACAGTGAGGGGAAATGCTCATGAGGTTCCTTTCACAACCCCTTCACATTGTTCCGCTCATTTGTCACTGGAACCCCTTTACCAAGGCCTCATGATTGATCCACATATTGTCGAACGGTTTAAATCCATAATTCCTTCATTTGGGTTGCAACACGCTTGTTTATTTTTTAAAAAATTTTTATCAAAAGAAGTTTACAAGTACGGGGATATGTTATTTATATCGAAATTTAGGTATCCAATGAATTTTCACCTATTATCTTCCTAAATTTACAAATCCGACCCTTAGCATGATTGGAATAAAATATTGTGGCAAAAAAAAAAATAGTTATGTCAATCTCGTTGGCCTCTTATCTTCAAGTTTAAATACTATAATAATAATTGATTTGACTTTTACTTAATAAACTCAAAGATACCTTCGCTCAAAAAAAAAAAGAAAAAAGAAAAAACTCAATGATCACCTGTCTCCCGAGAAATAGTTGTGAAATTAAACTTCTCTGCTTGACAATATTCTGTTCTAAATTAGGCTAACCACTGGGTAACTTATAACTTTTAAACTTCCTACAATTTGGCGTGAAAAATGACTCTACATTTTTTTAAGTGTGAAACGATGTTGGCATTGTAATGGCCGAACATATTGTTTTCTAGAGTTTTCTATTATCCCTTTTTTGAAAGATTAATATCATTCATTTCATGAAGCTGAGATAGAAAAACACCTTGTCAGCCTGTTTGGCATTTCGTTTGTGTCAAAAAGATGTTTTTCATCTCTAATTAAAATATACCAAATATTAGTTTTGATAACAGAAACTCACACAGCTTGAGAAGTTAATATTTACGTGCTAGCTTTTGAGTTTTAAAAGTGCTTTTTAATTAAAACCATATATGCTTTTTCACTGCAATATCAAATACTTAAAAATTTCAACCACATTTTTCACAATAATTTTACAGAATACTTTTTGAATGCACTTTTCCAAGTCAAGTTTTTTTCCAGTGCAAACTAACCCTTAATTAAGTCTACGCAGTTGATTCTATATTTAATATGTTGTCGTAATTCAACTTCCACTGGTCAGATTATTACTTTCTAAATATTATTATCTATATATAATTATATACTTATGATCAAAATCAATTCAATCTCTAAGACTCTAACTAATATTGGTTCAAACTTCAACTGTTGAATAGAGTAGTCACAACTTGGCCAAATGTTCTTGCTCTAGTTAATTAGGAATAAAAAAAAAACCAGAACATATTTGGTAGTTATTAGCTAGTATTAATTTGTAAATAAGGATCACAGCCCTTCTTTCTTTTCTCCTCCATCTCACGAAAATAAAGCGGTTTAATTGCTTAGCTTGCGTTTACAAGAGTCTTGGAGGAAGAAATTTGTGTACATAGATCTAAAGTTTAGGTCAATCATTTCTTTTGATTTTAAAGTAAAGGAATTGGTAAGACGTGTTGATCCCTTTCATTTACAACTTTGTCTCCCAAAGGCTGGAGGCTGCTATACTATTATTAATTCTTTATGTGTAACCATTGACCAGCTATATATTAGGCGTGTAAGATAAGGTTGCTTCATGGCCAAAAGTAATAAATAAATAAAATTTTCGAAAGAAATCGTAAAAATCTATAATCAAAACCCTAATCCAAATTATCCCTTCATTAATCTTCTCACTCTATCTAAATAGTAATCAACCATTGAAGTTTATATTCCTTAAAAAAAAAACTATTTAAGTAAATATAATCCAATATTCCATTGTCTATTTGATCGAGTGTGGGTTTGAGTGAAAGAATCTCAATACCCCTCAAATAAGTTTTATGTTCGAGTCTTATAAATTAAAAAAATAAATTAATTGAGAGAAAACTTCCACTCATTTGAGATTTGACCGTGCGAATTTGACTCTAAATTAATTAGTCGGAGTTTAATGTAACTATCAAATATTGGAAGGTTTATTAAAAAAAATTAATCAATAGAATTTCTTATATGTTAGAAATTTTCAGAATATCAAAAACAAAACAAGACTTTGAGGAGCCAAGCTTTCTCAAATACAATATTGCTAAACCATTCTTAAGTAATTTGTATAGGGGATACAATAAAGTCTCTTGAAGAACAATTAGAAAAGGTAGAGAAGTTATTATTTCAACAATGGGGAAAATGATTCTGATTTATAATGAATCAACCGACGTTTAATCAACAGTAGTTTCAGGTACATTTTAAATTTAACGATATCTTTTCAAATTAAACTTGTTTAATCAGTTTAAGTCTTATCCAAAAAATATGTCTGATTAGAAAATAAATCTTTTCTTAAAGAACAAATTAATTTCTAAGTCTTTTGAGCTCAAGCGTCCCAAGTGTCTCCATCAAAAGACTAATAATTTAGTCTTTGGGCAAGCCCAATTCAAAGTCTAATGAAAGTGTAATCCATTTAGGCTTCATTGTTCTAAATTACTTATAAAAGTATTCTATCATTTATAAAGCTCTTGTAGAGCTTTTACTGGAACAATATGGGATATGGATCTTTATGCTCCTTAACAAACTATCTAACATTATAAGCCAAAGGTCAAGGTTCATCTAAAATCAACTTAGTTGGCAAATTGAAAATTAATATTTTGGTCATAATTTATTTGCTATGGCAGCCATAAAGGTGTGAATAGGAGCCAGAATATTTTATTTCTGATAAAGGGTAGAAGATGGTGTCTAACTGAGATTGCCAACTCCATATAATAAAACCTTGAGAAATCATGTATAAGAAAATAATAATGTTATAGTTTGAGATATGTTAAACTAAATGATATAAACTTATAAATTAAGGAAGCACATTGACACCATGATGAATTTAATAATCCAACCATAGTCTCTTTTTATAGTCTTGTTTTGATAGTTTTTTAAACTTAATGTCAAATGGATGATGTATAATTAATTGACTATATGGATCAAATTCATATGTAAAGAGTAATAATTAAATACAAGTTGCAGAAATTTCAGATCCCTGGATGTACTTATTGCATGTTGCTGCAAGAATTGAAACCATATCAAATTGTTAGAAGAATCATTAACCCAATACGGCACAATATTAATAGGTGCAACCTTCATTCAGCCCCTCTAATCATAGTCGCCATATTTGATGAGTGTTTTATTAGTCATTAGATTTAAATGTTGTTTCATTTAAAGTTTAGGATTAAACCTGCAACCGGTCAAACAGGTTGCAAAAGAAATTTTTTTTTTTGTGAAACAAGCGAAACTTTTCAAATTGTTTTGTTTTTTGTTCAATTCTTTTTTTTTTTGAAAGGGTCATAAAAGAAAATTAATTTATTGAGAAAGAACAAAAAACAGTCCAATGGAGAATAAGACTTCATCACAAGATAAAAAACATGAGTGAAGACTCCAACTAAAAAATAAATACTGGAAGAAAAAAAATTATAAATCAATCAACTTCAAAAGAAAAACCTATTTTTTTGCTCAATTCATAGTTTCCCTTTCTTTTTTATTTTTTTTTAGTTTTTCATATCATCTTTTTAATTTTATCATCACACTCATAGCATACCAGATTTAATTCTAATATTAGTTAATAAATTAATTGCAACAAAAGAAATAATTGCAACCAATGAACAAAAGTAAAAGACTTCAACTAAAAAAAAATATGGTAAGAAAGAAAATCATAAATCAATCAACATCAAAAGCAAAACCTATTTTTTCTCAATTCTTAGTTTTCTTTTTTTTTTATTATTTTTTTCAGTTTTTCATATCACCTTCCATATTTGAGTATAATATTAGTCAAAAGCAAAACCTATTTTTTCTCAATTCTTAGTTTTCTTTTTTTTTAATTATTTTTTTTAGCTTTTCATATTACCTTCAAGATTTGAGTATAATATTAGTCAATAAATTAATTGCAACCAAAAAGTTAATTGTAACTAAGAAGATTCGAACCTGCCACAACTTGCAATAAAACTAAATACACTAACCATCATATCAATTTCAACTATTCGTTAAATATCTACTTCCTAATATAAATATTGAATACTAAAATATATTAATAGTTTGCATTAAAATATGTTCAAACTCGATTACAATCACTTAAAAATCTATTTTAAACAAATTCAAATTTAATTACAAACATGATCAAATAGGAAAACTCAATTTATTGTAAGTTCAGAGTTGATTTTAAAAACATAACTGCAAGCCACAATTACATACTCGATTTACACATTCGTGAAATCAATTTAAACATTTATTCGATTTTAATATTCCTCTCAAATTCGATTGTACCGGTATTTTCCATAAATAGTTGTAATACTGTTTGCATTATATATCCCTCAATAGTTAACACATAATAAATAAATAAGAGAAACTATAAATTAATATGAAAAATCTTGTCAACTAATATCCAATTATCCACTGTAACGATCTAATGGACGCCTTCAATGCAATCGATTTACTCTTTAGATTTAAGTACCTATATCACCAACCAATTCTTCCGCATCGTAGTTAAAGTCTTCGACTTCAAATCTCAAATTGAACTATATTACGTGCAAAACTTCCCTCGTTTTAGCTTCTATAGAAACAAAAATTGTCTCGCATACAATACCCTTAATATGCTATTGAATTACCCAAAGTGGTCTATGATGCGTATCTCAGCTTAGAAAGCACCACCACCATTGACTGCATGCCACATTATGTTAAGTCGCAAGAAACCATACCTTTGACAAATCGAATATAACGATTTTTAAAAAAAAACTGAAACATATGATGATAACAATCATTATTTATTATTTGAATGAAAACATTATATTTAAATAACTTCGAAATGCCTTCTTCATAGGAAAATACCACTTATATAAAATCTTGTATGCCTAATGGCTAGAGAATTGTGACCCCCTCCATATGTGAAATTGATGTTCGACGAAAAAGTAAATACCAACTGTCATCACCTAAGACAACTCCCAACTCAATTGGTGAGAGGCGTGCACATAAGAGCAACAAAACCCTTGGTGGCCTGGGTTCAAGTAGCGCTGTGAGCGTGCTCGATGCGAATTTACGAGGGCCAAGGGACAATACCTTGAGTAGTGGTGACACTGGTGGCCGGGCCCAAAGTGGGTGGCAAAACCAGTAAAAGGCTCTGTGGGCCCGTCTCTCACAAAACGATTAATCGATGTCTAATTACATCCAAAATAGCTTCAAACTCGATTACAAACTCTCAAAATCGATTTTAAACATGTTCAAACTCGATTACAAATATGATCAAATATGGGGAAACTCGAGTTATTGCAAGTCCAAAATCGATTTTAAGAACAAAATTGCAAGCTACTATTACATACTCAATTAATATACTGTAAAATCAATTTAAACATTTATTCGATTAGAATATCATCAGTGAACTTCATAACTTTTGAACTCCCACTAGAAATACCATCAAAAAAAAAAAAAAACACAGTTAAACTCAACTGAAAAAACTTATTTACATATTATAAACTAGGATTAAAATATTTATAAACGATTTAACTACTTTTATTTTACAGAAAAAAAGAAAACACAAAAATCCATAGAATAATATCGATTCTGATACAGTTAGCATCAATTCTATACAGCATAAGATAAAAGTACAATACAACCTAATATAATAGGTATAATACTATCCTAGATACCAATAGTTAGTTACAAAACAATAAATCAATATGATACCCTAGACACTTACTCCTTTGAAACCTCAATGTAAACTAATCACATACGATTTTAGTGATTTCCATAAAATATACACATAAAACTATATTTCAGAATCAATTCTATACAATTAAAATTAATTCTCCACATTTAAATCAATTTTATAAAAAGATTAAAATCGATTTCAATATCTTCTGTCTGGTCAAAGTTTCAAATTTGATTTCACATGATAATTTCCAAAATTTTAGGAGATTGACTTTTCTAAAATTAATGATTGATTTATATAGTAATTTAATTACACTCAAATTAAGTCAAATAAAATCGGTAACCTTTTAAACAAATTCCCTAAATTCAAACTCTAACAATAAAGTAACCACATCTAATGATTACTAAACAATCATCATATCTGATGACTATAATTAAAGGGTCTAATTGAAGGCTGACCATAAGGGGCCTAACTATATCCTTGGGAAGGTATTGAATAATTTCTTAATTTTTACATACAGATCTCAAACATTCCAAGAAAAAATGTTCAATTTCAACTATTCAAAAGAGAATCTTTTAATGATTGAAAAAAATATTTTATTTTTGACCCTTAATGATACCGGTCTAGCATGTGAAAATTCATCCCAAAAGAATTGTATGTACAGTTTTCTCAAAAAACCATTTACTATCCCCAACTAAAGAGGGATTTAATGGAAGGTTCCATGGTTTGCACATTGTTTTTAATTAATTCATATAATTAAGTGCATTTGAAAAGTTTATCTAAAATAATTGGTCATCATGTAATTAGTCCCTCTACTATACAAAAACTGACACGCCCGGACCTAGCACGACTTTTCGTACGAACGGAATAGCGTAAGATGACGTAATAATTTAACAATATGTCGGTCCGGCTGTATCAAGTAAGAAGAGAAGTTAAAATTTGGATAAGACGGAGTTTGAAGACAAAGTGATTAACCGTGCATGAAAATTAGTAAATGCCAAAAAGACCTCCAAATAAGTCTCTAGAAATTTATTATGGGCCCCATTGGCACAAGAAAGCAAAGGATTTAGTCAATGGGTGAAAATGAAAGAAAGTTGAAAAAGGGGAAAAGTTTGACCCGGGGCCCGAGTAGACCCGGTGTCGGGCTCCCCTATAAATAGGGGTAAGCCGAAGCTTTTCTTCATTTCTCTTTTTCTTTTTCTTTCATTTTCTTTTCTTTTCTCTCTGGAGCCAAACGGAGGCATTTTGGACAATTGGCAGATCCGGACAAACCGACCTCCAGTTCGAGGCGAGATCTTGGTGAGTTATTCCTAACTCCTCGATCTACGTTTTCTAAGTTTGCACGTCTTTCCATGCATCGGTTTAGGAGAGATCCAAGTTCAAAGTTAGGTTCAGTTTTTAGTTAGATTTTAAGTTTAGATTTCAGATCTAGGAACTTTGAGCTTGTGATTCTCGTTTTTCTTTTGGGTAAACGTGTCGTGGATGCTTTAAGGTACATGCATCTCAAATTGTAGCTAAATTGGTGGACGATTGCATCAATTTTCGAATTAAGAGGAAAATTGAAGAAATTCTCGGGTTGAACCCAGAACAAAACCGACGTCGGTTCTGTCCAGAAACGGCGCCGTTTCTGCTTGCTGGCGACCGACCTTTCGGTCGAAAAGAACCGGCGTCGGTTCACTCCAGATCCGGCGCCGTTCTTGCCCTTTAGGGGCAAAATAGTCATTTTGCCTCCCGAAACCCTAATTGACCCCAAATCGATTCGGAACACTTTCGAGTCTTCCAAACCACATCCAAACATTATCTTAGGTCATACTAGAGCCTCGTAGGTGCATTCATAAATTTTATTATGAATGCTAATTTATATCTCCGTGTACTAGAGCTCCGGATCATCGAAGTGCGGCGATGCCCCGGAGGTTGAGCTACATGAAGCGCTTGGGAGTATACGATTCTCCCATCACTGTGAGTGACTTAGATTTCTTTGTTTAGCCACTGGGGAAAATGATTTTGAAAAATGTTTTAAAAATATAAATGTTTTCCAAAAGGTTTTGGGATACGGGAAATCCACACACACACTATTGTCTGTGATATACCCACATAGTGAGTGGGATATTTTAAAAAGAAATATAAATACTTATGTGTGTTTATATATATTTTAAATATGTATGTTATATATATATATATGTTTTTAAAGATTATTATTATGATTATTGAGGATACGATGCCCTTGGGAGATGAGTGATTGAGAGGGTTCCTCGGGGCTCCAATTTGCGGGAGCGTGGACCGATTTTGAGAGCATGCATGATACTCAGCCGTGGACTGCCTATCGAGGGGCACGGTGAGTCGAGCCTGGTTGGGAGAGGCGCGTAGGGAAACTCGCCAGAGCTCCAGTTCGCTGTGTTCCACCACAGCGAGGCACCACCAAGGGAAATAGCTAGAGAAATAGAAAAAAGAAAATATTATTAAATAAGAAAAGAGATAGCCCTCGGTGCAGTGAGGCATAAGGCGATCGACGGGTCGTGCCTCCAGTATGATAGAGATGCCAGCCCATTTGAGATTTATATATATTTATTTATTAAAGAGTTTTTAAAAGAGTTTTCAAAGAAAAATATTTATTTTTATTTTATTTTATTTTATTTTATTTTAGATTTTCCCTTATCCCCTTAACCCAGATGGAGATTCTTAGAACCTCTGTCACTCACCTGTGTCCCATGTGATGGATGCAGATTGACGTACGGAGTCAGCCATAGAAAGGAGGCTCACTAGGAGGCGTCGGTGGCTTAGGCTTAGAAGTTTCCGCTGTGTAGGTATTCTCTCAATTAGTCCACTGGTATTACTTTTAAAGTTAATTATTTTATTAAATGTTTTCTAATTAAAGTTTTAGTTTTATTTGACAGCGATGATGCCCATTTATGCCTTGCGGTGCCTCAGGTGAGTGACTGGCCAGCACGTACTTCGAGGCAGCGCTGCGGTTGCCACGTGGCCGACCCTGGGCGAGTCGGGGCGTGACAAAAACTATGGATTTAGTTCATCTTCTTTAATCTTATCAAATTAAGTCCGTCTACTATACAGAAAGTGTGGATTTAGTCCATCTACTTCAATTTGATCAAATTAAGTTCCTCAACTTTTATTTATTATCAAGTTGAGTCTTTCTACTATTATTTATTGTCAATTTCAGTCGAATCACTAACGGTACTAATTAAATTTTCATAATTAACTATGCTGATGCGGCATTGATTATAATGACAAATGCTTTTAAAAAATATTAAAAAAATTTCATGTGACTTTTTTTTTACCATAATATATCTTTCGCCTGGAACATATTATTTTTTATTTTCTTTTTGAATATTTAATTTCATATTTTTTTGATGAGAGATTCCATAATCATGTCTAAAAAAAGTATTCAATGTGACAAAAAAGGCTACATGAAGATTTTTAATATTTTTTATAGGTACACGTCATCAAAGTTAATGTCACGTCAATATGGTTAATGTCACGTAAGTATAATTAATAGCGAAATTTAACACCGTTAATAATTAGACTGAAATTGACAATAAATAAAAGTAGAGATACTTAATTTGATCGAATTGAAGTAGAGAGACTAAATCAACACTTTTGGTAAAGTAGAGGGACTCAATTTGATCAAATTGAAGTAGAGGGACTAAATCAAACTTTTAGTAAAGTAGAGGGACTAAATATAGAATTTGACCAAAATAATTAAGGGCGTAATAGATTTGAAGAATTTAATATGTGTGAATTGAAATGATATTGATGTTGTTGTTCAAAACGTTTTTAACCATCTACGATCGAGTAAAGTTGTCAAACAACTATATTTTGAACTTCTGCCATTGGTACTTTTAATTTTATGTCGGCATACGGTACTAATGGAAGTTTTTGAATGTGTAATGCTCTTTCTATCTTATTTTATTTGCCCATTTTTTTTGGAAAGTATTAATCTATTTTTCCTTTATTATAAATAAACAACTAATAAAATTTAATTTTCAATTTTATCAATATTTTTTTATTACTATCACGTCATTATACAAATAAGAAAAAAACTTATAAATATTAATGGTAACAAAGTAATTCAACTTAATTTAATTACTTTTTTTAAAAAAAAAAACTTTATGAAAGTCATTGGAGATAAACACATAGGGATGAAGGGAATAAAATTTTTCAAAATCTTGAAATGAGTTGGTACATGCATGTCCCGAAAACTAGGAATTTAATTCCGGAATTTTCCTTGGAAATATAGAAATGATGAAGCTCATTGAAATCCCAATCTTTTTTTTTCTTGCTCTGTATAAAATTGTTAAAATTTAAACTCTAACCATTGGAATTAAGAGTCTTACATAAAGAATATTTGATATTGCTCCGCAATCTTAATTAATAATATTTTCTTTAATAATGGTGGGATTTTTTAGATTTAATAAATTTTTAATACTTTGACTAGTAAAATTTTAGAAATTTGACCTAAGAAACTTAATCTCAATTTTCCCAATATAAACCCACTTCTCATAAAATTTTTCTTATCTTCTTGTTCAAGTTACTCCAAGAGAAACAATGAACAAAAAAAAGAAGTTACAGTACCAAGAGAAATACTTGAAAATCATGTCCATTTATATGTATATGTATGTATGTATATGTATGTATGTATATGTATACTAAAAAAAGTTGATCAAGTTGATATGCATATGGTATAAATATAATTTATAAAATAAAATATTTATAGTTTGATAATGAGAAAGAGAAAATAGGAAAAAAGGAGGTCAAATGGCATATGCGGCAGAGTCTCACTCCGTGTTAAACAAGCGTATTGACCAGAAACTGGACAATGAAACTAACGAAGGCCATTGGATTGGCACCCGTAGAAACTGACCCCTCCTTCCATGAAAGCTCACCGTCCAGGGCTCTCTAATATGTAATATCTCTCTTTTCTGTTCTCTACCTTGCAAGCCAGGCTTCAGACAAACTTTGACTCTTTACCGCATGCATGTGACGTCCTGTCTATCTTAGTCTACATATCATGCTTCAAAGTTCTTGTATATATTATACAATTTTGTAGGCTACACCGGCCGCAAATTTAGCTCTCTATGTCCTAAGACTTAACTGTAAAACGTTGAAGTTGAATTAATCTACTCAATTTTTTGAAGAAAAACAAATGAAAAAGGGGAATAGAATAGTACTCTTGGAAGTGTGGTTGGGGTGTTGACATTTTGTGCTTGCCTGTGTAAGGGTTGATATAGATGGATATATGACCACTTGGATTTTGAATTTTTTGTTTACACCCCAACTGTTGTTTTGGTTGTATTATAAGAAAGGGCATAGGCTTCATATTGATGGACTAAGGAGAGAGGAAAAGGAAACCATAAATCTCCCAAAAACATGGAGGTCTTGTCGATGAACATGCTCCCAAGGGCAGACGCTGCTGCCGTTGTCAAACCAGAAAACAATAATATTGCTCTTCCGCCAGAAGTTGTTGGCCATGAAGAAGGTTGCAGTCCTTCAGAAGCTAGGAAGGTATCTTCTTATATATTCATTGACCCTTTTAATTAATCATGTCATGTATCTTCTTCTATCCACAAAATTAACTGTTATTCTTAGAGATCATTTGATCTCTTGGAATTGTGTTTCAGACTCTTGCAACATTAATCATCTCAAGAGATATGTAGTTGCAATTTCATTAATGCATAGAAAAAGGTTCAAAATAACAAGATCATAAATATGTTAGGGACTTGGGGTACCTCTTTGCTTCCTGAAAAGCGTTTTACAATTTGCTAATTGATTCTTCATCGTGTGTGTTTTAGGATGATATATTGGAAGAAAACTTCACAAAAATAGTTATTTGAATTCATCATCACCTATATGTAGTACTTTTTTCTTTCTTCATACTGGGTTCTTAATTAATTAGTTCTTACAATAAATGTCTTTTGACGACCTCTCCTCTTTACAAGGATTCTGATCCTTTTTTTATTACCATTTTGCAGAATTTGATGTTTAGATCTTAAAGTTAACAATAAAAATGTTTATGGGTAGTTGCTGTCAATTAATATTATGTAGAGAGTAGATAAGAGTTTGGTTTGAATGTGAAAAATCTTTAATTTTGTATAAGATAGGGTATGAATATTAATTAATCAAAGAACCTGCTGGTTAATTAATGCGAAAATATTAATCTATTGCTTATTAATTAGGAGCACGAACTTGAATCCGCCAAGGCTGAGATGGGTTCGGTGAAGAAAGAAAATAAAAGATTGAAGATGATGTTAGAGCAGATCCAGGAGAATTACAAGTCTCTTCAATTACGCTTCTTTGAAATCCTTCAACGAGGAACTACCAAGAAATCTGCAGACTCATCAGCTCCTCCTCATGATGCTGAAGCTCCAGAGCCCGGGCTTGTTTCTCTTTCGCTTGGAATAAGTAGTCCAAGTGGTACCAAAAAAGATGAGAAGACAACCAGCTCTAGTAAAAGTAAAGAAGAGCAAGAGATCAAGGCCGGTTTAACTCTCGGGTTGGACTCTAAATTTCAACTGTCTACGGAGATTGTATCAGAGCCAAGCCCTGAAAATAGTTCAGGAGAACGAAAGGAAGCTGATGCAGGAGAAACATGGCCTCCAAGCAAGATCCAAAAGACTACAAGAAGTGGAGATGAAGAGGTTGCACAACAAGGCCATGTTAAGAGAGCTAGGGTTTCTGTGAGAGCTAGATGTGATGCACCAACCGTTAGTATTGCTTGATTGATTTGTTAATGAAAATTTACTTCGGTCATTCTGATAGTTTTGTCTAGAACATGAAGCTCAAGTATTCAATTTTCTTTTTCCTACAGATGAATGATGGATGCCAATGGAGGAAATATGGGCAGAAAATTGCCAAAGGAAATCCATGTCCAAGAGCTTACTACCGTTGCACTGTTGCGCCAGGATGTCCAGTAAGAAAGCAGGTTGATTTCCTGTCTAGTTTGCAAAAGTAAATAATAATACTTCTGATTCTTAGGCCCTTCTGGATATTCTCCTTAGATTCTTTCTAGGGAAAGATCTTAATCTCGATCTTCTTTTTCCTTCAAACTTGGTAATAGGTGCAAAGATTTGCAGAAGACATGTCCATCTTGATCACAACCTATGAAGGAAACCACAACCATCCACTTCCAGTTTCAGCCACAGCCATGGCTTCCACTACTTCTGCAGCTGCTGCAATGCTATTGTCTGGCTCTTCAACATCTCAGCCAGGCCTTGGCTCCACAGTAGCAAGTACTCTTACCACTGAGCTCAATGGATTAAACTTCAGCCTCCATGATATTTCGAGAGCAAGACAGTTCTACTTGCCAAATTCCACATCACCTTTGTTCCCAACAGTTACTCTAGACCTTACCACTTCCCCGTCCCCTTCATCTAATTATTTCAATAAAGTTTCCACAAACTATCCTGTAACAGCAAGGTTTCCTTCGACAAGTCTCAACTTTTCATCCTCAGAATCCAACATTTTACCTACAGGTTGGGGCAAGTCGTACCCTGCTTATGGTGCAGGTGCAGCCTCTAATCAAACTGTAAACTTAAATCTTGGAAAGGAGTCCCAAGACGTACAGTTTTACCAATCCTTTTTGGAAAAGACGAATCAGAATCAACCAACTACAGCCTCTCAACAGTCATTGACAGAAACTTTAACCAAGGCAATCACATCAGACCCGAGTTTCCGATCAATAATAGCTGCTGCCATTTCGTCAATGGTTGATAGCAATGCAAAACCTGGAGAATACCAAACTGATAAAACAGCTGAGCAGAATTTTGGTCAAAATTTGATGCAGGCCATTTCTCAAGATCTGTTGACACAAAATGGGAAGGGATGTGCATCGAGCTACTTTACAGGATTGACATCTTCAAGTTCTTCTCAATCAGGAAGTTCTCTCCAGTCCTCAATACCATTTTCTATTTTCAACAGTGCCTCTACACCGGCTTATGATAATAAAGAAGACAAGAATTAGTTGATGTGCGGTAGGGGGGAAGATTTGGCCCTTTGCCTTTGAGGTGTTATACATAGTGTTTTTGCCAATAAGAATCAACCTTGAAGAACATTCTTGTGTTTGAATCTTGTTCTCTTGTCTTGAGGTTTTTTTTTTTTTTTTCTTTTGGCAACCCAAGAAGTCTTTGTCTTGAGTTTTGTATACGTAGTTTTTCTGAAAACAAATGTTGATACGAATATATACATTTGAGACTGAGAGTAATTATAATTATTAGCATATACATTACAACAAAAAATATTATTGGTGGTTGTTCAGTTGATTTTTGAGGAAAGTGAATAGTTTCTTTTTATTTATTGGTTACAAGTTTCTTTTTTTTTTTTGTGGGGATAAAACTCTCTCAACGATTTCTTCATTTACAATACCAAAATTTGAAACATTACTTAAGAGAACAAACAAGTGAACCAACCAATTGTAGGTGTGAATAGTTTTTTTTTTTGAGATAACAGAGATAGACTATTTTTAGGATAAATTTAAATTTTCATGTGTACGTACCATAACATTGATCCTTACTAAGTATGCAAAATATATTTGCTAAATAAAAAAAGAAAAAGAAAAAGAAAATTCAAAAGTACTTGCTAATTAAAGTGCTTTAGACTCTTCTTCTATATATAATTATTTATATTGAAACTAGGGATTAATATGTGAAGTTATGATTTATTTTTCGTGTGTAAAATTATTGACTTGTTTAATAATAATTTGAAAAGAAAAAAAAGAAGAAAACTATATGAAGAGAGAAAATTTTATTATTATAATATATGTGTCACTATATTTAGCGTACTTTTTTTTTGTAAACATATTTAGCATACGTTGTAATTAATATATTTTGAGAAAACTTAAAGCCATAAATAGCTTTATTATTAGTATTTAATTATGAATACAATAAATAGAAATTATCTTAAATATCAAAAAGTATTTAATAAATAAATTTTTATAAAATTAAAAAAATTAAAATTTCTCCTAAAATCTTAAGTGGAGGTCTTGAGAAGTCTTTTGGGATAACTTTAAAAGTATGGTATGGCATAGATAGATAGTAATTGTAATTAGGAAATAAATCACTTCTTTACTAGAAATGCTGAGAAGCAAGGGAAAAGCAATCAGAATGCAGTTGAGTGTTTCTAAAATTACTAGTCAAACCAAAGTATTCAAATTAATGCAGTCCAATTTTTTCATGACATGCATTTTTCCTTTTTTATTTAACTAATTAAGAAAATTCTCAAATTTATATACCCAAGACCAATTCTTTTTGAATTCGAAATCTGAAAGGTAATATCTTTTTAATAAGTACGTTTTTTGATCAAATTTGTTTTCTCAATTTTATTGGAAGTGGAGATAACTACTACCTCGATCAACACTTACTGATTATTACACGTGTAATTTTATTGATCAAGAATATTGATTTTTGTGATAGTATATGTTATTAACGTAACTATAAATGTGTTGACTTGATAGCTCTATACCCCTCTTTGTTCAACTTCAGAAAGTGAAATGTCGTAGACAAGTTGTTTTCAATGCAAAAAATCCATTATCTCATATATATATGTATATAGTCAAGACTTTTAAAACCATTTCATATGCAATTTTAAGACAAAATTACATCATATCAGTTCATACTCTAAATATACAAACAAAAACTTGGGTAGCTTGTTTATGTCCCTTTACACTCAAAACTTTGTTCTGATCCAATTCGGCCATTTTCCCTCTTGCTCTTAGTCTCTACCAAACACATACTTCCAAAAATGCTTTACTTATTTAACAGTTGACGTTCATTTTTAAGTGTGTCTGTGTGTGAATGAATATTTCGTTGCATAGTCAGCTTTCAGCTAGAAATTTGGTTTCTTGAGGATTTAATAATTATTTTTGTGTTTGTGTTGCAATATTTATTAAAAAAATGAGAGGCAAAAATTACATATATTATCCCTCCCAATTCTAATTTAATTAAAATTTAATTGCCCACTTTTCCAAGCATAGAGGATGGAAAGGTCCCTCTGTTATCTCAATTTTATAGTTTAGTCCCTCAATCTCGATTTCGTCGAATTTTGTATACTTTTAGTCAAAGTCGATTTATTTTAGTATAACCCAATAACAATGTAAAGATTTAACACTTAATTTGGACGAAATGATATTAATAAATAATAGTTTTACAAAAAAAAAATTACGAATACGCGTCAAAAAATATATATAGTATCACTGCAAGAAAAACGCAACAACCTAAAAAATTCAAGTGGTTGGATTTAGTCGCTCCTGTTAATATCAAACCGAGAATTGTGACAGGAAGAAAATTTTTACACAATTTTGTCAATTGAAATGTCATAGTTTGCAATGGATAGTACTGTTTTATAGATACAGCAAGTAGCACAATAGTTTCAGATACAAATTCTACCCAATGCATCAGCCAATTGAACCGGGAGACTAGCAGGGATGAGGAACCTGGGCTCCCAGGTAAATTTAAGCTATGCATTTCTTCTTCGTCATCTGGCAGTAATTGCTTCCGCATTGAATCATCTACTGCTAAACTTTGTCAACAAAACGTGGAACGCGACAGCAGTGGCAGGATTCAACGCTCATTGACCCAGTATTTGTGAGAAATTCTTTGAAGCAGAAGCCATATCAATTTTCATTTCGTGTACAAAATGGTGACCCCATGACTGAATTATCGATTGTGGCAGACTCATCAATATTCTCTGCAAAGTTGCCATCCAAGGTTGAGAATTTTTCAGCTTGTAAGACGTTTGTAAAGCCACCTCCTGGTGAAAGCTGCAAAGTTACTCCTGAATCTGATGAACCTATAAAAGCAAACTTGACTTTTCAATATACCTGACTAGATTAACAAGTTTTGATGTGCAAATTAGATGATTTAAATAGTTTATTGCTTCTACCGTCACTGGTGTGAACAGAGGTATTTGGGGACAAGGGCGCCATATTTGATTCAAGGCAGGGCATTGGAAGAGGATTCTAAATTGGGTAAGTCAAAGCAAGTTCTATTTTCCAAGGTGAAACTCTTTCCGGTCGAGTTATGTGGCGAGTGTCATCCCATCTCATCTAGAAGGAATATCAGAAGATTGTTAACAATAAAGATTGGTAGCACACTTATGAGAAACTCAATCTACCTTGAGGCATCTCCATTTGGAACCTGGCCAATTTATGGGATCCGTGTCTTAATTCTATTCCAACTATTGTTCCATTAAACTCACTATAGCAAATAAAATGAAGAATTAATGTATTGATTATGCCAGATTTATCAGTTAATATATTGATTAAGAATCAACGATACTCATACTCTACAACTTTGATGTGGCAAATAACAAAAAGTAGTATCACTCTGAAAAGATTAAACGGGCCATACCTCTGCTCTAGACATCCTTTCCAGTTAGATTTCATTTGGAATCTCATTCCTAGGGTGTAATTGTTCTCCATTGACTTCATGTACTGATCAAAGGGAATGATGAACTCTGCAGGGCTTGTCCTATATAACCAAAAATTTTTAAAGAAGCACTTAGTGAAATGGATCAGAAATTGCGATGACCTGCAGAAACAGAAACCACTAGCAAACCTAGGTTTGTAAGATATGGTGAACATGGTTCTTCCGGCTAAGGCCTTCCATGCAGTTGCAACCACTTCAAAATACATGTCAGGGAGAGAAATTGCGGAAGAAAACGGAACATTGCTCTGTCGTTTCATCCCACGTTGCACACCAAAACATAATTCTCCAGTGTCAGCTCCAAAGTAACATAATCATACAATGTTGTCAATCTCAGAAAGTATATAATTCGATCTAAAACTTGGAATTTCAGCATAAGTTCAAGGACAAATTAAAACCAAACCTTAGAAATACTAATGCATCCCCAGGAACAAGCCTCTTGGAGCTGACAAAATCCGTCCAACCACTCGTAAGCAACTGCCTTCGTGGCCGACCTGTTTTTATTCCCATTCTAATGTCAGTCAAATATGGATGAGCATTTGATTTGGCGGTTGGATCATATCCTTTTCACAGGGAGCAAAGCTGCCCAGAGCTAGAAACCTATCCCCAAATATCATAAATACAAATATATGAATGTAAAATTCATCGTTCTGTTTTAAAGCATTACCCCTATAGATATGCATGAAACGCCATTGATTTCCTTGCAAAATCTCCGGCAAGCAGCTCCTGGGAGGGATATGGCGTTGACATGTCCTGTCAAGCACCAAACTCAGCAAGAGTACAGCAGATCTGAAGAAAACCAAAAGAGATTGTATCGCAAGAAGAGCAGGACATACCAATGGTGGTAAACTTGATTTGCATAAAGCTTGGGCACTGAAAATCCGCATTGGATGCTTGTATCCGAAGGAGTCAAGGTCTTACAGAAATAATGTAAGGGAATTGATGCAGAGGAGGAAGATAAGGCTCCATTTCTGCAGCATTCTCATCTTGCTGGAGAAATTAGATCAAGGTAGGACAATTAACTCTTAGAATCTCAACTCTATTTTTGACTCCCTTAATGCAAAGCAACAAACAGATAAAATAACAAGACAACAGACAAGACTTACGTTTATTTCTGGCAGCAAAGTCATTTGTGCAAACACCTCATCTGTTTCAGGATCAGCCTGCCCTTCATAGCAAAGCAAAATGTCGGTAGATATACTAATAATCAATAAACTAAAGTCTAAAAGAAATATGTAAAACGTACTGGAAACCAACCTTTAGTTGGACGTTTATCACACGGTATAGGATCTTGGATGTAAGATTGGTCCTTGGAAGGTCTATTACCTGATCAGTAAATGCCTCGACCTGATGAATATAACGATTTCATCCATATTAATCAAACTGAAAAAGAAACCAGAAAATAAAAAACCAAATCTGTAGTAGAGGAAACAAATTGAAGGCTTGAATTGAATCTAACAGACGGGAAAATAAGAAAAGAAAACAGTGCTTTCTTCCAAAATCTAGCGATTGGAATCTAGTATAAACAAAGCCAAGAATACGAATAGAACGAGCAGATCATCTTGAATCAAGAACCTCTTCCAAGTGACCTTGAGGAAAATAGAAGACTCGTTCCCCTGTACGAGGAACAGTCATCGAAGGACCAGCACATGCATGCCATAGTGCCTCGTAAAGGGCCGTTTCAGAGTCTGATGCATACAAAATCAAAAGTGAAAGACCAATCTCAGTATAAAGGTTTTACTAACAAGAAACATAACTAAAATCGAAACAGAACTAAAATCAAGTTGAATTCATTTCCCTCTGATGGCATTTAGGTAAGTGAAATGACTGTTTTGAAGGTCCATAGTGAAGCTCTAACTTTCTTTCTCTTTAGTGAGTCAGAGACTTGGAAGAAAGGAATGTGGTACTATTGCGAGCAATACCAATCATGTTAACTATGTTAGAATTTTTTATTTTGTGGGCTACTATTAATTGGTCATTTGTTGTTTATTAAAACAGGCTAGTAATTTGGTCTATGTGGGAAACAAGCATGAAGGCCTAATTTTGATAAGTGATCTTTATTGTATGGGCTTTGCACATCTCTTTTGAATTAGTGTGGTATGGCAGTTGTGTAGTCCTGCCCCAGTAGGCCTTTTATGGAGAGGATTACTACTGGGATAATTAAGGTTAATATAAATAGTTGGCTAAGGTCCCCTCTTCTCTTCATAACGTCAGTTTCTTCCCATTGAGATCTGCCATAAGAAGAAGAAGAAGAAGAGGAAGACCATAAATTGATCAGAGACACTTGTTTCTGCTAAATAATCATGGCTGCCCAATCAGGTATGTATATTATTGTATTATCATATTGGTGTTATAATATTTCTTAAGATCTTGGGTATTTCAGATCTTCATATCTAACAAACTAAGGTCATTCCTCTAAGACTTCAGCTCTGATAATGTTGAAGGGTAATAGCTATAGTTTTTGTTTTTCCTGCAACAACAAAGCAAAAAAGTTCTATTCATCGATGTTATCGATATGCTTAAGCAATCATGTTAGGGGCACTATTGAGTAGTGGGGTTGTTAGTTTACATCTTGATTTCAATTTGAATAAGTTTGATGAGGATAGAATCATTGTTAAGATATTCGATAAGTTAAGTTAATGAATAGAGTTCTACTACTTTATTGTTGATTAATTTTAGGAGAAGTTGTTATTGATAGTCATATTTATATACGGCTTTGCTTAATAATAAAAACGAGCAAAAAAGTTTATCCCAATTGAATCTTGGAGGTTTTGGCTTTTCTCGAATTAAGCCTACATTTTTTGTCACATTTCCTTGTTAAGTTGTTCTTTTTTATCTTTCAAAATAGGAAAGAATACCAAGAAAAACCATCGTCTTGAGCCACCTCCATCCTCCCAAAAACCTATAACTAGATCTTAAAGTAAGCACATAACAGGTTGGTATCAGAGTCGGACATTGATGAACAACGATTAGGTCGATTGGAGGTGGAAGTTTTTTTCTTTATCAACAAAGCAAGAGATGACGTTCAGAGAAATGCAAGAATTTATGGCTGCTTTGAATGTTAAGATTGACAACGTCTAGTCAAGTCGTGTCTAAGAAGCCATTGATAGCTCAAATGGGAAAAGTCATAACAATGGTGGTAGAGTAGGTAGCAGCACATAGACTAATCATGATGGTTTCAATTCTTCTTATACACTAAAATTGGTAAAGCTCAGATTTTTCACATTATGATGGGGATGATAGTGGGGTCAGTAGATTTGGTAGTTTTTATTTTGATTTCAATTTGAATAAGTTTAATGCATATAGAATTATTGCTAAGATATTCTATCAGTTAAGTTAGTGAGTAGAGTTCTACTACTTTATTGTTGCTCAATTTTAAGAGTTGTTATTAGTAGTCCTATTTATACAGGGGCTTTGCTTGATAATAGAAATAAATAGAAAAGTTTAATCCCAATTGTTTCTTGGAGGTTTTGGCTTTCCTTGAATTAAGCTACATTTTTTGCCCCATTTCCTTGTTAAGGTGTTCTTTTCTAATATTCCAACATGGGGAAGAATACCAAGAAAAGCCCTCCTCATGAGCCAACTCCATCCTCCCCAAAACCTGTAACATGACAGTTAGCAAGCACATAACAGTTTGGTATCAAAGCCAGACATGGAAGAGCAACGGCTAGGTCGATTGGAGGCGGAAGTTTCTTCTCTACCAACAAAGCGAGAGATGATGTTCGAAGAAATGCAAGAATTTTTTGCTGCCCTGAATGTTAACATTGACAACATCCAGTCAAATCGTGTCCAAGAAGCCACTGATAGCTCAAAAGGGAAAAGTTCTAACAATGGCGTTAGAGTTGGTAGCAGTACCGAGACTACTCATGATGGCTTCAATGCTTCTTATGCACCAAAATTGATCAAGCTCGATTTTCCACGTTGTGATGGGGTTGGTGATACAACTGGGTGGATTTGTAGAGCAGAGCAATTTTTTGATTTCATCGTACACCCGAAGAAGACAAGGTTCCTTTGGCTTCTTTTTTAATCTAAAAGGTGATGCTCAATTATGGTTCCAACTAGTACAATATGATATGCACAATATGGTGTGAGATCATTTTAAGCAAAGCCCTGTATAAAAGGGACTACCAATAACGACTTCTCTTACTATTAAGCAACAATAAAATAGTAGAACTCTATCCACTAACTTAACTGATAGAATATATTAACAATAATTCGATCCGTATCAAACTTATTCAAATTGAAATCAAAATAAAAACTATCGAATTTATTGACCCTACTACTCATTAGTGTCCTTAACGAATCAGGAAATTAATTTAATTTCCAAGAAAAACATGGCACCTCTGCTTTGTAGGATTACAATACTATTAATGTAATCATCACGGAAAAATTTTGTATAAGGATTATGTGAATATGGTGTAATTGTCATTGTAAAACTTATTATTATCATATTAAAAAAGTCTAAACCCTAAAACTTTGTGCTCAATTTAACGTCAAAGATAGTTGAGGTGGATACAATATGAGATATTGAGAGAATTTAAACCTTAAAAATGAATTATGAATTAATTGAAATGATACAATTGAGGTTTAAGTTTGATTTATAACCCAAGTGAAATTCGAGAGTCTATTGGATGATAAGCATGGATGTTATGGATTGGGTTTGAATTGAATATTGTGATTTAAGATTTCATTAGTGTTTAAATCTAATAAGTAAAACGAATTGATTTGATTGAGGTTTGAAGATGAAATGTTGTTAGATTGGACCTTATTGGTAGGTTCGGTGCCGTACATGAAGTGGGCTGGAGTTGGATATGCCTAGGGATTGAGGAAGGAGACAGAAAACAAACTTGGCCAGGTAAAAGAGCTTCCTGCACCAAACATGATCATGACTAGTGCTACATTTGTTGTTTTAAGGGTCAGGTCAAGGCCTTTTCCCTTCATTTTTCTCTTCTCCTTTTTTTTCCTTTCTCCTTCAATGAACCCTAGACACTCTAGACCCTAAAATTCGACCTTTTAGCCATAAAACCTCTAGATTAAGCCCTCCAAAACATTACTTAAGGTCTCCTAAACACCAAATCTAGGTGAAATGAAAAAAAAAAAAAGGAAAATAGAGATTTGGAGTTAAAAGAGCTAAAAGAGGGATTTGGAGCTAACTCAAATTGTGGTTGTCTTTAAGAGCTCAGCTTCAAGTATGTCAAACTATATGCCATATTAGCTTTCTTTCACCTTTTGAAGCATTTATATTGGTGCATTATAATGAGAGTCATGATTAATTGAAGATGAATGGGTTTTAAGCTAAAAACCAAAGTTTTAGATTTGACTTTTGAAGTAAGTTAGTTGATGATTGGAATATTGAGTTTATGGGTTTGTTAAGCATGAAATAGGGATTCTATAATTTCAAATAGAGCTTTGACCGCTAAAGAATCGGTTGAGAATTTGCTTGGGGGTGTTTGAGGTAAGTTTGAGCTCAAGGAGCTCAGAATGCGTGACTTGGCCTTGGACTTGAGCAACTTATCATAACCCCAAATTGATGAAATCCTCCAATATTTCAAGCTACTCTCTAACAACTAATGTTTGGGTTAGTAAAAGTGTAATAAGATAAGTGATTTAGGGCATGTTTATTACATTGGATTGGCTTAGATAAGATAAGAAGGGAAATTACATGTAATTTGTTGTGTAGTTTTATAGTAATGACATAAATTTGTATTGTCGGGAGGATTATTTATAGGATGAGTCAATCCTCTCCATTTCTAGAACATTAAGTCATTCTATGAACAATCCTTTCCACAATGCAAAATTATATCAATACTATAAAACCACACTACAAATTACATGTAATTTTCTTTTCATCCTATCCAATCCAATTCGATATAACAGATATACCTTTAGAATCAAGAAATAAGAAATTTGGTGATGTTTAGAGTTAGAAATGAGGAGAGAGAAAGCTCAATGCACTTTGGCTATAGAGTCCGGTGGAATGAAAAGTTTAAGAGGAAGAAGGAGAAGATGTGCTAGAAAAAGAATAAATGACACACCCGGACCTAGCACGACTTTTTCGTACAACGGAATAGTGTAAGATGGCGTATTAATTAAACACTATGTCGGTCCGGCTGTGTCTAATTAAGAAGAGAAGTTTAAAATTAGGATAAGACGGAGTTGGAAGATAAAATAATTAACCGTGCATGGAAATTAGTAAAATACCAAAAAGACCTCCAATTAAGTCCCTAGAAATTATTATGGGCCCCGTTGGCACAAGAAAGCAAAGGATCTAGCCAACGGGTGAAAATGAAAGGAAGTTGAAAAAGGAGAAAAAGTTTGACCCGGGGCCCGAGTAGACCCGGTGTCGGGCTCCTTTATAAATAGGGGTGAGTCGAAGCTTTTCTTCATTTCTCTTTTTTCCTTTTCTTTCATTTTCTTTTCTTTTTCTCTCTGGAGCCAAACGGAGGCATTTTGGACAATTGGCAGATTCGGACAAACCGACCGCCAGTTCGAGGCGAGATCTTGGTGAGTTATTCTTAACTCCTTGATCTAGGTTTTTCTAAGTTTGCACGCTTTTCCATGAATTGGTTTAGGAGAGATCCAAGCTCAAAGTTAAGTTCAGCTTTTAGTTAAATTTTTAGTTTAGATTCGAGATCTAGGAACTTTGAGTTTGTGTTTCTCGTTTTTCTTTCGGTAAACATGTCGCGGATGCATTAAGGTACATGCATATGAAATTGTAGCCAAATTGGTGGACGATTGCATCGGTTTTCGAATTAAGAGATAATTTGAAGAATTTTCGGGTTGAAACCCAGAACAGAACCGGCGCCGAATCCGTCCAGAAACGGCGCTGTTTTTGCTTGTCGGCGACCGACCTTTGGGTCGAAGAGAACCGACGCCGGTTCACTCTAGATCCGGCGCCGTTCTTGCCCTTTAAGGGCGAAATGGTCATTTTTACCTCTCGAAACCCTAGTTGACCCCAAATCAATTCAAAACACTTTCGAGTCTTCCAAACCCCATCCAAACATCATCTTAGGTTATATTAGAGCCTCGTAGGTGCATTCATACATTTAATTATGAATGCTAACGTATATTTCCGTGTACTAGGGCTCCGATTGAATCGAGTGCGGCGATGCTCCGGAGGTTAAGCTACATGGAGCGCTTGGGAGTATACGAATCTCCCATCACTGTGAGTGACCTAGACTTCTTTGTTTAGCCACTGGGGAAATGGTTTTAAAAACATAAATGTTTTCAAAAGGTTTTGGGATACGGGAAATCCACACACACACACAACTGTTTGTGATATATCCACATAGAGAGTGAGATATTTCCAAAAAGAAATATAAATACTTATGTGTGTGTGTTTATATATATTTTGAATATGTATGTTTTATATATATATATATATATATTTGAAATATTATTATTGTGGTTATTGAGGGTACGATGCCCTTGGGAGATGAGTGACTGAGAGGGTTCCTCGGGGCTCCAATTTGCGGGAGCGTGGACCGAGTTTGAGAGCATGCATGATACTCAGCCGTGGACCGCCTATCGAGGGGCACGGTGAGTCAAGCCTGGTTGGGCGAGGCGCGTAGGGAAACTCGCCAGAGCTCCAGTTCGCTGTGTTCCACCACAGCGAGGCACCGCCGAGGGAAAGGACTAGAGAGATAGAAAAGAGAAAATTATTATAAATGAGAAAAGAGATAGCCCTCGGTGTAGTGAGGCGTAAGGCGACCGACAGGTCGTGCCTCCAGTATGATAGAGATCCCAGCCCATTTGAGATTTATATATTTATTTATTAAAGAGTTTTTAAAAGAGTTTTCAAAGAAAAATATTTATTATTATTTTATTATTATTTTATTTTATTTTATTTTGGATTTCCCTTATTCCCCTAACCTAGATGGAGATTCTTAGAACCTCTGTCACTCACCTGTATCCAATGTGGATGGATGCAGATTTGCGTACGGAGTTAGCTTTAGAAAGGAGGCTCACTAGAAGACGTCGGTGGCTTAGGTTTAGTGGTTTCCGCTGTGTATGTATTCTTTTAAATTAGTTCACTAGTGTTACTTATAAATTAAAGATTTTATTAAATGATTTCTAATTTAAAATTTTTGTTTTATTTTACAGCGATGATATCCATTTCAATGCCTTGCGGTGCTTCTGGTGTGTGACCGGTCGGCACGTACTTCGAGGTAGCGCGGCAGTTGCCACGTGACCGACCCAGGCGGGTCGAGGCGTGACAATAAGAACCAAGCAAAGAGTTTCAAATTTATGAAGGCTTCCAAGTGACCCAAACTTGAAGCCAATAAATGTATGGGCCTTGTTTCAAGTTTCTTTTTTTTTTTGTTTTCACTATCCGGTATTCAGAGTTTGGCTCCAATTAATCCAAATTCGAGCCGGGCAGGACCACAACGGCAGCAAAGCTCTCCCTCCCAGATTTTTTAAAGCAGCTGCATACCCAAGTTTCAATAACTCTATATAAAGCCCCAACATATCTAAGTGTTAGGAGATAAAAGTATTACACACACACACACACACACACACACACACACACACTAACTCTGTCGCAAAAAAATTGTCACTTATTGTGACACACCCGGACCTAGCACGACTTTTTCGTACACACGGAATAGTGTAAGATGGCGTTTTAGTTAAACAATATGTCGGTCTGGATGTGTCTAATTAAAAAGAGAAGTTTAAATTTGGATAAGATGGAGTTTGAAGATAAAGTAATTAACCGTGCATGGAAATTAGTAAATGCCAAAAAGACCTCCAAATAAGTCCCTAGAAATTTATTATGGACCCCGTTGGTACAAGAAAGCCAATGATTTAGCCAACGGGTGAAAATGAAAGAAAGTTGAAAAAGGGGAAAAAGTTTGACCTGGGGCCCAAGTGGCCCCGGCGTCGGGCTCCCCTATAAATAGGGGAGGGGGTGCCGAACCTTTCTTCATTTTTTTTTCTTTCTTTCTTTTCTTTTTCTTTCTTTTTTCTTCTTTTCTCTTTTGGAGCCGACCAGAGGCATTTTGGACAATTGACAAATCGGGACATGCCCGGCTATCAAATCAAGGTGAGTTTCCAGTATGTTGTTATTCTCACCTCGATCTACGTTATGTTAAGTTTGTACGCACATCCATGCATCGGTTTAGCCTAGATCCAAGTTTTTAGCTTTTAATCGGATTAAAACTTTAAACTCAAATAAGTGGATTTCGGGCCAGTGGAATAAGGTGAGTTTTTAGTGTGTTATAGTATTCACCTTATTCTACGTCCCATTCCGTTTTTACGCATTTTTGTGTACCGGGTATCAGTAAATCGGAGATTTAGTCAATTTGGACTAAATCTCGGTCTACGAGAAAATTGGACCGGTGTTTCTCGTTTCTGCCTCGGCATATCCGTCGTGGATGCCATGAGGATCGCCTCTCTAAGTTTGTACGTCAAAAGGAGGAGAAACGAGTGCGAAAACTAGGGGAGAGACCGGCCGAAGAACTGGCCGATCGAGTCCCTGTTTAGATATTTTTAATATAATATTATTATATTAAAAGATATTTATATATTATATTAATATATTTTAGATATTTATATATAATATTATTATATCTTAGATATTTATATATTATATCATTATAATGTATAAATATCTCATAGGTAGGCTTTTTGAGCCCGATTTCGAGTAGAATTTGGCCCAACCAGTGTGGGGCCTAGCCTATTCCGGATGTGGGGCCCACGGGCCCCCGGGCATTTTGGTAATTTTTCGTCTAGAGTCCGATTTTAGCTCCAAAACCTCCCGGACACATTTCTAAGTGTCGGGCCCAGCCCTAGTGGGCCGTCCATGGGCCCAGGGGTATTTTTGTAATTTTTCATCAAGTGTCTAATTTTTACCCCGGAACCTTCTGGACACTTTTCTAAGCCCCGAATCATATTCAAGCCCAGTCATAGGTCATGTTAGAGCCTCATAGGTGCATTCATAAATGTAATTATGAATGCTAACGTATATTTGCATGTATTAGGGCTCCGGATAATCGAATGCGGCGATGCACCGGAGGTTAAAGCTACATGGAGCGCTTGGGAGTATACGATTCTCCCAATACTGTGAGTAGCTTAGTTTTCAGTGCATAGCCACTAGGGCAAAATGTTTTAAAAACATAAATTGTTTTTAAAAAGGTTTACAACGGTTTTGGGATAAGGGTAATCCACGACACACACTTTTACTTTGTGATACGCCCACTTATGGAGATGGGATGATTTTAAAGATACAAAAGTTTGTGTGTGTTTACATGTTTTTAATATTTATATAAGAAATGATATTATTATTATGATTATTGGGGAACGATACCCCTGAGAGATTAGAGATTGAGTGGATTTCCTCGGGGCTCTGATTTGCGGGAGCGTGGACCGAGTTTGAGAGCATGCGTGATACTCAGCCGTGTACCGCCTATCGAGGGGCACGGTGAGTCGGGCCTGATTGCGAGAGGCGCGTAGGGAAACTCGCCAGGACTCCAGAGTGCTGTGTTCCACCACAGCAAGGCAAACGTCAAGGGAATGGGTTAAAGAGTAAAGTAAAAATGTTTTAAAAGTATAAAGTAACCCTTGACGGTCCAGTGGATACCCCAGTGCACGGGTATATCTTATTGAGACAATTTCAGATGCCAGCCCATGAGTATTTAATTATTTATTAAAGATGTTAAATTTAATACTCCTTGGAAGGAATTCAAAAGAGGTTTAGAAAACAAAGTTTATTTTATTCACTCCTGGAGAATTGATACAGGAAATAATGAAAACAAAGTTGTTTAAATTTTAAATTGTTTTATTGGTATTAATATATTTTGGATTACCCCTGTTTTCTCTAACCCTGATGGAGACCCATTGAATCTCTGTCACTCACATGTATCTTGTGTGGATGGATGCAGATACGCGTACGAGGACAGCCAATAGAATGGAGGCTCACTAGAAGATGTCGGTGGCTTAGGTTTAGTGGTTTCCGCTGTGTAGGTATTCTTTTAAATTAATATACTGGTGTTGCTTATAAATTAAATATTTTATTAAATGATTTTAATTAAAGTTTTAGTTGTTTTGCAGCGATGATATTCATTTTTATGCCTTGCGGTGCTTCTGGTGCGTGACCTGCCGGCACGTACTTCGAGGTAGCACGGCGGTTGCCACGTGGCCGACCCCGGGTGGGTCGGGCCGTGACATATTGACTTTTAACAATGAAGAAGTTAGGAGATAAAAGTATAATTAGACAATATTATCCTTAGATGTTAAAAGTTTTGAAAGTGACTTCTTAAAAATATTTTAGTATTAAAAGAGGAAAGATAGATGTTAAAACTTTTTAAACTTTATTAAATGACATTTTAACTATTATAATTTTAAAAGTTGAAGGTAACAATTTAACTGAGATAGAAGTTGTATATATTAACTTTGCTTAGAAAACACTAAGGGACAAAGAAGGTCAAGCTATCTTTGGACTTTCCCGTATGACATTTATGATATTTATGATATTTTATCTCCAAACCATTTCATACTTCAAAAAATTCAATCCATTTTCAAAAAATTCAATCCATTGTCAAAAGTTTAAAAACCAATAAAACCTTAAATTCCTACATCCATAAATATCATCCAATTGACTTTCAAATTTACTTAAGTTATAATTTGACTTGAACCAATGCAACATTTCTAATAATCTCTCAATTAAGCACTCCAACTTGATAAACCTCAAGATAGATTTTATTTAGTGAATCTTTCTTTACAGCACAAGTCTCAATCCATTTTCAAGGTTCGAATTCTCTCGTAAGTTCACACTATACCATTCTTCCTGAACCATTTTAGGGGTTTAGATTACTACCAAAGTTTCAGGACTTTTATGTGTCCTAATTTCTTTAATTCTTCTCCCCATTAATTTGTTTTATTTTGTTAAAATCAAACAAATACTAAGATACCAAAGCCTATTGGGATAAGTGGAAAAATTTCAATATCTTTTAAAAAAGGTCTCGGGTTCGAGTCTTGTAAATAAAAAAAATTAACTTGAAAGAGTTTTTCCCCATTTGAGGTCCAACGCAACTCAAGTAGAATTAGTCTTAAATCGTTAAAATGGATATGGATACATGTGGTTACTAAAAGAAAAAAAAAAACAAAGACTAAGGTAAAGAAGGACAAATATATAGTGCGATGGCTCTAGTAGGAAATGAGGCACAAAAAAGGAACATATATAATAATTAATTAATATTGAATATATATAAATTACACAATCAATATATATATATATATATAATCTTACTTTTGTAATAAATCACATAACTAAATTTATTCCAACTAATAATGATCATAACTTTTGAGTTACCAATTAATAAATTTGTAATTAAAAAACAAAACCTTTAGACTACCAATCATAATTAAAAATCTTAATTTTGAAATAACGAGGAAATTGAAAAGTCATTTTTTAAAAAAAAAACCTTTGACTTACCAAGTTACTAATCTTAATTTTCTAATAACGAGAAAAATGAAAAGTCATTTTAAAAAAACTTTTAAGTTACCAAAGTATTTCCATATCACTATAAATAAAGAGGTTCTGAATTAAAAAAAATTTCACAAAAGAGTAAGTTTTAAAGTATTTCAATATCATTATAAGTAGATGTTTCCGAATTAAAAAAAATTGTAAAAGAGTAAGTAATTTAAAAATTCTTAATTTTCAATTTTAATTTTTTTTAATGTGATGGTGATTTTTATGTTTTGATTTTCTTTTGTAGGTTTTTCTTCCAGTTGGGTATAATATTAGTCATGAGGTTTGTTAATTAATTTTTTACATTTGAATATCTAAATATTGATTTTTTTTAATTTTTCTCCTGTGTAGCTTTTAATTTTTTTAAAAAATTATATTGTAGTTTGATCATGTCAAATAAGCAATTAGATTACGTAACAATTGATAAGTTATCTTCTGAAAGAGATGATTAGAGAATCAAGGTTCGTGTTTGCCGATTATGCAATATTTATAATTATAAAATCAAGAAAAATGTTAGTATGGAAATGGTTTTGGTGGATGAAAATATAAATAATATTTTTAGAATTTTGTAATTTTGTCTTTCTATTTGTTGTTGTTTTAATTAATTTTGATCAATTTATTATGTTTTGTTTTGTTTCATAGAGATTTTATATTCATGCAATATTATGGAGCAATGATGCATATCGGTTAAAGAATACTATTTTTGAAGGAAGCTTATATTATGTTAAAAACTTTTCTGTTCTAAAAAGTAAAGATAATTATCGAGTAATTTCTGATAATGAAAAAATGATTCATTTTATGGTAATATCGTTATGAAAGAGATTTTTGTTGAAGAAATCAACATTCTAACACATATCTTTGAGCTGGTAGATTATGGTGATTTTAACGGCCGTTCAACTAAGTGTTTAACATTTTTTTTTCCTTATTTTTAGATAATTAGCTATTAACTATGTTGTTTATTATTTTTTTAAAAAAATTCTATTATATAAAATATTGTTATTATTATAAAATAAGAACCCTATCATATTTGACAATATTGTTATTGTTATTATTATAATTTAGATATTATCGGTATTGTCACGCCCTGACCTGCCCAGGTCGGCCATGTGGCAACTGCCACGTTGCCTCAAAGTACGTGCCAACTGGTCACGCACTAGAAGCACCGCAAGGCATTGAAATGGATACCATCGCTGCAAAATAACTAAAACTTTAACTAAAAATCTTTTAATAAAATAATAAACTTTAAAGTAATACCAGTGGATTAATTTAAAGGAATACCTACGCAACAGAAACCGCTAAGCCTAGGCCACTGACGTCTCCTAGTGAGCCTCCATTCTATTAGCTGACCCCTTACACGAATCTGCATCCATCCACATTGGATACAGGTGAGTGACAGAAGTTCAATGAATCTCCATCTGGGTTAGGGAAAACAGCGGTAATCCAAAATATAATAAATCAAATAAAAATAGAATAAATAAACTTGTTTTCAATATCTCTTTTATAATTCTCCCAATGAGAATTTGATTTAAAACCTTTAAAATAAAATATACTATATGGGCTGGCATCTAATACAATGAAGGCACAACTGGCTGGTCATATGTCTTACTGCACCGAGGGCTATCTCTTTTATCTTAAAATACTCTTTCATAATTTCTCTTTCTTAAGCCTGTTCCCTCGGTGGTGGCCAACTGTGGTGGAACACAGCTCTGGAGCCCTGGTGAGCTTCCCTACGAGCCTCTCCCAGGGTCTCATCTCACCGTGCCCTTCGACAGGCGGTCCACGACTAAGAATCTAGCATGCTTCTTCAACTCGGTCCACGCTCCCGCATATATTGGAGCCAGATGAGCCACTCAATTACTCATCTCGCCTCCCATCCATATATTTCTCATAAATATATATATATATATTTAAAACATGTAAATACACACACAAGCCTTTATATTTTTTTAAAATCATCCCACCCTCTAAGTGGGTGTATCACAAAATAAAAGTGTGTGAGGTGGATTACCCTTATCCCAAAACATTTGTAAAACCTTTAAAAATAATTCATCTTTTGAAAAAATTTTGCCGTAGTGGCTAGGCACTGAAATCTAAGCCACTCACAGTATTGGGAGATTCGTATACTCCAAAGCGCTCCATGTAGATCAACCTCCGGCGCATCGCCACATTCGATTCACCCGGAGCCCTAGTACATGGAAATATACGTTAGCATTCATAATTAAATTTATGAACTCACCTACGAGGCTCTAGCATGACCTAAGACTGAGCTTGAATGTGATTCGGGTCTTAGAAAAGTGTCCGGGGGGTTCCGGGGTAAAAATTGGACACTTGAAGAAAAATTACGAAAATACCCCTGTGAGCCCATGGGCCACCCACTTGGGCTGGGCTAGGCACTTAGAAAAGTGTCCGGGAGGTTTCGGGGCTAAAATCGGACTCTAGATGAAAAATGACCAAACTGCCCCTGGGCCCGTGGGCCCCACACCAGTTGGGCCAAGTTCTACGCGAAATTGGGCTCAAAAAGCCCTCGTACGAGATATTTATATATTATAATGATATAATATATAAATATCTAAGATATATTAATATAATATATAAATATCTTAAATATAATAATATAATATAAAAATATCTAAACAGGGACTCGATTAGCCTGTTTCTCGGCCAGTCTCTCCCCCGGTTTTCGCACTCGTTTCTCCTACTTTTGACGTACAAACTTAGACAAGCGATCCTCATGGTATCCATGACGAATCCGCAGAGGCAGAAACGAGAAACACCGGTCTAATTTCTGTAAAATCGAGATTTAGCCTAAATTGACTGAATCTCCGATTTATTCTCACCTGGTGCATAAAAATACGTGAAAACGGAGTATGACGTAGATTAAGGTGAGTACTATAACATACTAAAAAATCACCTTATTTCACCGGCCCGATATCTGCTGATTTGAGTTTTAAAATTTAATTCGGTCAAAAGCTGAAAACTAAGATCTACGCTAAACTGATGCATGGATGTGCGTGCAAACTTAATATAACGTAGATCGAGGTGAGAAGAATAACATACTGGAAATCACCTTGATCTGACGGCCGGATTGTCCGGATCTGCCAATTGTCCAAAATGCATCCGTTTGGCTCCAGAGAGAAAAAGAAAAGAAAATGAAAGAAAAAGAAAAAGAGAAATCAAGAAAAGCTTCGGCTTTCCTCTATTTATAAAGGAGCCCGACACCGGGTCTACTCGGACCTCGAGTCAAACTTTGTTCCCTTTTTTAACTTTCTTCCATTTTTACGCGTTGGCTAAATCCTTTGATTTCTTGTGCCAATGGGGCCCATAATAAATTTCTAGGGACTTAATTGGAGGTCTTTTTGGCATTTATTAATTTCTATGCACGGTTAATTACTTTATCTTCCAACTCCGTCTTATCCTAATTTGAACTTCTCTTCTTAATTAGACACATCCAGACCGACATATTGTTTAATTAATACGCCGTCTTACACTATTCCGTTTATACGAAAAAGTTGTGCTAGGTCCGGGTGTGTCAGGTATTGTTTTTGGCTTAGGTTTGTCTCGAAGTCAATCGGTTGGTAAGGAATCTATAAATTATATGGTGTTAAGCCTATAAGATTTAAGGTATAATTTTTAATTTAATACACTCATGAATGTCTCAATGTTTTTTCAAAATGTAAATTTTATTGTGAGCTTCTTTATTTTTCTTTTTATTTGTTTTTAAGTGAAAGGTCGATGAATATTACTTTGTGGGACAAGTTTATTTCAGAATTTGAGCAAAAATGCTTAACTTTAGGTGATGAACCTCAAGTCGTTATACTAACCTCTTTGATTGCAAAGAGTTATCGAGGTTAGTTATAATATACAAAATTATTTTTTTTATCTATTTTAAAAGAAGGTTTAACTATAATACTTTTTTTGTTTAGATGAATTATCATTCTTGACATCAAAATCTACTAAAATTTACATGGATAAGAATATATCAGAAATAGTACAGTTTAAGGCTGGTTTAAGGTAAATTTTCAACTTTTAAAAATTTCTTATTACCAGTTATAATATATAAACTTATATATTAATTAAGTGATTTCACGTTTTGTTTGTCTTTCTCTAAATAATATTTCAGTAAAGTTCCATTAATTGAAGATATCTATAACAATAATGGAAAAACAAGGGAAAGTACCAATTCCAAGCCAACAAAAACAATTATTAAGATAAAAGAACTTCTTCAGTCGACTGTAAAAAAGGTTACTGATTTACATATTATAGTTTAAATAATAAATACCAAAACTTTAAATAATAAATACCAACATTATTTTAATAACATAGGTAGCCCAAAGGGTATCAATTTATTTAAATAACTTTAATATGATACTATAAAATTCTTATGAATCATAATAATGAGGAAAATTAAAAGTCATAAACAAAAAACTTTGGGTTATCAAAGCATTTCAATAACCAAAAAAAAAAAAACCTTTGAACTACTAATCCTAATTATGCAATTAAAAAAAATTTTTGAGCCACTAATTTTAATTTTATAATTAAATTACATAAACCACTTTTACCTAACTAATAATGAGGAATACCAAAAGTCATTAAAAAAAACTTTTGAGTTACCAAAACATTTCAATCATTATAAATAGAGAGTTTACGAACTAAACAAAAATTTGACAAAAAAATAAGTTTGAAAATTCTTAATTCTCAATTTTAATTTCTTTCATTTGTTATATAGTGATGATTGTTTTGTGGCTTTTACTTTTGTAAGTTTATTTCATTGCATGGTATATTATTAGTCATGAGGTCTGTTAGTTGATTTCTCCTTCAACTAAAAGATATGAATTGTAGTATTTATAGTTTTTTAATTCTTTAAAATTATTTTGCTATTTGATCATGCCGAATAAGCAAGTAGAATATGTAATATTGATAAGTTATCTTTTTAAGGGATGTTTGGAGAATCAAAATTCGTAAATACCAATTGTTTGATATTTTTAATTATAAAATTAAGAAGCATGCTAGCATAGAATTGGTTTTATTAGATGAAAAGGTAAATAATATCTTTAATATTTGTTATTTTTTCTATGTTTTAATTGCTTTTATTTATTGTTAATTTTATTATTTTTTGTTTTGTTTCATAGGGATTTTTAACCATGACACTATTACTTCCTCTTTAATTTTCCTATTTTTAATTTTATTTACAATTTAATTTTTTTAACAAAATTTTTGATTTATTTGATAGCTTCTAATCATAATTGTTACATAAGGTAATATTCTTGAAATTTCTTTAATAATTTCTTTTGAATCTTTTGATTTTTTTTTAAGGTAGCAAGGATAAATTTTGTTTACTCTTTAGTTCATTTGTTTAACATTTTTTCGTTTTTTTAAATGTATTATTTGTATCTTTTTGCTATATATTGAGGTAAGATTATTTTTAACCATATCATTTGCTTCCTCTTTGATTTCCTTATTTTTTATTTTGTTTGCAATTTTATTTCTTTCATTTGTTATCTAATGATTTTTTTTTGTGTTTTTATTTTCTTTTATAGTTTTATTTCATTGCAGAGCATATTATTAGTCAAAAGGTTTGTTCGTTGATTTCTTATATTTGAATATTGATGTTTTATATATCTCTCTTCCTTTCCTCAATTAAAAGATATGAATTATAGTATTTATAACTTTTGAATTTTTAAAAATTATTTTGTAGTTTGATCATGTCGAATAGGCAATTAGAATGCGTAATAATTGATAAGTTATCTTCTGAAAGGGATGTTTGAATATTCAAAGTTCGTATTTATCGATTGTGCGATATTTGGATTCGTAAGGTAATACTCCTAAAGCTTCTCTAATTATTTCTTTTGAATCTTTTGATATTTTTCTTTAAGGTAGTAAGGATTAATTTTATTTATTATTCGATTCATCAGTTTAACATTTTTCAATTTTTAAAGGTGTTATCTTTACTTTTGTGCTATATATGGAGGTAAGATGGTTTTTAACCATATCATTTGCTTCCTCTTTGATTTCCATATTTTTTATTTGTTTATGATTTTATTGCTTTTATAAAGTTTTTGATTTATTTAGTACCTTCTAATCACATAAGGTAGTATTCATTAATTTTTATAAATTAATTCATTAATTTTTTTTCTTACCACTTATTGACTAATTTAATTAAATTACTTTTTAAAAGTTCACCATGATGATTTCCTTTAGATTTGTTAATGTTCTTTTTCAGGTGATAATGATGAATTTTGACACACCTGGGCCTAATACGACTCTTCTGTACAAATGGAATAGTGTAAGACGACGTACTAAGTGAACAATACGTCGGTCCAGATGTGTCTAATTAAGAAGAGATGTGAAAATTAGGATAAGACGGTGTTGGAAGATAAAGTAATTAACCGTGCATGGAAATTAGTAAATGCCAAAAAGGCCTCCAATTAAGTCCCTAAAAATTTATTATGGGCCCCGTTGGCACAAGAAATCAAAGGATTTAGCCAACGGGTGAAAATGAAAGAAAGTTGAAAAAGGGGAAAAAGTTTGACCCGAGGCCCGAGTAGACCTGGTGTCGGACTCCTTTATAAATAGAGGAAAGCCGAAGCTTTTCCTCATTTCTCTTTTTCTTTTTTCTTTCTTTTTCTTTTCTTTTCTCCCTGGAGCCAAACGGAGGCATTTTGGACTTTTGGCAGATCCGAACAATTCGACAGTAAGATCAAGGTGTGTTTCTAATACGTCATTCTACTCACCTGAATCTACGTTATATTAAGTTTGCACGCATTTCCATGCATCGGTTTAGCGTAGATGTGAGTTTTTAATTTTTGACCGGTTTAATTTTAAAACTCAAATCTACGGATATCGGGCTGGTGAAATAAGGTGAGTTTTTAGTATGTTATCATACTCACCTTAATCTACGTCTTACTCCGTTTTCATGCATTTCTGTGCACCGGGTGAGAGTGAATCGGAGATTTAGTCAATTTAAGCTAAATCTCGGTTCTACAGAAATTGGACCGGTGTTTCTCGTTTATATCTCAGTGCATCTGTCATGGATGCCATGAGAATTGTCTGTCTAAGTTTGTATGTCGAAAGGAGGAGAAACAAGTGCAAAAATCGGGAAAGGGACCGGCCGAGGAGCAGGTTGATCGAGTCCCTATTTAGATATTTTTATATTATATTAATATATTTTAAGATATTTATATATTATATTAATATATCTTAGATATTTATATATTATATCATTATAATATATAAATATCTCGTAGAAGGGTTTTTTGGGCCCAATTTCGAGTAAAACTTGGCCCAGCCCGCGTGGGGCCCAGCCCAGTCCGGGTGTGGGGGCCTCGGGCCTCCGAGGGCATTTTGATAATTTTTCATCTAGAGTCCGATTTTAGCCCTGAAACCTCCCGGACACTTTCCTAGGCCCCGAATCACACTCAAACCTAGTCTTAGGTCATGTTAGAGCCTCGTAGGTGCATTCATAAATTTAATTATGAATGCTAACGTATATTTCCGTGTATTAGGGCGCTGTTTGAATCGAGTGCGGCGATGCTCCGGAGGTTAAGCTATTTGGAGTGCTTGGGAGTATACGAATCTCCCAATACCGTGAGTGGCCTAGACTTCTTTGTTTAGTCACTGGGAACAAAGGTTTTAAAATGTTTTAAAAACATAAATGTTTTCAAAGGTTTTGGGATACGGGAAATCCACGTACACACATTTGTATGTTGATATACCCACCTAGAGAGTGTGATGTTTTTAAAGAAAATATAAAGACTTATGTGTGTGTGTTTATATGTTTTAAATATATATGTTTTATACACATATATATATATATGAAATATTATTATTATGATTATTGAGGGTATGATACCCTTGGGACATGAGTGATTGAGTGGGTTCGTCGGTGCTCCAATATATGCGGGAGCATGGGCCGAGTTTGAGAGCATGCAATGGACTTAGTTGTGGACCGCCTATTGAGGGGCACGGTGAGTCGAGACTCTGGGAGGGGTGCGTAGGGAAGCTTGCTAGGTCTCGAGGTAGCTGTGTTCCACCACAGTGACGAGCACCACCGAGGGAATAGGTTAGAGAAAGAGAAAATGTGAAAATATTTTAGAAAGAAGAGAAATAGCCCTCGGTGCAGTAAGGCATACGACCGACAAGTCGAGCCTTCAGTATTAAAGAGATGCCAGCCCATTCGTGATATATATATATATATTTATTTAAAGAGTTTTAAAAGAGGGTTCTCGGCTAGAGAACCAGAAGAGAGTTTTTTAAAAGAAAAATATTTATTTATTTATTATTTTATTTTAGATTACCCTTATTTTCCCTAACCCCGATGGAGATTCATTGAACCTCTGTCACTCACCTGTATCCAATGTGGATGGATGCAGATTCGCATACAGGGTCAGCAAGTAGAATCGAGGCTCACTAGGAGGCGTCGTTGGCTTAGGCTTAGTGTTTCCGCTGCGTAGGTATTCCTTTAATTTAATCCACTGGTATTGTTTTTAAATTTATTATTTTTATTAAATGATTTTTAATTAAGGTTTTAGTTGTATTGCAACGATGGTATCTATTTCAATGCCTTGCAGTGCTTTTGGTGCATGACCGGCCAGCACGTACTTCAAGGCAGTGCGATGGTTGCCACGTGGCCGACCCGGCGGGTCGAGACGTGACAACTTTAATGATATCAGAGCGTTTAAACGATTCTAACTGTTTTCAAAAGCTATAAAGCGTTTTCAAACGTCTTTGAAGCCAGTGGATTAGATAGGTTTAGAACTCCAGAGTTCGAATAGGTAGTTACTCGAAAGTATCATAAATGATCAAGCATACTCTTAGAGTACCTTCTTTAGCAGCGAGCCACCAGATAGTGTTCTCGAGTGTGGTCTTAAGTGAGAAGACATCACAACCACCTTCTTCTCGAGATTTGTGAAAATAAAGCACGTTTTCTAAGAATGTTTTCGAAACCAACTCTTCAACTTATGATGCTTTTCCTACTCGACAGCTAACCATGCAAGGGATGGTATTTCCCTTGAGGTGACGAGATAGATGATATCTCATCCAATCCTCCTTGATAGCCTAGTCAGTGAAGAACTAGTTTGATGCCCAACTTTTGAGGTTGTGGGAATCGAGGCTCGCTAGTAAAGCATCGAGTTTGAAACTTAAACATGATACGTTCCCCTATTCTTTACACTAGTGACGTGTAAGAGTTGGGAGGAACTGAAGCAGCTAGAATGAGGCAAGGGGCCAAGATGGGGCCGAATGTGCGTGAACACTAACCTCAGTTCTCTCGCTCTCTACACCATTAGTGTGTAGCTTACAAGAGAGAGTTGGGCTAGAATGAAAGAAATTGACGGAGTCAATCACGGAGTATGTGGTTGACCAAAAACCTCAGGATGTGAGATGAAGTATCTGAGTAAAGGGATGAAGGATCGCGGGGAACCTCGCAAGGTAACAAAGGCGAAGGATTAAAGTGAGGCCAATGAATAACTAGCCAAGTGAAGAAATCACCAAGTAGCCCACAAGAAGCAAAAAAACTCTTGGCGGCTAGGGTTTGAGGAGTGCTGCAGTGCACTGGTAGTCGAACACCTAGGCCTTGGGGTAACATGTGAGGTGGTTGGGCCCGACCCAACCTGTGGTGAACCTGGTGGGATGAGTCCACAAGTTAGCAAGTCTGGCGGGATTTGCCCACAGATTGCCTGGATGATGCTTCTAGAAGTCGGTAGGAGGTTCGAGAAGTTACGGCAAGGGCTAACCAACTTCTCTTGTTCTTACACAGTGGCATGCAAGTGGTAAAAGAAAAGGGGTATTGGTGGACAAAAAGAGAGCTTATTAGGTTAATTGAGAAGAAGCATCCAAGGAAATAGGAAAAGATCGAGTGAGTACAGATCATGAGAGGTGAGATATGGCAGAATAACTTGAGGATGAGAAAAGGATTGATAAGAGAAAACCCTAAAGGATTTGAGGATGACAAAAAGAAAGAGTAAGGGAAAGAGGAATAAAAGAGAAGCCATTCTTGAGAAATAATGAGGAGGAATAAGGTAAAGATGGCAAGGTGAAGAATGAGGAGTGAATGAGAAAAGATCATATCTAGATGGTTAACGAGTAGTACGTCAGTTACTACTTGTTTGAAAATTGGATACCAATGTCAAGAGAGGATATTGGAGAAAGAAGAGAAAGGAAATGAAGATGGAGGAAACAGAATAAGGAGAGAGATGAGCTAGAAACCTTCACTTCTAAGGAGTTAAAGGTGATCTACCCCTTATCGTTGATTGATAATGAGAGTAAGAAGAAGGAGACCTCTAAAGGATGATATGAAAAGACTTTAACAAAGTCAATGGGAAGTAAGCAAGCGAAGAGAAAGAGTAATGCACAATAATGATGGAAATGCCTACATACGTGCTATTGGAGGGCACGGAGAGAATTTTTCTAGAGCTGTGAAGACATTCACCAGAAGGAACTGGTGAGAGAAAAAAAAAGGGAAGGGAAAAGAAAAGCATGCCCTTAAACAAAGGATAAAGAAATGTCGTGATGTAGTGTGGATGCTTTCTTAATAAAGAAAGAAAGCATAAAACCCTAGGTAAAAGAAGATCCTAGGCTAATAAAAGAAGAATAAGGGCCTAAGAAGAAAGAGAAGCTTAGTTCAGTTGATGAACTAAGTTTTGTTAACTAGGAGTAGAGCCTTAAAAGAAGAAAAGTATAACCTATCATTAGAAAACTTTAACCTTAAATAGCTATAATTTCATAAAGAATCATAGGTTAATAACCCCAAAATGACTAGCTAGGATTAGTAATAGAATAAGACTAGGAAATTAGGGTTAGAAACAAAACCTAGGTAGATAACCTAGGGATAGGTTAAAGAGGTGAATAAAATGGGATTAAAAGAAGCCGAGAAAGAGGATTAAGGAAGATATAGTGAAAGAAAGTGAATAAAAGACTTAGAAACGGATATTAGCTAAAGAAAGTCGAGCATAATGAATCCCAAACTAGAGTCAAGCCAAGGCACTACATCATAAAATGATTAAGTCAAAGAAGAGAATGAATAAACAAGGATTGTTAGAGGCTGGAACTACAGAGAAAAGGAGTCAAGATTATGAAAGAAAGGAAAGGAAAACCCCTAATTACTTAAGCGATAAAAGAATAGATAAGGAGGTTGGATAGAAAGAAAAATTGAAGAAAACATAAAAGAATGAGCACTCGTAGGAAACGAGTGAAGAGAGATGATCGTATCCTAATGGATGACGGGTAATAGTGGATGATGTCAGTAAAGAATGAATGGAAGAGGAGAAAAGAGAAATAAAGAATGAAGATATCAAAGCATGATGGAGTAAACAAGGGTGAAAGGTTGATGATGATGAGAATAATAATGATAATGGAGATTTGGAGAATGATCAAACCCAATAATGAGGAAAATGGATCAACCCAAGTAAAAGTTGAAGAAAGAAAGAGGATAAACCAGAATAATGGTTGGAACCGAAAGAGACAAAAGGATGAGAACGAAGAAGTAAAGTGAGATAGAAGGAATTAAGAGTAAGGAGTCAAAGAACATAAAGGATAAGTTAAATTTTTAGAAGGAGGGGAGTAAGCTAACTTTGAGGACAACTTCCCTGAAGAATGATAAGTGAAGAAAGGATATGGGAAATGGAGTTAAACCAAGCTAAAATGGAGTTACCTTGGCGCGGACAAGATTGAGAGGCAATGGAGAATAGAGAAAGGTGCTGTCCGCGATAAATAAACCATGGTATCGAAAGACAAGGAGGAGGTATTAAGGTATTAAGAGCCGAAGAAGGTTGAGATAAAGGAAACCCATAGGTGAAAAGTAAGAGATGCTGGTACTAAGACAGAAAAGATGACAAGAGAGAACCCCGAGTACTCAATGGAAGGAGTACGGGGATAAGGAAAGGAACTGATCAAGCTCATAAACTTCTATGAGCACAGCCAGTATGAGCAGCATAAAGAGAATTCTAACCCCAAGAGAGACAATGGTGTTAGAAGAAAAGAGGAAAAAGAATGAAGATGATAAGGAAAATTTAGAGAAGAAAGCAAAGACAAGAAAGAATGAAACCAAGGTAAAGGAAACCTTGGAAAAGACGTGAAAGATCACATAAATCAAGGTAAAGGAGTATGAAGAAGTGAAAGATTGTGGAGATGACCTTAAGGAAAAGGGCATAAAGATGACAAGAACTGCAAAATGAGGCTAAAAAATGGCAATGGACCAAAGAGAAGGTCAAGTGGAGAACAAGATACCTCAAGAAAGAGAAATGCAAAAAAAATGAAGAAGCTATAAAGAATGCCGTACGAGTGTGATGTGCGCGAATTACGCTGTTCTACGTTGATGGGAAGGCAAGAGGAATATGGACCCCACAATAGACGTGGGTGGATGGAAAGGAAGAAAAGGTTAAAGAAGGGGATAAGAAAACCCCCAAAAAGTACTATTGATGAAAGGAGGAAAAGGGATCGACCATTAGCAAGAAAGCTAATGTGAAGAAAGGGGTTATATGAAAAAAAACACGTGACACCTCCTAAAGTGAACACTCCAAGGGAGTGACAGATGAGAGAAAAGCCTAAGAAGCCAGAGTAATGGCATGGATGGGTATGAAGTCGAGGCTCAGGTATGAATGATTTGGGAGCCATGTGAGGTGTCCCTATGAGAGGACGGATCAGAGATCGAGATCTTGAGGATCTCTGTGATGACCACTCGAGAGGACTGGCCTAATGTGTGATTGGGGTGTGCATGAGGCCACCCAGAGTTCTCCATCCCAGAAAGGATGAGAAATGAGATGTAATGGGCCGTGGGCCCTGTATGTGATGTGATAGGCCGTGGGCCTTATGTGTTATTGTGATAGGAGGTCAGATTGTGAGAGTCGAGAGGGCATGATCTTTGATTCCTCTGAAATGATATAGCCGAGTGTGGGGCCAATGTTTATAAGAGCTTGATTCATACGCCATAAAGAGAGAGAATGGAAGTAAGGGACGAAACGAAGAAGCAAAACCAAGGTAGGGGGAAAGACAATTAACTCACCGCATCCTCGCCGTGGAGGCGAGGGAGTTAAGCTAAGGTCTTTCCCAATAGCTTGGTTACAAAGATGAGTACAGGACCACGAAATGACGAGAAACACGTCAGAGGATGGCCTCGAAATAAGAGGCAGTGGCAATAAAAAGGAGAAGGGACTCCTAAGAGTAAGAGGTATGGAACCTCAGAAGAAACAAAAGGATAGTCTCATCAAGAGAGACTTGAAGGATGAGACAAGGACAAAATGAGAAGATCGAGTAAGTACAGCTAAAGCGAAGGAATAACCTCCGAGTGACACAAATGAATTGAAGAAAGCCTAACCCGTAATTGGATAATGGTAACGTATATTAAGGAAAAGATGAGGTTCAAACTCAAGAGTAGAGGGGCGATGAAGCCACTCTTGAGGAAGAGAATGATCAGAGTGCGCAGAGGAAGCGTGGTGAACTTCAGCAGTGAATAGTGATGCGAACACTATTTTAAAACGAAAGGAGGGCTTTGAATGGAAGCCAAACCTCCCCAAGCTACCTCATTTAATTTCGAGGATGAAATTTTTAGAAGGAGGGGAGAGTTGACACACCCGGACCTAATACGACTCTTCCGTACAAATGGAATAGTATAAAACGACGTATTAAGTGAACAATACATCAGTCCGGATGTGTCTAATTAAGAAAAGATGTGAAAATTAGAATAAGACGATGTTGGAAGATAAAGTAATTAACCGTGCATGGAAATTAGTAAATGAATTAAGTCCCTAGAAATTTATTATGGGCCCCGTTGGTATAAGAAATCAAAGGATTTAACCAACGGGTGAAAATGAAAAAAAGTTGAAAAAGGGGAAAAAGTTTGACCCTGAGCCCGAGTAGACCCGGTGTCAGGCTCCTCTATAAATAGAGGAAAGCCGAAGCTTTTCCTCATTTCTCTTTTTCTTTTTTCTTTCTTTTTCTTTTCTTTTCTCTCTGGAGCCAAACGGAGGCATTTTGGACTTTTGGCAGATTCGGACAATCCAGCAGTCAGATCAAGGTGAGTTTCTAATACGTCATTCTACTCACCTCGATCTACGTTATAGTAAGTTTGCACGCATTTCCATGTATCGGTTTAGCGTAGATCTGAGTTTTTAGTTTTTGATCGGTTTAATTTTAAAACTCAAATCTACAGATATCGGGCTTGTGAAATAAGGTAAGTTTTTAGTATGTTATCATATTCACCTTAATCTACGTCCTACCCCATTTTCACGCATTTTCGTGCACCGAGTGAGAGTAAATCGGAGATTTAGTCAGTTTAAGCTAAATCTCGGTTCTACAAAAATTGGAACGGTGTTTCTTGTTTCTGCCTCGACGGATCCGTCATGGATGCCATGAGGATCACCTGTCTAAGTATGTACGTCGAAAGGAGGAGAAACTAGTGCGAAAACCGGGGAAGGGACCGGCCGAGGAACAGGTCGATCGAGTCCCTGTTTAGATATTTTTATATTATATTAATATATTTTAAGATATTTATATATTATATTAATATATCATAGATATTTATATATATATTAGGAGGCCTTTTTGGGCCCAATTTTAAGTAGAACTTAGCCCAGCCCGCGTGGGACCCAACCCAGTCCAGGTATGGGGCCCATGGGCCTCACTAGGCATTTTGGTAATTTTTTGTCTAGAGTCTGATTTTAGCCCCGAAACCTCCCGGACACTTTCCTAAGCCCCAAATCATACTCAAACCTAGTCTTAGGTCATGTTAGAGTCTTGTAGGTGCATTCATAAATTTAATTATGAATGCTAACGTATATTTCCATGTATTAGGGCTCCGATGGAATCAAGTGCTGCGATGCTCCGGAGGTTAAGCTACACGGAGCGCTTAGGAGTATACGAATCTTCTAATACTGTGAGTGGCCTAGACTTCTTTGTTTAACCACTGGGAACAAAGGTTTTAAAATGTTTTAAAAACATAAATGTTTTCAAAGGTTTTGGGATATGGGAAATCCACATACACACATTTGTATGTTGATATACTCACCTAGAGAGTGGGATGTTTTTAAAGAAAATATAAAGACTTATGTGTGTGTGTGTTTATATGTTTTAAATGTATATGTTTTATACATATGTATATGAAATATTATTATTATTATGATTATTGAGGGTACAATATCCTTGGGAGATGAGTGATTGAGTGGGTTCCTCGGTGCTCCAATATATGTGGGAGCGTGAACCGAGTTTGAGAGCATGCATGGGACTCAGCCATAGATCGCCTATTGAGGGGCACGGTGAGTCAAGACTCTGGGAGAGGCGCGTAGGAAAGCTCGCCAAGTCTCGAAGTAGCTGTGTTCCACCACAGCGATAAACACCATCGAGGGAACGGGCTAGAGAAAGAGAAAATGTGAAAATATTTTAGAAAGAAGAGAAATAGCCCTCGGTGTAGTAAGGCATACGATCGACGAGTCGAGCCTTCGGTATTAAAGAGATGCCTTCAGTATAAAAGAGGGTTCTCGGCAAGAGAACCGGAAGAGAGTTTTTGAAAATAAAAATATTTATTTATTATTTTATTTTGGATTACCCTTATTTTCCCTAACCCCGATGGAGATTCATTGAATCTCTGTCACTCACCTGTATCCAATGTAGGGATGGATGTAGATTCGCATACGGGATCAGCAAGTAGAATCGAGGCTTACTAGGAGGCGTCAGTGGCTTAGGCTTAGTGTTTTCGCTGTGTAGGTATTCCTTTAATTTAATCCACTGGTATTGCTTTTAAATTTATTATTTTTATTAAATGATTTTTAATTAAGGTTTTAGTTCTATTGCAGCGATGGTATCCATTTCAATGTCTTGCGGTGCTTCTGATACATGACCGGTTGGCACGTACTTTGAGGCAGCGCGACGGTTACCACATGGCTGACCAGGGCGGGTCGGGGCGTGACAAATTTTGTTTCTTCTATGACAAATTAATCAATATATAAGTTCTACCTTTGTCATAAACACCAAAACTTTAAACAATAAAAACCAACATTATTTTAATAGCATAGGTAGCCCGAAAGACATCAATTTATTTATAAGTATAATTTATTTCTTCTTTTAGTATTTCTTTAATTTTGAAGTTAAAAGTATAATTTGTTATTTTTACAATTAAATCAGATAACTCACCTTTACTCAACTAATAATGAAGTGATTTTTGAATTACAAATAATAATTTTACAATTAAACTACATAAATAACTTTTTTCACTTTTACCTAACTAACAATGAAGATGACTTTTGAGCTACTAATTCTAATTTTGTAATTTCTCAAAAAAAATGTTTGAGCTAATAATCCTAATTTTGCAATTAAATTACATAAACCACTTTAATCACTTGTGCCAACTAATAATGAGGATGAATTTTGAGTTACTAATCCCAATTTTTTAATTTTCAGAAAACACACAGAAAACACTATGAGCTACTAACTCTAATTTACAATTAAATTACATAAATCACTTTTATCACTTTTACCCAACTAATAATAAGGATGACTTTTGAGCTACTAATCTTAATTTTGTAATTTTTTTAAAAAATTTGGGCTATTAATCCTCATTTTGCAATTAAAAAAATCTTTGAGCTACTAATCTTAATTTTACAATTAAATTACATAAATTACTTTCATCCAACTGATAATGAGGAAAACCAAAAATCATAAGAAAAACCTTTGGTAACTAAACATAAAGTTATTAAAAATAAACTTTTGAGTTACCAAAGTATTTCAATCACTATAAATATGGAATTTATGAACTAAACAAATTTTTTCCAAAAGAGTAAATTTTAAAAAAAATCTTAATTTTCAATTTTAATTTATTTCAATGTATGTTTGAAATTTTAATGTGGCATATTGGGTGATGTGGCATAGGCACATCAGCAGATCAATTTTTTCAAAGGGCTTAGTGACTTAACATATTGAATTTTACAAAAATAAGTGACCAAATCATAAATTTTTATAACTAAGTGATTAAAACAGAAAACCTCTAAAACTTAAGTGACCGTTTTTATAATTTAACCTTAAACTTTCTAAAATATACTATATCATTTTGTTCATAATAGAGAAACATTATTCTTTCCAAGTTATTTATGCCTATTGTTTCTATTTTATGTATTTATTGTATTTGTTACAGGGACAAGGTCAGTGACGAGGCTGGGGGACTGACTGGTGGAGAGAGTCGAAGTCGAGAACAAGGATGAAGAATATACCCCTCACATATTCCCTACCCAGCGGACATTTCTCACATATATTTCCTACCCGGGTGACATCTGTATATTTATATTTATCAAATTAAAGTCACTTATTACCTTTTATAAGTAAATTCATAATAATATTTTTAAAATGAACTATAAAGCACAACGCGCGAGCCAATTTTACTAGTTATATATATAAAATACTAATAATATTTATATGTAGAGGTGTCAAAAGCTAACTCGACTTGAGAAACCCGCTTAACCCGTTCGAACATGAAAATAATTCAACCTGATTTGACCAAAAAAGTAAATGACACAAACTTGACCGATCCAAAATCCGATTAACCTGAAACCCAATTGACCCGAGAAGCTAACCTGATAAACTCGATGGACTTGAAATAGCTCAAGATGCTAGTTTAAACAACTGATAACCTGAAAACTCGAACTCGAATAACTTAAAAGACTCGATGGCCAAATCCGAAAACCCAAACCCGAATAACCCAAAAACCTCATTAACCTAAAACTAAATAACTCGAAATCCGAATGACTTGAAAATTTCTTTTAGTCAATTTGACTCGAACTTGATGACCCGAACACGTAATCCACCCATTTGACACCTATACCTATATGACATATGACACACCCAGACCTAATCCGACTTTTCCGTACAAATGGAATAGTGTAAAACGGCTTATTAACTCAACAATACGTCAGTCCAGATGTGTCTAATTAAGAAGAAAAGTTAAGCTTAAGATAAGACGGAGTTGGAAGATGAGACAAGTGACCATGCATGGAAACATTAATTGGACTTTTTGAAGTCCATAGCCAATGGATTGGGTATCCATTGGTGAATTGGTTGGTGGATTAGGCCAAGGATCGAGATTATGAGAAGTGGAAAAAAGGGAGAATTAAGTCTGGCCCGGGATTCAAGTAGACCCGGTGTCGAGCTTACCTATAAATAGGGGAAGTTGAACTCTCTCTCTCTCTCATTTCTTCTCTCCCTCTCTTCCTCTCCTTTCATTGGCTCTCTCGGAGCAATTTTGGACCCTTGGCAGATCCAGACAATCCGACTGACGGATTAATGTGAGTTTCTAATATGTTATTCTACTCGCCTTAATCTACATTTTATTAAGTTTTTACACATTTCCATGCATCGGCCTAGGAGAGATCCAAGCTCAAAGTTAGGTTTAGCTTTTTGTTAAATTTTAAGCTTAGATTTGAGATCTAGGCACTTTGAGCTTGTGATTCTCATTTCTTCTTCGGTAAACGCTTTATGGGAGGCGAAAGGAATGCCCGTATTGATTTTTGGGCCAAACCATAGTCCGAGGGGCTCGAAAACTGAGGAAAAAGTCTCGATTTCGGAGGCTTCCAGATGGCTCCCGCGTGGGAGCCGAGTCTCACCCACGCAGTAGAGACATTTTCCAAGCCTCTCGCAAGGAGTGGCCCTGTTCATGTGGGGCCCGCTCCCAGCCCAGGGGCATTTTGTTAATTTTTCATCTAGTGTTTGATTTTGACACCAAAACCTCCCGGACACTTTTCTAAATCCCGAAATACATCCAAACACCGTCTTAGGTCATGCTAGAGCCTCATAGGTACATTCATAGTTTGGTTATAAATGTTAACACGTATTTTCGTGTATTAGGACTCCAGATGGTCGAGTGCGGCAATACTATGGAGGTTAAGCTATGTGGCTCACTTGGGAGTATACGAATATCCTAATCCTGTAAGTGGCTTAGTTTTCTTTGTTTAGCCACTGGAAACAAAGGTTTTAAAAAATATTTTAAAAACATAAATATTTTTCAAAGGTTTTGCGATACGAGGAAATCCACACACACACTTTTGCATGGTGATATACCCACGTAGAGAGTGGGATGTTTTAAAAAGGAAATATAAAGTTTTATGTGTGTGTGTGTTTATGTTTATGATTATGTAGTTTAAATATATATATATATATATTATATTTGATATGGATGGGAAGCGAGATGAGCGATTGAGAGGTGTTCTCGGTACTCCGATATGAGATAGCGTGTGGGCCGAGTGAGAGACGTGCACATAGTTACGTAGCCATGGACCACCTATCGAGGGGCACGATATGTGAGAGACCCTGAGAGAGGCACAGGGGAAAACTCGTTAGGGCTTGTTTTCTTTTTGTCTGTGTTCCATGTACAGCGATTAGCATCACCGTGGGAATATAAGAAAATGTTTAAAAAGAGAAAAGAGATATCCCTCAGTGCCATAAGGCATATGACCGTCGGGTCGAGCCTTCAATAGATTTGTGGCCAGCCCATTTTAGATATGTATATATTTATTTAAATTGTTTTAAAAGAAGGTTCTCGGCTAGAGAGAACTAGAAAGAGGTTTTGAAAAGAAAAATATTTATTTTATTATTATGTTTTAGATTTCCCTTGTTTCCCTAACCCCGATGGAGAATCACAGAACCTCTGTCACTCACCTGTGTCCAATGTGAATAGATGCAGATCTGTGTACGATGGTAGTTTCCGCTGCGTAGGTATTCTTTTAAATTAATTAATCCACTAGAACATCTTTTAAAGTTTATTATTTTATTAAATGATTTTAATTAAAGTTTTAGTTGTTTTACAGCGATGGTATCCATTTCATGCCTTGTGGTGCTTCATGTGTATGACCGGTCCGCACGTACTTCGAGGCAATGCGGCAGTTGCCACGTGGCCGGCCCGGGCGGGTCAGGGCATGACAACATATATAGTGATGGGAAAAGTAATAAGTAGTATATTTTTAGATGTTCACTTGATGCTTTTCTTCTTGGCAAGCTGATGAAGATGTCAAGGACCAACGCTGGCATAAAATCATACAGTTCTCGTACTAGAAGATATAGTGATGCTAATATTAATTAAGTACCCATTTGAAATAGAAGCTGATTGTTATATGAATGAGTGGTTTAAGGTATCATGCAACAAAATTGATAAGGGTAAAAAGCTTTTATAATTAAGATAAAGAAAAATTATCTGGACCTACTCAATACTTCATTTTCGATAGACCAAGTCCTCGTCAACAATCCAATAACCTATTCCAATTGTCACAATAAAGATAGTATTGGCTTAAGTGTCAACCTAAAAAGCAACCCGTTTTTCTTCTCAGATACCGCTAATGTCTGTGGTAATTAGGCAACTTACTTTCGTAATCAAACTTATATTTAGTGGTTGCCACCTCTCAATTCCATCAAGACTTAGTTCCTTCGCAGCAAATATGTCAGAGATTATTTATCCTAGTAGTTGTGGAAGCAACATATCATGCGCTATTTTAATGATTGACTACGAGTTGTGGAATAATATTACAAGCCTCGATCATATAAGTGGTAGATGTTGTAAATTTTTATTAAAATTGAAATCAATAGCTTTTAATTTGTGATAGGTTACAAATATTCAAAATTCATAAGTTAAAAAAAAATGTTTAATTTCTTGGAAGTTACAAAATTAATGTTTTTAGAAGTTAGAATTCTTTTAAATTTTGTAACTCCCATCTTTTGAAATTTAGTAACCTATATATAAGCTCATGTGTTGCCTCATTTCTATATACGTACATGCCAAAACACTTCTATTCTTCTTCTCCCAAAATTCTTCTACTCCAAATTTTCTCTCTTTTCATAATCTTCCTCTAACTTTTCCTTTTACAATCATTTTTCTTAATATTTTTCCATCCAATTACTTTGGGCAAGAAAGGTGTGGTAAAGAACTTGGTTTACAATATTGTGGCATTATAAATTTACAACAAATTAAATTTATTGAGATGTTGTATCTTGAGGCGATGTGACCAAATCGAACTGTTGCACTGGTGGTGCAAAACGTCCTTAAAAGAGTGGTTTCATCTATGCCTCAGCTCATCTTTTTTCATACATTCGGTGACTTCTACACATTTTCTTTAATCTCATTTTGTTCACTTTAAATTTCATCATCTTTTGTTATTTTTCTTTTACAAGGAACAACAGTAGGACATACATCTATTCAACGCTTTAATTTGACACCCCAAAAGTCGTCTTCTCACAAATGATAATCTAAATCTGGCTAACAGAGGTTTAAGTGTTCCTCTTTTTTGCTCTATCTGTCATCAAGAATGAGAAACCACTATTCATATGCTTCGTGACTGCTACAAGGCTAAAAAGGTTTGGAATTATTTTCTTCCCTTCTTCAATGTTGATTGTTTCGTCTTTTATAATTTTGAACTGAAACAGTGTATTGAAACTAATTGTGGCAATAGTCTTGCTGGTTTGTTACGTTCAATTCCTTAGAATGCTTGCTTCCCTTTCATTTTGTAAGGCCTATATGGCTGGAAAGAAATAAATGTCTTATAGCAAGAAACTGCCACCATTTCAGTTAATATAGTTCTATTTCATGTTTATGTTTCTTAACAAAAAGAAAAAAGGTTCAAACACCAGTTGAAGCTCCGATCGCAAATATTATATTGGACAAACTTGACCTCCACACATCTATGTGTTTGTACCTACGTGTAGTTATCAAAACCAGACCGAACTGTTGGTCCTACTGGTTGAACTGGAGAAATGGCCATGGACTAATTCAATTTTGTAATTGGACTAGACTTGTTAAATTCATGATTTTTCATTAAACTAGCATTATGTTGGGCGGTTGAACCAATTTAAGTAAATTTGCAAAATTTAATGCAATTATAGAGATTTAAACCTTGGTCTCAAAGGAGAATTAACACCCTCTATGAATATATTAAATATATTTTTTAAGTAGATAATTACTTATTTTATATATATAATAAAATATATAAAAATATATTTAAATTAGCAATTAACCTATTGACCCGATGACCTAATACCTCCACCGGTTTGTTTATCGGTCTGATACTAAGAATTATAGTCTTAATAGCTCAGAATACTTAGAATTCTGCATATTCACTTTAGTCAAATTTGGAGTAGTACTCACATTGTTCGGTTTCCTTTTTGGAATACTACTCACTTTGGAGTACAACTATAAGGGGTGAGAGGAGAATGGAGGATTTTAAGAAGGGGGAGATAAGTATTAATTTTATCATTTTTTTTTTGTTTAGTTGGAAGAGGATGAGGAGGAGTTGAATGTGACTTTTTCTTAATTTATCCCTATGTATAAAATCTTTTATGATGTAATAATTTTTATTTTTATATATTTTAATTTATTAATTGTCTTGTAGAAATTAATCTTTGTAAAAATAAAGTTAATTTTTCCTCAACTATAAACAAATTTTTTTATATGGAATATGTTTTTCTTGTCTTTTTTATATTAGATAAATGAACTTACAACTAGTAGGGACAAAAAAATTAGTTTAGTGTTTAAATATATATATTTTTTTAAAAAGTACTAAAAAACATGGATTAGAAAAAGTTATTGAAATTAGTTAAGGATCATTTTGAAAGTTAATTAGTTTCATAAAGACAAAATTGGAACAAAATTTATGACTCCCCTAAAAAACGCTAATTTGGAGGTGTGGAGTTTGAGGGGTTTGGAGGGGTCTAATGCACCCCTCCCCTCTCACATTCTCCCAACCAAACATAATATAACCCTTCCAATCCCTCCATTATCCTCTATCCAAATAAGGGCTAACTTCAATAGAAAGCTCAAAGTCATATTTTGGAGGCAAAATAGTAAACAAAAAATTGAGAGAAAGTAGAAGATCTACAACTGCTAGATGGAGAGAGAACAAAAAGAATGAAAAAAATAAAATGTAGAGAAAATATGCAAAGCGGTGTTGTGTATTGTGTTGTTGATCTACGAGTATGATGATAAGAGTTATATTTATGATACTTGCATGGCTACGGATGAATTATCATCTATCCTTTTATAATAAATAGTTTTTTGCCATGTCTTGTAGCACGTGGATAGCACATGAGTATATAAGTTTAAATTGGATTTTTCTACCAATATTGAAATTGATTGAGATAACCGCAGCCTCTACTCTGATAAGGGTGATGATATATATAAGTTTGATTCCCAAGAAATACAAATTAAGTTTTATTTTAACGCTTCTGATCCAAAAAGAATTAATCTTGAACCAAAAGTCTGAAGATATTTTTGGTTAAACCAAAAAGTATAAATATCCAACAATTACTGGATTTGTTTCATATACTACATTCACTTCATAAACACCAAGGCATAAGTGAGGTCAAGCTATCTCCGAAATTTTCCGTATGATAGTCCTTACTAAATGAGGTCCATACTTGTGAAATTTCCTCTCTAAATCATTTTAAACTTTAAATAATTGAATCCACTGTCAAACTTGTTAGGTTTAAACACCAATAAAATCACCTCATTGAACTCAAACTCAGTTCAACCCAATTCCTATATTCATAATTATCATCCAATTGACTCCCAAATTAAATTATGATTTGACTTGAACCCAATACAAGATTTCAATTAAATTCTCAATTTAGCACTCCACGTTAATAAATCTCATGATAGATTTTCCTTATTGAGTCTTTCATTACACCACAAGTCGCAATCTAATTTCAAAGCTCAAATTCTCTTGTAAGTTCACATCATAGTTACCTGAAATGAGATACGTTTTGATATGTGGTACAAATACGGGAATATGGTATGTAACTTATAAATTTTGTGATACGAAAGAGGTAGACTTAGATGGTACAATGTTTAGGGTCGTGGTACGTTTAAAAGAATTTATGGTTCGACAATAGTATATATCATATAAAATCTTTGAAAATACAAATCAATCTTTATAAACAATTAGAATATATGAAATAATTATAGCCCAAACATGAAAAAAATTTTAGCTTATAAATATATGAATCAAGAATGTTTGCTCATTGGTTGATTGTTAGAACACTTATGAAGAGGGCTCAAAATAAACAAAATGCTCTCAACATGGCATGATAAGTTCGAGGAAAAAAGGCCAACCTTAGAAAGACAAATGCATTCCTAGCAACAAGCCTCTTGGACCTAAAAAAATCTCGCCAACCTCTTCTAAGCAAGTGCCTTTATGGTTGACCTGGTATCCCATTCTTCATGCAAATAAAAAATGAACATAAACACAAAGCTCACCATCAGGATTATAGCATTACCCCTTAAGACATGCTCAAAATGCCACTGATTCCCATGTAGATCCTTGGCAACTAACTCTTGTTTTGGAGGTTGCATGGACATGTCTTATGAAAACACCAATCTCAAAAGTGGTCACTGCTATAAATTGCACAAAAGGGAAATGCAATTGCACATTGCTTCGACCGGTACGTGATGCTTGAACACTGAAAATGCACCATAGGTGCTTGTATCTGAGGGATTCAGGGTTTTGCAAAAGGAATATACTGGGAACTCTTGCTGCGGAGGAAAAGAAGGCCCCATTTCCGACGTACTATTCACATCTTGCTAGAATTAGTAAATGGAGGCTAACAAACCGTTAAGAGTCTCCGAACTCTGCATCACTTCCCTAATGTAAAGTAATGGGGAGAAAATGAAACTATCCTTACAATTGGTTCAGGAAGTAAAGCTATTTGTGCAGACACCTCATCAGTATCTAGTTCAGCCTGTAATCCACATCAAGCAATTTATAAAAGCCATAACAGGTACTGACAAGTTTGAGAAGGAAATGTTCTGTGTTTCTATTCATCCAGTATGAATATATACATGTACAAAGCGCTGAACTATACAAAAGAATTCAGAGCAATTGAAGGGAAAAATTATAGGGATTATATACAACGATCGGCAACATGATTGTAACAAATCTAAGGAGTTAATGGCCTTGATTCTTCTTCTGACTTTTCCATTATCTAACACTCCCCCTCAAGTTGGTGAGTGAATATTATGAACAGCCAACTTGCGAAGAAGATGATGGAATTGTTCTTTTCCTAAGGGTTTGGCAAAGAGGTCTGCTGGTTGGTGATAGTGGATATGTGAGCTGCCTGGATATTTTTCTGTTGTAACTTATCACGAATAAAGTGGCAATCAACCTCTACATGTTTACTTCTTTCGTGGAAAACCAGATTTGCAGCAATGTAGAGGGTAGCTTTGTTATCACAATAGAGAGAAGCTGGAGTAGTGCATTGGGTGATACCAAAGTTATTGAGAAGATATTGGAGCTATACGATTTCTCGACATGTTAATGCCGTTGCTCAATATTTTGACTCTGCGGAAGAGCAAGAAACAGTTTGTTGTTTCTTGGTTTTTCAAGAAATTGGTTATGACCCAAGTAAAACACAAAAATCGGTGAGTGGTCATCGAGTGTCTGGATAGCTAGCCCAATTAGAGTCGCTGAAAGCACGTAACTTAAGTCAGATGTAAAAGAGAGAAGTATTCCTTGACTAGGGGATGATTTAAGGTAACGAACAAGGCGAAGAGCAGCATCTAGATGAGGAGGTCTTGGTTGGTGATGTGTGTCATAAAGCACCAAAGATAACCTCACTATTCTAACCTATAGCTAGGGAAGTAAGGATCGAAATCCCATGAAAAGCTTCTGGATTTGCAATTACTCTCTTAAGCTAATTATAAGATAAAAAGGCAATAAAATGGGGGATTCCTTGAATAAAAGTTAACTAAATAATGAAATGACGAAGTATGAAATAGAAATATCAATGTTAATTATCCTTAACCTAGAAATTGATCGCTTCTTAGATGGGAATTGATCATAGATCTACATAAAATTATAAAATTATAAATAATCAAATAATCCTATTTTTTGACCTTTCTATGGTATTCTATACATGAAAATTATTTCTATGGCCAGGTTTTCGAATCTGTTCTACTATAATATCTTATGGCATAATTGAAAAGTGTCATTTTGATTTAATATCAATATATTTGATACTATTTTTTCGAATAATTTCATGTAAAATCTCAAGACAAGTAAACAAAATACTTTTAGATTGACAAACTAATTCAGTAAATGAAAAAGTTCCGTAGCAAATAACATGGAGAATGCTCCTTCCCACCAAAAAGAATGTACATGGAGACTTATAGAACAAAAAAAAATCACTGTGGCATCCTAATAAGCACTACTACTATAATCCTACATTGCTACTAAAACATCCTCTGGACGAAAAATGTTTTACAATTTGGGTTAATGGAAATAAATATGATCCCTATTCAAAAACTAGGGCAGTTTACTGGAAGGCATACAGGAGAATAGAGCCGAATGAATCTTTGCTGCCTCTGATATTTCAACACCTTCGGCTACTAGGTTATCCTGAAAATATTAATGAAGGCTGCGAATCTTTCTTTATAGCTGAAATCCTGAAACGAGAAATTAAAGACTTCAGTTATATATTCATGCAACAAATTCCATCTCTGAAGTTATTTAAGTGACTAAGCCTCTGAGGAATAACTTAAGTAGAATCTACAACAACCGTAAAACGGTTTGAATTGCCTCTCTGCCAGGAAAAATCACTTTCATTGAATGTATGACAAGTTCATTTAGTATCTTAGCAGCACCCAGAAAATGACAGAAAAGAAGTCTTAGCTGCCATTTGCACAAGAGAATACAACCACAAGGATTGGGTGGAATTCTACCCACTAATAACGAGCATATTGGAACTTACCACTGTCCTTAGTGAAATAGTCTCCACTAAGAAACTTTCAGTAGCTGGTGAAAAGCTTCTTGAGGAATATCAACAGAACCAACTCGTTTCATTCGCTTCTTTCCTTCTTTTTGTTTCTCTAGAAGTTTCCTCTTTCGAGTAACATCCCCACCATAACACTTTGCAAGGACATTCTTTCTCATTGCTGAAATTCTGAATCCAGCAGAGAAAGGCTTAGGTAAGCAATAAACATTGGAAAGTAGCTAACCTTTCAAAGACCTTTAACGAAATATAAGAAGAAAAGACAAGTTACTTACGTCTCCCTTGCAATAACCTTTGATCCAATTGCAGCTTGTATGATTATCTCAAACATTTGCCTGATCAGAATTGGTTCATCTGAGTCAACTACAATATAGCTCATATGAAATTCATATTAGACTTTAATCAACAGACCTGTCAATGAATTTTTTAAGCTTGTCCACCAGTTCACGACCAACACGTTGTGCCTTTAAACTGTGAACAATTGTGGCCATGGCATCAACTGGTTGTCCATTTAGGAGGATATCAAGTTTCACCAAATCAGATTGTCGGTACCTACAAAGAACACATAAAATGTGTCATAAAGGGCATGCATTGACAAGCTTCCACTGGTGGAGGCACAGAAAATTGACATTAGTAAAGATTTTCTGTGACAATTCAAGACAGACATCAAATAGCTGATCAGGAGTAAGTACGCAAAACAGCAGAATGCTAGCAATTCCCTTTGGAATACTCAAAACCTAGGCCCAATCAGATGGCATCATGCATTAGTCACAATACAAGAGAATCAGGGAATCTACCTAGTTGAAACCAGTTTCTTTAACAAGTTATACCAAGTGCTCTTCAAAGATTACTCTAGGACATTAAGCAGTAGCATATTATAGCCTTCTATATGCAGCAGCCACTATAATTGCTGACTGGGCCTGTGCCCATGCATGAATCTCATTGTGTCTGAGAGAGAGGAGACAGAGAGGGAGACAAAGGAGCTTACTCAGAATCCTCATAATCAAAGGAGGCATAGCCAGATGTTATACTCTTCAACTCATTGTAAAAGTCCACGACAATTTCCCTCAAAGGTAGTCGATACTTCATAAAAGCCCGTTGACTGCATCAAAAAGAATGACAGAGCACAAGTATGGAACAGTTTATCCCATTGTAAAATAGCAGATATGGAAATTACAGTTTTTTACTATAATGAACAAAAAAGCCTGCAACTGGATGATAAATTAATATTCTACAGAATATTGAACTTACTAAATTGATGGATGATGAAGAACAAAGAGAAAATAGTTTAAGAGTCATGGTGGAGAGTACAACTACAGCTTTAGGTACTGAATTTTCACATCAAAGGTTTTAATATTTCATTAAGTCAACTATTAGAATCAGCCAGCAGATTTTTTGGCACAAGATCTAGACAAATAGAAACTATCACTCAAGATTACCACTGATGAGTCTTAAAAGAGCAGGTAAAAGAAACAATAACCTGTCAATGAATGAGTACTCCAGCTGCTGGCCTCTCCGCTCAGAGCAAAGGGTAATAACAGGCCCCACATACCTACAAGTAAGCAAAAAGACCTAAAGAAATAAAACCTTTGTACACTGCATAAAATAGATAGCAAAGGGGTATGGGAGCTTACTCACTAGGAATAATAATAGTTGCTATCACTGTAGGTTCCCAAGAAGCTGTGACTCGTTTCTTGGGATTTGAGGGCAATGCAGCAGGATTCTGAACTTCTACTTTGCTACACAATAAGATATATAAAACATGTAAAAACCAGATGTAGTGTACGTATGTATGTTGTAACAAACGCCACTTAACACATACCTTCCATCGGAATACTCAAAAATGTATGGAACAGTTGGAACAGTGGAAATGACATGAGCTCCATACTCCTAAGTCATAATGCAAACAAAATGTGATAACTTGCAAACAAAGAAAAAATATTCTGTTAAATGGACAAAATGGAAGAAAAATAACCTGTTCGAGTCTTTGATGAAAAACATCCATGTGAAGTAACCCTAAGAACCCACACCTACAGGAGGAACACAGGACACAACAAATTATTCCAGCATAACAACACAAAAGTCTCCATAAGTAGGAATTAACAGAAATGTAGACTTTCGGGTAATTGTTACTACAAGATGAAGTCATATATATAAGACTGCGCACCTAAAACCCAATCCAAGCGCTGTGCTACTCTCCCTACTAATAGAGACACTGGCATCATTGCACGTTAGTCTCTCTATAGCATGGTTAAGTGCATCAAAATCAGATCCATCTGCAGGGTAGAGACCAGAAAACACCATATGTTTTGCTGGTTTAAAACCTGCAATTTAGAAGCATAATACATATAGAAAAGTGTGTCAATTTGATTAAAAGAAATTTGGGGTTAATGGTGTTGCAAACTACATAGAAGAAACAAAGCCCGATGATATACCGGGAAGGGGCTCTACAATAGTTCGAGTATGGTACAGTGTGTCCCCAACACGAGCCTCATTGGTGGAACGCATGCCAGTCACCACATATCCAACTTGTCCGCTTAGAAGGACTCCAGTGGGAGTAAGTTCAGGATGCATGATCCCAACATCCAACACTTCATAAGCTTGACCAGTTGCTGCAGATGAAATCTTATCACCTTTACGCAACACACCATCAACAATTGCAACATGGCAAATTACACCTTTATACTCATCATAATAGGAATCCAACAGAAGCATACGCAAAGCTGAATTGCTGCTTCCAGGAGGTGGAGGGATCCTCTCTATGACTGCAGGGAGGACATGCTCAAGACCCTGCCCTGTTTTTGCAGATGTTAAAAGGGCATCACTAGGCTCAAGATCAAACATTGATTTTAACTGAGCCTTGACACGATCAGGATCAGCAGTTGGCTGGTCAATTTTGTTTATGACAGGTATTATGGTCAGGTTAGATTCAAAGGCAAGATAAAAATTTGCAACAGTTTGTGCTTGAACACCTTGAGCTGCATCAACGACCAAAAGAGCACCTTGGCAAGCTGCTAGAGATCTCGAAACTTCATAACTAAAATCCACATGTCCAGGTGTGTCAATTAGATTTAGCAGAAAAGTTGATGGTTCATTGACATCACTGACACTGGATCCATGGAACTTGTGTTTGTGGAACATGGTAGCTGTTTGAGCTTTAACTGTTATCCCTCTTTCTCTCTCTACCTAATAACATCAAGAACTTCATCATTTTTACACCTATAAGAAAACACTAGATGCAATAAGCAATAATTTTTCTCCCGTTTTGAAACACATTAATGCTTATAAGGAAAAAGAACAAATACCCAATTCATTCTAGTTTCTCTCTAAACCAACTATTGCCGGTGCCAACATCTTACCTTCTCATCAATTATTCAATTTAAGAGCAATTTCAAAAGCAATAAAACTCTGTAAAAGAAGGGCCAATTTTAAGTCTCATTGAAAATGAAAATAAAGAAAAACACTAAGAAGACCTGTTTTTTACCAGCAATATGTCAACTAATCACCATTTCAAAATCAATAAGAAATACAAAAAAGTAGCCAGTCCAAGTTTCAATCCAAACAATAAAATCACACTGAAAAGGAATTTTTTTTTCTTTTACCTGCAATTTGTCAAGATACTGAGGATGCCCATGGCCTCTCTTGATTGTCCCGGTAAGCTCCAAAAGCCTATCAGCTAAAGTAGACTTTCCATGATCGACGTGGGCTATAATTGAAAAGTTTCTAATCTTTTCAGTTGGGTATTGATTCAAATCAATTGCAGCAACAGCTTCTTTACTGTTTTGGCGAGAATGAGAGCAGAATCTTTGACTAAAACCAAAACTATCAAACGGGTTGCTGCTTCCAAATGTTGAAGAAAATGAGGACAAGTACTTTGGAGGTTTAAGGGTTTTTGAAGCTCTGAGTAAAGACCCCATTTGAGAGTTTAGAGAGCTTTGGCAACGCAGAGTGGGAGAGAAACGGTACTATACTACTGTTATACTTTCAGCTCATACTAAGAACAAACACGTTGTCGTTTCCCTGAAAGTTTCATATATGTTTTTCTTTTAATAATAAGCAATTTCTGCAAAACTTACACCCTAATGTAATTAATTTTAATTTATTAATAATTAATATTATATATACATTAATTTTAATTTATTAATTAACATTATATATGTGTGTGTGTGATGACAAATAATATGAAAGAGAATATTTTTAAGTTTTAACAATAATTTTATTTTATATTTTTTTTTTACTTTACTAGTTTCATGTCCCGTATTCTTACACGTGGATATATAAATTTTTGTTAAAGTTTTATTCTACTAATAATATATGGAAAAAAACATAAACACTAAAAAACACTCAATTCCTTTTGTATGAATGATATTAGATTGATATCTCAATTAAGACCTAATGTTTACAGAATATATTAATTTGGTATCTAAAAAATCTTATCTGAATTTAAAAGTCATAACCCCTAAAAAATGAATAAATTTTAAATTTTGCACATGTTTCTATTTAAAAATCATGATCCACAATTAAATATTTCAACATAATTCCCATTTAAAGTCACAATCTTAAGAAAGAAAGAAATTTTAAATCTTATATATGGTTCCATTCAAAAGTTACGATTCATAATTAAGTATTATATACAGTTCCCATTTAAAAGTTATTGTCATGTCCCTACCCGTAAGCTCAAGCACAAGATAGCCACTTCACTACCTCGAAGTATATGCTGACCAACCATGCCTCAAAAACAATGCCAGGCCTTTATTAACATATATAGCCAAAACAAAATTAAATCCATAATAAACATCCAAATAAAAATACTTATACATAATAGTATTCATCACAGTATTTAAATAACAATCTTTAGAAAATCCCTAGAGTTGTCAAAAGCTGACCCGAACCCGATAACCCGACCCAACCGACCCGAACCCGAAACTAACCCGACCTGGTTTGATTAAAAAAAAGTAAACAACTCGAACCCAACCGACCCGATTGACTCGAAACCCGATTGATCCGGAATCCGATTGACCCGAAACCCGATAAACCTGAAACCCGATTAACCGGAAACCCGATTGACCCGAGAATCTAACCCGAAAGAACCCGACAAACTAATAAAATACTCCCCTGTCCCTATTTATCTGCCTCCTGCTAGAAGCTTTATTTGTTTCTAAAAGCTTTATGTATCCCTTTTTATCTGTCTATGTCCCAGCATTAATTATTAATTTTTCAAAATTATCCTTTTAAACTACTTTTTTTCTCTCTTAAATAAATATTTTTCTTAAATAGAAGAGAGAATTAAAGAAGAAGAGAGATACGGATAAAATAAGAAAGTCAATGTAAATATGTATGAAATTTTGTACCATTACTTTTTTTGCCCTATATGAAACAATTAATTGTAACAGACAAATATGGACAGATGGCGTATTTTTATATACCTCATAAACTTCAAATTTAATAAATAAATTTAATAAAGAAAATAAAAATAAATATTTGATAAAATTTTGATCAAAGTGAACTTAAAAAAATATTTTTTTCATAATTATGTTTTTTAAATTTTATTATTATGAATTTATGATTGAATTATATGAATTTATAGAATATTATTACTTAAATTTAATAATATTAATTATGAACATTATTAAGGAAAATTTGAGAATTTACAAAAGGTCATGTTGATTTCATCATTACTGATCAAATCAATAAATAAATTTTTTCATGTGAATGACAATTTTCCATTCTAACTAAGAAAATTTATAAATTATAATAGTATTAATAAAATACTAATATTCATATCAAATTAGTGAATTATCTATCCAACAAAAAGCATCTAAATATTGAAAATTTGAAATTAAAATTTCAATATGTTATCATATATTTTCTCTTTATAATTTAGTTCTCGTCAAAACAAATAATTTAATGAGAATGCTGAATGTAGTGTATGTGCAAGTTGTTCTATTATGCAGAAGTAGGTAATGTTAATCACTAATCACTATAAAGTATAGTCTATATACAAGTCTTAGAAAGGAAAGAACAAAACAAAGTTATTAGCACTAAGATAATAAGATATTAAGATTAGTAGTTCATGGTTGCCATAGCTGTATGACAGTTCGGATAGCCTATTAGCTATTGGCTATTCCTTTTCGGCTATCCTATTCATTGACCAAATAAAAGTTTTTAAATTTTCAATTCAATAAGAGAAAACTGGTAAATTTTGTAGTTGTATGCCAAAATTTGACTCATTAGTTTGTAATTATATATCAAAATTCTGGTTCCTTAGTTTGTAATTGTACTACGGACAATTCATGATTATATATTAATGATATTATGAATCATGAATTTATTATATATCAATTAGAATTTAGAAATGAATTAGTAAATAATAAAAATTTAAATATTTATTTTATTTAAAACTATAGATAATTTATAGGAAAATTTTTAAAAAAGTTATAAATATTACTAATGTAATTAATACATTTATAACATTACAAATTTAATTAATTTAATTACAATTTATAACAAATCTAATAAATAATATTTTTGATAAAATCTCTCTTAAGTCTTAATTTGTAAAATCAAAACTTTAATTCAATTTAAAATAATCGACAACCCAAATGACTCGAGAGTTAAATCCAAAAAAATCGAATCCAAATGACATAAAACCCAAAAAACCTGTAACTTGAAAGACCCGATGGTCAAACCTGAAAAACCCAAACTCGAAACCCGATAAACCCGAGGACAAAACCCGAAAAACCCAAAACCGAATGACCCGAGACCCGAAACCCAAAAGACCCGAACCCGAATGACCCGAAACCCGAAATGACTCGAAAATCTCTTTTGACCCAAACTGACCCGACCTGATTGACCCGAGCCCGAAACCTACCCGATCAACCCGATTTGACACCTCTAAAAATCCCCCATATGAAATACCAAAGCATAATATTTATAATTGTGTGGAGTGGAAGAAAAACAAAGTGCAGTGGAATAGAAACCATTAGTGGATCACCAATATTCTAGGAGGAGATTCACCTTCACTAGCCGAAGGATAGCTCGCACAAGCTAATAGATAACAGGTCCTCTCTGAGCCTCAATTGTATAAAAACATTAAAAACCATGGTGACAAGTCTATACACTTAGTGATATGGTTTGAAAACAATATAAAAGATAAAATATGGAGGGAGATACAATTAATCCAGAAAGCATATTAGTAAAATCAATTTCCATAAAATCATTATCCCACCAATGAAATCATTTACATGAAAACCATAATATATATAATAGAATGGCAATAAATCGATCAAGTCCCATCCATCGATGGACTAGAACCGTTGGGAGCAATCATCACATAAGAATCAATAAATACTCATACACTTATATTTGCCTGCTCCCAACGTTGCCTCTCGTTGCACTTGCAACAATATATGCTCTTGGTGAGCTATCCTATATGCCTCTGAGCTAGGAGACCCACTCACATGTGCTTCCCCTATGGATGGCACATAGGCTACTAACTACTCATATAGGCATCTCAAGGAATGAACCACAAGCTACTAATTTCCTAGTAATGTCCCTTTAGGGTAGGCCACACATGAACCTTATCAAACATTTCGATCAAGCAGGCCATTCATAAACTCTCATCATGCTGTGATCAGGCTCACATAAAATCATTTCAAACCATTTCATACATCATATCTATATATATATATATATATTTATATATATATATATATATATATATATATACTCCTTCTATCCCAAGATATAAGTCACTTTCAACTATTTTACAAAACCAAGAAAAACAGTTTATTTGTTAAGTTTTGTATACTCACATATTTTACCCATATTTCACTTTTTTGATTTCTCTCATATATGACTATATCTGCCATTATTTCTCTCTTTCTTTTCTAAACACACCTTGTTTCAAATAATATATTCCCTCTCTTTTGTCAAAGAGAGAGATAGAGAGGAGACATGTATTAAAGAAGGGGTTTTTAATTTGACAATGGTAAATTTGAAAAAATATAAAAATATTATCTTGGCTTTGTAAAAGTGACAAATATTTTAGGACAAGAAAAAATTCCAAAAGTGACTTATATTATGAGACAAAGGGAGTATACACACACACACACACACACACACACACATATATATATAGACACACACACATCCCATTCGCATAAATCATTTACTAAATCATATGTAGTAGATAACCATACCCCAAAATAATCAAAACATCTATAAAGCAATTACAATAAAAACAAGTAAAAAACATTTGCTATCAATGCCACTAAACATTAAGGCCAAACCATTCACTGTCGGTGCACAATAAGATTCCTAACTAATCCAATTGCATGACAAAAGTCTTAGCGCGATCTTCGTCGATGCTCCTTATTCATTGTAGAGGTGGCAAAATTTGACCGAACCCGAAAACTCGCCCAAATTTGCTTGCAAGCAAACCCAATCTGATCAAATTGACTAAGAAAAGTCAAAGATCCAAATATGAAAATATCTGAATCTAAAGAGATCCAAACCCGACATTTATCTAATCCGAAGACAACCCAAAACCGAAATAACCCGAATCGCACACAACCCGAATCTGAATCGACTCGAACCCTAATGACTCGATGTCACACCCTGACCCAGAGGGTCAGCCACGTGGCAACCGCCGTGTTGTCTCAAAGAACGTATCTGCAACCACGGACCCCAAAACACTATAAGGTATAGAATAGATACCGTTGCTGCAAAACAATTTACTATAATTTTATTAGAAAACAAATAAATAAATAATTTAATTTAAAATCGACTAGTTGGATAACTTAGAAGATTACCTAAGCAGCGAAAATAAAAGAACTCCTATGTTCACCAATCTATCTCTGATCCTCACACACGGAAGCTGTACCCAACAAAGTTGGCTACAGATGAGTGACAAAGGTTCAATGGGTTTCCAATAAGGGTTAGGGAAATGGGAGTAATCCAAAAGATGTTTATAAAACAATTATTTTTGTTTTCAAAACCTTTTTTCCCCAAAATTCTCTTTTCAAGTTTAAAAATAAGTAATTTAAATAAATTAACTTAAATTTAAAATAATATCTTAAATGAGCTACCCATAAAACACTGAAGGCTCGACCTGTCGATCATATGCCTTAGTACGCCGAGGGCTATCTCTTATCCCTTAAAACATTTTCATACTTTGTCACGCCCCGACCCGCAAGCTCGGCCACGTGACAACCGCCGTACCACCTCAAGATGCGTGCCTCGTCAGGCGGGCAACCAAGATGGCACAAGGCTTAAAAATAAAGGATATTCGAGTAATATATGAAAACATACGAAATTATCGTAGATAATATAGTTCAAAAGTATTTCAAAAGAAAGTGACACGTTTTACGGTACTCTATGCAGCGGAAAGTAATATATATAAATACATAAATGTATATGTCAAGTGTATTAATATTCCGAGCCAAGATACACAAAGCAAAAGGGGTGGCACCTATAAAGTCGTGTCCACAGTGACGTACTGGGATCACTGGCCACCGGGACGTCCGCCGTCCAAAGCCTGATGATCTGACAACAAAAGTGAATGGGGTGAGTACAATATACTTGTACCCAGTGAGAGACCCGGTTATAAAGACCGATCACCTCAGGCTGGGGATATGAAATAATCAAAAATCAATTTAATAAACCATTTACTGAAATATAGTAAGTCCCAAAACAAATCAAATATTAAATCAATAATAATATTTCCAAATGGGCTGACATCTGAAATTTGTCCTAATAAGGTATACCCGTGCACTGGGGTATCCACTGGACCGTCAAGGGTTACTTTATACTTTTAAAACATTTTTCTTTACTCTCTGGCCCATTCCCTTGACGTTTGCCTTACTGTGGTGGAACACAGCATCTGGAGTCCTGGCGAGTTTCCCTACGCGCCTCTCCCAACCAGGCTCGACTCACCGTGCCCCTCGATAGGCGGTCCACGGCTGAGTATCACGCATGCTCTCAAACTCGGTCCACGCTCCCGCAAATCGAAGCTCTGAGGAACCCGCTCAATCTCTCATCTCTCAGGGGTATCGTTCTCCAAACAATAATCAATAATATCAATTTATAAAAATATTTGAAATTCCCACCCTTTAAATCATTTGTAAATTTAGTGTGTGAGGGTGGATAATTCATACCCCAAAACTTATAAAACAATTTAATAAAGCATTTATAAATAAATTTGAAAACGGTTAACCCTCAATGGTCAACCAATATAATCCAAGCCACTCACTAGAGAGGAGAGTTGTATACTCCCCGATTACCCACGAATGCCTTAGCTCAAACTACTACCGGTCCGAAACTCGTACAATCACGTACCTAAATAATCAAATTAAAATCTAATTTGATTAATAAAGACATTCAACCAACAATTAAATCATAAATAAAAACCTATTTAAGGTTTCCAAGGTCCAAGAACAAAATTGGACAAGTCCGGAAGTTAATTGAAGCTAATTGAGGTCTAGGGCTGTAAAATTACCAAAATGCCCCCAAGCTACAGTACCCATGTCGGCTGGTGGCTCACTCCCGGGCGTGAGTGAGCCAAAATGGGAGAAAACTCCCAAAATTAAGCAGCTCCCGTGCGGGACTCGTCGGGTCCGGCGCGGGAGACGTGTCTAGCGCATGGCCGTGACCGGCCATACACCAAATCGAGCTCGGTTTGAGTTCGATTCACAACCAATCCGCACCAAAATTGAAACACAGCAAGTTAAACACATGATCTAAGGATTCACAGCTTCAAGAACGGAATCAAACCATTAAACATGCTCAAATTTTGAATCAAAACACTAAGGGTTAACATATCTCGGGCAAAACAGAAATCTCAACTTCTATCAACGAATTCTCTTAGCACAGACCATGAAATCAAGCATGTAAACTATCAAATTAAAGCTTGATGAGTCTAGAACAACATACCAAATTCCCAGCCAATTCCCACCTTTGAATCAAAAGATATGAGCTGATGAACAATCTGTCGCCAAAATTACAGATTTGTAGATTTGGTGATTTTCTTGGAAACTTTGATGTTTTGATCTTCAAGGAGGCAAAAGAATTTGGTATTGATGTTTGATTGAGTGTTTGAAGAGGGATTCAAGGTTTGATTCTGAAGAGATCAAGAGAGATAGCTCGGAGAATTGAAAAACAAGAAGAGAAGAAAAAATGGCCCGAAACCCCATATAAAAATAACGAGTCCGGCGTCGAACTCGTCCCTGTCTGGCGCCGGAGTCATCATTTTTAAAGTTGACTCCGGTCAACTCGGACCAATTTCCTTGGGACTCGTGTCCAAGTGGGGCCCACATCTCCAGACTTCAATTTTAGGGTTTTTTTAAGCTTGAAATTGAGCTAAATGAAGTTTAAAACATCCATGGGAAGTCAAATTTGGTATATTGACTAGACAACAATACATAAATACTCAACTTGACACGTGCGGACTAGGTCCGGGCATGTCATACTTTCTCTCTCTTTAGCTCATTCCATCGGCGGTGCCATTTGCTGTAGGTGAAGAACAGCTACATTAACCCTGGGGAGTGTCCCTACGCATCTCTCCACTCCGGGGTTTCCACTCTCTGTGCGCTTTAGAAGGCAGCCCACGGCTACCTAGTTGGACGCATGCTCCGCTCAGTCCGCTTATTCCCATTGGAGCACCGAGATCCACTCAATCTCTCATCTCACATAGCATCATTATCAATAATATAAATAAACATAAATATAAATATAAGAAACATTTATGATTTCTTAAAGTTATCTCACCCACTAAATTGGTGTATTACAAAATAAAAGTGTGTGTGACGGATTATCCGAATCCCAAAACATTTATAAAACATTTTAAAATTCATTTTATATTTAAAACATTTTGAAAATGTTTAACCCTAATGGCTAAGCAATAAAATCTAAGCCACTTATAGTACAAGGAGGTTCGTATACTCCCAAATAATCCACGATGATAAATCTCCAAAGCGTCGTTGCACTTGATCACCCGAAAACCCTAATACGCAGAGAAATGCATTAGAAACCTAATTCGAACTTCCCTAAATGATTTTAGGGCTCTAATATGCCAAAAATTAAGGTTTGGAAGTGGCCCGAGGAAGTTTTGGGTTAAAAATGGGCTTAAAACACAAAATTATGAAAATACCCCTTGGGACCCCGTGTGGGACTTGGTCGGGGTGGTCATTGTGGTCGCCCAAAATGACTCCCATGCAAGATTAGAGCCATTCCAACGTGGGAGTGGCCAGAAGAAACACAGAAATAGGTTTCTCTGCCACTTTCGACCTCGTTTCTCCTCCAGTTCTCCATGGATCAACCTACAAATTGAAACACAACATCCTAGCAACACATATAAAACAAATTATCTAGACCAGTCTCGGAAACATTGGCTCAAAATTCATAATTTTCTAACCTAGGTCCATTTAATACCTAGAAACTAACACCTAACTTTTCAAGCTCATAACATTTGATCTAAGGAATGGATTGAGGCAAGTTAGAGGCATTGGAAAGCTTGATGAGTCTAATACTGTCACGCCCCGACTCACCCGGGTCGGCCACTGGTAACCACCGAGCTACCTCGAAGTATGTGCCGGCTGGTCACGCACCAGAAGCACCGCAAAGCATTGAAATGGATACCATCACTGCAAAACAACTAAAACTTTAATTAAAAATCTTTTAATGAAATAATAAACATAAAAGTAATACCAATGGATTAAATTAAAGGAATACCTACGTAACGGAAACCGCTAAGCCTAGACCACCGACATCTCCTAGTGAGCCTCTATTCTATTTGCTGACCCTGTACGCGGATCTGCATCCATCCACATTGGATACAGGTGAGTGACAGAGGTTCAATGAATCTCCATCAAGGTTAGGAAAAACAGGGTGATCCAAAATATAACAAAATAAAAATAAAATAAATACCTTTGTTTTCAAAATCTTTTTTATAATTTTCCAAACGAGAATTTGATTTAAAACCTTTAAAATAAATATATAGTAAACGGGCTAGCATCTAATACACTGAAGGCACGACTAGCCGGTCGTATGCCTTACTGCACTGATGGCTATCTCTTTTCTTTTTAAATACACTTTTACAATTTCTCTTTCACTAACCCGTTCCCTCGGTGGTGCCCATCGCTGTGGTGGAACACAGCTACCTTGAGACCTGGGGAGCTTCCCTACCTGGCTTTCTCAAAGTCTCTGCTCACCGTGCCCCTCAATAGACGGTCCACGGCTGAGTTTCATGCATGCTCTCAAACTCGGTCCACATTCCCGCATATTAGAGCACCGAGGAACCCACTCAGTCACTCATCTCCCAAGGGTATCGTACCCTCAATAATCATAATAATAATATTTCTTGTATATATTTAAAACATGTAAACACACACAAGCTTTTATATTTTTAAAATCATCCCACCCTCTAAATGGGTGTATCACAAAATAAAAAATGTGTGTCATGGATTACCCTTATTCCAAAACAGTTATAAAACATTTTAAAACAATTTATATTTTTAAAACATTTAAAAATGTTTGTCCCTAGTGGCTAATCACTAAAAACAAGGCCACTCACAATATTGGGAGATTCGTATAGTCCCAAGCGCTTCATGTAGCTTAACCTTTGGAGCATTGCCGCATTCGATTCACCCGGAGCCCTAGTACACGGAAATACGTTAGCATTCATAATTAAACTATGAATGCACCTATGAGGCTTTAACATGACCTAAGACTGGGCTCGAATGTGATTCGGGGCTTAGAAAAGTGTCCGGGAAGTTTCGAGGCTAAAATCGGACTCTTGGTGAAAAATTACGAACATACCCCTGGGCACCCGTGCACCCCAGACCAGGACTGGGCTGGGCCCATTCGAGTTGGGTCATGTTCTACTTGAAATTGGGCCCAAAAAGCCCTCCTGCGAGATATTTATATATTATAATGATATAATATATAAATATTTGAGATATATTAATATAATATAAAAATATCTAAACAGGGACTCGGTTAGCCTGTTCCTCGGCCGGTCCTTCCCCCAGTTTTTGCACTCATTTCTCTTTCTTTCAACGTACAAACTTAGACAGGCGATCCTCATGGCATCTGTCGAGACGTTTTACCGCTCCGACGATAAAATGATATGGCGTAAAAATAATTCGGGACTAAACAGTCTAAAAACAAATGGAGTCGCCACTAACCTTTTATTTTTAATAGGTGTGGTTAGTCACCTACTTGTTTAACCCAACGTAAATCTAGAAAGATTACGTCAAGCTAAGGAAAGAAACTGGTATACGAAAAAAGATTTTAGGTTCGTGAGTCGGTTACGCTTGGGGAAGGATTAGCACCCCCAAGACGCCCGGAAATCGGTACCACAAAAGTCTTAAAAATATTTTACTTGGGAAATAATAATAAAATATGTTTAAAATCATTTTAGGAAAAAACATAATTTCGAATGTTGGAATAAATATTCCTTTTAATGTAGGATAAACATCCCATTGAAAAGTTAAATCCAAAAATTAAAAAAAAAAAAACTTAATGTCGGAATGAACATTCCTTTTAATGTGAAAATCCATAGCCCAATTTTGAATTTGAAGAAATTTCCTACTTAGAATGGAGATTCAATTTCTAACTAGAAACAAATATTCTTCAAAAAAAAAAATCAAAGTCAAATTTAAAAATGAGGACAAATATCCTTTTGAAAAAACAAAGGATTAATTTTAATTTTAGAAAGTCTCAACTATGAGAATATTAATTGAAACCTTCTGGAAAACATTTTGCAAAAAAGTTGGGATAGACATCCTCAAATTCGTGTTTTGAAAATCACATTAAGAGACTTTAATTATGATTTTTCAAATTAAAATCTCTTAGAAAGATTTAATTTTAAAACAATGTTGGAATAAATATTCCTTTTAATTTGATGAAGAGAATAGCTTGACAAAAATTTAGTTTGATAGGAAAATATTTTAAAAAATTAAAAATTAAAAAAAAGATAAAAGAAAATAAATATTCCCTTTTATAGAAAAAGAAATAAAAATAAAAAGAGATTTTGAAAGTGATTTTTTCATAAAATTTGGATTAATTTGAGAGGCCTTAATTATAGTTGGAAAATTAAGATCTCTCAAAAAGACTTCTAAAACATGTTTTGAAATTAATGTTGGAATAAATATTCCATTTAATTTAATTGGGCCTCTTAAACAAGAGATTTTCTTAAAAATGAAAAAAAATAAAACATAAAAGTAAAAATAAAATAAATAAAAATAAAAGATTTTGGAATTAACATTCCTTTTTGTAAAAAAAAAAATTTTGGAGTTCATTCGCAAATTTTAAGAAATCAAAGAAAATCATAAACATGATGCATGCATTTTATGAAAATTACATGAAAAACATATTTTTAATTTTGGAGGGATGAAAAATTCTCCCGGGCCCGATCGGACTCCCGATTAGACACTGAGAAAACATCTCATCGAGGAAAACCTTTAGAAACCTCAGACTCCCGAGGCATCTTTCGGTTACCCCATGCATATGAATTTTTGAAGATCAATGTTCTAAATTTAATCATGTATGAATAGGACAAGGAAACATAGGTTAGTACATACATACACAATTAATCACACAATATAAAATGGTAAATAAATAAGACATAGAAATTTAAAATCAATTTTACAAGATCAAATTGCATAACAACTAGTTTAACACAAATAAGTAAGCTTAATTTAAATAAATACATTTACAAGGTCCAAGATGTAATTTCTACGCAAAATTTAATTCATAATTGAATAAACATATGTGCAGGGGTAAAAAGGTAATTTTACATGCAATATTCAACTTTTAATCAACCAAACATACATATAAGGGCAAAACGGTAATTCAATGCAAGATTCAATTTAAAGTTCATGCAAGGGTAAAAAGTAATTTTATATACAATGATAAAAAGGTAATTTCACATACAAGATACAATTACTAATTAAGCAAAAGTTCATACAAGGGCAAAACGGTAATTTTATTTACAAGGATAAAAAGGTAATTTCACATACAAGATTAAGAAGGTAATTTCACACACATGATACAATTACTAATTAAACAAAAATTCATGCAAGGGTAAAAATAATTTTACATACAAGGGCAAAAAGGTAATTTTACACATAAGATTGGTTTTTAATTAAACAAACATATAATCAAGGATAAAAAGGTAAGATTGAATAAATATTCATACAAGGGCAAAAGGGTAATTTTACAAACAAGATTAAATTTCAAATTAAGCAAATAAGGATTTAATGACAAAAAGATAATTTAACAAGGCCAAAATTAAGTTCTAAATTAAATAGACATTTACAAACATAAAAATATAATTTTTAACAACCAAGATTTGTTCTCTTTATTTAAATAAATAAAAATAAAATAAAAATAAACTCAAAGATTTAATTTTTATTCACCAAGGTTTTATTTTTAATTAAACAAAAAACGTTTACAAGTTTAAAATTATAGTCTTTATAATTTAAATCAAAATTTTAACCCAAACAATCAAATTTACAACATTAAAGGTATAATCTTTATGACCAAGACTAGACTTTTTTTTTTAAAGCAAGCAAGAATGAAAATAAACTCAAAAATGTAATCTTTCAAATCAAGGTTAAAACTTTTAATTAAACAAGCATATGGAACATACAAAACATGCTTCAAAAAAAATAATAAAGTTAGAAACTTCTTACATAATCACATAAATAATTAAAAGAAAATCCATATTAACAAAAATAAAATAAATAAGTAAAAAGACATAATCTTAAATATTCTTAAAGCATGCTTTAAACTAATCAAATTTATAAATCATAAATATCAACAAAAGATTAAAGCTAACATTTTTTTTGCATGAAGTTAACATTACAAAGGAAGAATATTACATTTAAAACAAAAAAAAATGAAAGATAAAAACAAGAGCTTTACCTAAAGAGTATGAAGTTTTACACCAAAATTAAAAAAATGGCTTTGTGGAGAAGAGAATGGCTAAAAGTTGATAAACAACAAGTCTTTTCTCTATTTTTCTCTAGCCAAACCGTTTAAAATAAATCAGAAGAAAAGAAAAAAAAAATTTCTTCCTTTCTCTTCGGACTCTCTTCCTCTCTTCTCCTCTCTATTTTTTCTGTGCTTGAAGAAAAATACTGAAGAAAAAGAGAAAAATTGCTGAAGAAGACTCTCTGCTGTATGCTCTCCTCTCTTTCTTGAAGAGAAAAAAAAAATGCTGAAGAAGAGCCTCGGGTACTCTCTCCCACTCTTTCTTCTGCTCTGTCTTTGTAAGAGAGCTGAAGCTATTCTCTCGTGTGTTCTTCCTTTTTTTTCTGTCTTTTTAAAGAGGACTGAAGCTTACTGCCGCCTCTTTCTCCAGACAAATTCCCCGAAGACATGGAGCCAAAGGCCTACTAATGATGACCTTTCAAAAAAATGAAATCTCGCCCCCCAAATGGCCGACCTTCCCCTAGGATCCTGCTAAAAATACTCTCTATGTCTTCCACTTTACCCGATGGCTGCTTTTCTCTTTTTATCTTAGTATGATGGTTATTAATTAATTTTTTGGCCATACTATTTCTCTCTTGTCCTCATTCTTTCACTGCTTATTGGCTACTTTGAATTTTTTGTCTTTGTAGAAGCACCCGAGAGGTGTAGCATCCGAGGCTGGCGAGATCACGGGTTTGAAGTCATGCAGGGGTAGCTAGCTGGCGTTTCCTTTAGGCAACAAGAAAGAAATTTGGTGGCCTTTCTCCGTAAGCTTGTTAGAGAGATGAAGATAAGGGATAAAATGGCCAAAGGCAGACCATGGAAACATTGCAATGTGAAGTTTGGAGGATCTGGAGTCCAAGTTGTTCATCTTTGCTTGCTTACAATGGTATGTCGTGTGAGTTGATTCCAAATTCTGACTTGAGCTAACTTCAAGCGAGAACACATCGTTCTCATCATTTGTAAATTCAAGGAACGACCCCACTGCCTTAAGAGCAGCAACTCTGACACGATTGCTTGACTCATCCCGCAGGCACTTGAGTAGAAGTGCTTGCAAATCTGCAAAATGCGGCCTGAAAGTGCTTCCAATTGTTTCAGTCAAAGAGCTGAAAAAGATCAATGCCACTTCCCTATGATCCTCCTGCGGACTCTGACACATTGGCGCTGGCTCGCCTCACAGATGGACTGTGTTCCATTGTGATGCTTTCGATGAGTGATTGCTTAACAAGTTGCTTGACCTGAGGAGCAAGCTTAGCCCAGTGGCCTGTGATTTTCTTACGGAGGGGGACGGCTGCGAGCTGGTGGACGTTGAGGGTCTTGGCAGTGTGGAGCTGCTGAACAAGAGCCGGGACAACTTGCGGGTCCTTTGCCAGGCTCTTAATTTGCTCCTCTGCTTACCTCCTTGCATCCTTGTCAGGTATTAAGAACTGGATCAACAACAATTCTAGGGACTGCGCCATCGTTTCCTGCGGAGGCTACTTTGGTGGCTGTGGCTGCTTTGTTGACGATGTAGCAGCTGTGAAGAGGGTGGCGTAGCTGCTGTTGCTGCCGTGAAGAGGGTGGCGTGGCTGCTTGGAAGAGGCCGAGATGGTGAGCAAAGGTAGTGAAATGGTGAGCAGCGGTGGCGAAGGGCTTTGCAGGTGAGGGAGATGGCAGCCTTATCAAGCTCCTCGGTCTATTGTTGCTGCAGCCTTGGTGTCGTTGTGGTGGTTGTGGGACGGTGGCGGTCGTCGAGGGCGATGGCGTAGGAGATTGTGTTATAACGGAGCAAAACAGCAATGCCATTGTAATTAAGAAGAGAGAACGGGAGAGAGCCATTGCCGTTGATTGGGAATGCAAAGAGGAAAGTAAGCAAGGGAAAAAGGAGGCAGAGGAAGAAGTTGAGGAGGAGAAGAAGTTGGCGATGGAACAGCATGGAGGTGTGGACGTGAGAATAGCGTGGGCTGCCATGGCTGCTGATGTTCATTGCGGTGGAGCAGCGGTGAGCTGCTGTTGTGGCTGTCACTGCTGTTTTGAGTTTGGCGGTGATGATGGGGAGGAAGTCGGTAAGGCTGCGGCAAGGTAGTGGTGCATGAGATTAGATGGCTGGCATGGGAGCATGGCTGGAGGCGAGCAGCTGGTTCGCATGGAGGAGGGCCAGAGTTGCTGGTTGGTGGCTTGGTTGCTGCTGCTGCAACGGTGGTGGCTGCTACCGTGGCAGCTTTTTTGACATGCAAATATATATATATATTCATATGTATATATATATATTCCTATGTATAAACTTATGTATATAAATATATATAGATATATGTAAATACATAAAAATATATAAATATATATATATACATGCAAATACATATATATACATATGCATATATATATATATATAAATATATATACACACATATATTCATATAAATAAATACATATATATATACACACATAAATACATACATATATATGCACATATAAATATATATATATATACATATATATATATATATATATATATATCTTGCATGGACATCGAGTTGGCTCGTCGAACTTTCCGATCTTGGTTCAAGATTACCTACAAAGTAATAAAATTAAAATTAATTAAAACTTTGGAAATGTGGAAATTAAACTTTGAAGGATAACCAAAATAAAAATATGGAAATGACAAATTAATTAATTAATTAAAATTAATTAACTAATTGATTAAGATTAAAAAAAATAAGTGTCTACAGCATCCATGACGGATTCACAGAAGCAGAAACGAGAAACACCGGTCCAATTTCCGTAGAACTGAGATTTAACTTAAATTAAGTAAATCTCTGATCTACTCTCACCTGGTGCACGGAAATACGTGAAATCGGAGCACGACGTAGATTAAGGTGAGTATGATAACATACTAAAAACTCACCTTATTTCGCAGGCCCAATATCCATAGATCTGAGTTTTAAAATTAAATTGGCTAAAAACTTCAAATTCAAATCTACGCTGAACCAATGCATGGAAATATGTACAAACTTAATATAACGTAAATTGATGTGAGTAGAATAACGTATTAGAAACTCACCTTGTTTTGCAGGCCGGTTTGTCTGGATCTGCCAATTGTTCAAAATATCTCCATTTGGCTCCAGAGAGAAAAAGAGAAAAAGAAAGAAAAAAAGAAAAAGAGAAATGAAGAAAAAAGCTTCAGCTTCCTCTATTTATAAAAGGGTCCGACACCAGGTCTACTCAGGCCCCGAGTCAAACTTTTTTTCCTTTTTGTAATTTCTTTCATTTTCACCCGTTGGCTAAATCCTTTAATTTCTTATGCCAATGGGGCCCATAATTAATTGTTAGGGACTTAATTGGAGGTCTTTTTGGCATCTACTAATTTTCATGTACGGTTAATTACTTTATCTTCCAACTCCGTCTTATCTTGAGCTTAACTTCTCTTCTTAATTAGACACATCTGGACCAACGTATTGTTGACTTAATAAGCCGTCTTACACTATTCCATTTGTACGAAAAAGTCGTATTAGGTTTGGGTGTATCAAATACAACATACTAAAATCTCACCTTGATCTATTGGTCGAATCTTTTTTACGGCAACAGTGGCTCTTTTGAGCTCTTTTTTGTATTTTTTGTTCTCTTGTTTGATTCCAAGCTTAAAAGGGTTAAAGATTTGATTTGGGAAGTTGAGGGAGGTGTTTAAAGGGTGGTTGAGGTGGCGGTTTTAGTGAAAAAGGAGGAAGAGGAAGGAGGAAGAAGAAAAGAAATGGGGAAGAGAAGAACAAGCCGAGCCCCCCTTTAAAAATGTTGGGTCCGACGCCGGATCCGACCCAGTCCGATGCTGGACCTAGCTCTCTCCTCTCCCATCATTTCTTCTCGCATCATTTGCTTGGTAGTTCGGTTCCCAACACGCCTATGTGACTCCAGAAGCTAAGTTAGGTTTCCTAGAGTCTAATTAGGGTCAAAGAAGGTTCAAAACAAAAATTCATACACTCCAATTCTCCATACAACTTAGAAATTTAATAAATAAAAACTTGACATGTACGGACTAGGTCCGGGCGTGTCACCCGAAATCTAAAATCGATTCGATCTGAAACTCATAAATACCCGAATTTATGACCCCAAAAAACCCGAATTTAATTAATTTTTTATTAATAAGTTATAGTCTTATAGATCACTTAAATATTTAGACTTAATTATCAAGATAATTTCAAATTAATACCATACTTAATTCATTAATAGTTTGAATATGATAAAATATTATTAGAATTAGAGGTGATAATATATCAATTTAATCTTACATATCATTATTTATTGATTGTATTTTTTACAAGCTTAAATTATTCTTATGAAATTAACTGATATATTTTATTTATTATTATGTTATGTCATCCTTATTTTCGTATTCTCTCTAAATCAAGAAATTTTTTCCATTACTAGTAAAATACGAAAATTTTAATTATATAATCAATATTGAAAGTTTGAATTTTAAAAAATAATCGTTAAATTTATTAAAAAAATGTAAATATTATCAATTTCTTAAATTTTTATTAAATCACTCAAAAAATTAGTGTTTAATTATCTTTATCTATCATGAAAAAATTTAATAAGAAAAAATTTAGTTAATTTGAAATTAAAAAATTATTGAATCCCAATTTGACCCGATACCCACCCGAAACCGAAATTATCTAAATCTGAAATGGTCCGAATTCTAAAATGTCCACACTCGAAATAGTCTAAACCTGAAAATATTCAAATCCGAAATTGTCCGAAACTGAAATTATCCAAACTCGAGATGATTTGAACCTGAAATGAATCTGAATCCAAAATGAACTAAAATCAAAACCAACCTGATCCGAACCCACCCGACCCATTTGCCAACATTAATTCATTGTAACTTCTCATTAGAAATCATTTTAAAAGACAAACCATGCATATGTAGACTTGAGATAACCTAAATAGGCTTCTATCAGACCTAGGAAGGGTTCTAGGTTCAACCAGGATCTATATGGATTATATCGAGAAAAGTCATCTTAAAGTCAAACTACCAGCCAACTCAGTCAAAGTCAACTCTGGCGGGACAACGGTCAAGTCCGGCGTCATATGACACTTCACTTATCCTAACATGTTTTTGTTTTAGGTCCGACTATGATTCACTATAGGTTTGATGCCAGACTTGTTTGAGCTTTATTAATTTAACTCTCAGGGGTACTCCAGCACCGGATCATGCCCTACCACTATGTATGGTTGCCTTTCGGCCATTCTTCGCCCTATACAACCTAAATTTCTCACTCCTAATCACTCTAGCAGCCATTCAAGGCTGCATTACATAGTATACTCCGGCCAAAACACCCCATAATAACATTTTAACACTTAATCTAACTTAGAATCCGAAATTAACTAAAATACTTCAAAAATTCATAACTCAACCAACATTCCATGAATTTGACATGTAATTGTAGTTTATGGAAGCTCTTAAAGAGCTTAAACACATAACAAAGCAGCTTGGGTCGAATTTAACTCTTTTTCTCCAAACTTACAAAATGGCCTGAGTGAAGGCCACCAATGTGTAGAGCTCGAAAAACTAAGTGAAAAAGAGTATTTGCATGTCCAATTTGGTTTATATTTGAAAGAGTTTGGCTCGAGAGAAGTTTTAGCTTTCTTTTAGAGAGAGAAAGCTTAAGGAAGCAAAAATGGAGGAAGAAAGAAAAGGGGAAGGGTTAGCTGTAGCCGAGCCCTTCTTTCTTTCCATTTATATATTTTCCATTTTTGGGAAAATCTCACTTAGGCCTCAATCATTTTAAAATTTGAAACCTCAACCCCAACTTCATCATTTCATTCAATTTAGTCACTAATTTTACTTAGCAAGAATTTCAATTACACCCCTCACATTTCAATTACTTCAATAATTGGGAGCTTGATACAAGTTAAATTGGAGTCCACAGTTACAATCCCTAAAAAATGAGTAAATTTTAAATTTCATACACAATCCCCATTTAAAAGTTATGATCTCTGATTAAATATTTTTGGATGGTCTCCATTTAAAAGTCACGATTCCTAAAAATGAACAAATTTTAAATCTTTTGCACGAACCCCATTAAGTATTTGCACGCAATCTCAATTAAAAGTCACAAACCCTAAAAAATGAACGAATTTTAAATCTTTTGTACAATTTGCAATTAAAAGTTACGATTCCTAATTGAATATTTGTAAATAGTCCCCATTTAAAAATCCTAGTCCGTAAAAGAGAAACAAATTTTAAATTTTATACATCCCCATTAAAAAGTCACAATTTCAAATTTAGTATTTACAAATGGTCCCAAAAAGTTAAGATTTCCAGTTAAGTATTTATATACAGTTCTCATAAAGAGAACAAATTTTAAAATTTTGTATGAAATCTCCATTTAAAAGTTATAATTTCTAATTAAATTTTTGTAAAGGTCCCCGTTTATAGTCACGGTCCTAATAAAAGAACAAATTTAAATATTATATATGGTCTCAATTTAAAGTCATGGCCCTAATTGAATATTTGTATACAATTCCCAATGAGTATATATATATATATATATATATAGTTACTCACTATATTGACTCAATTAGAAGTACTTAGCATATATTTCTTTTTAATTGGCAAGATACAAATTTTTTTCGATTAGACTCATTTGTGAGTCAAGGTTCCTAAAAAAGAACTATTTCTAAATTTTGTACACATTCACATTAAAGAGTCAGAATTCTCAGTTAAGTATTTATATATGATCCAAATAAAAAGTCATGGTTCTCCAAAAAAAATAAATTTTAAATCTTGTGCATAACCGTAATGAAGTCATTTATAGTGAGGTCAAAAAATGTCATATAATCTGATTATTAGATATGGATTGAATTATCATAACCATTAAATGCAAAAAATTTATAATTGACTAGGAGAAGAGTAACTTGCTTGTGAAAAATATAAAAGTAAAAATGAAAAAAGTGACTTTGAAAAACCAATGTCTCAACTTTTTATTTTACTTTTTTGAAGTTTTTATTTTCTTCTTCATATTGTTGCACCAAATATCTCCCTAGGCCGATCTGTCAGGCCGATGAGCTGGTTGCTGGGTGTGCCAGTTGCTTTTGTAACGAAAAACAACAAAAGATAGAAAGGAGGCGGATTCTTGTTCAAAGTCACAGTCGGACTGTTTAAATCATTGAACAAAAAGGGAATTTCTTTAAGAGGCTAAAATGAGGATACTGCCCGATTGAGAGTTTACAATGAATTGAACAAAGACAAAGCTGGCCGATGGAAGGCTAGTCAAACTCTAAAAACAACTATTGATTGAGAAGGCACAGGATTAACTGAAAACAATGAGACTTTGGACTAGACAGATCTTTGAAAAGGGTCACTGGTTGACGGAGCAAAGAGAAATCGAAACAAGTTTGAGCAGAGTATTGTCTGGTTTGTCTGAAGAAGTGTTCCTCCCTTTGTTGTTTCAAGTCCCCTCCTTTTGTAGTCATGCCTGGGCTGATATCTCGGTCCTGAAATCATGCTGTCTTGAATTCGAATATCTCAGTTTTAAAGCACGGGGCAAATTTCCTGGCCGATCATACGTGCGCTTCTTCTTCCTCCATAATTATTGTGGCTATAAATTCCTAATTAAAGCTCGTTGATTCTTGCCAAAACTGTCTGCCAGACGGTTCATCCTTGCGTGTTTCTCTTTGAACAAAAGCCCAATTGCCTCTTCCTTGACCTATTGGCCCAAAGTTGTAAACCAATTCCTTCTTAGGCCCATTAGCCCAATTTCGCAAATTAATGTACAAACATTGCCCCCCCAAGTGTGAAAATTTGTGTAAAATTTAAACACTTGTTCATCAGTGGATTAATTGGTTCCATGTGACTGTTGATCAACAGCTCTTTCCTGCATTAACTCAAATAAACACAATTTTTCAAATGAACGCGCTTCAACAGAACACCAATCGTCCTGCTTTTTCATACCTTTATAAACCCTTTGGCCGCTGTCTCTCTTTTACCAAATTCGAAATCCCTAAACCTCAAAAAGTTCCTACCTTGCCCGCGAGTCTCGCGTCTCCTATTCATAAGCCACTCTTTTCTTTCCTTCCTTCAATGGCTGCCACCCATGATTACAATCTCGTTGATCTCCAAAAAATTCTCAAAGAAATCCCAGATTCCTTCGATGTGCATCCCAGTAAAAATCCTCTGCGCATCGGTCATACATTTAAAACCGATCCCCCGGAGCTCTTTCGACCCATTTTTCCTCATCATCATCCTCTTCCTCTTGAAGCTGACTCCTTTGATTGGAGTAAATGGCTTTCGGGTAAGGCTCCTTCGACCTGGCCGACCGACCTCAAAGGTTGGGCTGAGTGGGTCGGACGCCTGAAACCCACTTATGGTCTTACCTGGAAGTTTTTGGACATTTATTCCTTTGTCGATTTATCCACAAAATCGATTCCCTATGACAGAGCAGTTCTTCCCGCGCTTATGTCTTTCTGGAATCCTTGTTACAATTTCTTCGATCTTCCTCACGGACCGATGTCCATTACTCCCTTGGACATTGGGGTTATTACCGGTCTGCCCATGGATGGCGATTTGGTATCCCCAGTCACTACCTTTGAGAAGAAAGGGAACTATTCCAAACCTCAGCATAATACTTTCGGCCAGTATGTCTCCATAGAAGGTAAGCCCGATGGTCCTCGTCCACCTTCTATTGAAGAGCACACTTCTTTCCTCCTTTGCCTTATTTGCCGCTTCATGATCTGCACCGGGAGCAAGACTTGCACGCAGGAGTATGTCCCTCTAGCCCGAGCGTTAGCTGCCCGACAACGTCTTGCCTTGAGTCAATTTGTCCTTGGGGCGTTATACAGGAGCCTTCGTTCGATTACCCTATCCAGTCCTCTTGGCAGTCCTAGTGGGCCAACGTGGATCGTTCAACTCTGGGCGTATCTCTATTTTCCCAAGATTTCTCCTGCTGTCTTACCTCCTGCTCATCCTTTGCTTTGTCTTGGGGAAGCTCTGGTCGGACTCGAGCCCAGTTGTGAGTCTTTTGCTGAGGCTTTCCATTATTTCTTCTCTTTGCGTCTCCAGCGTCCTGAGGAGGATGGCTCTGAACATGGTAGTTTTGATTTCTTTCCCCTCCGTCGACGAGACAATGGACCAACCTGGTTCACCATGCCCCTACAGGAGCACAACAAACCAGGGCGAGAAGCATGGGCATAAGCGATCCAGGGCTGCGACTTGTTTGTTGGTTTGCTTCCTGGAGGAACAAATTCTAAAAGCGGTTTTGAAGTCTATGCTCCTCAATTTTTCAGTAGGCAGTTGGGTTTTGAGCAACGGGTTCCGGTTCCTCCTACAGCTTCCATGAATTCCCTTGGCTGCCATCAGACTTTATCTTTCATCGAAACAGAAATCGAGCAGGCCTTTGTTGAGTTTACAACTGCCCGAAAGAAAGCAATTTTTGTGCCCAGTCCTGGATCAAATCAGGCTACCCCAGAATTCGTCCGCTGGTGGGGTTAACATTGGGAGTATTTGGTCGGAGGCCACCCATCTTCCCATTTTATCAGTAGAATTGGCCCTCCTGCTGCTCCTAAGAAAACAGGTAACCGATCACCCATTTTTGCTTTTCTTTCGTCAACAGATTTCTTTTGCTTACATCCGGTTTGCTTCCACAGCCCGATCTACTTCCAGGAAACGCCCTGCTTCCCTTTCCTCTGCTGTATCTGACTTGGCGCAATCAGTGACGGTCCAGCCCGCTGGTGGGAGTATTCAGATCGCAAATCCAACTGCTTCGGGTTCTTCCGAGGATGATGAACTTCCAATCGGAAGTTTAGTCCATCGGTCAAAGAGGGCAAAACTAACCGTGCCGACCAATGCTCAGGCTGAAGCCGTACCCACGATGGTTCAAGAGGAAGCACAAGAAAACGTGCCATCTGAGGATCAAATTCAGACCGTTGGAGTCCCATCAACTGATCTTCAGATTATGTTGGTGGGATCATCTGAGCTACCACAAGAGAAAGAGGTTGGAGCAGACACTAAAACTTCCCCTATCGGTCAACGACCTGAGGTACATGTGATTAACTCCTCTTCTTCTTCTTCTACTTCTTCTTCTGAATCGGGAGTAGAGGACTCCATCCGTGACATCCAAAGTCGAGTCGCCTCTCACTTAAACCCATTAGATGTTCAACCACTTACTATCCTCCCTGGTGACCTGGTTGAACCTAACTACTTTTTTGGCCTTGGTCCTTCACAGGTCACCGGGGAAGGATCACCAGTCCAGCAAGCTTCTCATCAGCCGGACTCCCCGACTGCTACTCCCTCTATCTATCTTTCATTGGTGGGGGTTCCCGAAGTTCCGAGCTCTGCTCAGGTTGCTTCTTTTGTTTGATGCCTGTCTTATTGCTTTCTTGACCCTCCATGCTTATCATGTTTTACCATAATTAGGATCCCGGTCATCTGGCTGACAAAATTCTTGATGTGGCTTTAAAGATTGCTGTCGTAGAAGCATCATCGTCAATTCTTTCTGCAGTCCCAACTGATCCCTCAATCGGCCCAGAACCTGTTGCTGAAGGCTCTATGATGGCCATTGGTCAAGTAAGATTCTGTTTGTGTATTTTCTTTAAAAAAACTAGGCCTTTTATTAATGCTCTCTTTTCTCCAGGAAAATCCTCTCGAGACAACTCCTATCGTTTCTCCTATCACCCCAACCAGCCCTCTTGCACCTTTCGGGAAGGCTTCAGTCATCGGTCAGGGAACCACTGCTGGCCAGATTTTGCCTACTCCCCAGATAACTGCAGTTCGAACCCCGACAATCGAGGTCCTTGCCCAAGTGGAGTCTCTTTCAGCTTCTGTGGTGATTCTCTTCTTTCTTCTTTCTCATGGTTGTTTTTATCTTATTTGACCATATACTTCTTACAGATTCCAGGCTCTTCTTCTGTTTCTCCCTTGAAGGTGAATCTGGCCAAAGTCGTGGACAAAATTGCCAGCCTAGATCCTGCCATCCCTCCAGCCCTCGAACCTTCCACAGAGGAGTTGGCAATAGCCAAAGAAACCCTGAGGGAATTCCTATCCGATTACTACGAGGCTATGGATTGGCCGGATATGGAGCCAATTTTTCAAGCGGCCAAAGTCTGGAGTTACTCGCCTGAAGTGAAAGAAGATTCAAACTTCCTGTGGTCCAACTTCAGACCTCTGTATGAGAATGCCCGGAAGAAGTATGAATCCCTTGAGGCCATCGACCAAACTTTGAACAACAAAATCATGGCTTTCGAGACTCTACAGAAGAAGTTATGTGAAGACAGTACTGCTTTGCAAATCTCTGCCCAAGAATCAGATAAATACTGGCAGCAAGTGTCCCAAGCAGATACTCACATCTCCAAACTTAAAGCTCAATTGAAGAAGTGGGAGGAAAAAAGAGTCGCTCTGATTGCTGAGGCTGAAGTTGCTGATCAGGGCAAGTTGAAACAAATCCAAGACTTGGACAATCGGGCTGAAGAACTCCAAGCTCAGAGGCCTGAAGTGGATGCTTGGAGACACTAACTTGTGCTTAACAAACAAGAGAAGGATAACAATCGGGCAGGCTTTGATAATTGGGGCCCTGAACTGTTCCCCGAGGAACACTGATGTACAAACACTATAGAACAAATAAATGAAAATGATTCTTTTATTTGTCAATTTTATTGAATTTCTGTCTCTGTTACCATGGGGTAATATTTCTTCAGATACTTTCCATTTATGAACCTTGGGTGCTGTTCCCCCTCCAGACTTTCCAGCCAATAGGCTCCACCCTTAAGTACTTTCCTTATTCGGAATGGTCCCTCCCAATTGGGCGACCACTTCCTGAACTTAGGATCTTTCTTACCAATCGGTAGGATCACTTTCCATACCAAATCTCCTTCAGAAAAGCTTTTTGCCCGAACCTTCTTGTTGTAGATTCGTTCTGATTTCTTCTTCTGTGCTTGTAAATGGTCGAGAGCAGTCAGCCTTTTTTCATCCAAGTCTTCCAACTCTATCATCATTGCTTCGCTATATTCTTCCCAAGTTAGATGATTTTGGAAGGCAATCCTAGCCGATCGGGCTAAAATTTCCATAGGGATCATTGCGTCATGGCCGTAGGTTAGTGTGAATGGACTAACTCCAGTACTCGACCGCTGAGACATCCTATACGCCCATAATGCTTCTGGCAATAGTTGATCCCACTTTCTTGGATTATCATCGACCAATTTCTCCATCAGGGCCAGGATGACTTTGTTAGATGCTTCGGCTTGGCCGTTGGCTTGTGCATAATGAGGAGTTGACTGGATAAGCTTGAACCCCATCTCATTTGCTAAGGCTTGAGTTTGCTGTCCGATGAACATGGTCCCTTGGTCAGTCGTGATAGTTTCTGGAATCCCAAACCGATAAAGGATGTGTTCTTTGATGAATTTGACCACATCTGCTTGCTCGATTCTTTTCAAAGGCATTGCTTCCACCCACTTGGTAAAATAATCGGTTGCTATGATCATGAAGGAATGCCCCCCATGAGTTGGCGGATATATTTTCCCAACCAAGTCGATCGCCTAGCCTCGGAAAGGCCAAGGTTTGACGATTGAATGAAGTTCTGCAGCGGGCAACCTTTGGACCGGTCCATGAATCTGGCATGCCCTACAGCTCTTTGCATAGCTGATGCAATCTTTCATGACCGTCGGCCAGTAAAAACCATGACGCCTGATTAGCCATCTCATCTTTCGTCCAGCCTGATGAGCTCCACATAGCCCACCGTGCACCTCACTGACTATTTTATATGCCTCTTCTGGTCCGAGACACCTTAACAGGATCCCGTCAACCCCCTTCCTATACAGATCTCCATTGAGCAGAACATAGTGGACTGACAAAGTCCTGATCCTTCTCTCTGCCCGACCGCCTGGATGACTCAGATAGTGTATGAAAGGGAGCCTCCAGTCGGTCTAGGTGACTGGAATGGTATTGATTTCGAAGACGTTTGCCCTCTGTAAAACTGAAGGCATGGTCCGTCGTTCTACCATTACTACCTTCTGAGCCAGATCTTGTAGGAACGAAATCCCCGAAGCAAATTGAGCGGCCACATTGGCCGTCTCATTCATCTCCCTCGGGATATGCTCAACCGTGACTTCACCGAATTCGCTGATGAGCTGTATGGCCAGGGCGAAGTATGATCGCAATTGAGGACTCGAGCATTTGTATTCACCAGACAACTGGCTAATCACCAGCTGAGAATCTCCTCGGATATGAATTGCAGAAGCTTGGAGATTTCCGAGTAGCTCCAGGCCGATGATGAGCGCCTCGTATTCAGCCTGATTATTGGTACATTCGAAATCCAGATGGAGTGACCACATGGTCTGTTGGCCTTTCGAGGAGATGATAACCACGCCTACCCCAGCAGACTGTTCTGTGCTTGATCCATCAAATTCAAGTATCCACGGTGACAGGGAGATGGATAAGACCTCCAGATCATTTTCTTCATTCTGCCCGACTTCTAGGCATGGATGATCGGCCAAGAAATCAGCCAATACTTGCCCTTTGACCGCTCTTTGTGGAACATAGACCAGATCGAATTCAGACAAAGCTAAACACCATTTCCCCAATCGGCCTTTCAAGATCGGTCTGGCTAACATATACTTTACTACGTCAGTGTTGGCAATGACGAACACACAGAAGTAAAGCATATAATGCCTTAATTTTATTGCTGCGAAATACAGGGACAAACAGAGTTTCTCGATCGGGCTATATCTTTCCTCACAACTTGTCAAAGCCCGACTAAGATAACACACAGCTTGTTCTTTCCCTTTTTCATTTTTCTGGGCCAGCAAGCATCCTATCGAGGAATGCGTGGCCGATATATACAAATACAAAGGTTTCCCCTTCTCGGGCGGGATTAACACCAGTGGATTTGCCAGATAACTCTTGAGCTTGTCAAAAGCTTCCTGATGCTCCTGACCCCATGTAAAATTTTCTTCAACCTTCAATTTCAACAGTAGCGAAAACGCTCTGGTTTTGCCAGCAATGTTGGATACGAACCTCCGGAGAAAATTGACTTGCCCGAGGAACCTTTGCAGCCCCTTTTTGGTAGTTGGAGGTTGAGCGCTCATGATGGCCTTGGCTTTGTTCTGATCGACCTCGATTCCTCTCTGATGGACAAGAAATCCAAGGAAGTTGCCCGCCGTGACCCCGAAAGCACATTTCAACGATTCATCTTCAGGCCGTGCTGCCTCATCTTCTCGAAAGATCTCCTTAGGTGGCCGAGATGGTCTTCCTGTGACTGGGACTTTACCACTACATCATCGATGTAGACCTCCATGAATTTCCCGATCATATCGTGGAAGATAGCGTTCATAGCCCGTTGGTATGTCGCTCCAGCATTCTTTAGTCCGAATGCCATGACCACGAACTCAAAAGTCCTGAGAGCTCCAGGGCATCTGAATGCCGTCTTTGGGATATCTTCCTCAGCAATGAAGATTTGATTGTACCCACTGTGGTCGTCCATGAAGGACATGACTCTGTGCTTGGATGCACCGTCCACTAACAAATCGGCCACTGGCATCGGGTACTCGTCCTTGGGAGTAGCGGCATTCAAGTTTCTGAAGTCGATGCAGACCCTTATCTTGCCATTCTTTTTGACCACGGGGACCACATTGGACAACCATTCCACATATCGGGCTGGTCGTATGAATCCCGCTTTCAGCATTCTCTCAATCTCTTCCTTGATCTTTAAGACCACCTCGTTGGACATCCTCCTTGGGGGCTGCTGGTATGGTCGACGGTCCGGAAGAATTGGCAGTCTGTGCTCAACCAATTCTCGGCTAAGACCAGGCATTTCCGAGTATTCCCACGCGAAGCAATCTCGGTATTCCTTCAGGATTCCGATGACATCTGCTTGATCTTCTTTACTCATGAGGGCGCGGATATAAGTTGGCCGATGCTTTCCATCCTCCCCCAGGTTGACTTCTATCAAAGGGTCTTGAACTTCCGCCCTTGAATCTTCCAGCTTGGTTGGAGCCTCTTCTAACTCCTCAATCGTTATCTCATCAGGAGGGGCTGCTTCCTGGATGGGATTGGACTCCCCTGACGGTTCCCCATGGTGAATTCTCTCTTCGATCTGATATGCCAAGAACTTCTTCAGAGCGGCCTTTGCCGCAATTTTCTTCTCTTCTCGGTCACTAATCATAGAATTTCTTCGATGATCGGACCAGAACCTGTTAGCCTGAATGGGATGATGGCATTCGGCCTAAGCAGATTTTCGAATTTCTCGCACACATGTGCTGCTTGTGGCTGAGCAGCCATCAAGACTGGGCGAGGTCGTCCCAACTTGTCCTGCCCGAGGAACCTGATTGTTCCTACGGTCTCATCATAGTATCGAGCTTCCACGGCATTGGACTCCACCCGAAATGGCTTCTGATCTACCTGGACGATTTCAACTTTATTTCCGTCCCAAAAGATTAGGCATTGATGCAGGGACGATGGCATGCACATATTGGAATGAATCCAATCGCGGCCTAGCAAAGCACTGTATGTGGAAGTTGACTCCACGAAAAATAGCGCAACCAACATGGTCTTGGATCCTACCATTACCTCCACGGGCAGAATCCCCTTGGTCTGGTTGACTGTGCCAACGAAATCGCTTACAGTCACGTCAGTCTTGATCAGGTCACCTGCTGACTTGCCCAACCTTCTGAGCGACCGATATGGCAGTATGTTGACTGCTGCTCCATTATCTACCAGCACCCGGTTTACATTGACCCCATCGAAATGAGCCTGAATATAAAGAGGCTTGATATGATAAGCCGCCTTCTCCTCGGGTTTCTCGAATACGATTCTTTCAGGCCGATCGGACTTTCCTTCCTCAGGAGCCGGTAGTTGGATCACATCTTCTATGAAATCTACTGGAATAGGGACCTCAGCCTCTTCTTCTGCTCTGGCAGCTGCAAAAATCCTAGGCAATGTCAGGGTACAGCAATGTAAGTTTACTGTAAACTGCCCGAACTGGATAGAGCCGTCTGACTCGAGAAAGTCATCGGCATCCATGGTCTCATCATCTTTTTCTGGCTCAGGTAAAACTTCTTTCTTCCTGGCCTCCTCCTTTTCCGCCCGCTCGAGCTTCCCTTGCCGGATCAAGTAGGTAGCCTCCTTTGGGTCGTGACCCTGGGCTATTAGATGAGCTTCAGTCATCCATTCTTCCACTTTGAACAGTTGGCGCCGTACTCCACCAACTTGTTTTCCTTGACGCTCTCTAACCTTCTTCTCGGCATGCTCGAGTTTCTTCTGTCTGATCAGATAAGCTGCTCTATGAGGCTCCATGCCTCGTGCGACGAGCTCAGCTTCTGTCATCCAATGTTCCACCCGGAATAGTTCATTCTTCAGCTTATCTTCAAACCTCCGATTCTCCCGGTCTCTTTCTCTCAGAAGTTGTTGCGCCCTCTCAAAGCTGACCCCTCGGATTGTCAGGTCGAAGGTTTCGGTGTCATCCATGATTTCATAGGGTGTGAAATTCACGCTACCACCGGGACCGAAATCCTCAGCTTGTAGGTTGATCAATCGGCCACCAGACCGTTCCTGATTATGTCTTCTCAGCTCGCTCGCTCGCTGTCGAAGCATCCTTCTTCTGACTGTCCTCCGGTTCCTCTTCTCAGGGAATTTGGGATGCTCAACCCGTTGCCATCGACCAACATTAGTATTGCTGGGAGGTTTGACCGTCCTAGGCTGCTTAGGACTTGTTTTGAAATTTTGGCCGACCTCCTCAACTGGCAGTCGCCCCTTCCTCTGTTGGGCTCGATAGGCTGCTTTCTTGAATTCCAACCAAGGGCGAATCTCCCCATCCATGAACCCGTACCTTTCGTCCCTGACTCGGCCAGTGTGACTCAGACATGTCAAATTGGCCGACACCATATTCACAGTTGTAGGGAAAGGGTTTGTATCAACCTCCATCTCTTTCTTCTCAGCCTCAGGGAAACGAAGCACCCCTCGGTCAATCTTCTCCTGAAGGACATTCCTGAAGACCAGGCAATTGTTGGTTGAGTGTCTCCAGGAATCGTGGTATTTGCAGTAATCTTTGCCCTTCAGTTCATTCGGGCTAGGAAGTCTGTGACCGGGGGGAAGTCTGATCTGTCCCGCTTTCTGGAGGAAGTCGAAAATCTCTGAAGCTTTCCTCACATCGAACGTGTATGTCCGATTGTTTTCGTGTGGGAACTTCCTGGTCGAGCTCTCGGCCTGTTTGTGGAAGTTGGCTTGGACCGCTTCTTGGTTGACGGGATGAGCCAGACCAGCTTTAGACAGCATCGGGCACTCTACTGGCCGACTCACCAGTATTTCAGCGATGCCCAACTCGAAGTTCGGTTCCTGGTAATAAGTTCCGTAAGATGAACTCCTCCGGTCGGCCTCTTCCTTGAGCAAGCCTTCATATCGGGCAACCTTGGTGGACATTTCGTAGAAATCCCGAAACTCCATGCCCTCGAACTTCTTCCTCAGCTCGATATCCAGTCCGTTTTGAGCCAAGCGGACGAATTCTTCCTCGGGGAGAGCTACCCGGCACTTGTTTCTGGCCCTTTTGAACCTTGCCAAGTAATCTTCGGCAGTTTCTCCTCCCTTCTGGGACATCCTAGACAAGTCCGCCATGGATACCTCTGGTTCTAGCCTATAGTACTGTGTGTGGAATATCCTTTCCATCTCGTCCCAAGTCCGGACTGAGTCAGCCTGTAGCCCGATATACCATGTGAAGGCGTGCCCTGTCAGAGAATTTGGGAAGAGTCTCAGCTTAAGGAAGCCGTTAGAAGCCGCTTCTCCACATTGGATCGAGAATCTCCCAATGTGCTCCACTGTTGATTGGTCTGATTCCCCGGAAAATAGTGAGAACTCCGGGACCTTGTAGTACCTCGGATATGGGTATAAGCGATCAACCCATTCCGGATAGGGCTTCTGGAATACTGGCCGACTTGCCCTTCTCATTGCTGGTCCCAGTACATCCTGGATAATGTCTACGATCTGCCCTCGGTCAAGTCCAGCTATTGGCTCTTGGCGGACTAGTGCGTGTTCTTGGCCAGCTGCAGGGTGATTACCCCGGTGGCCATTTCCATTACCATTACCTCCATGGTTTCCGTTACCATTGCCATTACCCTGGCCATGTCCATTGCGGACCTGCGGAGGTACATACCTTTCCGGCCTAGCAACCGGGTTATCTTGCACCTGGGGTGGCTGATCATGATTGTCAGCCACTTCCTCTCCCAGATTCTGATCATTCTGTCCTACTAGGACAACTACTTGGGGTGCAGCAGCCCCATTATTCTGCCCGACTGGAGGATTTTGCCCCCCGAGTCTTTCTAGCATTGCAGTCATCGTGGCCTGCATTTGGGCAAACTGTATGCTGAGCTGGCCGATTTCTTGACCAATCTCTCGCCCGACCTGCCTGCCCACCTGCTGACCGATGGTCTGACCGACTCCTTGCTGGGGGTCAAGCCATCGAGTGAGATTGTCATTCATGGTTCTGGTCATTGCTTCCACGGTATCCTGCCACCTCCGAGAGGGCTGATCCCGTTCGGGACTGCTCGATGAGCTGCGGTCGTGGGAGCGAAGTGCCATAGGGTGTTGAGAGCCCTCGGATGTTTTAGCAGTATCCTTTTTTGGGGCCATGTCCATAAAAGTTTGTGAGGAACTTAAAAATCAAATAAAATAAAAACTTTGAAGCGAAAAGAAACTACCCTTTTGGTCCCACTGGGTGTGCCAAAAAGAGATGTTGCACCAAATATCTCCCTAGGCCGATCTGTCAGGCCGATGAGCTGGTTGCTGGGTGTGCCAGTTGCTTTTGTAACGAAAAACAACAAAAGATAGAAAGGAGGCGGATTCTTGTTCAAAGTCACAGTCGGGCTGTTTAAATCATTGAACAAAAAGGGAATTTCTTTAAGAGGCTAAAATGAGGATACTGCCCGATTGAGAGTTTACAATGAATTGAACAAAGACAAAGCTGGCCGATGGAAGGCTAGTCAAACTCTAAAAACAACTATTGATTGAGAAGGCACAGGATTAACTGAAAACAATGAGACTTTGGACTAGACAGATCTTTGAAAAGGGTCACTGGTTGACGGAGCAAAGAGAAATCGAAACAAGTTTGAGCAGAGTATTGTCTGGTTTGTCTGAAGAAGTGTTCCTCCCTTTGTTGTTTCAAGTCCCCTCCTTTTGTAGTCATGCCTGGGCTGATATCTCGGTCCTGAAATCATGCTGTCTTGAATTCGAATATCTCAGTTTTAAAGCACGGGGCAAATTTCCTGGCCGATCATACGCGCGCTTCTTCTTCCTCCATAATTATTGTGGCTATAAATTCCTAATTAAAGCTTGTTGATTCTTGCCAAAACTGTCTGCCAGACGGTTCATCCTTGCGTGTTTCCCTTTGAACAAAAGCCCAATTGCCTCTTCCTTGACCTATTGGCCCAAAGCTGTAAACCAATTCCTTCTTAGGCCCATTAGCCCAATTTCGCAAATTAATGTACAAACACATATCATTTCACTTTCTCTTGTCATGTCATCTGTTTTTGTTTTGTTTATTTACTGAAACTCTTGTTTTGTAATTGTTCTATGAGATATATATTGCTTGGTCTTCAATTTTTCTTGTATCTCGCCACTTATATCTTTTCTTTTGTTTATTACTAGTATTTTATTATTATTATCATCATCATCATCATATAGTATTGTTTTTTCGGAAAGAAAAGATATTAACTCGATTAATTAATTTAAAACATCATTTTGTAGTAGTATTAAAATTGAAATATAAATGAAATTGATTACTTATTGCAATTTAAAATGTATTTAGTAGACTAATAATATTGAACTATTTTCATTTTAATTATGAGATGAGTTATTATGATTTGTAATTTACTTCTCAATATTTAGTGATTTTCTTTGTATAAAAAATAAGTAAAACCTTAATACATATATATTAAAAGAAAATTTCCCTATACACAATTAGCACTCCAACATGATAAATTTTAGAAAATTTTATAATTAATATGTAAATTAATAAACAAGAAAGACTCATTATTCTACCAAAATACACATGTAGAATTACATTGTTTTCATGTTTTAAATTTAAAAATCCCATTTACATATATTTTGTCACACCCTGACCCGCTCGGGTCGGCCACGTGGCAACCGCCGTGCTGCCTCGAAGTATGTGCCGGCTAGTCACGCACCAGAAGCACCGTAAGGCATAGAAATGGATACCATCGCTGCAAAACAACTAAAACTTTAATTAAAAATCTTTTAATAAAATAATAAACTTTAAAGTAATATCAGTGAAATAATTTAAAGGAATACCTACGCAACGGAAGCTACTAAGCCTAAACCACCAATGTCTCCTAGTAAGCCTCCTTTCTATTAGCTGACTCCGTACGCAAAGCTGCATCCATCCATATCAGATACAGGTAAGTGACAGAGGTTCAATGAATCCCATCAGGGTTAGGGAAAACAGGGGTAATCCAAAGTATAATAAAAATAAAATAAATAAATTTATTTTCAAAATCTCTTTTATAATTCTTCCAAGGAGAATTAGATTTAAAACCTTTAAACTAATTATATACTAATGGGCTAGCACCTAATACACTGAAGGCACGACTGGCCGGTCATATACCTTACTGCACCGAGGCCTCTTTAAATAAATTTTCAAAATCTTCTCTTTTTCTAGCCCGTTCCCTCGGTGGTGCCTCACTGTGGTGGAACACAGTGATCTAGAGTTCTGGCGAGTTTCCCTACGCGCCTCTCCCAACCAGGCTCTACTCACCGTGCCCCTCGATAGGCGGTCCACGGCTGAGTATCATGCATGCTCTCAAACTCGGTCCACGCTTCCGCAAATTGGAGCCCCGAGGAATCCCACTCAATCACTCCTCTTCCAGGGGTATCGTACCCCAATAACCATAATAATAATAACAATAATATTTCTTTATAAATATTAAAAACATGTAAACACACACAAGCTTTTGCATTTTTAAAATCATCCCACCCCCTAAGTGGGCGTATCACAAAATAAAATGTGTGTGTCGTGGATTACCCTTATCCCAAAACAGTTGTAAACCTTTTTAAAACAATTTATATTTTTAAAACATTTTGCCCTAGTGGCTAAGCACTGAAATCTAAGCCACTCACAGTATTGGGAGGTTCGTATACTCCCAAGCGCTCCATGTAGCTTTAACCTCCGATGCATCGCCGCATTCGATTATCCGAAGCCTTATTACATGGAAATATACGTTAGCATTCATAATTAAATTTATGAATGCACCTACGAGGCTCTAACATGATCTAAGATAATGTTTGGATGTGGTTTGGAAGACTTGGAAGTGTTTCAAATTGATTTGGGGTCAAAAAGGGTTTCGGTAGGTAAAATGACCGTTTTGCACGTAAAGGGTAGGACTAGCGCCGGAATTGGAGTGAACCGGCGTCGGTTCTCTTCGACCACAAGGTCGGTCACCGACATGCAGAAACGGCACCGGTTCTGCATAGATCCGGCGCCGGATCTGTTCTGGGTTTTCAACCCGAGAATTCTTCAATTTTTCTCTTAGCTCAAAAACCGATGCAATCGTCCACCAATTTAGCTACAATTTCAGAGGCATGTACCTTAATGCATCCACGACACGTTTACCAAAAGAAAAACGAGAATCACTAGCTCAAAGTTCCTAGATCTCGATTTTAAACTAAAAATTTAACTAAAAAGCTAAACTAATTTTGAGCTTGGATCTCTCCTAAACCAATGCATGGAAATGCATGCAAACTTAGAAAAACGTAGATCGCGGTGAGTACAATAACATATTAGAAACTCACCTTGTTCTGCCGACCGGTTTGTCCGGATCTGCCAATTGTCCAAAATGCCTCCGTTTGACTCCAGAGAGAAAAAGAAAAGAAAATGAAGGAAAAAGAAAAAGAGAAATGAGGAAAAGCTTTGGCCCTCGTCTATTTATAGATGAGCCTGACACCGGGTCCACTCGGGCCCCGGGTCAAACTTTTCTCATTTTTCAACTTTCTTTCATTTTCACCTGTTGGTTAAATCCTTTGCTTTCTTGTGCCAACGAGGCCCATAATAAATTTCTAGGGACTTAATTGGAGGTCTTTTTGGCATTTACTAATTTCCATGCACGGTTAATTATTTTATCTTCCAACTCCGTCTTATCCTAATTTAAACTTTTCTTCTGACTTGACACAGCCGGACCGACTTAGTGTTCAATTACAACGTTATCTTGCACCCTTCCGTTCGTATGAAAAGGTCGTGCTAGGTCTGGGTGTGTCATATTTGATCAATTCTTCATTAGTTTATGCTTATTGACACATCCAAACTTAGTCCGTGCATGAATAGTATTTTAATATATTATTTTTCCCAAGTGTGTAATGTGGATTTATCTCCCTCTGTTAGTGATATTTTACATTGTTTCCAAACTACTTTACTGAGTCGGTGGACTCACCTCATGGTATTTATATTTTCCAGGCATGTGAGACTCATTGAAGAGCGGCCAATCTATAGCATGTGCAAGCTATATTTTCAGCCATAGTAGGTGATTTCCTCGTAGTACTTGGTGATCTCCTTGTGATTTTCTTTTCCACTATGTTTTGTTTTATCTCATTCTGTACACTTGTAAATTTTTTATATTTGATATTTTCTTATGGGGGATTTTGAAAGTTATGAGACATTTTAAAGTATTTTAAATATTGTATTAAATATAACATTCTGACTTTAAATTTTTATTTATGAATTTGATATCTAGACTTGGTTTTGTATATTCAATAAATGCCTTGTGTTGTCTCAAACGCATGGGCATGTGACACGTACTTCAAGGTAGTAGGACGACCATCTCGTGCTCGAGCCTACAGGTCGGGGTGTGACAATGATACAATGAATTCTCATTACATTACATAAATCTCTTACGCACAAATATTTATTAAGAAATCATCAGATAAACAAACAAACCGAACCAATACAAACTAACTAAACCAATATTAAATTGGACAAAAGCCACACATAGTTTACACACATGGTGAGACTTGAACTTGAAATCTCAAGCCTCAAGGAAGATGCACTTACCACTTCAACTAAAACTCAAGTGCTAATGTCTATGGATTTTAAACTTATAAAAAATCTTCTTCAAATTTAATCACTTATTCATCTCTAATTAATTATACATGACTTAATTGCTAATGTAAATATATAATGTAACAAAAGTTCAATTGATGAAATATTCAGAAGGGAAATGAAATTGTCTATGGCAAATCATCAAGAATGTGTAGAGATAACAAACAGAAGCGGTTTGGTATGAGGAAAGAACTGTTACAACTTGAAATGGTTACTCTAAAGAAATGAATTTGAGCAAGAGGTTCTGTGTTGCTACAAACAAGAATCAGACTTTACATAAAAGCATTAGAATTTTGTCATTGCAAATTAAATATTTCATGCATCATAACATGATCATTCCATCATATGATTGCATTGGATTTTCAGATGACATGTCAGGTACCCGACGCATTAACTCCAGAACAAGATGGAAACATTTTTTTTTTTTAGAATCAAAGGAGTGTGTTTGTTTAAAAACAACTAGGTTATAGCTTTTATTTGTCTTTAAGTAGCCAAGGTATGACATTCATTTCATTTTGAAACCTAATGTAGGTTCTTGAGATTCATTTGGTTTAGCGGGAGACCGAATTACGACTCTTATTTCATTTAAAGACCAAATCATGACTCTTGATTCATTCTGAGACCTAATGTAGGTTCTCAAGATTCATCAAGTTCATTGAGGGACCGAATCACGGCTCTCGTTTCATTTAAAGACCAAGTCATGGCTTTTGTTTCACTCTGAGACCTAATTTAGGTTCTCAAAGTTATATTAGTTCGTTGAGAGACCGAATCGAATAGTCTCTTATATTATATATGTACTCTTTAAATGTAGCCCTTTACTTCTTAGTTCTTTCCTTCAACTAATAACTTAAATTGCTTTACCTAAATCAAATTCTAAAAAAAAAAATCTAATTAACTCTTTGGCCAAAGAACACATGTAATTAAATAAAAGTACTGATGGAGATTAACTTCATAAATGCTATAAAATATAACCCTTATTTTGTATGTTAATGCCAAAGCCCCAAGTTTTAATTCTTAGTTTTTAACCATCCAAATCAAACCAAAGAAAAGAATCACCTGCACTAACGAAAGAAGCATGATTATAATTTGATCAACATCTTGCCAAAGCATATGCGGAGTCATTAGCAAAATAACCAAGTTGAAAGCACAGCGGCAAACTAAAAGTTAGAATTGATAGTAACAAAGACCATTTCCAACTTAACCGCCTCATTTCTTTTTCATTTAAAAAAAAACTTTTGGATATTATTTATAACAAATAAATTGACACACCCGGACTTAGTCCGTACGTGTCAAGTTCTTAAACTATAAGTTTCCTAAGTGTGTATATTGAATTGGAGTATATTGATTATGTTTTGAATCTCCTTTAACTCTAATTATACTTTTGATAACCCTAATTAGTCTCAAGATAGTCCAATTGTGCTAGGATCAGAGACTAGACCTTAGGAATTTTGAAGCAATGTAAACAGTTTAGGTAGACCATATCTGGCGCCGAACTTGGCCGATGGGGTGGTGGCTTGGCCATTAACCCATTGTCTTCTCTTTTCTTCTTATTCTCTTCATTTCTCTTGAGCTCCTCCGTCTACTCCACCATTCTTGCTACTTTAAACCACCACCAAACCCCTCCCTAATCACTTTAAATCATTCCTTTAAATTCCTTAAAGGATAAAATAACATAAAAACAACAAAAATCTCAAAGATCTCTCAAGAAAACCTAAAGGAGTCATTTTATTCTTCAAGCTTGATCTTCCAATCCAACCATTGGATTTGTTTGATTCCTAGTTATGTTAATCTACACTCTTCAAGCTTAATTTTGACTAGTTGCTTACTTGATTTCATTGGTTAAATTAAGAGAAATCATAAATTGAAAATCAAAGAGTATTTGGTTCAAAACCATTTTCAAACCCTAAACCTTCAATCTGAAAATCTTGAATTTTCAACCATAGATTCCCATTCTTAAAGATAGAATCTTGTTGTTTAGATGTTAGGGATTGTGTGTATTGATTTATGACTTGGTTGGATTGACATAGGAGGAGAAACAAGCTAAGAGAAGAAAGGAAGAAATTCTCAGGTAAAACCTAGAACTAGTCCAGCGTCAAACCTAGCATGATCTGGTGCTGGATGTAACCATCTAGGACTTTACCCCACAAATATCTAGTTCGACATCGGTTGTACCCTAAATAAGGGGCATTTGGGTTATTTTGACCTCTTTGACCCAAAATGACCTAAATGAATCCCGAACTTTTCTAATTTCGTCTCGAGACCCTAGAAACCCTAGTTAGAACATATTTGGATATTCAATTGGTATTCAAATGTTTAAATTCATCGGATCGGATTTTCAATTGATTATATAGGTATGAGATCATACGCGAACGAGAGAGAAAGTTTGAGTTTGGGCATTTGAGGGATTTATTCGAGAGTATACGAACCCCCCTAACTAGTGAGTGACTTGGTTATAGTGGTTGACCACTAAAGGTCAATCGAAATCTAATTATTTTATTTAATTGTTTTATTAAAGGTTTTATAACTATTTTGGGATATGAATAGTCCATTTTCATACAAGAGATTTATAAGATTAATTTGAAGGGTGGAACTAAGAGATTTCATGAAATTGAATTTATAAAATTATTATTGATATCATCATGTTATATGAGAGATTGAGATAGACTCGGTGCTCTGTTTGAGAGCAAGTAGACCTAGCGAAGCATGTATCTGACCAAGTAGCCCTGGACTGTCTTTTGAGAGGCATGGTGATCAAGGGAACCCTCAAACTGAGAGGCATAAAAGGAAAACTCACCAGGGCTATATGTAGCTGTGTGCAACCACAGTGAAGGCAACATAAAGGGAACGGGCTTGAGAATGACTTATGGTTTTTATGAGATACGAGTTAAAGCCCTTAATGGTCCAATTGGCCACTAGATGTATGAGTGTGCCTTTGAATGACTTCAAATGCCAGCCCATTTCAAGTTACCTAATTTAATTTGGTTTTGAGATTTCATTGATTTGATTTAAATTATTGTTTTATAAATTTTTATTTGGATTTATTCGTATCCCCAATCCGAGGCGATCTGACACACCCGGACCTAGCATGACTTTTCGTACGAACAGAATAGTGCAAAATCACGTATCAATTAAACAATATGTCGGTCCAGCTGTGTCAAGTCAGAAGAGAAGTCAAGCTTAAGATAAGACGGAGTTGGATGATGAGATGGTGACCAGGCATGGAATTACTAAAGTGGACTTCTTTAAGTCCATAGCCAATGGATTGGATGTCCATTGGTGAATTGGTCGGTGGATTGGGCCAAGGATCGAAATTATGAGAGGTTTCAAAGAGGGGAAAAAGTCTGGCCCGGGGTCCAAGTATACTTGGTGTCGGGCCTTGCTATAAATAGGGGGAGATGAGCTCTCCCCCTCTCATTTTCTCTTCTCCCTCTCTTCTCTCCTCTCATTTGCTCTCTCGGAGTAATTTTGGACTTTTGGCCGATCCGGACAAACCGACCTCAAGATCAAGACGAGTTCTTGGTAAGTGATTCTTAACTCCTTGATCTTCTTTTTTTCTAAGTTTGCACGTATTTCTATGCATTGGTCTAGGAGAGATCCAAGCTCAAAGTTAGGTTCAACTTTTTAATTAAATTTCTAGCTTAGATTCGAGATCTAGGAACTTTGAGCTTGTGATTCTCGTTTTCGCTCTAGTAAACACGTCGTGGGAGGTGAGAGGAACCTCCATCTCGAATTTCAAGTCGAACGGTGAACCGAGGAGCTCGAGAACTGAGGAAAAGCCTCGGATCCCGAGGCCTGGTAACGGCTCCCGCGCAGGAACCGAGTCTCTCCTGCGCGGGAAAGACCCGCCGCCTAGGTCCCGCTCGGGACTTGGGCTTGTCCCTCGCCGAACTAGGCCTTTTGGCCCAAAACGGCCGGTTGGGCCCTATTGGGCCCAAGCCGAGTTGGGCTCAGCCCAACTCACAAGGGAAGGGCCTTTTGGGCCTAGAATTAGGCCAGGCCTGACCCAGCCATGTGGGGGAGGCCTGCCTAGCCCAAACCCGGGCCGGTGGGGCCCACAGGTCCCTAGGGGCATTTTCGTAATTTTTCACCAACTGTCCCATTTTTACCCCGGAATCTCTTGGATACTTTTCTAAGTCCCAAATCACATCCAAACCCAGTCGTAGGTCATGTTAGAGCCTCGTAAGTGTATTCATAAATTTAGTTATGAATGCTAACGTATATTTCCGTTTGCTAGGGTTCTGGGTGAATCGAATACAGCGATACTCCGGAGGTTGAGCTACATGGAGCGCTTAGAAGTATATGATTCTCCCAATACTGTGAGTGACTTAGACTTCTCTGTCTAGCCACTGGGGAAAAAGGTTTTAAAAATGATTTTAAAAACATAAATGTTTTCAAAAATATTTTGGGATACGGGAAATCCACACACACACACTTGTTTGTGATATACCCACACAGTGAGTGAGATGTTTAAAAAGAATTATAAAGACTTATGTGTGTGTGTTTATATATTTTAAAAATGTATGTTATATATATATATAATATTATGAAATATTATTATTATTATGAGTTTTAAGGGTGCGATACCCTTGCGAGATGAGTGATTGAGAGAGATGCTCCTCGGGCTCCAATTTGCAGGAGCGTGGACGAGTTGGAGAAAAGCATGCTAGATTCTCAGCCGCGGACCACCTATTGAGGGCCACGGTGAGACTAGACCTGGTTAGGCGAGGCGCGTAGGGAATCTCGCTAGGCTCCAGTTCGTTGTGTTCCACCACAACGAGGCACCACCGAGGGAAAGGGCTAGAGAGATAGAGAAGAGAAAATATTATTGAATGAGAAAAGAGATAGCCCTCGGTGCAATGAGACATAAGACGACTGACGGGTCGAGCCTCCAGTATAAAAGAAATGCCAACCCATTTAAGATATATATATTTATTTTATTTAAGATGTTTTTAAAAGAGGGTTCTCAGCAGGAGAACCAGAAAAGAGTTTTCAAAAGAAAAATATTTATTTTATTTTTATTTTGGATTTCCCTTATTTGCCCTAACCCAGATGGAGATTCTTAGAACCTCTGTCACTCACCTGTATCCAATGTGGATGGATGCAGATTTGCGTACGGAGTCGGCTATAGAAAGGAGGCTCACTAGAAGATGTCGGTGGCCTAGGCTTAGTAGTTTTCCGCTGTATAGGTATCCCTCTTAAATTAATCCACTGGTGCACTAGTTAAGTTTATTATTTTATTAAATGATTTTTAATTAAAGTTTTAAAGGTTTTGCAATGATGGTATCCATTTATTTGCCTTGTGGTGCTTCAGGTGCGTGAGCGGCCGACACGTACTTCCAGGCAGCGCGGCGGTTGCCACGTGGCCGACCCGAGTGGGTCGAGCCGTGACACGATCAGTCATTATGACGAAGTCCCTTACTGCATATATCTATTGTATTCACCAACTTTCACTCACTTTTGTAAGGCATCTGGCATTCGTCGCTCGCCGTCTTGGTAGACAATGATCCTGGTGCTCACCAGTTGACCACGATTTTGTAGGTTCCACCTATATACCTTGTGGCTCCCTCGTATTCAGAATAATATTATACAATATACTATCTAGTAGTTCGTTACACACTAACACATCAAGTGTGCCACACTTGATTTCTTAAATTTAGTTTATTTCTTAATTTTATATTTAATATTACTTATCTTATATTTGATATTTTATATTGTTGCTCTAGTTACACATTCTTTAATGTCTTGTACCATCTTGAATAGCTTGCCTTCCACGGCATGCATCTCAAGGTGGCATCACAGTTTTCACATGGCCGAGCCTCCGGGTGGGGACGTGACATAAATGTGCATATAAGATAGCCACCCAATAGGGTAAAAATTTATGTGTGTGTGGAGCTGGCAAAACCTGACCTGAGAACAGGTACCCGACCCAACCCGCCCGAAACCTAACCCTACCCGAACCTGAAAATGACCCGAACCTGAAGTGATCCGAACCCGATTAAACTGAGAAGTTAATCCAAAATGACTTGAACTTAAAAGAAAGTGTATTTGAAAATTTTTTAAAATAGTAATTCAATTAAAAATAAAAGTATAATAATATAAAATACCAACATATAGTAATTAATAAAATTAATACTTTCAAATTATTTTTAGTTTTTTATCAAATATTAAGTCAAGTATATGTATGTATCATGCATCAATATTTTGTTAATATTTTTTTTTACCGAAACTTAATTACTCCCTCTATCCCTATATAGATGTAATTAATCGAATCACACCTATTAAGAAAATAAGTTAAAAGTAGTTATTAACATTGATTTTGTCAAAATTTATCATAATTTTCCAATATTACCCTTTACTTTAGTTTACCTAATTTCTCTCTTCAACTTTAATATATTTAATCTCTTCCACTAATTACTCTCCTCAAATTCTAGTAAACATATGTTTCCAAAGAAAATATTCCCCCATTCTTTTGTTTTACAATTTGAAATTTTATTTGAATTAAAATTTTCAATTCTATTTCCCTCCAATTTTTTCCCTAAATTTTTTCAGTAGTTTTTCCCACCAAAATTTTTTTTAGAATCTAAAACATTCAAGACTTAAATATTGGTTCTTATTTATTCATCAAACAAGAACTTACTAGCATTGTTTAATCATGACTTCGGGGGAGAAACATCAAATGCTATTACTTGAAATAGATTTAAATGTAACTTTGATGCCTTCAAATATTGATAATGAAGATAAACAAGTTGTTTCAATTGAATCACAAAATCATCAATTGTCAGATCTTAACATTGCTACAGAAGAAAGTTTTCTTGCTGACCTCCACTTTAGTCTGAGTTATCAAATAACTGAGTCATCAAATCAATTTCTCTTTGACTTGAACAAAGAGCCAAAAGAAAATTCAACAAAGTCTGAGTTAATAGAGTCTTCATTTACTTCCATTTTCTTTGAAAACGTATGCATAATCTTTTATTTGGATCTAAATTTATAAGAAAACTTAACAAAGAGCAACAACTATGGTCATTAATCCTTTATTGGCAACAAAAATAAATTGAATATGCTTCTTCGTTGCTCAATACTACCTGCAATATTTAATTTGAGTGGTTGACAATATTCTTAATTTTATTAGGGGTAAAATAGGAAAAAACTAATTAATACTTTAATGGTTTTCCAAAATGACAAATAAAAAGGGATAAGAAATCATTCTAGAATTTGACATCTATATAGGGACAGAGGGAGTATTAATTGTGATTAAGATTTAAAAACAATAAAAGAATTTATTTTCATTGTTATAAGTAGAATTAGATTAAATTTTTATGTAACTATTTAAATATCTATACTTTAATATTTTATAGTTAATATAAAGAAATATCAAATATCATATAATATTTTAATTAATATTAAATATTTTTAATTTAACTAATTTTATATTAATATTATATAATATTTAAATTAAAAATTATTAATCTACGGATTTAGTGACAAATCAAGTAAATTAAATTAGATTTCAATTGAATGTCTCTTAAAGATCGTTTAGGTGCAATTTGAATAAAAAAATTGATATATCTACTTGTTTATTGCTCAAAAATAAAATTAATATGATTTTTAGATTTTATTATGTCTCATATAGAATTAAAAATTAAAAATTATCATTTTCATTTGTACACATTGTAAATTGTAAGATTAAGACTAAACTCAATAAGTAATTAGAAATTTTCATTTCAAATTATATATTTAAATTTTTACCCATTTAGAATAAATTGCTAAAGACTAAAAGTTAAAAATCTAATAAGTAGTGACATTATTTTTTCAATAAATCTCAAATCTATATAAAAGAAAAAATTGAGAAGTTAATATCAAATAATAAAATCTAAAATGATACATCTTAAAAATCCAAGTATCAAACATGAAAAAAATAAACTCAAATAATCCAAGCTGAATTTGAAATAACTCAAACCGAAAAATTCGAGTGACAAACTCGAACTAATATGACCCGAACCCGAAATGACTTAAACTCGGAATGACCTGAACCCAAATGACCCGGACTCGAACCCGATATGACCCGACATTCAAATGACCCGAACCCAACCTGGACCCGAACCCTATATGACTCGAATTTCTCTTGATCCGAAATTGATCCAATCCGAATTATCCGAACCGAAACCTAACCCGACTTACCCATTTGCCACCTCTATGTGTGTGTATATATTTATATATTTCTTTTCCATTATGAATATATTATTTTGTAGAGTTTAGGCGTTCAGTTTTAGCGTTTGAAACCCTATTCATTCAACCTTTTATTTTCTATTGGGCCCAATTATTGATTCAAAAGTTGAAGAGATGTGTTCTACATGGGCCCAACAATAAACCCAATACTTGTTAAAGGTTAAAATCACGCCACATAATTGTGACAATGGGATTTTGAATGGCGGTCATCTGGTTGTAGTTTTGTCCTTTACTGATTGATTTGCTAATGAAATATATATAAATAACGTGTTTGACTAGCAATGAAAAGAAAGACAACGAACAATTCTACCTTGTAAAACATAAAAAGCTAAGCAAAAATTGTTCAAATTGTCTTTTCTATTTTTTAACTTCATTTTTCTTCAAACCGGTTACACTTCTCCCACTCAAGAGTAAGTATTTTCATTTAACAATTCTTATCCTTCCTACCATAAATAATAGTCAAATTATATGACCTTTCCTGTCCTCATTGTAAATGACCATATTGCAGTCAAGACCCATTCTTTACTTTCAATAATTGCTTGTGTCACTGCCACTAATTTCCGGGCCTTACAATTTTGCCATGATTTTAAGAGCTAGAATCATAAACAAACAGTGACTCATAAAATCCAGCCCTCTTTAGGTACCCCTTTTTTTTTTGATGAAATAAAATGGGTACCCATTTTGGCCTTTCTTGTCATGTTATAATAATGCTTACTCTTTCCTTATCATCAAGAGAAATTAATTACTATAAACATACACTTCTCCAATTATTGAAGTTATAAATACACAGAAACATAGAAGATCTACCTTTTTCGGTTTCGATTCAAGTTCAAGAGACACAAAAAGCAAAGAGTGAGGTTCCATTCGTGAAGGCTGGATTGAATACTCCAAGATTAACCTTGTATCCATGGCCTACGTAAATGCACCCATTGCTAACTGACATCCCACCAAAAACAGTGGCCCCTGTGTTATATGACCATAAGATTTCTCCTGTGTTTGCATTCATTGCATATATTGGTCCTTGCCTGAACGTAGAACCACTGAACAGGACCCCGTTAGCCACGGTAACAGGGGCATTGGCAGTACCATTGCTAGGGTCGGCTGTTGACCAAAGGATTTGGCCATTGTTAGCATCCATTGCCACCCAGCCACCCGCAGTCGTGTTCCTTGTAGATGGCTTCAGAGTAAAATTCTTGCCATCAGAGTTAGCTATGTTGGTGTAGACCCTCTTTTCATCAGTGGCTGCTCCCCATGTTCCTCCTCCAGTAAGGCCACCAGGTCCAGCTTCCTACAAGCCAAATTAATAAACTGAAGTATTTAATTATTCATTATAACTACCAAAATAGTTTAAATAACTTCTGTAAAGAATAAGAAGTTTTTATAAACTGAAGACTTCTTACAGTAGACCATATAATGTTTCCATTATCGCGTTCCAAAGCCCAAGCAAATCCGCTTTTTTGAACAACAGCAACAATATCCCACTTGGTTTTGTTGACATATATGCTTAGAATCACTGGCGCTTCCCCAAAATCAGCATCAGGGTTAGGGCCAGGAGGACAATTAGGGGTCGAAAGATTGTTACAAGCAAAGAACCAGACATCATAGCCACCTATCTGATGGTACCACTTGATCTTTCCAGTGTCCAGATCAAGGGCTAGGATTGATTCCGAGAGGTTATCAGGCTCGATACACTCGTCAGGATGACTAGGTTCTGTTTGATTGTTCTGTCTCTCTTGGCAATCTGTTATATTTTTAGGTGCTGAATAGAGGTTCCCTGTGGCAATGTAGACATGATTCCTTTTGACATCAATAGGTGGGCTGCTTCCCCAAATTGCAGCTCCAGCATATTCTCCACGCTTTCCAAAATTGTCAGGCAGCATAAAGGTTTGCCACAAGATTTCGCCAGTTGTGGCGTCAAGTTTGACAAAGCTTCCCCGGAAAATGCAGCATTGTTCAATGCTCAACTCTTCCTCTTGTGAAGACGTGCCAACATAGAAATTCCTGAGTTAAATAAAATGAATAAAACTTTCATCATTATATTGCTATTAGGAAGTTAATTACTATTTACTCAGATATAAGTTACTAATGTCAATGGAAATTAAGGAGAAAGAACTCCTTTCTCCCTACTCTTATTCGGTTGAAAGGAATAAAACAAGAAAGGACAAAAGAAGGATGAAAGAGTAAATTTACATTTAGTATTCAGAAGCACTGAGGCAGGTACTCTGCCGTTCGGCCGCCCCACTTCTAAATTGGATACCAAGTTAAGTTTATGAAGGATTTGAAAAGAAGCTTTTATTTTCAAAGTATTTGATGAATGTTTTGGGGTGGTGGATTGAAGTTTAGACTGTTTCTTTCCTACCAGAATTTGGGAATTTCATGTCGTCAGCCAAACTGATACATTTGACTTGTCCATTGTTCTTAACATAATTATCCTGATTGGTTGACTTTACTGATTTGATTTGAATCTCTGCTCTTTGTTATTTGTGCCTTAAAAGCCAGAAATGGTGCATCACATTTATGCAGATCTCAAAGGCCAAGTTAAAGAGTACCTTAAGGGACAAGTCACCTACCATTAGTTTTCTGTGGAGGTAAACATGTACAGCGACATAAACTCTTCTTTAAAAAAAATCCAGCTATCAATTCAATCCCTTACCGAACTAAAGAATCAAACTACATAATAAGACATGATCTCACGGTTCGATTTGAAATTGCCATAAAATTTGATGATTTTAGCTGCCTAAACTTTTTCTTCAGAATTGCAGAAGCATGTATGCCATCCTATATATTTATGTTAGGAGATGGTATAATATTAGGTCGGTTCTACTGGTTCTAAACTATAAACCAAATAGCAGTGGGTTATGCCCATGATTATATGAGAGAACTTAAAAGGCTTCCAGAGTCGACTTTCTTGCAAATTAATGGGAGCAAGAGAAATATTGAAAGCGAAAATGACTGACCCCTTATAATAAGTTCCTGACATGGTGATAACACTAGCTGGGTTCTTATCAAGCTGAGTTGACCAGACAAGCTCTCCATTTGATTGTTTAACTGCAACCACATAAGCAGGTCCACTGATCGCAATGATTAGCAAATCATCTGCTATTGTTGGAGTTGTTCTAGACACTGTTCCATTGACATTGGCAATAGGTACAGTGGAATTAAGGCCAGTCAACTGTTGCAAATTTTGCTTCCAAATAAGGGATCCATTGGATGCTTTGACAGCATAAAGATATCCATTCCAGCTAGGGAAATAAACCGTTTCATCAAAAATTGATGGTGTTGCGGTAATATCTTTGCCTGCGTTAAACTTCCACTTCAACCTCAGCCTGGAAACAGTTTCAAGGCTTATCTTCGTTTCCTTGTCAGCGAATCTCCTGTTAAGTAGATTTCCACCATGGCTTAACCAGTCCTGCATGTCCTTCTTAATTAGTACCCCAATCATAGGCAAGTTTCCATCACCATAGAAGAATATTTATCAAAAATTTTATTCTACTTGACCTATATATATATATATATATAATTGAAACTTAATGTTGATGTATATGTTTAACAAAATAAAAAAAAAAAAAAGCGGTTGAGACTTACATTTGAATCTGCAGAAGCTTCAGAAAGCAGTAGAGAAATAAGAGATAGGGAGAGAATAAGCCCCATTCTAAGTGTACTTTTGTTTTATCAAAATCTCTGGATAAGCTAAGTATTTTTATAGAACCATGTTAGGGGACCATGCCAGGGCCAGGGGGGATGTAAGGCTTGATAACCTGATGTTTGCAAGATTTTATGTGCTTATTTATTCCTTTTTCTTAGGGGTGTAAACGGTTCGGTTCGGTTCGGATATTAAGGTTTTAATACCCTAACGTTTCGATTCGGTTCGATTCGGGTTTTTTGCGAGTTTTCGGGTATTTGAAATCCATTCAATTTTGAACTTTTTTCTTTTATAAAAGCTCAAATAAGATTATAAAAATTGAGTCTTTTAATTTTAGGCTAATAAAATCAAGTATTTTTTAAAATTTTAGTTTATTCGGTTCATTCGGGTTCCATTCGGTTCATTCGATTTTTATATGAACATTCCAAAACCCTAATTTAGTTATCAATTCGGTTCGATTATCGGGTTTTTCGGGTCACTTGAACAGCCCTACTTTTTCTTCTCCTCATCATATGCGAAACGAGGAACTTGACTTTATAAAGTCAATAATATTACGCAAAGCCAAAGAAGCACGACACAGACTCGGCAATACACAATTCTAAATAATTAGTGACACAAGTATGGCAAGACACAGCCATAAGAAAATATATTATATATTTTTTTTCATTTAAAACATTGAAAATTAGACAACGCTCTCTAGCTAGGAATCAATATAAGGGTTAAGCATATATAGTTAAATAGTTGGCCACTTTTTTGTAATATGAAACAAAAGAAAATTGGGGGATTTGCCGACGAAAGCAAAACATTAAACAAGAGGACTTTTGCCAAAAAAATGAAAAAGGAAAAAAAAGAAGAGAAGAAATTGAAGCAGCTAGAAGATCAATTGATGAAGACACCAGATCAGAATCCTTCGAGTCTCCACCTACTACAACTCCGACATCCTTCGTCTCCTTCAATCTTCAAACTTTAATCAGTTTAACAAATCAACAGACAATAGAGGTTATTCTTGAATCTCTTTGGGCTTTATGGATCCTGGATCTCTTTAAGGCTATGTTTGATAAATGAAAAATTTAAAGAAAGGAAAATACCTAGGAAAATTTGAAGAAAATGAAAATGGCCGTAGAAAATTTAAAATCCATACTTTGTTTAGTGTCAAGGAAAATAGTAAGAAAAATGTTTTCTCTCCTATGTTTGGTTTATGGAAAATATTAGAGAAAAGAAAATATAAGGAAATTCAACAGAAGTTGATTGTTTAACAAATTCCTGTAGTCCAAAAAAATGAAGGAAATGAAAGCAAGAACTCTAATTTCATGAAAAATAGAGCATTTCTTAAAAAGGGAGCCCAAATAAGAATTTAATGGGTACAAAAATATTCAACAGAAAATGTTCGAGAGAAAGCCAAAGTTAAAGACTTTATGCTTCAGTTTTTCAACTTTTTTTAACAAAAACTATCAACAGGCCAAGTCATTAGGTAATCACCTCAACAAAAGGAGGAATCACAGCAAACTATCCTCACAGCTTAGGAAGCCAGACTCTTTAATGAACACAGAGGCATAGGTGCAGTTTCCATTATTCTCTTAAAAAGATCTCCATTGTTTATAAAGTTTTCTGCCTCCAAGCAAATTTTAGCCATAGTTTGAACAGCAATGTCAGGGTTTGATCCAGCAGCAGTTTCCCTACTCAACATCACATAGTTTCTATACTAGGAATATCTTCTCAATTGGGATCTCCATTCCCAAATCACTTCTTGCAACCATAAATGCATCTGAATTTGCTAGAATATCATCAAAATTGGCAACCCGTACTTGGTTTTCAACCTGCCAAAATCCATCACCAAAAAAAATGTTACAGAGAATATCATTAAGTGCTAACTTTGTCAGTGTATGTTAAAAACATGATAAACCTTTACAAACAAAAGCCTTAAGGCTATGTTTGGTACATGAATCCTCAATCCGTTTAGAGGAAAACTTGCTGGAAAATGGGAGAAAAATATTAACGTGTCTTGACCGTGTTAAAGCTGACAATAGAGAAAAATATGAAGAAAATTTGACTTTCTCCTGAGTATACTTGCATGTGACCTCTTTAAAAGCTAACTTTGCATTACCTGAGTTTAGAATTATATAGAGATAACCTCTACCTGCATAATTGTTACTACTGTTTACATAAAGGAGAGAGCCTTTTCTTGCAAGCTAAGAAATAGGCAGAGAAAACTTTTTTTCTTGAATATAAAAATCTAGCTCATTCACCTCAGAAATAATTCAATTTCATAGAAATATGCATTTGAAGAACAATTCTTTGGTCATTTTAAGAATTTTTTGGGCATCAAATCCCCTTCAAAAAAAAAAACCTACAATTAAAACTGAAAAAGAAAATCTACCCCAAGTTTTGTTGTAATGCACTGAACATGAATTGATCATTTGAATTTAAAGATTTATTGTTTGGGCTTCATACTTCAACATACACATCAGGATTCAGGGCTTTAGCATAGGTAATTAATTGAACTATAATATTTACCTGCTAAATATATATAGAATCTGAATCTTGGATAATTGAAAATTTGTGAATAATGTGAAAGAATTATCCACCAAACAAAGCTAGTTAAAGTTTGACTTTAATCATATTGATGATTTGTTTACTTTCAAATTTTGAAGTCATCTTAATTAATTAAAGCATTAAGTGGTTTGCATTGCGTGCCAAATTTGCTTAAGTCAACCCTTAATTTATTCAGTTTTTCCTTACTTTCCAATGCACTTTAGTCTTTAATAAAAGCTCAAGCTCATACTTTTCAATGCTCTGCCACTTGCCAGAATCTTGTATATATGGATAGACCGATAGAGTGATGATAATTTAATTCTTTTCTTCTCATGAACAGTTTGAAACGAACCTGGCATGCTTTATTGAGTATGACAAGGTGATTTCTTGCTATTATAAAATGCCGGTTCTAATTGCTTTCTGTATGAGGAGTTTTTGTAATTGCCAGATAAGAAATGGCTGTTTTATTCATGATAGCAAATACCTTAGTTATTGCGATCCTATGTATCTTTCCGGAGAGGATCAAGAGACACAAAAGGCAACCGTTAAGTTTCCAGCAGTAAAGGCTGGATTCAAGGCTCCAAGGCTAACCTTGTATCCAAGGCCTACGAAGACGCATCCATTGCTAACTGACGCACCACCATATATGGTGGCCCCTGTGTCACATGACCACAAGATTTTTCCAGTGTCGGCACTCAATGCATACAGTGGTCCATATCTATACGTTGAACCAACAAATACGACGCCGTTAGCTACTGTAACAGGGCCACTTGCAGTGCCATTGCTAGGGTCTGCTGTTGACCAAAGAATTTGGCCGTTTTTAGCATCCATTCCCACCCATCCACCAGCGGTTGTGATCTTTTTGGATGGCTTCAGGGTGAAATTTTTACGATCATAGTTAGCAATGTTGGTGTAGACCCTCTTTTCGTCAGTGGCTGCTCCCCAGATTCCTCCTCCGCCAAGGCCACCAGGTCCAGCTTTCTACAATTACCAAATTACAAAATTAACATTAAGCTTTTAATTCATTAAAAAAAATAGTTAAATTTTTATGTAGGAAGGTTTATTCATAAGTATGGCAACTTCATATATAGGATAAACTGTTTGCTTAAGCTAAATATATCTTACTGTTGACCATATGATGTTCCCATTATCACGATCCAAAGCCCAAGCAAATCCACTTTTTTGAACAGCAACAACAAGGTCTCTCTTAGTTCCATTGACATATGTGCTCAGCATCATTGGTGCTTCCCCAAAGTCAGCATCAAGGTTCGGACCAGTAGGACAATCAGGATTCGAAACATTAAGGCATTCAAAAATCCAGACATCATAGCCTCCTAACTGATGGAACCACTTGATCTTTCCAGTATCCAAGTCCAGGGCTAGGATTGAATCTGAGTGGTTTTCAGGCTCAACACACTCGTTAGAGTGAGTAGGTGTACCTGTTTCATTGTTCTGTCTCTCTTGACATTCTGTTACGTTTTTAGGTGCAGAATAGAGGTTCCCTGTGGCAATGTAGACATGGTTCCTGTGGATATCGATTGATGGGCTACTTCCCCAAATGGCTGCTCCTGCATAACCTCCACGCTTGCCAAAATTGTCAGGTAACATGTAGGTTCGCCATAAGATTTTGCCAGTGTCTGCATTTAGTTTGACAAAGCTTCCTCGGAAGATGCAACATTGTTCACTGCTCAACGTCTCCTCTAGTGAAGATGTGCCAACATAGAAGTGCCTTAATTAAAACGAAAAAAACTGATGTTAAGTTACCGATATAGGTGTACTTATGATTGAATATCTTCACCATCCTGAAATGTTATTGACCTTTCCATTTTTGATGTGTCTTAGTTCATTTTAAGTCAGAGAGAGTTGGCAAAAAAGAAATATTTTGCTGGTGAAAATGAAAAGGCTTAACAGTAATTTGAAGGCCAAATTAGTAGTCTTCAGATGAATTGATTTTTTTTTTGGTTAATTTATATAAACTATAGTCTTAATTTCAAGAACTCATCCGGCCATATATTGCCATTTAGATGACATGAATATAACTAGACAGTAACCAGATGATGAACCGTGTTTCTGTTCGAAATTTCTAAACCCTTTTATGATGATTTTGGTTTTCTAGCTTTTTTTTTCCCTTTTTCTGTCAAAAACCAAAATTATTTGTTTAATACTTCAATATAAGTGGTCAATTAAGATATATATCAGTCACCTTGGCAGTTATTTTAATACTAGAGAATAAGAAGATAACATATTATATGTAAATTGAAAATAATGACTGACCGGTTGTAATAAGTTCCTGACATGGTGATAATGCCTTTAGAGTTTTTATCAAGCTGAGTTAACCAGACAAGTTTCCCATTTGATCGTTTAACTGCAAAAACATAAGCAGGTCCAGAAAGTCCACAGATAAGCAAATCAGCTGCTATCGCCGGAGTTGTTCTCGACACTGTTGTATTGACATTGGACAATAAACCTCCCGGAATATTAAGGCCTGTTAATTGTTGCAAGTTTTGCTTCCAAACAAGAGATCCATCCGATGCTTTTACGGCATAAAGATATCCATTCCAGCTAGGAAAATAGACAACACCACCAAAAATGGATGGTGTTGCAGAAATATCTCTGCCCGCATAGAACTTCCACTTCAAGCGTAGCCTGGAAACTGTTTCAGGGCTTATCTTGGTTTCCTTGTCAGCGAATCTCCTGTTAAGCAGATTTCCACCATGGATTAACCAGTCCTGAGCATCCTGCTTGTTACAGCACAAGTCTTTATACAAGAAAATTTATACGTATTTCTGCTTGTTTAAGCTGTATTGTGTCATGAAAAGAGAAAGAGACTTACATTTGAAGCTAAAGCTGTAGAGGTCAGTAGCGAAAAAAGGCAGAGGGAGAGAACGAGCTCCATTCAAGTTTAATTATTATATTGATATTGATTTTGATTCTCCAAATATTTTGAGCCAGTGTTATTTATAGTGGTATATAGTGAAGGTGATGGACACGGAGGCCTTGGTTTGCCCAGGATCATGTTTTTACCTATATACAATTTGGGACATTTTAATAATAAATTACTTATCTTTAATTTAATTGGCCCTGGGGCCAAGCCCCATATATAGTTTCCCAAAATTTCCACTTTATCAGTTTTGGACCAATAAGGCCTAAGGATATCATTCGTTAAACTAAAATTAAAAAATGCATTTATCAATACAAGTTTGATAAAATCACAAAATTGACCTGGACCTTTGCAGAAAATGTCAAATAAGGCTCCCTCTCGAGTGCATCAGGTTTAGAGGCTAAACGTGCTGCATTAGCCTAAAATGGCCCTTAAGTGTGTAACTAGTGCGGTGGGGATTGTCTATGTGGCAACCCTTTAGACGCATCATAGCAAACGGAGCCATATGCTCCAATGGGAAATCTCCATTTCCACCGCAGCTCGTGTTCCCAAAAATCCTCACATGCTTCTTCTTCTTCTTCTTCTTCTTTTTTTTTTCACTTTAGTTTTTTTTTGTTAAATAATACCCATTTCGGTCATTTCTCATTTTCATCTCACCATCATCACTATTTTATCGAACACATTTATTCTCACTTTTAGTTTTATCCTTACAACTAAAATTTTAATATCACCACTACAATAATTAATTATAACATTTTTATCTCACCGGAGCTAATCTCACAACTCTATCAAAGGAAGCCTAAGTCTCCATACTTCTAATTTGATTCATTGAGCCATCATCTATCAAATAAGCCAAAATCAGGGCAAGAAAAGCCAAATAAGTCCATACACTTCCAATTGGGTCAATTGAGCCCTCATCTTGTTTTAACTATTTCAAATAAGGTAGAACTTAGATGAAGAAAAAAACATTGACATTTTCTACTTATGTGAAAGTTTGCATGTAATAAATTGATGTTGAATCTACAATGAAACCCACCGGAAGTAAAAAGTTGTCCCATGATTTTCTGTTGGTTTAATATCCAAATTGGTCCCTCAATTATACTAAAAAAGACAAATTGGTCCTTCAACTTTTATTTGAGACAAATTGGTCCCTAAACTTTTATTTTGGAACAGATTGGTCCCTGAATGATTAAAAACTTGACGGATTGGGACAGATTAGTCCCTGAACTTTTATTTTGGGACAGATTGATCTTTGAGTTTTCTTTATTTTATTTATTCAGGATCTATCTATCTCAAAATAAAAGTTCAAAGACCAATCTGTCTCAAATAAAAGTTCAGGAACTAATTTGTCTTTTTTGGTATAGTTTAGGGACTAAATTGGGTATTAAGTCATTTTCTTTTCAATCTAATTTCGAGATTATTTGAGGGTTTAATTGACCAAATTAAAAGTATAAGACTTTATTTGACACTTTTAGCATAGATAAGAGATAGGGTAAATTCCACCCAAATCCTTGAGTTTTAACTATAATTCAAGCTGGGTCCATTGTTTCAGAAATGGACATCCCACCCCAAAAATCTAACAACCAGTAAACAATTTGTCAAACCCAAAATGCAATTACTAAATTACCCAAAACTCAATAAGTTAGAAACAATCTACAGCCAACAATTAGCTGCAACCTGCTGATTCTTGGCTTCAGCAGAACAGAGCGATCAGGGATGCACTCTTTGAACAAAATTTTACTTAGCTCAAACACGTAAAATGTGCTTGCAGGAGATTTTTCAATTTATTTATTCGTCTATGTTCTTTCTTCACATTTGGGAATTTTTAATTCATAGTACATTATTTTTTATTAACATGGGATTTTCTGAAGTTTTGTTCTGCGGTGGCTTCATCTGCTTTCTTTTGGAGTTTCCCCTTGTTTCACCATTGGCTCTCCTTTTTGATGCTTGGCTCCAGTGTTTGTGTCTTTTACGTACTTTTTCCCATGGTGTGACTTTTGTCCTTGTTTTTCCATATGCTACTGTGTTTTTTGCAGCTCTCTGATGGATTTGGTTATTAATAAAACTTAGCCCTGCCTTTCAAAAGAAAATATATATCATAGAATATTGTCTCATCTGGGAGAGAGATCTGCAATTGCTTATCCTCTAAAACGTTAAGCTATTTGATTTGATATCAATTTTTGTTATTCTTTTTTGTTGTGCATCAGATTTATAAAAACCAAAGTATGTTTAAATTTCCGTGGAATCATATTCACATCTCAATGGTTTGGAGAATCAAATAAAAACATACAAGGAGCAAGTTCAGGAGTTAGAGAATGAGATTAAAGACTTGAATGAAAAGCTTTCACCAAGTCAAAATGGTAGCAATCCACCAAGTGTGACTTTTGTGTCTGAAGATGGGAATGATGATAACAGGAGCTACGCTGAGTCAATGGCAATTGCTTTGATCTCTGAGGTCTGAGCTCTCTCACTTCAAGATGGAAAAGAACATTGAGAAGTCGAACAAATTGAAAATGTAAAGCACTCAAGACTTTACGGACAACTTTTTGGAGACGAAGAAGTTGGCTTGTTCATCAAATGATTCATCCGCCAATGGCGCAATCAACGTTTCAGATTGTACAAACAATAAGATATCTGAAACTGTTAGGTGATGCTTCAGGAGAAATTTCTTGCAAAGAACTGCATCTGAAAAGCAGCATGATATATAAGTCAAGAATTAGCTGCTGCAATTTCTCAGATTCATGACTCTGTACTCTCCCCGGGAAAAGAAGCAAGGACGCAGTTGATGAATGTCTTCTTATGGCGATGGATTAAGCCACAAAGCTGAGGAGTTCTCTGCCACCTATAATAAGGTCTTGTGTAGCAAAGGGAGTTTGAATGATTTCATTACGATCTTTCTATTGTTTTAACCAAAGCCAGTGAACTAAGATTTGATGTGTGCTTGGCTATAGGGGTAATGATGAGCAAATTAACAGTCCTGACTCCTGATTGCATAAACCAGGTTGCTTTACCAAAGAATAAGGTAATTTAAAAGGATTCGTCGGGAGGAAGATATCAAAATGGTTAAGAACCTCAACCTGTGCACTATTGATTTCCTCCCACGTGATTTAGCTCTTCACTGGTCTCCCTGTTTTTCTCCTTTTATTTTTCTTGTTTGTTTTTAGATTTCTAAGTTAACTGACATAAATAAGCAGATAAAGAGAGAAAAGTCATTAAAATATATAAAAATTGGGCTAAGGGTAAAACAAAAAAATCACAAGACATCATAACGGTGAAGTTAACAAACGTCAGATTTTTGGCGCGGGATGTCCATTTATGAAACTAATGGACCTACCTTGAATTATAGTTAAAACTTAAGGACTTGGATGGAATTTACCCTAAGAGATAAATTTTGGCATTATGCCAGATTTACATATTTCCTTTTTAGGATCTTTCCTTAACCTCCTTATAATTTTTTTCAATTTCTAAATGGGCAAATTACAAGTTCAGTCACTTAACTTTTAGAGTTTTTCTGTTTTGGTCACTCAATTATAAAAAGCTACGATTTAGTCACTTATCTTTGTAAACTTAATTATTTTAGTCGCCTAACTCTTAGAAAATAATATGTTGATGATGTGGCATGAAAAAGTCATCCAACATGTCACGTGGCATGCCATGTCATTCAAAAGGTCCATTGACATGATTATGTGGCAATGCCACATCATCAAATATGCCACATGACACGGCTACATCATAATGCAATGTGGCATATGTTGGGTGATGTGGCCATGCCACATTAGTATATCACTTTTTTCAAAGGGTTTGGTGACCAAAATATTAAATTTTACAAAGATAAGTGATCAAATCGTAAGTTTTATAGTTAAGTAACTAAAACAGAAAATCTCTAAAAGTTAAGTGACCGTTTTGTAATTTAGGTTTTTCAAATTTATCCCTAAAGGTGACCCAAACCATGCACCCCTTTTCTTTTCTTTTCTTTTCGTCTTTACTTTCCTTATAATCCACAAATATGTGAACGTACCCCATAAACAAAATATGAATCTTGGATAATTTGAGCATTTCCCAATGAGATATTAGATTAACCACTAACCAGGAATATACATGAACTAAAGTTGAAACCTATTATCTTTTCCAGTTAACTTTCTAATCCCAAATTAGTTGTAAAGTCACCTAATTAGTTAAACCATTATTATGGTTTGGGGTGTTTTTTTTAAAGTCTACTTCACACTTTTTGTATCCAAATTGCATTCATGATAAACCCTAAACCTGAAAGAACACAATAATTACCTATATATAGAGATATGTCCGATGGTTGATATAAGTCTACAGTACTGTACACTACAGAAGGAACGTTAAATAAAATTAAAATTGCATCTTCTTGCAGCAAATTCGATTTGGCATAATGCCTAATTCCAATAAAAGTTGTCTTGCTATTGGTAACATTCAATTGAAGTCTTGAGCCATGGTGGGCCTTATTTTGAGATATTAGGTGAAGGTAAAGATAAAAGTATTTCCCAGTCCCTGTATTATACAGACATATTCAATTTAATCACTATACTTTAAATTGGGTCAAATTAGTACTTGTACTAATGAAAATAAAAAAAACTGAATCATTACATATATCACGTGAGTAATTAGAATGGCTAACATGGCAATGATTTGGACAAGATATGATCAGTTAAGATATGAACTAGCATGCCTGGCACTATTGTGGCATTAATAGGTTAACAAAATGTTAGAATAGAACCTACATAACAATGACAAATTAGACTCTAAACTATTGCGTGTCAAGGCCACATTAGTGTCTAGCATGCCATTTCATGATCTAAATGGTCATGTCATTGCCACATTACGAATCCTAAAGCCAGAAATTGATCCCACGTTAGCAATCTCATTGATAGAATTTGATCACGTGACATTGAAGAATTGATTATTTTATTTTCAATAGTACAGAACTGAATTGATCTAAATTTAAGTATGAGGACTATATTAAACATATTTGTATAGTACATAGACTTGAAAAATACTTTTACCTAAGTTAAATGAATTTGGTTTGGTACGAAGTTATAAATATCACTGCCTTTATCGAATATTGATAAGAAAACTTCACCTTGATTTAAGTCACATGGTTGATAAGAAAACTTCACCTTGATTTAAGTCACATGGTAAAGGTGGAGCGTGGATGGAGATAGAGATGTTAGATCGAGCCATAAACACTCGTATTAGAATTGTTGATGAAAAAAAAAGAGTAAACCTTTTATTTTCAACTTGCAAATTGCAATAGTTATTGCAAGTACTAGGCTACGAAACACTAAACTTTGGTTAGAATATTGACAATACAATAAGATGTCCACCTTAGGCTTTGCTTGGTAGGAAAGATGGAAAATTGAAAAGAAAGCAAATAGGAGGAGGAGAAAAGTATGAAGATGAAAAATAAAATTAATTTTCCTCTAATATGCTTGGTAGAAAAGATGGAAAAATGAGTGGAAACATTAATTTTCTTTCATCTCATTGGTTGGTAGAAGAGAAAAATGAGAAGAAAGAAAATCAATTTAATATACATTTACTATTATACCCTTATTTAGTATGCTAGTGAGTAATAATGTTATATGTTATAATGTTTTTGATAATTAAGGATATATAAATACTTTTATCTTAATTAATTAGATTCACCTTATTTTCTTTTCACTTTTCTTTCCAAATTTGGAGAGATTTTGAATATGAAGTATGAAAGAAAACATTCATCTTTCCAATTTTCTTTCCTCTCAAATTTCTCTCCAACCAAGCATTCTAAAATTTATTTTCTCTCCACTTTTTCCTCCTAACTTTTCCATCTCTCCACTTTTCTCTTCTACCAAGCAAAGCCTTAAAGTGCCCTAATAATTAGTAATAAATTAACAAACCAAACATTGTACTCTAAATTAGGAAGCCTAAAAGGAGATTGTACATTTTAGATCTTAGCTAGTACACCTATACTGAGACATAGCTAAAATAAATGAAAGAACGAGTCATAGCCGAGGAGCATCATCTACAAGAAAGATAAATATAAATTAAATATAAAAGTAAATTATAATCTCATATATAGATCTATCCATGAGTTGGATTATCCGCTGCCAAAATCGTGATCCAAGCCTTAATTAGTCAAGACTTGGACATGGATTTTGAAGATCAGGCCTAATCCAATTTGTCCTGTTATTTATTTTATTAACAAAATTATAATTTTCACTTTAGTTTCAAAATGTTTTTTCCAATATATAAATATTAATATAAAACTAATGTTTTTATTATTTCGATACTAAATTTCTTAAATTAAATGGAATTTAGTGAGAACGAAACAAGGTGAGTGAAAATTATCAATTTAGTCCTTATACTATAGGATTTTGTTTATTTTAGCCCATGTACTTCAAGTTTGTGTAATTTGGTCTATGTACTTTTGTAAAAGTGATAAATTAAAAACGATCAGTATTCATTATATTAAATCTAATGACATAGCATTGAGGTAATAATTAATATACGAAAACATAATTAATAAGAAGTTGACACATGGCATCCGCACTATATGTCCTACTTTTTGTGCAATATATGTCCTTACATACTATCCTATTTCCTCTAAAAAAAATCTTAGATACATATTTTTATTAAAGTTTAATTCAATTTTTAAATCCTCATAGATGTCATTGTCAATTTATCATTAGAACACGTTACTGTATGTTACCACCTCAGCATCATGTTGTTGGGGAGCAAACTGGGTCTTGCCACTGCACAAGGCCCACCTCACCATGATCAAATACATGGGTTGGACACCACTTGAAACCATAAGCCTAAGATGATGTTTTCATGGGTCATCCATGTTTATAAGCTACTTTAACATCATACTTCTTTGTGATTTGGGATTCCAGTCACATGTGAAGACTTCAACGATCTCCCTTGTTCACTTGTAAGTTACAGTACCTCCCACGTATGGCGAACCTAACCACACTTTTTTTTTTCACCAAGTCCAAGGGACCACTAAACTTGTAGTATGGCAAACCTAACCACACTTTTTGTTTTTTAACCAAGTTAAGGGACCACCAAACCCACACTTGACCTCTAACCAAGTCAACCATGCACCTCGCCACACTGATCAAATCCTAACTAGGCTATGATATCACTCGTTAGGGAGCAGACCAGGCCTTGCCGTTGCACAAGGCCCACCTCACCATGACTTGAATACTGAGTTGGACACCACTTGAAACCAAAAGTCTAAGCTGATGGTTTCATGGTCCTCTATGTATATAAGCTACTTTAGCATCACATTCCTTTGTGATGTGGGATTCTATTCATATGTGGAGACCTCAACATGTGTCACCTAATTAATAGAACAAATTGATATAGTTAGTGATTGTCCTTAATTTGTCACTTTTAGAAGAGTATAGGGACTAAATTCAATAAAATTAGAGTACATGAACTAAAATAAACAAAAAACAAGTATAACATAAGGACTAATCAAGTAGTTTAACCAACAAAGTGATAGCAATATCACTAATGGAGTCAAATTCTCTCATGCTGGTGAAAAAAGTCTTATCACCTCTTGCTGATAACAACCCTTTTGTCTGACTTGTTGATGAACATGTCGTAGCGCTATAAAAAATAAACCTTACTGCCTTAACATGTAGCTAGCGAAGCAAGGGTCGATCCCACAAAGAGCCACGTAGATTTCCATTACTTTCGCAAACAAAAAGAATAAAACAAGGGATTATGAGGTAATAAGCAAATGTAAATTAAATTAAACTAAGTAAAATGTATAATTAAAAACTCCAACCTAATGTTTAGGGATGCTTACAAACTAATTGGTCATCGGTTCGCCAAAAGATTAGCTTAAATCAGAATTGTCTTACCCAATCAAGTGAGAACCCAATATTCTCACTAATTCTAACAATCCCAAGCCTTAGAGATGAAATTACTTAAGTTTCATATCAAATTTTTCAACCTAACACTAACCCGAAAGCCCAGTAGCCCGAATTTAAGTACTCAAAAGCATTAAGAATAAGATTATATAGGTTAATCACTATCAGAGATTTACCCAGCAGGAATCTTTTAAATAATCCCTTTGAATTCCCTTTAAGTAAGCCGTCCTACTCAAGTTCCATTAATATCTCAAGTAAACCCTAAAACATCATCGATTTAATGGAGATTAGTATGTCAATTGCATAAACAAGTGATTATTGGCCACTAATCAAAAGCATAAATAATAGACAAGTAAATAAACAAGCATAATTACCTTAAAATAGAGAAATCAAAGTACAATTGCAAAGTAAACTATTTAAGAGTAAGAAACCTCACAAATACTTGAAGAGCATCCACTAAAGCACTAGATCGAAGAAAAGAAGTTTAAGCTTTCATAAAACAATAATTCCAAAAATAAACTATGGGCCAAAAGCTAGGGTTTTTCCCAAACAAGAGTATTTATAAGGGGTTAGGTTTAATCTCCTAAAGAATCTAGGAGAACTCTTTCTTGTGTTTCATTCCTCTTCTCATTAATCGGTTCTTGATGACCAAGTTTCAATTAATTCTAACTTCCTGTTGAATCTTCCTTGCTTTTAGGCTTTAATTGATGAGTCTTGATGATTAAGAGTGGTCAAGGGCCGAACATAAGGTGTCCAAGGGCCAAAAAGTGTGTAAAAGGACTCAATATAGTGTGAATCTCAATGGGAGTCGGTATCGCCTTGGCCAGTAGCCGGTGGCAGGCTGTGAATAGCCTTTTCCTTTGTTTGGTGTAGCCATAACCAGTGGCTGGTTGGTCCAGGACTCGACCCCAGGCTAGCCTCGGCCAGGAAAGATAATACTCAGTAAAATAGACATTTGGAGGGATAAACGAACTTAGATTTCAACATTCTTTACTATTGCGAAAAGCCCAAGATGTCCTCTACAGCTTTGATGAAGAGCAAAAAGACAACCTAAGTCTTTAAGATGGTGTAATTTAGCCATCTTTCATATCTATCCAAACTGCCAGATCCTCCACGTTAAACTTTTTGCACTTGTCTTTCTACTTGACTTGCTTTTGCATCTTTTCATTTCATTTTCTCTCAATTGACTCATTTGATACCTAAGACATGGAAAAGAAGTAATTTAGCCAAGAATTAGATAGTTAGTTGCTTATAATCATAATAATTACCAATTAAAATATCACCAAAAAATGTAACTAACACTTGTCAATGCTAGGGTGTAAATAAACAAATATAAATGAGTTTGAACACGAAATTAGGCATGTTCATGAACAAAATGCCTATTTGAGCTCGGTTCATTTATATAAATGAACACTAACTTTGTGTTCAAGCTCGTGTTCGTATTCATCTATCTTGTTCATGAATAGTTCATGAACGCATTCATTTATCTTATTCTTGAACGTGTTCCTTTAATTACATATTTAAATATAATTATTTAATAATAAACTATTAAATTTAATTATTTAATAAAACTTATCTTAATATAACTATAAATATATTTGTAATTATTAATATGTAAAAGAAAATTAATAAAGCTAATTAAATTATAAATGTAAATATAATTATTTATAGTATGTTATTATATCTAATATCTTAATAAATAATAAACATAATAAACAAATAAACGATCTTTTAAATGAATAAATAAACGAGTTCCAAACGAATATTAAATGAATCTGTTCATGAATATAAACGAACTAAATGCGCATTGGTCAAGCTTGGCTCATTTATTAAATGAACACTAATTTTTTATTCAAACTCGTTATTTTACCTTCCTAAACGAACATTAACTGAGCCTATTCACAAGCCGTTCACCAAACAGGGTGTTCATTTACACCACTAGTCAATGCCATGTAGGCATTTGTTTGACACATTGGTCACATGTCATTACCATGTAAGCACCTAAAACAAGGAGTCATCAACATTAATGCCACGTCACTATCACGTCAACATTGTACTGGCTAACATTGATCACCTCATTCATTGTCCTTATTTGTCTGATCATTTCCAATATTAGAGGACAACAATTAACCAAAGTTCAACCAGGACCCGAGTAATAAATTTAGAAAATCCATATAGTATAAGGACTTTCTAGTTATTTTTGCCCATTTCCCACATCTTCAAAGCTTTTGCACATCCTCTGTCTCTCAACTTGTACCCAACTTTGGTTATAATGCTTTCCAGAGATACTAAATTTTGATTATGTAATGCCTTCTTCACAACTTAAATCAACCTCTATATACGTTAATGCAGAGTGGCTATATGCATTTTAACAATGGCGCTCTTTTTGTTTATGGGTGTCATAAAAATGGCTTCATATCCTCAAGGATGCTAAGCCAACTAGTTGGGTGTTTTTATTGTTAGATGGTAGTATTGCTTTTAAGGAGGCCTTGGCCTCCGAAATTTTGAAATTTCTATTATTATTGTAGGCACCCATATTTATTTATTTATTTTAGTTTTATTAAATTGTAACTCATTTTCTTTCTTTGATTTTATATCCTATTTTATTTTAATTTTAATTTTAATTTTAATTTTAATTTTATTTTCTTTTAATTTTTGGGTTCATCGCTGAGATGGAGATCACATTGAAGTTGGACATCACAAATCAAGGCCCGAGCCCTCTTTCAGACAACTACAAACAGAAATCCATTGCTACAGTTCAAGACCCATTACATAAACCCAAATTTGAATTTGAAGAACAAATAATAGCCCAAACCCTTATTACACCCAAATCAGTTGACCCAAAAGACTTAGAACCCAATTGCCAAAACAACAGTGTTTCAGATGTTGCTACCTTTACTTCTTGTCTATTCTTTAAGATGGTGTCCGATTGGAAGATTGCATGTTTAAATTCAGCAAAACACTGTAAATTGAGGTCAAAACTAAATTATCAACTGGTGAATTAAAGCTAAAATGGGTTTAGCAGTCAAAGATTAGAACTTAAGCATACCTTAATTGAACTTGGCAAAGAAGAAAGAAGCTTGGTCCCCACTCTGCTTCCTTCATTTTTTCCCGAGATTCCCTCACCTCAGCTGCCCCGAGATTCTAGCAATACTGTTAACAATGTGTCCCTCCAAATCAGGAAACTTGCATAGTAAGAACAGCAAGATAAATATTACAGTGCGTGCAACCACAGAAAGCACCATACATCATATATTTACCTCAACATTCTCAAACAATCAGACAATATGCACACAATTAATCAGAGTTGTTTGATGATGAACAAAGGAATTACAAGGAATAACTGTCAAAACTAGAAAAGTAGAATGTGGCAACAGCAGCAGAGTAGTATGTGAAAGAGTATCAAGAGATTACTATTAGCGTGAGTGAAAATGTAGCATTCATCAAGCAGAGAGAAAAGAACGGAGAGTAAAAAAGGATAGAGAAAGGATTTTACCTCATTGGCTGGCCGTTCGATTTATCTGAAACCAAATCCTAGCCCTTGATCCCAAGAAAACCCTCCTCAAAGCTGCCAAAAATTTCCAAGGCCTCTCAAAAAAGCCCATTGGACCTGCAGAACAAACAAAGAAGGCAAGAGAAAGCAATTAACTTAGACCGTTCATCATAGGGTTGGAAATTCATTTTCCACCCTCAGATTAATTTGCTACCTCCATATAAAAGCCGAATTCCCCATTTTCAAAAAATGAGGGTTCTAAAAATTTAGGGTTAGAAATTGGGGGTTTTTGCTTGACGGCTCGTTTTTGGAAATCCGATTCGGTGAAAAGGTAGTGTTAATCGAGGGGATTAACATACTAAAAAGGCAAGTTAATCTGACGGTGGCTCTTGTTAGGAGCGGAGGACAAAATCTTGGTTTTTGTTTTAAAGATTCCTCAGCCTTTTGATTTAGTTTAGGAAGAGCGGGTTTCAGATTTTGAGAAGGAAAAGGGGAAATAAAGCTATTCAAAGTAAAAGGGAAGGTTACTATTATGGAATTCTGGTGAGGTATTCGACGGCTGCTCCTTGGATTAGAGAGAAAAGGAGGTGATGCTGGAGAGTTGATTGGGAGAAAGAGAAAGAAGAAAAGAAGAGATAAGATTTTGAATCCAGGTCTAGGGGACGATGACGTTTTGGGTAATTCTTCTTACTTTTACGGGTTCCGTTTACTTTGTTAGATATATCAAGTTGATGTGTTTGCATTGGGTTTTGTATTATCTGATGAGCAGTGTTCACATGTAGCAATTTTGTTTGACTTTTAGGAGGCATTTGGTTCAAGGTATCTTAGATTACTAGAGTTATGTGATTATCAGGTTATAACATAACCTAGTGCATATTCCCGGAATGTGCACAATTTCAATTTGGTTGAGATTATCGGAATATAAGATTAACCTGTTTGGTTGGAGGGTATATTTTCTGTTAAAATGGATAATTTACTATAATGCCCATGTTTACAACACTTAAGCTTATTTCTTATTTGTTCAATGTTTTGTACAATTGTTGTAATTTTGTTAAGTTTGATAATTAAACATGACTAACATAAAAATTATTTAAGTAATGAACTTAGTAAAATATTATATAATTAATTTAATGATTATACAAGTTAAGTTTAATTATGCTTTAACAAAAAAGAATTTATGCTTTTAGTTTAATTGAACTAACATATAATTATTAATTTAATAATTATATAAGCTAAGTTTAATTATGTTTCTTAATCAAGATAAATTATGCTTAAAAAATTGTAATTTATCAATTACATAAGGTTATTAGGGTCCTAAAGGGCTAAATACTAAGGGTAAAGTAAGAAAAAATTTTAACATAACCTGGTAATCTCACATTACCTAAGAATTTGAAAATTATGAGATTCCTGGTAATGTGCACCAAAAGCTTACGTGTCAATAATCTTACATTACCTCGGTAATATGATTACCACAAACTAAACGAAGTAATGTTACATTCCAATGTGCACATTATTGGGGTTATGTAAGATAACCCCAAACCAAACGTCCCCTTTAGGGTATGTCATTTTACTTGACTTATGGGACATGTTGTACTGATGATTTGATCCTTTGCTTGATTTATGGATTGATTAGCAATTGTCATGAGGCTTTATTAAGTTTTTCTTTATTATTTGCGTCAGGATTTTAAACTTCGTTGAACTGTTTATGTTTTTACTTGGTTAAATCTTGTTAATATGTGTTACTGTTCTTGTTTGATTATTTAGGCAATGTGTATTTGTTGGTTTGGATATGTTAAATCATGTTATCTGTTTGATTCACTAACTGATATGTATTGTTGGGATATTTTCTTGTTGGATTTCAAGATTCAGTTCTTAATCTATTTTGCTGATTGGGTCATATGTAAAACTACTGCATCATATTGGGTTCCTAATAATTTGGGCTACGGATGTTAATTGCGGGCTATGATTTCATGCATATTTGGGCTAATGATTAATTGCCATGAGTAGGGTCCGGTGTAGTTAGTGTAAGCTAAGCTCGTTATTTATATATATTTGTTTAGTTTTATAGCTTGTTAGTTTTGGTATTAACATTCTAGGGTAATCAATCTTTTTTATTAATTTTGGGCTTGTTTATTTTTTTTGGTTGTTTAATATATTTATGGGTCATCTTTATTGCTTGGTGAAAATCTATGTGCCAATTTGAGCCTTTGTGTTAGATGATAATTGATGGGTATTTTTGTGTAGGCCTTAATTTTTTTGTTTGGACTGGCTGACTTGTTTATTTAATTTGTCTTGGGCTCCTAATTAAATTCTTGGGCTGGGTTTGTTTATCTTGGATCAATCCTAGAGGTAGTTGGGCTCCTGAAGTTGCTTTTTGATGGGTTATACCTATATATGTTTAGATTAGGCATTTTAATATATTATATCATTTTAATATTTTTAGGCCATTTCATATTTTTTGTCATTTAGTAATTTTAGGCTCATTTTATATTTTATGTCATTTAGTAATTTTAAGCCATTAGCATTTTAATATATCATTTAACTTAGGCCCCATTAGCATTTTAATTCATATCATTTAGTTTAGGCCCATTAACATTTTAATATGTCATTTAGCTTAGGTCGATTAGCATTTTAATTCATGTCATTTAGCTTAAGCTCATTTACATCATCTATGCCATTTTAGAAATTAAATTCATGCATCATTAATTATTCGTTTGATATATACTTAATATAGTTCTTGTGCTAACCCATTTTCTCGGTTTATCTTATCCCATCATTTCATGCATTTAGAAACTAGTGCATCGTTTTCACAAAATTCATGTGCATGGGAAGCAATAGAGTATCTCAGAAGTACGAGATACTCAAGGGTCTACCAAGATAAGAATTTCTCTAAGTTTCTCGTCGGAAATACGGTGGAAATTTATGAGAGTTTTTATCTCTTCAAAAACAAAAAAAAATTGAATTTTCTTCATTTAATTTCTTCAAAATCACATGCATATCATGTTTATTTTTCCATCAAATATTCAAGGTTTTCTTTAATTAATGTCAATTTAAAAGAAAAAACAAAAAAATATTTTTTTTCAAAATCCTTGTTATCAGTAGGGCTGCAAACAAGCCGAGCTCGAACGAGCTTGAACACGAACAAGGCGTGTTCATTTATTTTTAGCTTGTTCAAGCTCGGTTCGTGTTCGTTAAGAGTTTTCAAAGCTTGTTCAGACTCGTGTTCGTTTATTAATGAGGTGTTCGTGTTCGTTTATGTTCGGCTTGGTTAAATAAACTTGTTCATGAATAACAGATGAACATATTCATAAACACTAAATAAACATGTTCGTGAATAAATATTAATTTATGCATAGTAAAAAATCTTTTTTATATGATTATATTTATCATTTTTTAATTATAAATTTTCTTTTAAAATTTATATTTGATCATTTATTTGTTTATAAAAGTTAAAAATTAAAATATACTTGATAAATGAAAAAAAGAAATAAAAGAAAATAAAAATTATTAAAAATAAGAATATAATTACTTATTATCTTAATCTTAGCAAATATAAACGAACTTAAACAATCTTTTAAATGAACAATAAACGAATTCATAAATGAACATTAAACAAGCTTGTTCATGAACATAAATGAAAGAACACATCTTGTTCAAGCTCGGCTCGTTTAATAAATGAACACTAAAATCTTGTTCGTTTATCTTACTAAACAAACATAAACAAGCCTAACCGGGCTTGAACACGAACTATTCGGCGGAAGCTCTGTTCATTTGCAACCCTACTTATCAGCAAAAGGAATTTCAATTCCGATATAATTTTAAAATCTAAAAATGGCTGTTTAGGAAAATCTCAAACTTAATCAATAGTTGAGGTTTTCTTATAGAAAATTAAATTTTGGTCAATTTCTTTAATCAAAGTTTTAAAAAAATGAGATCTAAAAATAAAAGGAATTTAATTTTCAAAAATCAAAAAATATTTTGAAAGATTTGAATTAGGCCCCTACATTGGAATCTTTCCGATTTAAATTAATCTCTTTTTTCAAAATCTTACTTTTAATCAAAACCCATTATCAATAAAAAAAATTTAATTATTCCAACATTATTTTCAAAAAAATCAAAAACTATTTTGAAAGATTTCAATTTAGTTTTTAACAATTGGAGTCTTTCCAAATTCAACTTAAAATTTTTCTGCAAATTAAAACTTGTCATTTTAACAAATTTCTCATTGCAACATCTTGGTTTTCAAAGCTTTTTTTTAGAAGTTCTCAATTCGGTTATTCAACATTGAGAAACTTTTAATTTTGTTTTCAACACGGATCTCATTTTAGATTAAGTTTTCTCTTAGGATGAATTAACACACATTAAATGGAGTATTGCTCCGACATTCGAATTTTGATTTTCTAAAATTACATATCTTATTTAATGTTGAAAGTATTTTGTTATTAATCCTAAAATTGATTTTCAAAAGTCTTTATGGTACCGATTTTCGGTATTTCAAGGGTGCCAGTCCTTCCTCGAACGAAACCGACTCCCGAACCAAAAATCTATTTTCGTAGACCAATACATGTGACCTAAGGTAATCTTTACAGATTATGTTAGGTTAAATGGAGTCAAAACATATGGCTAACCTATTTAAACCAAACGGTTAGTGGCAACTCCCTTTTCTTATTTTCGAAATTTTTAAAATCTTTTTATCCGCCAATATTTTCTCGTCGAACGGCTTTTTTAGATATTTTGACAATTATTATTATTATTATTATTATTATTATTATTATGTAGGATATCAACTTACACCCTAGTGTAAAACTAAAAGTTTTACCCCCACTAATATCTTGTTATATGATTAATATTCGAGTAATCCATATTATTATATTTTATTCAACTAGATCATGCATGCCAATTCAAGTTAATTATACATATCTAATTATTTGTTTTGTACATAGTTGTGGACCCAGATCCTAATTGAACTTGATATTTAGTTCTAAATGATAAAATTAAATCGGATAATGGTGTGTTAAGGATGAAATTGAAAAGAATGAAAGATGAAATTAGGACTAAATTGAATTTTTGTAAAACTTTGGGGTAGAATTTACAATTTTGAAAAGGTGAGGGCCTACTTATAATTTTCCCAAAATGGGAAAATATATAAACGGTTGGTGGGAGTGCCGGCACCCCCACCACTTCTTCTTCTTCTTCTTCTTATTCTTCTTCTATTCTCCCCCCAAACCCCATTTTTAGAGCTTTAAGCTTCCAAACTTCTCTTCCTCATATCTTCTTCAATTCTCAACCAAATCAAGCAAATGAACCCTCTAAATTATAATGTCTTTTGAGCTCTATGAATTGATGGTGATCATTCATGGAGAAGAGTAAGGATTAAGTTCAATGTAGCAAGAGAAGTTTCGGGCTTTGTTTGGAGATTTGGAAAAATCTAGCCAATCATTGTTTGAGCTATCTTGGTATGTTATTCTACTCTCCTTTAGCTCTTAAATGATACAATGTTCATGCAATTTGGTTGAGTAAATGTTAAGATTTTCAAATTTGAAAAGAAATGGGTATTTTTAGCTTAAATTGTAGATTTAAGCTAAATAATTATTGTTGGTGTTGTGGCTGGATTATATGGTATATTTGGGCCTTAGGAGGCTAGAAATGAAGCTAGAAGTGAGAAAAAATGGGTTGTGCAAGGTGGAGGGCCACCAAAAAAGCTGCCATAGGCGGAGGCCGACGCTCCCATCCCCAGATGTAGTCTAATCCGTCCACGGATTAGACTGGAAAGGAAAATTAGAGATTTAGTCCAGCAATCCATTGACGGATCAAGGATGATCCATCCACTGATGAAAGAGGTAGAAACCTTTAAACTGTGGATTTAAGGGATCCGTCCCCGATTGTGGCATGATCCATCCACGGATCATGTTGTTGACCAAAGTTGACTTGCATTGACTTTTGGTTGGCTTCTCGATTTTGGTGGTTTCCGATTTTGAATTAGGTTTAGACTTTCCTAAGCTTGATAGAAGCTTATTTAGGCTAGTCTGAATTTGCATGAGCATATTTTCATTTTAAAAATGATTTTAACAAGATTTAAATGCAAATCAGGAGAATCAATGATGGATCGTGGTGAGAGCTCTAGCCATGCAGTGGATGGATTCTGGGAGTATACGAATCTTAATTTTTTTATTCTTTTAAATTGTTTTAAATTAAATACTTTATTATTTTGGGGTATGATGTACCACTGCACAAGCATTCACAAATATTTTATGAGGGCAGGATGTGTAATATTATATGCTATATACATGATATGAAATGTTTTAAATGATTTTATACTAACTCGATTGAGGCGTAATGAGAGTCCGAACGTGACTTGCCCTATCGAGGTATTTTTATATAAACCTAATCATGGCATGATTACAATCCATGTGTAACCTGCTCGATTGAGGTATGATATTGGTCCATAAGGGCCTGCCTATGAGGGGCAAATTGCTAGCTGTTTAGTGGCTCGTGGTTCTCCCTATGGGAGACACAAGTGCACTCTCTTGAGACTGAGCGGCATAGAGGGTGACTCGCTAGGAGCATTTATAGTCATTAAGATAATGAATGGCAACATTGGGAGAAAAAGGGCATAGTATAGGTATATATATATATATAATTTTAAATGATGAGTTAATGAAAATTTCTCCCAACTATTCGAGCTTATCGATGGATAAGGCTTGTTCAACTTATGCCACTCTAACTAAATCATTTTGACAAAAATGATTTTTATTAGTAAGAAATTTATTAAAATGGATTGATGATTTAAAAGTTGTTTTTGGTATTATTATATCCTCCACCATCTTTAGTTTTTTATATTGTTTTAAAACCACATCACTGAGTCAGTAGACTCACCACCATGATTTAATTGTTTTTCAGGCTTGAGGTTTTTTAAAGAGCGGCCGCCTAGTAAAGCATGCAGGTTAGCTTTCAGTTATAGTAGGTTCTCTACTCTTAGTTACAGTGATTCATTTGTGTCTTTTAAATTCCACTATGTTTGATTTTATATCTTTCCGCACAATTGTAAATGCCTGATATTTTGATATTAAATACTTGGGGGATTTCTTTTATATATATATATATATATATATATTGTATATTTAAATGTATTACTTTGATTATTACAATGATACTTGATATTTGATATTTATTCTTATTTTTATACTTGATATTCAATAGCTTACGTTGTCTCTTATGCGAGACTACAGTATGTACTTTGAGGTAGTGCGACAATATTTTTCACATGATTAAGCCTACAGGTCCGGACATGACAACAATATTTTCCATGCTAAATATATGTTGAAAATATTGAAAAATGTTTGATTCTTGATCGATAAATATATAGGTTTGAGTTAAAACTGCATAATACATCCAAATAGATTGTTAAGTCCAACATTAATCAGTTTGTTAAGATATTAATAATCATGCATTAGGTTATCAAAAAAATGTTTGACAATTTATATAAAGATAGGTATATTAGGAGAAAAACTAATATTATTTTCCCCACCAATTTGTCTCATTACTTTTATCGCTCTTGATATGGCACAAAGTTTAGACAAAAATTTAAAAAAGTTTGATTTAGACGATAAGTTCTAAATATATATGATATTTATTATTGTAATGTTTTAATTTGAATGTTGTGGTTGTAGTTATACACCACACGAGGGATAAAAATAGTGAGCTAATTAACGCCCAAAAAAAAAATGGTTGAGTACTCAAATTGACCCTCAAACTATACAAAAAAAGAGAAATTGGCTCCTAAATTTTTATTTGAGACAATTGACCCTTCAAACTACTATTTTTGTACAATTAACCCCCCAAAGGGTTATATTGCATGAAATCTCAAGGGTTATATTGTCCTACATTATTAAGTTTGAGGGGTTAATTATCTCAAAACAATAGTTTTGAGATAATAGTTTGAGGGGTTTATTGTCCCGAAATAATAGTTTGAGGGGTCAATTGTCCTAAATAAAAGTTTAGGGACCAATGTATCCCTTTTTGTATAATTTGAGGGTCAACTTGGGTATTCAGCCAAAAGAAATGATGAGCCAATTAGCATATCCCTTGAGATAACCACTTTTAATACCTTTAGCCTTTGTTTGGATGGGGGTTAAGGGAGGAGTTAGGAGGTTAATGCTTTATTTGGTTGGGAGTACATGGAGGGGAGGGGTGAATTAAACCCCTCCAAACCCCTTCAAACTCCAAACCCCCCAAATTGGGGTTTTCTGGAGGGGTGACAAAATTTGTTCCCATTTTGCCCTAATAAAATTAATTAATTTTCAAAAATATCCTTAATTAATTTTAATAACGTTTCCGAATTCATGTTTATTTTATTTTTAATACTTTTTTACTTAAAAAATATATTTATGCAATAAATTAATTTTTTTTGTCTCTATTAATTGTAAGTTCATTTATTTAATATAAAAAAGATAAGAAAAACATATTCCATATAAAATTTTCTTTAGTTGAGTAAAAATTAACTTTATTTTTATAAAGATTAATTTCTACATAACAATATATAAATTAAAATATATAAAAAATAAAAATTATTACATTCTAAAAAATTATATATATAAAGGTAAATTAATAAAAAGTCACATTAAATCCCTCATCACCCCTCTTCTAACCAAACAAAAAAAAGATAAACTTAACACTTCTCTCCCCCTCTTAAAAACCCCCATTCTCCTCTTCCCCCTTACCTTCCCTTACTCCCCCTCCCCTCCCCCCTTTGAACCAAACATAGGCTTAGGGGAGGCTCTTAGCGAGAGACATAACAGAGTACAAAGACACCCATATAAACGATCACAAATATACTTCAATTCTATTCGAAACAATATTAAAAATGAACAAGTACAGTATGCTATTTGGAATTTTATAACATATATAATAGCTAAAATAGATAGAGAAACAACAGTTTTATTCATGATCATGATTACAAATGTTTATCCCTTCTTGTTGGTATGCATGTTTCCTGCGAATCTTAGGAGACACAAAAGGCAAAGAGTGAGGTTCCAGCGGTGTAGGGTGGACTGAAGTATCCATGGCCTACATAGATGCATCCATTGCTAATTGACGAGCCACCATATATGGTGGCACCTGTATTATATGACCACAAGATTTCTCCTGTGTTGGCATTAATAGCGTATATTGGTCCATGTCCGGATGTTGAACCACCAAACAGGACACCGTTAGCCACGGTGACAGGGCCACTGACTGTACCATTGCTAGGGTCAGCTGCTGCCCAAAGGATTTGCCCATTTTTAGCATCCATTCCCACCCATCCCCCAGCAGTTGTGTTCTTTGTGGAAGGCTTCAGTGTGAAATTGTCGCCATTAGAGTTAGCTATGTTTGTGTAGACTCGTTTTTCATCAGTAGCTGCTCCCCATATTCCTCCTCCACCCTGGCCACCAGGTCCAGCTTCCTACAGAGTACATATACCAAATTACAAATTGGACATTAAGCTATATAGAGGTAACTTTCGTTTAGGACAGCTTTATTATTCACCCGTACAGGGTGAACGGTTTCCTTGCTAAAGAGTTAAGAGTTGAAGATGTCTTACAGTAGACCATGTAATGTTGCCATTGTCAAGATTCAAAGCCCAAGCAAATCCACTTTTTTGAGCAGCAACAACAAGATCTCGCTTTGTCCCATTGACATAAGTGTTTAGCATCATTGGTGCTTCCCCAAAATCAGCATCCGGGTTCGGACCAGGAGGACAATTTGGGCCGGGTTGAGAGGCTGTTGCATGCCAAAAACCAGAGGTCGTATCCTCCTAATTGACGGTGCCACTTGATCTTTCCAGTATCCAAGTCAAGGGCTAGGATTGAATCTGATAGGTTCTCAGGCTCCACGCACTCGTCAGGATGAGTAGGGATACCAGCTGTTTGATTGTTCTGTCTCTCTTGACAGTCTGTTACATTTTTGGGTGCTGAGTAGAGGTTCCCTGTGGCAACATACACATGGTTCCTGCGGATATCGATTGATGGGCTGCTCCCCCAAATGGCTGCTCCAGCATATTCTCCACGCTTGCCAAAATTGTCTGGTAACGTATAGGTTCGCCACAAGATTTTGCCAGTTCTGGCATTTAGTTTGATGAAGCTTCCCCGGAATATGCAACATTCCTCAATGCTCGCAATCTCCTCTAGTGAAGATGTGCCAACGTAGAAGTGTCTGAGTTAATTAAAGTAGATACTGATATCAGTTCATCAAAATATAGATCTGCACTTCTCATTGAATATTTCAGGAAGGTCCCTGCTTAAATTCTAAGACGCACGAGACGAAAATTTACTACATAATAATAAAGACTACAAGTTCACCACTAATGACAGGCACAATACAATAGGCAACCTTTAAGATTAATCAATAATACTTTGATTGCATCCTTCCTTCTTGAAGTTATTAACACCACAAGTTCTATGTTTTCAGAATTCCAATTTTTTTTTTTTTAAGTTTTACTTTACTGTTGTATCAACATAATTTAGAGATTCCTTCTTGAATATATAAATCCTAAATATATTGGGGCTGTCTAGGTCACGCGCAAGATTTCTTGTAGCGATAGTATGAGATTTCAAGGATATGGAATTGGAAATGAAGCTAAAGTGCTTTTCAACATCCTTGCTCCATGGATTACTCTAGCAACTACTTAAAATATTATGGTTTGGACAGCTATACTTGCCTGTATTTTTCTCCCACCGATATTTAATCTGGAGTCTAAAAAGCCAAACCCAAATGCATCCTCTCTTTCGACTTTTCTAATCACATTTATCTTCGTAATCCTGATGACTTGTTGGGTATTGCCTTACATCGTAAAGATCAGAGTATAGTATGCCGATGAAAATGAAGTGAACAGGCTAAGTAGTAACTTGTAATGCAAGTTAGTAGTTTTCGCATGATTAGTTGATTTTTATTGTTATTGTATATGGTAATATAAAGTATAAACTAGTCTTTCAAAAATCTGCCATATATTGCTCATTTACATGATAGACTATTACTGTACAGTATCCAAGTGATGACTCTGTTTAAATTGCTGCAAATGTTATGATCTTAGAGTCCGTTTGGTACTTTGCAAGGAATTACTTTCCATACAAAGTGAGTTTGTAGTATTTGGTTTAGCACATAAAAGTTTAATTAAATTACATGCAAAGTTTTTTATAATGTTTGGTTAAAACACATTTTCCCTATAAAGTTTATTTAAATATCAAATTTATCATTCTATTTTATATCTTTTTTAAAAACAAGGGATAACAAAGTAATTTAAATGCGATGCAAAATACTTTTACACCCCCATACAAATATTTTACTTGATCAAAGGTAAAGTGATTGCAATTGATCATTTACTTTAGATCCTTAAAATTGAACCAAACGTGATAAAGTTTTTATAGTCCTTAACTTTGCATGCAAAGTAATTGAATTACATCAAACCAAACGGCCTCTTAGTTGTTAAATCTTTTTGTTCAATAAAAGTGATCAGTCAATTAAGATATTATATCAAACAGTTCAGCTCGGTTTGTACGTAGAGGAAACTAATTCAGGGAGGATAATAAGATTATTGACCCCTTGTAATAAGTACCGGACATAGTGATAACAGCCCTAGAGTGTTTATCAAGCTGGGTTAACCAGACAAGTTGCCCATTTGATCGTTTAACTGCAACAACATAAGCAGGTCCGCTGAGTCCAAAGATAAGCAAATCATCTGCTATAGCCGGAGTTGTTCTTGATGCTGTCACATTCACACCAGGTACAGCTCCAGTAGAATTAAGGCCAGTCAACTGCTGCAAATTTTTCTTCCAAACAAGAGATCCATCCAACGCTTTGACAGCATAAAGATATCCATTCCAGCTAGGGAAATAAAGGGTTCTATCATAAATTGCTGGTGTTGCAGTGATATATCCTCCTGCATTGAATTTCCACTTCAAACTCAGCCTGGAAACTGTTTCAGGGCTTATCTTGGTTTCCTTGTCGGCGAATCTCCTGTTAAGTAGATTTCCACCATGACTTAACCAGTCCTGAACATCCTGCTTGTTACGCCAGCATAAGTATTTTATGACAAATGTTAATGTGCATCTGTTCTAGATAATTCTATGATACAAAAAGAGTGTAAAAAAAAACTTACATTTGAACCTGCAGGCGCAGCTGCTGAGGCTAGTAGAAAAATAATGCAGAGGGGGAGAATAAGTTCCATTCTAGGTTTCGTTTTCATGTTTGATTTTTCAAATCTTTGAACTTGTTAATATCGTGTGATATCATATAGAACAATAGAGGACGTATAGAGTGATATGTCCTGACTGGCTTATATCTCTGACTTTGAAAGATTTTATTATATATTGATTTATTATTTTTTTCATGCAAAAAAAAAAAAAAAACTGTTAAATTCATTTTCTTGACCTCCTTATTTAGAGGTAACCTTTACTTTCTTTTGACAGAAGTTGGGTTATAAATGGCAATGATCACGGCTACTTGTGTACCACTCATAAGATGACTCATTTTCTTGAATAAAAAATTCATCAGTTTTGTTTAACTCATAAAATATATATTTCTTTCTAAATACATGCATTTCTGGGATGTCACTGAAGAATTTCTTGGTCAATTGTAAGATAAGCGTTACCAGAAAAGAAAAATCATTAATAAATTCAAGTGACCAATTGAATATATATATATATATATATATATAGGTTCGTATAGCCAATTCGATTTGCTAACAATTCAAACTTGGTGGCCAGCTAGAAACTTGGTCCAAATTCCACACATGGATCATGGCTTAATTTAATTATCTTTTGTAACTCAATGCATGTTGTTGGGTCTGTGGTTTTAAGGCATTAAATGAGGTTAATAGAGTTAGCTTAAGTTTGGTGCAAGGCTATAAATTAATATCACTACCTCTATCAGATAAGATCACGAAGTTTTAATTCCAACTTGCAATGGTTGTGGCAAGTGTTAGGCTTTGAGCAGTAGCTTTCTGGGAAGAATACTGGCAATATCCATGTTATTTTTGAGTAAATTTTATATGATTGGTTTTATTGTTAGTTACTAAATCATTGAAAGAGTACATGAGATTCATCCAAAAGAAAAAAAAAAAGAAAGAGTACATGAGACTTTAGATTTCAGATGGAACAGGGGAATCAACTTCCTGCTATCGCCGGTAACAATGGGAAGAAGTGATTCTTGCTTAAGAGAAATGAAAAATGAATAAGTCGCATTTCAGTTAATATTTCTAGCAAGACATCAAAATTTGCAATGAAGTTAGGCTCTTCCATGCCTTTCCTCTAGCATCTAGCTAGAGATTTTTTTTTTGTCGATGATGCTGCTTCACATATGAAGCTAGGTTTAGTTACATTACTATAGGTTGCTAGGATCTTTAAAATAGGGTTGATCTCAAGTTTGATTTTTAAAAAATCAAAGTTCGAGGATTAAAAAGTCCAAAATAAAAGTTGAAAAGCTAAAATGACAGTTTCATATAAATTCGAGGGCCTGTATTAAGCCGATAATTTGGTCATCTAACTTTTATTTCAAATAATTTCACATTTTTGAGTAATGTAATTCTTTTGAGTAACGTAATTCTTGACGTTAATGTGGCATAACATGACAAGTTTACATGTCAGTGTTTGCGTGCGTACTCAAGCTCATCCCAAGAGATTCCAGAATTATTGCAAATTAGAAATGAAAACTAAAATCTTTGACTTTGAGTTCTTTGTACCATAGTTTTGGTTTGTTTTTTCCCCCTAAATATTAGATTTTATGCTTGCAAATGTCAAAGCAACCAAACTCAGAAACAGAGAGAAAAGCAATTGTTGGTGTCAACTGTGTGCCATTGTTAACGGCAACTGAACTGTTTCCCAAGTTGCAAGGAGACTTTTCAATAATAAATCTTTGCCATAAAATAACCTCCCATAAATTAGATTAAATTTCTTTTACATAAATACTAGTGCTGCAGAGACAGCATCACTCTCCAGGTAGTTGCAAGGAATTGTCCCTTTTTCGTGTGTGCAAATATCACCACATTGAAGCTTTAGGACACACAAAAGGCAAAGAGTGACGTTCCAGCAGTGTAGGATGGAATAAAAGCTCCAAAATTAACTTTATATCCATTGCCAACATAAAAGCATCCATTGCTCACAGACATTCCACCATAGACAGTAGCACCGGTGTTATATGACCACAAAATTTTTCCATTTTTAGCATCAATGGCATATACAGGTCCTTCTTTATATGTTGAACCGGCAAAGAGGACGCCATTAGCTATGGTAACAGGGCCGCTGGCAGTGGCATTGCTAGGATCAGGTGTTGACCATAGGATCTCGCCATTGTCAGCCTCCATTGCCACCCATCCACCAGCAGTTGTATTTGTTGTAGACGGCCTCAGCGTAAAATTCCGGAATAGCGAATTGGCTATATTTGTGTAGATCCTCTTCTTATCTGTAGCTGCTCCCCAAGTACCGCCTCCAGCAGGTCCACCAGGTCCAGCTTCCTATACATATATACCAGACACATTACATAAATAGCCAAGTCTTGAAGGAAAATTGTAAATGCAGTAGAATTCCCTGAACTGTAAAAGGAGGTAGCATAAGCCAACTTACCGTAGACCATACAAGGCTTCCATTATCTCGATTTAGGGCCCAAGCAAATCCACTTTTCTGAACAGCAACAACAATGTCTTGCTTGGTCCCATTGACATTAATGCTTAGCATCATTGGTGCCTCGGCAAAATCAGCATCTGGGTTTGGACCAGGAGGACAATTAGGGGTTGAAAGATTGTTGCAGGCAAAGAACCATAAGTCATAGCCCCCTAGCTGATGATACCACTTAATTTCACCAGAGTCCAAATCAAGAGCTAGGATTGAATTTGAGTGGTTTTCAGGCTCGATACACTTGTCAGGATTAGTTGGTGCCGTTTGATTATTCTCAGCTTCTTGGCATTGTTGTATTCGTAGAGGAGCTGAATACAGGTTCCCAGTGCCAATATAGACAAGGTTCCTTGTAATATCAATTGAGGGGCTGCTTCCCCAAATACCTCCCCCTGAATATTCGTCCTTCCGTCCGAAATTGTCAGGCAAAGTAAATGTTTGCCACAGGACCCTGCCAGATCGGGCATCTAATTTGGAAAAGCTGCCCCGGAAAGTGCAACATTGCTCAATGCTTAGGCTTTCTTCTTCTGAAGATGTGCCAACGTAAAAATACCTATACGTTGCCAACAGAATGTCAAATTAAGCTAAAAATTGAGTAACATGGTGAAGATATTGAAATATAACTGTAGCATTATAAGATTTCAACAGATTTACAACATTGCACATGTAGACATGTCATTGTAATTATATTTTGATTCGACTTTGAGAATGATAAAATGGGGGTCACATGTAAATGCAATTAGTTATCATTTCCATAGCAATCCAAAACCTTAGGAAATTCAATTTGAGTTGATATTATATTTCATCTTGTTGACTTCAAACTCAATTATAAACCTGACGTAGATCATTCGTATCAGCAGAATAAAAAGTCAGACAAGATATTACCGACAAAGCTTAATCGAACCCATGATATGTTTTTATGTTCTTTTGGTATAAACCTCCTAGTATCCGATAGTCACGTTGGACCCCGACTAATCTAGAATCGAGCCACTTTGGACCACAAACTGGGGAAGCTCTCCCAAGTCTGTTTTCTAGATTCACAAACTCGAATCTGAAGCATCGAGCTCCAACAGGCATGGATTGATATGCTTTTATAATGCTCTTGATTGGAAGACCCAGTGACCAAACTAAAACATGAATTTGAGATGTGGTGATTTTCAGTGCACAAAACCTTTTCTAAGATCAGAAGATTATAGGGAAGAAAGAAGGGGATTTAAATCAGAGTGATAATAAGTTGACTAACCCTTTGTAGTAAGTTCCAGACATGGTGATAACACCTGCGGCATGGTTATCAAGCTGAGTTGACCACACAAGCTCACCTGTTAATCTTTCAACAGCAATAACAATAGCAGGGCCAGAGATTCCAATGATAAGCAAATCATCTGCTATTGTGGGAGTTGTTCTTGCAACTGTCCAATTAACATTGAAAAGAAAACCGGTACCATTGAGGCCAGTTAACTCATGCAAGTTTTTCTCCCAAATGAGAGATCCACCTGATGCTTTGACAGCATAGATGTTTCCATTCCAGCTTGGAAAATAAAGGGTTCCATCGAAAATTGCTGGTGTTGCTGTTATGTCTTTGCCTGCATAGAATTCCCATTTCAACCGCATCCTGGAAACTGTTTCGGGGCTGATCCTGCTCTCTTTCTCAGCATATCTCCTGTTATATAAGTCTCCACCGTGGTTCAACCAGTTTTGTGAACACTTCTGGTCTTTGCCAACTGAGTCCCACTGCAAACAAAAAAATTAATAGCACGATCACGGATGAAAAAAGTTCATGCAGGATTTTGTCAACAGGATATAAAGGAGAGAGGGTACTCACCTCAAAAAGTGCAAAGGTTCTAATGAAAAATGGGAAAAGACAGAGAAAAATGAGAAGAACATTGCTGCGGTATAGAGGAGCCGCCATTGAATTTGAATTTATGTCGATATATGATATCACGGTATGAATTTGAATCGAACAAGTGAACAACACAGCTACCGGACTTGATAGAATAATAACTCAGTAATATCCAGCTCAATTATTGGTTTGACCTTTTTTTGGCCAATGATTTCTTTTGCTTCTCTGTAGGCCATGAAATTTGACCTTGTGGTTTGGAATTATATACGTATTATATTAAGGGGAAGTGTGATCTTCCGATGATAAAGCATCATGTATCAAGGGCTAACGTGCAGTGCATAAATTCAAAAGGGGTTAAATACCAAATTGTTCCTTAAATTATAACTTTTTATACATATTGACTTATAAACATTTATTTGGAATAATTAATCATTCAAGCTATTATTTTAGGACAATTAATCCCTCAAACTATTATTTTGAAAAAAATAACCTCTTAAAACTATTATTTCAGAACAATTGACCTCTCAAATTATTATTTTAGGACAATATAACCCTTAATTGAATGGAAATGTTAAATTGATCCCTTGAAATTTTTGTCTTTAAGAGTTATGTTGTCCCAAAATAAAGTTTGAGGGATTAATTATTCCAAAATAATAATTTGAGGGGTCAATTATCTCAAATAAAAGTTTAAGAGCCAATTTATCATTTTTAGTATAATTTAAAGCTAATTTAGGTAGTAAACCAATTTAAGATTGGACCATGGAATCTATAATCTCAAACTTTATGCTTATAGAAAATATGAATCATCATCATTGTGTCAACATGGAATTTGCTGCAGTGAACTTGGAACTTCAATCTAGTCAGATATTCACAGCTAAATCAGCTGTTGCACCCTGCATGTGGTGAGAGCAGCCTATAATTTTGTCGATACCGGTTATAGGAACAAGCTATGAGCACTATTTTCATTTTAATGAGCATTAGAACTTTAGGATCTAAGAGTCAAGCTCCATAATATTTTAGGATTTATCATAAATTATAATATGAAAATGGAAAAATGTAGATAAATTTTTTTTTGGTTTGATGAGGCTTCATATTGAGAGTATAAAGTGAAGAAATGAAAATTTGAATGTGAATACGCTTCATAATTCTTTAATTCATAATGGCCCTATTTTTTTCCGCTCAAATGAAATATAGCCTTAGGATAGCCAAATTTCATTTCATAGTCCTTTTCCTTTTTCATTGTTTCCGGCTGATTTTTCGTCCTTTTCTTGGGCTACCTGGTAGACTCATTGCACCATAAGGCCTTATTCATCTAAGCCGTACTGCAAAATGGCGATGAATGGGCCGATAGTTCTGCGGCTTATGGATCTCGGCTTCATTATGGGTTTTCTGCTTAAAAAGATGATTGAGATACTCTCGCAAGTTTCATATGTTATTTTTAACTATTTTATATGATTAAAAAATAGATTTGTTTGTTAAATTTTATGTATTTTTTACTTATTTATTTTACTTCTAATCTAATTTTTCTCTCACTTATAATCAAAGGAAGAGAATAGAGATAAGACATATTAAAGATGACACCTATTTTGAAACAAAGGGAGTACCTTTTATCTTTTCACTTTGAAAAGGAATTCATCTTAGAGCTCATTTTGCATTACATTTTGGGGTTGAAAAGCTCATTTTCACCTATAATATAATGCCAAATGATTTTTAGATTGTTCTAAAAACTTCTTTTGATCGCTAAAAGTCATCAAATTTGAGAAGTTGAAATTTTGATACTTTTACGTTTGAAAAGTGTTTTTTCTTAAAATTACATTCTCCCACAGCAAAACCATATACTAAAAAAAAATTTTAAACGTAATTTTTCACAGAAATTCTTTAAAATATTTTTTTCAAATCGAGTTTTTTTCAACTGCAATTGCAATGACAAATTAGGCCTTAAATTAATAAGGTCAAAGGATATATTCGGTTTAAAAAAAAAAGATATGCAATGTTTAATATTAGATCAGCAACAAAATTACTAAACTATTTTAATGTTTAATCCTTTTGTATAATAGTAAAATCTATTTTACACTATATGATATAAATATAAGATATAATAATATACTGTTGTGAAAAGTATGTTAATTAAAATTGACTAAGCAAGAACAATAAATAAGAATAGGAGAAATTAAGAATTAAAGGAACAAGAGAAAGAGAGAGAGAGAGATGGAAAATGGAAATAAGATTGAAGGAATTGTAAATATTTCATTAGGGAGAATGAATCCCAATTTATAGGCATCAAATGGTAGGCTATACAAATTGGTAATTTGCACATATGATCCCCATTATTACCATCACAATAATCACAATTTGGACAATTTGCACAACTTGCATTTGTCCACTTTCATAACCTAATTTGCATAATTTGTATTTGTCCACTTTCATAATAATTTGCACAACTTGCATTTGTCCACTTTCATAATACTCCCCCTTGGACAAATGCTACTATTAAAATTGGACGTGTACTGCCTCGTTAAAAACCTTAAGTCGGAAAAACCCAGTGGGAACAAAAACCGAACATAAGGGAAAAAGAGTACAATACAATTAAGTCCGTCTAATATGTCTTCAGGACAATATGTGCTTGTCTTCAAGACAATATAAGTGGGCCTACTTCAGTGTCCTGATTGGACGTGCTATTATTGCCTCATTAGAAACCTTAAGCCGGAAAAACCCAGTGGGACAAAAACCGGACAGAAGGAAAAAAGAGTACAGTGCACTTATGTCCATAATCGCTCCCCCTGAGATAAAATAAACTGCTACTTCTGGAACATCTAAACATTTCCACTTCTGGGGAATTCAATCTTGCATTTTACTAACTCGCCGCATACCAATGCCATAAACTAATTTCTCAAATGTTGATGTTGGCAAAGATTTGGTAAATAAATCTGCAAGATTATCGACGGAGCGAATCTGTTTAACATCAACTTGTCGACTTTCCTGGAGTTCATGAGTATAGAAAAATTTCGGCGATATGTGCTTGGTCCTATCACCTTTAATATATCCTCCTCTGACTTGTGCAACACAAGCAGCATTATCCTCATAAATTATAGTGGGAGAATCTATCACCGGTTTGAATCCATTAGCATTATACTGTCTTCAGGACAATACATCATAGATCTTAACCAAACACACTCTCTTCCGGCCTCATAGAGGGAAATAATTTCAGAGTGGTTGGAAGATGTTGCAACAAGTGTTTGCTTAGTGGAATGCCAAGAAATGGCCGTATCATTATAGCAAAATAGATAACCGGTTTGAGAGCGAGCTCTGTGCGGATCAGATTTATATCCAGCATCAGCATAACCTACTAAACCAGAGTTAGTAGTATTCTTAGAATAGAATAACCCCAAATCAATGGTTCCTCAGAGATAACGGAAGATATGTTTAATCTCATTCCAATGTCTCCGGGTTGGCTCAGATATTTACCGCAAAAGCGATATCTGGTCTTGTGCACTGTGCCAAGTACATCAAAGCCCCGATTGCATTGAGGTATGGTACTTCAGGACCAAGTATATCCTCACCAGATTCTTTAGGACGAAACGGGTCCTTTTGGGGGTCAAGAGACCTTACAACCATAGGGGTGCTCAATGGATGAGCCTTGTCCATGTTAAAACGTCTAAGCAATCTTTCAGTGTATGCTGACTGATGGACAAGTATTCCATTCTTTTTGTGTTCAAGCTCTAGACCAAGGCATAGTTTGGTTTTACCCAAATCTTTAACCTCAAACTCCTTTTTCACATATTCAGCAGTTTCAGATAACTCTTCAGGAGTCCCAATTAAATTCATGTCGTCGACATAAACTGCTATAATAGCAAATCCGGTTTCAGATCTTTTAATAAACACGCATGGGCAGATAGGATCATTTATGTACCCTTCCTTAGTCAGGTATTCACTTAAACGTTGGTACCACATGCGGCCGGATTGCTTTAACCCATATAAAGATCTTTGCAACTTTATTGAGAATAAGTTGCGGGGAGTGCATGCTTCAGGCATTTTGAAACCTTCGGGAATTTTCATATAGATATTGGAATCTAATGAACCATATAAGTATGCCGTCACAACGTCCATAAGACGCATTTCAAAATTTTCTTGGGTAACCCAACTTATAAGGAAACGAAAGGTAACTATATCCACTACTGGTGAATATGTTTCATCATAATCTATCCTAGGCCTCTGCGAGAAACCTTGGGCTACGAGTCGGGCTTTATACCTCACGATCTAGTTTCTCTCATTTCGTTTCCGGACAAAGACCCATTTGTATCCAACAAGTTTTACATTGTCGGGGGTTTTAGTAATAGGCCCAAAAACATTACGTTTGGCAAGGGAAGTCAATTCAGCTTGGATTGCTTCCTCCCATTTAGGCCAATCTCGCCTATGACGGCATTCGGTTATAGACCGAGGTTCATAATCATCATTCATAATCTCATGAGCAACTGAGAGAGCAAATGCATCATTGATGATTATCTCATTTCGATCCCATATCTCATTATGATAACTGATGGAAATTTCAGTATTCCTAAGGTTGGTGATCTTTTCATGGGTTTGTACCACTTCAGGGGCAATATGCTCATGAATTTGTGCCACTTCAGGGGCAATATGCTCTCTTTGAATATTATGTTGTGGCACTTCAGGTGCAATTTGCTTTCCTCGAGAAAGATTAATGTGCTCATCTGGAGCAGAATTATAAATTCATCCCCCTTCTTTTTCGAGGAACAATGTCTTTTGATCCCATTGGTCTACCACTCTTCAGGCGCGGGACATTTAGATCCATTTCGTGTGGTTCTTCAGGAACATCTATCCTAGCTGGAACATTTTCAGCTTGGATATGAGACTTTGTAACTTTAGCAGTCTCATTAAATGCATCAGGCATTTGGTTTGCAATAGCTTGTAAATGGATCAATCGTTGCACCTTATTTTCACATTCAGGTGTTCTTGGGTCTAAATGAGACAAACTTTTCTCATTCCATGAGAAAATCTCGACCTTTTTCTGCTTTCCATATGTGGAAACTTTTGGTATCCCAAGTGATGGGAATATTGTCTCATCAAAATGACAATCCGCAAATCTAGCGGTAAATAAATCACCCGTCAATGGTTCAAGGAACCAAATAATAGACGGTGAATCAAACCCAACATAAATGCCCAAATTGCGTTGGGGACCCATTTTGGTCCTTTGTGGTGGTGCTACAGGCACTTGTACCGCGCAACCAAAGGTGCGAACATATGAAATGTCAGGCTTCTGGCCCAAGACTAACTGAAGGGGGGGAATACAAATAAGAAGTAGTGGGGTGCAATTTAATTAAAGATGCAGCATGTAAAATAGCATGACCCCACTCTAAGGATGGGAGCTTTGTCCTCATCAGCAAAGTTCACATTGCGCGTTGATAATAGGCAAACATGGGACCATCTGCAGGATGCGTCCACTAGTACCATGAAATATCTAAATGGTCCACTTTCAGGCTGAATCGGCCCACAGATATCACCCTGGATTCTTTGCAAGAATGAAGGGGATTCATAATCAACCTTTGTCATGAAAGGTTTAGTAATGAGCTTTCCTTATGAACAAGATTCACAAATGTAATCTCTGGACAACAACACCTTTGTATCTTTTAAAGGGTGTCCACGAGTATTTTTAAGGATTCTTTGCATCATTGTAACTCCTGGATGACCAAGGCGATCATGCCAAAGTCCGAACACATCAGGGTTCATTAGTTTCCAGGGCATCGTAGCAATATGATTCTATAACTCGTATTGGGACAAAATATAATCCCATACTAGAAGCTTCCAGCTTCTCATGGATGGTCTTCTAGCCCATCTTGTAGGAAGTGATGCAAAGAAATTCCTTATTTTGCTCATTAACTGTTTCTAGATGGTACCCATTACTACGTACATCTTTGTAACTAAGTAGATTTCTTTTTGATCTACCGCTCAACAATGCATCTTCAAGATACAATGTTGTGCCATTTGGAAAAATAACTGTGGCAGTCCCATAGCCATCTATAATATTAACAGACCAGATATTTTCTGAACATTTGCCTTGCGCAATGTCACATTTGAGAAAAAGTGTTTGCCGCAAAGTATAGTATGCGTTGTAGCACTATCAAGCAAACATATATCTTCCTTTTTCTCAATGTGTCCCATTCGCATTTATCTTGACAACTTCAGGTGTCAAGTTTCATAAAATTTATCAAATTAATAATATGATGCAAAATATAAACCAACAAATATGGAATAAAAGATATAAACCAACAAATTTGTTATAAACAGGTTGTGGATATTGTCCGCTTTGGTACTTCAGGACCTCACGGATTTAAAACGCGTCCACAAGTAAAGGCTTCAGGCACTGCTTATAAGCACGCACACAATCCCGTGTGTGAGCGATGTGGGAACTTCAGGTTCACAACAATGATTTTATTGACGACCATATTTATTTAATATCTTCCTTGGTAACATAATTATCCAAGGGTATGGCAAAACATAGATGAAAACCCTCAGGATCTATTTCTGGGGACTTATTATTTTCATCAACATTATCAAATGTAATCAGAAACCTCAAAAGGTTTTTCATTGCCAAGAATATGACAATTTTCATTGACCAAAACCTTATTGACTTCAGCATCAGTCTCAGTTAGGTCAATGGCATGGGTCTCAACATGCTTGCTTTTATCCTTCTGGGATGCTTGGTATAGATCAACCAAATGTCTGGCCGTACGACAGGTACGTGACCAATGACCAGTCATTCCACAACGATGACAGGTACTATCATCGTGCTTCTTCATGGACTTTTTACCTTTAGGGTTGTGTGGGGAGTTATTTATATTACGGTTAAATCTCCCACTACCCTTACGGAAAAAATTCCCATGCCTGCGCTCATGGCCTCTAAGACGGCCAACACTCTTACTTGAGTCGGCATTTGCTTCAGGAAATGCCTTAGAGCCAACAGGTCTTAAATCATGATTTTTAAGCAGCAACTCATTTGTTTGTTCTGCAGTCAACAGGACTGAGATCAATGCAGAATATGTTTTAAACTGGCGCTGCCGATATTGCTGTTGCAATACAATATTCGAAGCATGAAAGGTGGAGAATGTTTTCTCTAAAAGCTCAACCTCAGTAAGCTTAACACCACAAAGTTCAAGCCATGACACCATAACAAGTAATTATTGCCACTTACATCCAAAAATTGGAATTTGGGCTTTTTAATATTTGCCATAATTCTGAAACGAAATGGTCTCAATTAGGTTGACAATTTCTGGTGTCAAAATTAGGTTGACAACTTCTGGTGTCAAAATTATTTAGAAGTAAATCTTTACACAATAAAAATTTAAATTATCTAGTGTAAAGAAAAAGGTTAAATAAAATAATGGAATCAAACCTTAAGAACTTACCAAGCTTTAAACTTGCTTCACTTTAGAACGCTCGTGCTGATAACATGTTGTGAAAAGTATGTTAATTAAAATTGACTAAGCAAGAACAATAAATAAGAATAGGAGAAATTAAGAATGAAAGGAACAAGAGAAAGAGAGAGAGAGAGAGATGGAAAATGGAAATAAGATTGAAGGAATTGTAAGTAAGTATTTCATTAGGGAGAATGAATCCCAATTTATAGGCATCAAATGGTAGGCTATACAAATTGGCAATTTGCACATATGAGCCCCATTATTACCATCACAATAATCACAATTTGAACAATTTGCAAAACTTGTATTTGTCCACTTTCATAACCTAATTTGCATAATTTGTATTTGTCCACTTTCATAATAATTTACACAACTTGTATTTGTCCACTTTCATAATATATACAACTTTTTTTTAAAAAAAAATTAGGGTGGGGTTGGTGAATGGTGGAATTTCTACCCTCGCTTTACACGGCTTTCGTACAAACTTGAATAATACTATGATTTTAATTCGGCGAAAAAAGGAAAAAGAATGTATAATATGATTTCAAAAATGCAAATGGCCATGTGTTAATTGCACGATGTAAGGCAAGTGGCAAGCACGCCTAATTATTTGAACATGACTTGAAGTTTGAAATCAATGCCTTTCCCCTTCTAAGGAAATAAATAAAAATTTAGAGTTCCATCATCATTAATTTCGGTTGAACTGAGAACTGGTCATAAGTTTGATCTGTTAAAGATTATTAAACCTTTTTACATTGAACCATTTTTAAATCGGTTGGACCGATTGAATCGGAAATTTAAAATTTTTTTATTTTTTAAGCTATTTTTAATTGACTAACACAAGTACAAAAAATGCACAAATTAATGAGAAGCTCAAATTGTTTTTTTTTTTATTATGTTTGGACTTTTGATTTTGAATTTTTAACCTTAAATTTTTAATTTTTTATTCTAATATACTCCCACAATAAAAATTTCATTTGTGATGTAAAATAATTTGTAATATTTATTTATATTATGTGATGCATTAATATTTTATACTTTTTCTTTTTTTAGAAATTTTTATTTTTTTAATTAAAAATTTGAAATTTAAATATTTTAAGAAATTAATAAAATTAAAATATTTATGCAACTAGTCTAAATGGTTCAACCGGTTGAACAGATTGAACCTTGAACCTTAACCTAACTGATTCAAGGACAAATCCGAATTTTTATTCATTGATTTATGCCATTGGTTTCATTCATGACTGTCACTTTACCTAGTCTTAGTTTTGCAGAACCTTTAGATTACAATACAAATAAAACCCGTATATCCAACTCAACCCTTGTTCTTATTAATTAGCAATTGGACACACACAAATGTTTGTCAGCAATTGGGCAAGCTCAAGTAAGAGCTCTTGAAATTTCTACAATTGATCAGATGGCTAACTCGCTAGCTAGCCCGTAGTCATTGAATCCATCAATGCAATAGCTAGCACTATATAAGCAACTAGCTACATAAAGATATGCATTATCAAGAAAGACAGAGAATTGCCCCATTTGGTCTAATGGTCAGGATTGAGAACTGGTTACCAACATACTGGAGTTTGCCGAGAAAAAAAAATTAAGAAAGACACAGAATTCTTGCAAATTTCTCCTGAGACGACATAATTTGGCATAGGATATTGTCCATGGTTGCATAAGTGGAGGGTGTCTTCCTTTAGGGGAAGGGATAGATAACTATCAAACTTTAGTTTGAGGCAAAGAATCTTAGCAAATGTTGAACAACAACAAATATTATATATTCAATCCAATGTATTGGTTGGTTTGTAACTCACCAAGTCATCATCTAATGTTCACTTTCATAACTAGGATCCTAAAACTATGAGAGCATAACGTACCTTTTTGGTTAATTCATTTATTATGAGATCATAATAAAATATAAATCAATCAAATAGCAGAACTACAACTTCCACTCTGTATCTGACTATATGTAATTTGAGGAGGAAACTTCATTTAGCTATTCAACTGCAGTATATTGTAGTATTCATTTTGTATACATATATTGTTAGATAATTTTGAATGTTTGGACGTTGAAAATAACGTTGAAAAGAAAGTTGGATTGAAAAACCATGGTTATTCAATTAAGTAATCCTTGAAAAATATAATTTCTTAGAATATAGTGTTTCACTGAAGGAACGTGACTTTTGATCATCTACATAAACCAACTTTCTATACAAGTCTTATTCACTTTTATGTTTTAGAGTATTAAGGACTTTGTTGTATCCTAGAGATATTAAAATACCTTAAGGACAGTAGTTTACTACGCTTCAAAGTCAATTTCTCTCTTTCTTTTATTCTCTTGTTCTAAAATTTCTAACATATATTGTATATAATTCAAGTGGGGGACGCCGATTTTAGACAATGAAATGTCATTGAGATCTGCACCCTTCACCAAGTCAACCCTGTTCAGCGGCAGGAAACCAAAGGTGCAGAGCTAGTTAAAAAGAACTAGATTACTCTGTGTCTTTATTTTTGGATAGTATTATATTATTTGATTAAGAAAGACCTTTTGTTTTGTCTTCTTTTGGTGTTAATAAGTTAAGTGCCTAAACTCTAGGAATAATAGTAATTTATTCCCATAAATACCTTAGGAATTCATCTGCCTGCTCCTCTCATTGTATCTCAGAACATGGCTAAGATATGCTTTTTGTTTCCTTTGCTCCTTATTGTCGCTTTTGCAGTTGCCAATGGCTCTGCAAAAACGGAGAAGGTAGGGCTATATGAGCTGAAGAAAGGGGATATGTCCGTTAAGTTCACCAACTGGGGTGCTACTATTGTTTCTGTTATCCTCCCTGATAAATATGGTTAGTTTCTGTTAACTTGTATGGCATTTGATGCTATAGCAAAACAATCATTTTTCTTCTAAAAAATTCCCAAGGATTCCTCTCCGAAATTTGAATATGATACTCCCAAGTTGAAAGTTTATGTTATAACCATTGTAAAACTTCTTGGTGTATTTCAGTTTCCATTTTCATCCTTTTGTGGTTGACTTATTTGACGTTGATCAATATCAGTTTTCATTTCCATTTTCTTATCTAGGTAGATTTTTATCTACCCATTATCTTGATGGTGGATATTCTTGTTATGGAACTCATTCATCTTCTGTAAATATTCAGGTAAACTGGGTGACATTGCTCTGGGATATGATTCAGTCAAGGAGTATATGGTAGGTTTTTCTATGTCTTTCTTTCCAGGTTTTGGTTTTTGAATGCAAAAAAATCACAGTTTTTGTTGGACAGATCTACATTTCTGTGTATCTTTCATTATCTTAAACGCACATGCTAAAGTGGGTCCTAATTGCTTGTTGCCAAAAAAAAAAAAGTGGGTCCTAATTGCTCCCTCTCAGAATAATATATATATATATATATATACACAGCTGGATTTCCCTATGTTGTTCATTAAATTCAATTTTCCTTTTGAAGAATCTGGCAAAGTTAGACTTATATTTTGATCTTATATGATATCAGCCTTGATGCATTAAAAATATAAAAATGGTAGTGACTGACATAGCTAGGGAGGTCTTTTCTCAAGTTACTACTATAACTTATTTCCTTTGTTTGGCTTGATAACTTCTTTCATCTCCGAAACGCCTCACCCATTTCAATTATAATTGTAAATTCAACTTGTAATTTATCTTTTAGATTTTAGTCTCTGTTTTTAGGAGGCTTACCGCTTACCATAGGATTCATTTTGTTTTGGTACACTCTTACCTTAAGATTGATTGCTTGCTGTAAATTCAAAATGATTCTGTATGCACTATATACTGACATTTATGATCCTGTGAAAAGTGAAGGCTACACGATGCACACTGCAAATTATATAGAATCATTGGTAGATTCCATAGGTGATTATATATGTCACTCATGTCCGGTTGAGTGGAAGAAGCTCCATACCTCTTAAATTATAAGGCATTAGATTCAAGTTTTGTAAATGAAGAAAATAAACTTAAAAGAGCTTTTCTCCATTTGGGGTATAATAATTAATTTCTTTTTTTAAAAAGAAAAATTTATAAACCACCCTTAAGCTATATAATACATTGATATTGTAGTTTACTTTTGGAAAGTTTGATAGATTTACTTGTGGTTTATATATAGTTTCATTTATTTTTCTTTGATGGATGCTGTATACACTTTTTTTTTTTGGTACATGATGCTGTATATACTATAATATAATATAATTGTAGAAAAGATTGGCATGAATTTATAAAGCTCAAAATAGTGGAAATCTATATCTAGAGAACTAGATTTATGGTATATTCTTATTTTATTCTTATTCTTTCTTAATTTTTGCCATTTTTGATGAGATACTTATTCTTATCACTTGAAAGGTCAATCCTTCCCTCTGAAAATTGCATTGTATATGGCTTGTATTGGTTGAAATTGGATAAAACTTTCACCAATCAATCTGAAAATCATTTTAACTTGAAGATGGGAAATCTGACTTTCATTTTCTCCACTTAGTTTCCCTCTTTTGCTTCCTTTTAACTTTTTATTTTCTGGTTGTGTTTGATTTGTGAGCAAATATCATTAATTTCTGCCCGCAAACACATACAAAATGTATTGGTAATGTTTTGCAGAATGATACTTCCTACGTTGGTTCCGTTGTTGGAAGGGTTGCAAACAGAATTGCAGGCGCTCAATTTACTTTAAATGGAGTCCATTATAAACTGGTTCCTAATGAAGGCAAAAACATGCTTCATGGTATAGGAATTCTACATTTTCATCGTGATTTCCTAATTCTATCTCTAACTAATTATTAAACAAGTTTTTCAATGTTCTTTTTCCTTGAGTTCTAATCTTATGCTGTCAAATGAAAATCATAGGTGGGCCTATCGGATTCAGTGATGTTGTCTGGAAAGTGAATAAGTATAAGAGAGATGGTCATGCTCCTAGAATTGTCTTTGCCTATCACAGCTTCGATGGTGAAGAAGGTTAGTGCACTTTTTTGGCCCATTGATCAGGCTTTCAAATTCATCTAAGGGTGGAGTAGCAAATTAGAGGGCTTCAGTTTGGGTCTTTTCGGATTAAGGTCATGTTGGAGTTCATGTTCAAAATTAATTTTAGTATGCTTTTGAATTTCAATTCTGATTTTTCTAATTTCTGATCATCTGGTATTTATATAACTTCTGATATGAATTTACATTATTTTGTATTTAGGTTTTCTTGATTTCGGGACTTTGAAATGCATTTTTTTTTAATTTTAGGTGAGTTCTTTTTGCTATAAGATGAATTTCCGTGATATTTATTCATTTCTTGTATATTTCACAGGATTTCCTGGCGCTCTCGAAGTCACCGTGGCCTACACCCTACTCCCTGACAACATGTTGGCTGTGAAAATGAAAGTGAAAGCTCTAAACAAGCCTACCCCGGTGAATCTAGCCCAACATACATACTGGAACCTTGGTAACCACAACAGTGGCGATATTCTGTCTGAAGAAGTCCAGATTTTTGCTTCCCACTACACCCCTGTTGATAGCGAGCATATTCCCACTGGTAAAATTGCTTCTGTAAAAGGAACTCCATATGATTTCCTCAAGCCACAGACGGTTGGAAGCAGAATCAACAGACTTCCTAACGGTTATGACATCAACTATGTGCTTGATGGTGGTCTTGGAAAGATAAAGAAAGTGGCTGCGGTGAAGGATAACAAGTCCGGAAGAGTTATGGAGCTGTCCACAAACCAGCCTGGTGTGCAATTCTATACAGCAAATTTCCTGAAGGATGTCAAGGGAAAAGGTGGATACATTTATCAACCTCATGGAGCTTTATGCTTGGAGACTCAAGCATTTCCTGACTCTGTCAATCACCCTAACTTCCCTACGACTATTGTTTACCCTGGAGAGCACTACATGCATATTATGCTGTTCAAGTTTTCGATTTCATCATAAAGAAACCTTGGTTTTAAGCCTTTTACACGAAAAAGAAAACTGACATGTTTCTTTTTCATCTTTGAATGTCTTGTTGTAATAATAAAAATTGGAACAATAATGTGTTTTAGACTTTAGTTGTAGCAACACTCTAATTCCGGTGGCTAAAATATGGGGTAGTAAACTTGGTCAGAGAAAATAATTTTTTGATTAATTTGTCAAAACGACACTTGCTATAGGCGTCCAAGCATTAGCATTTGGTACAAGTAGTTGGTGCATGTTTCTCTTTAGAGAGAGCAGGAATTTGAATTCCTATATTCCCCTATACACGCATACATGCATGCATGCATATACAATACACACACACACACACATATATATATATAAGAGGGATTAACTTACCTCACTGTAAAACTTATAGTTTAACACTTATTTATAATATATGCATCAATTAATTTTTTAACAAATCGACTGTTGAATTTAACAATTTACTTGAATGTATCATGTAAGTAAAAGTCAAGTCAATCCGATATCTTTATCACCTCGATCTAAGATTCAACTTTTTTTTGGTAATATTTTCAATATATATTTAATGGTAAAAAAATATTTTGTAGCAAAACAAATAGTTAGGTATTTTCAATTAACATGAAATTTGACATGTATGTATTTCAAATTATTATAAATGTTTTTTAATTAAAGTTTTAGTTTAATTGTTTTGCAGCGAAGATACTCAATTTATGTCTTGCGGTGCTTTAGGATGCGTGAGCGACCGACATGTACTTTGAAGTGTCGCAGTAGCTATCACGTGGTCGGGCCAGTGGGTCCAAGACATGACACTGGGGATATGAATAAATCCAAATAATACTTAAGGAAACAATATAGTAAATAAATAAATAATATCCCAAAACCAAATCGAAATAAAATATATCATAAGTGGGCTGGCATCTGTAATTCATCCAAAAGCACACCTATGCACTTAAGTGGCCAATTAGACCTTCAACGGCTTTAACTCTATCTCATAGAAATCATAAGTCATCATTTAGCCCGTTCCCTTGACATTGCCATCGTTATGGGTGGACATAGTTACATATAGTCGTAGTGAGTTACTCTCCGTGCCTCTCAATCCCAGGGTTTCCCCACTTACCGTGCCCTTTAGAAGGTAGTCCATGGCTACTTAGTTGGATGCAAGCTCCGCTTATCCACTTACTCACATCAGAGCACCGAGTCCTACTCAATCTCTCATCTCATAGAATAACATCATCAATAACATAATATATGTAAAATTCAATCTCATGATTTCTTGTAAAGTTCCATCCCTTAAATCCATTTTATAAATCTCATGTGTGAGGGTGGACTATCCATATCCCAAAACATTATAAAACATTTAATAAAATAATTTAGAAAACGATTGACCTTCGGTGGTCAACCACTAAAGCAAAGCTACTCACTAGTTAGGGAGGTTCGTATACTCTCGAATTAATCCCTGAAATGCCAAGGCTTGAACTCTCTCTCTCTCTCTCTCTCTCTCTCACACACACACACACACACACACACACACACACACACACACACACACACACACACACACACACACACACACACACACACACACACACACACACACACACATCCGAACTCGATCTCGTTCCTAATAACCAAATTGGAATCCAATCCAATTAATTAATCTAGGCATTAGATTATCAATTGCACATTAAGGATGCCGTAATTAGGGTTTTGGAATCAAATTGGATAAGTGCGGAAGTCAATTTAAGCCAATTGGGGTTTGAAGAGATGAAATGACAAAATTACCCTTGCTACAAGGTAGGTCCAATACAGGACAAGAATGAGTCCCGCGGGGGGCTCATTTGGGGAGCAAAATATCCCGAATAGGATGATTTCGATGTTGGATTTGGATGAGTCTAGTTTCGGACTTGCCTCTGGCCTTGGCTGAGGCTTGCTCCATTTGCTTCCACTGCTCGTTTCTTCCACAATTCAATTCCAATTAACGAACAAATCAATACACATATACTTTAACACCAAAATACATGATTATAGCTTCAAGAACTAAAATCTATGGTTCAGAATGCAAGATTTTTGAATTAAAGGTTAGGGTTTGAAAATGGGTTTGGAGCAAAAGAAATTTTGATCTTCAATTCATAATTTCTCCTAGCCTACTTAATGAAATTTAGCAAGTAACTGATCAAAATGAAGCTTAATAAGTGTAGATTAACATACCAAGAAATCAATTCAATCCAATGGTTGGATTGGAAGATTGAGCTTGAAGAACACAATGACTCCAAGTTATTTTCTTTGGATATTTTGAAGAATTTTGGTTGTTTTGGGTGTTGTTGATCTTCAAGGAAGTTAGAGGAGTTGATTTTGGTGTTTGTTGAGGTGTTTGGAGGTGGCTAAAGTGGTGGAAATGAAGGAGAAAAGAGGAAGGTTGGAGAAAAGGGAAAGAAAAGAGGTAAAGAGAAGAATGGGGGGCTTCGGGTTCAACTCCAGACCTGGCTTCTCATCAACCAAAAATTTCAACTCCTTCAATTTACCTCGGTTGTAGACACTTATTTTTAATCATTAATCAATTAGTTAATTTTAATTAATTAATTAATTGATTTGTCATTTTCTAAATTTTCATTCTATTTATCCTTTTAAATTTAACTTGTTTGTGCTCATCTATTATTATTATTATTATTAATTTATCTCAACTACCTTGTAGGTAATTTTGGACCAAGACCGGAAAGTCATGCAAAGCCAGGCGAGCCAACTCAGCTCCCATACAAAGTCAAGCAAGTCAAAGACCAACCAAATCAAATAAAAATATATTTATATATATATATATATTTATGTGTATATATATATACATATACATATACATATATTTATATATGTATATATATATTTATGCGTGTATATATATGTATATATATTTATACATATATTTATGTATTCATATATGTGTATATATATTTATATTTACATGTATATATATATATATATTTTTATACCAAAACTAGTTCATCTTCCCCGAAATAGCATTGTCAGACTTTTTTCTTGGCTTTTCTTGTTCTATGGCGTACGTTGAGAAAAAGGTTACATAAGCCTTGGATGTGAGAGAGGCAAATAAAGATTTCAATGCAATGAAGGCTTATGGAATCTTTGAGAACCAAAGTGGGGCCATCATTGAAAGAGTTTCTTGTAATGTATGAAGGAAAATGATTTTTAATTGAAGATAAGGAAGAGCATTCCACTTGAGCTATTCCTCCAAGTTGTGGGTTCCATGTTATGGCTATGGACATTGAAAATATAATTGTCTTCAGCTAAGTGGGAGACATTTGGTCTTGAAGCAGGGAAAACTTTACAGCATTAAAGTGCAAGATGAAGACAAGAACAGCAAGCCTTTAGCACAGCTGGCCATGCGGCGCGTCACGTGTGTATGGAAGACGCTGCCATCTTCATGGCCTTCGCAGAGCTGTCCCCTTTCAGATACCCCTACAAAGACAGAAAATATGGGGCCAGCCAAACTACAGCTATTCACAGCAAAGAAAGAAGGGGTAAAAGAGAGATGACAAGACCAAAAATTAATGGCCATCAGATAAAAAGACAAGAAGAGAGGAGAACCGTGGATTCGAAAGGAGAAAAAGGGCAATATAAGGAGGGGCTTTCAGCAGAAATGGGAGGGAGGATTTTTCATATTTTTTGGCAAAACCGGTCTTCAAAAAAAAACACTTTCTTTCTCTCTGTGTTTTTTTTCAAAAGGAATAATCTGAGAGACAAATACCAAAAAAAAGAGGGGCTTTTCTTCTTTTCTTTTTTTTTTAAAGGGATTGGCTAGAGAAAAATCAAGAAAAGGCTTATTGTTCATCAACTTTTAGCCATTTTCTTCTCCACAAAGCCATTATTTTTTACTTTTGATACAAAACTTCATCATTTTTAGATAAAGTTTTTATTTTTATATGTAAAGATCTTTTTTTTACTTTAAATACAATATTTTCTGCTTTATTATGTTAAGTTTGTCCATAAAGTGTTAACTTTCTCTTTTATGATGATGTTTATGATTTTCAAAGCCTTTATATACTGCTAAATAATTTGCTTAGTTTAATATATGCTCTAATATATTGATGATGCCTTCTTTTTATGTTTATTTATTTACTTTATTTTATTTTTTGTTAATATATCCTTTCTCTTAATTAGTTACATGATTATGTAAAAAGATCCTAACTTTCCTTGTTTTATATCTTTGTCTATTATTCTTAGAGCTTGCTTTGCATTTTCCATATGCTTGTTTAGTTGAAAGTTTTAATTTTGATTAAAGAGATTACATTTTTGAGCTTATATTCATTATTGTTTGATTAAAAATCTAGTCTTGGTTATAGAGATCACAACTTTAAGTTGATAATCTTGTTTCCTTAGTTAAATGTTAAGCCTAGGATTATAAAAATTGTACCTTTTTGTTTGTGGGCATTTTTGTTTGATTAAAAATGAAAGCTTGGTTAATAAAAATTGAATCTTTAAGTTTATTTTTTTATTACTTTTTAGTATTTTTATTTATTTAAATAGAAATAATCTTTGATTCTAAAAATTGAAATTTTTTTAAGCTTGTATAAATGCATGTTTAGTTTAAGATTCAATTTTTAATCATGGAAATTACTTTTTTGCCCTTGAATATGTGTTTTGCTTAATACAAAAATTTATGCTTGTATATAAAATTACTTCTTTGCCCTCATGGATATGTTAGCTTAATTAGTAATTATATCATGTGTTAAATTACTTAAAAATCTAGTTTTGCATGTAAAATTACCCTTTTACCTTTGCTTATATATTTGTTTAATTATGAGTTGAATTTTGTATAAAATTGCATACTTGACTTTGTATATGTGTTTGTTTAAATTAAGCTTGCTTATATGTGTTAAATTAGCTGTTATGTAATTTGATCTTGTAAAATTAAATTTAAATTCCCATGTTCTATTTATTTATCGTATTATATTGCGCAATTAATTGTGTATATGGACTAACCCTTGTTTCTTTGTCCCATTCATGCACAATTAAGTTTAGAACATTGATTTTCAAAAATTCATAAGCATGGGGTGACCGGAGGATGTCTCGGGAGTCTGAGGTTTCCGAAGGTTTTCTCCGATGAGAAGTTTTTTTCGATGTCTAATCGGGAGTCCGATTGGATTCGGGAAAATTTTTCATCCCTCCAAAATGAAAATATATTTTTCTCATTTAATTTTTCATAAAAATCATACATCATATTCATGTTTTTTCTTTAATCTCTTAAAATTTGCAAATGAATTCAAAAGAAATTACCTTCTTTTACAAAAGGAATGTTAATTCCAAAATCTTTTATTATTTTATTTTATTTTATTTTTACTCTTATGTTTTATTTTCATTTTATTTTAAGAAAATCTCTTGTTTAAGAAGCCCAATTAAATTAAAAGGAATGTTTATTCCGACATTAATTTCAAAACACATTTTAAAAATTTTTTGAGATATCTTAATTACCCAATTATAGTTAAGGCCTCTCAAATAAAAAACTACTTTCAAAATTTCTTTTCGTTTTTTTATTTATTTCTTTCCAATGAAAGGGAATATTCATTTTCTTTCTTTGTCTTTTTTAATTTTTTCAAAGCATTTTTCTTGAGAAGACTTTAGTAGGTTTAATTAATTAAGACCTTTCAAGTAAACTTCATTTTTATCAAAAGGCATTTTTGACTCCAATAAAAAGAATATTTATTCCTTAAAATCTTTAAAAATATTTTTCAAAATTAACTTTGTTTAATAAAAAGGACATTTATCTTCTAAAGCTTTTTTTTGAAAGGTCTTAATTTATCAAATCTGCTAAGGTTTTTCTATTAGACTAAATTTTTGTCAAATTATTCCCTTCATTAAATTAAAAGGAATATTTATTCCGACATTGTTTTAAAATTAAATCTTTCTAAGAAATTTTAATTTAAGTAATCATAATTAAAGTCTCTTAATGTAAATTTCAAAGCATGAATTTGAGGATGTTTATCCCAACTTTTTTGTAAAATATTTTCTAGAAGGTTTCAATTAATATTCTCATAATTGAGACTTTCTAAAATTAAAATTAAATCTTTGTTTTTTATAAAAGGATATTTATCCTCATTTTTAAATTTGACTTTGATTTTAGAAGAATATTTATTCCTATTTAGAAATTGAATCTCCATTCTAAGTAGGAAATTTCTTCAAATTCAAAATTGGGCTATGGATTTTCGCATTAAAAGGAATGTTCATTCCGACATTAAACCTTTAAATTTCGAACTTAGTTTTTATAAAGGGATGTTTATCCTACATTAAAAGGAATATTTATTCCGACATTTAAAATTTTATTTTTTCTTAAAATGATTTTAAACGCATTTTATTATCATTTTCCAAGTAAAATATTTTTAAGACTTTTGTGGTACCGATTTCCGGACGTCTTGGGGGGTGCTAATCCTTCCCCAAGCGTAACCGACTCCCGAACCTAAAATCTTTTTCGTAGACCAGTTTCTTTCCTTAGTTTGACGTAATCTTTCTAGATTTACGTTGGGTTAAACAAGTAAGTGACTAACCACACATATTAAAAATAAAAGGTTAGTGGCGACTCCATTTGTTTTTCGACTGTTTAGTCTCGAACATTTTTTACGTCATATCATTTATCGTCGGAGCGGTAAAACGTCTCGACATCGGTTTCTATTCCTTTTTACACCTAAGTGACTCCGAACGATAATTAGAGTTTCTAATAACAAAAATGAGCTAAAAGAAGTTCAAAACACTATCCGAAATCTTCAATTCACTATACAACATAGAAAATTATACTTAATAAAGAACTTGACACGTATGGACTAAGTCCGGGCATGTCACCACCTATCAAACAAAAAAAATCCGACCCACCCCGCCCTGTCCCCACTTTTCGAACAAAAAAAGCCCTTTTCGGGGCAGATCGATGCAAAAACTGCAAGGTGGTTAGGGGTTTGCCATCCCTTATACATAGGTAATAAGTGCAACCTCATATATTAAAGGTCCCTTTAGTAACTCAATAAGGTGAGAGTGGTGAGAATTTTATGCTTTAAAGGGTTATATAATCCAACAAAATTGCCTTAAGTGTAAGTTACGGTGATATGCATTTGTCTTACGTGGATTAGTGAAAGTTACGGTAGACAACTACAGGGTAGGGGCTGTGGTAAGTAATCTCACTGACATTGTAGATAATCTCACTGTTACCATCAAAAACTATAGAGTTATTAAAGGGACCCTAAAGCTTTTAAATGCCATACACCGTAAACGATAAGAAACGTTTTAAGCTTTTCTTGGACACAACATGAGATCTAGAATTATTGACCAATAAGTAAGTAGTAAATAAATACAAAATCAATAACTTATCCAAAACCTAGGAAAGGAAATTATAACAACAGTGATATTATTATACTAATCTATACAATATATAAAAGTAAAAGGGGCTTACTAACATGTTACTAACATGGAGGGGTAAATGTCACCCCTTGACCTTTTTCTTTTATTTTTTTAAATCTTTTCTTTTTCTTTTTTTATTACTTTCTTTTTTATTTTTTACATTAAATAATATTTTAATTATTTTAAATATGAATTTTATAAAATAATATTATTTTATATTTTTATTAAATTCATTTAATGTAAATATTTAAATTATAATTTTTAATATATTAATTTGTATTATGTTTATGAATTCAATATCTATAAATTTATAAATAAACTCTATATAAAGATAGAAATATAAATATTCTATTTGAGGGAGGGAGGAAGTGAGGGAGGGAAGGTGCATTTGTCAGTCACTAGGGATGGAGCCAGGAAAAATTTTCTAGGGGGGCCAAATTAAACTTCATAAAAATAAATTTTGACATTTAGTTTATCTTAACCAAAAACTATATAACATATAAACTTATATTAGAAATTTGGACATATATATGTATGTATATATATATATATATATTTGTATCCTTAATATTAACAAAAAAGAAATTTAAATATATGTTTTTAAGAAAACAAACCCATTCATTGGAGTTGACTTGATAACTTATAAAAAATTAATTAACTTTCTTTAAAAGTTAAGAAAAATTAACCAATAAAAGGAAATTAGAATATATATTGCCAACATAGTTAAATTTTAATTTTAAAATAAAAGAAAAGATAAATACATAAAGATTGAAGCCAAAGGCTAAAGTTAATATGAAACTTAAAGCTAAAGGTAAAAGAAAAATCCAAGAGGAAAAGGGGATCAAATGTTGAATTTAGCAAAATTTTTATCTCAACCCCAAATAAATATATATAGGTTCTACTAAATTTCAAAAAGCCAGGGGGCCATAGCCTCTCTTTGCTCTCTCTTGGCTTTCTGTTTGTCACCTTATTGGTTTCCTTTTTTTTTCTTTTTAATCATTTTTTATTTCTTTTATATTTTTTTATTAGGAGATGATGAGTGCATTTGTCATTCTATTGGTTTTCTTTTTTTTTATTGTAATCCTTTTCATTTATTTTTATTTTTATTGTATATATGCATTGAGAAAATATCTAATTTATAATTTATTATCAATAATATCAAATTTATATTATTGATAAAAATTTGAGGTCTAAATTTTATTTTTAAAATTTTTTTAAAATTTAATAATTAAAATTATTTAAATGTCTTAAAATATTTTAATTTTAATTAAAAATACAAAAATGACCCTGGGCGAAGCCCGGGCCAATTCCTAGTTAATTTAATAATTACTCCATCAAATGATGTTAAAAAATATACTAATAAAAAATCTCTTAAAAATGTGAATAAAATTGATACTACTATATATTCAGATTCTAATCCGAATATATAGGATATCTCATGCATTACTGGATATACAGGATAAGAAGGGTGGCAAGTATTACTGATGGCGTATGGTTCGATAGTATAATAAGTATTATTATTTGATATACGATCAATGTAAATTTTAAAATTCACAAGTAAGGTTAGATAGTTTACACATATTCTCTACTTAATTTATTAATTAGGTGAATATTTTTTAAAAAGACACTTGTTAATCCTCCAACCTCTTTGTTTGGACTTTAAACTTTATACCATCAACAATGTATAATATAATTTTCCATATTTTAGTACTGCTTGCAGTATGTAAAACTTACCATCTGATTTTCCAATTTTTTTTTGGTAGAATTGTGGGCGATTAGGGATGGATTGAATCTAGCGAGAGCAAAGAATATTGGCTGTCTAGAGATTAAATTAGATGCTACTATAGTAATCTATTTTGTAACTGGTAGTATTAGTTTTTTTTGTTGGTGTAATCAAGGGTGTTCCCAGGTTTTTGACCCAAGATTAATCTCTTTCGAGTCAGATTGATCCATTACGGGGGTAAAGTTTTCTGAACAATTATTCTCTTCATTTACAAAACTCGAACTCGAGACCTTACTTAAAAAAAATAACTGATAAACCACTTAAACCAACCAATTATTAGTAGTTGTCGTAGTTCTAGACTCTTAACGGTCTCATCTCATACTGCAGGGCCCTTTTACTGAAATTCCAGCACAAAAATGTTATGCATAGCTTTGACGAGGGCAATAGGAGCGCTGATCAGCTTGTTCGGAAAGGAGATGCTCTCACGTTTCCTTATGAGGCTACTTTTACTCCATGTTTGTTTGTGTAATGATGCACCAGACTTTTTAATTCCCCATTCTAGTTGCTGAAAAATTACCATTTAATTTTTGGTCCTTATTACTTACTAGTATGGAAAGTCCAAAATTAGTAAAGCATAAGTTACCATTTATTAATGTTGAATATAGTCCAAGTGAATTATCCAAAAAGGAAACAAAGAAATTAGAGTCCAAGTGGGGACCCCAAATTTGGACAATAAGATTTCTTGAAAACTGATAACTCTTTAACCAAGTCCAAACAGAGAAATTCAGCTGGAGACGGCCGAGGCGTATCTAAATCCAACCAGGATTGACTTCATCTGGGCAAATGACATCCTTTCTTTAGTATCCTATTTTTTGTGTTGATCCGCACTGAAGATTCTTTATCTGTTCCTATAAAACCCTCAGGAAAACTTACCTGTTTCTCTCCATTGTTTTGTTCCAAATCATGGATAAGATTTCTGTATTGTTTTACTTGGTACTTGTACTTGATTTCTTTCTTGCTGCAAAACAACTGGGTTTTGTCAATGGCTCTCCACCAAAGGAGGCAGCAATTAGAATATACGAGCTGAAGAAAGGAGATATGAGTGTCAAATTCACCAACTGGGGTGCTACAATTATCTCTGTTGTTCTCCCTGACAAACATGGTTTGTTTTTCTTGGTCTCTGTGAGTTTTTCCATGTTCTTCTTACTCTCCAGGATGGATTGTTCTCTTCTATTAACTTTTCCTAATGGACGTAATTTTTCTTCCTGTTGATTTTCAGGGAAACCGGGTGATATTGCTCTGGGATATGAATCCGTCAAAGACTATACGGTAATAAAGTCTGTCTTCAATTTCCTCATCTGCATCGTTTTCTTGCATGCTCGTTTAGCTTTCCTTTATGAATAGAAAGAAAGTGGAAAATGGAAAATAGAAAATAGAAAGAAACAGAGTCTGGGTTTTAGATTGTTGTCTCTTTCAGTTTCCAAATCCAAACACACTAGAATGCACTGGTCCTGGCTTCAACCGATAACAGAGATAATCGGACAAAATTGTTACAGCTGGATTTGCTGTAGAATATGTAACTGCCTTTGTTTTCCCTTCTTTTTTTTTCTTTTTTTCTTTGAAGAATCTGACCAAAATATGGCTTATGTTTTGGATTTATCATGTTTGATTCTTTAAATAATATGAATGACAATGTCATTGGCCATTGAGCCATCCCTTCTTTTTTTTTTCCTTTTTTCTTTGAAGAATCTGACGAAATTATGGCTTATGTTTTGGATTTATCATGTTTGATTCTTTAAATAATATGAATGACAATGACATTGGCCATTGAGCCATAATTTTTATCTTTCATTACTAATATATAAATTTTAAATCCATTGGCTTAATCATGCAATGAATAGTAACCTCTTCCATTTTTTTTCCCTTTTTCAATCTGTTCTATCTGCATGACTTGTTTCTGTTTCAAACATCCACCTTATACAAATTCTGCAGGAAGTAAATTCTTTAAAATGCCACATATCCCATTCTTAATCTTGTTAATCTTCTTCCCTCTGACTGTTTTAGTTTGTTCTCTACCAGCATTTGTCTTCACTCTTCAGTCTTCACAAAGCCTATTGTCAGACTAGCAAATTTCAGAAAGTTAAAATTATCAAAAAATTTCTTTTAAAAATCCAAAATAGGGTTTTCACCATACTCTAACATTAGTTATTTCAAGTATTTGTATTTCATAAACACGTATAGGATAATGTTAAAGATGAGAAAAATTGGATTTCTTTCTGTTTTTCCTTTTTCCTGGTGGTGGTTGAGTGAACAGATTTTCTTAGTATCTTGAGTTTTCATGTGGTACTGATTAAAACTACTTCATTTTTTGGATAGAGTCGTTCGAGATGTTGTTACTTTATTTTTCTACTCTCAAACTTGGTATATTTTGCAGAATGACACTACATATTTTGGTGCACTTGTTGGAAGGGTTGCTAATCGAATTGGAGGTGCAAAATTTACTTTGAATGGAACTCAGTATAAACTGGTGGCTAATGAAGGGAAAAACATGCTTCATGGTAATTTAATTCTTCATTGTTACCTTCATTTTCTAATTTTGCACTGAAAAACAATACTGGTATCAGAAGTTACTGAGTTCCTTACCTTCTGGTGTTAATTTTTTTGTCTGTGTTGCAATTCAATGAACAATAGGTGGCCCCAAAGGATTTGGGGATGTTGTCTGGAGTGTGAAGAAGTATAAGAAATATGGTCATGCTCCTTTCATTCTCTTTGCCTATGACAGCCATGATGATGAAGAAGGTTAGGCCATGACTTTATTTCCAGCTTATGATCCTTAACCTTGCCTTTTGAAATCAAGCTTCTGATAATTGTTTCTTAAAGAAGATTGATGTGCCTGATATTTGATTTGTAACTTTTTGTTTCTTCCCCAGGATTTCCTGGTGAACTCAAAGTCACCGTGGCCTATACCCTTCTTGCTAAGAACCAATTGAGTGTGACAATGAAAGCCAGAGCTATCAAAAAGTCTACTCCAGTGAATTTAGCCCAGCACATATACTGGAACCTTGGTAACCATGACAGTGGTGATATCCTGTCGGAAGATATCCAGATTTTCGCCTCCCACTACACCCCGGTTGATAGCCAGCTTATTCCCACAGGCAAAATTGTGCCTGTAAAAGGAACTCCATATGATTTCCTCAAACCCCAGACAATTGGGGGCAGAATCAATGAGCTTCCTAAAGGTTATGATATTAACTATGCCCTGGATGGTAGTCCAGGGAAGATGAAGAAAGTAGCTGTGGTGAAGGATAGCAAGTCTGGAAGAGTTATGGAGCTGTTTGCAAATCAACCTGGTGTGCAGTTTTATACAGGAAACATGATAAATGATGTGAAGGGAAAAGGAGGACTCATCTATAAAGCTCATGCAGGACTGTGTTTGGAGACTCAAGGGTTCCCTGACTCTGTTAATCACCCCAACTTCCCCTCACAAATTATTACCCCTGAAAAGCCTTACAAGCATGACATGCTTTTCAAGTTTTCAATTGCATCATAGAAATAAATAAATTTCTTTCGAGAAAGCTGAAAAATTTTCCATCTTAAAATTTCATATTATTCTTGTTTTTGACCAAATGAGACTGAAACAATGATCTAATTCAGGTTTGGTTCAGCACTAGTCAAGTTCTTAAAGCTCAAAGATGTAGTTTTTGAGAAATAAGAAGTGATTTCTTTTTCCGATTTGATCAGGTTGCAAATAGCAATGCCTCCATAACTACTGATGAAAATTATGTTAGACGGGTCTTCAGAATCCAACTGTAATGTGTTTAATTAGTAACAAATCAAAATCCGTCAAACAAGAAGCGACTGACTGGTTGGCATGACTAGCTCATTCCTTAACTATGTTTACCTTCAAAAGCCATCTATTTACACCCACTGGGCATACTGAAGCATATATGCTTAAGCATAACTCTTAAATTTTTTTTTTTTTTTTTTGCTCCTAGCCTAAGTGGTATTTACACCTTACAACTATATGCAAGGTTGGCAATTGAACCCCGCCATTGAAGGTAAACTGCCCTGCTACGCAGCCATCCGGCCAAGGGGGCTATTCAACTCTTCAAAATTTAAAACGGTGAAATATTTTACCTTGGAAAATTTAAAAAAGTGGTTAAAAACGCTTTGTTAAGATGATATACGTAGAAAAAATCGTTTATTTTCAACCTTAAAAATACTTTTTTTTCTTTATTTTTCAATATTGAAATTTGAAAGTGACCCATTAAAACTAGCAGAAATGCAGTAGCTAACTATAGAACCTTTACCCATGTAAAGAGTAAAAAAATGAGAAGCCCGAATCTAGGCCACCCAACCCGAAACAAGTGAAAGCCTACAGGTCCAAGTTCAACTCCAAATCAGAGCTCAAAATTAGTTACTTGTAATCACTCAAAGCAAAGGTTCATTCAAACAGAAGCAAGGGTTTAAAACTTGAAAAGGCAATGGCTTCACTCTCTGCTTCTGCCCCTCGTGTCAGAATCCCAACTCAGCTACCATGTTTCAGGTTCTTCCATTACTTCATAAAGGCTTTTAAATGGCATATCTTTATGTTCGCTGAGCTTTCTACAAATTGTTTGACTCTAGTTCCATGTCTTGCTTACTTCACCTTATTTCTGAACTAATTAATAATGCAGATAAAGTTGGCAACTTTGCAGATTAAGTCATGGCAAGGTTCCGCCTTTGAGAAGATATAGAAAACCTAAGACAACTCGTTTGAGTGTTAATTCAAGTTTTAGAATGTGTTCTGTTGCTGTTTCTGATTCACCAGTATCTACTTTATTCTATGAGCAATCAAAGAGGGTGTGGATTTGGACTGAAAATAGTCAAGTGATGACTGCTGCTGTGGAAAGAGGATGGAACACTTTCCTTTTCTCTTCAGACAATCAAGGACTTGCCGATGAATGGTCATGTAATGCAATTGTTACTTTTCATCCTTTCCCCTTTTGATTTTTTGCATTAAAATCGAAATTGATTGGTGTTAATTGCTTATATTGATTTGTACTCGGTCATAGCAATTGTGGGTTCAAAAGGTTCTCTTTATAGATATCCATCTGTAAAATTTAAACATAAAATTATAATCATAAGCCATATATGTATCTTGGTTTTTCAGTAAATGGTTTTTTAATAATGTTAGTTAAAATTCATTAAAAAAGGGAAAGATAAAAAAAGACAAGCTGATGTTAGTTAAAATGAGAGAATGATTTCTTTTGTATATATATGTTAAAACGTGCAAACAGTGAGGTAAATTGTGTGGAGCTTCAGTCAAATATATTTGGTTTGTCCCATAGAAGATGGTATACTTGTATCTGATTTTGGGGTTTATTATTGGTGTTGAATTTGCAGCAATTGCATTCATTGATCCTCTTATCATTAAAGAGGGAGGGATTTACGATAGTGCGGGCAAAAGGGTAGCTACAATTTTTGAGGTTTCAACTCCTGCAGAGTTAAAGAAGCTCCAGCCTGAGGATGAGCATGCAAGGAATATTGTTATTCATTTACTGGACTGGCAGGTATGGGGATGTGAACTGTTTTCGAGATTTCATTTCTTAAAGATTTAGTTTCAGACCATCAGATTAATCTACTCTAGAATTTATAGTGATAATTCTGAAGGATTTGTTTGTTTCATACTATTTAGAATAGCTTAACCATAAAATTCATGGATTAGGCTATCATAGCTAAAGACACACTTGCAATAGCTTCCCAAACCATAAAAGCATCATATGCATAAGTTGCAATAAATTCTTAACTCCTCATCATGAGCTTTTCCTGATGCAGTTGTGATGGCTAAGTTATATATAAGACGGATCTGATAAGTGATAAAATAAGTATTTAAAAATGCAGTTTTCCCCTCTCTAAGCTTGTCTTTAAGTAATTTGTTTAAACCCCATGGGCAATTTACATGTTTGAATCCATTAAGATATGTCTTGCTCCTCGTACTTAGCAAAAATTTTTTTATATATCTTTGTGAGATTGAGATTTCTGAAAATATAGCGAAATTATCACTTGAAATAAATTGCTATTACTTTTTAGTTATCATGTTGTTCATTTTTCTAGGTGATACCTGCAGAAAATATTGTGGCAGAGTTCCAAGGCAGTCAAACAACTGTATTTGCTCTCTCAAAATCAACCGCTGAAGCACAACTATTTCTTGAGGTACCTCACAATTTATCTCTATTCAAGCAAAGGAATTGGAAGTATATCTTTGCAGTTCATTTGATTTCCCCATATATAGTCGATTTGGCTTTTTAATTGCATTTCCCATCTTGTAACCATATTTTTTTTGGTAGGCCTTGGAGCATGGACTGGGTGGAGTTGTTTTAAAAGCTGAGAATGTCCAAGCTGTTCTTGACTTGAAGGTATGTTGTGCTAGGTTAGGATCCTTGAATGATCAAAGATTGTTCCTTAGTGTGCTTTAAATTTCAGGAATATTTTGACAGAAGGAATGAAGTGCATAACAGCCTGAGCTTGTCAAAAGCCACTGTAACTCAAGTTCAAGCAGTTGGAATGGGTGATCGAGTTTGTGTGGACCTTTGTAGCCTCATGAGACCTGGTGAGGGACTCCTGGTATGCTTGTAGTCCTTCTAGTCTCTCTTTGGTCTTTATGGTAAACTGTCATTTGAGTTTTTTTGCTGATATGATACATGATGTTGCCACTCTTACATTTAAGTACTCTTCAACAGGTTGGATCATTTGCTAGGGGACTTTTTCTTGTTCACTCAGAATGTTTGGAGTCAAATTACATTGCTAGTAGACCTTTCCGAGTCAATGCAGTAAGTTTTTCCTTCAAATTTGTGTATAACTATAAGAGATTCTTTAGCTTAAACTTGAAATACCAAAAACGTCACAACAAAAGGTAATGAATCCTTTATTTTAATGAAATGCACTTATTGTACTTTTTTTTCTTTTGCTTACTGCTCTATTTCCTAATTAGGCAGTGTTGTCGGAAATCTTGCGTACTTTTTGTCAAGAGGCCTTTCCGTGCTTCAATTTTTTGAAGTGTTCTTTCTTTTATGCAAATTCTTTAAACAAAGAACTCATGGAAAATGCAGGGGCCTGTCCATGCTTATGTCGCTGTCCCTGGAGGTAAAACTAGCTACCTTTCTGAGTTACAAGCAGGTAAAGAGGTGATTGTGGTTGATCAACATGGAAAAATGTGGACAGCAATTGTTGGTCGTGTTAAGATTGAGACCAGACCGCTTATCCTGGTGGAAGCAAAGGTTTGTATATCAGAAAGTGTATGCCAATCCCCAACAAATCCTGCAGCTCTTTAAGTTGATTGATTTTTTTTTTCCCTCTAAATAAAATTCATTACAAATAGATTACACACTTCCATTTAGATAAAATCTCAACTTGTCATCCGTTTAACATATATTAAATAATGCTAAACTCTCTAACACTTTGAAGGTTCTCAGAGATTAGAATGTTTGTATTGAACTCTATATTCAGTAGTCAGTACTCTAAACAGTACTGTATCCTTGTTCTGCAGAGAGATACGAATGATCAAACCGTATACAGCATCCTTCTACAGAATGCAGAAACAGTTGCTTTGATTTGTCCGCAAGAAGGTTTGTTCTGATTATCATGTAGTTCTTGTTAGATACTTATTATCTTACTGATTTAAACTTTGCCCACCTATTCACAGGCAACACAATGCAGAAGACTGCGATTCCCGTTACGTCACTAAAAGCTGGGGATGAAGTTTTGCTAAGACTGCAAGGGGGAGCACGACATACTGGAATAGAGATCAAAGAATTCATTGTTGAAAATTGACCAACCAAGACGATGTGAAACTTGTTCATTCCCAGCATTGCTTTCATCCAATTAGTGGCCTTTCATCTGCTTGAAGGGGACAATATGGTTCTGGCATCTTGACTGCAGGGAAATGCTTGTCTTTTATGTAGTATCTATCTAGTCCTGGAGTCACCAGTCAACTATTAGAAATTAATGTAAGTATTCAGATCTGTAAGAGTTTCAATTAATAGAATACTTCATTGATGATATTCCTATCATAATAACATACTATGTTTTTTATCGAATAACATAAATCTATGTCATTCATCACATATTTATGTGAGTGCATAGGAACATATGTTTTTATTCCTTCACGGAACTTCAATTCAAAGATTGTATAGTATAATTGGAGGTACTTTTGAGCTACTGCTGTCAGGTTGCCTCATGTCTTCTCAAGTTGCGATTCCCTGGTGGAACTAAAACTGGAAAAATGACTTCATTTTCGATATTCCCCTAGCAATCCCATCTTTGAAAGTTCTCTATGTTGTTAGGCGCCCAGATTCCAGGTTCTTGAACAAGTTGTTTCGTACGTAATATCCGGTTTTTGAAATATCTCCTCTGCCCGTTATGTAATAGATGAGATTACCCTCCTTAGTTGAAGCCTCTCGTGTTCATCAATATAGGAAATATCTGGAAATCCCAAACAAAAGAAAAGCAAAACAGTTAGACTTTCAGAGAATATCATAAAAATCTATAATTTTTGTTGAGTTAACATACGGAAATTTCCCTTCCAAGAACAAGAGGAGATTTTCAATTGAGGAAAAAAAAGGGATTCTCAAATGCTCTTACAGATTCATCTACCTTCAACCTTTAGATTTCTTCACGGGACTTCATGAATGAAATGCTGCAAAAAGTTCATCATCAGTGTCATCAACCAAAGCGTACAAGACTATAATAATTGATACAGGAAATGACCTCTGGTGTGTGTCTTTACCTCAGATTCAGGAATACATCCCATCTTCTCTGAATTGCCATGAACAGCGATCGAACGCAGCATCATCTTGCACGCACATACACTATTATAATTAGCAGCCATTTTGAGAAAAATAAATTTTTTTTCCAAAGAATATTTCTACACAAATCCTCTCTTATATCCAGAATTAGATATTGTCAATGTAGAAATTTTTGCTGAAACTTCGTGGTTTATAGGCACTAAAAATGCAAATATGGTATCTCCTCACAATATCTGAGAAGATTTTGTCAAGATAACTGTTGCGCGTCGCAACACAACAAAATTAACCTTACTAATCTACTATGCAGCAGGGTAAGTAAGGATCGATCCCACGAGGAATGCTATTTGATTTCACACTACTTACTAAGCATACATCAAACTAAACAAGAATTAAAAAGGGGGTTTTGTATTGGTGTTGGAAATAAAATATAAGGAGTTATCAAGTATGGTAATAACAATGCAATGCATGATGAAATAAAACCTCCAATCTATTATATGATCAATCTTTCAACCTAGCACTTGATCATTGATTCACTAACCAAACATTCTACTCATCAATTGGTTAACCCCATGGATTAGAAACCAGCTTCAAATCTATGGATCTTTCCTAATGTTGATTAACCATGAATCTAAGTTCACTATTAATCCTTCCTCTTATGGCTAATTTGAATTCTAGCAATCCAAATTCAAGCCTAGAAGAGCAATAAGCTAGTGAAAGATGAAAGCTAATAACAATCAATAACAAACCCAGCATTCATTATTCAAATTGCATCTTCAAATCTCTTTAAATGTAAAAACATCCTATTGCTACTCAAATTCTAAGAATTCACCAAATTCTAGCATTGGAGTTCAAAGATTAGCATGCTAATGAGCTACTCAATCAATCATTTGCAACTAATTAACTAAGCAACCCAAAAGACAAGATAACAAACATGATCATCATCTTTTAAGCACAAGAGATAGAAGAACAATCAATGAATAAGAAAGCATTAAGAACGAGAATCTCACAAATGAAGATCAAATTGATTGAATCTTATAATAGATTGGAGTAATGGAGTTTAGCTACACGAAAATTACAAGAAGAAAAGAACCCAGCAAAACAAAAACTAAAAACTAAAAGAAAACTCTACTAAGTTAAGTTACCTCTCTCTCTTTTACAAGCTCAGTAAAGGTACTCTCTCATTCCTAGAGTCTCTCTCTCTCTAAGAGACAAGAAAAGAAATCCTAAGAATAAAATAAAATCAAGTGGAGACTACAAAGGAAAGAGGGAGACAAAGTCTGAGGAAGTTGGAGATTTTCCCATGCCTCTTCTCAACTGAATCCACGGGATCTGTTCCCCAAAGATTGATATTGAAATGAAAGCACTCAAGTGGACCTGCCACCGTTTTAACCCACTTTGCTGTCGACGTCTGGATGGCTGCCTGTCGACGGCTAGGCTTGTTTTCTTCATATTTTTCCCAGCTCGATTGATCCGTCGACGTGCATATCTTTAGACGTCGACGGATGTGTGATCAGCCTATTTGTACTCGAAGTCAGAGATTTCTAACCGTCGACGGCAATACTGAGGGACGTCGACGTCTGGCATTGGGAACTCCCTGGAAGTTCTGGCCGTGGACGTCCAACTTCAATCCGTGGACGGTTGCTTTGGATTCCAGAATCATGGTCATCGAGCAGCTTGTCCGTCGACATCTCTGCAGGTGCAGGTAATGCCGTGTCCATTCCTCGAGCAGCCGTTGACGTCTACGTGATTACCCGTCGACGGCTCTGCAGGTTTGTTCAATTAAGCATGGAAATTGTCCCTTTTTAGTTCAAACTTCATTCTTCCTCTTAAGTACACCTACAAGGCAAAATTGAGTTAACTTAGGCCTCCCAGCATTAAAATAGGAGAAAGAGGAGTGATCTTAAGTCCCAAATTAAGGAATAAAAAGGAGTTTAACAATAACTTAACTAAATTGATTATAATTGCAAGATTTCTTACCAAATATAGTGTTTCACCAATCGAAAATCTATCGCCGTATTAGGCAGACAAGATCTCTAGTAATCCATTCAGACAAAAATGCTATTTAATCTATCATATAGTACTATTAATTTATTTTTTTTCCACTTAACGGATCCCAAAAGTTTAGCTACAAGTTTAAAAATGAAAAATTGAGTTTTTAATATATTTCCATTTAGTAATAAAAAAATTACATCTTTTCACATATTATATTAAGAAAAGTTTCTTTAGAAACTTTATAATATATATATCTTGCGACTTTTGCAAAATAACTTACAAAATATATAGTATAACAATTATGATTGTGACTTTTGCAAAATAACTTACAAAATATAACAATTATGATTAATTATTAATTTATAAGATTTGATAGACGACTTACCTAATGTATGAGTTATGTCCTTTTCTGTGAATAAGGATAAATTATAAGTTTAGTAACTTAACTTTTAAAATTTTTCTGTTTTAATCATTTAATTATAAAAACTTATTATTTGTTAATTTATGTAAACCTAATCCTTAAAAAATAATGACTCACTGATATGACATGATTACATTATCCAACACGCTATGTGACAAATGATGTGACATATCACATCATTTAAAATATCACTTGACATGATGATTTGACATGATTACATCATCATGTCAAATGATATTTTAAATATCTTATTTGATGTAAATAAAGATAAATTATAAATTTAGTCACTTAACTTTTAAAATTTTTCTGTTTTGATCATTCAACTATAAAAATTTATTATTTGTTAAGTTATGTAAAGCTAATCCTTAAAAAATAATGACTCACTGATAGGACGTGATCACATTATCCAACACGCTATGTGACAAATGATGTTACATATCACATCATTTAAAATATCACTTGACATGATGATGTGACGCGATCACGTCATCAAACATAACATGTGGTATAGCCAGGTTGATTTGAAAATCTTTAAATTTTAAGTGAGCAATTATATAATTTACCTTAAAGATAAAAATCTTTTGGTCTAAATAAGAAAAATAATTAAAATATATTTTCTTAAACGTTAAAATCGTTAGTACATAAAGGTGTTCATGCCCCGATATGACTAAGATGATAAAGTTGATTTGAAAATTTCTATAACCCAAATTTTGTTTTGTTACATAACTTGCTCCAAATTTTGCCAAAAAAAAAAATTCTTTTTGTAATATTGAGAAGATTTTGGCAAGATAACTTACCAAAAATGACGATTATAGCAATATATCATTAGGGCCGCAACTTGGGTTGGGTAACCCAAGAACCAACCCAACCTTAATGGGTTGGGTTAGATTGGGTAATAATCAACATGGGTTAAGATGAGTTGAATAATTCGTAGGTTGATTATAAACTAGGTCGGATTAGGTTGGGTAAGATGGGTTAATGGGTTACCCATGTAACTAATTTTTTTTTCAGTTTTTTTTAATAATTTTTTTTGAGGTAATTTTATGACTGAATACCCAAATCAGCCCTCAAAGTATATTAAAAATGATAATTTGATCCCTAGAAGAAGTAGATCACCTTGAACGAAGTATAAAGAAGAATAAAGATGTGGAGATGGCTAGTAGTGAGCAAACTAAAGTGGAAGAGACTGTTAAGTCCTTTAAACAATCTTTGGTCGGGGGTAAAAAGAAAAAAAACTGAATTTACAGCCATGGGAAACCTTGATAACATGGTGCTGGAAGATCCTGAATCAGATTCAGATGTGGAGGAGGAGATGTCCCAAAAGGATATTCCTAAAGTGGAGATTGCTAACGATCTTAAGAAGGAAATTCGTCGACCTTGGCGTTTCTCTGTTATTGTTAAACTTCTAGGTAAGTCTTTGCATTTTGAATCTCTTCAACAGCGGTTGGCCCATCTTTGGCTGTTGGATGATGAGATTAACATGGTGGATCTTGGTCAAGGGTTTTATGTAGTCCGACTTTCTGATAAGAAAGATTTGGTCAGAATCCTCTTTGGAGGACCTTGGAAAATCATGGATCATTATCTATTGGTCCAACACTGGAAATCAATTTTTCATCCATCAATGGCTACTTTTCAGTCGACGCCTATGTGGATTAGACTCCCTGAGTTACCGATTGAATACTTTCAAGAGGATATTCTTCTTAGTGTTGCCAAGCTGATTGGGACTCTTCTTAAGATGGATACAAACACTTCAATGGCAACTAGGGGGAAGTTTGCCCGAATGTGTGTGGAAGTGAATCTGTCCAAACCTCTTATTTCAAGAGTGCAAATTGGTTGTTTAATCCAGATTGTTGAATATGAAGCTCTGCACACTGTTTGTTTTGAATGTGGCATTGTTGGCCATAGGGTGGATTGCTGCCCAAAGAAACTTGGGTTACCAACGGTTATTGGGAATGGTGGTGACAATGGAGGAACCAGTCCGGGAGAGGAGCATGATTTGGAGGGCAAAAAATTTGGTCCTTGGATGTTGGTGCATAGAAGATCACGGAAACCGATGCTCAAGCCGAAATCAGAGAAGTTGACTTAATCTAGAGATTTTTCAAACTGATATCAGCCGCTGAATGATCCAGGAAATTTTGGTGGTAAGCAACATTTAAAAGAAGTGGATGTTATGGTGTGGAAAAAAGCAATAAGTAAGGAGGCCGAGATTTCTGTCTTGGAGGAAATAAAAGGGAGGAAAATTAGCGATAAAACAGTGAAGAAAGTTGACTTAGACTTGGAATCACCATCTTTGGCAAGGAAGAATTTGGGTCAGAAGCATAAAGTTAAAGGAAAGAAAATCAACAATAAATCAGTGGAGAAAGTTGACTTGGACTTGGCATTGCCAAATTTGGCAATTAGAGAACCCAGTCAGAAACATAAAGAGGTTGCTAGGAAAGGTGGGCTTCTGACTAAGAAGACCACTGCTTTTAAGGCCCATACCAAAAGTAAGGCTACTGGTCTTGATAAAACAGTCACTAAGGCTCAGTCTTATGTGGCAGGTAGCTCCACTTCTGGGCCTGAGAAAGATTTTCCTCTTAACTCGTTTGTGGTTGTTCACAATAAAAAACCTCTTGAGAAGCTTCTTTTATCTAAGTTGGAGAAACCAGTGAGATTAGATGAACCCCCTGATACATCAATGATGGATGCGACTGCATTGATAGCAGACTCTTGTCTAGAGATGGTGCCAGAAACCCAGAATAATAGTTGTTCTCTTCAGCTTGTTGAACAAGCATTTTCTTTGAACCAAGTTGATCAATGATAGTTCTCTCTTGGAATTGTAGAGGTATTAGGAATAAAAAATGCCTTCGTAATTCTCAAGAGTTAGTTAAAATTCATAAACCGGATATTATTTTTCTTATGAAAATTAGATGTTGGGATTTTGAAGTAGGTAAGGCTTTTGGGAAAAAACTGGGATTCAATAGTTGTTCTTTTGTTTCTCCTGTCGATTTTGCTGGTGGTCTGGTGGTCTTTTGGAATTCGGGTGTACATCATATTCAAGTACTTAGCACTAGTAATCAGTGTATCCATTTTGAAGTTACAGAGGGAACATTTTCTTGGTTACTCTCGTGCACCTATATGCGTCCCCATTATGCTTTGAAAGAGGCCTTCTGGAGTTCTTTGCAGGATTTTGCTTCTACAAGTACATTACCGTGGGTAGTTGTAGAAGATTTTAATGATGTAGCCTTTCATCATGAAAAGAGAGGAGGGGCAAATTTTGTTGTGAATCATGCACGTAAATTTTTAGATAGATGGGATGCTTGTAATTTATCTGATTTGGGTGTTTCAGGTTCTTGCTTCACTTGGACACGGAAAGTTAATGGTAGAGTGGTTGTGCAAGTAAGACTTAATCGTGTGCTGGTTAATGATTTGGCTCGAGATGTCTTTGTTGAGGCTAAAGTTTTTAACCTTCCATGTTTATATTTGGATCATCATTCGGTCCTCTTTAATTTGCGTCAACCTCCACCCTCCTGAGGAGATGCGCCCCTATCTTTTCCAAGCCGCATGGGTAACTCATCATGAGTTTGATGCTACCTTTGCCCGGGGTTGGAATAATGGGTATTCTCTAGTGGATTCTATTACTTCTCTAACTTTTCTTATCAAGAAATGGAGCAAGGAGTCATTTAGGGACATTTATAGAAGGAAAAGAATTATCACTGCTTGTATTAATGGGATTCAATCTAGTGTTAATTATGAACATTCCACATTTTTACAAGACTTGGAAATTGAGCTCTTACAAGAATATCAGGAAGTGTTGTACCAAGAAGAATTATTATGGTACCAAAAATCCATAGCAGATTGGATTAGAGATGGAGAATATAATACCCGATTTTATCATCGATAGACGTTAGTAAGGAGAAATTTTAATAGAGTTGCTGGTTTGAATATTCAGGACTTTTGGATAACAGATTCAAACATCCTAAAAATTGAAGTTGTGAATTTCCTCAAAGATCTGTTTGCTACGAGAAATACCTCGGTCCCAGTTGGAAACTTGGTTCGCTGGTAGCCCATGTTTTCTTTAGAGGAGAGGGAGAAATTAGTATTGCCTTTTTCCTTAGATGAAGTTCGGGATGCTTTATTTTCCATGAAAGGTCTTAAGGCCCCAAGATTGGATGGTATTCAACGTATTTTCTTCCAATGAGCTTGGAGTGTTATTGGGGATAGCCTATTAATCTATGCTAATAATGCCTTACGAGAAGGCTGTTTTCCTGATGAGATTTCGAAGGCACTTATTACTCTCATACCGAAGAAGGACTCTCCTATGTCAATGGTGGACTTTAGGCCTATTAGCCTTCTTAATACATCCTACAAAATCTTCTCCAAACTAATTGTTAATCGACTTCGACCCTTACTGAAAGAGATGGTAGGGCCTTTTCAGAATAGTTTTCTTCCTGGTAGAGGAACTCGGGAAAGTATTGTTATTACCCAAGAAGCAGTTCATAGGTTGATGAAACGTAAAAGGAAAAAAGGTAGGATGATTTTCAAAATTGATTTACATAAAGCTTATGACAGTGTGGACTGAGGATTTTTACAACAGGTTTTGTTGGACTTTAATCCCCCTTCTCAACTTATTAAGTTAATTATGTTCTGCATATCATCCAATCAATTATCTGTGCTATGGAATGGTGAAGCTTTGCCTTATTTTTCTGCTCAACGTGGTCTTCATCAAAGAGACCCTTTATCCCCCTATCTTTTTATTACGTGCTTGGAAAAACTATCCCATATGATCCAAGAGAAGATGCGGCAAGAGAAGTGGAAGCCAATTAAAATAGCAAGATCGCGTCCTGTGCTATCCCATTTGTTCTTTGCTGACGATCTGATGCTCTTTGGCCAGGTCGTTAAAAAGTAGGTTGAGGTAATTATGGAATGCTTGAATTCCTTTGCTGCGGCATCTGGATTATCTATCAATTTACACAAGTCTAAGTTGTTTGTTTCCCCTAATATTTCTAGAGTGCTGGCCAATTCTTTAAGTTCCTTGTGTGGTGTTCCTTTATTTGCTGATTTGGGCAGCTATTTAGGTGTCTCGATTATCCATGGTCGCATCTCGAAATAGTTGTATGTCTCCATAATTGAAAAGATGCGTAACAAATTATCATCATGGAAGAGGAATATCTTATCTCGGGCTGGACGTAGAGTATTAGCCCAATCTATTTTATCGACTGTTCTGGTTTACACTATGCAGACAACTTTTTTACCTATCTCGATCTGCTCCTAAATTGATAAACTGGTGAGGAATTTTCTATTAGGAGGCAGCGAGATGAGTTCTTCTAGACATTTGGTAAATTGGAATACTGTCTGTCAATCGAAAGCATTTGGAGGATTGGGTGTTTGATTAGCTCGTGCTTCTAATATTGTTTTGTTATTCAAACTGGGTTGGTAGGTTAACAGTGACAATGACTCTTTAGCTTGTGGAATTCTAAGAAAGAAGTACTTGGAGAATGCTGAATCCTCTTCTATCATCCCGAAGTTACACTCTTCTTCCACATGGAGAGGTATTTTAAAATGCCGTCTGTTAAACTCATTTTTATTGCTTAATTTGGGACTTAAGATCGCCTCTCTTTCTCCTATTTTAATGCTGGAAGGCCTAAGTTAGCTCAATTTTGCCTTGTAGGTGTACTTAAGAGGAAGAATGAAGTTTGAACTAAAAAGGGACAATTTCCATGCTTAATTGAACAAACTTGCAGAGCCGTCAACGGGTAACCACGTAGACGTCGACGACTGCTCGAGCAATGGACACGAGATCACTTGCACAAGCAGAGACGTTGACGGCCAAATCACTAGACGTCGACGGACAAGCTACTCGATGACCATAATTCTGGAATCCAAAGCAACCGTCCACGGATTGAAGTTGGACGTCCACGGCCAACAATTCCAAGGAGTTCCCAATGCCAGACGTCGACGGCTAGACTCTAGACGTCGACGGGTAGAAATTTCTGACTTCGAATACACAAAGTCTAAACACTTAGACGTCGACGTGCACATCTTTAGACGTCAACGGATCAATCGAGCTGGGAAAAATATGAAGAAAACAAGCAGACACGTCGACGGGCAAACATGTAGACGTCAATGACTAACAGAGTCAAAATGTCGGCAGACCCACTTAAATGCTTTCATTCCATTATCAAATCCTTGAAAAACATATCCCGGGGATTCAGTGGAGAAGAGGCATAATAAAATCCCCAATTTCCTCAGACTTTTCTCCCTCTTTCCTTTGTGGCCTCTACTTTATTTTATTTTATTCTTAGGATTTCTTATCTGTAAGGAATTATTGAGGAGGAGTGGGCTGAGAGCTGTGGAGCATAAAGTCGAAAGAGAGGAGGCAGCTAAGGGGAGTTAGAGTTTTCAGTTTTTAGTTTGTGTCTTTGCTGGGTTCTTCTCTTCTTGTAATTTTCGTTTAGCAAAACTCTATAACTCCAATCTATTATAAGATTCAATCACTTTGATCTGCACTTGTGAGGTTCTTGTTCTTAATGCTTTCTTGTTCATTGATTGTTATTCTATCTCTTGTGCTTTAAAGATGATGATCATGTTTGTTATCTTGTCTTTTGGGTTGCTTAGTTAATTAGTTGCAAATGATTGATTGAGTAGCTCATTAGCATGCTAATCTTTGAACTCCAATGCTAGAGTTTGGTAATTTCTTAGAACTTGAGTAGCAAGAGGATGTTTTTACATTCAAAGAGATTTGAAGATGCAATTTGAATAATGAATGCTAGGTTTGTTATTGATTGTTGTTAGCTTTCATCTTTCACTAGCTTATTGCTCTTCTAGGCTTGAATTTGGATTGCTAGGATTCAAATTAGCCATAAGAGGAAGGATTAATAGTGAACTTAGATTCATAGTTAATCAACATTAGGAAAGATCCATAGATTTGAAGCTGGTTTCTAATCCATGGGGTTAACCAATTAATTAGTAGAATGTTTGGTTAGTGAATCAATGATCAAGTGCTAGGTTGAAAGATTGATCATATAATAGATTGGAGGTTTTATTTTATCATACATTGCATTATTATTACCATACTTGATAACTCCTTATATTTTATTTCCAACACCAATACAAAACCCCCTCTTTAAATTCTTGTTTAGTTTGATATATGCTTTGTGAAAGTAATGATAAATTGGATAGCTCCTTGTGTGATCGACCCTTGTTTCCCTAACTACATGTTAGAGTAGTGAGGTTATTTTTGGTGCTTTGCGACACGCATCACCGTCCTTTAACTAATCTTGGTTGTAGGTGGCTGATCGGCTTGAGGGTTGGAGTTCGCTTCTGGACTGATTGTTAGGTTGGGCAGCAACCTGTGATTAATTATATTAACTAGCCACTGACTGGGGATGTGGCATTATGGACTGTTGTAGACGTTCTAAATGTAAATAAAAGATGGAAGTTGGATGAGTTGCAGTCTCTCCGTCCCCTATAGATCCTGAAAGAAATCTTAGCAATGCCTGTACCATTTGTGGAGGCATTACCTGATAGGAAAGTATAGGTTGGAGAAAGTTCAGGTTTTTTTTCATCAAGATCAGCTTATCACATTTTACAGGATCAGGAGATAGCAAGCTCAGCGCATGTTGATTACAAGTGGATTTGGAAGATTCCATGTATTGAGAGGTATGATTTTTCCTTTGGATATTGGTGTGGGATCGTTTGAACACTAATGTTAATACAGTCAAATGTAACTGCAGCAATGATCCAATTTGTCCAAGGTGTCTAGCTGGTGATGAAACTGCAATTCATCTCTTCAAAGATTGTTATTTTGCACGAAAAGTGTGGGATTGTTAGGATGCAGTGGGCTTATCGGATGTCTCCTTTTACTCTGCTCCTTTAGAGGTTTGGCTACGAGAGAATTGCACAAAAAAGAAGATACTCATTGATGGAGTTCCTTGGTGTTCTCACTTCGTTTTCTCTTTATGGTTTATTTGGAAAAGCAGAAATGCTCTGGTTTTCAATATAGAAATCTTTCCTCCTAGGAAAATTTTGCTTTTGGCACGACGTTTTGCAAAAGACTCCTGGCAGGCACTTGGCTTACCACGTAATGCCCAGCCCGTGCCTAAGTTTGTTAAATGGAATCCCCCTGATGTTGGCTACTATATTTTGAATACAGATGGAGTAGTGAAATCACCGCCTGGAAGCGCCTCGGCTGGTGGCTTGATTTGGGATAGTGTTGGTCAGTGGGTGTGTGGATTTCTGTTAAACATAGGTACCACAAATAGCTTTTCTGCTGAGCTATGGGGTGTTCGTGAAGGGTTGATGATGGCCAAGAGTATGGGGCTAGAAACGGTTATTGTTGAGCTTGATGCTGCAGTTGTTGTGGAGTTTTTTCGGAATGGGCTGCATTGTTCTCATCTTTCATTTGGGTTAGTTCTTGATGCTCTCTCTTATTCGAGAAGGATGGGTGACTGGGATAAGACATGTCTTTTGTGAAGGGAATTGGTGTGCGAACTTTCTTGCCAATCTTGCTCAGTCTCGTCGACAGGGCATGGCTATTCTTGAGGCACCTCCACCTGATCTAATTCCTTTACTGGACTTTGATATTAGTGGGCGCTCCATAATGAGATTGTAAGCCTTATGGAATCTTTTGTACAAAAAAAATGATAATTTGATCCCTAACCTTTTATTTGGGATAATTGACCCTTCAAATTTTCATTTTGGGACAATTAACTTCTCAAACTTTATTTTAGGACAATGTAGCCCTTAATTCAATGGAATCTTTTACTTTTTTTCTCTCTTTTATCTTTTATGAAATTTTATTATGACCCAAGTATTTAAAAATTATATATTTATATAGCATCATGGCGTTGGAAGTTCAAACTTACAGAACCATATGTTGAATTGAAATTTTTTAAAGATTGAACCATCTTTTTTGGTCTGCCAATATCTTACTTCTTGAAAGATATTATATGTGAGAGTAAAACTATAGGTCAATAAGGGTCAGACATAAATTATACCCCCTCCCCTATCTTTTATCGCATTTACTTTGCACATAAATTATACCCCAGAAAGCGCTAACCTCAACCACAAAACCTGAAACTGAAACAAGGAAAATGAGAAGAAGATCGCACCTCCCAAATCAGGCATAGACTGTCGGATTCTCTCAAAACCTGGCTAGTGATGAACCGGTAAAGCACAAAAGCAAAAGGGAGAAACAAAAAACCAACAGTCGCCTAAAAAGCAAAACGAAAAAGCAAAAAGAAGACGAAAGAGAGAAGAAACGAAACTCAGCAAAATAATTTGAAATCCACACTAAGTCCGAGAATTTCATATTAAGAGGGGAGAGAAAATATTCTTGGGATATTAATAGCTTGTCTTTTCCCGAAACCCAGCACTACTCTTATTAACTACCCACTTGCCACAAAAATTCCTCCCTAAGAGGACACGTGTCCCGCTACCCCATCTCTCCAATCATTTTCCCAAAACCTTACCTATTGAATTTCAAAAACCAAACCCCCTTCCCCCCCAAGCCTTCAGCCAACAGTCTTTATAGCACTGTTCAAAAAAAAAAAAAAACAAACAACAACAGCAATAGCACTTGACAGTCACTCATGAGGTCACTTTATAACATCCCTTGCACCTGGGGGGCACTTGTTGAGCATAACTCAACAGGCCCAAACCAACTTAGTAAGCCCAAAGGATTAGACCCATATGGGTCCCTGAAAAGGAGCCTATAAGACGAGCCCATAAGAAATGACCTATAGACGCAAATCCCCTGAGACCTGTGTCGGGCGTAGATCACTGAATGCTTAGCTTCTAGGAGAAGCCAGCACTAAAAGATTGGCAGGAGACAGGGACACTGACATGGCTCAGCTTAAAGGTCTGACACAGACAGACCTAGGTAGTCAAATCACCATACCTTTCACTATTGCCACCAACCCCACTCCACTCATCTATAAGGTAAACTCTATACACTATTCATACACTTCCACTTCTGCTAACACTATTCATTCTCTTCTCAAACATCTCTTTTCCTAATAACCTTTCTTACGAGATTATATTGAACTTACCACTGATTATCACATCAGAGGGGGTCCCACCGGCCACAAACTGGTGTCTCCCTTTCTTCCTCACAGGGATAGGTTGTCTTCTCTACATACAGAAGCTGGACTCAGATCGCTTAAAGAGGCCATACCAACCGATCCACCAAGCCGTTGGACCGAGGAGCTCTCGTTCTCTCTCCTCGACTAAAAAGTCATCAACATAACTATAACTATTTTGAACAACAATAAGAAATAAGTTCTCTTATGAGACAAGTTACTAATTTGAATAGAATATGAAAGATTCAGTTGCAGAATTCCAAACACACCCCTTTATATTAAAAAAAATTTCACTAAGTATTTATTTATTTCTATTAGTGGTATGCCAAAGGCTATCGTATTTGTTGCACTAATTCTACAAGTCATTTTTTTGGGATACCAATTTGATATAACTTGAATTGGATCAATGTTGCATGTAACTGTTTTTTTTATGTGCTTTTTTTTTAACATGAGATGATATGTCACACAATAGGAGGTAATCCTCCCTCCTCTAATAAATCTCATCCTACCAATTGAAACTTAAAATCTCCAGCTAGATAATCACAATTGTAACTAGCTGTTATATAGTACACGGCTTTTGTCTGAAGAGAGTATAGATGAAAATTAGATTCCTTCTTCTTCGCCTCTCCTCTTCTCTATTTCTTTTCTTAATCTCTGGTAAAAACTTGGTATCTGAGCTTCTTCGATTTTGACAATGGGTGAAGGAATGACAACCCGTATGCAGAAGGAAATTTCATAGTTGCAGCAAACTGTTGAGAAGCTAGACTCCAAAATGGAGGACATGGCTTCACAATTAAGATCAAAGATGAAAACTGGGTTGGATTGTATCACTTGCAAAATCCAGAAGTTGATGGACCAATTTAATGCTAAATCAGAAGCCTCATCGAATAAGAACATCGAAACATCAGGCTCCAGTTGGAGTAAGGCTCCGATTCGGTTGGAAATAGAGGCGAACAATACTGGTTGAGGTGATTACCCAAAGACTTATACCAAGCATTCGAAACTTGAGTGTCCTAAGTTTGATGGCATCGATCTTTTGGATGGCATAACAGGATTAACTAGTTCTTTGAAACCGATTCCACCCCTAAGTTGAACAAAAATCCGTGTGGTGATTACGTATATGGAGGGTAGAGCTCTACAATGGCATCTCCATTTCATGCGAAACATGGCGACTGTAGGTGAGGTTACTTGGTTTCAATATCTTATTTCTATGAGCGAAAATTTTGGCTGCAATGAGTATACTAATCCTCTTTCTAAAGTAGTGAATTTGAAACAAACTAGTACTGTTGATAGCTCTTACAATGCTTTTAAGAATTTGTTGAATTTGGCTAAACTGAATGACAATGATGTCTGAGTATTTTCATAACTAATCTCAAACCTAAGAATTCCAGACAGTTATGTGTAATACATCCTAAGAGTTTGGCCCATGCTGTGAATTATGCTAGGCATGTGGAATCCCTCTTATATACAAACTCTCCAAGTCATTTGTTCTCTACAAAACTTTTTTGACCACTAACCTACTTCCCTTCTCAAATACAATCGAGCACCATCCAAATTACCCTATCTCCTACCTACTCCAAACATGGTTCACCTCATCACTTATCCATCCTTTAATAAATCCAACCCCACTGAGAAATTTGATACATCTAGTCCTAAAACCACAAAAATACCCAACAGAGAAAAATGGATGATAAAAGGAAATGTGGTTTATATATGTGGTGTGGAGTAAAATTCTTACAATGCCACAAATGTGGAGTTCGAGCTCAACTATATCAAATTCTCTTGGAAGAAAACACAGACACCTCTACCAAGGGTGAGGTTTTCAATGACTGCATCGAGTTTATAGATGAAAGCTTCTTCCTTTAATGAACATGAGAGCACACCTATTATTTCATTGCATGCTTTACTTGGTGTTGTGGGGCCACAAACCATGCGAGTAGAGTTAAGAATTAACTCATTATGGCTTTGGTTGACACTAAAAGCACACATAATTTCCTGGATCAGAATGTAGCCAAGAGATTAGGGAGCAGTACTCAGCTTATTGCGACATTACAAGTAACAGTAGCTAATGGTAAGGAGCTACATTGCCAAGAAGTATGTAAAAGCCTCTAATGGGAAGTGTAAAGACTAACTCAAGTGACTAAGGTGTTGCTATTACCTTTATTAGGCTGTGATATTGTCTTGGGTGTTCAATGGTTAAAAACGCTTAGACCGATTTGGTGGAATTTTAATCTATTAGTTATGAAGTTTTGTTTTCAAGGACTTCCATATACTTGGCACGGTTTACTAGCTGGTGAAGTTAAGTTGTTGTCTGAACATCAAGCCACTAAGTTAGCTATTGGTAACAAATCTCTCTGCACTCTTTTAATTCACATAGCGTAGCCATAACTTTTTACCATAGAGTTGTCCACAGGTACCTTCGCTCATATTCCCTCAATTTACGTAGGCTAATTGAGCAGTATGCCATTGCTTTTGAGACTTCTACCTCTCTTCCTCCTTCTAGAAGACATGATCATCGTATTCCTCTGAAGGATGAGCCCTAAATGGTCAAAATGAGGCCTTATAGGTGTAGACACTTATTTTTAAATTTTAATTAATTAATTAACTAATTAGTCAATTAATTAATTAATCATTTCAAATTTTATTTTTTCCTTTTTAAGTTTAGTTAATTTTGTTTATTCCTATTACTTTATTTTACTTTATATAATTCTAATCTCATCCCGTTAATTTGCAGGCAATTTTAAACCTGAAACCGGGAAGCCAAAGCGCCAAGTCAATTCAGTCATCATGCAAAGGGAAAGCCATGTAAAAATCGACCGAGTCAACTCGATTATGATGTAATATATATACATAAATGTGTGTATATATATATATATTTATATGTATATGTATATTTATAAATATATATTTCTATATATGTACATAGATATATATACATATATATTTATGTATATATATAAATGTATATTTATATGGATATATATTCATAGATGTATACATATATTTAAATATATATATATATATACATGTATATATACATATAATACATGTCAAAGTCAAACCAACTAGGGCCCACTACCATGCAAGAGAGCCTTGCCGAGAGCCTTGCCCCTAAACCAACCATGCTGCCTCTAATTCCTTCCCCATGGCTGCAAATCCTGTCTTCTTTTCACTGATCCACAGCCACCACAGCAGCAGCAAAGGCGGCTACAGCCTCAATGCTGCAGCAAGGATAGCTTCCTCCACCTTATACGCATTCCATGCAATAGCTGTAGCCGCAACACGCTCCTGCTTCGCCCTCCGCAGCCGCACAGCCTCCTTCTCAACCCACCTCGACCGAATTCGCTATCGATTCGGGAGACCTGGGGTCTGGCGCCGCTGGAGATGAGCCCGCCCGCACTCTCAAGCGACCTCGCCTCGTGTGGACCCCACAATTACACAAGAGATTCGTTTACGCGGTGGCTCATTTGGGGATCAAAAATGCCGTACCCAAGACCATAATGCAGTTGATGAGTGTTGATGGTTTGACTAGAGAAAACGTGGCTAGCCATTTGCAAAAATATCGCCTTCATTTGAAGAGAATGCAAGGCTTGTCTGTTGGTGGAGTTGGCGGTGCTGGAGGTGCCAACGGAGGAGGTGCAGGTGCCGGATTAAGTGCCTCGGCTGATCCGGCTACTGACCATTTGTTTGCAAGCTCACCAGTTCCACCACACTTTCTTCATCCTGGAAGGGGTAATTCAGAACATTTCTTGCCATTTGTACCGGTGCCAGCATTGCAGCATCCCCATCATCACCAACTACAACAATGGTAACAGCAGCAGCAACAATTCCCACTACAGCATTTATGATATCATCAGCCTTTGTGTTGCTTCCATTGAACTCCCGGTTTCCATTGTCATCGGTTATGTTGCCTGTGAAGTAACGAACCAACAAAACCACTAGAACCAGGAAAGCAACTGCAGCCCCACCAATGAGCTTCAACTATCCGAGCATGCCAGGCAATGAAACCCGGTACTTAGCAATTCTTCAGAATAATGCCTATCCATTTCCAATTCCCGCACATGTTACGCCACCTCTATATCGAGGAAATCATGCTCAGCCTATGCCTTTCATTCATGGATCTTTCTATTCTTCTCAAATGCTTCACCCTTCACAACCACAGCAGCCACCACCGCCTATGCCGCCACATATTCGAAAAATAAGAGAAAGAGCAGAACGTGTAGCTAGTTCGGTAATGGAAGCCACAACTGGACCTCCTACCATCTCCTTCGAAGCTTATTACCAAATGCAAGTCCCGTGGAGCAAAGAAGACCGTCGGGGAGCAGCACAGTGATGAAGAGAATGGCATGTGAAGAATGAAGATGAGAGAAGGCGTGGATCCTCGGAAGAGAAAAAGCTGGAACCGAGACTTGGTCCTCCACATGAAGAAAATTGGTCCAATATTAGAGACGCCAACAAAAGCAACCTCAGAGAAAGAGAAGAGTCTTTGCTCTCACTGGGCTACTTCTCTTCTTCTATGAACAACAATGGAAAACAAACACACCTTCTACAATAACACACATAAATTAATACTACTACATAAAAACCCGCCAAATCTTCTCTGTCTCAGTGTGTTTGGTTCTCGAAAAAATATTACACTCTCATTCACTCTTCTATCTAAACCCCCTCTCCACTCTCCTTCTCCATTCTTATTCAAATCTCATTTTTCGCTGTCCATCTTTCTTCTTCATCTTTGATACATCACTGCAAAAACAAAAACTGTGTTTTTCAAAGATGTTGCAAGATGGTTGGAATGCTCATCCCGGATTCAGGCCTTCAAAATCGACCACCACTTCTCCGGCGAAGCCTCTTGCGGTTTCGAGAACTCGATGTGAATCCTTCCATGCCATTCACAAAGTCCCAGTTGGTGACACTCCTTATGTTAGAGCCAAGAATGTTCAATTGGTAGATAAATACTCGGAGAGGGCGATTCCTTTGTTCTGGGCAGCCATTAATGCAGGGGATAGAGTGGACAGTGCTTTGAAAGATATGGCCATTGTAATGAAGCAACAAAATAGAGCAGAGGAAGCCATTGAAGCCATCAAGTTATTGCTCAGCAGATGCTCAAGGACCTCGAGTCTGAGATGATGAATAAGGGAGTGGACCGAGTTGAACAGAGCTAGCTCTTTGACGCCTTCCTTGGTTCTTCATCAATTTGGCAGCCCCAGCCATGCAAGGACGCTATCAGTTTGCCAGCTGCACTCTCACGTACCAGTTAATACCCCTGCATGGACCACAAATATGAAATCAATAAGTCAGCAGCCAATAGAAGAAGAGTAAGCATGAGAGGTCCGTGTGTGTGGCGAGGGCAATGACTTTGAACAACCTACAGCTGTTTTCCTCATTTCTTCCAAGCAATGGTGGGATTTTCCAAAGGTCACGGGTGTCTTTTCTTTCTAGAGGCAATTATGAAATTGGCAGTTTGTGCCAACGTGCTTCCACAGCTGTACTCTGCTCCTTTTAAATATGCCCCTGCAGAAGACAATAAGGAGGAGCCGGCGAATGAAACACAAAAAAAAGGGGGGGTTGGCCATTTTCTCAAAAAAAAAAGGGTTCATTTTCTTTTCGGTTCTTCTAAAAAAAAGATTTTAGCTGAAGATGAAAGGAAAACTTCTTCGATAGTTTTCCTAAAAAGCAGTTTTCTATTTCTTTCATTCTTCCTTTCTTTCTTTTGATCCTGAGTAATTTTCTTTCTCTACTTTTGGAAGAGCTATTTGAAGAGTCGATGAAAAAGGCTGTTTGTTCAAACAAACTTGAGCCATTCTTCTCTCCAAAGCATAGACAGTCATCCTCAAAAGATAGTTCTTTTTTAACAAAAAGTCATTTTTAAAAAGAAAAGTTAGAACAAAAGACTAAAACAGAAAAGAACACGTTTTGGGGTCTCCAAGTTTTTTGTTTTCATAACAAAGCTTTCATTTTTGAAGAAAGTTCCTTCATTTGGAGGTAAAAGCTGTCTTACGATTTTGGTTATTATATTATCCCTGTACTCGCTTGTTCATGTGTAAAAGAACCGAGCTTGACGTCTGTTACGTCCTTCTCGCTCCGCTTATGTTATTCTTTGTAATGTCTGAAGCTTAATATATATCTGTTTTTGCTTAAGATTCCCTATTTGTTCCTAAAGATTTTTATTATTAAAGTTTGCTCTTAAGTCATGTCAAACCACTTGATTAGTGTAAAGCGTAGCTTGAATATAGTAAAGATTAACCCTTTTTAAGATTATTTGTATTGTCATGCGATCGACTTTGATTATTTGCTTGTTCATATAGTAAAGTTATTAACTTTTTGATTATTTAACTGGTTATATTAAAAAGTTGTTAACTTTCTTTATCTTATATCCATGTTGGTTGCTTTTAAGCTTGATTAATACATTTTGTATGTTTATTTGGTTTAAAAACCAAATCTTAATCATAAAGCTTGTACCTTTAAACAAGTAAACCTGACTGTTTAATTAAGAATTAAGTTCAATATAAAAGGTTATATTTCTATGCTTGTAAATATTTTTGCTTAATTAAAAAAATAAAATCTTGATTAATAATAATTAAATCTTTGAGCCTTTTTTTTGTACATATAAATCTTGGTTATCAAAAATGTTTTTTTTTTGGGGTTTGTATAGATGCATAGTTAGCTCAATATTTAATTTTGACTAATGTAAAATTACCTTTTTTTATTCTTGTATGTATTTTTGCTCAATTAAAAATTAATTATTGTGTGACAAATTACCTTTTATTTCCGAATATGTATCTTGCTTGATATTAAAAATATAATCTTGCATGTAACATTACCTTTTTGCCTTTGCATATATATTTGTTTAATTGTGAATTGAATTTTGTGTGAAATTACATAATTGACCTTATTGTATACATGTCTGCTTAAATTAATCTAGCCTTTATGTGTTAAAATAAATTATCATGCAATTTAATTTAAGCTTCCATATCTTATCTATTTATTATAATTAATGGTGTATACATGTACTAACCTTTGTTCCTTTATCCCATTCATACATAATTAGGTTTAGAACATTGATTTAAAAAAAATTCATATGCATGGGGTGACCGGAGGGTGCCTTGGGAGTCCAAGGTTTCCGAAGGTTTTCTCCGATGAAAAGTTTTCTCGGTGTCTAATCGGGAGTCCGATCGGGTCTGAGGGAATTTTTCATCCCTTCAAAAAATAAAAATATATTTTGATCATTTGATTTTCATAAAAAGCATACATCATGTTTATGATTTCTTTAATTTCTTAAAATTTGTAAATGAACTCAAAAATATTATTACCTTCTTTTACGAAAAGGAATGTTAATTCCAAAATCTTTTATTTTTTATTTTATTTTATTTTTACTCTTATGTTTTATTTTCATTTTATTTTAAGAAAATCTCTTGTTTAAGAGGCCCAATTAAATTAAAAGGAATGTTTATTCCAACATTAATTTCAAAACATGTCTTAGAAGTTTTTTTGAGAAATCTTAATTACTCAATTATAGTTAAGGCCTCTCAAATTAATTCAAGTTTTGTTAAAAAATCACTTTTAAAATTCCTTTTCTTATTTTTATTTCTTTGAAAAGGGAATATTTATTTTCTTTTGACCCTTTTTTTAATTTTCTAAAATACCTTTTTGGGAGAACTTTAGTATATTTAATTAATTAAGACCCTTCAAGTAAACTTCATTTTTATCAAAATGCATTTTTAACTCCAATAAAAGGAATGTTTATTCTTTAAATCTTTAAAATTCTTTTTTTAAAATTAGCTTTATTCGATAAAAAAGACATTCATTTTTTTTAAAAAGAAGGGGTTTTGTTTTTTTTTGAAAGGTCTTAATTTATTAATTTACTAAGGTTTTCCTACTAAACTAATTTTTTGTCAAATTATTTTCTTCAACAAATTAAAAGGAATATTTATTCCGACATTGTTTTAAAATTAAGTCTTTCTAAGAGATTTTAATTTAAGTAATCATAATTAAAGTCTCTTAATGTAAATTTTAAAGCATGAATTTGAGGATGTTTATCCCAACTTTTTTGCAAAATGTTTTCTAGAATGTTTCAATTAATATTCTCGTAATTGAGATTTTCTAAAATTAAAATTAAACCTTTGTTTTTCAAAAGGATACTTATCCTCATTTTTAAATTTGACTTTGATTTTTGAAGAATATTTGTTTCTATTTAGAAATTGAATTTCCATTCTAAGTAGGAAATTTCTTCAAATTTAAAATTGGGTTATGGATTTTCATATTAAAAGGAATGTTTATTCCGACATTAAGTCTTTAAATTTCAAATTTAGCTTTTATAACGGGATGTTTATCCTACATTAAAAGGAATATTTATTCCGACATTTAAAATTATGTTTTTCTTAAAATAATTTTAAAACATTTTATTATCATTTTCCAAGTGAAATATTTCAAGACTTTTGTGGTACCGATTTTCGGGCGTCTCGGGGGTGCTAATCCTTCCCCGAGCGTAACCGACTCCCGAACTTAAAATCTTTTTCGTAGACCAGTTTCTTTTCTTAGCTTGACGTAATCTTTCTAGATTTACATTGGGTTAAACAAGTAGGTGACTAACCACACCCATTAAAAATAAAAGGTTAGTGGCGACTCCAGTTGTTTTTTTTTTACTGTTTAGTCCCGAACATTTCTCACGCCATATCATTTATCGTCGGAGCGGTAAAACGTCTCGACAGCTTGGCGACTCCACTGGGGACTTTTTTTTAGAGAGTCATGCCACTTTTTTTTAAGGTCTTATTTTACTTGGATTTGGTATTAAAATGTTTTAAAATTTCATTTCATGCATTGCGTCGTTCATTTTGATTAAAATTTTTTCCAAAAAAAAAGGAGGACAGAAAAAAAAGGAAGATTTTTTCAAAATTAAGTTTATTAAAATTACATCTTGCATTTACATCACATTTAATTTATATGTATGTTTTTGTGCTTTGATTTTCTAGCATGCTTTGTGTGTTTAGTTAGTTATATATATTTTGCATGTTTTAATCCTTTGCCTATACCTTGATCCTCTAGCATGCCTTATGTCTTAATTGCTTGTATATATTTTGCATGTTTTACTTTCCTTTGTATGTCTTGATTTGCTAGTATGCTTTTGTATTTACCATTTTGCCCTTTTAGTCACTTGTATGTATTTTTCATGTTTTAATTCCTTGTGTATGCCATGTATGCCTATCTTGTTAATCTTGTATACTTATATCTTATCATATTATTTTTTCCATAATTATTTATCCTATATTTTGAATTGGACTGATTGTGTGTTGACATGTGATAGTGAAATTTTTTCAACTTCTTGTTTCTGCTCCTCCAAATGTTCGCTACCTCACCGAAAGTCAATTGGTAAAGGTACAAGTCCCTACCTCACACACAACACAAATTCATAACATAAAAGTTCGGGAGTTCGAACTTCACCTTTATTTAGGAGGAGGCGACGGGGTTGCCTCCACCCCATCTTGTCCGATGGGTACCCTTGTCTAGAGCTTTAAACCCAGCATGTAGAAGAACCCAAAATCTAACCTAGATAGAGCCAAACTCGTTGGAGAGAACTCGGTTTCTTAGGACACAAAGGGGGGACGGCTTCTTACCTTTATCAATCCCTTTCGTTTTATCTGCTTATTTCATGATGGCATGCTGTTTGTCTGTTTTCTGATTATTTCGTGATGACGTGCTGTTGTACAAACTGTCTATTTTTCTGTACATATGCTTATTTCATGATAATATGTTGTTTGTATAAACTGTCTGTTTTCTTTCACCTTTTTGTGCAAATACTTATTTCATGATGATATGTTGTTTGTTTTCTTTCCCACTTTATTTGTATGTATTCATTTCAGAATCTGTTTGTTTTTCTTTCACTTTATCTTATATATATGCTTATTCCATAGTGGTATGCTGTTTGTATAGTTTGCCTGTATTCTTCCCCCACTTTATCCGTATATGTTTTTTCCATAATGGCATGCTGTTTGTATAATCTGTCTGTGCTCTTCCTCGCTTTGTCTATATGTTGTCTGTTTTCTCCTCGCCTTATCCGTACATGTTTATGCTTTGCCTTATGATCTTCTTGTTTCCTTAAATATCCATGATCATTGCGTTTTATTGCCATCATCACATACCATGCATTTCATTCGTAACAAAGGAACCATAAAGGGAAATTAGTCATGGCTGACAAGCAAGGTCAATTTGTAGGTTACCGGATGTTTGGGCCCCCTGCCTTGTTTGGATGAAATGACTAATTATCTTTTATGGTTAAATTGTTGCGAGCCAAACATCTTTGCATCATTCATTTTAACATTATTATTTTATTCTGATACATTTCCTTTTACCTTTTTTCCATTTCTTTTTCTTCTTTATCTCTGCATCCCATTCTCGCATTCCATCCCCATCTATAATAGGTTTACTATAGAGAAAATTAGTTATGGCGAAAGAAAGTGAGGGAGTACCCATGGAGATAGATTCGATGGGAGAGTCTGAAAATTTTGATTCCGCCAGTCCGACTTTGAAATAAGCTCTATACTGGCTAAGGCAGAAAGCTGAAAAGGCATCAGCAAAGGGTCCTCCACCCCAGTTACCTGCAAGACTCAGCTGTAGTTTCGTCCGAAATGATCTGACAAGACTGAAACAGTTATGGGAAGGCATCAGTGATAAGGGTCAATTCAAACAGTTGTATGGAGATATAGCATTGCTGTTAGATGTGGAAGTGGAGGAGGAACTTCTAAAAGCGGCTTTGTACTTTTAGGATCCCTCATACCGGTGCTTTACTTTCGGTAAACATGATGAATCTTCTACTGGAGAGTATGATATGATGCCGACAGTGGAGGAATATCAAGATCTGTTGATGGTAAGGAGTAAGCCAAATAAAGTATTTTGGCCAACCGAGAATCATCCTAGAAAGCTAGTGAAATTGTTGGGGATGAAAACCGAAGAAATAAGGGGCTATATGGATGGTGACTTCCTTTCAACCAGTTTCATGATGGATATTGTGGAGAAGAATACCACCACTAGGAAAGGGATTGATGTTCTAGCCCTTTTGATTTATGGCCTAGTGCTATTTCCTAGAAGGGAGGGATATGTGCATATGTCAGTAACAACTCTTTTTATGGAGATCAAGCATCAGTCTGATCCGGCTTTGACAATTTTGGCGGAAACCATTCGATCTCTCAATGCATGTAGAAAAATCGGCGGTAAATTTGAGGCTTGTGGACAGTTATTGACAATATGGTTTAAAAGCCATTTCGGATACAAAAAGTTTGTAGGAATGGTCTTCAATAACAAAGGTGAAGAGACGATAGCCATTTATAATGCACATCCTTGGCCATCCCAACCAAGAATAGTGGTAGAATGGGTCGAGTGGTTCACGAATTTGAAGAACCAAGACATCACATGGAGAGCAATGTGGACAACGACAAAAGATACTCCTTATTTGGATGCAAGTATACCGTGGATCCCTCTTATAGGCATTTGGGGAACCATCAGTTACTCCCCATTGCTAGTAAGACGGCAATATGGGTCAGAACAGTCTTTCCCTCTCACTTTTAGGCTCAACTTGTTAGACTTCCAGCATGACACCGAAAAGGGATTTGATGAGGCCAAATTTTGGGCAAACTTGTACAAAGAAGCACAGAAGATGGATCGTGGCTCATACTGACGATGCAATTCTTGAATACGTTGTGTGGCATAGTAGACGGGTGAAACAGATTTCAGTTCCGCCAGTCCTGGATCCTAATTACCCTTTGGTTGAAGCACCGGAAGACAAGTTAGAAAGGTTGGAAATTGAGAATCAAAGATTTAGAAAAGGGGCTCAGTTAGTAGAATTGACCCAAAAATGTCAGCAGTTGGAGCTACAGAATCGACAACTACGAGACCAGCTTGGAAATAGCCAGATAGAGATGCAAGGATGGGTTCAAGACTGGGTAAGAGAGAGTGCCAACAATGTCAAGCTGAAAGGGGAGGTGAAAGAATAGAGAGAAGAGGCCACGGAGATGAGCCGGTTGGCAGCAAGGTCCGAAATCTTCAATCAAGAACATGCCCAAAGCTGGAGAATTGCCCAAAACAATGCTTTCGAGTTCAGGAGGAGAAGAGCGAAGTAGAAAAAGCAAAGATTGAACTAAAAAGAGAATTGGCGAAGCAGAAACGCATAGTAGGGTGGTTAGTCCCGAGAAACAATGAGTTAGAGCAACAAGTTCGCGATGCTGCCAACAGATTGACTATTTCTGAAAACCAAAATGCTGAGATGAGGGCACAATTGGAGCAGTTCAGAAGACAAGCATAGTGATAGATTTGTTCGTAAAATGTTATCATCTTATGTTTTGATTCAAATGGTACTCTATTATGGGTTGTTAAACTCACTTTCCTATTTTTGTAATGCTAATTATCTTTATAGTAATCTTGTTATGGACGGGTTTTCACATTACATAATCATTCAAGCATATTCATACACATATTTCATTCATATTCATAGTAAGGGAATCTGATTCGTCCTTATGGTTAAACAAAGGTTTCAAGATAGCACCTCCAACGTACATATTTAACACTAGATTACAATCTAGAATCGTCATGGAAGAGCAAGATGCTGAGATTGAACAGCTAAGGAAGACAAACGAGGATCTACAGAAAAGATTGGATCAGATGGCAGAAATGGTGGCCAGTATGAGACAGCAAAACGTGGCAAATTCAGGCAATAATTCCAATGGGCAATCTTCTCAGACTACACTCCCACACGGACTACCCCCAGCTCAGCCCACGAATGCCTTTCTCCCACCTCCCGCACTCAATATATCTTTGCAAGAAAATCAAACACAAATTCCTCAACCAACCACAAACACATTCACCTTCCCACCACCTCCACCCGGTGTGTACCCTTTTACACCCTCAATGTTTACCACAAGCGGAGGAATCCCAACAACTCAACCAATTCCCCCTCCCACTTACACTATGCCACCTCCTGCCCCTGGACACACCCCAAACAATCCCTTGTTTGTGCCTGATGAACAATTTGAGAGAGAGATCGACGGAGTCGAAAGCCAAAGGGTATTGAGCCAGATAGAGGAGCGGCTCAAGGCCATGGAAGGCACTCATGCTTATGGCATTACTGATGCCTATGAATTGAGCTTGGTGGATGGGTTGGTGATCCCGTCAAAGTTCAAAGTGCCTGAATTCGAGAAGTACAAGGGGACCACATGCCCTAAAGACCACATTACTATGTATTGCCGGAAGATGGCTGCATACTCCAGAGATGATAAGTTGCTAATTCACTGTTTCCAAGATAGCCTTACTGGGTCTGCAAAGCGGTGCTACAACAAGTTAGATAGGCGGGGCATTCACTCTTGGAATGATCTAGCCCGGGCTTTCATTGATCAGTATAAGCACATGACTGATTTGGTACCCGATAGACTGACTTTGCAGAATATGGAGAAGAAGTCTTCTAAATCTTTCACCGAATATGCCCAAAGATGGAGGGATATAGCAGCTCAGATTCAACCTCCTTTAACCAAGAAAGAGACCACAAGGTTATTTGTTAATACCTTGAAAGCTCCATACTACAGCCACATGCTTGCTGGTGCTACTAAAAGCTTTACCGATATGGTTCTGGTTAGAGAGATGGTGGAGAATGCACTTAAAACTGGCAAATTAGAAGGTGGGGAATCTAGTGCAGCTAGGAAAAATCCAAAGAAGAAAGAAGGTGAAGTAAACACCGCCGGATATGGAGGATACCAACAATACCCCCAACAGCAATATCGACCAAACCAATCCCAATATCGACCATACCAACCACAATACCGACCATACCAATCCCAATGCCAACCCCAATATCGTCCCACCAACTACACACCACCTCAAAACACCTACCAACATCCTCCTCCCAACTATGCTCAACCTCAAAATACCTATCAATATCCGATATCCAATACCAGTTATACTGCCTCCAGACTAAACACTCAAAATTGGAACCCAAGACCACCAAGAGAAAGGAAACAATTCACCCCTATTCCCATGACCTACACCGAACTTTATGCCAAACTCTTGAGCAACAAAATGATTGAACCAGTCCAATACTCAACCCCTTTACAGTCTCCATATCCGAGGTGGTTTGATGAAAGCGCCACATGTGCCTATCACTCGGGGGCTAAGGGGCATAGTATTGAGAATTGTATTCGGTTGAAGGAAGTGGTACAAGGTATAATCAATGAAGGTCGTCTGACTTTTGATACACTGCCAAGTGTGGGCACAAATCCTCTCCCAAATCATGGTGGAAACACTGTGAATATGATTGATGATGGGGCAGTTCATGTCAAGAGAAAGGTTGAAGAGATTGTCACACCAATGAAGGTCATATATCAGGCTTTGATAAAGGCCCAAATGATTACTCCTTTGAAGTGTAAAGGTCATGAGATCCAGTGTTGCACTGAATTCCGAGGAAAGTTGCAAGCTATGATAGATGCCGGTCTAATTGAATTTTATGTGGAGAGAAACGAAAGTACCGACATTTGTATGGTGAATAATGGAAATGAAGATTTTTCCCATTATAAACCAAGTTTGAAACTACCTGTGATTCAAAAGCCCAGCCTCGCCACTCCCATAGCCTCACCAAAACCAAGTCTATCAATTTCGATGACCCCTAAGCCGACATTGAATATCCCCGTATTGAAACCAAGCTTGAATCTGAATATACCAACACCGTTCCCCTATCGGAGTGATAGGGAGGTACCTTGGAGGTACGAGAGTTCAGTGCAACAGATGAATGCCAATGTCCAGGAATCTGAATTAGTGAATATTTCTGGAGTAGGAGGCATGACTAGGAGTGGGAGATGCTATGCCCCAAATCCAACTGCCACTCTACAAAAAGAGAAGGGCATGGAGAAAAATGATGAAGTTGTTACACCATCTGTTGGAGAGCCGGAGAAAGAAATTGAAAAAGAAGTAACCAAGACGGTGGATGAAAATGATGCTCGTGAATTCTTGAAATTCATCAAACAAAGTGAGTACAGCGTCATAGAACAACTAAATCGCTTGCCAGCCAAGATCTCTCTGTTAGCTCTGCTTTTGAACTCCGAGGCACATCGTAATGCTCTCCTCCGAATCCTGAACCAATCTTATGTGTCCAAAAACATCACCATGGCCAATTTGGAACATATTGCCGGGGGTATCACAGTGACTGATTACATCTATTTCACTGATGAAGAGATCCCTTCAGGAGGAAGAGGCAATTACAAGGCACTGCACATCACTGTTCGGTGCAAGGATCATATGGTCGCCAAAGTATTGATTGACAATGGATCTGCTTTGAATGTAATGCCACTTCACACATTGATGAAATTGCCTATAGACCAATCTTTAATGAAAGCCAGTCAGTTAGTGGTTAGGGCATTCGATGACACACGGAGGGAAGTTATTGGCGAGATGACTGTTCCGATAATTGTGGGGCCGGTTGAATTTGAGATCTTTTTCCAGATTATGGATATTTCACCAACTTATAGTTGTCTCCTGGGTCGCCCCTGGATCCATATGGCCGGTGCTGTTCCTTCTTCCCTTCACCAGAAAATCAAGTTCAGAGTTGAAAATAAGATAGTTTCTATGTCCGGAGAAGAGGACATCATGGTAATGCAACCTCCAAACACTCCTTACATTGAAGCTGCGGAAGAGGCAGTGGATTGCTCTTTTCGGTCATTTGAAGTAGCCGAAGTAACATGGGTAAGAGAAGGATCCGAGGTACCTAGTCCACATTTCTCTGGCTGCTTGAATATACAAGTCAACATGACTGTCGGAAGAGGCTGTCGGGCAGGAAAAAGACTCGGAAAGTTTGGCCAAGGAATCCGTGAGCCTATTGTTTTACCAAAGGCGGAGCCTACTTTTGGACTTGGATATAAGCCTTCTTGGAGAGAAAAGTCCGAAGCAAGGGAGGAGAAGAAGTGCAAGCGTATGGCTGCATTGAGAGGAGGGGAACTTGAATCCAAGAAACTGAAGATTCCACCATTGAGGGATAATTTTGTTTTTGCCGGAATGATGAACCCAGAAGGATCAGTTGTTGAGCTTGAACAGTTATTAAAGGGATTGTCTATCAGCATGCTAGAGCACGGGGAATCAAGCAGTGGAACATTGGTTCAACGAATGGCACCGGGGACTGATTTGAATAATTGGGAGTCTTTCGAGATGCCGATGAACTTGTCAGATCTGAACATGTAATTAATTAAGCTTTGAGAACTCATTTTATCCTACACTTCTACCCGAGAGTGTGGACGATTGACTTTCATATGTTATGGGTTTTATTTTCATGTTTGCCCCATCATTCATGATATTGATATTCACACTATTAGACTCTGCACCATGTATATATTTCATATCATAATTGTGTTTTCCTCTATATGTTTATCCTTGTTGTTCATTTTCTTCTTTTATTCATGGATCGAGTGCATATATGTATATATACCCCTTTATTGTCTTTTGGACCCCAGGACTTCAAACGATGAATGTAAAGACAACAAAGATGGTCTTTTTTAACCCGACTTTGATCGTTTCGTTAATGCAAATGACCTCGACAACGATGATGATGATGATTACTCTCTTCCCCCTGATCTTATGAGACTGATTGAAAGGGAAGACAAACAGATCTTGCCCCACAAAGAGGCCACCGAATTGATCAATTTGAGTGATGATGAGGAAAAGAGAGAAGTTAAAATTGGCACTTCCTTAACACCTGAACAGAAGGAGGAACTAGTGTCATTACTCAAGGAATATGCTGATGTCTTTTCCTGGTCCTACCAGGATATGCCAGGTTTGGATACTGAGATTGTAGTGCATAGAATGCCAATCAAGCCCGGATTCAAGCCAATACAGCAAAAGTTGAGGAGAATGAGGCCTGCCATGTTATTAAAGATCAAAGAAGAAGTGAAGAAGTAACTAGTCGCAGGATTTTTGGAAGTAGCTACTTATCCTAAGTGGGTCGCAAATGTAGTACCAGTTCCGAAGAAAGATGGCAAAGTTCGAATGTGTGTGGATTACCGAGATGTCAACAAAGCCAGTCCGAAAGACAATTTTCCACTACCCCATATTGACACTTTAGTCGACAACACAGCTAAACATGCAACATTTTCTTTCATGGATGGGTTTTCGGGGTACAGCCAGATTAAAATGGCTTAAGAAGATAAGGAGAAGACTGCTTTCACCACCATGTGGGGCACGTTCCAATACAAAGTGATGTCCTTTGGTCTCAAGAATGCCGGGGCAACTTATCAGAGAGCTATGGTGACTCTTTTTCATGATATGATGCATAAAGAGATCGAGGTGTATGTGGATGATATGATTGCCAAAGGTAGGAATCCAGAAGAGCATATGACTAGCCTGAAGAAGTTGTTTGAAAGGCTGCGCAAGTATCGGTTGAGGTTGAATCCGGCCAAATGTACTTTCGGCGTTACTTCAGGGAAGCTATTGGGCTTTATTGTTAGTCAAAGGGGGATTGAGGTAGACCCAGATAAAATCAAAGCCATTCAGAATTTGCCACCTCCGAGGACTCAAAAGGAAGTAAAAGGTTTCTTTGGGCGATTAAACTATATCTCCCGCTTCATTTCCCAGTTGACTGCGAAATGTGACCCGATTTTCAAGCTTTTGAAAAAGAACAATATGGGAGAATGGAATGAAGATTGTCAGAAAGCCTTTGATAAGGTCAAGGAGTATTTGTCAAACCTACCAGTGCTAGTACCTCCTGTGCCGGATCAACCTCTAATCTTGTATTTGACAGTGTTGGAACACTCCATGGGCTATGTTTTGGGGCAACATGATGAAATCGGCAAGAAAGAGCAAGCGATCTACTATGTCAGTAAGAAGTTCACAGAGTATGAGGCCAAGTATTCTTAGATAGAAAAGATGTGCTGTGCATTGGCGTGGGCAGCTTAGAGGTTAAGACAATATATGCTGTATAATACCACATGGTTGATAGCAAAACTAGATCCAATCAGATTCCTCTTTGAGAAACCTTCATTGTCAGGACGATTGGCTCGATGGCAAGTACTATTGTCAGAATATGATATAATTTATGTCTCCCAGAAAGCTATCAAGGGAAGTGCTATTGCTGAATTTCTAGCTGACAGAGCAGTTGATGACTATAAACCCATGAAGTTTGAGTTTCCTGACGAGGACTTGATGTCAATATTCAATATGGAGCTAGAGCAAGAAAAGAAATGGAGAATGTATTTTGATGGGGCATCAAATGCACTGGGGCATGGAGTAGGAGCTGTCCTAATATCCCCAAATGGTGATCAATACCCGGCGACGGCAAGACTTGACTTCGACTGCACAAACAATATGGCGGAATATGAAGCTTGCATCCTGGGGATCCAGATGGCAATGCAGAGAAAGATTGAGGCTTTAGAAGTGTATGGCGATTCTACTTTGGTGATATATCAGCTGAGAGGTGAATGGGAAACACGAGACTTGAAATTGGTCCATTATCATAAATACATCATGGAGTTGATTGAGCAATTTGAAGAAATCAGCTTTCATCATCTCCCTAGAGAAGACAATAAGTTGGCCGATGCATTGGCAACTTTAGCCTCGATGTTCAAAGTCGATAAAGGAGCTGAAATCGAAGCAATCAAGTTGGACATGAAGACTCATCCGGCACATTGCATGAGTGTTGAGGAGGAGGATGATGGCAAACCTTGGTTCTATGACATTGCCCAATACCTCAGATTTCAAAAGCACCCAGATCGTGCTGTTGATAATGACAAGAAAGTTATCCTAAAAATGTCGACAAACTTCTTCTTAGACGGTGAAGTCCTTTACAAGAGAAGTAGGGATCAAGTAATGTTGAGATGTGTAGAGTCAGAGGAAGCAAAGAAGATTCTAGAAGAAGTTCACGGCGGAATCTATGGAACTCATTCCAGTGGACATAGAGTGGCTAAACAGATTATGAGGTTGGGATATTACTGGTTGACTATGGAGACCGATTGTATTAATCATGCCAGAAAATGCCATAAATGTCAGATTTATACTGATCAAATTCATGTGCCTCCTAATCCATTGCATGTCATCTCGTCCCCTTGGCCTTTCTCGATGTGGGGCATAGATGTAATCGGGGCAATCTCACCAAAGGCTTCTAATGGGCATCAATTCATCCTAGTGGCCATTGATTACTTCACCAAATGGGTTGAAGCTGCTTCATATGCCAATGTAACTCAGTCGATGGTCACCAAGTTTGTGAAGAAAGAGATCGTTTGTCAGTACGGGCTACCAGAAAGAATCATCACTGACAATGCTAAGAATTTGAACAACAAGATGATCGATGCAGTGTGCTCCCAATTCAAGATCAAACACAGCAATTCAACTCCTTACCGGCCAAAAATGAATGGAGCGGTCGAAGCAGCAAACAAAAACATTAAGAAGATTGTCCAGAAAATGACAGTGACTTACAAAGACTGGCATGAGAAACTTCCTTTTGCTTTACATGCTTATCGCACTACTATAAGAACATCAACTGGGGCAACACCGTATTCTCTTGTTTATGGAATGGAAGCTGTGGTACCAGTTGAGGTAGAAATCTCGTCTTTGAGAATATACAGAGAGTTGAAGCTCGAAGAGTCAGATTGGGTGCAAGAGAGATTTGACCAATTGAACTTAATCGAAGAGAAGCGGCTCAAAGCACTTTGCCATGGTCAATTGTATCAGAAGAGAATGATGTGTGCATATGATAAGAAGGTATGTCCACGCGAGTTTACAAAAGGAGAATTGGTGCTGAAAAAGATTCTACCTACTCAACATGATCCCCGAGGAAAGTGGACTCCAAATTGGGATGGTCCTTATGTGGCGAAGAAAGCATTCTCGAGAGGTGCCTTGATCTTGCAAGAAATGGATGGGGATGAATTGCCACATCCAATCAATGCCGATGCTGTTAAGAAGTGCTACACCTGAAGAATTAAAAAAATGATAAAAAAATGAAAAAATGAAAAAATAAAAAAATAAAAAGAAATGAAAAAATGAAAGAATGAAAAAATGAAAAGAGCGTCTCAAGTTGAAAACCTGAAAAGGCGGTTTGAGTCCGAAAAAGAGAAGAAAATGAGGGATCTGAGGCGAAAACCCAAAAGGGCGGTTCAGATCCAATTAGAATGGTTCCTAAGCTGAAAACCTGAAAAGGCGGTTTAGGAAGGTTGAGAAAGCACAACAAAAAGGCACCTAACTTGTACAAGAGGTCTTGTTTGATTATGGGGATTGGGGTAATCATAAATCATCAGACGTTGTCAAACGTCACTCTAGCAATGATGAGTCAATCAAAGGCGGGGTACGAGATGACCAGTTTTCGTTACTTATGCATTCATCGCTTTGAGGTCATGTGCCTTTCTTCTTCATTTTGCTACAAACTTATTTGTTATAGGCTCTTTGCTATAAACTTGTAATGAGCTTGTTATAAGTTTATTTGTTATATATACATTTATCTTACACACTTTCCTTTAAAAGATCCATGTGCTTCCTTTAAATATAAATTACGTAATTTTTCTTTGTCGTGAATGGATAAGTAAACAGGTAAGTAAATGCCATGACATTGGATGTCACTTTCGACACAAAAAAGGAAAGAAATGTAAGATTAATATGAGTTTGATAGCTTATGATTGATGCCAGAAATATGATGACACATGAATAAAATCATTTTGGATTGGGATGTCAAACAAAAGTGATTTGAAGTGAGGGTTTGGAGTATGTTTATGCCAGAGGAGGTGTGACAAAGGGTATTCTCCAATTTTTGAACTCGAAGAGTATAAGTTGGGCCAAAACAGAAGGCTATCTTGAAAACTTTGAGGCAAAGTAACAAAGCATTATCATTTAAGTATGAGCATGCAAAATGCATCATTCTAGCATCATTCTTCATGAACATCCATTATGCATCATGGTTCAAAGATTACAGATTAAACCCAGTTCAAGATTGTGAGGTTAGTCTTGTACAAGAAGTTCCTCAGGTAACTCTCCAAAACTCCTTTAAGGTCTTTCCTTGCTTAAGGTAATTATCTGTGATTCAGTTCAGTCTAGCATGAATTATTTCTACAATTTCTTCAAAATTTAAAATCATTTTGTTTAGGATGATTTTCCAAAATTGTTTATGTTTAGAGCAATTTCTTCAAAAAAATCATTTCTGTTTAGGATGGTTTTCTCAAAATTGTTTCTGTTTAGAACAATTTTCTTTAAAATCATTTCTGTTTAGGATGGTTTTCTAAAATTGTTTCCATTTAGAACAATTTCTTCAAAATTTAAAATCCTTTTTTTAAGATGATTTTCTAAAATTGTTTCTGTTTAGAGCAATTTCTTCAAAATCTAAAAAATTATTTTATTCAAGGTGGTTTTCTAAAATTGCTTCTGTTTAGAGCAATTTTTTCAAAATTTAAAATCATTTCTGTTCAGGATGGTTTTCTAAAAATTGTTTCTGTTTAGAACAATTTCCTCAAAATTTAAAATCATTTTGTTTAGGATGATTTTCCAAAATTGTTTCTGTTTAGAGCAATTTCTTCAAAAATTTAAAATCATTTTGTTTAAGATGGTTTTCTCAAAATTGTTTCTGTTTAGAGCAATTTCTTCAAAATTTAAAATCATTTTGTTTAGAATGATTTTCCAAAATTGTTTCTGTTTAGAGCAATTTCTTCAAAAATTTAAAATCATTTTGTTTAAGATGGTTTTCTCAAAATTGTTTCTGTTTAGAACAATTTCTTCAAAATTTAAAATCATTTTGTTTAAGATGGTTTTCTCAAAATTGTTTCTATTTAGAGCAATTTCTTCAAAATTTAAAATCATTTTGTTTAAGATGGTTTTCTCAAAATTGTTTCTGTTTAAAACAATTTCTTCAAAATTTAAAATCATTTTGTTTAAGATGATTTTCCAAAATTGTTTCTGTTTAGAGCAATTTCTTCAAAAATTTAAAATCATTTTGTTTAAGATGGTTTTCTCAAAATTGTTTCCGTTTAGAGCAATTTCTTCAAAAATTTAAAAGCATTTTGTTTAAGATAGTTTTCTCAAAATTGTTTCTGTTTAGAGCAATTTCTTCAAAGTTTAAGATCATTCCTGTTTAGGATGATTTTCTCAAAAGTGTTTCTTTTTTAAAGCAATTTATTCAAAGTTTAAGATCATTCCTGTTTAGGATGGTTTTCTTAAAAGCGTTTCTTTTTAATGCAATCTCTTCAAATTTAACATCATTTCTGTTTAGAATGGTTTTCTCAAAATTGGCACAATTTATCCAAATTTAAAATCACTTCTGTTTAGAATGGTTTTCTCAAAATCAGCACAATTTCTTCAAAAAATCACTTCTGTTTAGGATGATTTTCTCAAAATTATTCCTGTTTAGGGCAATTTCTTCAAAATTTAAAAGTCATGTCTGTTTTCTCAAAATTGTTTCTTATGATTTCTCTGATTTCAAAGTCATTTCTGTTAAGAGTAATCTTTTTCAAAAATTAGTACTGTTTAGTGCATATTTGAGTAAGGAATGTCTACATCTTTGCTTATTTCCTAATTATCTAAAAGCTTATACTTCTAGATCATTAAGAAATAATCAAAGAGGGGCAACTGTAGACACTTATTTTTAAATTTTAATTAATTAATTAACTAATTAGTCAATTAATTAATTAATCATTTCAAATTTTATTTTTTCCTTTTTAAGTTTAGTTAATTTTGTTTATTCCTATTACTTTATTTTACTTTATCTAATTCTAATCTCATCCCGTTAATTTGCAGGCAATTTTAAACCTGAAACCGGGAAGCCAAAGTGCCAAGTCAATTCAGTCATCATGCAAAGGGAAAGCCATGTAAAAATCGACCGAGTCAACTCGATTATGATGTAATATATATACATATATGTGTGTATATATATATATATTTATATGTATATGTATATTTATAAATATATATTTATATATATGTACATAGATATATATACATATATATTTATGTATATATATAAATGTATATTTATATGGATATATATTCATAGATGTATACATATATTTAAATATATATATATACATGTATATATACATATAATACATGTCAAAGTCAAACCAACTAGGGCCCACTACCATGCAAGAGAGCCTTGACGAGAGCCTTGCCCCTAAACCAACCATGCTGCCTCTAATTCCTTCCCCATGGCTGCAAATCCTGTCTTCTTTTCACTGATCCATAGCCACCACAGCAGCAGCAAGGGCGGCAACAGCCTCAACGCTGCAGCAAGGACAGCTTCCACCACCTTATACGCATTCCATGCAATAGCTGCAGCCACAACACGCTCCTGCTCCGCCCTCCGCAGCCGCACAGCCTCCTTCTCAGCCCACCTCGACCGAATTCGCTGCCTATTCGGGAGACCTGGGGTCTCACGCCGCTGGAGATGAGCCCGCCCGCACTCTCAAGCGACCTCACCTTGTGTGGACCCCACAGCTACACAAGAGATTCGTTTACGCGGTGGCTCATTTGGGGATCAAGAACGCCGTACCCAAGACCATAATGCAGTTGATGAGTGTTGATGGTTTGACTAGAGAAAACGTGGCTAGCCATTTGCAGAAGAAGAATAGCTTTGTGTGGAATGCAACAACTACTAAAGCTTTTGAAGCATTAAAAACAATGCCAACTAGAGCCCTTCTTTTAGCTCTACCTAACTTTTTATGACACATTTGTGGTGGAATCAGATGCATCTAGTATGGATATAGGAGCTGTTTTATCTTGAGGGGACAAACCTATTGATTTTTTAGCAATGCCCTAAGCCCGAGACAACAAACACTTTCGGTGCATGAAAGAGAGTTGTTGGCAATTCTGACAGCTGTGAAGAAATGGTCTACTCTACTTACTTCTTAGGAAGGCATTTTAAAATAAAAACTAATCATAAGAGCTTGAAATTTCTCATGGATCAAACTATTTCCAATCCAGCACAACATAACTGGATGTTATAGATGATGCCTTATGATTTTGAAGTTGTGTACAGGAAGGGTGCCTCTAATACTGTAGCAGATACTTATCTTGACAACCTTAAGCTGCCTTTTATGCACTATCAATCATTTCCACTGATCTGATCCACAGGATCAAGAATTCTTGTATGCAAGACCTCTACATTGCTCCACATCATAAGTATTTTTTACTAGATGATCATCTACACCAAAAAGGGAAAAGCTAGTAGTTGGCCATGATCCAGCCTTGAAAAGAGAACTTCTTTATCGTTTCCATTACTTTTCTTTAAGGGGTCATTCTGGCATGGATGCTACTATGAAATGACTAGCCACTATTATGTATTGGAAAGGTCTTAAAGGGATGTCAGGCAATTTGTAAGAGAATGTGATGTATGTTAGTAGTACAACATGAGAATGTGGCTATGCCTGGTATTCTTCAACCTTTACCAATCCTTGACAAGGTGTGGGTAATGGTTTCTATGGATTTTATCAGAGGATCGCCCAAATCTCATGGTAAGGATCTATAATGGTAGTGGTAGACAAATTTAGTAAATATGCACACTTTATTCCTTTGAACCATCTTTACTTGGCCCTCACGGTTGCTTAGGCTTATTTTGATAATATCTTTAAACTTCATAGGGTAACTAAGATAATAATTTTTGACAAAGATAAGATATTCCTCAGCCATTTCTGGCATGAGTTGTTTTCACTACTAGTACCAAGCTTCAGCTTTCTACAGCTTACCATCCTTAGTTTGATGGTTAGACAAAGGTTGTTAACCAAAGCCTGGAGACATATCTCAGGTGCACTTGTGGTGAGGTTCCAAAAGATGAGTCAAAATGGTTTTCAACTGCAGAGTGTTGGTATAATACTAACTACCACACTGCCAAAAATTCTAGCCCCTATGAAATTCTTTATAATCAATCCTTACCAATGTATATGCTTATTTCCTTGCAGAGTCAAAGGTGGTAGCTGTGGATAAGAGCTTAAAAGCTTGGGAAGTTATTATTCAACTTCTTAAGTTTCATCTAAAGAGGGCATAACACCATATGAAGCAGTAGGCAGACAAAAAAATGAATCAATAGAAACTTCACAGTAGGTGACTTGGTTTATTTAAAGTTGCAACCTTATAGGCAAGTTTTAGTGGCCCACTAATCTAATCTAAAACTCTCTGAAAAATTCGTTAGACCTTTTCTGGTAATCAGAAAAGTTGGTATAGTGGCCTATGAACTTCAACTACCATATGGGTCCAAGATTCATCCAGTGTTTCATGTGTCATAGCTGCAGAAACACCTGGGAGAGCAATGTGTCTAGGCTTATCTACCGCTCATGGATTTTGATTGCACAATTGCCAAGGAACCTGTTGCTGTGTTGGACAATGTATGGTGAAGAAAGAGAACATAGGTATTACGAAGGTTTTAGTTTTATGGAGTAACTATTTTGCTGAAGATGCCACTTGGGAAACCTTATTTGACCTTCAACAAAAGTTTCCCAATTTTAATCCTTGAGGTCAAGGATTTTCTTCCGCATAGGGCATTTGTTATACATCTCAAGTCCAAAAGCCCATCATCAGTCATAGGCCCAGCTCAGCTCATTAGATTTATCATTTAATCAGCTTCAATTAGTTGATATTTTTGTTAACCATAATTAAACCAGTTAATCATAATTATAACTAGTCATTATATAGTACACGGCTTTTGTGTGAAGAGAACATAAATGAAAGAATACTAGCAGAAATAAAAGAATACTCTTAACCTTTCCCTACAAACTTGGATCTCATATTCCTTCTTCTTCTCCTCTACTTTTCTCTATTTCTTTTCTTAATCTCAGGTAACAACTTATTCAAATTGGAGCCTGATGTTTCGGTGCTCTCATTTGATGGGGCTTTTAATTTAGCATTAAATTGCTCCATTAGCCTCTGGATTTCACATGTGATACGATCCAACTTAGTCTTCATCTTTGATCTTAATTGAAAAGCCGTGTCCTCCATTTTTGGAGTCTAGCTTCTTAATGGTTTGTTGCAACTGTGAAATTTCCTTCTGCATATGGGTTGTCATTCCTTCACTCATGGCCGAAATCTGAGAAGCTCTGATGCGAAGCTGTTATCGAAGATTAAGAAAAGAAATAGAGAAAAGTATAGGAGAAGAAGAAGGAATTTGAGATATAAGTTTGTAAGAAGAGGTTAAGAGTATTCTTCCATTTCTGCTCTCTTCATACAAAGGCCGTGTACTATATAACAGCTAGTTACAATTGTGATTAACTAATTTAATTATGATTAACGAAAATAACAACTAATTAAAGGTGATTAAATGATAAATCTAATGAGCTAAGTGGGCCTGTGACTGATGATTGTCTTCTGGACTTGAGATGTATAACACAGAATGTTATTTCATATTCAAGAAACTTATTTGCGTAGGATTAATCTCCTCATCCAACATATATATTCAATATTAACTGTGTTCACATTGTCAGTTCCTGTGGCGAATGAGACAGGTGAATGGCAACCTCCTCTGGTTCATCATCTTGAGAGTTAATGCTTATTGAAGGCATCTTGGCAAGACTTTAGTGGAAACTAACATTGCCCGATATATCCTTCCATTGTGCTTGGATGTTGAAGCCTTTTTATTAGCATCAGTACTCTTCGATTTCCTACAGTAGATTTGCCAATTAAATTGGATGTTGGAAGTCAAGGAAATCAAGCCTTAGCTTGTTTTTGCACATATTTAAGGCAGTATTAGATAAGTGATATAGAAGAATAAAAAAAAGGAAAACCATTAAACCTCATCATTTTCTGTCACCTATTACAAATTTAATTATAAAAAATCAGACACAACTTATATCTTTTGTCCTTATGTCTTTTTTATCTTAATATCCGCTAAAATCTTACTAAGTGTCTATTCACATCACTAACTAGTTAACTCCTTTTAACACCGTTTACTTTTTTTGTTGTCTTTTATTTTCTTTCATTCCTCTTGCGCCCCCCATCCCCCTCCCCCCCTTTTCTTTTAAAAACTTACCACAATATTTATTTTAAAGACTCGAATAAATTTTTTTAAAAAAACTCTATTGCAATATTTATTTTAAAATTAAAAATTCACCCTTAAATAGTTAACATGTATAAAATTTGGGGCTAAACTTTGTGATATGTAATATACTTTTTTTTCTAAAACCCTATCATAATATTTATTTTTAAAATTCAAAACGTTATTAAATAGTTAGTTTGTTTAAAATTTAGAGCTAAACTTTATGATACGTTTGTTTTCATAAAAAGAAAGAGTAATAAAACAAACAAAAATTATTCTAAGAAAAAATTTGCTTCTAATAATGTTAAAAAGATGTTTAATGGTTTGTGATGTAAATAATGAATACTTGATAAGATTTTAGTGGCTAATAAGATGAAAATGATCTTAGCTTCCACATAGGAACGCAAATTCTAGGGAGGATCTTCCTGGCATCATCATATTTCTCAAACTATTTGAATTGGCATGAACAACGATCAAAACGTAGTAATGTGCGAATAGGAATTCTTGTAATATTCCACAACCATTCTAAGGAATCCATTTTCCCACCCATTTCTCCTAGAATCACTTTCCCTGATATCAGGGATAGTGATTCCAAAGGGACTATAATTTTTTCTGCTTTTAAAATATACCAAACAAGAGAAAATCTTTCTAAAATTTTAAAATTCATAAAAAGTTTTAACTTTCCATCACACTAAACAGACTCTTATGGTATATGCATGGTGATTTTTGAATATTACTTACAATACGTACATTGCAATTATCATTGGTGATCTAGAAGATTTGGTCAGATTCCATCGAAAAGAAAAAAGAAAAAAGATTTGGACAAATAACTTACTGAATATTGATTAATTCCATTTTTGTTCTTTTAGAATCTAGTCAATCCAATAATTTTACAACATTGATCTAAACTTCAATATAATTAGAATATTTTCAATATATATTTTACATGGAGAAATTTTATTGTATTAGAAAAATTAAATGCTAGACATTTTAAATTAAATTGAAACTTGACATGTATGATTTACGTAAATAGATGATGAAATTCAATGATTGGACCAAGCCAATTTTTATTGTACATTTAAATAATAAAAAGGTATAAACTGAAAGTTTTGCAATGGTTATATGTTGATCTATCCTCACTATGCATATGCCACAAAGCAAATTTGAAAACTAGATCCAAACACTCTTAGGGGGCGTTTGGTTCGGGTAATCTGAGATAACCTTGGTTATGTGATTAGCTCCATCGAAGATAACCTATACATATGACTTGAAAGATTATCAAATTGTGTTTGGTTCAACATTTGTCAATGTTAGATTAATCTGTTTGGTTGGGGGTTATGTTTTTTGTCAAAATTGATATTTTACTATTATGTCCTCACTTAAAAACTTGTAGTTTATTTCTTTTTTATACTATGTATCCTATATTTTTCAAGTCTTTTTATTTCAACAATTATATATGATTAACAAAACAAGTTTATCTTCATTGAACTTAACAAAATAATATTTATTTGTTTCATTAAATTAAATTATGCCTAATTTACATAAGAAAAAAAATATATATTTTATACTTGAGTCTTATGAAAAAATTAATTGGGTAAGTCTTATGCACAAATTATATAATTAATAATAGTTTAATGATTATATGAGTTAAGTTTAATTATATTTATTTATGACAAAAAAAAATTATGTTTCTAGTTTAATTGAACTAACATATATTTAAATAGTTTTTTAGTTAAAATATATTTAAATAGTTTAATAATTATATAAGTTAAGTTTAATAATATGCTTCTTAAAAAAATACTTAAAAAGAATGTTGTAATTCATCAATTACATTGGGTTATTGTGGTCCAAAGTAATAAAATAGTGAGGGCAAACTAGAAAAAAATTTAAGATAACTTGGTTATCTCAGAATACCTAAGAACTTGGAGGTTATCAGATAACCTGATTTTGAGGTTATATTAGATAACCTGATAACCTTGGTTATCTCATTATCTCAAACCAAACAAGGGCATATAAGATAACAAAGGCCAGATAACCGGGGTTATCCTAGATAACCCCCAACCAAACGGCCCCTTAACAACTAACACGCGGATCATCGTATGCATAGGTAAGCCCAATAAGAAAATATTTTTTATTAAAATATCCTAATGGCTTAATATTTTGGAAATTATTATTTCATACACTATTATTGGAATTTTTAACTCCACCAGGAGTGTTAGGAGAATTGTGACATTCAGACTTTTTTGTATCTTTCGTACTAATCGAAGCAGTGAATGACAATGTATCGGTATGGAAGATATCGGAGGGAAACTTAAGCTCAGGAGTGGTAATGAAGTCGAAGCAGTAAATTGAAGTCCAAGCCAATATCTATTGGAATAAAATAAGGAATGGATGAGGATGATTGTTGCCGTATACAAGTTAATGAGAAAGATCATAAGTGATATTGAGATCCATAGGTATGATATATAATTAAGGAATTGAGCAAAGGTGCATTGGAAGATTAAGTATAATTATTACCTAAATGAACCTTGGAATCTCTTGGATGATAATAGATATTGAGGATATGCCTAATAGAAGTTGAAAGATAGGATGATTACCGATGCCTGGATAACTGATAAAAGTCTAGAGAACTAAACTCTAATTAGGTCCGTACACTATTGGAGTTGGTATATGGCCTTTCCATTTAGGTGGTTACCCTAATCCGATCTTTTACATAGGAGAAATCAAGCTAGGGTGAACCTAGTGCTAAGGAGAGATTGAACTGATTCGGGATCGAATTTCAAGCAATCAGAGGTTTAAGATTGGAGTAGTCTCCGACACACACTTTACTTTATTATATACCAATTTAGTGGGCGGAATGATTTAATAATCATGTTGTAACTTTACAAGTATAACACACATACACACACATATATGTATGTATGTATGTATGTATGTATGTATGTATGTTTTATAAGGTGAGTGCCCTTTGGCACAAGATTTTATATCGTGATGTGGCTCCATTGAAGACAAGTAGCTCAGTGCTTTTTTGAAAATGAGTGGGCCGTGATGGGGCATGCCAGTCGGTGTAGTCGTGGATCGCCTAATAGAGGGGCACAGTGAATGTGCCCTTTGGTATGTTATATCATATTACTATCACATCGGTATTTTAGGCCAAGATCTGGTATGTGATAAGGTCTAAATTGTTAGATAATGTGAGATTATTAGGTTAAGTTAAATTTTTTTTCTACTTTGCTCTCTATATTTTATCTGTTTGGACCATAATTGTGTCACGTAATTGTAAATTACAACTTTTTTAAGCATAATTTTTTTGTAAGAAGTATATTAAACTTTAACTTATATAATTATTAAATTTCCAAATAGGATCATATAACATATCAAAGGGCACATAACCATATTTAAATTACATAATCTCCAACCAAATGCTCCCTAAAAATATCCTAGTAAAGTTCTTGACTCATTTTCAATATGGCTTATCAACCTATACAAGCATGAAGTGGATAAAATTGCTTCAAATCCTTATGGTGCTAATAATATCTAGGATGGGTTGAAATCTAAATTGGGAGCAAGATCTTACTTTTGTGCCTAACTTTTAAAAAAGATTATTTAAGTACCTAATGTTATCAAATTGGACCAAATACGGGCCTTATTGGAAATTTGATTTGGCGTGTATAATACGCACGATCAACTTTAACAACGTGATGACATGGCACATAATTAAGTCACGGCCTAATACACACTTTGCCCTCTAAAGTATGCACATTTTAACACTTTGCCCCCTAGAGTTTTATTTTGGACATTTCGCCCCTTAGTCTTTTATTTCGGACACCATTAACCCCTCTATCAATGGAATTTAGTCATGTACTATCACGTGACTAACGGTGCCGTGAACTCATCTACATGGCATTTCCATGTCAGATATATGCATGACATGGCTTGTTAACTAGGATCCATGGGTCCCAAATGTTAGCAAAAAAAATACAGGTTCTTTTTTTTTTTATATAAAAATGTTTTCTTTTTCTTATTGCTTCCAAATTTTAGAAATGTCGTTCTCTTTCAAATATCTAAATTGCAACTTCCCTACTACAAATCTGCATTGTAACTTGGTTCTAGTCTTCTTTTGGTTTCTTCTTCCCTTTGGTTTTTCCATGGCTCTAAGTCAATCTAATATGGTCAGTTGCTTACAAATTGAGTACTCAAATGGAGAAAAAGTAATTTGTCGATAAAGGTGTGTGGCTCCGATTTTAACTTCTTGGACCAATGATAATCCGAGTAGAAGGTTCTAAGGGTGCAAAAACATCAAGATGAGGTTTGGTTGGCTAAGTTAAATTCCATCGCTGTGGCCTTTTCAAATGGTATGATGGTCCTTTCCCTAAACAAGTAAAGGATTTGTCAATAGCCTTTAGAGATAATGAGAGGAGGCTTGCAAAAAATAATTCATTTTTGCAAAGGCTTAATATATACAATGGCCTCAAACTTATACAAAATTATTGTTTTGGCCATTCAACTTTTATTTTATAATTTTTGACCATCGAACTTTTATTTTATGAACAATGTAGTCCTTGACACTGACGTAGCCTATTCAAATATTGACACATGAAATTTTCGTGTGACATGTGGAATTTTCTTATTACACCATGTCATTGCCAAGGGCCATTTTGTTCACATAATAAAAGTTGAAGAGTCAAAACGTTCAAAATAAAAGTTGAAGGGCTAAAGTGGTAATTTTGTATAAGTTCAACGGCTATTTTTTGTATTCAGCTTTTTTTTGCAAAAGGACAATGAATTTCTAAGAAGTGAATCGCTAAGCATGGGAGCTGGAGATTTTGAAAGTCGATCAAGTGGGCAATGCCAGAAAGAAAGCTTGGCTGAAAAAGATGATCTAGTTGATGAGTTGATAAATTTGGAAATTGAAGCGGAAATCGTAAGGGCCCCTTTGGTAGGAAGGAAGGAAAATGGTAAGAAAGAATTTTTTTAATCCAATGATTGAGTTATAACATAAGACATCTAATTATAAATCATAACCATTAAAATGAGTAAATTTCCTTCCTTCCTACCAAATGGAACCTAAAGAAAGAAAATGAGAAATTGAAGATGAGAGCTTGCTATAACAACAATTCAAAACTAATCTACAAATGGATTTTAATTAGATCTATCTTTGTCGCTTGATATACCCCCTGGCAACCAAGATTCCATGATAAGCTTCTCCTTTTTTTTTTCCCCCCTCAAATTTCAAATTCAAAACAGCTTTTTTTTTTACTCCAGACATTATGGGGCCCATGGATCTTAGTCAGCAAGCCACATCACGCATGTATCTGACTTGAAACGCCACATTGATGAGTTCACGACACTATTACTCACGTGATAGCAGTGGCCAAATTCCATTGACGGAGAGTCTAATAGGTGTGCAAAATAAAAGATTAGAGGACAAAACATCTAAAATGAAATTTTATGGGTAAAGTGGCAAAACGTGCAAACTAGAGAGGGTAAAGTGCATATTAGGTCATTAAGTCACATTACAAATTTCATCATCTCAACTTATAATGCACTTAGACTTGTTGTACAATCGTGGTTAAATTTGACACGAGGCCTTTATTTGATTTGATTTGATTCAATAACATTGGGTACTTAAATGACATATTTTAAAGGTTGAGTACTAAATTGAAATTTTTGCAAAAATTTAGATCCCTAATTTATATTTCAACCTTCAATATGTAGCACTTGAATTAAGAGTCAAAGCAAAGTAAGGCTCTGTTTGGTTTGCGTAAAACAACTTGCATAAATTGATTTCTAAGAAACAAAAGACAATTTCTAAAATTTAAGGGCATTATCCTATGGACTAGGAATTTATTTTTCATCGACTAATCTATTCACCATGAATCATACATCAGAACAGTTAGAAATTACTCCCTTTCATTCCTAAATAAGTGTCGTTTTTAAAGATTTTTTTTATTTCACAATAAGTGTTGTTTTAAGAATTCTATGTTTCATTAATTACTTCTTTTCCAATTTTACCTATCTTCTTCCTAATTAATTACATTGAATGAAGTTTGTTTATAAAAAAGAGAGTGTGTATGTTTTAATAGGAGTTAAGAGTCCCAGTACAAGGGTAAAGCTGACATAAGAAGAAATTTGTTTTTAAATTTTAGGATATCTTAATCTATGTCCCATGTTAAAAAAACGATACTTATTTAAGAACGGAGTGAGTAGTTTCTAGCTAGAAGTTGTTTTCCGCGAAACCAAATGTAACCATAGAGGCTGTTGTCTTGATTTGAAATTTTGGACTCTTTAATCCTGATTCATCAAATTAGAGCATACTTACAGGCACATACGGCAAGCTCCACGTTCATATATAATTGTCCTTCATTTTTTTTTTTAATTTTGCGGTATTTTGGCAAAATTGGCATAGCTAATAAGCATCTTCTCTAACAAATTTGTTAGACAAACCGTTCATATATAATTTTCCTTCATTTCTCTAACAAACCGTCTATAAAATCAAGATTAGCCATGAACCTTTAAGAATTTACAAATCCATTAAAATCTTACCTTACGAATTTTTGGGACTCAAGTTCGGTTTCTTACTCATGTTGTATTTCTCCTTTTCTAAAGTGGAAGTACAACAAACAATAACAAAATTGAAAATCTCAATGCACCAATAGCTATTAGTAGGCCCATCTTGAAGGCAGGATGATTGCTTTCAAGTTTCATATTCTAGTCGTAGTTTCTACGCGTTTGGAAACTTTGGACCAGAACTCTACGCTAAGGTTGACCATGAAAAGCTATAAGTAAACTTTGGAGTCAATGGGCTATGGTCCTACGTACTCTAATTGTGAAACTCATGGCACCTTATCTATTTTTCATTTTTGCGTGTGAATTGTTATAAAGTAGACACAAGCTGATTTTTCTCTATTTTAAGACATACTCAATTTTTTCCAAAAAGCAAAAAAAAAAAAAAAAGAAAGCAAAACTTTAGAAATAAGTTTATCGATAAGCAGAATTAATCTCATAAATATGAATCTCACTTGGGCCAAAGCTAATGAGAAAAAAAGAGTTGGAGTAGAGGAAAACTAATTTAAGACTCTCGTTCCAAATATGGTCGAAATATCATTTAATTGTTTTTTATTTCTTTCTTTTAAAGGAAAATATTATTGTTTATAGTAAATTATCAACTTGATCATATTAATTAATAGACAAACTCAATTACAGATACAAATGTACGTCATTAGCAAAAAAAGAAAAATTTATAATAACACAAATTTTTTGGACTAAAATTAATTTTGAAAAGCAATTTACGAAAAAGAAAGAGAAAAAGAGTACATCCTTTCCCATCTAGTCGTTGGAACGTACAAAAAACTCCCAAGCAACAATTACTTGGGAGTTGGGACACAAAAATGGGTAGAACCTCAACCTGTTTTCAAGTTCTCTAAGCAACAATATACACTCGACCAGCTAAACCGAAACTACCTAGTACAAAAATAAACCATGTCAATTAACTCCAAAGCTACTTCTATATTAGCAGTTTTGCAAGCTATCTTTGTTCTGTTTTATACAGCAAATGTCATCGATACCAAAATCCTGTTAGCAGCAGCTGCATCTTCACTAGAGTTGGAGGGGCAAGCCATAATCCAAAGTGGATGGTGGAAACACTGCAGCAGTGCTACTGATAGTTCAAATCATTGTGAATGGCCTGGAATTACTTGCAACAATTCCTCCAGTATCATTGAGATTTTCCGACCTGACAACATCGACTTGGGAGGTAAACTTGATAATATGAACTTTTCTTCCCTCCCTAACCTTGTTAGTCTAAGAATTTCTGGATACGTTCTATATGGTAGCATCCCACATGAGATAGGATCTCTTTCGAAACTCACCCATCTCGACTTATCGTCCAACTATCTATCAGGGGAGTTACCTAGATCCCTAGGAAGCCTCAGGCTGCTAGAAAAGGTTAACATCTGTGATAATTCGATTAGCGGTCCTATGCCAGTAGAATTTGGATGGTTGAAGAATCTTGTCAGTTTAAATTTATCCGTAAACTTTTTGGATGGACGCATTCCTTCAACTTTGGCTCACTTGACCAAATTGACACCTTTAGACCTTGGTCATAACAATTTAGAAGGATCAATCCCTCCTATTTTGGCTCAATTAGTTCATTTGAAAATTCTTAGTTTGGAATCTAACCTAATTAGCGGCTCTATCCCTCAAGAAATTAGAAATATGAGGGATCTCATTTACCTGTCTCTTTCAAATAATACTATCAGCGGCCCAATCCCATCGGCTTTGTTTGTCTTAACCAGTTTGCGGGTGATTTTCCTGGATTCAAACCACATTAAAGGTTCCATATCTGCAAAAATAGGAAAGCTAAAGAGTCTCAAAGAGTTGATCATTAACAACAACAAACTCACCGGTCAAATTCCTTCAGAAATAGGAAATCTGAAGAATCTGACTACCCTGGATCTTGGCACCAATTACCTCAGCGGCTCAATTCCCTTTTCTCTCTCGGGTTTAGTTGATCTGTATAGGTTGGATCTCTCCAACAATAAATTAACTGGACCAATCCCCGATGACTTTGGGAATGTAAAAGAATTAAATTTGGCTCATTTGTCTCTCTCCCACAATAGATTAAGTGGACCCATCCCGATTGAAATTGTGAAATGGTCAAATTTAGTGGACTTAATATTGAGCCACAACAATTTAAGTGGGAGCATTCCTCCTCAGATGGGTGACATGCGCCTGCTACTGTGGGTGGATCTTAGTCATAACTTGCTCACCGGCGAAATACCTTCCAAACTTGGGGAAATGTTGCCAACGTTAAAGTTGGACCTAAGTTGCAATAACATAACAGGTCCCACTACTTACAATCTGGATCTGTCATGCCAAGACATTGTGGACTCCCTTGGCAGCTTACCCCCTTCAGATATTGTGGCCTCCCATCCCAGCTTACCATCTCCAACAAGAAGAAATGGTTTTGGCTATTTAAAGATCTTACCCATTGTTTTTCTTCCTTTCTCAATTTTTGGATTTGTTTACGTAGTTTGGCTTAAAAATAAAAATAAAAACCCTTACCCTGAAGCAATTAAGAATGGAGATTTGTTCTCAATCTGGAATTTCGATGGGAAAATTGCATTTGAAGACATCATTAACTCAACAGAGGATTTTGATATCAAATATTGCATCGGAACTGGTGGTTATGGTAGTGTCTACAAAGTAGTCTTACCAAGCGGCAAAATTGTTGCTCTGAAGAAACTTCATCGATTAGAAGCAGAACAGCCAGCTTTTGATAGGAGTTTCCGAAATGAGGTAAAATTTTTGACAGAAATACGACACAAGAACATCGTCAAGCTTCATGGATTCTGTCTCCACAAACGGCGCATGTTCTTGATTTACAATCATCTGGAAAGGGGAAGCCTGTTTTGTGCCTTGAGAAATGATGCTGAAGCTATGGAGTTGGATTGGACCAAAAGAGTGAACATCGTCAAAGGTATTGCACATGCTCTGTCCTACTTGCATCATGACTGTAATCCTCCAGTTGTTCATCGAGACATATCAAGCAACAACATTCTTTTGAACTCGGAATTGGAAGCTGTCGTTTCCGATTTTGGCACTGCAAGACTTCTTGATCCTGATTCATCTAACCGAACTGTAATTGTAGGAACATACGGATATATTGCCCCAGGTTCACTCTTTTCCTTTATTTTTTTCATTTCTTTTTGTTCAGTTTTATTCAGTGACAGTTTTTGGTACTACAAAGAATTTGATTATTTGACTCATCTATATATATTTATTTATTTTCCAGAACTTGCTTACTCTATGGTCGTAACTGAAAAGTGTGACATATATAGCTTTGGAGTGTTGGCACTGGAAATATTGATGGGAAGACATCCAGGTGACTTGTTGTCAATGCTATCATCATCCTCTGCCCAAAATGTTATGCTAAATGAAGTGTTAGACCCTCGTTTGTCACCGCCAAGGCACCGAAAACTCGAACAAGCCATTGCATTTGTTGCTGTGGTTGCTTTCGCGTGCTCACGGACGAAACCCAACTCTCGGCCAACCATGAAATCTGTGTCTCAAGAGTTTCTGCATGTCCAATCCCCAATTGCCATGCCTCTTCATTCATTATCTCTTATAGAGCTTAAAAAGCATGAGATGCTTATGGGAGGTGTAAATTAAAAATGTATATGCATATATATGTTTGAGTCAATGCATTTCAAGCATTTAAATGTTTGTTCCAACCCAAAGAGTTCATTTGAATGTCAAGACATGACTAGAGGCTACTTTATATTTGGAATTCACTTCAAATGAGGATTACTAGTTCAATTAGGAAAGATTTAGTAATTATATTTAAAGTTTGTGTACAAATTATATTTAGATAGCAAGTTCTAGGTTTAAACAAAATTAGATATAAAAAATTTTTTGAGGAGAAAATTAGATAAAATTCTATATATAAGTAGTAGTAAAAAAGTCCAAAATTGCATTTAAGCATGAAATTGTTAATTTAGAAATTTTTTAGGGAATTATTTAAGACATTTTACCATTAGGGTTAATTTATACATCCAAAATATTTAGATATTGAAAAAGTTCCTCAACTTTATAGCTTTACTCACATAAATCATTATATATATATATGGGGATAAAATAACAGAAAATAAATTATACGGCCCTAGGCCAAGGTAGTCATATAACATCTGCATAATAAAAGCAATGAAATGTCTCCTGGGGACTCTTTGAAAGTATGTAAGCCTAAACTGAAGTTATCAAGCGGGTTGCCATCCAATCCGCACATCTAATCATCTATTAGCTTTGCAATGAACCTATTTAATTGAACAAATCTCACTGCAAGAAAAATGACCGCTAATCACGGATATAGCGACAAAAAATGATAAAAAATTTGTGACAAAATTCATTTCCCACATTTTTTCAACGGAACAAAAAATTCGACTGGTATAAGTTTAGGAGAATGTTTTTTTGTAGGAATTTTTTATGAGAATTAGTCATTTTTCTTGTAGTGTCTATCCCCAATTGAGGAGTTCCCTTACTGCACCAATCAAAATTTGATGTGATTGATTATGATCTTCATGATTCTTAATCTTCAAAACAACAACCAAAAAATCTGTTTCAAGTTCCACCATACGAAATCCTTCCAACACAAAAGCAAATAGAAAAGGCTATACATGAAAGTATTTTCTCGGACAAAAAAATGCTATGAAAGTATGTGGCAATAAGTAAGAGTATTAGTGCTGGAGTCAGAAAAATTTTTCATTGATGTCACTATTTGAAAAAAAAAATTGATATAAAACAATAGTAACAATATTTTGCAAGTAAGAAACTTTTTTCATTAACTCTACTTAAGTTATATCTTTGAAAATTATTTAAATTTCACTTTTCTACAAAAATGGACAATTCTTACTATATTAATTGCTCAAAATTCTAATTCAGTTTCAACTAATGATAGTTGCGTTCAATTTTTAAAGAATCATAAATACTTTTCTTTAAATATTCGTTAACGTTAATTTCAGTGGGATTATGTTAAAATAAATATCCAAAAATATCACTAATATATATATATATATAAATATATTATTAACTTTTCAAAGTTCAGTGAGGTCAATTGACCCCACTGAACTACACGTTGCCTCCGCCCCTGGTAAGACCAGGTAGCAAATAGAAACTTCAATTCATCAATAATAATATGTGGACTCTGAATTATTCTGATATGCAAATTTGCGTGAACTTTGGGCTAAATTTAAACTTTATGCAGGAGGAATGCTAACGCCACTTTCTCGGACACTCTCTTTTGAACACTCGCTCAATTAAAAAGCCACGTCATTGTCTTCAAATTTAAAACTGGAAACTCATGATAACCGGTTTCCCTCACCGCTTAAAACTACACACTTGTTAGATTGTTTGTTTACAAAAACATAAAAAAGTCGACCGGTTGAAGTCGGAAGATGAAGAGAAAGACCGAAATTGTTGCTAAAATTTTTTAACCCCACTAGAAAATGAAAAAATGGAGAAGCTCAACAGATAGAACCGAAGAAAGCTTTCATCTTTGCATTAATCCAAAAGCTCGACCAAATATCCTTTACAAATGACCCCATTTTTTAAGAGAATCAATGTGAATGGGGGAAATGTTCTTGCTGAAAACTGAGCCTTAATTTATACATTATATATGGGTCACATTTTATATTTAGTTCATCTATTATACAAAAGTGTAGATTTAGTCCATCTATTTCGATTTATTAAATTGAGTCATTTTACTTTTATTTACTATCAATTTTTGCTCAATTACTAACGGTTTTAAATTTATATCGTTAATTATACTGACGTGACATTGATAATATTGACGTGACGTTAATGTTGCCATTAAACCAAGTTAGGTTTATTTAGGGTTGTAATTTTATTTAGGCTTTACTTAATTACTAAAATTAATGTTTTATAAAGAGTGGGTTATTATTAGTGGGTCCCTTAGGGTTTTAGAATTCTTAGTGTAAATAGGCTATTATGTTTAGGGTATTGTGTTGAGGCTCAGAGCCTCATAGGCTAAGTATTTGTCAAACTAAGAGATACTTCGTTGAGTGGTTGTGTGTGTGAGGTGTGAGAGTTATTCAAAGAATGTCTCAAGAATCTTGTTGGGTTGATTAAAAAAGTCATTGTGTTGTGTGGAGCCTCTAGTTGAAATTAATAAAATTGTTTTTGTGTGATTTTGGAAGTCAATTCAACGTTTGTTCTTCCACTGTATATTCAGAAGAAATTGTTCCAAATTTTACAATTTTAACATTTGGTATCAAAACTAACAGGTTATGCCCTGGAGTGCAAATTTTCATTGAAGAGAAGAGAAAATAAAGAAAAAAAGATTGCAAATCGAGTATGAGTAATTGATTTCAGTTTCTGATGAGGGAGAATAGAAGGTACGAAAAAGTAACTTTTGATAATTATTATACTTGGCATGTGGAAATTATAAATTATTTGAAAGAATGCAATTTACTTTATGGTTGCGAAATGATGCTGAAAGGATTCTGTCTGATGAGATCTAGTAGATCAAAAGAAAGAAAGCAATTGGTGTGATTCTCAAATCAATTTCGTTTTGGTGTTAGCTTGCTTTTCATCTTGGTGAGGTTGGAATTTACTCCATGTAATTATTGGGAAAAGGTTAAGCTGGTTTTTTGTGATAAAAGAATTCTAAAGAGTTGTGTTTTACCTTGTTTTCCAGTTATTTAATATTGGGAATATCAATTGTGGGACAATAAATTCGTGGATGAGAAAGAAAAGATTTTTTAAGATGAAATTATTAGATTGTCAAGAATCGAGATCGAAGAACTTGATTTGTGGGATTCTTACTTGAAATCAAAATTTGCTAATGAATTTTTTTGTTTGCCAAGAATTGAGATTGAAAAGCTCGATTTAGTAGATTTTAGTTCAGAAGTCAAATTTGCTCACGAAGTCTGGACATGCTCGAACATTGATCTTGAGGGGTTGTTTGAGCAATTAGTTTTTAAAGGCAATATGGTTGATGCTACTGTTGGGTCATGCCTAAAGACAAATCACTTGGGCCTAATTACGGTAGTCTAAAATCTAAATGGATTAAGAGTTTAATCCAAATCTATTAGGTTAAAAGAGTTTTAACCTAAATATAAAAGGAGTGTGAGCCATGCATAAGGTAAGAGCTTTTTGCTGAAAAAGAAAATATAACTCTCTGTACATTTGCTAGCACAAAAGACAAAGAGAAAACTCCATCCCTATTCTTCGTGAAACGAAGACTGGTTGCTGCTTAATCGTGTGGATACCGTAAAGGCGAGATATTGAGGAGGTTTCCCTGTAGCTTGTTTCGATCTAGCTTCAGTTTCTGATTTCATCACACAAGTAAGGTAATATTTCTATCACTGATTGGGATCGTCTTTGCAAGGATCCTGGACGAAATTTGATTATTCCGCCTGTCACGCCTCGACCCGCCCGGGGTCGGCCACGTGGCAACAGTCACGCTACCTCGAAGTACGTGTCGACCGGTCACGCACCAGAAGCACCACAAGGCATAGAAATGGATATCATCGCTGCAAAACAACTAAAACTTTAATTAAAAATCATTTAATAAAATATTTAATTTATAAGCAACACCAGTAGATTAATTTAAAAGAATACCTACACAGCGGAAACCACTAAACCTAAGCCACCGACATCTTCTAGTGACCCTCCATTCTATTGGTTGACCTCGTACGTGGATCTACATCCATCCACACAGGATACAGGTGAGTGACAGAGATTCAATGGGTCTCCATCAGGGTTAGAGAAAACAGGGGTAATCCAAAATATATTAATACCAATAAAATAATCTAAAATTTAAACAACTTTGTTTTCATTATTTCCTGTATCAATTCTCCAGGAGTGAATAAAATAAATTTTGTTTTCTAAACCTCTTTTGAAATCCTTCCAAGGAGTATTAAATTTAAAATCTTTAATAAATAATTAAATACTCATGGGCTGGCATCTAAAATTGTCCCAATAAGGTATACCCGTGCGCTGGGGTATCCACTAGACCGTCAAGGGTTACTTTATACTTTTAAAACATTTTTACTTTACTCTCTGGCCCATTCCCTTGACGTTTGCCTTGCTGTGGTGGAACACAGCACTCTGGAGTCCTGGCGAGTTTCCCTACGCGCCTCTCGCAATCAGGCCCGACTCACCGTGCCCCTCGATAGGCGGTCCACGGCTGAGTATCACACATGCTCTCAAACTCGGTCCACGCTCCCGCAAATCGGAGCCCCGAGGAAAACGCTCAATCTCTCATCTCTCAGGGGTATCGTTCCCCAATAATCATAATAATAATAACAATATTATTTCTTATATAAATATTAAAACATGTAAACACACACAAGCTTTTGTATTTTTAAAAATCATCCCATCTCCATAAGTGGGCGTATCACAAAGTAAAAGTGTGTGTCGTGGATTACCCTTATCCCAAAACCGTTGTAAAACCTTTTTAAGACAATTTATATTTTTAAAACATTTTTTGCCCTAGTGGCTAAGCACTGAAATCTAAGCCACTCACAATGATGGGAGAATCGTATACTCTCAAGCACTCCATGTAGCTCAACCTCCGGAGCATCGCTGCACTCCATTCAACCGGAGCCTTAGTACACGGAAATATAAGTTATCATTCATAATTACAATTTATGAATGCACCTATGAGGCTCTAATATGACCTATGACTGGGTTTGGATGTGATTCGGGGCTTAGAAAAGTGTCAAGGAGGTTCCGGGGTAAAAATCGGACACTTGGTGAAAAATTACAAAAATGCCCCTAATGCTACAGTACCCAAGTCGGCTGGTGGCTCACTCCCGGGTGTGAGTGAGCCAAAATGGGAGAAAACTCCCAAAATTAAGCAGCACCCGCGCGGGACTCATTGAGTCCGGCGCGGGAGTAATCTCCAGCGCATGGCCGTGACCGGCCATGCACCAAATCGAGCTCGGTTTGAGCTCGATTCACAACCAATTCGCACCAAAATTGAAACACAGCAAGTTAAACACATGATCTAAGGATTCACAGCTTCAAGAATGGAATCAATCCATTAAACATGCTCGAATTTTGAATCAAAACACTAAGGGTTAACATATCTCGAGCAAAACAGAAATCTCAACTTCAATCAACAAATTCTCTTAGCACAGACCATGAAATCAAGCATGTAAACTATCAAATTAAAGCTTGATGAGTCTAGAACAACATACCAAATTCCCAGCCAAGTCCCACGGTTGAATCAAAAGATATAGCTCGAAGAACAAACTGTCGCCAAAATTCCAGATTTCTAGATTTGGTGATTTTCTTGGAAACTTTGGTGTTTTGATCTTCAAGAAGGCAAAAGAAGTTGGTATTGATGTTTGATTGAGTGTTTGAAGAGGGATTCAAGGTTTGATTTTGAAGAGATCAAGAGAGATTTCTCGGAGATTTGAAGAACAAGAGAAGAAGTGAAAATGGGGGGTCTCGGCCACCCGAGACCCCTTATAGAAATAACGGGTCCGGCGCCGGACCCGTCCCTGTCCGGCGCCGGAGTCAACAATTTCTGAGTTGACTCTGGTCAACTCGGCCCAATTTCCTTGGGACTCGTGTCCAAGTGGGGCCCACATCTCCAGACTTCAATTTTAGGGTTTTTAAGCTTGAAATTGAGCTAAATGAAGTTTAAAACATCCATGGGAAATCAAATTTGGTATATTGACTAGACAACAATACATAAATACTCAACTTGACACGTGCGGACCAGGTCCGGGCGTGTCAACTCTTCCCTCCTTACAAAAATTTCGTCCCCGAAATTCAAACAAACTAATCATCAAACAGATGGGGGAATTCACGTCTCATATCATTCTCGGGCTCCCAAGTCTGCTCTGCAATCTGCGACCTTTTCCATAAAACTCGCATCAAAGGTACCGATTTACTCCTCAAGGATCGAACCTCTCGATCTAATATGGCTATAGGTCTAACCCTGAAGCCCAAACTTTTCTTCAGCTTCACAGGTGGTGCTCGAAGAACGTGCGACGAATCAGGTACATATTTTCGGAGCATGGATACATGGAAGACATCATGTATCCGAGTCATGTCAGGTGGCAACTCCAAGCGATACGCCACCGGTCTAATCCGTTCAGTGACAAGGAATGGACCAATGTACCTCGGGTTGAGTTTTCCAGCCTTGCAGAAACGAATAACTCCTTTCCAAGGTGAGACCTTCAAAAACACAAAATCTCCCACTTGAAACTCCAAAGGTGTCCTCCTTCGCTGTGCATATTTTCGATCTCGATCCTGGGCTGCCTGAAGTCGTTCTCGGATGAATTTAAAATTGCTCTTCTACTCTTGAGTTTGAACCTCATCCTTTCCTTAACATAGCCTACCCTTACCTATTTATGGGTTAGGTCTTCTTTATTTTAAGTATGGCCTTTGGAGGTTCTTCCTTTGCTGTAGTTGTGCTTAGTTGATGCTCTCGCTTTGTTCTTGTCTCATCCTTCAAGTCTCTCTTGGCGAGACTATCTTTTTGTTTCTTCTGAGGTTCCATACCTCTTACTTTTCTTAGGAGTTCCTTCTCCTTTTTCATTGCCATTGCCTCTCACTTCAAGGCCATTCTCTGACGCGTTTCTGGCTGTTTCGTGGTCTTGTACTCATCCTTGTAGCCAAATTATCGGGAAAGACCTTCGCTTAACTCCCTCGCTTTCACGACGAGGATGTGGTTAGTTAAATATCTTTCCCCTTATCTTGGTTTCGTTTCTCATTTCATCTCTTGCTTCATTCTTTCTCTTTTGCACTTCCTTCTTTCAAATCTCATGGCGTATGAGTCAAGCTCTAATACATATTGGCCCACACTTGGCCATATCATAACAGAGGAATCAGAGACCATGCCCTCTCGGCTCTTACAAACTGACCCACTCTCTGACCGCCCATCATAATCACAAATAGGGCCCATGGCCCATCATATCTCATCTCACATCCTCTTTGGGATGGAAACTCTGGGTGGCTTCATGCACACCCCAAATCATGCACTGGGCCGGTCCTCTCGAGTGGTCATCACAGAGATCCTCAAGATCTCGATCTCTGACCCTTCCTCACATAAGGATGCCTCACATGGCTCCCAAATCAATCACACTTGAGCCTCGACCTCATACCCATTCATACCATTTCTCTTGCCTCTTAGGCTTCCCTTAACTTTTATTTTCTTGAGGTATCCAATTCAGGAGATGTCGCGCGTTTCTCTTCCTTTCGATTTCTTTCCTTCACATTAGCTCCAATGCTAATGGTTGATCACTTTTCCTCCTTCATCAACAGTAATTCCTGGGGTTTCCATATCCCCATCTATTTCCTTTTCATTCGCTCACGTCTATTGTGGGGTCCACATTTCTCTTGCCTTCTCGTCACTACGAGACTAGGCCAAACACGCATATCAAACCCGTGCGCTATCCTTTGTAGTTTCGTTATCTTCGTATTCTTCTCTCTTAAAGTATCTCGTCCCTTACTTGATTCTGCCCTTCTCTTGGGTCAATTGCCACTTCTTGGCATCGTTTACAGTTCTCGAAATCTTCATATCCTTTCCATTATTCACAATTCCTGACCTCGATCCACGTGATCATTCACGTAGTATCCAAGGTTTCTTTTACCTTGCCTTCATTCTTCTCTCTTCGCTTTCTTCTCTGACTTTCTTCATCATTATATTCCTTATTCCTCTTTTTCTTCTAACACCTTTGATCCTCTTAGGTGTTAAAACTTCCTTTCTATTTTTCATACTGGCTGTGCTCATAGAAGTTTATGAGCTTGATCAATTCCTTTCCTTATTCCTGTACTCCTTCCATGAGTACACGGGGTTCTTCCTTATTACCATTTTCTGTCTCAGTTCGCACATCTCTTGCTTTACACATGTGGGTTTCCTTTCTCTTAACCATCTTCGGTTCTTAATCCATTGATATCTCTTCTTTGGCTTTCAATGTCATGGTTTATTTATCGTGGGCAACACCTTTCTCTATTCTTATTACCTTTCTATCTTGCCCACGTCAAGCTAACTCCACCTTAGCTTGGTTTGACTTCATCTCCCACATCCTTTCTTCACTTATCATTCTTTGGGAAGTTTATCCTCAAGTTAGCTTACTCCCCTCTTTCTAAAAGATTTAATTTATCCTCCATATTCTTCAACCTTATACTCTTAATTCCTTCTATTCCACACTTATGCCACGTCTTGATCCTTTGTCTTCTTCGGTTCCAACCATTATTCTGGTTTATGCTCAATTACCTTTTTGTCTTCTCCAGATTCAATTATCACTTTATTCATCCTTGTTCTATCCTTATTCCTTTTTTTGACTCTTACTTAGGTCGATCCACTTTTCTTCATCAATTGAATTTGAAATCTCCTTATTATTCCCTTCATCATCATTATTCTCATCATTCGATACACTTTTTCTTCATTCTCTGTGTTTGATTATCTTTAAAGTTCCCATCATCATCATTATTCTTATCCTTCGTTCACTCTTGTTTGTATTTCCATGTCTTGGTATCCTCACTTCTTTTGCTTGCCCTTTTCTTCTTCCTTCCTCTCTTAACTTACATCTTTATTCTTTCGCTTCCTTTCCAATCTCTTCCATTCACTCTTTACTTGTATCATCCACTATCACCCATTATCCATAGGGATGCGATCTTTTTCCTTCACTCGTTTCCTGCGAGCGCTCATTCTCTTATATTTTCTCCAATTTTTCTTTCTATCCAACCTCTTTATCTCTCCTTCATTCATCTAACAAATCAGGGATTTTCCTTTCCTTTCCTTTCTACCAATTCACAATTTAACCCCTTTTTGTTCTCTTCTTCCGTTTTCAAGAAATCAAAGGTTTCCTCTTCCTTTAACCAATTTATATCCTTGACCCCTTTTTCTGTCTCTCGGTTCTGACTTCCCATAGTTCTTGTTTATTCTTTTCTTAACTTACTCTCTTTAGAATGTAGTGCCTTGACTTGACTCGAGTTTGGGGTTCATTATACTCGACTTTCACTTTCTTCTCCTTTCCTCTTCTTCTTTCTCACCAGTTCCATCTGATGACAACTTCACAATATCGAAGGAAATTCCCTTCGTGCCTTCCATCAACACGAAAGCAGACATTCCCATCATTGCCGTGTATTACACTCTTTCTTCGCTTACTTTCTTCCCATTCACTTTGTTCAAAATCATTTCTCATTATCCTTTGGAGGTCTCCTCCTCCTTACCCTCTTTATTCCACTTCCTCCATCTTCATTTCCTTTCTCTTTTATCCATTATCATTCTTATCATTGGTATCCAATGGTCAAACAAGTAGTAGTAGATGTACTACTCGTTGACCACTTGGATGTGATCTCTTTTCCTTCTTTCCTCATTTTCCATCTTATCACTCTTGCCTTATTCCTCCTTATCGTTTCCCAAGAATAGCTTCTCTCTTGTCCCTTTTTCCTCACTCTTCCTTTTTGCCATCCATGGATCCTTTAAAAGTTTTCTCTTATCAATCCTTTCACATTCTCAAGTGATCTTCCCATATCTCACATCTTGGGATCTTGGGTTCACTCTTTCTCTTCTAATCTTCTTGGATGCTTTTCCTCGATTGACTTCAGACGAATTCTCTTTCGTTCGCCAATACTCCCCTTTCTTTCGCCACTTATACACCACTGTGTAAGTATAAGAAGTTAACCAACCCTTGCTGCCATTTCTCTCACTTTATGCTCAGTCCTCGGAGCATCACCCCAGCAATCTGTGGGCTTATCCCGCCAGACTTGCCAACCGGTGGGTTTTTTTTTTGGCAAACTTCTCCTCATCTTCATCTGATGCTTTGTGATGTCCTCCTCAATCCTTCATCTGGTTGCTCGGATGCTTCTTTTCACATCCTAAGGTTTTTGGTCAACCACGTCTTCCGTGATCAACTCATTCAATTTCCTTCATTCTAACCGAACTCTCTCTCCAAGGCTACACACCAATGGTGTAGAAAACAAGAGAAGTGGGGTTAGCGTTCACGCACGTTATACCCATCTTGGCCTCGTTCTAGTATCATCATTTCTTCCCACGTTTTACACGTCACAAGTGTAAAGGATTGGGGCAACGTATCTATTTACGTTTGACACTCGCTGCTTTACTAGCGAGTCTCGATGTTCACAACTTCAAAGGTTGAACATCGAAGGTTGTGAGCATCGAACTAGTTTCCACTAGTAAGCCTCTAACCAAGCTTCGTCGAAAAACTGGACGAAATATCATCTATCTCGTCATCTCAAGGAAAATATCATCCCTTGCACAAATCGGCTATCAAGTAGAAAGAACATTGGAAATTGAAAATTTAAGTTCGGGGGTTTTTTGGAAAACGTGCCTTACTTGCACGAATCTCGAGAAAGAAGGTGGTCTTCTCACTTACGACCACACTCGAGAACTCTATATGGTGGCTTGCTGCTAAAGAAGGTATTCTAAGAGTAGGTTTGATCATTTATGACGCTTTCGAGTAACTACATACTCGAACTCTAAAGTTCTAAATCTATTTAATCCACTGGCTTCAAAACACTTAAAAACGTTTGAAAACTCTTTAAAAATACTTTATAGCTTTTGAAAAACTATCAGAATCTTTTAAATGCTCTGATACCATTAAAGTTGTCACGCCCCGACCCGCCCGGGGTCGGTCACGTGGCAACCGTCGCGCTACCTCGAAGTACGTGCCGGCCGGTCACGCCCAAGAAGCACCGCAAGACATAGAAATGGATATCATCGCCGCAACACAACTAAAACTTTAATTAAAAATCATTTAATAAAATATTTAATTTATAAGCAACACCAGTAGATTAATTTAAAAGAATACCTACACAGCGGAAACCACTAAACCTAAGCCACCGACATCTTCTAGTGACCCTCCATTCTATTGGCTGACCTCGTACGCGGATCTGCATCCATCCACACAGGATACAGGTGAGTGACAGAGATTCAATGGGTCTCCATCAGGGTTAGAGAAAACAGGGTAATCCAAAATATATTAATACCAATAAAATAATCTAAAATTTAAACAACTTTGTTTTCATTATTTACTGTATCAATTCTCCAGGAGTGAATAAAATAAAATTTTTTTTCTAAACCTCTTTTGAAATCCTTCCAAGGAGTATTAAATTTAAAATCTTTAATAAATAATTAAATACTCATGGGCTGGCATCTGAAATTGTCCCAATAAGGTATACCTGTGCGCTGGGATATCCACTGGACCGTCAAGGGTTACTTTATACTTTTAAAACATTTTTACTTTACTCTCTGGCCCATTCCCTTGACGTTTGCCTTGCTGTGGTGGAACACAGCACTCTGGAGTCTTGGCGAGTTTCCCTAAGCGCCTCTCGCAATCAGGCTCGACTCACTGTGCCCCTCGATAGGCGGTCCACGGCTGAGTATCACGGATGCTCTGGAGTCCTGGCGGTCCACGGCTGAGATTTCTCGGAGATTTGAAGAACAAGAGAAGAAGTGAAAATGGGGGGTCTCGGCCACCCGAGACCCTTTATAGAAATAATGGGTCCGGCGCCGGACCCGTCCCTGTCCGGCGCCGGAGTCAACAATTTCTGAGTTGACTTCTGTCAACTCGCCCCAATTTCCTTGGGACTCGTGTCCAAGTGGGGCCCACATCTCCAGACTTTAATTTTAGGGTTTTTAAGCTTGAAATTGAGCTAAATGAAGTTTAAAACATCCATGGGAAATCAAATTTGGTATATTGACTAGACAACAATACATAAATACTCAACTTGACACGTGCGGACTAGGTCCGGGCGTGTCACCGCCACATTTGTATGTTCTCGGTTTCCCTTCATTGGTATCAGAGCAACTTGCGAAGCTCCAATCGGATTGTTTGTATCATATAGTCTCTGGTCACGTTTTTAGTTATTTGGCATGATATGCTTTTATAGGATTTGCATATTTATTCAAAATAGTATATGATATTGATTTCGATCTATATTATTAATATGTTTAACGTGTATGATATGTTCGATTTATCAAAATTGAATAAGATTCAGATATTAACTTAAGAGATTGCATTCGACTATACCTAAGAGTTAGGCAGAAACAAAACTGAAGCTGTTTAGGGTTTCGGATTTTTTTATCTCGAAACAGTTTGTGGCACGGAAAGACATCAACTGTTGGTATTTTTCTTCAAGGTTAGGGCTGGTAATCCCTGCAAAGGGCACTGTCCCCTTAACCCCTGACACGCCCGAACCTAGTCCGCACGTGTCAAGTTATGAAATTTTATATAGTTATTAAGTTAAGAAATGAAATTGGACTTCCCTTAGACATTATAAACTTTCTTCAACTCAATTTTAGACTTAAAAATCCTAATTTATAGTCCGAGGTTGGCGGGGCTTGCTAGTGCATGCAAACTGAGGCAATTGGGACTGAGTTGACCGAAGTCAACTTTGAAAAGTTTGAGTCCGGTGTCAGAACTGGTCGGGTCCAGCGCCGGACCCATTAATTTTAAATGGGGTCTCGGGCCCATTGTTGCACCATTTTCTTTTCTTCTTCTTCCTTTTGAATTCTCTCAACTTCCCACCGAGATCATCACTTCAATCCCTCTTCAAACTCTCTTCTAATCATCATCATCATCAAGTTTTCTTCAAATCTCCAAAACTGCCAACTTGGAGACATTTTGTTCTTCGGGCTATATCTTCCAATCCAACTGTGGGAATTGGCTGATTCTTTAATATGTTATTCTAGACTCCTTTAACTTTAGTTTGATTGCTTACATGCTCGATTTCGTTGAGTGAGCTGAGAAAAATAATGAATTGAAGATTGAAATCCATTTTTACTCAAGAACACTTAGACCCTTTGAGTTTTGATCCGAAATTCATGCATGATTAGTTGTTTAATTTAGTTCTTGAAGTTGTGATCCTTTAATTTAGGTGGTGAACTACTTGTATTTCGAATTTTATGTGAATTGGTGCCAAGATAAGCTCAAACCGAGCTCGGAAAGTGGGTTGGCCGAGAAAACAGGTTCGACACCGGACTCACCAAATTTTGGGGAAAATCCTTAAATCGGTCACTCCCGCGTGGGAGTGACCGAACGCCGTGTTGGAGCTACACTATAACAGGGGCAAAATGGTTATTTTACAACCCTAGACCTCAATCGACCGTATTTAATTTCCGGATTAGTCCAATTTAGTTTCTAGACCCTAGAAACCCTAATTAGGTTTTGTTGTGATGTCTAATTGTTAGTCGAATGCCTTTATTAATCAAATTAGATTTTAATTTGATTATTTAGGTACATGGTTGTACGAGGTTGATTGGTAGCGTTCGAACTAAGACATTCGAGGGGTATATTCGGGATTATACAAATCTCTCTTACTTGTAAGTGGCTTGGATTATAGCGGTTGACCACTGAGGGTTAACTGTTTTCTTATTGCTTTATTAACTATTTTATTAAATGTTTATAATGTTTTGGGATATAGATTGTCCACCCTCATACAAGAGTTTAGAAAAAGATTTAAGGGTGGGATTTTCAAAAGAATATGAGTTATTATTATTTTTGTTTTATTGATGATATGACCGCTGGGAGATTGAGTGATTGAGTGGTTCCTCGGTGCTCCGATTCGAGGGAGCTTGTGTACCGAGTGAGAGGCATGCAGAGAAGTAGCCGTGGATCGCTTATTGAGGGGCATGGTGAGTGGAGACCCTTGGAGAGGCACGTAGGGAAGCTCATCAGGCTCGATGTAGTTGTGTTCCACCACAGCGTCGACAAACGTCAAGGGAACGGGCCAAAGAGTAAAAGAAAAAGATTTGAGTTATGAGATAGCCCTTGACGGTCCAGCAGGGCACCCAAGTGCACGGGTGTACCTTTGGGACGATTTTAGATGCCAACCCATTTATGTTATTTGATATTTGTTTTAGTGTGGGATTTCATATTATTTTATTAAATGGTTTATTAAATGAGTTTTGGATTATTTCATATCCCCAGCCAGAATTGATCGATCATTATAACCGGGTCCCTTACTGGGTACATATATATTTGCACTCACACCATTCACTTATTGTTGTCAGGTCATTAAGCTTTGGGAGACAGGCGTCCTGGTGGACAGTGATCCCGATATCTCACTGCGAACACGATTTTGTAGGTGCCACCCATATTTCCTTGTGAATCATGGCTTCGGACTAGTAATGCAGATTATTATATTATCATTTCTTTCGTTGCATATTTTACATCGTAAAACGTGCCACTTATATCGTATAAATGTTTTACAATATTTTCTATACAAATCCTTATAAGTTTTCATATATTTGACACACCCAGACCTAATGCGACTTTTTCGTACAAACGGAATAGTGTAAGATGGAGTATTAAATCGATAATACGTCGGTCCGAATGTGTCTAATTAAGAAGAGAAGATAAGCTTAAGATAAGCCGAAGTTGGAAGATGAGATTGGTGACTATGCATGGAATCACTAAAGTGGACTTCTTTAAGTCCATAGCCAATGGATTGGAAGTCCATTGGTGAATTGGTCGGTGGATCGGGCCAAGGATCAAAGTTTTGAGAGTTTAAAAGAGAAGAGAAAGTCTGACTCAAGGCCCGAGTAGACCCGGTGTCGGGCTCCCCTATAAATAGGGGGAGGCTGAGCCTTTCCCCCTCATTCTCTCCCTTTCTCTTTTCTCTCAATTCTCTTTTCTCTCAACTGCTCTTTTGGAGCAATTTTGGACTTTTGGCCGATCCGGACAAACCGACCACAGGATCAAGGCGAGTTCTTGGTAAGTTATTCTTAACTCCTTGATCTACGTTTTTCTAAGTTTTCACACATCTCCATGCATTAGTCTAGGAGAGATCCAAGCTCAAAGTTAGGTTTAGCTTTTAGCTAGATTTTAAGTTTGGATTTGAGATCTAGGAACTTTGAGCTTGTGATTCTCATTTCTACTTCGATAAACGTGTCGTAAGAGGTATGAGGAGCCTCCATCTCAAATTTCACCCCAAACGGTGGACCGAGGGGCTCGGGAACCGAGGAAAAGCCTCGGATCCCAAGGCTTCAGTACGGCTCCCGCGTGGGAGCCGAGTCTCTCCCACGCGGGAGAGACCCGCAGCCTAGGTCCTGGGCGGGACTTGGGCTACTCCCGCGCCGGACTGGGCCTTTTGGCCCAAAACGGCCGGTTGGGCCCAAACTGAGTTAGGCTCGGCCCAACTCACATGGGAGGGGCCTTGTGGGCCTAGAAACAGGCCGAGCCTGACCCAGCCACATGGGGGCCTGCCTGGCCGAGACCCGAGCCGGTACATGGAGCGCTTGGGAGTATACGAATCTCCCAATACTGTGAGTGGCCTAGATTTCTTTGTTTAGCCATTGGGAACAATGGTTTTAAAATGTTTTGAAAACATAAATGTTTTCAAAAGTTTTGGGATACGGGAAATCCACACACACACACATTTGCATGGTGATATACCCATACAGTGAGTGGAATGTTTTAAAAAGGAATATAAAAACTTATGTGTGTGCGATTATATGTTTTAAATATAAATGTTTTATACATATATATATAATTACGAAAAATTATTATTATGATCATTAAGGGTACGATACCCTTGCGAGATGAGTGATTGAGAGGGATACTTCTCGAGCTCCAATACGCGGGAACGTGGACGAGTTGGAGAAAGCATGCTAGATTCTCAGTCGTGGACCGCCTATTGAGGGGCACGGTGAGATGGGACCCTAGAAGAGGCTCGTAGGGAAGCTCGTCAGGGCTCCAGTTCTCTGTGTTCGACCACAGCGAGGCACCACCGACGGAAAGGGCTAAAGAAAGAGAAAAGAGAAAATATTTTGAATGAGAAAAGAGATAACCCTCGGTGCAGTGAGGCATAAGACGACCGACGGGTCGCGCCTTCAGTATGATAGAAATGCCAGCCCATTTTATGTATATCTATTTATTTATTTATTTAAAGTGTTTTTAAAAGAGGCTGAGAACCAGAAAAGAGTTTTCAAAAGAAAAATATTTATTTTATTATTATTTTATTTTAGATTTCCCTTATTTGCTCTAACACAGATGGAGATTCTTAGAACCTCTATCACTCACCTATATCCAATGTTTATAGATGCAGATCCGCATACAAGATCAGCTGGTAGGTCAGAGGCTCACTAGGAGGCATCGGTGGCTTAGGCTTAGTAGTTTTCCGCTACATAGGTACTTTTTTTAAATTAATCCACTGGTGCACTTTTTAAGTTTTATATTTTATTAAATGATTTCTAATTAAAATTTTAGTTTTGTTTTGCAGCGATGATATCTATTTCAAGCCTTGCGGTGCTTCGGATGCGTGGCTGCAGACACGTACTTCGAGGTAGCGCGGCAGTTGCCACGTGGCCGGCCTGGGCGGGTCAGGGTGTGACAATATTGGTCGATTACACCTTATTTATGCCTTGTACCATCTTGGATAGCCCGCCTTTTGAGGCACGTATCTCGAGGCGGTATGGCGGCTGTCACGTGGCCGAGCCCTCGGGTTGAGGCGTGACAACCCCCGCTCACTGACCGGCCAGTGGAACTACTGTATTTTCTCTGTACAGGGTCTGTAACCCCAATAAACACATTAGTTATATAATACGATCAAGTTTAATGTTTTAAATTTTGATTAATTATTATGTTGTTATGAATAGCATGTTGATTGTGTTCTTTGAGCATGATGCATAGTTATAGCTCTATGACCATTGGTTTTACAATGGTTGTAAATTTTTATACACGGCTTGCTTGTCGTGCCTTTCTATTAATATTTAGATTGTACATTCTCTTCTCACCTTACTTCCCCCGAATGTAATTTGAGGTTTCTATCATATGTCTTGTATAGAATTAGGATAGTTTTAGGAAAGAAGGTGCTTAACTAAAGTAGGCAAGGACATGGTGGTTATACAAGGTGGACCAAGATGATGCTTAGAGAAGCTAGAATTATCCCTAGGTTGAACTTGTCAATTCTCTTATCGCTTAAGAGAATTGATGTAGATTAGACTATAACTATGTCATGTTTACTCTTCCATATTTATTTTATGTATGAAATACATGATTAAAATGGATGCATGCTTATTGGTAATTGATAAGATCAATTTATGATATTTAATAACAAAGATTAAAATTGGTGAGATCAAATTCGCTCAAAGAAAAATATTAAGTCAAATGCCTTTAATGGATAGCCTCCATAAATACCAAGATCGAATAAATGTAAGTTTGCCAACGTAAAGTACATATTTTCTATCATGGTAAGTGTTGCAACGTTACCGAAAATGACTAATTTGGGACGAAAAATACGGAGTCGCCACTAACCATGTCACGCCCCGACCCGCCCGGGTCGGCCACGTGGCAACCGCTGTCACGCCCCGACCCGCAGGCTCGGCCACGTGACAACCGCCGTACCACCTCGAGATGCATGCCTCGTCAGGCGGGCAACCAAGATGGCATAAGGCTTAAAAATAAAGGGGTATTCGAGCAATATACAAAAACATACGAGAATATTATAGATATAATAATTCAAAATTATTTATAAAGCAAGTGGCACGTTTTACGGTGCACTATGCAGCGGAAAGTGGTAATAATATATATATATATACATATATATATACATGATATGCACTAATATTCCGAGCCAAGATCCACAGGGCAAAAAGGGTGGCACCTACAAAATCGTGTCCACAGTGTCGTACTGGGATCACTGACCATCGGGACGTCCTCCGTCCGAAGCCTGATGACCTGACAACAAAAGTGAATGGAGTGAGTACAATAAACTTGTACCCAGTGAGGGACTCAGTTATAATGACCGATCACCTCAGGCTGGGGATATGAAATAATCCAAAATTTATTTGTTAAATCATTTACTAAAATTATAAGAAATCCCATACCAAAACAAATATTCAATCAATAATAATATTACTAAGTGCGCTGGCTTCTGAAAATGTCCCAAAGGTACACCTGTGCACTGGGGTACCCGCTGGACCGTCAAGGGTTACTTTATATCTCAAATTACTTTTCTTTTGCTTATTGGCCCATTCCCTTGACGTTTGCCTTGCTGTGGTGGAACACAGCAAACTGGAGCCCTGGCGAGCTTCCCTTCGCGCCTCTCCCAGGGTCTCGTCTCGCCGTGCCCCTCGACAGGCGGTCCACGGTCGAGAATCTCGCATGCTTCTCCAACTCGGTCCACGCTCCCGCAAATTGGAGCCCCAAGGAACCCGCTCAATCTCTCATCTCTCAGGGGCATCGTACCCTAAACAGTTATCAATAATAACAATTTATAAAAATATTTGAAATTCCCACCCTTTAAATCATTTGTAAACTTGGTGTGTGAGGGTGGACATTTCATACCCCAAAATGTATAAAACAATTTAATAAAGCATTTATAAAGAAATTTAAAAATGGTTAACTCTTAATGGTCAACCAATATAATCCAAGCCACTCACAAGAGAGGAGAGTTGTATACTCCCCGATTACCCCACGAATGCCTTAGCTCAAACTGCTACCGGTCCGAAACTCGTACAATCACGTACCTAAATAATCAAATTAAAATCTAGTTTGATTAATAAAGGAAATTGACTAAAAATCAAACACACACCTAGGTAAATCGAACTAGGGTTCCTAAGGTCTCGGAGTAAGATTGGGTAAGTCCGGAGGTCAATTAAAGTGAATTAAAGTCAATTGGGGTCAAAAGGGGTCTAGGGCTGCAAAATGACCATTTTGCCCCTAGGCCCGGATTGGGCAATTTCAGCAAGGATGAACCGGCCCCGGTTCATGGAAGAACCGGCGCCGGTTCCTCACTGCACATGGAGGCCGAGCTCGGCCTCCAATCTTCTCCAGCCCGATTCTTGTTCAATTCCACGCCAATTCGCACAAGACTCGAAACAAGCATTCACAAGCATCTAAACTAAGAACCTATAGCTTCAAAAACGGAATTAAACAACCAATTATGCTCGGAATTCAAATCAAAACACTAAGGGTTGCACAAACTCAGCAAAAACAGAAATCCTAACTTCAATCCATGAATTCTCCTAGCTCAGACCACGAAATCAAGCAAATAAACTATCAAATTAAAGCTTAGTGAGTCTAGAACAACATACCAAATTCCCAGCCAATTCCCACGGTTGAATTCAGAGATTTAGCTCGAAGAACAAACTGTCGCTGAATTGACAGTTTTGTAGATTTGGTGATTTCTTTGGAATTTTGGTGTTTTGATCTTCAAGGAGACAAGAGAAGCTAGTGATGATGTTTGATTGAGTGTTTGAAAGAAGATTGAAGGTTTGATTTTGAAGAAAATGGAAGAGAGGGGTCGGAGGATCGAAGAACAAAAGAGAAGAGAAATTGGGGGGTCTCGGGTGGCCGAGGTCCCCATATAATCGGTCAGATCCGGCGCCGGTTCTAACCAGTTCCGGCTCCGGAATCAGCAGAGTCAAAGTTGACTCCGGTCAACCTGGTCAAACTTCCTTGGGATTCGTGCCCAAGTGGGCCCCGTAACTCGAAACTTAAATTTTAGGGTTATTAAGCTCGAAATCGAACTGAACGAAGTTTAAAACATCCATGGGAAATCTAATTTGGTATATTGGCCAGACAACTAAGCACAAACACAAAACTTGACACGTGCGGACTAGGTCCGGGCGTGTCAACTCTTCCCCCCTTACAAAAATTTCATCCCCGAAATTTAAACACACTAATCATCAAACAAATGGGGGAAGTCACGTCTCATATCGCCCTCAGGCTCCCAAGTTTACTCCTCGATTTGCGAGCTTTTCCACAAAACTCGCACCAAAGGTACCGATTTATTCCTCAAGGATCGAACCTCTCGATCCAATATGGCTACAGGTTGAACTCTGAAGCCCAAACTCTTCTTCAGCTTTACAAGTGGTGCTTGGAGAACGTGCGACGGATCAGGTACATATTTTCGGAGCATAGATACATGGAAGACATCATGTATCCGAGCCATGTCAAGTGGCAACTCCAAGCGATACGCTACCGGTCCAATCCATTTAGTGATAAGGAATGGACCAATGTACCTCGGATTTAGTTTTCCCGCCTTGCGGAAACGGATAACGCCTTTCCAAGGAGAGACCTTCAAGAACACACGATCTCCCACTTGGAATTCCAAAGGTGTCCTCCTCCGCTGTGCATACTTCCGATCTCGATCCTGGGCTGCTTGAAGTCGTTGTCGGATGAACTTCACTTTCTTAGTGGTAAGTTCAATCTCCGCTTTGTCAAAGATCCGGTTCTCACCCACTTCATCCCAATACAACGGGGTTCTGCACTTCTTCCCGTATAGAGCTTCATACGGAGCCATACCAATACTAGATTGGTAGCTGTTGTTGTAAGCAAACTCCGCTGCCGCAAGGTATGTGTCCCATCCACTGGAGAACTCAAGCGCACATGCTCGTAGCATGTCTTCCAATATTTGGATGGTACGTTCCGACTGGCCGTCAGTCTGCGGATGGAAGGCAGTGCTGAATCGAAGTTGAGTTCCCATCGCTTGCTGAAAGCTGTCCCAGAATTGCGAAGTAAACCTCGGATCTCGATCCGAAACTATGGAAGCCGGGACTCCGTGAAGTTGAACTACTTCATTCATGTAAAGTTGCGCTAACTGGTTCACGCTCCACCTCATGCTTATTGGGAGGAAGTGTGCTGACTTGGTAAGCCGGTCGACAATCACCCATACGGCATCAATTCCTCGTCTAACGCGCGGAAATCCAGTCACAAAATCCATGGTGATGTGTTCCCACTTCCATTCAGGAATCTGAAGAGGCTGAAGTGTTCCGAAAGGCTTTCGGCGCTCCGCTTTCACTTGCTGGCAGGTCAAGCATCTCGCTACAAATTCAGCAACTTCTCTCTTCATTCCAGGCCACCAATAATGATCCTTGATGGTCCGATACATCTTGGTGCTACCTGGGTGCATAGCAAACGGAGAAGAATGGGCTTGCTGAAGAATAGTGCCTTTAAGATCAAGGTCGTGCGGTACACAGATTCGACTCCGGAATAGCAGAATTCCATCGCTGCGAACTGAAAACTCTGATGGTTCACCCAACTGCAACTTCTGTAGTTCTTGCTGCAACCTTGGATCGGACGTTTGGAGATCACGAATCCGATCATCTAGCACTGGCTTCGCTAGAATCTGGGCAATCAATGCTCCATCATGATGATCATAAGCCAATCTAGTTCCAGTCGATCTCAACTCCACCAACTCTGGCAAATGAACATCTCTGATCGTCGCCAAGGACGAAACCGCATTTCGGCTCAAAGCATCTGCAACAACGTTCGCCTTGCCGGGATGATAGTCGATTACGAGATCGTAATCCTTGATGAGATCTAGCCAACGTCTTTGTCGCATGTTCAACTCACGCTGGGTCATAAAATGCTTGAGGCTCTTGTGGTCGGTGTAGATACGACAAGTTTCACCATATAAATGGTGGCGCCAAATCTTCAAAGCAAAGATTATGGCCGCAAGCTCCAAGTCGTGTATTGGATAATTGACTTCGTTCGGCTTCAATTGACAGGAAGCATACGCAATCACCCGCTCATCTTGCATCAATACACATCCAAGTCCATTGTACGATGCATCGGTGTAGACAGTGAACTCCTTGCCGCTTACAGGTAAGGCAAGAACTGGTGCGGTCGTCAATCTGTCCTTTAGCTTCTGGAAACTCTCTTCACATTCCTCTGACCAAACGAACTTAGCGTTCTTGCGGGTCAGCTTCGGCAATGGTGCAGCAATTGCAGAAAATCCATCCACGAATCTCCGATAATATCTAGCTAGTCCCAAGAAACTTCGAATCTCCGTGGGTGTTGTGGGACGTTTCCAGTTGGTGATCGCCTCAATCTTGCTGGAATCCACATATATGCCATCCCTAGACACAACATGTCCAAGGAATCCAACTTGTTGCAACCAAAACTGGCACTTGGAGAGTTTAGCGTAAAGCTGGTGATCTCGCAGAGTTTACAGCACAATGCGAAGATGATTGGCGTGCTCTCGCCGGTTCCTTGAATAAACCAATATGTCATCAATGAAGACGATGACAAATCGGTCTGGATAAGAATGGAAAATGCGATTCATCAGATCCATGAATACCGCTGGGGCGTTGGTTAGTCCAAACGACATCACGCAGAACTCGTAATGTCCGTATCTGGTACGAAAGGCAGACTTGTGAATATCTTCCTCTCGTATCTTCAACTGATGATAGCCGGATCGCAGGTCAATCTTGGAAAACACTCCAGCTCCTCGAAGCTGATCGAACAAGTCGTCGATGCGAGGCAACGGATATCTATTCTTCACAGTCACCGCATTTAGCTTGCGATAGTCGATGCAGAGTCGCATGGAACCGTCTTTCTTCTTCACAAATAACACTGGGGCTCCCCAAGGTGATGTACTCGGCCGAATGAATCCTTTATCCAGCAATTCAGTGAGTTGTTTCTTCAGCTCAACCAGTTCAGTAGGTGCCATTCGGTATGGAGCCATGGAAATTGGGTCCGTACCGGGATAAACTTCAATCGAGAAGTCGAAGTCTCTCTCAGGTGGCAAACCAGGTAACTCATCGGGGAAGACATCCGGAAACTCATTAACCACCGAAATATCTCCAATGTTAGGCTCTTCCACTGAATTATCTACCACATGGGCTAACACAGCTTTACACCCTTTCAGTAGTAACTTACTTGCTTTGATGGCAGAGATAACATTCAATGTGCCTTGGCGCTTGCTGTAAAAGTCAATCATGCTGCCGTCAGGTCGTGGAATCCTCACCAAATGGTGCTCGCAGTAGATCTGAGCACGATGTCTCCCAAGCCAATCCATCCCTAAGATGGCATCGAAGTCGGACATCTGAAGTGGAATTAAGTCCGCTTCGAAAATAAGGTTCTCCAGCTTCACTGCACATCCTTTGTACACCGTATTTCGCACCATTCTTTCACCCAACGGTGTATTCACCAACAGCTCTTATCCCAGAGGTGATAACGATCGATCCGCGTGCACGGCGAACTTGGTATTAACATAGGACAAAGCAGCTCCAGTGTCCATAATCACATACGCCGGTTGATCGAAAATAACTACCACGCCTAACTTTCAAAAATTTTCTAAAGCGGTTACTTTTGCTCGGCAAGCAGTTACGAGTACGATGATATCTTTATTCGCGAAAAATGACTGTCCATGAATATTTAAATATATACTTACCGGTGACTACATCAGGACGGGCGTCGGCGTCCTCCTGTGACATGGCGTAAACCTGAGTATGTTGCCGCTGCTGCTGCTGCTGTGGGGGTCGTCTAGGGGGTGCTGAACTGCTACCAGTACCCGACTACTACTGGGAGGTAGAAGGTGCGGCAAAAGAATGTCGCGCTGGCTGAAACGGACGGAAACCTCCATAACTGCTCGGTCTGATCGGGGGCTGACTAAAACTCCTCCTAGGTGGTACAGAAGTAGTAGATGGACAAGCACGTGCTACGTGGCCCATGCCTCCGCACTGATAACATCGGGGTCCAGCCCTACACTGGCCAAAATGAAAGCGCCTACAGTTTGGGCATCGAGGTCCAGACTCCACTCTCTTCTTCCCAAACCATCCTCTGACCATGGATCCAAATCCGAACTTCTTCTTTCCTCGACTACTCGATGGAGGCGGTGGCAGAGAAAGCGACGTCTGTGGTGCTGGGGACTTGGCAGAACTGCCCCGAGATGTCCCACCATGGGAATATGCGCTCTGAGTCTGTCTAGGCTCCAGGTCCATCGGTACGTCAGAAGATCGTTGACCGGTCGAACTCGACCCTCCTGGTCGACGCTGAGCAATCATAGCTTCATCCCACAACGCATTCTGTCGACACTGCTCAAAAGTAGCCTTGGAAGTAGGCTTCATCATCTGTACAATCTCCCACCGAAGGCCATTGACGAACTGAAGACAAAGGGCGTCCTCGGTAATGGATGGAAGATGGTGTGAGAGTCTCCGCAACTCTGTCTCAAACTACTCGACAGATCTGTTGTCTTGCTGCAGTAGGAGGAACTCTCCATATCGCCTCATCGCTACCTTCTCCGATATGAACCTTTGTCGAAACTCAGCAACAAATATCTCCCACGTCAGTGGTCTAGTGGCTCGACTCTCGAGGTTGGTCCACCAACTCAGTGGCTGTCCCTGAAGGTATCGGGTAACCACGCTCACTCGCTCCTCCGAAGTCATACCCAAACCCTTTGTATTCTTTGTGACAAAGTGCAGCCAATCCCACGCTACGTCGGCAGATGTGTCGGAGAGCTTTGGGGTGTCTAATCCCTTCATGATGCTAAGGAATCTCACCAAGCGATCCTCCGAAGAAATGGCACCAGCAGAAGTGCTTGCTGCACCGCTCGGCTGAATGTGCGGCGGCATCGGTGTCGGCATCGGCGGCGATGGATGAACTGGGGGTGTAACGCCAGTAGGTGGGTAGGTGCCAGGGGCCATCTGCGTCGAAAAAAATCTGTTGGCCCACATGTCGAACATCCGCTCAAAATCAGCTGGTGTAAACTGCACCGGCGTGGCAGTCGTCGGAGGTGGGGGTGGTGGAATCTCAGCAGGAGCATCCTGATGATACGTCTCATCAGTAGGTGGGATAGGTGGAACAGGCTCGTCCGGAATCGCAGTGGTCGCCGGGTCTACACTAGGTGGTACCTCAGGCTGCCTACGTGGCCTGCCTCTCCGCCTAGGTACTGGGGAATCAGTAGGTACAGACGAACCAGGAATATTCTTCCTCCTAGGTGGCATAGCGTATCTCTACACAAAATCTAGGTCAGTAAACGGAAATATATCTATACTAACCATACCCTCTAATTCTAACCCCAAAATCAGAAATCTCAAAATTATGTGAACTCCTCGGCTCGGTATAATATAATATATAATATATTTTAAAGTTTGCTCTGATACCAAAGAAATTGTCACGCCCCGACCCGCAGGCTCGGCCACGTGACAACCGCCGTACCACCTCGAGATGCGTGCCTCGTCAGGCGGGCAACCAAGATGGCACAAGGCTTAAAAATAAAGGGGTATTCGAGCAATATACAAAAACATACGAGAATATTATAGATATAATAATTCAAAATTATTTATAAAGCAAGTGGCACGTTTTACGGTGCACTATGCAGCGGAAAGTGGTAATAATATATATATATACATATATATATACATGATATGCACTAATATTCCGAGCCAAGATCCACAGGGCAAAAAGGGTGGCACCTACAAAATCGTGTCCATAGTGTCGTACTGGGATCACTGACCACCGGGACGTCCTCCGTCCGAAGCCTGATGACCTGACAACAAAAGTGAATAGAGTCAGTACAATAAACTTGTACCCAGTGAGGGACTCAGTTATAATGACCGATCACCTCAGGCTGGGGATATGAAATAATCCAAAATTTATTTGTTAAATCATTTACTAAAATTATAAGAAATCCCATACCAAAACAAATATTCAATCAATAATAATATTACTAAGTGGGCTGGCTTCTGAAAATGTCCCAAAGGTACACCCGTGCACTGGGGTACCCGCTGGACCGTCAAGGGTTACTTTATATCTCAAATTACTTTTCTTTTGCTTATTGGCCCATTCCCTTGACGTTTGCCTTGCTGTGGTGGAACACAGCAAACTGGAGCCCTGACGAGCTTCCCTTCGCGCCTCTCCCAGGGTCTCGTCTCGCCGTGCCCCTCGACAGGCGGTCCACGGTCGAGAATCTCGCATGCTTCTCCAACTCGGTCCACGCTCCCGCAAATTGGAGCCCCGAGGAACCCGCTCAATCTCTCATCTCTCAGGGGCATCGTACCCTAAACAGTTATCAATAACAACAATTTATAAAAATATTTGAAATTCCCACCCTTTAAATCATTTGTAAACTTGGTGTGTGAGGGTGGACATTTCATACCCCAAAATGTATAAAACAATTTAATAAAGCATTTATAAAGAAATTTAAAAATGGTTAACTCTTAATGGTCAACCAATATAATCCAAGCCACTCACAAGAGAGGAGAGTTGTATACTCCCCGATTACCCCACGAATGCCTTAGCTCAAACTGCTACCGGTCCGAAACTCGTACAATCACGTACCTAAATAATCAAATTAAAATCTAGTTTGATTAATAAAGGAAATTGACTAAAAATCAAACACACACCTAGGTAAATCGAACTAGGGTTCCTAAGGTCTCGGAGTAAGATTGGGTAAGTCCGGAGGTCAATTAAAGTGAATTAAAGTCAATTGGGGTCAAAAGGGGTCTAGGGCTGCAAAATGACCATTTTGCCCCTAGGCCCGGATTGGGCAATTTCAGCAAGGATGAACCGGCCCCGGTTCATGGAAGAACCGGCGTCGGTTCCTCACTACACATGGAGGCCGAGCTCGGCCTCCAATCTTCTCCAGCCCGATTCTTGTTCAATTCCACGCCAATTCGCACAAGACTCGAAACAAGCATTCACAAGCATCTAAACTAAGAACCTATAGCTTCAAAAACGGAATTAAACAACCAATTATGCTCGGAATTCAAATCAAAACACTAAGGGTTGCACAAACTCGGCAAAAACAGAAATCCTAACTTCAATCCATGAATTCTCCTAGCTCAGACCACGAAATCAAGCAAATAAACTATCAAATTAAAGCTTAGTGAGTCTAGAACAACATACCAAATTCCCAGCCAATTCCCACGGTTGAATTCAGAGATTTAGCTCGAAGAACAAACTGTCGCTGAATTGACAGTTTTGTAGATTTGGTGATTTCTTTGGAATTTTGGTGTTTTGATCTTCAAGGAGACAAGAGAAGCTAGTGATGATGTTTGATTGAGTGTTTGAAAGAAGATTGAAGGTTTGATTTTGAAGAAAATGGAAGAGAGGGATCGGAGGATCGAAGAACAAAAGAGAAGAGAAATTGGGGGGTCTCGGGTGGCCGAGGCCCCCATATAATCGGTCAGATCCGGCGCCGGTTCTGACCAGTTCCGGCGTCGGAATCAGCAGAGTTAAAGTTGACTCCGGTCAACCTGGTCAAACTTCCTTGGGATTCGTGCCCAAATGGGCCCCGTAACTCGAAACTTAAATTTTAGGGTTATTAAGCTCGAAATCCGAACTGAACGAAGTTTAAAACATCCATGGGAAATCTAATTTGGTATATTGGCCAGACAACTAAGCACAAACACAAAACTTGACACGTGCGGACTAGGTCCGGGCATGTCAACCGCCGCGCTGCCTCGAAGTACGTGCGGGCCGGTCACGCACCAGAAGCACCGCAAGGCATTGAAATGGATACCATCACTGCAAAACAACTAAAATTTTAATTAAAAATCTTTTTAATAAAATAATAATCTTTAAGGTAGTACCAGTGGATTAAATTTAAAGAATACCTACGCAACGGAAACTGCTAAGCCTAGGCCACCGACGTCTCCTAGTGAGCCTCATTTCTATTAGTTGACTCCGTACGCGAAACTGCATCCATCCACATTGGATACAGGTGAGTGACAGATGTTCAATGAATCTCCATCAGGGTTAGGGAAAACAGGGTTAATCCAAAGTATAGTAAAAATAAAATAAATAAATTTATTTTCGAAATCTCTTTTATAATTCTCCCAAGGAGAATTAGATTTAAAACCTTTAAAATAATTATAATAATGGGCTGGCACCTAATACACTGAAGGCACGACTGGCCGGTCGTATGCCTTACTGCACCGAGGGCTATCTCTTTCCTCTTTAAATAAAATTTCAAAATCTTCTCTTTCTCTAGCCCGTTCCCTCGATGGTGCCTCACTGTGGTGGAACACAGCGATCTGGAGCTCTGGCGAGTTTCCCTACGCGCCTCTCCCAACCAGGCTCGACTCACCGTGCCCCTCGATAGGCGGTCCACGGGTGAGTATCATGCATGCTCTCAAACTCGGTCCACGCTCCCGCAATTGGAGCCCCGAGGAATCCCACTCAATCACTCCTCTTCCAGGGGATCGTACCCCAATAACCATAATAATAATAATAATAATATTTCTTTATAAATATTAAAAACATGTAAACACACACAAGCTTTTGTATTTTTAAAATCATCCCACCCTCCAAATGGGTGTATCACAAAATAAAAAGTGTGTGTCGTGGATTACCCTTATCCTAAAACATGTTGCCCTAGTGGCTAAGCACTGAAATCTAAGCCACTCACAGTATTGGGAGAATCATATACTCCCAAGCGCTCCATGTAGCTCAACCTCCGGAGCATCGCCGCACTCGATTCAACCAGAGCCCTAGTACACAGAAATATACGTTAGCATTCATAATTAAATTTATGAATGCACCTACGAGGCTCTAATATGACCTAAGATGATGTTTGGATGGGGTTTGGAAGACTCAGAAGTGTTTCTAATCGATTTGGGGTCAATTAGGGTTTCGGGATGTAAAATGAACATTTCGACCCTAAAGGACAAGAACGGCGTCGGATCACGAGTGAACCGGTGCCGGTTCTAGAGTGAACTGACGTCGGTTCTCTTCGACCCAAAGGTCGGCGACCGACAAGCAGAAACGGCACCGTTTTTGGACAGATCCGGCGCCGGTTCTGTTCTGGGTTTCAACCCGAAAATTCTTCAATTTCTCTCTTAATTCGAAAACTTATACAATCGTCCACCAATTTGGCTACAATTTCAGATGCATGTACCTTAATGCATCCACGACACGTTTACAGAAAGAAAAATGAGAATCACAAGCTCAAAGTTCCTAGATCTCGAATCTAAACTTAAAATTTAACTAAAGCTGAACCTAACTTTGAACTTGGATCTCTCCTAAACCGATGCGTGGAAAAGCGTGCAAACTTAGAAAAACGTAGATCGATGAGTTAAGAACAACTCACCAAGATCTCGCCTCGAACTTGTGGTCGGTTTTCCGGATCCGCCAATTGTCCAAAATGCCTCCGTTTGGCTCCAGAGAGAAAAAAAAATGAAAGAAAAAGAAAAAGAGAAATGAAGAAAAGCTTCGGCTCACCCCTATTTATAGAGGAGCCCGACACCGGGTCTACTCGGGCCCCGAGTCAAACTTTTCCCCTTTTTCAACTTTCTTTCATTTTCACCCATTGGCTAAATCTTTTGCTTTCTTGTGCCAATGGGGCCCATAATAAATTTCTAGGGATTTATTTGGAGGTCTTTTTGGAATTTACTAATTTCCATGCACAGTTAGTTACTTTATCTTCAGACTCCGTTTTATCCTAATTTTAACTTCTCTTCTGACTTGACACAGCCGGACTGACTTATTATTCAATTATTACGTCATCTTACACTATTCCGTTAGTACGAAAAGGTTGTGCTAGGTTCGAGTGTGTCAAACCATTTCTGCTTCGGTGGTTTAGTCACCTATTAGGAATCTATCTAATTTAACATTGGCCGTTAAATGGCGTATTAGGCTAGATAGGTCCCGGTCTGCGAAACAAATAATTGGAATCGAGAGTACGGTTACTCGTGGGGAAGGATTAGTACCCCTGCAATCCCCATCGAATGACGGTATCGATTAGTTTATTATTAATTAGACTAAACAAACTTAGATCAATAATTAACCTACTGATTTTGAAATTACTCTTAAACAAGAGGTTTAGTTTTAAAATTTGTATCCTTAAATAAGAAATTAAGTTTTTCAAAATTATGTCCTTAAGCAAGAGAGCTAAATTCTTGGATTGGAATTTTAGAAATTAGACTTCTTAAGTAATGAATCTAACTTTGATTATTAAGTCCTTAAGCAAGAAAATTCTCTAGAAAGCAAGGAAATGAATCTTTAGAAATTAACTTTCTTAAATAAGGAATCCAATCTTAATTATTGTCCTTAAGCAAGGAGATTGAATTTTAAACAAATTAGATTCCTTGAAAATTGAGAAATCAAAATTTGAAAAATTAAATCCTTAACCGAGGAATTCGAATTTTTATCTTGACTTTATTAATTTGGAAATCCCTCAAGATAGTTTTGGAATACCATAACACGATAATTCTTAAAACATTATTCCATCATCGAGATTTTAACTCTTTAACAAGAGATTTGATTTTAAAAAATGATCCTTAAATAAGAGATTTGATTTTAGAAAATGATCCTTGAACAAGGAAATGGTTTTATGAATTTTAGCTCTTAAGCAAGAGATTTGATTTAATGAAAATTAACCCTTAAACAAAAATTGATTTTAAAATTCAAGTCAATTAATTATTATTCTAAAATTCCATACAAATCCTTCTCACCTCTGTGAGGATATTTGTGGTAATTTTCGTCATTGGAGGATTTCCCAAGGAGTCCACCACCGTGATTCTCGAAAAATAAGCTCTTCGTCGGAGAAATAATAACCAATGAAGCAAATTTTATTAATTCACTCAAACCTTCTCTTTTTTCTTTTCTTTTTCTCTTCTTTTTTTCTCAAAAACATGAGCATGATCTACATAATATTAAATATATCCCCAAAGAAGTTCAACTAGAGCATCCATCTCATCACTTTTCTTTTTTTATTTTTTTTCATTTATTAAATTTTTTATTTTTTCATTTATTAAATATGAATTTTTTTAACTAAAACATTGAATTTACACCATTCAATGCATCTCACTTTTATCTTCTTCTTTTTTTTCCATTTATTCAACATGAATTTTTTTCCTTTATAAAATTAATTATTTTTGAACTTAAACATTGAATTTAACTCATTCAATGCATCTCATATGACTTTATATCTATACATCTATATATACTTTTAATGTTCTCCCTGAAAAGCTCTCCTCAAGTCATCTACATCATTATTTATTAAATATATAAATCTTTTAAATTTTTTAAATTAATTATTTTTAATAGAAATATTAAATTTAACTCATTTAATATATCTCATCAAATTTAACTTTTGGAATTACTTAGAAGCACTGAATTTTTTTAACTATTGGTTTTCAAAATAATCTACATTTTTTTTCAAAAATATATTTTTGGGTTACAACTTTCAAAAATATTTACCATCTATATACATCTATCTATACATACATCCTTTTATGTATATATAAGCTTTTATGATTTTTTTATATTTTTGAAAAAAATGTTTATAATCTTTTAAATTTCTTTACATGTTTTATTATAAACTTCATAACAAAAGTTTTTTTATTCTCTCAACTATTAATAAGATACATGAATTGTATTTGATAATAAATTTGTGTTCCATAATTTAAAAACTTAATATTGATAAAATTAGTTTATGTAATATTTATTGTTTTACTTTTTTTAAAAAATTATTGGTTATTATAAAATTAGGCCCCATTTGACACACAATTTCGACGCGTTTGAGGTCTAAACGAAGCTAATTTTAAAGTGACAAATAATTGAAAATAATTTTTTTTAAACAAACTGTTATTATGGAACGGAACGAGTATAATAAGCAAATCAAATTTCAAAAAAACTTTTTCTTTTGGTTTTTGTTTAAAAAAAAATCATGTATTTCAAAGTTGTGAGATTTTTTGTGATTGCCTTTTATTTTACTAAAAAAAGTACAAATTTAATAATATCAAAATTATATTCACCCGTGATGTTAGCACGGGCAGAGTATCTAGTATAAATAAAAACATGGGCCATATGGGAATGCATGAGACAAGTGAGAAGACGTATTAAAATGCCTGACCTACACTAGAGCGCATGAAATTGAAATTAAAACACATAATTATGAAATTAAGTTGAATAATATGAAATTGAAATGAAAATTAAACATGTGTCCCACCCATCATGGCATAGAATCAAAATTAGATGCATGAGATAAATAACGGCATAAATTAAAATGAATGGACATGACCAATAACGAAATATATATATATATATATAAATATGTATATGTATATAGTAGGTATATAAGGAATGATGAACATGGCATAAATCACCCAAAATTAAAAAGTGACACACCCGGACCTAGCACGACATTTTCGTACGAACGAAATAGTGCAAGATGACGTTGTAATTAAACACTAAGTCGGTCCGGCTGTGTCAAGTCAGAAGAGAATATAAGTTTAAGACAAGATGGAGTTAGAAGATGAGATTGGTGACCATGCATGGAAACACTAAAGTGGACTTCTCTAAGTCCATAGCCAATGGATTGGAAGTCCATTGGTGAATTGGTCGGTGGATCGGGCCAGGGATCAAAGTTTTGAACGATTAAAAGAGAAGAGAAAGTTTGGCCCGGGGTCCGAGTAGACCCGGTACCGGGCTACCCTATAAATAGGGGGAGGCCGAGCCTCTCCCCCTCATTTTCTCTCTTCCTCTCTTCTCTCATTTCTCTTTTCTCTCAACTGCTCTTTTGGAGCAATTTTGGACTTTTGGCCGATCCGGACAAACCGACCGCAAGTTCAAGGCGAGATCTTGGTAAATTGTTCTTAACTCCTTGAACTATGTTTTATTAAGTTTTCACGCTTATCCATGCATTGGTCTAGGAGAGATCCAAGCTCAAAGTTAGTTTCAGCTTTTAGTTAGATTTTAAGTTTAGATTTGAGATTTAGGAACTTTGAGCTTGTAATTCTCGTTTCTGCTCCGGTAAAAGCGTCGTGGGAGGTGAGAGGAACCTCCATTTCGAATTTCATGCGAATCGGTGGATCAAAGGGCTCGGGAACCGAGGAAAAGCCTCGGAACCCGAGGCCTGCGGACGGCTCTCACTAGGAGAGACCCGCCGCCTAGGTCCCGCACAGGACTGGGCCAGTTTGGCCCAAAATGGCCGATTGGGCCTAACTAGGCCCAATCTGAGTTGGGCTCGGCCCAACTCTCATGGGAAGGGCCTTTTGGGCCCAGAAACAGGCCAGCCCGACCCAGCTATAAGGGTCCCCAGGGGCATTTTCGTAATTTTTCACCAAATGTCCAAATTTTACCCCGGGACCTCCCGGACACTTTTCTAAGCCCCGAATCACATTCAAGCCCAGTCTTAGGTCATGCTAGAGCCTCATAGGATTTAATTATGAATGCTAACGTATATGTCCGTATACTAGGGCTCCGGTTGAATCGAGTGCGGCGATACACCAGAGGTTAAAGCTATATGGAGCGCTTGGGAGTATACGAACCTCCCAATACTGTGAGTGACCTTGTTTTTAGTGTTTAGCCACTAGGGACAAAATGTTTTTAAAATATTTTCATAATATAAATTGTTTTAAAAAGGTTTACAACTCTTTTGGGATAAGGGTAATCCACGACACACACTTTTTATTTTGTGATACGCCCACTTAGAGGGTGGGATGATTTTTAAAATCTAAAGACTTGTATGTGGTTAAATGTTTTAAATTTTTATGTGTTGAATATATATATATATATATATGATGAATATATGAGAGAGATATGAGATGAATAATTGAGTGGCTCCTCGGGCTCCAATATATGTGGGAGCGTGGACCGAGTTGGAGAAAGCATGCTAGATTCTCAGTCGTGGATCGCCTGTCCAGGGGCACGGTGAGGCGAGACCCTGGGAGAGGCGCGAAGGGAAGCTCGCCAGGGCTCCAGAGCTGTGTGCCACCACAGCTGGCTACCACTGAGGGAATGGGCTAGAGAAAGAGAAATTATGAAAGTGATTTTTAAGAGAAAAGAGATAGCCCTCGGTGCAGTAAGGCATACGACCGGCCAGTCGTGCCTTCAGTGTATTAAGAGCCAGCCCATGTAGTATATGTATATATTCATTTTAAAGGTTTTTAAATCAAATTCTCGTTGGAGAATTTCAAAAGAGATTTTGGAAAACAAAATTTATTCTTTTTACTTTATTTATTTTCTTTTATTATATTTTCGATTACCCTGTTTTCCCTAACCCTGATGGAGACTCATTGAATCTCTGTCACTCACCTGTATCCAATGTGGATGGATGCAGATTTGCGTGCGGGGTCAGCCAATAGAATGGAGGCTCACTAGAAGGCGTCGGTGGCTTAGGCTTAGTGGTTTCCGCTGTGTAGGTATTTCTTTAAATTTAATCCAATGGTACTACCTTAAAAATTATTATTTTATTAAAAAGATTTTTAATTAAAGTTTTAGTTGTTTTGCAGCGATGGTATCCATTTCAATGCCTCACGGTGCTTCTGGTGCGTGACCGGCCGGTACGTACTTCGAGGCAACGCGGCGGTTGCCACGTGGCCGACCCGGGCGGGTCGGGGAGTGACAAAAAGCATGAGATAATGACATGAATTAAAATAGGAGAACATTATTCTTCTCGTTATTTTTATTCCAAGTATTTTTGACTAAAATGAACGCACATAGATACCAACATGCATATGAGAATATTTTTTATTATTTTGTGAACCTAATTTAAAGCTTGCTAAGCTAAACTAATTGTGAAAGACCCAATACAACTATATCAAAATGAGACCCAATGGTCATTAACAAACTAGCTAAAATGACTTATCAACAATAGCATGCAGTAGCTCGACACTATCATGAGCAAAAACCGAAAATATTCCACTAAATATGGTCCAAGACCATACACAATTAGGATCCCAATCCCAACGGAGAACCTGACCTGAATAGTGAAACAAATCAGTTCATTATCACAATTCATAAGCCAACCATCAAGAGAGTTAAAGTTCAAGAAAAACATATCCATGCCCAAAGCAAATTAGAGCATATCCTAGCAATATAGAATTGATGAAGCCAGCGGCTTAAGAGCTTACTTGAAACGTGGATGGCTCTTGCATTTTGGCCTTCCCCTTTATTTTTCTTTCTTGCCTTTCTTTCTTTTTTACTTCTCCTTTAAGCTATATCTCTCCTCCTCTTTGCCCGAAGAAAACTTGGTTGCTGTCTTTCCTTTGTTTCTCCGAACCCGAGAAAAGTAGCCTCCCTCAACCTTCAAATGACTCCTTTACTTCTTCTCCTCACTAAGAAAGCTGGATCTTTTGACCATTTGTTCTTCAAATCCCATCGTTCGATCCTCCCCAAAGTTCAGTATGTTGCTTTCCTCTGCTCTAGCTTCCTCTCCACCATTTAGATTAAGCTCTAATGATCTCTAGCTCCTTTACCTAATTTTAAACCGAAAATCAAATGAAGAAAAAGGTGAGTTTTCACTACTATTCTGAAACTTACTTGTGTCTTTTGAGTTTTTTTTTAAGCCTTGAATGGGTTTTGATTGTGCTTGGTTTTTATTTGGACATGAACTTTGAGGGAACTAGACCAAGGTTGAGGTGATGAACAAGACACAGAACTCTTGGACATCCATGGAACTGGAATATTCGGTTTTCTCAGGTGACACCACTCTGCTCTTTCTTGGCTTTGGTTCTTTTGATGACTTGTTTGGCTATGGGATTCTGGGTGTGGCAAAATGAATTGAATATAGAGTGTAATATGTATGTTTTATTGGGTTCTGAACAACAAAAGTGGAAGCTGTGATTTTCGATAAGGATGATAAACTCAATAATAATAAAAAGGACTGGTATAGTGGAGGAGAGCTGAATTTCTTTTCAGCTTGACTACTCTTTTTTTTGTTAAAAATTTGCTTCCAAAAACCCTTAGCAGCTATCTAAAAAATGGCTCCCTTTAAACTTTTAGCAGCTCCCCCTTTTCTCTATGTTTCTCTCTAAAGAACCTTAGCAGTCTCCCTATTTCTCTCTTCCATCCCCCTTAAATAGAAATTCCTAAGGGTTTATCCCCAGGGTTCTCATTTGATCAGAGGGTTCTTATTCTCGTGTACCATTCAGATTGATGGTTGGGATTTAAGACCAATGGTGCCAAAATATCATACTTGCCACCAAGTTCTACTTACTGTTTTTCATCTTGCATGGACATGCTTTGATGGGTAGATGATCTCCAAATTTCCAGTTGTTTTCCTTGGCCACTAGTGAAGTTGGCAAGGCCAACCAATCAGAGAAAAAGGAAATGCTCCCTCACCAATTTAAAATTTTCCTTTTCTTCTTTTTCTTTTTCTTTTTCTTTGTTTTTTTTTGTATTTTTTGTTTTCATTTTTTTATGGTTTTCATATTTTAGGATTTTTTTTCCTTTTTGTATTTTTAATAGTCTCATGTTTTTTATCATACCTCGACCCGCCTGGGCCAGCCAAGTGGCAACCGTTGCGCTATCTCGAAGTATGTGCTAGCCAGTCATGCACCTGAAGCACCGCCAGGCATAAAAATGGATATCGTCGCTGCAAAACAACTAAAATTTAAATTAGAAATCATTTCAATAAATAATTAACTTTTAAAAGTAATACACCAGTGGACTAACTTAAAGGAATACCTACGCAACGGAAACAACTACGCCTAAGCTACCGATGCCTCCTAGTGAGCCTCTGATCTAACAGTTGATCTTGTACGTGAATCTGCATCCATCCGCATTGGATACAAGTGAGTGACAGAGGTTCAATGAATCTCCATCGAGGGTTAGGGACAAGAATGGAAATCCAAAACATAATAATAAACTAAATATTTTTCTTTTTAAAACCTCTTTCTAGTTCTCTAGCTGAGAACCTTCTTTTAAAACAATTTAAATAAATAAATACATATCTAAAATGGGCTGGTCTCTAACATACAGAAGGCTCGACCCATCGGTCATATGCCTCACTACATCGAGGGCTATATCTTTCCTTTTTAAAACATTTTCAATTTTCTCTTTCTCTAGCCCGTTCCCTCGGTGGTGCCAATCGCTATGGTGGAACACAGCTACCTCGAGCCCTGACAAGTTTCCCTACACACCTCTCCCAGGGTCTCCACTCACTGTGCCCCTCAAAAGGCAGTCCACAACTACTTCTCTATGCATGCCTTTCAACTCGGTCCATACTCCCTTAAATCGGAGCCCCGAGGAATCCTCTTAATCGTCATCTCGCATCCCATCCATATATAAAAATATATATATAAAACATATATATATATATATTTAAAACATATAAACATACATATAAGCACACACACATAAATCTTTATATTTTGTTTTTAAAACATCCCACTTTCTACGTGGGTATATTACAATACAAATGTGTGTATGTGGATTTCTCGTATCCTAAAACCTTTGAAAATATTTATGTTTTTAAAATCTTCTTAAAACTTTTGTTCCTAGTGGCTAAATAAAGAAAACTAAGTCACTAACGGTATTGGGAGGTTCATATACTCCTAAGCGCTCCACATAGCTTAACCTCCGGAGCATCGCTGCATTTGACCATCTGAAGCCCAAGTACACGGAAAAGTGCGTTAGCATTCATAAATAACTATGAATGCACCTACGAGGCTCTAGCATGACCTAAGAGAGTGTTTGGAAGTGTTTCGGGGCTTAGAAAAGTGTCCAGGAGATTCCGGGGTCAAAATCGGACACTTGACAAAAAACTTACCAAAATGCCCCTGGGGCCAGTGGGCCCACCAAGTGTGAACAGTGCCACTCCCACGCAGGATTGGCTAAGTCCTACGCAGGACTCAACCAGCAGGCCACTCTCGCGCGGGAGTGCCTCGCCTCCCGCGCAGGAACAGCTTGGTAGCCTCGGGAACCGAGGCTTTTCCTCAGTTTTCGAGCCCCTCGGTCCATGGTTCAGGCTGAAATTCGAGATGGAAGTTCCTCTCGCCTCCCACGACTCTTTTACCGAAGCAGAAATGAGAATCACAAGCTCAAAGTTCCTAGATCTCAAATCTAAACTAAAAATTTAACTAAAAAGCTAAACTAACTTTGAGTTTGGATCTCTCATAGACCAATGCATGGATATACGTAAAAACTTAATAGAAAGTAGATTAAGGCGAGTAGAATAACATACCAAGATCTTGCCTTGATCCTTCGATCGGATTGTCCGGATCGGCCAAAAGTCCAAAAATGCTCTTAGAGAGCAAATGAGAGGAGAGGAAGAAAGGGAGAAGAAAAATGATAGGGAGAGAGGTAATCCCCCCCTATTTATAGATAAGCTTGAGACTGGGTCTACTCGAACTCTGGGCCAGACTTATTCCCCTCTTTGTAATCTCTTATAATTTCGATCCTTGGACTAATTCACCGACCAATTCACCAATGGACATCCAATCCATTGGCTATGGACTTAAGAAGTCCACAATATGTTTCCATGCATGGTCACCTATTTCATCTTCGAACTACGTCTTATCTTAAGCTTAACTTCTCTTCTTAACTAGACACATCTGGACCGATGTATTGTTGAATTAATATGCCGTCTCACACAATTCTGTTCATACGGAAAAGTCGTATTAGGTCCGGGTGTGTCATTTTTATTGTATTCGAAAGAAATAAAATTTCTTTATTGTTTTTTGTTGTGACTAAAAGTGCAATTGGATTTAAAATGGATAGGAAGTCCACAACTAATGACCCAGATTAAATTAAATGGATTTATAATCCGACTAAAAACAAACTAAACAAATCAAATGACATATATCACAAATGGGTCCAAACTAACCAGACCCAATAACCCAAAGACCAAATAAGGTTGGATCCACATAAAATTCGGTGTCTACAGTGAGTCGCGATAGGATAACAGTAATATCCAAGTGGCTAATATTGTGTATAACTTAACTAGGCTATCTCAATAAGATTGGGGAACTAAAGGCAAAGAGTTAGGTAGGTCATAGGATGAACTAAGGCAAGAGTTGTTAACCTAACTATTCAAGAGTTGCATAAGATGCAATTGGCAAGAGTTGCCTACCTAAATAATCAAGTTTTGCGTGATCGGTCAAAGTTGACTCAAGATTTTGGGAAAGATGGATCTTGGCCCGCTAGAAAGTTCTAAGCTAGGATTTTCCAAATTAATAGTGAGGGTTATTAATTCGAACAAAGTAGTGGGAGTATCATTTAATTTAAATTGCCAAATTAAATAACTAAAAAGCATGATACTTATTTTTCATATTTCTGTTGTAGATTACCATGGCATCAAACACACCCAACACACTTTCACAGCGATCCGTCCTTGAGAAGGACAAGTTTAATGGGTTAAACTTCTTAGACTGGTATATATGGAAACTTGAGGATAGTCCTCAAATAATAAAGAAAGCTGTATGTCCTTGAAGAACCCCTTCCTAATGAGGCACCTACTGTTAATGCATTAAGGGCTGATAGAGATGCTTCTAAGAAGCATCAAAATGATGCTCTAGATATGGCATGTCTTATGCTTACCACTATGACTCTTGATCTTCAGAAGCATCATGAGGAGATGAATGCTTTCGATATGATCGAGCATCTAAAATAGCTTTATCAAGGGCAAGCTAGGCAAGAGAGATTTGACGCCTCTAAGGCCATGTTTCAAGTGCAAAATGGCAAAAGCGACTCCCGTTGGAATACACGTTCTAAAGATGATAGGCTATGTTGAGAGCCTTGATAGATTGGGATTTCCACTAGGCCAAGAGTTGACCACTGATGTAATTCTACAATCGTTGCCTGAGAGTTATAGTCAATTCATCATGAACTATAACATGAATGAAATTGACAAACCCTTACCAGAGTTGCTTGGCATGTTAAAAATTGTTGAAGCAAACATGGAAAAGGCCAAACCTAATATCATTATGATGGTTCAAAGGGGTAAGAAAAAGGCCAAGGGTAAATTTAAGCCAAAGAGCAAGGACAACAAATCTGTTGGCAAGTCCAAGGAAACTGCTCTTGCACTGAAACCTAAAGGTGAGGTCACTAGGGAAGGGAATTGCTTCCATTGCGGTGAGACTTGCCATTGGAAGAGAAACTATAAGGTTTATCTAGAAGAGTTAAAGAAGAAGAAGAAGAAGGGAAGTGAGACTTCTACTTCAAGTATTTATGTTATAGAAGTCAATTTATCTACTTCTAATCATGGATATTAGATACTGGTTGTGGTTCTCACATTTTTGTAAATGTGCGGGGAATCAAAATGAGTAGGACATTGGCCAAGGGTGATGTGGATTTACGAGTTGGCAATAGAGCAAAAGTTACTGTTTTAGCTGTAGGAACACATACATTATCTTTGGCCACGAGGCTTGAGTTAGAACTTGAGGATTGTTATTATGTGCTTGCCATTACTAGAAATATTATTTCTATTACTTGTTTGGACAAGCTTGGTTTTCCTTTTGTTATAAAGAACAAATGTTGTTATATTTATTTCAATGATATCTATTATGATTGTGCACATTTAATTAATGGTCTATATGTTCTAGATTTAGATATGCTTGTCTTTAACATAAATACTAAAAAAATTAAATCCAGTGATTCTAATCTGAACTACCTTTGGCATTGTCGCTTGGGCCATATAAATGAGAAACGCTTCTTAAGACTCCTTAAAGATGGGCTTTTTTGGACTCATTTGATTTTTAATCATATGAGGATAAACAAGATGACTAAATCTCCTTTCACTAGACATAGTGAAAGGGCTAATGATTTATTGGGCCTTATACATATAAATATATGTGGACCATTAAATAAATAGGCTAGAGGTAGTTTTCAGTATTTCATTACGTTTACTGATAATTTAAGTAGATATGGATATGTGTATCTTATGATACACAAATATGAAGCCTTGGAAAAGTTCAAAGAATTCAAGAATGAAGTACGAAACCAACTTAGAAAAAATATCAAGGCACTTTGATCTGATCGAGGTGGCAAATATTTAAGCCAAGAATTTCGTGACTATCTAAAATAGTGTGGAATAGTTTCATAACTCACTCATTCTACTACAACATAATGGAATCGTGTTTCCGAAAGGAGGAATCAAACATTGTTAGACATAATTCGATCAATGATTAGTCATGCAAATTTTCCATTTTTCTTGTGGAGACATGCATTAGAAACTGTTGCTTTTACACTTAACAGTGTTCTATCTAAATCGGTTCAAAAGACACCATATAAGATATGGATTAGGAAGCGTCCTAGTATGTCTTTTATAAAGATCTGGGGCTGTGAGGCTTATGTAAAATGCCAAACAACAGATAAACTTGAACCTAAATATGAAAACTGCTTCTTTATTGGGTATCCTAAATTAACTAAAGGATACTATTTCTATAATCCCACAGAGAACAAAGTGTTTGTTGCTCGGGTAGATGTTTTTCTAGAAAAAGAATTTATTTCTAGAAAAAGTAGTGGGAGGAAGATTGATCTTAAAGAACTTCAAGATCAACAACAAAATATTGAAGAAGTTCAAGTTCAACAATAAGATGCTGAACCTCAGATAGAATCTAAGCAGAGTCCATAAGTTATTATGGAACAGGAACCTACTCAAGAAACACAACTGCTACGTAGGTCTTCTAGAACACACCATTTGCCTACGAGATATGCTTTACTCATAACTCATCACGGTGATGTTTTGCTCATGGATCAACATGAGCCCACTACCTACCAAGAAGCAGTATTGGGTCCAAAATCCGAGAAATGGCTTGAGGCCATGAAATCCGAAATGGAATCCATGTAGGCCAACCAAGTTTGGACTTTGGTTGACCCACCTGAAGGGGTAAAACCCATAAGGTGCAAGTGGGTTTTCAAGAAGAAAATCGACATGGATGGAAATGTACATACCTATAAAAGGTGATTGGTCGCTAAAGGTTTTTGACAAATTCATGGTGTTTACTATGATGAGGCCTTTTCACCGGTTGCGATGTTTAAATCCATTCAGATTTTGCTTGCGATAGCTGCATTCCATGATTATGAAATCTGGCAAATGGATGTCAAAACTGCTTTCCTTAATGGAAATCTTAAAAAAAGATGTGTACATGACACAACCAGAAGGTTTTGTCACTCCAGAAAATGCTAGGAAGGTTTGTAAGCTACAACAGTCCATCTATGGATTGAAGCAAGCTTCTCGAGGCTGGAATCTTCGTTTCAATGATGTAATCAAAAAGTTTGGTTTCATCAAAAATGAACATGAGCCTTGTGTTTACAAGAAGCTTAGTGGGAGCACAGTTGTCTTCTTAGTGTTGTATATAAATGACAACTTCTTATTGGGAATGACATCCCTGTTCTACAGTCTGTTAAGACGTGGCTAGGGAAATGTTTCTTTATGAAGGATTTAGGTGAAGCCATATATATATTAGGTATTGAGATCTATAAAGATAGATCTAGAAAGTTAATTGGCCTAAGTCAGAGTACATACATAGACAAAGTGCTAAAACGGTTTAGCATGCAGAATTCTAAGAAAGGATTCTCGCCTATGACACATGGTGTTATTCTTTCGAAGGATCAATGTCCTATGACACAAGATAAGAGAGAACGCATGAGTAAGATTCCATATGCATCTGCCATTGGATCTATCATGTATGCTATGTTATGTACTCGTCCAGATGTGTTGTATGCTTTAAGCATGACGAGCATGTACCAAGCTAATCCAGATGAGCGTCACTAGATTGCTGTCAAGAATATCCTTAAGCACTTGAGAAGAACTAAGGATACTTTCTTAATATAAGGAGGTAAAGAGGAACTCACTATGAGAGGTTACACAGATGCAAGTTTTCAAATCGATAAAGATGATTCTAGATCGCAATCCGAGTATGTGTTTTCTCTAAATGGTGGTTCTATAAGCTAGAAGAGTTCGAAACAAGACACAGTAGCTGATTCTGCAATAGAGGCTGAGTATATAGCTGCTAGTGGAGCAGTAAAAGAGGCTGTTTGGATCAAAAAGTTCATAACTAAACTTAGGGTTGTACCTAGCATTGCGGATCCAATAGAGCTTTATTGTGATAATAGTAGGGCTATTGCATAAGCTAAGGAACCCAGATCTCACAAACAATCTAAACATATACTTCGGCGCTTCCATCTCATCTGAGAAATCACTGATAAGGGAAATGTGAAGATATGCAAAGTACTGATTGATGATAACATTGCCAATCCATTGACGAAACCTCTAATGCATTAAAGACATGATCGTCACACTAGCTCATCCGGTACTAGATACATGAATGTTTGGATGTAGGATTGTTCGTGTATACATTAAAACTATTATATGGTGATGGTTTTTTATATACATTTTATCACGCTAGTATTATACTTTTATTAAATGGAAATTTCATTATTATAGTTATTTGAAACTTGCTTAATATAAATAATCATAATAATGTCATTAGAATAATTATGAATTATTCTTAAATGTCCCTAGTCAATATTATTGCAAACTGGGATAACAATAATGCATGGAGACCACTATGAATGACTAATGACAAGAAGTTGTCATGGATAAAAGATATCAAGTTAGCACTTAGGTACATGTTAAAGAACTTATGTATTGGACCTACCCGCGATGAGAACACTGCATAGATTGTTATATGAATGTTATAAGTGGTTCTCAGAGTGATAATGGTGTAAGTGATCCTTAGACTTGAGATCACCATAGATTCCTACATGACGAGTTATGTATTTTAATACGGTCAACCATCACTCGTAACTAGGTGAACTATAAAGGCCGTAATTAGGTATGCAATAAATCATGCAGAGGAATGTGCGTGATCAAGATAGAATTTATCCCTCTTATATAACAAGAGTGATATCTTGGGCCCCATGATTTAGTGAGACTAAAATGCATGACCGTGCTCAAATTAATGAATTGATATGAGATATTAAAAGCTATATTGGTTGGATCTCAAAGAGGACTACTCGACTGGACCGACCCAAAGTATGATAAAAAGAGCATGAGGCCTCCTGGAGTTCTCTATCCGATAGAGGATGAGAGATAAGATGAGATGGGCCAAAGGCCCCATATGAGATAGAGATGGGTGGTCAGTGAGTGCGTTAGCAGATGAGATCCATGAGGGTAAGATTTTCTAATTCCTCTGATATAAATCGGCCAAGAAGAGGCCAGTTGGTACTAAAAGCTCGACTTATATGCCCAGTGAATAATGAAGAGATCAAAGAGAAGAAGAAGAAAGGTGCCAAGAAATGAAATGGGAAAGAAGAGCCAAGGTTAAAGAAGGATAGCTAACTCATCGTACACCTTGCCTTATAGTTAAGGGAGTTAGATTAGAGTCCTCATTGACATCTTGGTTACAAGGATAAGTACGAGAGGCAACCGCAAAGGAGTGCTAAGAGAAGAAGAAAAATGGAACTTTAGGAGGTAATAAGGAGATAATCTCATTAGGAGAGACTTTCAAGGAAAGATCAAGGATGGTGTAAGGGCATCATAGTAGCGCAGCTGAAACGAGACAAACCCTAACTCACGGGTTAAGAAAGGAAGCTCGGAAAGGAAGAACATGAATTTTAAACTCAATAATAGAAGTCGACCCCCACCTTTGGAATTTTGAGGACTAAATTCTTAAAAAGAAGGGAAAATGACATACCCAGACCTAATTGAAAGATGGTGTATTAGTACGAATAATACGTCGATCTGGTCAGATTAAGAAGAGGTGTTAAAGTTAGAAGAAGACAAAGTTGGAAGATGAGGTAACCCAAATGCATGGAAAACAATTAAAAAACCAATTGGGCTTCCTCTAAGCCTATAACGAATAGTTATGGGGCCTTTTGGTGAAAAAGACCGGAGAGTCGAGTCTCAACGGGCATTTCCAGGTATATTACTTGAAAAAATCGACACAATACGCCTAGTCGATTGGAATTGAAGAAATTCTATCCCTATTGTTACAAACATACAATTCACGGAGAGATAAAGAAATAAATTAAATCAAGTGCTCGTAAGCTACCCTTCCCGAGAATATGAAAATATGACATTAGATTAGGCACGATAACTGGTACACCAGAGGTACGTAGGTGAGTTCCTAGTATGTTATACTACTCACCTCACTCTTCATTTTGCCTAACGTAGCATGTAGATCCATGCATTGGTTTAGGAGAAATCATGACTCAAAGTTAGTTTTAGCTTTTCGGTTAAATTTTAGTTTAGATTTACGATTTAGGAACTTTGAACCGATAATTTCGATTTTTCTTTTAGTGAAGTTGCTGTGGGAGTTGTGGGGATTATCTATCTCAATATGTAGGACGATCTGTGGACAAAAGGGCACGAACTTTGAGGAGAAAGCCCCGGAACGAGCTTTCTATTTTATGTCCCACGCAGGACTTGACTGAGTCCAGCATGGGAGTGACCAAAAATTTGACGGTGGATCTGTGCACCAAATCCAGTGCTTGACCCTAGCATGTCCAGCGCCGGACTTGTCCCTCAATAGGGGCATTTTTGTAATTTCTTCTAAAGTGTCCGATTTTGACCCAAAACCTCCTCAGACACTTTTTTAGGCCCCGAACCACATCCGAACATCATCTTAGGTCATAAGAGAGCTTCATAGGTGCATTCATAGGTTTAATTATGAATGCTCATACATTTTTCCATGTATTAGGATTTTCGGACGATAGAGTACGACGACGCTCCGAAGTTCGATCAGGATTCTTGGGAGTATACAAACCTTCTAGTACCCTGAGTGGCTTTGTTTTAGTGTTTAGCCATTTAGGGCTAATGCTTTATTTATTTTATCAAATGTTTTAATTAAATGTTTTGGGATTCGGGTATTCCCTCACACTAGCACATAACTTATTGCATGCCACTTAGGCAGGGTGTTTTAAAATAAAATTAATTTATAAAAATGTATATACTTTATAATTATAATTTTATGATAAATGCATGAAGGGACATTATGGCGAGATGAGTGATTGAGTGGTCTTGGTGCTCCTTTGAAAACGTGTGTGACACATCCGGACCTAATCTGACTATTTCGTATAAACGGAATAGTGTAAGACGGCGTATTAACTCAATAATACATCAGTCCGGATGTGTTAAGATGAAGAAGAGAAGTGAAAAATAGAATAAGATGGAGTTGGAAGATGAGACAAGTGACCATGCATGGAAGTATAAATTGGACTTCTTCAAGTCCATAGCCAATGGATTGGACACCCATTGGTGAATTGGTCGGTGGATTAGGGCAAGGATCGAGATTATGAGAAGTGGAAAAAGGGGGAATTGAGTCTGGCCTAGGATCTAAGTAGGCTCAGTGTCGAGCTTATCTATAAATAGGGGAGCTCTCTTCTCCCTCACTTCCTCTTCTCTCATTGGCTCTCTTGGAGCAATTTTGGACTTTTGGCCGATTTAGACAATCCGACCAAAAGATCAAGGTGAGTTCTAATATGTTATTCTACTCACCTTAATTTTCATTTCATTAAGTTTTCACGCGTTTGCATGCGTCGGTCTAGGAGAGATCCAAGCTCAAAGTTAGTTTAGGTTTTGAGTTAAATTTTAGCTTAGATTTGAGATCTAGGAACTTTGAGCTTGTGATTTTCGTTTTTACTTCGGTAAACGTATCGTAGACGGTGTGAGGATCATCTGTCTAAGGTTACAAGTCGAACGGAGGTCGAACAGCACGAGAATCGAAGAGGGAGCTCCAATCCTGAGCTTCCTGTCTCGTTTTCCATGCGGGAGTGGGCTATTGCCCGAGTCCCGAGTGAGACTTGGGCCAATCCCGTGCGGGACACTGCCCAAACCACAGGGGTGGGCCTTTTCAGCCCAAATTGAGGGTGGGCCTTCTTGGCCCAAAACCACGGGGGGCTCGACCCAGGCCGCGTGGGGGCCCGATGGGCCTTAGGAGTATTTTGGTAATTTTTCTTCAAGTGTCTGATTTTGTTCATAAAACGTCTCGAACACTTTTCTAAGCCCCGAAACACATCCAAAAACCCTCTTAGGTCATGTTAGAGCCTCATAGGTGCATTCATAATTTGATTATGAATGCTTACAAGTACTTCCGTGCGATTAGGGCTTCGGATGATCGAGTGCAGCGATGCTTCGGAGGTTAAGCTACGTGGTCGCTTGGGAGTATTTGAACCTCCCAACACTGTGAGTGGCTTAGGTTTCATTACTTAGCCACTAGGGCAGACGTTTTTAAAGATAAAATAATTTTCAAAGGTTTTAGGACACGGGGAATCCACTACCACACACACACCTATTTGGTGATATACCCACGTAGAGAGTGGGATGTTTTAAAAAGGAAATATGAAGATTTATGTGTGTGTGTGTGTGTGTGTTTATATTTATATTTATGTATTTTAAACATATATGTTTTATACATATATATATATGATATCTGATGCGGATGGGACGCGAGATGAGTGATTGAGAGGGTTCATCGGGGCTCCGATTTGTGGAAGCATGGACCAAGTTGAGAGGCATACAGAAACGCAGCCATGGACCGCCTATTGAGGGGCACGGTGAGTGAAGACACTGAGAGAGGAACGTAGGAAAACTCGCCAGGGCTCGATGTAGCTGTGTTCCACCACATTGTCTGGCACCACCGAGGGAATGGGCTAGAGAAAGAGAAAAAAAGAAAATGTTTTAAAAAGAAAAGTGATAGCCCTCGGTGCAATGAGGTATACGACCGGCCAGTAGTGCCTTCAGTATGTTTTAGGCCAGCCTGTTTTATTTATATATTTATTTTAATGATTTAAAATCAAATTCTCGCTTGGAGAATTTGAAAAGAGGTTTTGAAAACAAAATTTATTTATTTATTATGTTTTGAATTACCCCTGTTTACCCTAACCCCTGATAGAGATTCATTGAACCTCTGTCACTCACATGTATCCAATGTGGATGGATTTAGATCCGCATATAAAGACAACAGATAGATCAGAGGCTCACTAGGAGGCGTTGGTGGCTTAGGTATAGTAGTTTTCGCTGCGTAGGTAATTCTGTTAGATTAGTCCACTGGTACATCTTTTAAAGTTAATTATTTTATTATATGATTTCTAATTAAAGTTTTAGTTGTTTTGCGGTGATGATATCGATATCTATGCCTTATGGTGCTTATGGTGTGTGACAGATCGACATGTACTTTGAGGCAGCACAGCGCTTGCTACGTGGTCGACCCTCTGGGGCGGGTCGTGATAGTGTGGACCGAGAAGAGCATGCATCTGACCAAGTAGCTGTGGATTGCCTTTTGAAAAGCACAATGAATGATAAACCCTGGAGTTGAGAGGCAGCGGGGGGAAACTCGCCAGGGCTAATGTAGCTGTGCTCCACCCGCAGTGAAATGGCAACATTGAGGGAACGGGCTAAAGATATAAATATATATATATATATGTATATATATTTACGTTTTGAGAACGATTTTAAAAGAAAATAAAAGAAATGAAGAAAGGATAGCCCTCGACGGTACGAGAATCTCAACCAATGCGTAAGGTTAAGTCTCGTATGTTTTAAGGTCAGCCCATAGTATATTATTATTATTATTGTTTTTAAATAAAAAGGTTTTGGGGATAATGTTTTATACAGGTTTTCTGAAAATGAATATAAAAGATTTTCAAGCTTGTTTTGGATATACCCAGCTTCTCAAACCTTATTTGACTTTCCATTGAACCGGGGTCACTTACAGGGTACATGTTTGTACTCACTCCACTCCCCTTTTTGTTTATCAGGTTAGATGTCCAGAGGCTCACTAGGAGAGGTCGGTGGCTTAGAGGTTAATAGATTCCGCTACGTAGGTAAACCTTCAAGCTAATCCACTGGTAACCAAATTTAAATGAATTATTTTATTGAATGATTTTCAATTATTATAAATGTTTTCTAATTAAAGTTTTAGTAACTATTTTACAGCGAAGATACTCAATTCAATGCCTTGCGGTGCTTCGGGGTGCGTGAGCGTCCAGCACGTACTTCAACATATGGCAATAAGATTGACATACCATGTGTCGATCATTGAACCTATAGTCCTTTCCTTTTATATATATATATATTTTATAAGATTTCAACATATGTTAGTTGTAATGCCTAGCCCTAGATTTGCTAATTTGGAGCCGTAGACTCATGTGATGAAATTTTTATACTTAGTATGTATATAGATGTATTCTTGGTAATAATAGGAACAACTTTTATGTAGTGAAATTTTTCCCATTTTGAAGAATTAGACTTCTAGACATGTAGGATAAATTTTGACCTAGGAAGTAAAAATCAACATTTTGTATTATTTTTCAAAAATTTCATACATCACACTGAGGTATAAATAGAACTGGCAGATGGGCGGGTTGGGTCATTTTCGGGTCAAGAGACATTTAGGTCATTTTTGGGTTTGGGTCTGGGTTGAGTTCTGGTCACCTATATGTCGGGTCATTCAAGGTTCGGGTCTTATCGGGTTCGGGTAATTTCGGATCTCGGGTCATTTCGGGTTTGACCTCAGGTCATTTCGGGTTTGAGTTTAACATTTGAATTTTCAGATTTAGGTTATTTCAAATTCAGCTTCGATCATCTAATTTTTATTTTTTCATGTTTTATCCTTTTGTCATAAAATCAAAGATAACTTATACTATTTGTTAACAATTGAATTTAGTTTATTCAAAATTTTAAATAATTTCTACAAAATTATTTCAAAATAATCTAACAAAATTTTTAAATATTGACAAATTCTCTTTTAGAAGAAGCTAATAGTCAATAGAATTTTAAAATTTGAAAACTTTTCTTAATCATGACTTAAGGTGAATAATTTTAGATACCTATTATCTAATAGATTAATACGTAATTCTAAAAAGATATCATTAATTATTAGTAATTTAGTATATTATTAAATAAAAATAATTTAGAGCTCTTTCTTAGTTAAAAAGATAGTCAATTATAAATTGAAGTTCGAAATTGTTATTAAGTATTAACTTTTTAAAAAAAATTTTCTTAAATAATATTTTCCTTCTTATACTGTTATATATAGATAATTAGACATAGAGTTATATCGGCTTTTGAATTGATAAATGATAAAATTTAGTTAAATTTTGAAACAATAAAAGATGGATGGTAAAGTAAAGTAAAGTAAATTATTAAAGTCTAAAGTTAAAATATCACCACAAAGAAAAAGTAGTAAAGTTTAAAATTAAAAGATAAATGACACACCTGGACCTAATACGACTTTTTCGTACAAACGAAATAGTATAAGACGGCGTATTAAGTGGACAATACGCCGGTCCGGATGTGTCTAATTAAGAAGAGATGTGAAAATTAGGATAAGACGGTGTTGGAGAATAAAGTAATTAACCATGCATGGAAATTAGTAAATGCCAAAAAGACCTCCAATTAAGTCCTTAAAAATTTATTATGGGCCCCGTTGGCACAAGGAATCAAAGGATTTAGCCAACGGGTAAAAATGAAAGAAAGTTGAAAAAGGGAAAAAAGTTTGACCCGGGGCCCTAGTAGACCCGGTGTCGAGCTCCTCTATAAATAGAGGAAAGCCGAAGCTTTTTTCTTCATTTCTCTTTTTCTTTTTTCTTTCTTTTCCTCTTTTTCTCTCTAGAGCCAAAAGGAGGCATTTTGGACAATTGACAGATCCGGACAAACCGGCTGACAAAACAAAGTGAGTTTCTAATACATTGTTCTACTCACCTCGATCTACGTTATATTAAGTTTGCACGTATTTTCATGCATCGGTTTAGCGTAGATCTGAGTTTTTAGTTTTTGGCCGATTTAATTTTAAAACTCAGATCTACGGATATTGGGCCAGCGAAATAAGGTGAGTTTTTAGTATGTTATCATACTCACCTTAATCTACGTTATACTCCGTTTTCACACATTTCCGTGCACCGAGTGAGAGTAAATCTGAGATTTGGTCAATTTAAGCTAAATCTCGATTTTACGAAAATTGGACCGGTGTTTCTCGCTTTTGCCTCGGCGAATCCGTCATAGATGCCATGAGGATCGCCTATCTAAGGTTGTACGTCGAAAAAAGGAGAAACGAGTGCGAAAACCGAGGGAAGGACGCACCTAAGAACAGGCCGACCGAGTCCCTGTTTAGATATTTTTATATTATATTAATATATTTTAAGATATTTATATATTATATAATATATCTTAGATATTTATATATTATATCATTATAATATATAAATATCTCGCATGAGGGCTTTCTGGGTCCAATTTCGCATAGAACTTGGCACAACCCAAGTGGGACCCAGCCTAGTCCGGGTGTGGGACCTACAGGCCCCGGGGGCATTTTGGTAATTTTTTGTCAAGAGTCCGATTTTAGCCCCGAAACCTCCGGACACTTTCCTACGCCCCGATTCACATTCAAACCTAGTCTTAGGTCATGTTAGAGCCTCGTAGGTGCATTCATAAATTTAATTATGAATGCTAACGTATATTTCTGTGTATTACGGCTCTGGTTGAATCGAATGCGGTGATGCTCCGGAGGTTAAGCTACATGGAGTGCTTGGGAGTATACGAATCTCCCAATACTGTGAGTGGCCTTGTTTACAGTGCTTAGCCAGTAAGGACAAACATTTTTAAATGTTTTAAAAATGTAAATTGTTTTAAAAGGTTTTACAACTGTTTTGTAATAAGGGTAATCCACGAGATACACTTTCTATTTTGTGATACACCCATTTAGAGGGTGGGATGATTTTAAAAATATAAAAGTTTGTGCGTGTTTTACATGTTTTAAAAAATATATATATATAAGAAATATTATTATTATGATTATTGAGGGTACGATACCCTTGGGAGATGAATGACTGAGTGGGTTCCTCGGTGTTCCAATATGCGGGAGCGTGGACCAAGTTTGAGAGCATTCATGAGACTTAGCCGTGGACCACCTATTGAGGGGCAAGGTGAGCAGAGACTCTGGAAGAGGCGCGTAGGGAAGCTCGCCAAGTCTTAAGGTAGCTGTGTTCCACCATAGCGATGGGCACCACCGAGGGAACGGGCTAGAGAAAGAGAAATTGTGAAAGTGTATTTAAAGAGAAAAGAGATAGCCCTTGGTGCAGTAAGGCATACAACCGGCCAGTCGTGCCTTCAGTGTATTAGATGCCAGCCCGTTTAGTATATATTTATTTTAAAGGTTTTAAATCAAATTCTTGTTTGGAGAAATATAAAAGAGATTTTGACAATGTTATTTATTTTATTTTTATTTTATTATATTTTGGATTACCCCTGTTCTCCCTAACCCCGATGGAGATTCATTGAACCTCTGTCACTCACTTGTATCCAATGTGGATGGATGCAGATCCGCGTACAGGGTCAGCAAATAGAATGGAGGCCCACTAGGAGACGTCGGTGGCCTAGGCTTAGTGATTTTCGTTGTGTAGGTATTCCTTTAATTTAATCCACTAGTATTACTTTTAAGTTTATTATTTTATTAAAAGGTTTTTAATTAAAGTTTTAGTTGTTTTGCAGGAATGGCATCTATTTAAATGCCTTGCGGTGCTTCTGACCGGCCGGCACGTACTTCGAGGCAACGCGGCGGTTGCCACATGGCTGACCTAGGTGGGTTGGGGCGTGACAATAAAGGTACCCCACAGGTCCCTCAACTACACAAAAATGTTCAATTTAGTCTATGTACTATAATTTGGGTCAATTTAGTCCATCTACTATTAGAAATTGAATAAATTAGTTCCTATCACTAAAGAAGTCAATTTTTACTATCAAATTACTGACATGGCAATGACACGTCACCATAATGCTGACGTGTTATTGCAACATCATCACAAATGCTGATGTGGCATGCCATGTCAAAAATGTGAATTAATAAAATTTTTAGAATGACTAATTTGTTTAGTTACAAATAGTATAGATAAGGACTAAATGGAACAAATTTATATAGTATAAGGACTTACTAGAGACTTTAAAATCAATACTTAGAAAAAATTTTATCAAACTATATACAAATTTATATAGAATAGAATTATTATTTGAAATGTTTTTATATAATTAATGATAGAAAGTGAAAATAAATTAATAAATCAAAAGTATTATTCCATGTTATACTTTTTTTATTATAACAAATTGAAAATTAGTTATTAATTATATGAAGAAAAAGTGTTTAGTACTATTATATGAAGAGGTACATACTTTAAAAATATTTGTTTAGTTTTTATTTTTCTAATGGAAGTATGTAGAGTACTAGTTTGATATTTCTAATGTGGCATGCCATGTCAGCATTTGTGATGACGTGGTAATGACACTTCAGCATTATGAATTTATGATGACATGACGTTGCCACGTCAACGATTTTAATAGTAAAAGTTGACTTTTTTAATGATATGAACTAATTTGTTTGGTTTCTAATAATAGATAGATTAAATTGATCCAAATTGTAGTATAGGGAATAAATTGAACATATTCTTATATTAGAGGGACCTGTGGGGCACTTTTACTAAAATTAAAACTAAAACAGTAAAACTAAACTAATTAATTAAATTCATAGGTTAAACTTAACTTTTTTTAAATATTACATAATGTTAATAGTAATAAAATTAGTTAAATTATAAATATTTTAAAATATTAAATTATATTTGATATTTCTTTATATTAATTATAAAATATTAAAGTTTTGACAAAAATATAAAATATTAATATAAACATTTAAATAGTTACATAAAAATTTATTCTAATTCTACTTATAACAATAAAAATAATTTCTTTTAGTGTTCTTAATTATAATTAATAGTAAAGTTTTCGTAAAATAATAATAACAAAATTTAGATGTATGACATATTGATACTTGACTCGATATATTTGATAAAAGATCCAGAAATAATTTGAAAGCATTAAATTTTATTAACTGGTAATTTAGATTTTAGACTATTATGTTTTTTATTTTTAATTAAACTACAATTTTGAAAATATTTAATTACAATTTCTTTTAAATTCGGGTCATTTTGAGTTAACTTCTCGAGTTAATCGGGTTCGGGTCACTTCGGGTTCGGGTCATTTCAGGTTCGGGTAATAGCGGGTTACGGATCACTTCAGGTTCGAGTTGTTTCGGGTTTCGGGTCACTCCGGGTTCGGGTTGGGTCGGCTTCGATTTGGGCGGGTTAGGTCGAGTACCTGTTTTCGGGTCAGCTTTTGCTAGGTCTAGGTATAAATGACCTTTCTAATAACTAAGTTATCTTCTTTAGTGTGTCTAAAAATATTTGGAGCTGTTATGTTAATTTTCTAAACAACCTAAGTTAGAGAAAAAATTTCTAAAAAGAATGTCGCAATGCCCGAAGGCATTTTTGTAAATATTAGCAAAGTTATAAATTGAATTTTTTCCCATTGAAAATGATTTTTCCTACAGTATTGGAGAACTCCACACTATTATACACTGTTGAAACTTGAAAACTGCCTAGTTGCTGCGTAAAAATCTAATGTATAATTACCATTTTACCCTTGAGAAAATTTTGAAATTTATTTTGACACCATAGGTTGTATTTCCTCAAATTGCTTAGCTAGCTAGTTACCTTTGACCAATTGACTTTACTTTTATGAAGTAACCTTGTTCTAAATTAATTTCATAAAATTAATAAATTGATAATTTCTTTCGTGGGACATAGAAGAAATTTATAAAATTTATGGAGGGTATTTTTGTCATTTCAAGAAGGTATTGATTTTTTCAAGAGAAGACAGGATTCTTTCTTGAAGGTTGAATTTCCCTTCTTCATTTTCTTCCACCATTTTCCTTTCTTCCAACTCCAAATCTTACCTATTTTTCAACTTCCAAATCCACCACCTTTCAAAATCCTTTCATCAAGCTTTCTAACTAAGAAAAACTCCATCAAACCCACAAATTAAACACTTTATTCAAGTATTTCAAGATTTGAATTCCAAGTTTCTCTAAGTTACTTTGATTTTATTTTTCAAGGAGTTTTCTTCCTTTTTCTTCCTATTTTCAACAAGGTTTGTAAATTCCCTCTAATGACTTTTGCATTCTTAGTTTCCTTCATGCAAATTCATGCATATTAACATGCTTTGAAATCTCAAAACCTTAGGATATTTTATTTAATAATATGAAAATATAAGTTAATAATTGATTTTTAGGTTTTAATTGAAATTAGGAATGTTTAATTTGATGGAAAACTTCTTAAATAGAACTATTACTAAATGAGGTAAATTTATATAGTAGAATCCTACCTAGAGGAAATATAGTATTTTGGTAAAGAACTTTAATATTTTAATTCATGAATGATCAATTAATGAAATTAGGAGCATATATAATCCAAGACATTGATAAGAAAAATTGTGAAATTGATAGTTGTAGAATAACACCACTTTATGCCATAATATAAACCTTTTGAAGAAGTAGGATATAAAAGTTTAATTAGATAAAATTCAAGACTTGTATAAGTCCTAAATGAAATGAGAAATTAAAATAGATAGTTAGACTAATCATGGGAAAATTATGGAAGAAAATAATCATTCTAAGTTTATGAAAATTTTAAATATTTTGCTTCAAACCTTAATGTAAGTTTATAAATTGAACTCCCTTATAGTTAATGTGCATTCGTAATGTGTCTAAACCTTGGAGAAACAAAGTAATCAAAATTTCCTCTACCTTAAACCCACAGGCCGAATTTTCCTCTTATAGGGGAAAAATCATCCAAAATTTTTATTACACATAATTGTGTCAAATTTGCTCAACAAACAAGTTTTGAAAAGTGAAACAAACTTGCTTAATTCCATTTATGCAAATCCTAGAACACCACCTTTTAGAACTCAAATTAATAATTAGGGAAATGTGCATTTTGCATGTTAATCCATTGTTCAAATGTAAACATATAGGTGGTGAATCTTCTCCTAGGAGCAAGGAAAGTGTGGAATAAAGGGAGTGTAGACCCTTCCTAAACTAGTGAGTGAGACTATTGGACCTAAATTCAAGTTGAATGAATAAAAATGTTTTCCTATTTAAATTGACTTTTAAATGTAAAGGCTTGATTTTCTTAAATTCAAACTGATTCGTGATAATGGATATTTGTCTATGAATCTTGAATATTTATGATCTTAACATGGATTGACCTACTTTAAAATTTTTGAAATCAAATGTTTAGATTACGTGGTGAATTTGATAGAAAGTGATATAGCTGGATTTAATTTATATAATGGGCCAATTGGCCAAACGATATATGATTGAAGCATGCTATTGTACATTATGATTATGGTGGATGATGTCACGCCCCGACTCGGAGGGTCAGCCACGTGGCAACCGCAGCGCTACTTCGAAGTACGTGCCGCTGGTCACACACCTGAAGCACCATAAGGCATAAAAATGGATATCATCATTGCCAAACAAAACTAGAATTTTAATTAGAAATCATTTAATAAAATAATTGACTATATAAGATACACCAATAGACTAATTTAAAAGAATACATACATAGCGGAAACTACTACTCCTAAGCCACTGACGCCTCCTAGTGAGCCTCTGATCTATCTATTATTCTCGTACGCAGATCTGCATCCATCCATATTGGATACAGGTGAGTGACAAAGGTTCAATGAATCTCTATTAGGGGTTAGGGAAATAGGGGTAATCCAAAGCATAATAATAAAATAAATGTTTTTCTTTTCAATTCTCTTTTCAAATTCTCCAAATGAGAATTTGCTTTAAAACCAATTAAATAAATATATAAATAAAATAGGCTGGCCTCTATCATATTGAAGGCTCGACCTGTCAGTCGTATGCCTTACTACATCGAAGGCTATCTCTTTTCTTTCTAAAATATTTTCACATTTTCTCTTTCTTTAGCACGTTCCCTCGGTGGTGCCAATCGCTGTGGGTGGAACATAGTTACATTCAGCCCTGGCAAGTTACCTTATGTGCCTTTCCCAGGGTCTCACACTCACCGTGTCCCTCGAAAGGCGATCTACGGCTACTTGGTTGATGGCATGCCTTTCACTCGATCCATATGCTCCCTTTAATCAGAGCACCGAGGACCACACAGTCACTCATCTCGCCTCTCATGATCATCAAATATCATATATATATATATGTCATATATATATATAAATATAAACACACACAGATAATTCTTTATATTTCTTTGAAAACGTCTCACTCTCTACGTGGGTATATCACCAAATAAGTGTGTGCATAGGCGGTGGATTCCCCGTATCCCAAAACCTTTGAAAACCATTTTATCTTTTGAAAACGTTTTACCCTAGTGGCTAGGCACTGAAATCTAAGCCACTCACAGTGTTGGGAGGTTAGTATACTCCCAAAAGATCCACATAGCTTAACCTTCGGAGCATCGCCGTACTCGATCATCCAAAACCCTAATACACGGAAATTTGTGTTAGCATTCATAATCAAACTATGAATGCATCTATGAGGCTCTAGCATGACCTAAGAGGGTGTTTGGATGTGTTTTGAAGCTTAGAAAAGTGTCCAGGAAGTTTTGGGGTCAAAATCGGACATTAGGGCAAAATTACCATTTTGCCCTTAGGGTTAGGGGTGGCCAGTCCCAGGCGGGACCTGGCTGAAAAGTTACTCCTGCGATGGAGTGACTCGACTCCTGAGCAGGAGCCGAGATAGAAGGCTCAGGAATCAGGCCTTCTCCTCGATTTTCACACCCCTTTGACCGCCAAACGGCCGACAAACTTAGCCGGGCGATCCTTGTGACCTTTGCAACAGATTCACCGAAAGAAAACTCGAAATCATGAGCTCAACGTTTATAGATCTCAAATCTAGATTAAAATCTAACTAAAAAGCTAGACCTAACTTTGAGCTTAGATCTCTTCTAGACCAATGCATGGAAATGCGTGAAAACATAATAAAATGTAGATTAAGGTGAGTAGAACAACATATTAGAAACTTAGTTTGATCTTTGGTCGGTTTGTCCAGATCGACCAAAAGTCTAAAATTGCTCCTAAAGGGCAAATGAGAGGAGAGGAAGTGAGGGAGAAAAGAAATGAGAGGGGGAGAGCTTAACTTCGCCTATTTATAGGCAAGCCCGACACTGGGCTTACTCGGACCCCGGGCCAGGCCGTATTCCCTCTTTTTAACCTCTCATGATCTCGATCCTTGAGCTAGTCCATCGACCAATTCACCAATGGATATCCAATCCATTGGCTATGGACTTAAAGAAGTCCAATTAATGCTTCCATGCATGGTTACTTATCTCATCTTCCAACTCCGTCTTATCCAAATTTTCACTTCTCTTCTTATTCAGACACGTATGAACTGACGTATTATTGAGTTAATACGCCATCTTACACTATTCCGTTTGTACCGAAAAGTTGGATTAGGTCTGGGTGTGTCAGATGAAACATTAGTCCTTGCAGTGGCGCTTCTCACGGTGCGACCTTGTGGAGGTAGCATGAGTAAGTAGATGACTCCCACATGGGATTGAGTGATACAGGGGTTGATTGTGCGCACTATTGTTATGATTGTTTAATCCCTAGGGAGTACAGCAGACATAGCCACGCACTACATATGGTGAAGGCTCGTGCCAACGTCAAGGTAGGGCATTTTGATGAACTTAAATGAAACTTACGACACTTTGATGGACTCAGACTCCATCTTGGCCGATTGCGAGTTTGAGTATAGTTTTGGCAAGCTTTAAAATGTTTTCTCACAGCTTGATTGCTTGTTTTCAGTTACTGTTATGTTATCGAAAAATTTAAATGTTTATCTTAAATTTTCCTTATTTTATGATAAATGAATTCATGTTTTCAAACAAGGTGACAAATTAAACATTTTATAAATTGTTACAATTTCCAATTGAAATTCTACAATGCATGTATTTATATTTTCCTTGGTTAAAATTTTAATGTTGGTCTAGTTTCACTCACTGAGCATAATCTATATACTCACCACTCCTTCTTTTTAAAATTATTTTCAGAACAGTAGGACATCCTTAAGGAGCAAAATGCTAGGGAGTGCGACTCTAGTCCGAACAGTAGATACTAAGTTGATATGACTTATCTACTACTAAAATTCAAATCCACAGGTCACAATTAGAGTCTGTTTTGGACAATTAAAAACTGTGCAAATATTATTCATGTTTTGTAAAATTTAACTTATTAGTATTTCCTATCTTAGTATAAATTAGTATGTAGAAAAATAAAGGTATGGGTTTTATAAATTAACTACTATTATTTAAATTTTGTACTGCATGTGTGTTCTGAAATTACTTTACTTATCATATACAAGAGCTTTCATTAATGTCCAATTTGAGTTCAAAGTACTGTAAGCCTTGCGAGCTCCGAGTTGCAGGCGAAACACGCTGTTCACAATTTGTAGCACGTAGCGGTTGTCATATTCTTGACCTTCAAGTCGAGGTGTGACATTAGTGGGTCAATAAAATTAATAACTTTATTGACTTTTTTCTTAAGTTTTATGTTTTATAAGTGTTAGATATTTTTATGGGCTAAGTTTGTAGGCTTTAGTTTTTTTTTTTCTTGGACTTTTTTATACTTTATGAGTATAAGTTATTTTCTTAGGCTTATATGATTTTGTGGGCTTTTAATATTAAATCACATATATTGTATATGCACCAATTTTTTTTGTTATAATAATATGTACAAACTTTTAGTAATTTACTTATAATAAATACATAAAAATATATAATATCTATACATAATTAACATACCTATTTCAACAACAAAACATGAGTCCATTTCTTTTTTTTTTTTTGGTTACAAGTCATTTCTAGTTTCGAATATAACTTTCTATGTTTTTTTTTCAAAAGTGGACCCATGGAAGGTACGAGAAAATGCCATGAAAAAGAAAGTATATGTGGCTGTAAGTAGGACTATTCAAGAAAATTGAAAAAACTGATAACCGAATCAAATCGATAATTCGATTAGGGTTCAAAATGTTTATATGAAAACCGAATTGTTTAAATAAACTAAAATTTTTTAAAATAATACTTGATTTTATTGGTTCAAAATTGAATGACTTAAAGTTTTTTATAATCTTATTTGGCCTTTTGTAAAAAAATAAAAGTCCAAAATTGATTTTATTGACCCAAAATTGAATGATCCAAAGTTTCATAATTTTATCTGGACTCTTGTAAAAAATAAAAGACTAAAATTGAATGAACTCTCACTATCCGAAAATCCGTAAATATATCTAATCTGAACCGAAACATTTGGATATTAAAATCTTAATATCAAAATCAAATCGAACTGTTTACACTGCTAGTTGTAAGTAAGACCAGAGCAGATAGAAATTTCAATTCATTAATAGTTGTACGACTAGGAATTATTCCGATACGCACGTTTGCGTGAACTTTGGGCCAAGTTTAAACTTTATGCAAATGTTATCAAAAGCTAGTAAAATTGGAGTCAATTTCGCGCGAACCTTTGGGCTAAACTACCTTTTCATTTTGCTTGTGGAAAAATGGGCTATATTATATTAAGTAGGGTCACGCTGATTTTTCTCCATTTAATTAAGACATATATATTCTAAATCCTAACAAAATAAAGAGTAAATTTTTTTTTTTTAAAAAGATACAAATAAGTTTTTTTATATGTGTTAGACTTTGCCACTTGATCCGTTTATAACTCATACCATTTATATTACGTCTGATGTGATTTTTCATTTGGTTTGTCTTTTTTTTTAAACCCTGCTATAACAACTTTTCTAAACTTTAAAACTTTGTAATAACTAACTTACATAAAAGTGAGACTAACTTTATAAAAACCAGGTTAAACTTTGTGATAGTTGGAAAAATCATGTTAGTCGGGATAGTTATAAGTGTGTCAATTATATATGGGCTTAGTACCTAAATTGGTCCCCTAAATTATAGTAAAAATGATAGATTAGTCTCTCAACTTTTATTTGAGACAAATTAATTCATAAACTTTTATTTTAAAATAAATAGGTCATGAATGAAAAAACTAAAGAAAACTCATGGATCAATTTGTCCCAAATAGAAGTTCATGAACTAATATGTCCAAATTTATCAAGTTCTTGAACCATTCAAGGACCAATTTGAGACAAATTAGTCCCTAAAATTTTATTTTGAGACAAATAGGTCCTGAATGAAAAAACTAAAGAAAACTCAGGGATCAATCTGTTCCAAAATAGAAGTTCATGAGCTAATATGTCCCAATTTATCAAGTTTTTGAATCATTTAGGATCAATTTATCTCAAAATAAAAATTCATGATTAATCTGTCTCAAATAAAAGTTGAAGGGTCAATATGTTATTTTTTATATAGTTCATGGATCAATTTAAATATTAAGCCATTCTATATGACGAGCATTCAGTGTGCACTCAAAAAAGAAAGAAATATCGCACCAGTGGGTGAAAGCCAACAATAGTTAGACCAAAAGCAAATTAAATTTGAAATAGCATTTTATTTTAATAGATATTATGATACTTTCTTTCTTTCTTTTTATGCTTTCTTAGAAGAGAAAGAGTTTTTCAAAACTAACCTTTATTAGGGCTCAAAATTTTTAAGAGAACCAACCCCTTTAAATTCTCGGAGCAACATTAATCTAACATTAAACCAGCAAAAAGTGAACCTACTAAGTGCAAACCTTTTTATGGCAATATGAACTCCAAAGCCACTTCTATGTTAGCAGTTTTTCAAGCTATCTTTGTCCTGTTGTACACGGCAGATATTATTGATACCAAAATCCTGTTAATAGCAGCCGTATCATCACTAGATTTGGAGGGGAAAGCTATACTCGAGAGCGGATGGTGGAGATACTACAGCAACGATACTTCAAATCATTGCAAATGGCCTGGAATTACTTGCAGCAACGCCTCAAGTGTCATTGGGATTTTCCGACCTGATGAAAACATCGAGTTCAGAGGTAAACTTGATAATATGAATTTTTCTTGCCTCCCAAATCTTGTTAGTCTGAGTATTTCAGGTCACGTGCTATATGGGAATATCCCGCCTGAGATAGGGTCTCTTTCAAAACTCACCTACCTCGACTTATCCTCAAACTATATATCAGGGGAGTTACCTAGATCCCTGGGAAACCTCACCCTGGTAGAAAAGTTTGACATATGTGATAATTCGATTACTGGTCCTATCCCACTAGAACTTCGATATTTGGAGAATCTTGTCAGGTTAAATTTATCCAAAAACAATTTGGTTGGACTCATTCCTTCTACTTTGGCTCTCTTGACCAACTTGACATACCTGAACCTTGACAACAACAACATAGAAGGATCAATCCCTCCTACCTTTGGTCAAATGATTAGTTTGAAATTTCTTTATTTGAATTTTAACCAAATTAGCGGTTTTATCCCAGAAGAAATTGGAAATATGACGAATCTTATTTATGTATACATGATTGGTAATAATATATCCGGTCTAATCCCACCATCCTTGTTTGTCTTACCCAGTTTACGAGGCATTTGGCTGAATTCAAATAGAATTCATGGTTCGCTATCTTCAGAAATAGGAAATCTGAAGAGTCTGAAATATTTGAGCCTTGAGAATAATATACTCAGCAGTCGAATTCCTTTAGAAATTGGAAATCTGAAGAGTCTGAAATATTTAAGCCTTGAGAATAATATATTCAGTGGTAAAATTCCTTCAGAGGTAGGGAATTTGAAGAATCTCAGTTTCTTAAGTGTTGGCAAGAACAACCTCACCGGTTCAATCCCTTCCTCCTTGTTTAGTTTAACTTTGTTCGTTTTGGACCTAAGTGAAAATTATCTACACGGTTTATTGCCCAAAGACATGGGAAATTTGAAAGCTTTGCTGGAGTTAGATATCTCTAATAACTTGTTAAATGGACCCATCCCCATTGAAATTAAAAATTTAACTTCTTTGTTATCTTTGGATCTTTCTCTGAACAATTTGAGTGGAGACATACCAACTGAAATCTGGAATTTGACATCTTTGACTACTAAGATGCATCTCTCTTACAATATGTTAAGCGGAACAATCCCAAAAGAAATTGTAAGCTTAGGACATTTGGATTCATTGGCTCTCTCTTACAACAGTTTAAGTGGACCCATCCCAAAGGAAATTGGAAAGTTGATAATGTCAGAATCATTAGATCTCTCCCACAACAGATTAAGTGGACCTATTCCCAATGAAATTGGGAATCTGAGAGGTTTGACATGGTTGGATCTTTCCAACAACAATTTAAGCGAACAAATCCCTGTTGAAATCGGGAAATGCTTATCATTACAGGCGTTGTTATTAAGCCACAACAATTTAAATGGGAGCATTCCTCATCAGCTTGGTAATCTGTCTTCCTTGCTGGTGGTAGATCTTAGTCATAACCATATTACTGGTGAGATACCTCTGGAACTCGGGAAAATGTTACCTTCTCTGGAGTTCGACCTCAGTTGTAATAATCTCACGGGTACTGTTGCCCAACATGTAAATCTATCATGCGAGGACAATGCAGGCGCTCCTCCTAGTTTTACAATTCCTGTAAGCAGAAGAGTTTTGTACTATATAAAGCTCTTTCTTCCCACAATCGGTTTCCTTGCTTTCATGTTCTTTGGATTTGGTTACCTATTCAGATGTAAATTTGAGACCAAAAAAGCCGATCCCTGTGTAATAAGGAATGGAGATTTGTTCTCGATATGGAATTTTGATGGGAAAATTGCATTTGAAGACATCATTAATGCAACAGAGGAGTTTGACATCAAATATTGCATTGGAACGGGTGGTTATGGTAGTGTCTACAAAGCAGTCTTACCAAGTGGCAATATAGTCGCTTTGAAGAAACTTCATAGGTTAGAAGCAGAGCAACCAGCTTTTGATAGGAGTTTCAGGAATGAGGTACAAGTTTTGACAGAAATACGACACAAGAACATTGTCAAGATTCATGGATTCTGTCTCCACAAACGGTGCATGTTCCTGATTTACAATTATCTGGAAAGGGGAAGCCTGTTTTGTGCTTTGAGATATGATGCTGAAGCTATGGAATTGGATTGGGCCAAACGACTGAACATCGTCAAAGGCATTGCAGACGCTCTGTGTTACATGCATCATGATTGCAACCCCCCAATTGTTCATCGAGATATCTCAAGCGGTAACGTCCTTTTGAACTCGGAATCGGAAGCTGTTGTTTCTGATTTTGGCACTGCAAGGCTTCTCTATCCTGATTCATCTAACCAAACTGTAATTGTTGGAACATACGGATATATTGCCCCAGGTAATTAACTCTTCTCTGTTTTATTTTATTTTATTTTATTCTTGTCTAGTTTTATTTAGGATTCGTTCAGTAAGTAAGAAGGAAAGAAAAAGATAAAGAATGGAATTTTTTTCAATCTAATAGTTGAGTTATAAAGTAGGATGTGTAATTATAAATCACAACCATTAAAATAAATAAATTTTCTTTCTTTTTATCAAACGAACCGTTAGGCCTAGATATTGCTAATATTGTTTCCAAATTGCTACATCGAAAAAATTAGAAAGGATAAATTATTTATAACCGTGTTATCCATAATTCTATGGTCTGCAATATTTGTTTAAAAGAGTATTGAACTTTTAATTCTATTTTCAATCATTGTACAGTTTGCAGTGTCAAAAAGAACTTGTTATTTGGCTTAAATATCTTATATATTTTCTTTTTTTATTTCCAGAACTTGCTTACTCTATGGTTGTAACTGAAAAGTGTGACACATATAGCTTTGGGGTGTTGGCATTGGAAATATTGATGGGAAGACATCCAGGTGATTTGTTGTCAATGCTATCATCGTCCTCTACCCAAAATGTTATGTTGATTGAAGTGTTAGACCCTCGTTTGTCGCCGCCAAGACAGCGAAAACTCGAACATGGCATTGTATTTGTGGCTGTGGTTGCTTTCGCGTGCTTACGGACGAAACCCAAGTCTCGGCCAACTATGAAACTGGTGTCGCAAGAGTTTCTACGTGTCCAATCCCCAGTTGCTATGCCTTTTAATGCAATATCTCTGATAGAGCTTAAAAAGCATAAGTTGCTTATGGGAGGTGACATGTGAAAATGTACTGCCAACTTATATGTGTGTGTATATATATATAGTGTATATATATATATATATATATCTTGACACGTGCATCGTACGTGGTATTTATTCTTATTTTTAGAGCTTGTTTGGCCTGATTAGAGTTTTTAGCAAAAATACTATTTCAGTAGAACTGTTCTATAAGTGCTGTTTAGAAAAATCAAAATAGTATTTGGTAAATTTAACACAAAAATATTGTAAGACGTAGAAAGTTGTTAGATACTAATATAGTAAACTTACTATAAAATGTTAAAATTACAAAAAAAAAACGTGTTAGCTATTAATTATTATATAAATATATATGTTAATATATATTATTATATTTGTGAATATATATTATAATTTAATTGACCATTTTATCTATACATTTTTTTGTATCATTATTTCATAATGTATAAATTATTTATAAATTCATTTTTATTAAATTTATGTATAAATTTTCAACCAATTGATTAATGTACTACATATAAATTATACATAATTTATAGATTATTACTATATTATATTAAAATCTTGTAAAATAAAAAAAAAGAAGCTTTTGAGAGAAACATATGACTATCAAATATGAAAAGTGAAAAGTGAAAATAAAATTTGATTGTTAAATAGAAGAAAAAATGAGAGCATTATAACAAAAAATTCATTAAAAGAAAATCTCTATCCACATAAGTTATAAAAAATGATTTTAACGAAAAATTCATATTGTAACTTCTCCTGAAAGTTCAAAACTACTTATCACATAATTTAAAATTTTAAGTGGGCCAAACACCTACCTAATATTACATTTTAATTTCATTTCACATAATTTAATAAATAGGAATAAAATACATAATACATAATAAAATTATAAAATATCGTATAAATTTGTTATAATAATAGAACATACCTGATATCTTTTCAAAGAAATATATTTCTACTTTTTTTAATCCTTTGTATATACAAATTTTTATTGAATTCGTGTTATATCGATCCCAATTTAGTATTTATATATGATCAACATTTAAAAGTCATGATAAAAAAAAGATCAAATTTTGAATCTTGTATATGATTCCATTAAAGAGTCACGATCCCTAGAAAACAATCTTTTATAGGACTTTTTCTCCCCTGAAACTTGACCATATGCATGAGATAAACCCTTGATCACATGCACCATGTTATGATGTTGCCATGGATAATCTGATGATGATTTGAACCAATCCCTGCATTTGCAGTAGTGTCAATGTGGTTTGACAAAATAAACAATTGGTTGGTTCAAGTGGTTTTGTACTTGTTTCCCTTAAGAAATGTCTCGAGTTCGAGTATTGTGAATGGAGAAAATCATTGTTGGAAGAGCGTTACTGTCACGCCCCGACCCGCAGGCCCGGCCACGTGACAACCGCCGTACCACCTCGAGATGCGTGCCTTGTCAGGCGGGCAACCAAGATGGCACAAGGCATAAAAATAAAGGGTATTCGAGCAATATATGAAAGCATACGAAAGATATTATAGAAAATATAATTTAAAAATATTTATAAAGAATGTGGCATGTTTTACGGTGCACCATGCAACGAAAAGTAATACATGTATACATATATATTTATATATATATATGACATGCACTAATATTTCGAGTCAAAATTCACAGGGAAAAAAGGGGTGGCACCTACAAAATCATGTCCTCAGTGACGTACTGGGATCACTGACCACCGGGATGTCCGCCGTCCGAAGCCTGATGACCTGACAACAAAAGTGAATGGTGTGAGTACAATATACTTGTACGCAGTGAGGGACCCGGTTATAATGACCGATCACCTTAGGCTAGGGATATGAAATAATCCAAAATCAATTTATTAAACCATTTACTAAAGATTATAAGAAGTCCCACACCAAAAAAAATATCAAATTAATAATAATATTACTAAATGGGCTGGCTTCTGAAATCGTCCCAAAAGGTACACCCGTGCACTGGGGTACCTGCTGGACCGTCAAGGGTTACTTTATATTTCAAAACGCTTTTCTTTGCTCACTGGCCCATTCCCTTGACGTTTGCCTTGCTGTGGTGGAACATAGCAATCTGGAGCCCTGGCGAGCTTCCCTTTGCTCCTCTCCCAGGGTCTCGTCTCACCGTGCCCCTCGACAGGCGGTTCACGGCTGAGAATCTTGCATGCTTCTCCAACTCGGTCCACGCTCCCGCATATATTGGAGCATCGAGGAACCCGCTCAATCTCTCGTCTCACAGGGGCATCGTACCCCAAACAATTATTAATAATATCAATTTATAAAAATATTTGAAAATCCCACCCTTTAAATCTTTTGTAAACTTGGTGTGTGAGGGTTGACATTTCATACCCCAAAACATATAAAAACAAGTTAATAAAACATTTATAAAGAAATTAGAAAACGGTTAACCCTTAATGGTCAACCAATATAATCCAAGCCACTCACAAGAGATGAGAGTTGTATACTCCCCGATTATCCCACGAATGCATTAGTTCAAACTGCTACCGGTCCGAAACTCGTACAATCACGTATCTAAATAATCAAATTAAAATCTAATTTGATTAACAAAGGCAATTGACTAAAAATTAAACACCTAGGTAAAATCTAATTAGAGTTTCTAAGGTCTCGGAGTAAAATTGGGCAAGTCCGGAGGTCAATTGAAGTAAATTAAAGTCAATTGGGGTCAAATGGGGTCTAGGGCCGCAAAATGACCATTTTGCCCCTAGAATTGGGGCAAATATTGCCCATCAGTGATGATCCGGCCCTGGATCATAACATGATCGGCGCCGATTCAATCCTGCACTTTAAGGCCGAGTTTCGGCCTCCAATCTTCTTCAGCTCAATTCAAGTTCGATTCAACTCCAATTAGTATGAATTTTGGAACACATACTCCTCAACACTTAAACTAAAATCCTACAGCTTCAAAAACGAAATTAAACAACCAATTATGCTAAGAATTCAAATCAAAACACTAAGGGTTAACAGATTCTTGGGCAAGCAGAATTCTCAACTTCAATTCATGATTTCTCCTAGCACAGACCATGAAATCATGCATATAAACTATCAAATTAAAGCTTGATGAGTCTAGAACAACATACCAAATTCCCAGCCACTTCCCACGGTTGAATTCAGAGATATAGGTCGATGAACAAACTGTCGCCGAAATAACAGTTTTGAAGATTTGGTGATTTCTTGGAAATTTTGGTGTTTTGATCTTCAAGAGGGCAAGAGAAGCTAGTGATGATGTTTGGTTGAGTGTTTGAAGAGGGATTACAGGGTTGATTTTGAAGAAGATAGAAGAGAGGGCTCGGAGAATGAAGAACCAGAGAAGAGAAGAGAAAATGGGGGTCTCAGGTGAGCCGAGACCCATCTTATGTGGTTAGGTCCGGCGCCGGATCTGACCAATTCCGGATCTGACTAGTTTCGACGCTAGAGTCAACAAAATTAAGGTTGACTCCGGTTAACCCAGTCCACACTCCTTGGAATTCGTGCCCAAGTGGGCCCCGCAACTCGAAAGTTCAATTTTAGAGTTTTTAAGCTTGGAATAGAGTTAAATGAAGTTTAAAGCATCCATGGGAAGGTCCAATTTGGTATATTGGCCAGATAACTATACATAAATACTCAACTTGACACGTGCGGACTAAGTCCGGGCGTGTTAGTTACCCCTATAGTGGGCTAACCTGATTAGAGAGGGATTAGTTTTAAATACAATTTAGTTCTCATTTCTATACAGTATCTATTTAAAACTCATAGTCCATAAAAAATAAATAAATTTTAAATCTTGTACATGATTTTCATTTAAAAGTTATAATCTCCAATTGAGTATTTGTATGGGATCCTCATTTAAAAGTCACGATCCCCAAGAAAAAGAATAAATTTTAAATCTTGTATACGGTCCCCATTAAAAAGTCACGACTCCAATTGATTGGTATTTTTATATTGTTTCTATTTAAAAGTCACGGTCGTAAAAAAATAAACATTATAAATCTTGTACATACTCCCTATTTAAAAGTCATGATTTCCAAAATAAAGTAAATTTTAATCTTGTACATAATCTCTACTTAAAAATCATAATCTCTAATTAAATATTTACACACTGTCCTTATTTAAAAGCCATCATCCCTAAAAAAGGAACAAATTTTAAATATTGTGTACTTTAACATTTAAAAGTAATGATCTCCAATTGAGTATTTGTATATTGTCTCTATTTCAAAGTCGCGATACTCAAGAAACAAACAAATTTTAAATTTTGTACATTATCCCCAATTAACTATAACTATTTGTACACAATCCCAATTTGAAGGTTGCGATCCTAAAAAAAAGTAACAAATTATAAATCTGGTATACGATCTTCATTTGAAAGCTATGATCCCTATTTGAGTATTTATATATGTTATCTATTTAAAAGTCACAGTCCTCAAGAAAGAAACAAATTTTAAATCTTGTACACTTCCCTCATTAAAAGTTAATGATTCCTAATTACATATTAATATACAGTACTCATTTAAAAGTCACGATCTCAGCAAGAACAAATTTTAAATTTTGTACATGGTCTCTATTTAAAAGTCACGATCACTGTTTGAGTATTTATATACAATCTCCATTTAAAGGTCATGATCCCCAAATACAAATTTTAGTAATGCACGGTGAATTTTTTTTTGGACTTATAAATATTGATTTAAGAAGAAAAGAATTATAATATTTATGAATTACGGTACCCATTTAAAAGTCACAGTTCCAAAAAATAAACAAATGTTTAATCTTGTAAATAGCCCCAAAAAGTCACAATCCGTAATA